>CANTUV010000072.1:0-2500000 GCA_947685225.1 Garcia nutans
TAATCCTTGAAGCCAAGTTGGGTTGAAGTTTAACATGTTTTACTCCCCTTGAAGCTTGGTTGGGTCTAGTCCTTGAAGCCTAATTGAGATGTTACAACCCTTGAAGCTAGGTTGGGTTGGTTCTTGAAGTCAAGTTGGGTTGATACATAGCATGCTTTATTCCCCTTGAAGCTTGATTGAACCTAATCTTTGAAGCCTAGTTGGGATTATGATAATGATGAATGTGATATTGAACCAATACATTAACTCTGAAAATTGAATGGCATATTAGTGTCTTTTGGGCCCATGCCTATCTTTGTTTAAATGTGATTTATTAATGGTAAAATAATTGAATAATGAGATTTGTGGAAGGACTTTGAAATGTGACATGTTTATATGTGAATGGTTTATGAAATATAAAGGTGTAACATTGGTTTTTCAACTATGATGTTGTCGTTGTTATTAAACTGTGTGACATTACATTACATGAAAGCATATGTTAGTATACTTTGTACTACTAAGCCGTTGGCTTAGCGCGATAGTGTTTGATCGCGCAGGTGACAGAGTTGAACCCGAGAGCTCCTCAAGACCAAGTGAGACTAGACATTGAAGAATTTATTTTTGGAACGTAAAGATCAGAGAAGAGCTGCCAATCATGTATATATTCTATGTTTTGTAAACTTTGATTTATAGGTATTTGTATTTGTAAATATTTGTAACAACTTCCGCTGGGGATTAATAAAAGTTTTTATATATGATATCTTTTGGATTTCTTTTAAACGTTTGAGATTGGTTTCACTTATTTATAAAGACATATGTTGTATTTTTAAAACTGTGGCATTTTTTATATTCAGTATACGTATTTTACGATCGTATAGGCATGCTTGGTACGTATACGGGATATAGGGGTGTTACAATGCCAATGTCACACTTTTAAGAATTAGAAGTAACATACAAGGATATCATATCTCATAACATTGCTCAATTGTTCCATTATTCATAATTCACATTAAAGCAAAGACAAGCATGGGCCCAAAAGAAACTAATATGCCATTCAAATTCCAGAGTTATTGTTTTGGTCCAATATCACATTTATCAAGCCCGAAGGCAAATAATTATCACAATGAGAATTACCTCATATGTAACATCCCAACTAGGCTTCAAGGACTAGGCCCAACCAAGCTTCAAGGGGAGCTCAGCATCAACCCAACTTGGCTTCAAGGACCAAGCCCAACCCAGCTTCAAGGGATTGCATGCCACCAATAACAAAACTTTGAAAATTGAATAACATACTAGGCACACAATTCTTTCATTATTTCATTATCAAATCCTTTCTCAATTTCTCATGATCATCATAAGCACAATACCTCACACATCCCATTTATATCAATATAGCCATCACCAATGGCTTTACATATCATCATTAGGGTATACATAACAAATTACATTATTCATATATTTTGAATCCTCAATATATATTTCACATAGTTCACATAATGCAAATCATAACACCATTCTCAAACATCAACAATATAATAGATAACACATTTTCCAACCAAATGTGTTAAGTCCCAAAATCATATAAATGTATGTAATCATGTAAGGTTTGTACTTACCTCTAAGAGCAATAAACACTAATCTAACAACCTCCTCTTCCAAGAATCCTTCAACACTTGGATTAGGGCAACTCAAATCTCTTCAAAACCTAATCCAAAAGTGATTATACATACTCACTTAGTAATACTCATAAGAAAATAAGAATAAGAACTATCTAGGGCAAATTATACACTTGACACGCTCAACAACACGGGCGTGTCCCTGGCCGTGCCCTAAACCCACAACACAGAAGCTTTGACACGCTTAGTGACATGGGCGTGTCACTGCACGTGTCAATCCTTCTCCAACACAGAAACTATAACACACTGCGTGTCACTGGGCGTGTCAATCTTCCAACAACACAGTAACTGTGACACGCTCAATGACATGGGTGTGTCACTAGACGTGTCACCAACCCAGAAAACAGAACCATTGACACGCCCAAGGGCATGGCCGTGTTAATGGGCATGTCAGGCCAAAAACCTGAAATCGACACAAAAAACACCACATCCAACAAACATCTTTCTTTTACCCTTTTTTACTCCAAACAAACTTAACCAAAACCATCAATATACCACAATAAACTTGCATAACATCAAAACAACTCAATTATAAACATCAACACACAAACACAACCATATATCACAGCTCAAACTTGCACACAATCCAAACTCTTGTCTCTTTCACCAAACTTAACCCTTTCTCTTCAATCCAACCCCAAAAATCAAAGTTAACAAAACAACACAACCTCAAACATACTAAAATCAACCATACACACAACTACACCAACCATCCACCAAACTCATAAATCTCTTAAACCACACAAAATCCTCTGTTAATTTCCACCAAGCAATTCATATAATATAATATTATAAATATCATCTTCCACTCACTTTAAATTTCTATTTTATATAATTAAATATATCATTTACCACTAATAAATGTTGACTTGTATAAGTTGTATATATCTTCATATATACAACATATATAGACTTTCCTTTTCCTTTCTTTCCACTTAATCAAATATACACACTATATCATATAATTCAATTACAGCAACAAGCATTTCCAAAATTTTAGGGTATCATTTGGGATATTAAAATTCTCCCCCTCTATAAATAAATTTCGTCCTCGAAATTACCTGATCTCAAGTCTGGAACAACTGAGGATACTGATCTCGCATCACTTGCTCACTGTCCCAAGTTGCTTCTTCCTTAGCATGATTCTTCCAAAGAACCTTCACAAGTGGCACTTTCTTATTTCTCAACTCTTTCACTTCATGTGCCAAAATAGCCACTGATTCTTCTTCAAAAGTCAGATCCGGACTCACCTCAATGGATTCTACTGATAGAACGTGAGATGGGTCTGATCCGTACCTCCGCAGCATAGAGACATGGAAGACATTGTGAATTCTATCCAATTCAGGAGGTAAAGCAAGACGATAGGCAATTGGTCCAACTCTTTCCAGTACCTCATAGGGTCCAATGGAATGAGGACTCAACTTCCTTTGCGGCCAAATCTCAAAATTTTCTTCCAAGGAGACACTTTCAAAAATACTCTATCTCCTACATTGAACTCTAAATCTCTCCTCTTCAAATCAGAATAGGATTTCTGTTGGTCTGAAGCTGCTTTCAACCGATCCCAAATTATCTTCACTTTCTCTTCTGTTTCTTTAATCAAATTAGGACCAGTTAACTTACCTTTTCCAACCTCATCCCAACATAGAGGCATCCTGCATCTTCTACCATACAATGCCTCAAAAGGTGCCATTCCAATACTGGATTGGTGACTGTTGTTATAAGCAAATTCCATCAGTGGTAAGAACATGTCCCAACTTCTAGAGAAATCAATGACACAGCTTCTCAACATATCCTCTAAAATCTGTATCACTCTCTCTGATTGCCCATCTATTTGAGGATGAAAAGCAGTGCTAAAATGCAATTGAGAACCCAAAGCATCATGCAAACTCTTCCAAAATCTCGAAGTAAACCGGGGATCTTAATCTGACACCAAAGAAATTGAGACTCCATGCAATCTCACTATCTCACTGATTTACAGCTCAGCCAACTTCTCAAGAGAATAGTCCATCCGGACTGGAAGAAAATGAGCTGTCTTCGTCAAACGATCAATAATCACCCAGATTACATCATGCTTCTTCTGAGTCAACAGCAAACCAGTCACAAATCCATCATTACTCGCTCCCATTTCCATTCAGGCACTGATAAAGGTTGGAGAAACCCCGAAGGAACTTGGTGCTCATCCTTCACTCTCTGACAAGTGAGACATTTGGATACAAACTCTGCTATGTCCCTCTTCATACCTGACCACCAATAATATTGCTTCAAATCATGATACCTCTTAGTACTCCCAAGCACTACAAGAAAAATTGAATCAGACAACGGTCATCAGACAACAGTTAAGGAAAAAACCATTGTCTGAAAAAAACAGACAACTGTTTTTTTTCCCCAAAAAAGCGTTGTCTGATTAATTTTCAGACAACTGTTTTTGGTTTTTTTTTAACCTTTGTCTATTAGGTGCCATTTTGGTCACACCAAACAACGGTTTTTTAGGGACCGTTGTGTAATATATGTTCAGACAACTGTTTTTCTGGTCATACAAAACCGTTGTCTGATAAGATGTTTCAGACAACGGTTTTTTCGAAAGTGTTGTATAATTCAGCGATTCACACAACGGTTAAAAAAAACTGTTGTCTGAAGCAAGCATACAGACAACGGTTTTTAGGGACCGTTGTGTAATATATGTTCAGACAAGTGTTTTTTTTTTGTAAAAAAAAAATCGTTGTCTGATAAGATGTTGTGACAATAGTAAAAAAATCGTTGTCAGACATTAGTATATATTAGTATATATACAAGTATATATTAGTATATACAAGTATATATATTAGTATATACAAGTATATACATTAGTATATATACAAGTATATATTAGTATATATAAGTATATACATTAGTATATATACAAGTACATACAAGTATATATTAGTATATACAAGTATATATAAGTATAAATTAGTATATACAAGTATATACATTAGTATATATTAGTATATATACAAGTATATATTAGTATATACAAGTATATATTAATATATACAAGTATATATTAGTATATATACAAGTATATACAAGTATATATATTAGTATATATTAGTATATATACAAGTATATATTAGTATGTACAAGTATATATATTAGTATATAAAAGTATATATTAGTATATATACAAGTATATACAAGTATATATATTAGTATATACAAGTATATACATTAGTATATATTAGTATATATACAAGTATATACAAGTATATATATTAGTATATATAAGTATATATATTAGTATATATACAAGTATATATAAGTATATATTAGTATATACAATTATATATATTAGTATATACAAGTATATATTAGTGTATATATTAGTATATACAAGTATATATATGTATATACAAGTATATATATAAGGATATACAAGTATATATTAGTATATATACAAGTATATACAAGTATATATATTAGTATATATACAAGTATATATTAGTATATACTAGTATATACAAGTATATATATTAGTATATACAAGTATATATTAGTATAGATATTAGTATATACAAGTATATATTAGTATATACTTTAGTATATATTAGTATATATACAAGTATATACATTAGTATATACAAGTATATATTAGTATATATATTAGTATATATGAGTATATACATTAGTTTTTAGGGACCGTTGTGTAATATATGTTCAGACAAGTGTTCTTTTGGTAAAAAAAAAATCGTTGTCTGATAAGATGATGTCAAACATTAGTAAAAAAATCGTTGTCGGGCATTAGTATATATTAGTATATATACAAGTATATATTAGTATATACAATTATATACATTAGTATATACAAGTATATATAAGTATATATTAGTATATATAAGTATATACATTAGTATATATTAGTATATACAAGTATATATAAGTATATATTAGTATATACAAGTATATACATTAGTATATATTATTATATATACAAGTATATATTAGTATATACAAGAATATATTAGTATGTATACAAGTATATGCAAGTATATATATTAGTATATATTAGTATATATACAAGTATATATTAGTATATATTAGTATATATACAAGTATATACAAGTATATATATTAGTATATATTAGTATATACAAGTATATATATTAGTATATACAAGTATATATTAGTATATATACAAGTATATATAAGTATATATTAGTATATACAAGTATATACAAGTATATATTAGTATATACAAGTATATATTAGTATATATAAGTATATACAAGTATATATAAGTATATAAAAGTATATATTAGTATATATATTAGTATATACAAGTATATATATTAGTATATATTAGTATATATACAAGTATATATAAGTATATATTAGTATATACAAGTATATATATTAGTATATACAAGTATATATTAGTATATATTAGTATATACAAGTATATTCAAGTATATATTAGTATATACAAGTATATACATTAGTATATATTAGTATATATACAAGTATATATTAGTATATACAAGTATATATATTAGTATATATTAGTATATACAAGTATATACATTAGTATATATACAAGTATATATTTGTATATACAAGTATATACATTAGTATATACTTGTATATACAAGTATATACATTAGTATATATACAAGTATATACAAGTATATATTAGTATATACAAGTATATACATTAGTATATATTAGTATTTATACAAGTATATATTAGTATATACAAGTATATATAAGTATATATTAGTATATACAAGTATATACATTAGTATATATTAGTATATATATAAGTATATATTAGTATATACAAGTATATATATTAGTATATATAAGTATATATTAGTATATATAAGTATATACAAGTTTATATATTAGTATATACAAGTATATATATAAGTATATATTAGTATATATACAAGTATATATAAGTATATATATGTATATACAAGTATATACAAGTATATATATTAGTATATACAAGCATATATTAGTATATATATTAGTGCATACAAGTATATATTAGTATATACAAGTTATATATAAGTATATATTAGTATATACAAGTATATACATTAGTATATGTTAGTATATATATAAATATATATATTAGTATATACATTAGTATATATTAGTATATATACAAGTATATATTAGTATATATAAGTATATACAAGTATATATTAGGATATATACAAGTATATATTAGTATATACAAGTATATATATTAGTATATATTAGTATATATAAGTATATACATTAGTATATATATAAGTATATATAAGTATATACATTAGTATTTATAAGTCATCTATATATGTGAGTTTATAAAGTTAATTTAACAAAATTTTGAAAAATCCATTTTGTTTCAAAAGAGGGATGTCAAAACTTCAAAAAATTTTAACACTTAAATTCCCCCCTTTATTTCCAAAAAAAAATTTCATTTGCCCCCATTTTACAAAAAACATGGCCGTTTTAAAATTTAGTAATAAACCTAAATAGACCTATCTCCTCCTTCCCTATTTCGATTTCTCTCTGTAGACCTAATTTATTTCCATTTTGTAGAGGTGATACTTGCAGCTCTGCTAAGCTGGGTAAAATCGCACAGGTTATAGCTATGGGGCTCTCCACTATAATCGTGTTCTTTTATTTTGCTTATGTACTGATTTGGGGATTTTTCGTTTATACTTGCAGGGTTGGCTTGTCTCTGGTTCACCGCAATCAACGCTTTGTGGGGTTGGAAATGGATGTGGGTGTAGGCAAGGGTCTAGCCGTGGAAGCCCAAATGGATCCTCCAGAGTCTCCTCACCGCCGGCCACATGGGATTTGCTTTATGCTGCTGCAGGTGAAGTAGCAAGAATGAGAATGAACGAAGAAGGCTATGGCTTCAATAGTCATAACAGAGGCATCTTAGGTTCACCTCGAAATCCATCTCCTGTCTCTGTTCCGTTGAAAAACTCAAATCATGATATTGGTCTTTATCCGGAGCAGTCACTTTTTTACCAGAAGCTGCAGGAATCTCAAGTAAGTTTCTCATAGCACTTTATTTACCCTTGATATGTTATAGGCCTAATCTTGTCAAATACTTATGGGGTTTGTTGTTTTGCAGTTTATAAAGCTGAGAGAGCAACAAATGATGAAGCAACAAAGCTCTAGTGTTTGGGGAGGGCAAAACAACGGTGCTGGGCTGTACCCATAGTAACAAACTCATCCAGTGGTCCACACCGGAGGAAGGAACTTTGGTAGACCCAGGGGTTTGTCTACTTCTGCTTGGCCTTCTCCACAACAAGCCCAGCAACAACAGCATCAAGGCAGGTCTGGTATGCGAGCTGTGTTTCTGGGCAATACTGGTGGCAAAAAGGAATGTGCTGGAATTGGAGTATTCTTACCTCACCGAATTGGTACCCCTACTGAAACTCTCAAGAAGCCAGGTTAGTTTGTCCTTCTTTTTCCTATTTTACCTTTTACTGTAATTCATTATTAGTTTTGTAATTATGATGTTTAACCTTTCCAATGCGATGGGAGTTGTAGAACTAAATTTTGGCTTTTACATTAATTGTTTTTGCTTTTTACAGATCTGAGTATTCTTTTTAGTCTTGGCTTGATACTAATTAAGATTTTATTAATTTCTTAATAGCTTGCTCAACTGTTCTAGTACCAGCCATATTCGTGCAGGCCTTGAACTTGAACTTGGAAGAAATGGGTAGTCAGCCATAGTTTCGGCCTCGCTTTAATAGGAATCTGAGCTCAGTCCATGGTATGTGATTTTAGTTTTGTACAATAGAATGGTTTTTTTCTCTTGAACAGGTAATAATGTTTAGAGAGGGAGATCTGTTTGTCTTCACTATTATATTGTTTTTTGTGTAGAGAATGCAACGAAGCTTCGTAATAAGTGTCATGTTCCCTATCAAAGGCTTAACCTTAGGCCACAAGCAGAAAGTGAAGCGAGATTACCTCAAGAATGGACTTTACTCATCTGACCCCTATAATTTTCTTATTTGTTCATATACTAGCAGCTATGTTCTTTTCCCTTTTTTTTAGGGCTTTAGATAAGTAAAAGGAAGATTTGAAGGGTAGAAGAAATTAAAATAAGGAAAATGAAGTATAGTAGCAACTTTTTTACTAGTAGTATAAACAAAAGGGTGGAGAAATTCTGAGCAGAAAGGGGCCACGGACTGCGGCCTCTTTGTCATGAGGTACATGAAGGAAATCTGTTATGACAAGGAGCTTCAGTTTGTAGCTAAGGTAAGAATTTTAATTATTTTCATTTTTTATATAATAGTTTTGTATTTACCACATGTGACTAACCAAAATTTGATTCATTTTTCAGTGGCTACGCAGAGGCAACTTGGAGTATAGTGATGCAGACATCAACGAGATTAGGATTGACTTCGCCAAATATTTCATGAAGCGTCATTCAAGTTGAAGTTAATAGTATAATTCAATGATATATGTATAGTGTTGATTTTTTTTTAGTTTGTTAATATGTTGAATGGTTGAATTTGTGGAGGTTTTTTGATTCCCAAATTTGCAATCCTTCATTATAAAGTGTTGTCTTATATGTATAATGTATAGTTTAACAGACAATGGTGGTGAAATGAAAATGAACATTGAAACTATTGTCTAATAATCAGTGTGCCACAGTAATTAACCGTTGTATTTAGCATCATTCTACAACGGTTTTAGATTAATTAACCGTTGTATTTAGCATCATTCTACAACGGTTTTAGATTAATTAACCGTTGTATTTAGCGTCTTTCTATAACGATTTTTGTCTTCATCAGACAACGGTCAAAAAGCGTTATCTAAACCTTCATCAGACAACGGTTAAAAACCGGTGTCTGATAAAACTAAAAACCGTTGTGGAAACCATCTTCAGACAACGGTTAAAAATTGTTGTCTGAAATGCTATCAGACATCGCCTCAATAGACAACGGTTTTTGTCTTCATCAGACAATGGTCAAAAAGCGTTGTCCAAAACCTTCATCAGACAACAGTTAAAAACCGTTGTCTGAAAATTAGAAACCGTTGTCTGACAATTTAGAAACCGTTGTGGAAACCATCAGACAACGGTTAAAAACCATTGTCTGAAAAATTAGAAACCGTTGTCTAAACCATCATCAGACAACGGCCAAAAACCGTTGTTTGATAAAATTAAAAATCGTTGTACAAACCTACATCAGACAACGGTTTTTAAACCGTTGTCTGAAATGCTATCAGACATCGCTTCAATAGAGAACAGTTTTTGTCTTCATCAGACAACGGCCAGAAAGCGTTGTCTGATTCAATTTTCCTTGTAGTGAAGGTGCATAGCAAAAGCCGATTGATGTGCTTCCTCCAAAATAATCTTTTTCAATCTTGCATCAATAGGAATACACATTCTATCTTTGTACCACAAACTGCCATAATCTCTCACAAGAAAATCTAGGCTCTCACCCTTCTGGCAGTCCGAAACAATCTCCTGAATTCTTTCATCTGCCAACTGAGCCTCCCTTATCTATTCCAACAATACTGGTCTCATTTGCAACTGAGCCAACAAAGCACCATCATCACATGATTCAAAACTAGCATGCAACGCTCTCAACTCAACAAGCAACAAAAGCGAAAAAGCAGTCAAACCTCCCAAAGACTTCCGACTTAAGGCATCTGCAACAACATTTGCCTTGCCAGGATGGTAATCTATCAAACAGTCATAGTCTTTAATAAACTCCAACCACCGTCTCTGCTGAAGATTCAGCTCTCTCTGAACCCCCAAATATTTCAAATTCTTGTGATCTGTATAGATGAAACACTTCTCCCCATAAAGATAATGTCGCCAAATCTTCAAAGCAAAAACTATGGCTGCTAATTCCAAATCATGCGTCGGATAATTCAATTCATGTGGCTTCAACTGCCATGAAGCATAAGCTATGACTCTACCCTCCTGCATCAAAACACAACCTAAACCACTATGTGAAGCATCACTATAAATCATATATGGTTTATCTTCCACAGGCAGGGTAAGAACAGGAGCTAGAGTCAACATCTCCTTCAACTACTCAAAGCTTGCTTGACACCTATCTATCCACATGGATCTAACTCCCTTCCAAAGCAATCTGGTGAGTGGAGTAGCAATCAAAGAAAAACCTTTCACAAATCATCGATAATAGCCTACCAAACCCAGAAAACTTCTAACTTCAGTCACAGTCTTCGGTGGACTCTAATTCAAAATAGCTTCAACTTTACTCGGATCAACTCTAATACCATCTATTGAAACCATATGACCGAGAAAAGTTACTTGATCAAGCTAAAACTCACATTTATGTAGCTTAGCATATAACTGCTTCTCTCTAAAGGTCTGCAATACAATCCGTAAGTGCTTATCACAGTCCTCCTCATTATGCAAATACACCAAAATATCATCGATAAAGACCACCATAAATTGATCTAAATAGGGTCTAAACACCCTATTCATCAAATCCATTAAAGCTGCTAGTGCATTCGTCAATCCAAAAGGCATTACCAAAAACTCATAATGTCCATACCTTGTGTGAAAAGCTGTCTTAGATACATCTTCAGCTCTAACTCTTAACTAATGGTACCTTGATCTCAAATCAATTTTAGAGAAAACTGCTGCTCCCTTCAATTGATCAAAGAGATCATCTATCCTAGGCAAAAGATACTTATTTTTTATGGTCACCTTATTCAACTGTCGATAATCAATACACAATCTTAACATACCATCATTCTTCTTTACAAATAAAATAGGTGCTCTCCACGGAGACACACTAGGGAGAACAAATTCTTTATCCAATAACTCCTGCAACTGCAACTGCAACTTCAATTCTCTCAACTCAGCAGGTGCCATTCAATAGAGAGTAAAAGAGATGGGAGTAGTACCAGGTAACAAATCGATACCAAACTCAACCTCTCTCTCAGGGGGTATCCTTGTCAACTCCTCAGGAAAAACATCTGGAAATTCAGCAAACTGTGGGTATATTATTCAGTTGAGAACCCACTACTTTGGTATCTATCACATGAGCAAGGTAAGCCTCACATCCCTTCCAAATCAACCTCCTAGTTGCAACAGCTGAAACAAACATGGATGCAAGATGTCTCTGCTCACTAGATACCATCACACTTCTACCATCACTGGTTCTCAGGGTAACACACTTATTCTGACAGTCTACCACAGCCCCATGCTTTGATAACCAGTCCATGCCTAAGATTAGATCATACTCCTTAAAAGGCATCTCAATTAAATCCCTAAGGAATTCCTCATATTACACCACAACTGAACTATTACGATGCACCTTGCTAACTACCACACTATGCCCTAAAGGAGTTGTCACCAAGACATCAAATCCTAGGGACTCTGAATGCAATTCAGACACATGCAAGATAGATGCACTTATGTATGAATGAGTAGAACCAAGATCTATTAGAGCAAGAACTGAAATGCCAAATAAAGAAAATGTACCCGCAATGACAGCTGAAGCATCCGGCTGCCTCTGCATCATATACACTCGCCGAGATGGCCCAGCCTCATTTGGCCTACTGCCTCTGGATGTAGAACCTCCTCTCTGACTAATCCTGGGTCGACCACCTCTACTAAAACCTCTGCCCCCTCGACCTCCTCTCTGTTAATGGGCGTGTCAGGCCAAAAACCTGAAATTGACGCTAAAAACACCACATCCAACAAACATCTTTCTTTTACCCTTTTCCACTCCAAACAAACTTAACCAAAACTATCAATATACTATAATAAACTTGCATAACATCAAAACAACTCAATTATAAGCATCAACACACAAACACAACCATATATCACAACTCAAACTTACACACAATCCAGAACTCGTCTCTTTCACCAAACTTAACCCTTTCTCTTCAATCCAACCCCAAAAATCAAATTTAACAAAACAACACAACCTCAAACATACCAAAGTCAACCATACACACAACTCCACCAAACTCATAAACCTCTTAAACCACACAAAATTCTCTTTTAATTTCCACCAAGCAATTAATATAATATTATAAATATCATCTTCCACTCACTTTAAATTTCTATTTTATATAATTAAATATATCATTTACCACTAATAAATGTTGACTTGTGTATGTTGTATATATCTTCATATATACAACATATACACACTTCCCTTTTCTTTTCTTTCCACTTAATCAAATATACACACTATATCATATAATTCAATTTCAACAACAAGCATTTCTAAAATTTTAGGGTATCATTTGGGATATTACAGTTGATATGAGTTTTTATTATTGATATGAGTTTAAAATGAGTTTATACTATTGATATGAATTTGATATGAGTTTATATTAATGAAATGAGTTTGAAATATTATAGATATGAGCTTGAAATGGGTTTATATGAGTTTATATGAGTATGATATGAGTCTGAAATGATTTTTTATGAGTTTGTATTATTGATATGAGTTTAATATGAGTTGGTATGAGTTATTGTCATTGTTATAAGTTTGAAATTAGTTAGTATGAGTTTAAAATGAGTTAATATGAGTTTGAAATTAGTACAATATGAGTTTGATATAAGTTTGTATTATTGATGTATGATATGAGTTTGTATTATTGATATGAGATGCTATGAGTTGGTATGAGTTAGTATTATTGGTATGAGTAAATATTATTGGTGATATGAGTTAGTATGAGTTGGTATGAGTTTGATATGAGTTGATATGAGTTTGAAATTAGTATGATATGAGTTTGTATGAATTACTATTATTGGTATGAGTTTGATATTCATTTGGTATGATTTGATATGAGTTTGTATTATTGATATGAGTTTGATATGAGTTGATATGGGTTTGATATGAGTTTGATATGAGTTAGTATGAGTTGGTATGAGTTTGACATGAGTTGATATGAGTTTTAACTATTGATATGAGTTTGAAATGAGTTTGTATTATTGATATGAGTCTGATATGAGTTTGCATTACTGATATAAGTTTGAAATATTATATATATGAGTTTGAAATAAGTTGATATGAGTCTGAAATTAGTTAATATGAGTTTATATTATTGATATGAGTTTGAATTTAGTTGGCATGAGTATGGTATGAGATTATATTATTGATATGAGTTGTTATGAGTTAGTATAATTGGTATGAGTTTGATATGAGTTTGGTATGAGTTGGTATGAGTTTCATATGAGTTAGTATGAGTTGATTGAGTTTGAAATTAGTTGGTATGAGTTTGGTATGAGTTGGTATGAGTTGATATGAGTTAGTATAAGTTGGTATGAGTTTGATATGAGTTGATATGAGTTAGTATGAGTTGGTATGAGTTTGATATGAGTTGATATGAGTTTTTATTATTGAAATGAGTTTGAAATGTGCTTGTATTATCGATATGAGTTTGATTTGAGTTTGTATTATTGATATGAGTTTGACATATTATAGATATGAGTTTGAAATGAGTTGATATGAGTTTGGTATAATTTTTTATGAGTTTGTATTATTGATATGAGTTTGATATGAGTTGGTATGAGTTTTGATATGAGTTGTTATGAGTTAGTATAATTGGTATGAGTTTGATATGAGTTTGGTATGAGTTGGTATGAGTTTGATATAAGTTAGCATGAGTTGATATGAGTTTAAAATTAGTTGGTATGAGTTTGATATGAGTTGATATTATTGAAATGAGTTTGTATTATTGATATGAGTTTGATATGAGTTTGTATTACTAATATAAGTTTGAAATATTATATATATGAATTTGAAATGAGTATGATATGAGTTTTTATGCGCTACTATTATTAATATGAGTTTGATATGAGTTGGTATGTGTTAGTATGAGTTTTGATATAAGTTGTTATGAGTTAGTATAATTGGTACGAGTTTGATATGAGTTTGGTATGAGTTGGTATGAGTTTGATATGAGTTAGTATGAGTTGATATGACTTTGAAATTAGTTGGTATGAGTTTAGTATGAGTTGGTATGAGTTGATATAAGTTTGATATAAGTTAGTATAAGTTGGTATTAGTTTGATATGAGTTGATATGAGCAAGTATGAGTTTGAAATTAGTTAGTATGAGTTGGTATGAGTTGATATGAGTTGAGATGAGTATGATATTAGTTTGAAATTAGTTTATATGAGTTTGTACTATTGATATGAGTTTGAATTTAGTCGGTATGAGTTTGATATGAATTTGGTATGAGTTTGATATGAGTCATATGCGTTAGTATGAGTTTGAGATAAATTAGTATTATCAATGCGTTTGATATGAGTCAGTATGAGTTGATATGAGTTCGTATCAATGATACAAATTTGATATGAGTTTATCTAATTTTATTATGAGCTATTTTGATGATGACTTTATTGTAAAAAAATTGCAGAAAAAAATGGCAACAGGTTCTCATATTTGCCCATCTTGTTAAAGTGAGCAATCTCCCTTATGTGGGGACAAGCCAACAACTCTCCATGCAAGTCCAAGAATAATGTCGTCAAACTCTCCTAAGGGCTAGAGGATAAAAAGAAGAGTGCCTTGTGAACCAGGTGTGGCTGGTAAGATAAAGAAGCCAATATTTGGGATGTTCTTTAGTGAAAACATTCCCATTGATAAGAAGGAAGTGAGAGGTGAACATACTAACAAAGAACGCATCAGAGTAAGTAATTATAAAAAATTATCTACTCCAGTGAACTTTATTTTTAAAAGTGTTGTCAATGATTGAGCAACTAGTCAATAAAATATGTACTAGGATGTTGATTATGACATCCCTCCAAGTGATTGGAGGTACCACTAGGTTAATAGGGTAGGCCAGGGATTGCAAACAATTCAACTGATAAAGAACGTAATTGGTTCTAACAAAGAAAAGGTTTGTATGATTTACAATGCATGACATATTGTGATTTATACTGCTACCATGTTCAATCTTTTTTCATTTATTGATAACACTATTTTATTATTTTGGTGTAGATGGTTGTCTTTAAACTATACAATGTCAGCCACATTCTTGGGCTTGATGAAGAAAATTTTGATCATTGGTTGGGGCTCTTTCATTGGCTTTTCATACATCAAGTTTCAAATGAAAAGTCATATGAGCTTTCATTTAAGTTTGACAATTCAGTCCTAAACTTTGGAATTGTTGAGTATTATTTAGTAACGGGGCTAAAATATTGTGGCCTGAAAGATATGGTTGGGGGGACCAAATTCTTGGTTCATCGCTATGGTGGATCAACATGGGAGAGATTGTTTGATGAATTTAAAAAATGCAAGGATGCTGAGTTGCAAATCAAATTAAGAGTAGATTGCTTGGTTGACAAGTTGATTTTGGGAAAGGGTAAGACTACAAAGCTGGATCTCAAATTATTAGCTCTTGTAGATGATATTGAGGCATTCAACAATGTCAAATAAGGGTTTGTGAGCTGAAAATTCCTGTGTTCAAAGTTGAAAGAATCCCTAGAAAAATTGAAGAACAAAGTGGTGGGTGACTATTCTATCATTGGTTTTTCTGATACATTGACCATATTTGGAATGGAGATTATTCCTAATTCACAAGAGCTAGGGAGGTGCAGAAATGGGTTTCTGCGATTGATGAACTTGAAAATATCTTCAAAATATCCATATCCACAAATTTGTTTGAAGTTATCACAACATGTATTTTTAACTTGATATGAGTTTGATATTTTGAGTTTTACCAATACCAATGCTACTATTCATTTACACATATTGAATCAATACTATAATGTATAGGAACCGACTACTGTGGAAATAAAAATAACATATATTGAGGCTGAGTCTCCTAATCTACAAGGAATTTGTCGAAAGGAAATCCAAAGACACTCGAAAAAGGAAAAAATTACTGACCCTGAGGTATTACTTGCATTTCGTTCTGTTTATGGCATCATAATACTTAACAATATTAGAGGTTTTTTATTCTGATTAATATCATTTTTTAGGAAACTAGATTTTATAGCAAACTAGTTAGTGATATTGAAGAAAAAAGGTTCAAAATATTTGAACGCAGGAGCAAAATGAAGGAAGATCTGAGTGTCATGCATTAAAGAAAAATGCAAGTGGATGTAGATATGGAGAATAATAAATTAGAATTATGCATATCGCAACTCGAGTGTAGATGCAGTGCATTAGGAAGTGAAAATGCACTGTACACTCAATTGAATAAAGAGTTAAATGCTACCATATCCAGGTTAACCTACAGAATCACAGCCTTGGAAGCAAATGAACATAAAAGGGCAGCAAAGAAAAGGAGGCAGCTAGAACTCAAAAAATAAAAAAGTTAATAAATAATATAGACAATGAAGATGATGAGGCAAAGGAAAAGGAATCAAAAGATTGTCAACAAATTGAGGCATTGGAAAGTAAAGACAAGTGTGCGACAGTGGAAATTGATGGATATACAAAGGAAAATGAGGAAGAGGATGAAAGGGAAAAGATTCATAAATAAAATGAAAGTGAAGATGAAGAAAAGGAAGGGACTCTAGAAGAAAAAACAAATGAAAATGAAGAACTGGGATTGGATTATACAATTTTTACACCTCTTGCCGAGTATAACGATTCAATTAAATCAAAGTTATCTATTGTAAAATTTCATAATTGCACTTATATCTAATCACTTAAAATATGACTACTTGCAGAAAAGATATTTCAATGGTGGTTGAGGACATGCTGCAACTCAGCCTGTCATTGGTTAAAGTGACAGAGACAACATATGAGGAACAAAGGAAGAAACATTTACTCGTGCCGAACTTTAAATACATTGGTGATGAGTAGACTCCTGAAGGAAGAGGTCAACACAGAAAAAAGAGCAAATGTCTTCAAGTTCTTTGCCAGAAGATGGCGGATGAAGTTACGTATGCACCTATTCTACCCTGGGATCCTTTCTCCCTCCCATCTGCTAATCAGTGAAGTTTTGATAATTGGTAGCATATGCATTTTGATAACTACAAGCAGTAAGCTTCACTTTAATTGCAGATTTTGGTTTTCACATTAATTATATTTAGATATAAATAAATTCTTCTTCCTATCACGTGAATATTAGTGTTTTAATTTATAATAATGATCCAAAAGTGGAACACCCTTTGCCGGAGGGTGAGATCTACGATTTCACAGTGCATTCCATGAATTACAAGGACTTTTGGTATCAATTATGAGTAAATGATGATTGGATGTCAAACGATGTAAGATTTTCAATGTAAATGCATCTTAATGGATATTGCATTACAAATCATTGTATTATATTATTAATATTAATGTGTTTTTATTAAATTGTGGTAAATTGATTTCATACTATATTATGTGCGCCAAAAATAGAAATATAATGTAGACTTCTTTGACCAAAGAAAGATATGTGTATCTTGCTATGTCAATAAAATTTTTATATCATATCATGAAGAGTTCAAAAAGAAAAACTGGAGGACTCCTAGTTATGTAACAAATTTTCTTAAGAGCAAGCACAAATATTATAAACATGTCAAAGATGTTGACATCATCTATCTACTAGTGAACCAAGCCAGACACCCTTGGTTTCTAATAGAAATAAGTCTACCTTAGTGGTTAATAAAGATATATGATTCGATGGATGCAGACGCCCGCAGAAGTGATGGAACAAAATGTGTTAAGCCAATTGCAGAGATATTGCCCATGCTTTGAATGATGTTAATTTTTTCAACCATAGGCCCAAATTGGAGAATAAAAAGGGTACAGAGATGAAAATAAATTATGAGAAGAATATTTTTCTGCGCCAAGATGGGTAAGCTAGTAAAAATTGTCCATTCTCAATCATTATGTAATTATAGTTATTTGTCTTTTAAAGTTGCTAATATTAATATATTATAACCGTGAAGATTGCGGAATGTTTGTTGCCAATTTTGTTGAGTTTTTAATGACGGCCGACCTCAACATATGGGACTACAATAAGCAAAATATGGAAATATTTAGATACAATACAATAATTTATTTATGGGTGCATGCTATAAAAAATAATAATAATGCTTATAATAACGAATAACATTTTGATATTTTATACGAATACTATGTATAGCTTAAATTGTATAAATGAAAAATATTATTTTCAATTATTTTGTTCGTAATTATTTATTGATATGAGATTTTATTATTTGATGTTGGATGTTGTATGTTGCTATGAGTTTGTGTAGGATGCTTACTTTGATATGAGTTTGACATGAGTTGTATAACTCTGTTCATACAGGATGTTCAAAATTTTGTTAACACGGGATGTTCAAACTTTTGTTGAGTTTGGTATCAGTATGCGATAATATCATACTGTTGACAAGTAATCATGTTATATGTTCAATTCATATTCATATTGACTTGTATCAATAATAATATACTCATATCAAACTCGTATTGACTCATACCAATAAAAATATGCTCATATCAAACTCATACTAACTCATATCAATATAAATATACTCATACCAAACTCATACTAACTTACATCAATAAAAATACTCTCATACCAAACTCATATTAATAATATTATAGTCATACCGAACTCATATTAAAGACATTATACTCATATCAACCCATACTGGCTCGTATCAATAATGATATACTCATATTAAACTCATATTGACTAATACCAATAAAAATATGCTCATATTAAACTCATACTAACTCATATCAATATAAATATACTAACACCAAACTCATACTAACTCATATCAATATAAATATACTAACACCAAACTCATACTAACTCATATCAATAAAAATACCCTCATACCAAACTCATATAAATAATATTATAGTCATACCAAACTCATATCAAAGACATTATACTCATATCAACCCATATTGACTCGTATCAATAATGATATGCTCATATAAAACTCATATTGACTTATACCAATAAAAATATGCTTATACCAAACTCATACTAACTTATATCAATAAATATATACTCATACCAAACTCATATCAATAATATTATAATCATACCAAACTTATATCAACGACATTATACTCATATCAACCTATATTAACTTGTATCAATATTGATATACTTATATCAAACTCATATTGACTCATACCATTAAGAATATGCTCATATCAAACTCATACTAACTCATATCAATATAAATACACTCATATCAAACTCATACTAACTCATATCAATAAAAATACCCTCATACCAAACTCATATCAATCATATTATAGTCATACCAAACTCATATCAAAGACATTATACTCATATCAACCCATATTCACTCGTATCAATAATGATATACTCATGTCAAACTCATATTGACTTATACCAATAAAAATGTGCTCATATCAAATTCATACTAACTAATATCAATATAAATATATTCATACCAAACTCATACTAACTCATATCAATATAAATATACTCATACCAAACTCATACTAACTCATTTCAGTAAAAATACCCTCATACCAAACTCATATCAATAATATTATAGTCATAGCAAACTCATATTTAAGACATTATACTCATATCAACCTATATTCACTCGTCTTAATAATGATATACTCATATCAAATGCATATTTACTCATACCAATAAAAATATACTCATATCAAACTTATACTAACTCATATCAATATAAATATACTTACACCAAATTCATACTAACTCATATCAATAAAAATACACTCATACCAAACTCATATCAATAATATTATTGTAGATCCTTAATTTTGGTACTAGTCCAAATATAATTTTCATTAAAAGGTTGAAGTCCAAGTATAAAAAGAAGTCCCAAAATTAATTAATTATAGTTGTTTAATATTTGGATTGATTTTATTCAGTTTTATTGTAAGTATTACATTTAAAAAATCATTTGGTCAGACCATCTTGGCTTATGATAATTTGATATGAGCATACAACTCATATCAAATTGGCATATGCCAATTCGATATGAGGGATTGCTTATGCTAAAGAGGGTAGGAGCACTGACATTGACCTGATGCTGTGCTGTTCTCATATTTGGATTCTCCAAAGCCGTGTAGGTTTAATGTATCCAAATTTAAGAAGGATTATGGAATGCCCTAAAAGGGCTATAAAAAGGAAAATTCTATCTTTGAGAGGAGGCAACAACAATAAAAAAAGCAAGTAACAAAAAGATTAAAAATGCTAGCTGTAAGAACCAAAGAGAAAAGGAGAAAGGGAAAATCAAGAACATAAAAAAAGAAAAAAAAAGTCAGTCACCGTAATCAAGGCAGTGTCTAGGCAATTGCCAAATTGCCAAAGCTCAATCAAAGAACTAGGTTGATTCAGACAAAAGCAAACAACAAGCTTGGTTCAAACTCTTTCAATTTGGTGGAGCCAACAAACGAATGTTTATTTTCTTGTGTTTAATTTATTCAAATCACAATAGTTATGTTATTATAATCTCATGCAATAGTTTGCAAAACTTTCAAACAATCCAGTAGCATTGTTCATCTTTTCAAAATAATTTTGTTCATCACAGTAACCAAATTTAAGCCTTGATCCTTAACTCCCAAAACTCTAATTTGCTTAAACCCTAAATATGTTTTATAAAATCCTAAAGACCTAAATTCTATTTTCCTAAAAACCCTAGCTTTGTTTTCTAAACTTTAATTTTGTAAAAACCTTAAAACTAATCTTCAAACCCTAATATCCCAACATCCAGTAGCCCCAATTTCTGAAACCAATTTCTAAAACCCTATTTTCTATATTAAAAAGCCCTAATCCATATAAACCTTAGCCCTAAAGTCAAAATCATGAGTCTTTAATCCTCAATTCCCAGAGACCTAATCCTAAAACGTTAATTCAACCTAAACTAAATTTCCTAAACCCTAATTCTAGAAACTTAAAATTTTAACCTGTAAAACCACAACCAAACTTCCAAAACCAAATTTCTTAAATTTCACCCTGGAGCTATAACCCTAATTCCCTAAATTTCATCCAAAACTTCAAAACCTTAAATGCTAAAGCTTTAATCCCGAGCCTTAATTTCTTTAAACCTTGATTATTGAAATCCTAATTCAGTAACCTTGCTTCTTAAAACCTAATTTCCCCAATGCCAACCTCAAAATCCTAATTTTATACATTTAATAATTTATCTTAGATTTAATCCTAATTTTGGTTATTTAATTTTTATATGCTTATGATGAGTGATTTATAAATGTTCTATTTTTTTTGGTGATTTACTTTTAATTATCATGAATGTTATGAATAGTTTAATTTATTTGGTTCATTATTTTAATGTTAATTATTTTAGCTTCCATAATGTAAGAGGTATGTTTTCACTTTATGGGTACCTTATTAGTTAAAGTTCCAATGTAATTTAATTTATTTTGAATTTTGGATTAATCATATTTTCACTAAATGGTGGGTGTCCTATTTTATTTAGTTTTAAACATTGGACATTATAAAAGACATATTTTCATTTATGGATGGATGCCTGCTTTGTTTGTTTCATTTTAATAAAGTGATGGATGTTTATTTTCTTTTAATTTGTGTGTAATATGGATGATGTTATAATATTTGAGAACTTAATAATATTTAGACCTGAAAAGGAGGCCGGTTCCAATGAATTGGGCACTATAGGGGTGCTAGGTCATTCTCACATTCCCCACGCGTACCCAATTTTTTGAACCCAATATGGGGTTGAAAATTTCTTAGGAATCGAGTCATCCACCCTTTTCTTTTCTCCAGCTCGTTCGGGTGACGACTCCATTTTCTCCGGGTTTAGGCCCATATTCTTTAAGGCTCTGAGCCTAATAGTGCCCAACTCGTAAGAACAATTCCATATGGGAGTGGGGGCAAAAATCCTTGCTCACAGTGGTGACTCCACTGGGGATAAGAGAAGTTAATTTCATTGGTCTTTATATTAATTTATTCTTTCTTATTATGGTATTATCCATTGCATCATTTAGATTGCATTGTGTGCATAAGTTAGGACGTCCGTGTAACCCGTGTTATGTCATGTAAGAGATACCATACTTTCACTTAAGGTATGGAGATTGAGCATGAAATAACCACTCATAACCTTGTACCTTTTGGTATATACTTGCTATGGAGACCTAAGCATTTTAACCCAAAGACTAAAGCTTATGTAATTTGCCTAGTTACTTTCCTTAGGTTTTCGTCCAAATGCTTATTGTTTGACTATGATTGATATATCTTGGTTTGAACAATGACTTATTTGGTTTGTCTTTTTCTAATATGACCTAATTATATTGTAAGCTCAAAATAATTTTTATTCTTTTAAGCCCAAAAGACCAAAACTATTTTTAAAATTTTCAAGATGGTCTTTGGACATAAAACTTTTCTAAAATGGGTCAAAGATTCTTTTCTACCTTCGCACCTTCTCCGTCTATGAAAATTGGTTCGCTTCATCTGATATTGAAAAATATATATACATATATATATTCAGTAATACTCACAAAACATTTAATAACATAAAAGAAAAAAAAACTATTACCAGTAACGTAAAAACAGTTTTTATTACAATATCATAATGGTTGTTACAACTTTGAAGGAAAAGCATAATATAATCCTATATATATATGGATCTAATGATTCTAAATAATATACTATACATATATAAACTGACGCTAGCAATAAAAGTTGATGATTGTGTCAAGAACCCTAACCTATATAAATATAATCCATAAACCACCATTAGTTGTAAAGCAATAATAATTATTATAGATTATGCCAATAGGTAGGATAAAAAGCCAAGAAGAAAGAGTCAGTATTCTAACCTTTAGGATTTGTAGCAGACTAGCAGCTTTCCTGTATTTTTTATTTGTTATCGGTATTCACAAAGCAAAGCTGCCAAAGCAGGCAATAAATATATATTAAACGAATATATATTAAACCTAATAGGGTAGGGTTAATAAAATATTGTATAAAATTGAATTACATATTTTGATATTAATATTTAATAATTTTATTTAAATATGTATTATTAATTATATTATTAAAAATCTTATAATAAAATTTCGGTATATGGAATAGAATTTGAAATTTCATTATAACATTTCATTCCATGTTCCATATTCTAAAATTTTAGAAAATATATTCCATTTCATATTTCACATTCTAAAATTTCAATCCAAATAACAATTTCGGTTTGAATTTCAGTTTAAATCGGTAATATTTCAAATCAAGTTACACCTAACACTTTCCCTCTTTCTTCCACTTTGATTTTGATTTTACTTTTAATATTCTCTTTATATTATAGAATATAGATTATGAGAAGAGTAGCTGTAAGCACTGGGCAGGAGCTGAACTAATTTCCCTGGCTAATGACTCTTCTTAATCAATATGAAAACCATTTCTGCTTCTTCAACCTTCGATTTTTTTCTGATTTTTCTTCCTCAACTTTGCCCCTGTAAAAGCTTAAGTCACAACTACCCATCATCAACTCCTTTCTCTAAACGAAGGAGGAGGAAAAAATTTAGCCCCAATTTTCCTAAAAAATTCTCTTTCCGCGCTTGTGTTATCCCCACAAATGGCAACAACCGTAATTCCAATGTTGTTGAATTAGCCAATTCAGCTATGCTTGGTACAAGGACCCTTGTTTTCAAACGGATTTCTAATGAATTGGAGAGTGCTGCACAAGAGATTTCACAAGAATCTTCATCAACATCTTCCATTCAAATGGGTTCTAATTTCACTGGTTTCCAAGAAGATCCAATGCTCGATAAGTTAAGGACTCAATTAGGAGTTATTCACCCAATACCATCACCTCCAATTAATCGAAACATTCTTGGGTTATTCGTCTTCTTCTTCTTTGTAGGTGTAGGTTTCGATAAGCTATGGACCTCGAGGAAAAAGCCCAAAATCTCCAGCGCCAGTGGGCAACCTGGGCCATGGCCCCAAATTCCCACAAGTTTTTCCTTATTCTTGGAGAAGGATTTGCAGAGGAAAGAGTCGGTGGAGTGGGTGAATATGGTTTTGGGGAAATTGTGGAAAGTTTATAGATCAGGGATTGAGAATTGGATTATTGGGTTACTTCAGCCCGTCATTGATAATTTAACGAAGCCTGATTATGTGGAGAGAGTCGAGATAAAGCAATTCTCTTTAGGTGACGAGCCATTGTCTGTCAGAAATGTTGAGCGCCGCACATCACGCCGTGTCAATGATTTGCAGTAAGTTACCCCTATCAACTTTTGCATGCATATATTTCAATCTTAGTACGGTGGTAGATATGACTTGTGACGCACCTAAAACAGGTAAAAATTGGTATGTGAATTTGCTCGTGGTGGCAGGATTTGTACTTAAGCTACCTAGATGGTTTCTTAGATTTGATGTATCATGAATTAAGTTTTAGAATTTAGAGACCTAACTGTTGAATGATTGGTAGTATTATTGATGTTGCTACTATATGATGATAATCATATTGATCAATCATTTGCACACACAGACACACAGGTGTCATGACATAAAAATCTTCATGTATATGCTGCTGTATAGAGTTTGTCCCAGTAGTGAATGGATCAAAATCTTCAGCACAAGGAGGAATATTGGATTGGACAATCTAATAACTATCATAAGTTGATCAATTAAAAGCATGAAGCTTGTGCATAAGAGATACGCCATCTGTTTTTTTTATTTTTATTATCTTTATATAAATTTGGAAGGGGAGTTTTGGTGCAATGATAAGCATTGTTATCATGTGATATGAGGTAATGGGTTCGAGTCGTGAAAACGGTCTTTTGCAATTGCAAGGGAAGACAGCATATAAAGATCTAATGGGTCCGATCCTTTCCGGATCCGTGCATAGTAGGGGCATTTGTGCACCGGGCTGCCCTTTTATCTTATATAAATTTGGGACTGTATTCTACCTCAAAAATTTCATCAGTATCTTCATAAAAAAACATTTAGCAGATTTCTTCTTTATATGATAATGTTAAACAAATAAAATTAGCCATCTTTTAGTTTTTTCTTTATTTTAATATAAATTGGGGATTAGTCCATAAAGCGTTTAACTGATTTTCTTCTCTGGTACATAGGTATCAAATAGGCCTTCGATATACTGGTGGTGCTCGCATGCTGCTAATGCTTTCACTAAAATTTAGCATCGTCCCCATTGTTGTCCCGGTTGGTGTTCGAGATTTTGACATAGATGGTGAACTATGGGTCAAAGTGCGGTTGATACCATCTGAGCCTTGGGTTGGAGCTGTTTCATGGGCTTTCGTGTCCCTTCCGAAGATCAAATTTGAACTGTCACCATTTCGCTTGTTCAATTTGATGGGTATGTTATGGTTCATCATTTAAAGAAGTTACTTCTTATATTCTTTCTTTTTGTTGGTCATGTTTTTAATTTGATTTTCTTATACTTTTGTAAATACTGCAAATGGTAGGGGAAAGGCAACTATGAAGCACATGATTTAGTCTAATGTTGGTTAGATTAAAGCTTGAACTTATATGAGATAATTAGGTTTAAAGAAAACCTCAAATATGTTACTAATAATATAAAGGCTGCCTAGAGAAATAGTTTTAAAACTATTTTGGGTAATAACATTCTAAATCACAGAAATAGGGCAGCTTGGAGGTTAGATTATTTAGGAATTGTATGGGAGTTTTAATGAAAATGGGAGGTTAATAGATGTAAGACCATCTTAAATCTTTACATTCAATCATCTAACTCCCTCTATGGGTTTAATCATCGCATTTGAACTACTTTGGGCATTACACCAAACGTTCTTGTTGGTATTCCATTGAATCACACAATTCAAAGAAGTATAATTCTTGGTATTTTATTCAATAACAAAGTTGAATTAAAAATATTGCAACTCTGGGTGTTTTTTACTTAAACTAGTCCTAAATCTTTAAGAAAGGGATTTTAAAAAGGCTTGATTGCAAAAAATACATAAATTTTATCATTTTTCATATTCTATCATAAATTTTCAATTTAAGTAAAAGTGTCAATAAATATTGTCATAATTTGCAATGTTATCATTTGGCTAGTTGGGACTTGCAATCGACTAAGTTGCTTATGTTTCAATAGTATTTAATATAAATGCTCGTTCGTGTTAAGGAATGCCCATTCGCATGAATGAACACCAATGTTAATGAATGCCAGTTTCGTGTTAATGAAAATATGTTCATATTAAATACTGACACATAAGTAATTTAGCTAGTTGCCTTTGGCCCAGCTGGTTAGATGATAATGTTGCAAATTATGTCAAAATTTATTATCTATTTTCCTAAAATTGATAGTTTGTGATAGAATTGAAAAATGAGTAAAGTATATGCATTATTATTATTTTTTCTTTTGCAACCCTTTTAAGAATAACATCCTAAGCCGTTAATAACAGGACTTTGAAACTAATCCATATCCTTCATGGAGACTCTTTAAAATACACTAAAGGGAATAGTACCTTAAGTTCTCAAGGTCTCTAAATAAGATTTAAAATAAATATACAGTTTCCTGAAGAAATATAAACAAATTTTCCAACAAGGCCAGAAATTACAAAATTGCCCTGATTCTTGAAATAGTTGGCCAACAACTTATTTATTTGAATATATCCATGAATATAACTGTAAAGAACTAGATATTGCTTTATGATTTCCCGAACAAACACCACTTTTAATTTGAAGCATAATTATAAGTTTGGACCTTTGTATTCAAATTTTCTTGTTTTCTTATTCTGCATGGTTCTTTCCTAAATTAAAAGGAGCAATATTATCTTAAACTCTTTAGGACTGTAAAGGAGACTTAGAATATGTATAATGGCTCGTAAAGAAATGTGGAATGATTTTCCAGCTAGAAATTAAAAAATTGCTTCTGATTCTTGAAATACTGAACCAGCAATTTATTATTTGAATATAGGCATGAATGAAACTTTAAAATAAAGTACTCTATAATTTCCCCTGTTAACCCCATGTAAATTTGGACCATGATTCTAAGCTTGAGTTTTTGAATCTGAATTTTCTTGTATTTCTTATTCTGCATCAATCCCAAGCCCTCGGTCACAATTAAATCCTTTTGATCTAAACTCTCCATTTAATTTGAAAAACTGACATGCTAGGCTCATGCTATTAATTAACTAGTAATACTAACATTAAGTTAAATAAACTAATTGAATTCTAATAAATAATAAAACTAACATTAAATAAAACTAACTGATTTCTAATAAATACTAACATTAAGTTAAATAAACTAATTGAATTCTAATAAATAATAAAACTAACATTAAATAAAACTAACTGATTTCTAATAAATAATTTTGCTACATTCCTTTTTGCAATGGGATGTAGGAAGATATGTAATTGTTATAGATAATCATAATAAATGGACAATAACGAAGGTAACCTATAGTTGCTATTAATGATTGTGGATGTGAAGATGTTGATGATTGTAGACATTTGGTTTTGTGAAGGAATTAGACAAAGATGAAGGAAAGTAAATCGGTTGAGAAAAAAAATATATTATGCACTTGGTTGGTTTCTAATGAATTAGGTTGAAGAAAACAGTGAACATTACTGAATTTATGACTATTCTTCTTGAAACCTGTGATATTGACTAGTGCTACCTGCTGTAGGAGTCTGCATTTGTTGAATAAATGAAATGATTTATTTAAGAAAAGAGCTGGTATTTTTTCTATATATTTGTTATGTGCTTGATAAAATGAATCTATTCTGAGAACTGAGGAACCCTGTACATGTGGAAAACTGTTTTTTGTTTGTATGTTCATGTCCAAGTCAGTTGAAAAGAGAGTTCCTAATATGTGTTTCTTTTTTCTCATATTTGTGTGCATTGGGCAACACCAGCAATTCCTGTTCTCTCAATGTAAGTGATTTTTTTTCCAAGCCAGTATCAATTGCACCAAGTCTTTTTTTTTTCTTCTCTTTCTTTTTTCTCCCTACCCTTTTTGGTTTAAAAGGTAAGATCACCTTGCTTTATTGAGTTGATTATTTGAAAGTGGCCGTGAGGGGATTGCAGATTTAGATTTTATTTTTTGTGCAATAGTTTTCTATACAGTTGACTTGGAATTTCTTTTTAACATGTGTTTATTATTTTGACTCTTATATTCCACATCAGCAATTTCATGCAGGAATTAATCAGAAAATGTTTTTGTTAAAAAAAGAGGACAAAGTTTAATTGATTAGAAAATAGCTGTATAAATTTTCCAATATTAGAAGCTGATGTAATTGCCAAATGTGACAAAGTTTTAGCTTTTATTTTTTTTATTTTTTTATTTTTTTGTAATTGAGCATTTTCTTTTTAGCATCCAAGTTCGTTATAAAAATGGAAACTGCAACTAGTTACTAGCCATTCAATATATTAGTGCCCACTGAGAAAGTAGAGAAGAAGAGGAGAAAAACTCTATAACATAAATTACTCAAATGCAATCAGTTTATATATAGAGAAAAATTTAGACAACCTGCAACATTATGCATTCAGCCCATTCCTAAAGCTAATTATTTAGCCTGTTACATTATGCATTCAGCCCATTCCTAATTATTCAGGTAATCATTCTTTTGTCCATGCCTATAGCCTAACATCTACTTTATCCAGCTAGATATCTTAACACTCCCCCTCAAGCTGGAGCATACAAATATATTTGATTCTTAGGCTCCAAGTTTGCTACAAATATATTTGATTCTTAGTCCTTTGAGAGATTTAGTAAATATATATGCTAACTGATTATTCGAATTCATGAACTCTGTGGTAATGCTTCCTGACTCGATTTTTTGTCTGACAAAATGACAATCAATTTCTATATGCTTGGTTCTTTCATGAAACACTGAATTAGATGCAATATGAAGTGCAACCTAATTGTCACATATCAACTTCATACTTCCTACTTCTTTCCATTTTAATTGTTGAAGAAGTTGTTTCAACCAGATAAGTTCACAGATTGCCAGTGCCATAGCTTGGTATTTTGCTTCAGCGCTTGATCTGACAACCACATCTTGCTTTTTTACTTTTCCAGGAAATTAGATTACCTCTAATCAGGACACAATATCCAAAAATAGATCGCCTATCTGAAGGAGAAGCTGCCTAGTCTGCATCACAATACCCAGTGATCTAATAGTTACCTTTATTCTCATATAACAATTCTTGTGCTGGAGTTCCTATAAGATATTTGAGAATTCGAATCACATCATCCCAGTGTTCTTTACAGGGAGCTTGGAGAAATTGGCTTATCACACTAACTAGAAAAGAAATATTCAGTCTTGTGAGTGTCAAATAGTTTAACCTCCCAACTAATCTTTGATATTTTCTGGGGTCTTCTAATAACTCCTCCTGTCTTGGAACAAGTTTAACATTAGGATCCATGGGTGTATCTATAGGTTTACAATCCAACATGCCTGTCTCCTCTAATAGATTCAACACATATTTTCTTTGTGATATCACAATCTCTGCTTTTGATTGTGCCACTTCAATACTAAGAAAGTACTTCAATTTTCCTAAATTTTTAGTCTGAAAGTGGTTGCATAGATGTTCTTTTAACTGAGAAATTCCTTCTTGGTCACTGCTTGTTAAAACAATGTTTTCCACTTAAACAACCAAGTAGATACATTTCCCATGATTATCATGTCGAAAAAATACCGAGTGATCAGATTGATATCGAGTCATGTCAAATTCTTGAATTACTGAGGAAAAACGTCCGAACCAATCTCTTGGAGATTGTTTCAAGCCATATAAGGATTGCCGAAGCAGACAAACTAATGTAGACTCCCCCTGAGCAATAAATCCAGGAGGTTGTCTTCAGTTAATTCTCCATGAAGGAAAACATATTTAATGTCAAGTTGGTGAAGAATCCATTGATGCATAGCTGCCAAGGAGATAAGAAGGCGAACATAAGGGATTTTGGCCATCGGTGAGAAAATATCATTGTAGTCAAGGCCATAAATCTGGGTGTATCTTTGGGCAACAAGGTGTGCCTTTAGACGATCTATTTGTCCATCAGGTTCAACCTTCACAGTAAATACCCATTTGCATCCAACTATAGTTTTTTCTTCTGGTAGTGGAACCAATTCTCAAGTTCCATTACTATGTAATGCAACCATTTCTTCTATTATTGCATTTCGCCACCCTGGATGTTTTAATGCTTGACTAACAGTCTTAGGTATAGTGACATTAGATAAGGTAGAGATAAAAACACTATATGAAGGAGACAAATGATGAGAATTAAGAAAATTATAAATGGGATATGGGTTTCGGGTGGAACAAATACCTTTGTGAATGGCAATGGAAGGAGTAGTTGCATCTGTGTCTGGCACAGGAACGACAAGATACGGTGGAGCAGGCAATGGTGGAGTAGGAGGTGAGTCATCAGTGATTGGCAATGTACCTGTATTAAGAGAATAAGAACTATGATTGTTAGATTGAAGGGTGTTTGGGAGGCGTCGTGAGAAACCTTGGAGAGGAGCTTTTATAGGGGAAACACTCTGTGAAAGACTTGGGGTAGGTAGAACATCAGAAATGAGTTTGGTATTCTCACTTTTGAGTGTAAAATATGGTGATAACTCAAACAATGTTACATTTGTAGAAACAAAATACTTTTGCTTTATGAGATCATAGCATTTGTAACCCTTTTGAAGATGTGAGTAACCCAAGAAAAGACACTTGATAGATTTTGGTTTATCTTTTCCTGGAATATGATCAAGAACAAAGTAAGTATAGCTAAACATTCGTAATAGTAAGTGATAATGATCTTCTTTGGGAAATAGAATGGAGTGTGGACTTTGATTGTTTAGTATGGAAGAAGGTATTCGATTAATCAAATAACAAGCTGTAAAAACTGCATCACTCCTGAACTGGAGTGGAACATTGTGGCGAATAAAAAGAGTGCGAGCGGTTTCAATGAGATGACTATTTTTTCGCTCAGCAATTCCATTCTGTTGAGGTATATATGTGCATGAGGTTTGATGTGCGATATCTTGCAAGGTCAAAAGATTTGAGAAGGAAGAGGACAAATATTCCTTCCCATTATCACTTCGCAAAATTTTAATCGAAACGTTAAATTGATGATGGATTTCAGTATAGAATTTTTGAAATATAAAGAACAATTCAGAACGATTTTTCATTAAATAAACCCAGGTGCAACGAGAGAAATCATTAATAAATGTAACAAAATATTGAAAACCCATAGTTGTACTGACTTGACTTGGACCCCATATGTATGAGTGAAGTAAATCAAACATGCATGTAGCCATATTATTGACTCGTTTTGAAAAAGAACTGCGAGTTTGTTTCCTAAGCTGACATGACTTACACTTTAAAGAAGATAAGGTAGAAAGACTGGGAACAAGCTTTTGAAGTTTATTAAGATTGGGATGACTAAGGCGATGGTGAAGAAGATCAGCAGATGGAGTAGAAGAAAAGGCAACTGGTGAACTTGGATGATAGAGGTGGTACAAGCCTTGTAACTCAAGTCCTGTTCCAATCGTCCTCCCTGTACTTCGATCATGTACAATAACAGAATTAGCAACAAAAGTAATAGAACAATTGAGACTTTTTGTTAATTTGCTAGTTGGGACTAGGTTATATGGACACTCGGGGGCAAATAAGATATTTGTCAAAGAGATGAAGGAGAAAGTTGGACATGTCCTATACCCTTGACTGCAGTTTGTGAACCATTAGCAAGGGTGGCAGTGTATGTATGTATTATTAATAGAAGTGAGGGTGGAGAAAGTAGAGAAATGACTTTTATTACCAGAGATATGATTGGATGCACCAGAGTCAAGAATCCATGGACTAATAGGAGAGCTTTTAGTGAGACATGCAAAAGTTGTACCAAAATGAGTGCCTTTGGATTGTTTTGCAGCTTGATATTGTATATAGTCAGTGTAATTTGCTCCAGTCAATGTGATGGATTTAGATTATTGGATGCTTTCATTAGGTAAAGGGAGTAGACCATTTCCTTGAAGTTGAGCAATATGGGTTGTGGGTCGATTATTGCCAGAGTGATTGTTCTTGGTGGTCGGCCATATAAGGCCCAACAGTTTTCTCGAGTATGACAACTCTTGTCACAATAGGTACAATGTGATTTCCTTTCGTATTTTGAGAATTCCCAGGCTCACTTTGAACTGCCAAAATAGATTTTTGTCTCACTGATTGGTGCAGGATGCGAAGAAATACGCATGAGTTTAGCGGACACATCTTCCAAGGAAGGAATGGTAGGGCTTGTTAGAATCTGATCTTTTACAGAACTTAGGTCTGATCTAAGTCCTATCAAGGCCAAAACCATAAAAAATGTCTCTTTGCTTTTCTTGAGTAGTAATATTGTTAGATAATGGCATGAGAGAATTAAACTCATCTCTAAGTGTTTTAACTTGTCCCTAATATCCGGCCATATCTAGTTGGTTTTGTTGAAGATGGACAATATCAGAGACTATATATTCTTTGCACATCATTAGAATACAAAGTTTTAGCCTTAGTCCAAACCTTACAACAAGTTTTGCATGACTGAAATAAAGTAAAAAGTTTGGGTTCTAGCGAATGCCATAAAAGACTACATAGTTGAGCATCAATTTTAAGCCAAGCAGTTTTATCTTTGTCATCAATTTTAGAACTATCTTTCTCTAAATGATCCTCAAATCATTGTCCCATAAACCATAATTCCATAGAGGCAGCCCAAGATACATAATTTTTACTACCTTCTAATCTAACAGTAGTAATGGCAGGAAAATTAGATGATGAAAGAGTTTTGATGGAACCTGGGTTATCTGCGATTTTAGCCATTATAGAAGCCTTAAGTATCAAGACTGAAAAACTGTCCAAGTGTGCAGTGGACTCCTAAACACCCAAGTCTTTGGAAGGAGTCTTAAAATTGAAGAGTATGACTGGAAGAGGCTAAAGTATTGTTGGAATCGAGTCTGCGACGCTGGAGAAGAGGATCGGAGTGACATGCATCAAGATATGCCTTGCCACAAGCCGGCGAGTGGGAAAATGGCTGGAAGTTTGAACGGCGTGTGAGCTCCACACCCAGCTTTTCCGGCGGCCGGATTCTGAGGACGGGCCGATCTCGGGATAGCACTCCTCCTGGGTGGGGCGGTGAGAGAATTAATCACCCTTTAGTGGTGACCTCAAGTGGCAGTAGTCAGGGAACTTGCCTGGTTCAAAACCAGTGTTCTGATACCATGAGAAAGTAGAGAAGAAGAGGAGAAAAACTCTCTGTATCATATATTACTCAAATGCAATCAGTTTATATGCTGAGAAAAATTTAGACAACCTGCTACATTATGCATTCAGGCCATTCCTAAAGCTAATTATTCAGCCTGCTATATTATGCATTCAGCCCATTCCTAATTATTCAGTTAATCATTCTTTTGCCCATGCCTACAGCCTAACATCCACTTTATCCAGCTAGATATCTTAACACCCATTAAGAAAATGAATTTTTTCTTCGAATTTAAACCATTTTTGTATTTTGGCAATTGTGGTGCTCATTACAAAATTATACTTTTTGGGATCTATTGTTCTACATTTACCACCTACAACGTTGCTGACCCATTTCTTTTCTTATTGGATTTTTATAAAGTGTTACAAGAGGATTGCTATGAATTCCAAAGGTGGTTTTTCTTGTTTTTAGCTAGTGATGATACCATTAGAAAATTTAGCTTGAAATTAAAGCTTAGTTGTTGTACCATGGTATTAGAAAATCTCATTAATAACTTTTATAATCCACATATGGCACTGCATGATAACCATCATCTGGTGATTTTGTCCTGTTTTCTCTTTTAAATTTATTTTCATTAAATAATCTTTTAATTTTTAGGTTGAACTTGTAATGTAACATAAACTTATTCAAATGGTTTACTGGACATTATTAGGTTTCTGACAAAGCTTCTCACTGAGGATTTACCTAAACTATTTGTTCGTCCAAAGAAGATTGTCCTGGATTTTCAAAAAGGAAAAGCAGTTGGACCTGTTGCAAATGATTTCAGATCAGGAGAAGTTCAAGCAGGAAACAATGATTTTGTTGGAGAGCTATCAGTTACTCTTGTAGATGCTCGCAAGCTTTCTTACGTCTTCTATGGTAGAAATTACTTCTGTCTCTCCATCTCATATTCTCTCTCTCTGCTTCTCATGTTTCTTTATGATTATAATAATCCATCAGTGGAAAAAAAAATATATGCAATAGTTGCAATTCTGAGGGGGAATTTTGCTTGCAATATCTAGTAAATTCTAATTGATTTAGATTATTGACTTGAAAGGATTCCTATGCTAAGGAAAAGGTAGCAGTGTTGGTCATGGGTTTTTTAATTTTGATAATATAAGGACTCTAATCAATTTCCAATTTTGGAGTTTTTGTGTACATTGGAACTAATCTTTATGTAGGAACTTATCTAATTTTTTGTTTTTCAATAGCATCATCTTTGTTTGGAGAAGAGAGTTGCACAATTTTAAGAGGTTTAATTTGCAAAAAGTAATTTTGTGTGCGATCTTAGTTTCCTTTTTTCATTATAATTTACAACAATTAGTTTTTTGTTTTACAATCTTAGTTTCCTTTTCTCATTATTTTTCATTTTCCTATAGAGAACTAGTATGGGATTTATTTTTATCCCTATTTCCTTTTGCTGTTTTACTCGATTAGATTGTCCTTGATATTGGATTTTAATAAAATAGAGGTGAAATGTCTTACTATTAACTATTGTAAATGTTTAGGAATTAAAACTATTCTCTTAGAATCGTGCTAGTGGTTAATGTGATAGTTTGTTGTACTCATGGTGATACTAGACTTGATGGCTATGTTGGCAGTAGCGGTGGGGCTGGTGTCAAAGTTGATGCTGCTTCTGCTGATAATGTTGGCATAGGTGGTAGTAGTGATGTTCATGGTGGTGGGTGGGTAATGGCAGTGGTGCTGCTAATGGAAATTGTGGTTATGGTACTGGTGGGAATGGTGGTAGAGGAAGTTATGGTGCTGGTATGAGTGGTGATAGAGGATGTATTGGCATTGGTGCAAGGGTGATTTTCCAGTTCTTTGTTTGTAAAATTATGCATTTTTTTTAGTACAAAGCACCAGTTTTCTTCTGTTGATTGCCATATGAGTTTTTATTTATTTATTTTTATTTCTTCCCTTTGTGAGTGTTCACACCCTTTTCTCCTTTATATTAATTGTTCTCTTTCTTTTACTTTTCTCATGTCTCATGTCTCATTTTTCTTTTATTCTTCTTTCTTTTCCTTTTCAGACATATGTATACTTCTGTTATTTCCCCAGGCATTGCTTTTGACGTGAAATATTGGCTTACACTAGCTTTTTATAAGTTTGCAGAAATTTGTCAGGAACAGTTTGGTTTTTTGTAATTAATGTTGTGTTGTCAATTCAGTGCTTTGATTAAATAAGCATCCAGTTTTATTCTGTTGAGGTAGGTGCAAAAACAGGGGCTATTATGCCTTTTACTTGTAGATGACTCAGAGACTTCTCTTACTTCCTATGGCTCTTTAACATTGATATGATGCATTTTTTGACCAAATAGCTCCTGAGTTTCTTATGAAAAACCTATTGGCAACCCCAACTTTCAATTTGACTTGTTGAACATCTCAACTGTCAAAATCGTGCTTATAGAACATAAATTTGTCCAGTCATTAGATCACAAAAATGCACACCCAGATGGACACACGAGACATAAAAATGTTATAGACATGGCTTCGTTTGTTTCTCTCGCCCTCTTTCTCATATAGCAACCATTTTTGTTTAAATATTCTCATCAATGCTTCAAAAGATCAATTTGGGAGGATTCAAGCTTATATCAAATAATGATTAGTACAACAACAACAACAAAAAAGCCTTAATCCCAAGTTAATTGGGGTCGGCTATATGGATTCTTCTTTTCCACTCAATACGATTTAAGGTCATCTCTTTTGATAGATGTAACATCATAAGATCATTTTGGACCACCTTTGACCAAGTCAGTTTGGGCCTACCTCTGCCTCTCTTAGTTAGTAATTAGTAATTATGGTATTGCCCCATTGTAGTCCCTTGCACGCTTGTAGAAAGGAAAAACCAGGTTTTATGAAGTGAGTAATCCACTAAGATAGAGAGAGAACAAAAGAAAAAAAAAAGGGATTGGAAATTAACTCCACAGGAAAGGAGCTTAAGGGCTTTACTACAGAATTGTAGTCCACTCAATATCTTTTTTTGATAAGGTGAACCCATCACCTTATTCTAACAACTAGCTTCTAAGTGGTTTTGTAAAATTTTAATAGTCATTTCAAGAATTTTAGCACACATCCACTTGTGAAAAATACTCTTTACAGCTCTAGTTAGATACCAATAGCTTTTATATATCAAGCTCCATTAGGATCTTTCCAGATGTACGTGTTTTATTTTCCACAATCACTGGATTCTGTCTCTCCAATAGACAAATTGAACCCATCAGGAAATTGAGATAACACAATCATCCATGGATTTTGATAAAACACATGCTGTTATTTACAAACATGGGTTCAGTAAAAGGGGTTTGCAGAAATGAGGGATGCTGCCAAAATTGCAAAATAGTTTTGGAGCTAAATTGAATTCAGGGAATGGTAATGGTTCGGTGACAAAGTGCACGTCCATTGTTTGATGAAATAGGTCAACTATGGTGGTCATATTCCATCAACTTTGCAATGCTGGATAAATTTGAAGCTGTGGATGGGGCATTGAGATCTTGGGAAGATAAACATTTGAAAACAAAAAGAGGAGCATAATTTGAAGGAGCAGTGTGGTTCAGAGAGAGCCATGGAGATTTCTGAGTGGTTTAAAAGCAAGGATATGAATTGAAATTCATTATAATGTCATGATTAGGTTTCTTGAAAAAGCATTGCAATGTGGAAAAGGATGGAGAAATAAAAAAAAAAAACTTGGGAATATGAGTTGAAAGGAAAAAATCTCGAGAGATTGAGAGAGAGAGAGAGACCATTTGAATAAACAGAGGCCTTATTTAGACTTTGATAAGCTGGAAGTTAGCTAGGATTTTCATCAATTTCTGATAAAAAATCAAAAGGAAAAAAAGGGAACTGTTCAAATAAATAAGAGATAAGAAAGAGAGGAGGTGATTTTGGTCTTGTAACATGAAACCTCCATGTTAATAAATTGTGAGAAAGAAAGATTGTTATCAGCAGTAGAAAGAGAGTGGGTGAAGTAGAAGTTGTTCAGGTCAGGGTAAAAGGGTGTCCAAGTCAGCCAAAATGTGAAGTCGAAATGTTTCAGCTATTTTAATACGTCGTCGCTTGTTTTTTTTCCCCTATTTTTCTTGACTTGTAGGTGTTAAGGTGTGATTTTGAAAATTGTTATGTTCAATAGGTCAAATTGAAATAAAAATGGTGGTCAAATTGAAAGTTGTAGTGCCAATAGGTTTTTTATTTGAAGTTCTTGGCGGCAATTTATGCCATTGGCTTACCCTTTTTATGTTGTAAAGTGATGACATGCTTACATAATATATAGCCATCCTTTTGCATATCTTAAGACCTACCAGACCCTCAATATTAATATCATAGTGGAATATTGATGCCCATTGATGATAGATGAATGGATTCTCTTGGTTCTCTAAGAATTTTTGTCTTCCATATGCCATATTCTCCTATTCATTTTCTCTTCCATAGGGTATGCTCATTGAAACCCTGTTTCTCAGGTAAAACAGATCCATACGTTACTCTGAGCCTGGGTGACCAAAGTATACGTAGTAAAAAGAACAGTCAAACCACTGTCATTGGGCCTCCTGGTGAGCCAATTTGGAATCAGGTAAAGCTTCTTACAGTTTTTTGTTCACATACAAAGCAAATTAATGCATTTTTAACCCAAGGTAGCCTTATTCAATTATGTTTATGACTCTGGCAGGATTTTCATATGCTTGTTGTGAACCCTAGAAAACAGAAATTGCATATCCAAGTGAAAGACTCCCTTGGATTTACGGATTTGACTATTGGTACTGGAGAGGTACATATCTTATTCATAAAGCAGATTTTTCTGGAAATTACAGGATTTCTCCTTTGCAGTAGCTGGATTAGTTTTAGTTTCTCTCTTACATGAATGGTTAACATTATAAACAGGTTTTTTCTGCATTAGATATAAGCGACTTGACATCTTTCCATAGATTACTTGTACGCTGAACTTACGTCACATATAGACATTTGAGCAGTAATACGACCATAAACAGCTCTATATTACAAAGCTTTATGACAAGAACTATGGCATACTCCTGAGAAAGTTCCATTTGGAGGGTAATCAATCCAGTTAATGAAACTGTTTCACCTGGACTAATACCACAGTTAACACTTTTACTAAGCTTTATGACAAGAACTAAGGTAGTCCAACAATATAAGTAAATCATGAACAGAACCAAACCAAACTCTATGATTCTGATTTTTCTTGTTTATTTTAATGCTGGTTTGGTATTTTGAATCCCTGTTAGAACTTGGGTAGCTGAAATGAACAATTGAACTGATCCTATGGTAACATGATTTTGAGAGTATTAAAATTTTGATGCATGTCTCTGTTCAATTAGCTGAACACTAACTTATCCTATGCCCATAAAACTATAACAGGCTACTCATGCAGAATTGACCTTTTCTGTTTCATTTTCTCACGACAACCAGTTGCCAAACACCATCTGCCTTCAGCCTTCACTGTCTCATTTCATAGTTTAAGATAACAAAAACTGCGCACCAGCCATCCGAGCCTAGCAGCCCACAATTCTTCTCTTGTATGCATTAGCTTATCTAAATAGGTACTTGGAAGTTTTTTTCCCGTGGATATTAGGGTCCATTTTCCAAATGATATTCATTGTGTCTTTGTATTGTTTAATTTTGAATGAAGTCAACTTTAAAATTGAGTGCCTGAAATGGGGATGTAAACATAAATTTAATTTGCAGAGTTGCATTGAATTTCTTTTGTTCTTTTTCTACTAAATTAATTCCTTTGTTTGGCTTTATAGATTAAAGATTTTCAAAGTAGAATTTCTAATTTTTTGTTATATTCAACAAGTCATATACAATACTATTTATACCCAGATTATAGCCTATCTAAAATAAATACATTTGCTAACTATTACCTATACACTTAGCTTTAGTATTGGAGAAGTTAACTATCTGCTAACTACTATTTGTCAACTACTATCTTTCAACACTCTCCCTCAAGTTGGTGCAAAGATATCACTCACGCCCAACTTGCAACCTAAAGTATGAAAGTTTCTATTGCTAGGTCTTTTAGTAAACACATTACCGAGCTATTTGTTCAATGTCATATGAAATAGATTTAGAGAATCATCTACTAATTTCTCTTTATAATGGCGATCTACTTTATGGTTATGTTGAACCAGGTTATAAGCTATATTGATGGAGCTTCATCGTCACTCAACATGGACAATAAGTAGTGTAACCATACCTTCACAATGTTTGATGAAAAGAGTATGTTTGGCATCCCTTTGATAGTATCCGAAAGATATCATGGCTTAACTAAATATGTCAAAAAATGCTTTTGGTGACTACTTTAGACCTTTTTTTTTTGAGAATGTGACTACTTTAGACTTTATAATACTTTTGTTAGTCTATAGACTTCCCCTTCAATTTTCTCATCATCAAACCTTGAAGGGACTTCCATTATACTTCTTCCTCCAAGTCTCCGCGCAAAGAAGCAATTTTAACATTAAATAACTTTAGGTCCCATTCAAGATTTGTTGCACATGACAATACGATTCTGATAGTATTCACCTTTGCTCCGGTGAAGAAGTTTCTTGATAATTTACCCATATGTCTAGGTTAACCCTTTTGTAGCTAAGAAGTAGAACCAAAAACATTTCAGTAAGGTTGTGTGTAATAGTTGTAGTATCAAGCCAAGAATTAATTTACTGGAATAAACAAGCGTGTAAGTCTAAAGACTAGGAAGTATTAAATGTGTCCTAAATAAGCCTTGTATGAAATCTCGACTATAAGTTTAAGTTTTTGTTACATAAAAGAGGATAAAGAAGGGAAATGGTACAACTAAGAAGAAAAAGGGCTGTGAAGGCAGAGGGGAATATGCTGAAAAGATAAGGAATGATGGGCTGTACATAGTGACGAGGCACTAACCACCTTAGTTGAAATATTCCTAAGAGTGACTATGATTGGTTTACCTTATTTGTAATGTTGCTAGCATCTGCTTATAATCTTGTGGATGTAGTACTAAATACTCATCTTGTAACACCCTTATATTCTATATATATACAATACCTATAACTCGTATAAGTATAATACTTATATAGAATAGAAGAATGTTATCACCTTTGACAATTATGAAATTTTTCATAATTACAAGAAAACAATTAAAGCTTATAAATGTACTTTAACAAGTTCATAAGTGAAAATATGTAAATAATTTAATTAATAAAATACAAAATTTTAAGATAAATTTTTAGGAAAAATTCGCCAGAGTTCCAGTTATATTTTGGACTTTTCCCAAAAATCAATAACTCAACCTGAATAAAAATTTTGCACTCCCAAACTCATACATTCAAATATCCACTAATTCATCATCCTCCAGTATTTTCTCAAAATCACACAAACATATATAAATACATATTTAATATATATATATATATACAAACTTCACAGTTATCCCAAAACTTTATAATTTACAACATTTTAAAATATGCATAAATAGTGTACATAGTTAAAACAAGTTTTATAAGTAGATGTATACATGCTGGCAATTGGCTAAGGTCTTGTAGTAACAATACAAACCTTACAACAAAGTCCTGAATCCCTAAACTTGCTCAGATCCAGCAGGACTTTTAATACTCGCCCTGTCACCTGCGCGATAAACAAAATCGCGCTAAGCATTTCGCCTAGTGGTACATACTTTGATATTAATGTAAATTAAAATGAAATAATGTAAACTGCTTTTTCATTAAATCTAATGATGCAACATGAAATTTCCTTTCAAAATTTTGTTTATTATCTTTTCAACTTATCATTTAACGCAATCACATGCATTAGGCCCAAAAGACTATATATAATATTCGGATTCCAGAGATAATGTTTTGGACTATTTTTGACGCATAACGTCTAGCTCAAAGGCAAATAATAATGATGTCCAGCGTCTAGCCCGAAGGCAAAATACATAATGGTGACGCCTAGCGTCTAGTCCGAAGGCATATCAAATATCAGTGATGCCCAACGTTTAGCTCGAAAGCAATCATAGACATGCCGCCAAATACAAAACTCTGAAAAATAATATTATATAAGGTTTCACACATAATAAATATAATTTCATATTTTTCTCATACTTTGGCAATTATGTCAATTTTCATTCTTTTTATACTTTTTCCATCTTTTGATCACATTTCCAATCACAAACTTCATATTCCATTTTATTTTCATAATATAGCCAATATAAAATTATAATTTGACATTTAACACCTTTTCATACAAACACATTTTATGATGTCATTAGCCATCCTAAAATGACATAAATATCCATACATTATACAATTCATGCCTTTAAAAATGTAGCTAAGCACTTTACATGTGAATTCACACATCAAAGTGACAGCATCAAAACTAAAATATATTGTAGTATGCCATTTACAATGCATTATAATACAATTCATTCAAAGTATGTACTAACCTTGTTTAAATAACTTCCAAGCTACCAATACCACCACTTCCTCACCACTTTCTACAATGCCCTTCACCGCCAAAATTGGGCAAATACAATCTACTAAATGTCTATTCAAAATGTAAATATATATTATGAATTAGAATCATATTTCTACACATTCTAACTAATAGAAATCAATTTAATACATTTTCTTCAAATTTACAAATTTGAACCCTAACTTTCTTTAATTTTAAATATCTATTCTACTAAATTTTAACTGATATTCTAAGTTCATTTCTATCATTAAAATCATTTAATAACATCATTTACATCATAAAATCAAATAAACATCAATTCCTTGTGATTACTATTCCAAAACCCTAAATCATCCACTACTTCATCCAAACTACCATCGAACTTGGGCAAATCAACCAAATAACTATAAAATCTTTACCTCCTCATCCAAACAATACCTTCCATACCCATATAACAAATTAAAACGCACCCCATTAAAATTTCAAATTTCACATAATCTAATTTTCCAATCTAACTTAAAAATTAAAGAGGAAAGCTTACCAATTTGTTGGAAAATCAAAAAAACTTCTTTTGATTCTTGAAAATCTACAAAAAAATTTGTGTTTGGAAGAAAAGAAAAGCTCCCTGTTGTGAATGTGCTATTTAGTTTGTAAGGGTAGTTAGGTCTTTTGTTAATTGTTTGACCTAATGTATATATATATCTTGTATTCTTCCTTAGAAAATAATAACAATATAGAGAGCATTCTCTCCAACATGGTATCAGAGCAAATGGGAGAAAATTTGGTGAGAGGGCTGTGTTTTTTCCGGCTGGGGGCTGTTTTTCCGGCTGAAGGTCCATTTTTCAGCGGCTGAACCCTAGTTTTAGGGGCTGACATTTCTGTTCTGAGGTATTGCAGGCGTCCAGTAGCGACACAGCCTCCCTCAGCCAATTGCTTGGCCGCCGACCAGCCTTCGCCAGAAGCCCCGTCGCCGGAACCCCAGGGCGTGAAGCCCACGCGCCGCCAGAAGTTCCAGACATTTCTCCACGCGCCGGCGCGTGTAGGCACGTGCCGCCACCTCCGGCCCAAATTTTCCGGCCGGTCTTGCTCCGCCGTGATCGCCTTTGCCATGCGACTCTTGGCTGCTTCCGCTCCATTTTGTGTGTCACAGAAACTACATTGTCGCTGCTTGCCTCTTTCCATCCTTGGTTTAGTTTGGTCACAGTTTTTTTTTCCCTAGAAGAGATGGCTGAAAGTAAGGTGATTCCCCCAAATAACAACAATCTTTCGTTACAAATTAGTCAGTTCAAGTTGGACGGTGCCGGAAACTATCTTGCTTGGTCATGGTTGTGCTATCTATTTATCAATGCAAGAGGTTATACGGGCTATCTCAACGGCTCTAAATTTCGTCCGACGAAAACTGACACTCAATACAATGTGTGGGAATCTGAAAATTCTCTCATTATGTCATGGCTTTTGAATTCAATGGAACCAAGGATTGCGGCTAGTTTCATAATGCTTGATACGGCAAAAATGGTATGGGATTCTGCTAGGAAGACTTATTCTGGACAAGGAAATGCTGCTTTGGTGTTTGAACTTTGTCTTAAGGTTGAAGGTTTGAAACAAGGGGAGATGACTGTGGATGATTATTATGCCGCTTTAAATGAGGTGTGGAGACAACTAGACTACTATGATGACTTTCATGCTAAATGTGAAGACGATGCGGTTCAGTATCACAAGAAGGTTGAGACTGGGCGTATATTCAAATTTCTAGCAGGATTGAATCCTGAATATGATCCTGTTCGAGTTCAAGTGTTGGGTAGAAACCCTATGTTATCCTTAGAAGAAACTCATGCTTACATTCAGCAGGAAGAGAGTAGGAGGAGAACTATGATGAAAACTCCTATCATTGAAAAAGCTGGGTTAGTAGCATCACCCAGACTTGTAGCATCACCAGCTACTCGCACCATCTCTAAAGAAGATACTCGTTTTTGTGATCACTGTAAAACTCCTGGGCACCTCAAGGAAAAATGTTGGGAATTGATTGGACGACCAACTTATATTGGTGGTCATGGTAGTGGCCGTGGAAGCATAGTTGTCAGAAGCACGAGGCGCAAAAAAGCGCAAAGGGTCCCGGAGCCTAAAGCGCGAGCCTTGAGGCTCAGGCGCGGGCTTCATCGAAGTGAAGCGCAAACACGCATGAAACTCTATAAAACTAATAAAAACATAAAATAACTACAAAAATACAATGTTAACCATACTAAAGAACATATCACACAAGTATTATCATACCACATCATATAAAAACTATGAAACACATAAAAAGCACACAAAAAAGACACCGCCTTATTATCTATTTTCACATGAAATTTCGGCAGCATAACGACATATTTTTTCATATATAAAATTTGTAAAAGATAAAAATAGATGAAGAATAACGAGATGGAAGATTGGAGAGCAAAAACAATAAAGAAGAGAGAGTTCAAATACATACCAGGTAAAATTTCAGCACACACTCTTCTTCTTCTTCAATGGAACCAGTCTCTGTATGTCAAAGAAGTAGGCACCAACCATTTTTTGTCAAAAATGGAGGTGCCTAATTAAGGGGATTGTCAAAAATGGAGGTGCCTAATTTAGGACATTGTCAAAAGTGGAGGTGCCTAAATTTGGGAATTGTTAAAGTCAAAAATGGAGGTGCCAAATTTATTGACTAATTTCACCAACCCATGTTTTTGAAGCCTATATAAACCCATCCACTTCATTTGGAAGATACAACTTAAAATTGAAGAAGTAAAGAGAAGAGAGTGTCTTTGAGAGAATTTTGTGAGGAAAAATTCTTGTTCATAATTGAGTGAGGGTTGTGAGTGTTTGTAAACACATTGTATTTTCTCCTTAATAGAAGTCTGCAGCAGCTCCGGAGACGTAGGCATAATTGGCCGAACTCCGTTATCAAATTCTGTGTTAATATTCCGCATTTATTTTCGCTCTCCTACTAATCTGGTTTAAGGGAATAGAGTGGTAATCACCTCAATTTCCCAACACTGTACTCTTCTTCTCCCTCTTCCCTTTTTTCTTTTCGGTTTAGAGGAGAAACTAGTCTCTTCATATCCAACGTTTAGTGTTTGGTGTTTACGTAAAATCTCTTACGTATCTGACTCTTCTCTTTCCTTTTTTTTAATTATTTTTATGTTAACCAATCACTAACTAGGAAAATTACTAAATAGGAAATAAAATATTTAAAATCCTAAAATCATGTCTTATTTATGTAAAGCGCGCTTTTTCTGCGCCTAACAAATCGGGAAGAATCACGCCTAAGCACAGAAACGCGTGGCTTTTGAGAAGTGCGCTACGCTTCAACTGTTGAAGCCCTAACGATGGAGCCTCACCCAAAGCGCCTCAGGCGCGCCTAGAGCGCGCTTTTAACAACTATGCGTGGAAGGGGGCGCGGTCGCGGTAGAGGAAGATCAGGGCCATCTCAAAGTGTAGCAAATCAAGCTGAGGTGGCTAGCTCCAGTTCTATTCCTGGTTCTGATGCTCTCTCTACAGGTGACTTATCTGCTGAAGAGTTGCAAGCTTTGAGAAATCTCCTTCGACAGAGTACACCATCCTCATCCAACTTTACCTCTCATTTTTCCAGTCAGGTATGGCATTTCTAGTCAATTCTGTTGATGATTCTTGGATTATAGACTCAGGAGCAAACAAACATATGACAGGCTCTTTAGAGAAATTTATAGATTACTCACCATGCTCTAGTCAGGAAAATGTTCGCATTGCAAATGGCTCTTTAGCGCCAATTTCTGGTACAAGTTCTGTTAAGTGTACACCTGACATTGATCTGAAATCTGTTCTTCATATTCCTAGCTTTCCCGTTAATCTCTTATCTGTGCTTGCTATTACCAATGACCTTCAATGTCGAGCTGTTTTTTACCCGACTCATTGCTTTTTGCAGGATCTGAAGTCAGGAGAAATGATTGGTCATGGTAGAGTGCACAATGGTTTTACCTTCTTGAGAAGAATTCCCAAGCCTTGTTAGGAAAGAGTGGGGATGTGAGTCAAGAAATTATTATGTGGCATAGACGGTTAGGACATCCATCTTTTGTTGTTCTTAAACGGTTGTATCCTAATCTATTTAGTCGGTGTTCTTTTGAAACTTTAGCTTGTGATGCTTGTGAACTAGCAAAACATTCGAGGAATACTTATGTTTCTCATGATAATAAAAGTTCTATTCCTTTTATGACAATTCATTCTGATGTATGGGGACATAGTCCTATTGTTTCATTGTCTGACTATCGATGGTTTGTCACCTTTATTGATGATTGTACTAGATTAACATGGGTGTATTTGTTAAAAACGAAGAATGAAGTGTTTTCATGTTTTCAATCTTTTCACCAAATGATTTGCATACAGTTTGATGCTAAGGTGAAAATCCTAAGATCTGATAATGGGACTGAATATATGGATAGCATGTTTCAACCTTACTTAGATGCTAGAGACATTATTCATCAAACTAGTTGTGTCAATACTAGTGCTCAAAATGGGGTTGTTGTAGACACTTGTTAGAAGTTGCTAGGTCTCTCTTGTTTACTATGAATGTTCCTAAACAGTTTAGGGGAGATGCCGTCCTTTCGGCTGCATATCTAATTAATCGAATGCCCCTTCGAACACTTAATTTTAAGAGTCCCATAGAAGTTTTACGGGGTCACACCTCTTATACTGTTCCACCCAAAATTTTCGGTTGTGTGTGCTTTGTTCATCATAGATATGGGAGTAAACTTGATCCTAGGGCTTTGAAATGTGTGTTTATTGGTTATTCGGCAACTCAAAAGGGCTACCGGTGTTACCATCTGCCATCTAGAAAATATTTTGTGAGTATGGATGTGACTTTTCGGGAGTTTGAACCTTATTTTTTCCCAACTCCTCTTCAGGGGGAGACTGTAGTAACTGGAGTAGAAGAGGAAGTTGATAAACTAAACCCAATTCCCTTGTCTGTTTCTGTATCTGAGCAATTCAGGAACTTGGTGATTGTTGATGGTGAACAGGACAACTAAATTGATCTTGATGAGAGAAGGAAGGGTAGATTAGATAGACCTGATCTGCAAAAATACACTAGAAAGGAAAAAGGTAAGACCATTATGCATGATTCTAGTGACCAATCATTGCCCCTGCCATCAGTTCCTGATTCAGCAGAGACACCTCTCAATGTAAGTACTTCTGATCCTGATCCAGTTATTGATTCTCCTGACCCTGTCAGTGATTCTGATCTTGATGATTCATATGTTCCTATTGCCCTAAGGAAAGGTGTGAGATCATGCACTCAACATCCAATCTCAAAATTTGTTTCATATGATAATTTATCTCCATCCTATAGAGCCTTTGTCTTGTCTGTTTTTTCTGTTTCTATTCCACAGAATTGGCAAGAAGCATATCGAGACTCAAAATGGAAGGAAGCAATGATTGAAGAGATGAAGGCTTTGAAGAAAAATGGAACATGGGAACTTGTTGATTATTTGAAAGATAAGAAAACAGTTGGATGCAAATGGGTATTCACGGTAAAACATAAAGTTGATGGCACCGTAGAAAGGCACAAGGCACGATTGGTGGCAAAAGGGTACACCCAGACATATGGGGTGGATTACCAGGAAACATTTGCTCCTGTTGCAAAGATGAATACAGTAAGAATTCTCTTGTCATGTGCTGCCAACCTTAATTGGAATTTGCATCAATTTGATGTGAAAAATGCATTTCTACATGGGGACCTAGAAGAAGAAGTGTATATGGATATACCTCCTGGATTTGAGGATAAGGATACAAAGGGAAAGATCTGCAAATTGAAGAAGGCCCTATACGGTTTGAAGCAATCCCCGAGAGCGTGGTTTGACAGATTGAGTAAAGCCATGGTTTCTTTTGGCTATGCACAAAGTGATGCTGATCATACTTTGTTCTTTAGGCACCACAATGGAAGGATCACGTTGCTTGTAGTTTATGTTGATGATATGGTGGTGACTGGAGATGATATTGAGGAGGTTCATCGCTTAAAGAAGTTGTTAGCAAGAGAATTTGAGATTAAAGACCTTGGAGACCTACGATACTTTCTTGGAATAGAAGTGGCCAGATCCGAAAGAGGAATTTTTATTTCTCAAAGGAAATATATCCTAGATCTCTTGAAAGAAACTGGTATGTTGGGTTGTAAACCCAGTGACTCTCCCGTGGAAGTCAATTGCAAAGTCCAGGCAGGAGTAAGAGAACCAGTTGACATTGGCCAATATCAAAGATTGGTTGGTCGATTAATCTATCTGTCTCTTACCAGACCGGACATTGCATTTGCAGTCAGTTGAGTTAGCCAGTATATGCATGACTCTCGTGATTGCCATCTTGAAGCTGCCTTACGCATTTTAAGGTATCTTAAATCTGCCCCTGGGAGAGGGTTACTTTTCTCAAAACATGGGCACCTTGACATTGAAGCTTATACAGATGCAGATTGGGCCGGATCACTAGATGATCGTAGGTCAACCACAGGCTATTGTACATTTGTTGGAGGTAATTTGGTTACATGGAGGAGTAAAAAACAAACTGTGGTTGCCCGTTCAAGTGCTGAAGCTGAGTTTAGAGCTATGACACAAGGAGTGTGTGAAGTATTATGGCTAAGGAAGCTAATGGATGAGTTGGCCATTTCCAAGCTTGGAACTTCTACCTTGTTTTGTGTAATCAGTATGCAAATTCTGTATATATTTCATTAATTCAATACACAACCCTATATTTATATACAAGAAACTAGAGACTAATTTAGGAAAGAGAAATCTAAATATTTACTTTCTATATAAACATTATTCTGTTTTCATAACACTCCCCCTCAAGTTGGAGCATATATATCTATCATGCCCAACTTGTTACATAGATAGTCAACCCGAGAACTATTAAGAGCTTTGGTAAAAATATCCCCAAGTTGCTCGCCTGTCTTGACATACTCGGTAGATATAACACCCTGTTGTAATTTTTCTTGAATAAAATGACATCTACCTCAATATGTTTGGTGCGCTCATGAAATACTGGATTTGAAGCGATATGCAGAGCAGCTTGATTATCACACCATAACCTTGCCGGAGAAGATGTCTTGAAACCGATCTCTTCTAATAGCTGACGAACCCAAATAATTTCACAAGTGCATTGAGCCATAGCTCGATATTTAGCTTCAGCACTAGAACGAGATACGACACTTTGTTTCTTACTTTTCCATGATATCAAGTTTCCTCCCATAAAAACATAATAACCTGTAGTCGACCTTCTATCAACCTTTGAACCTGCCCAGTCTGCATCAGAAAAACACTCAATGTTCACATGTCCGTGGTTACTGTAGAGAAGACCACGCCATGGAGCACCTTTTAAGTAGCATAAGATTTGTCCTAACGCTTCCCAGTGAGAAACAGTAGGAGAAGACAAGAACTGACTTAAAACACTCACTGAGTAAGCAATATCTGGACGTGTAACCGTCAAGTAGTTCAACTTGCCAATTAACCTTCTATACATCTCAGGATCAGAAAATAACTCCCCTTCAGTAGTGAGCTGTATGTTGGGAATCATTGGAGCACTACAAGGCTTAACACTCAACTTACCAGTTTCCTTCAAAAGATCAAGAATATATTTCCTTTATGACAGAAATATTCCTTGCTTACATCTAGATACTTCAATGCCCAAAAAATACTTCAACAAACCCAAATCTTTTGTCTGGAACTGTGACTGAAGATATGACTTAAGTGAAGATATACCGGTTGAGTCACTCCCTATAATAACAATATCATCAACATACACAACAAGCAAAACCATCCCAGCATCTGAACTTCTGAAAAACACAGAATGATCAAAGATACTCTTCCTCATGCCAAACTTTTGGATTACATCACAAAACCTTCCAAACCACGCTCGAGGGCTTTGCTTTAGGCCATAAAGAGACTTGCGAAGTTTGCAAACTTTGCCCTTCTCCCCCTGAGCAACAAAACCAGGTGGTTGCTCCATATAAACCTCTTCTTGAAGATCTCCATGAAGGAAGGCATTCTTAACATCCAATTGGTGTAAAGGCCAGTCAAAAGTAGCGGCAAGGGAAATAAACAGTCGAACAGAAGACAATTTGGCTACAGGGGAGAAAGTGTCAGAATAATCAATCCCATAAACCTGAGCATATCCCTTGGCAACTAATCGGGCCTTAAGTCGAGCAATAGACCCATCAGGGTTAACCTTAACAGTGAACACCCATTTACAACCAATAGCCTTTTTACCTGCAGGAAGATGCACAAGATCCCAAGTACCATTGGCATCCAAGGCTGCCATTTCTTCTGCCATAGTTGCTTGCCAACCAGAATGAGATAAAGCTTGGGCAACAGTGGTAGGGATTGAGACTGAATCTAGATTACTCACAAAACAACGAGAGGAAGAAGACAAATGATCATAACTGACACAAGAAGAAATAGGATAAGTACATGAACGTTTACCTTTCCGAACAGCAATAGGAAGATCAAGATTAGACACAATAGATTCTTGTGGAGATGTTGGAACTTCTGCCGAAGTGGCTGGTGGAGGATGAAAGTCAGTAACAACCAATCTTCTAGAATAAACCTGGTCAAAACGAGGACGAGAAGGTGCTGGTGAGGGAACAAAAATAGGAGCGGAATCTGGAACTGGAGCAGGTGTAGGAGTAGACTCAAGATGCTGGTGCACAGCATAAACTAAAAGATCATCTTCCTTCCCCTGACCTGCATATGTAGAAGGAGAAGAAAAGAATGGGGTTTGTTAAAAAAAGGTAATATCTATAGAGACAAGGTAGCGGTTTAAATCAGGAGAGAAGCACCGGTATCCTTTTTGGTGACGAGAATATCCAAGAAAGACACAACGAAGGGATTTGGGATCTAATTTGGTAATCTGGGGACGAACATCCCGCACAAAACAAGTGCACCCAAATATACGAGGACTAATAGGAAACAAAGCTTTTGAAGGAAACAAACACTGATATGCAATTGCACCATTAAGAACAGCGGAAGGCATACGATTAATAAGAAAACATGCAGTAGAAACAACATCAGCCCAAAAATGTTTAGGTACCTTCATTTGGAAGAGAAGTGCTCTAGAAACCTCAAGGAGATGCCTATTTTTTCGTTATGCAACCCCATTTTGAGAGGGTGTATCGACACAAGAAGTTTGATGAATGATGCCATTTTGTGACATATACGATTGAAATAAGCTAGACAAATATTCCTTTGCATTGTCACTTTGTAAAATACGAATAGACTTCTGAAACTGAGTTTTAATTTCAGCACAAAAAGAACAAAAAATAGAATATATCTCCGAACGATTTTTCATTAAGAAAAGCCAAGTTACACGAGAATAATCATCCACAAAAGTTACAAAATACTTAAAACCAGTTTGGGAAGTAATAGGACAAGGACCCCAAACATCTGAATGAACAATCTCAAAAGGGGACGAAGCCCGTTTATTGACACGAGAAACTAAATGTGAACGATGATGTTTAGCAAACTGACATGACTCACAATCTAAAACAGACAAAGATTGAAATTGTGGATATAACTTCTTTAAGGAAGATAGGGAGGGGTGACCAAGGCAACAATGGATTTCAAATGGAGAGATAACACCAGCACATGCTAGAGACGTGGAGATCTGGTCATCCAAAAGATATAGTCCATCTGACTCACGTCCTCTACCAATAATCCGCTTCGTCAAAAGATGCTGAAATATACAATGAAAAGGAAAGAATGAGACAACAATTTAATGTTTGAGTGATTTTGCTAACGGACAAAAGATTAAACGAAAATTTAGGCAAACATAAAACGTTATCTAAGGGGAGGGAAGGAGTGGGATTAGCAGTACCAATACTAGTAACAAGAGTTTTAGATCCATCAGCTAATGTGACATTCCTATGAAACTTATCAGGTTGTTTTAAAGAGGATAGGAGATTAGGAGTACCTGTCATGTGATCTGTGCAACCAGAATCAATGACCCATTTTGATGATGCAGACATAAGACATGTGTTAGATGTACCTGTATTGGCAGCAGCAGCCACAACAGAAGAATTAGCAGACTTAGATGAACGGTATTAAGACAATTCAGCATATTCCGCAGCAGAAATAGTCACGGTATTATCTGAAGGAGCGATCACTGGCTCCTGACTAGCCATATTTGCTCTTTGTTGTTTGTTCAACAGCTTCTTGCAAAATCGTTTAGTATGACCTGATTCATGACAGTAATAGCAAATAATACCTGAATCCCGATTAGTACTACCACGAATATTGTCTCCTTTACCCTGATTTCCGTGTTGTCCTGAATCGCGACTTACAAGAGCACTCTGAACAGAAGGTAGGGAGGTACCCGGATTAGTACTTTCATTACGTAGTACTCGAGAGAAAGCCTCCGTCAGATTAGGAACTTCACTACCAGAAAGAATTTGTGATTTGGCAGTGTCAAATGTTGGGGATAATCCTGCAAGAAAACTCATGACCACCATTTGTTCACGCTGGGTTTGTTGAACCTTAATGTCAGAACTGAAAGGCATAAGGACATTAAGTTCTTCATAAATCTTTTTTACCTCCGAAAAATACACTTTAAGAGGCCTATCTTGCTGCTCAACACGATATAATGTCTTACACGCATCATACACCCTGTTCAAATTTCCTTTGCCCGAATACAAAAATTCAAGATACTCCATTAAATCTTTAACAAATTCACAATGACCTATGAAACCAACCACATCACTACCAATACAATTTTTTATCTGTAAAAACAATCTTGCATCTTCCCTTACCCAAATCTTTCCCGCTTCACCAGTAGGTGGATCATTAGTCAAATGATCATCTTTATCAACACTTCTCAAATAAATTCTAATGGTCTTACTCCAATCTAAAAAATTATTTTCATTCAGCTTATGTTCTGTAATTCTATTAACTACCAGAATAATATCACTAACAACAGTCTTAGTATCAGACATGATGCAATAACTGAAACGAATAAACTGTCAAATAAAGGGGAGCCAACAAACTGACACAAGCTAACCTTTGGAGTGTAAAAAAAAATAATGACTGGAATGCAGAACAGGGAACAAAGTGAAGGGTAGCAACACACTGATACAAACTGACCTCTTGGAATGCCAAAAATGACTGCTGGAATGAAAAGTAGGAAGTAAAACGAGGCCAGAAAAGGAAACACGATCACCGGACGGTCACCGGAAACCTCCCACGCTCCCACACGCGCCGGCGCGTGAAGCAGGACACAAATCTTCAGGCGGCCGGACTTCAGAGGCTGGCTGGTCGGCGTCCAAGGCTCCTCCCTAAGGTGGTTGTGACACAAAACAAACGGTCTAACCTAGACCCACTGCTGGCCGGACTCTTGAAACTGTAAAACGGCGCTGCTCACTGCTTCACTGCTCACTCACTGCGCTTTGATACCATATAATCAGTATGCAAATTTTGTATATATTTCATTAATTCAATACACAACCCTATATTTATATACAAGAAACTAGAGACTAATTTAGGAAAGAGAAATCTAAATATTTACTTCCTATATAAACATTATTCTGTTTCCATAACATTTTGTGACAACAAGTCTGCTATTAGTATTGCTCAAAATCCTGTTCAACATGACAGGACGAAACACATTGAGATTGACCGACATTTCATAAAGGAAAAAATCACTCAAGGTTTATTGAAACTCACTCATGTGACCTCGAGCAATCAAGTTGCTGATGTGCTCACTAAAGGATTAAATTCTAAGTTCTTCCAAACCTTATTGTGCAAGTTAGACATGTGTAATATCTATGTACCAACTTGAGGGGGAGTGTTGTGAATGTGCTATTTAGTTTGTAAGGGTAGTTAGGTCTTTTGTTAATTGTTTGACCTAATGTATATATATATCTTGTATTCTTCCTTAGAAAATAATAACAATATAGAGAGCATTCTCTCCAACACTCCCCTTTGCTTCCATGGAGTTTTGGCCAAGACTAAGAAGAGAGGAAGAAGATGGAGTTTATGTTTTAATTTTTTTCTTTTTTTTTTCCTTTTAAAACTTAAATAATTAATTATTTTATTTATTTATTTATTTTAAAAATCATATTTTCCATCTCCCATTCAAAATGATTTAAATTTTAATTTTTTTAACCTTTTTCACGTTTTACTATTCACATTTCACCATTCATATGTTGACTTTTACTATTACAGTTGACTTTTATATGTAATTTATATTCCACATATATTTAATATATACAATCTATTTTTCTTACTTCTAAATTTTCATTTCTCCCTGAAATTATTCATTTTAGTTTAATTTAATTTAATTTAATTTTTGTAAATTTTGCGGATGTTACACATCTAATGAAAGTTATCAAATATTCCCAGCTCTGATTCTTTCTTCTTGACTCCGTTTCTCTTCCTTCACATTCTTATCCCACTTCTCTCCTTCTAATTCTACCTATTATCTCTAATCCCTCTCTGTTACTACTAACATTTAATTTACCTGATTGTTATACGTAATCGTTTCCTAAACTCTTCAAAAGCCTAAGAAATTTTAATTCAACATATAATAATAAATTCTATCTTGCAATTCCTTTATCCTAAAAAAATAAAAATATATTAATTTTTTTTTCAATTATCTTTGGGCATCCCAGTTTTACTTAAACTTTAAGTTAGATTATTTAATTTTAATGGATTTTAAACTTTAAGTTAGATTATTTAATTTTAATGGATTTTAAATCCATATTTGTTAGTTTAAGCAAAATTCATAGGATTTCCAGTCCATATCATGAATTTGAGATTGCCTTGTATTGGGATATCTTAAAATAGACTTAATAAAAAACCTACCTTGATCTAATTTAAGGTGTAACTTGAGGTGTCAAGGCCTTTTTTTTTTTTTTTTTTTTTCAGTTAATTATGTTACTGAGCCTAATATTTTTTGTTGTTAACATGAACTATTATATTAATTTTTCTAAGAGGTGTGCTACAAAAGAAACTCATTTACTCGTATCATGTCGGCAAATTCAAACTCGTTTCTACCCAACTTTGAATTGATGATATAATTACTAAAATTAATAAATTAGCCATAGAATTTCACAAAAAGTTCAAAGTTTATTTTTTTAAAATCATTAAATATTATGAATTTTGACTTGAAATTTGAGTGGTGTATTAAATAATTTAATTTGTACCACTTAAAATTTGGTAAAAATTGGAGATTCAAAGATAATTTAAGAAAATTTTTTTCTAAAAATTCATGAAATACTTGATTTGTTTCTTTACACACACACACACACACACACGTATGTATGTATGTATGTATGTATGTATGTATGTATGTTGAATAACAAACAGGACAAAAATGAGTGATTTAAAAAGGTTTTAGGATTTGATTGTAAAAAAAAATGTTTTGGAAATATGACCAAGTTTTAGGACGCAAATATAGCTATCCTTTCAATATCTCAAGTTTCTCAAAAGGCCTTATGTGGTGTTTCTTGCTGTTGGAACTTAGAATAACAATATCCTATTTAGTTGCATTGGAAAATATTTGCTAGGCCATAGCCCTCTGAATTCAATCAATTCAAGTTGAATGTCCTAGAGCACCTTTTTTTTTTTTCGTTCCATGTAAGGTTCTTGAAAATTTTTAGAAGTACAATGTTTTTTGGCAGCTTGGAGATTTGCTTTGGACATTGATCATCTTATTTGTTACTTGCTGGTTGCTGGAAGTTTTCCTGTCCTCAGTTTGGTTAATTTGGTTGTCTTGCTGAATTTTGCTTGCATTCATTGGCTACGTATAAAATGGACATTCTTGTTGGGCAGTTTTCTGCAGTTAATCTCTTTCATCGCTCTTCTATGAGTAGTATCCTTCATTCAATGTTATCTGTAGGTTGATTTAGGATCTCTCAAAGACACTGTACCAACAGACAAGATTGTGGCTTTGCGAGGAGGTTGGGGACTGTTCAGAAAGGGGTCTTCTGGAGAAATACTTCTTCGTCTAACATATAAAGCATATGTTGAGGATGAAGATGATGACAAGATTATGGTGGAGTACACTGAGACAGATGCTTCAGATGATGAATTATCTGTTTCTGATGAATTAAATGCTACTTTGGAGTCCAGTACAAGGGAATCTTCAGATGAATCAGATAAAGAGTCATTTATGGATGTTCTTGCAGCTTTAATTGTGAGTGAGGAATTTCAAGGGATTGTAGCATCCGATACAGTCAGCAACAAACGTTTAGATGATGTTCGAGCTGCAGGATTAGTTGGTCTTAATGCTGAATCAGTGCGTTCAGTTGACTCAGATCCCAACAACAATTCTGAAAGATCTGGAGGTATGTATAAATTGTACTTAGGGTTGGTTCAATTATTCTTTTGTTTTTCCTGTTTTTAATTGTCAATTGCAGTTCAGTCATAGTTTGGCTCGCAGTTTTTACAAGCATATTAGTGCTAATAGCTGTAAATATGGGTGGCTCAAGTTTCTTCAATCCTTGATAGAACATGGAAAAGCTTGCAACGAGTTGGTTTCTGTACTCCAGTTTAAGAAAGTAAATCTAAAGCTTATTTTCTGCATGCTTTGCAATATGATAAAGTTGCTTGTATCAACTTTTTTCTGCTCACCATCCCAGTATTTTTTTAATTGCATGTTCACAGTTTTTAGCTATTCCTTATCTAGACATTTGTTGCCTGCAGAGTGAATACCTGTCAATTATGCAATATAGAACTTTTTGGTTCAGTTATAATGGGGGCACCTGGGAATGCCACATTCCAGTTGTTGGAATGGTAAATATGACGGAGTAGTAGGATTCCCCATGTGAGGTAATCATCTGCTCCCATACTCTCCATAGTTCAGTACATTCTCTTTTCATGGGCAATGTGACACCCTAGATTAATGTGAAATTTATAGGAGATGAAGGAAAATTGGAAGGAAGAAAATAATCTTAATCATGAAAAATATACAAGATTATTCTTAAAATTACCACATGAAATATAGGAATCTCTCTGATGGGGAAAATACAGTTTTCACGCTGATTAGGAAAATGAGATTTGTCATTCCCAGTTTGCCAAGAACACTTTGAAACACTTGGGTACTTAGCTCTTTTGTAAGAACATCTATGGGTCGACCTCCAGTTGAACCACTTCCAATTTTTCCTAAATAAAATACCTATCAATTTCAATGTGTTTTGCTCAATTGTGTCGTAGTGGATTATGTGTGATATTTGCCTCTGATTTATTAGTTGCAATATAACCTTATTGGTTTGATCACCGACTTACTAAGTTCCTTATTGGACTAAGAATATCATAGGAATAAATGCTGGTGAGGATGCTGGTGGTGGTGGGAGAAATAGGTCAAACTGGTTATCCAAGTCATTTTCAATATCCTTATCTTCCCTTAGTATAGACCCCCCTTGAAGATAATGTTGAGAAGAATAGGATATAACTTCAACAAATGTTACGTCAATAGACACCTGTATTTTCCTGGGAGGTGGATGATAACATGTGTTGCCCTTTTGAGTTGGTGAGTGTCCTATGAATATACATCTGATGGCTCTAGGTTCAAGATTTCCCCATTGAGGACCATGAACATGGACAAATATGTGCAGCCAAAATTTACAGGCATCGTGTTATTGGAAGTTCAAACATCTGGGAAAAAAATGAGAGACATTCCAAGGGAGTTTTTGAGGCTGAGACACATGATGGCATCCTATTGATCATGTATGCAGATGTGAGAACTTCCCCCAATAATGTTTTTGTACATTTTAATGATATAGGAGTGTGCTGGTAGTATTTAGAAGATGACTACTTTTCCTCTCAACCACTTTATTTTGTTGTGATGTATAATGTCAGATGATTCATGAATAATACCTCCCTTTTGAAAATACGATGACAAAGTTTGGTTAAAATAGTCTCTTGCATTGTCAAACTGAATTCTCTTAACTTTGGTACCAAATTGATTTTGAATCATTGAATGAAAACTACTTACAAGAAAATCCATGTGATACAATGCAATCATTAATAAATAATACAAATCATCTAGAACCTGTTATATTCGGTTAAGAATTCAATGTAAGAAGAGAAAAAAATACTCTTTTTCTTCATTGATTCAACATATAATATGCAAGCCTATTTGTACAGATTATAGCCTACCAATTAATAAATGAAACTATTAACTACTAACAAATTCTTCATTAAATTATTTACTAATTGCTAACAACTAACTACTATCTGTCAATAGTCCCTCAAATTTGTGCAAAAATATCACACATGCCCAACTTGCAAATTAACATGTGAAAGTTTCTTTTGCTGAGTCCTTTGGTAAATACATTGGTCAGTTGTTTCTCTGATGACACATGAAATATGCTTAGAGAACAATTAATTAATTTTTTTTAATGAAGTGTTGATATATTTCAATGTGTTTTGTGCGGTCATGTTGAACAGAGTTATGAGCTATGTTGATGGCAGCCTTATCGTCACAAAACAAGGACAACTTGTCTTCACTAAACAATTTTAATTCCTTTAGTAACTTTTTCTGCTATAGTAGTTTACAAACACTTTGTGCCATAGCTTTCTACTCTGCTTTTGCACTTGATCGAGAAACCACGCTTGCTTTTTACTCTCCTAAGTAACTAAGTTTCTACCCACAAGTGTGTAGTAGCCAAACGCCGATCTTTTATCATCAAGAGATCCAACCCAATCTGCATCCTTGAAAGCTTCAATTCGAAGGTGACCATGCTTAGAAAAAGGGAGATTTTTTCTAGGAGCAGACTTAAAATAGCTTAGAATCCGAAAAACTACTTGTAAATGGGGCTCATAAGGATCACATATTGACTGACCACACTAACTGCATATGCCATGTCTAGTCTAGTATGTGAGAGAGAAATCAATCTCCCTACCAATCTTTGATATTTTCCTATATCAACTGTAGTTCCTATTCCTACTTGCATCTTATGATTACTTTCTATTGGAGAATCTGCTGGCTTACAACGTAACATACATGTTTCTTGAAGAAGAGCCAGTGTATATTTCCTTTGCGGGATAAAAATTTTCCTTTTTGATCTAGCTGCCTCAATTTCTAGGAAATATTGCAGTTTTTCCATATCTTTGATCTCAAATTCTTAGGCTAAGAGCTACCTTAGTCAATTTAATTATTCTCTATCATCTCTAGTTACAATAATATCATCAACATGGATAATGAGTAAAGTGATCTTACCCTAAGAGTGTTTAATGAACAAGGTATGTTATTATTAACATTACTCTGTTGATACCCAAAGGAAACCATGGCCTTACTAAATCTGTTAAACCAAGCTCTAAGAGATTGTTTTAATCCATACAGAGCCTTCTTCAGTCTGCATACCTTTCCTTGTGTCTCTTTGCTCTCAAAACCCGAAGGAATTTCTATGTATACTTCTTCCTCTAAATCTCCATGAAGAAAAACATTTTTTACATCAAATTGTTGTAGGTCCCAATCTAGTTTAGCTGCACAATTCAACAATATTCTGATGGTATTCATTTTAGCAAATGGAGCAAATGTCTCCTAATAGTCCATTCCATAGAACTGAGTGAATCCCTTACCACAAGTCTAGCCTTGTATCTTTCAATTGAACTATCAGCTTTATGTTTTATAGTAAATATCAACTTGAAGTCAACCAATTTCTTTCCAAAGGGAGAAAAGACAAGTTCCCAAGTTCTATTCTTTGCAAGGGTTTTTATTTCTTCAACCATTGTTTCTTTCCTTTTGGGTATATAGAAAGCCTTTTTCCAATCTTGTGGAATAGATACAGAAGAAACAGACAAGACAAAGACTCTATAGGAAGTAGAGAATGAGTTGTATGAAACAAAATTAGATATATGATATTTAGTACACGACCTAACTCCTTTCCTATAAGCAATGAGCTTATCTAAATCATTAACTGAATTAGAAGATTGAGAAGACTCACCAGAAGGATTTAAAGAGTTTTCAGGCTGTGGGAGTGATTCTTGACGTGGTATAGACTGCATGGTGACATCCTCTACTTTATTTCTCCTAGAATATCTCCTCAAATCCGGTCTATCCAAATACCTAACATTCTCCTTTTGAATTAAATTCTCCCCCTGAATAGGACTTTCCTCCTGAATGAGATTATCTTCTAGAATAGGATTATCAAGAGCTGCCTGAGTATGATTCTTCTCTTCGTTCTCATTCTTCCCTTGAAGAGGAGATTGGAGTAAACTGAAGTAGGGTTTAGATTCTCTGAAAGTAATATTTATACTAACAAAGTATTTCGTAGATGCCTTCTAAGTAGGAGAATAGCGAACAAATGCACATTTAAGAGCCTTAGGTTCTAATTTTTTAACATTCCTAGCATGAACAAAACACACACACCCAAATACCTTTGGAGGAACAATGTAAGAATTTTGCCCTAGCAGAATTTTTAAAGGGACTCTTGAAGTTGAGAGTTCTGACAAGCATCCTATTGATAAGGTAAGCTGCTGTTAGGGCTGCATCTTCCAATATGATTTGGGTAGATTCATGGTGAATGTGAGAGTTCAGGCTACTTTTAAAATGTCTATTTTTCCTTTCTACAACTCTATTTTGAGCACTAGTATAAGCACAACTAGATTGATGTATTATCCCATTAGACTCTAGATAAGCATGGAACCCCCCATCCATATATTCTCTTCTATTATCTGTTCTAAGGATTTTAACCTTAGCGTCAAATTGATTGTTGATCATTTTATGAAAAGATTGAAAGCAAGAAAATACATCACTTTTAGCCTTTAATAAATAGAGCAAAGTTATTTTGGTATAATCATCAATAAAAGTAATAAATCACCTACGAACAATCAATGAAGTGTGGTCCCCAAACATCGGAGTGAATAGTCATAAAAGGAATTGTACTCTTATTATTACTCAAAGGATAGAAATTCTTTGTATGCTTAATAAATTCACGAGCATCACAAAATAAGTAGTCAAATGAAATCCCTTTAAACATACTTGGGAATTTATGTTCTAAGAAAAAAAAAGGATGGATTTTCTAATTGCCTATGCAATTGTATATCTTTTGTTTAGTATCCTTGTTTATGCAAAAAAAAAAAGCGTGATTTATACCAGAATCAAGATTGTGACTTCCATCCAAAATGTATAAGCCATCATGCAGTCTGCCACTGCCAATCATCCTCTCTGTTTGTAGATCCTGAAAAACACAGTGGTTTGAAAAAAAACTCAATTTTACAATTAAGAATTTTAGTAATGGAACTGACATATAAAAGATTAACGGGAAAACAAGGCACATGAAAGATAGAGGATGATCTAATATTTGGAGTACAGTCAATAGAACCTGTTCCAAATATAGGAGTAAAAGAACCATCTGCTATTAGGACATTGTTTCCTTTTTGACATGAGGAATAGGTTTGAAATCTTCTTGAAGAGCTTATCATATGTTTATTTGCTCATGAATCTGTAATTTATGAATAAGTATTATGGTCAACAAGAAAGACATTACCTGTGGTTATGTTGGGAAAATCACTATTTTTCCGCCCTTCGGACCGTATTTAAGCAGGAACAAATGAGAAAATAAAATAATGACTGTGAAATTAAAGAGAATAAAACACAATGATTTAACGTGGAAAACTCCTGAATGGGGAAAAACCATGGTCGTTGTCTAACGACAACCAAGAAAAATATTCACTATGCGGCAAATTGTTACAACCACAAATTACAAAATATTTTTCTAACCGACACCCACAAAACAACCCCCAAATATTTATACTCCAAGGAACTCCAAGAGATTGATTCTCTAATTCCTAATATAAACTACTTGGTGTTTAACCTATAGCTCTCCTTAAGCTATATTTTGTGTTTGCTTGGTGTATTTACAAATGGAGAGAATGAGCCTATTTATAGGCTTCAAATGCAAATAAATTGTCAAACTAAATTAGGTGAAAATTAGGCTAAATTAGGCACCTCCCATTTTCACCTCACATTTTTGACAATTTCTTCCTTGTTAGGCACCTTGCATTTTTAACTTTTTTTTTTTCATTTTTATTTTTCAATTTTGGTGTGCTACCACCAACAATCTCCACCTTGAAAAATAAAAACACAACATTGTCTGTGTTACTGAACCACTGCATGTTTGAGCTGCTGAAATAGTCAGCAGTGGTAGTCTCCTTTCTGTTTTGAATTTCTATTTTATTTCCAGTTATGTAGGAGGGAGTTCCTCCATTTTCTTATTCATGCTGTTAGTGGGAGGTTATTCTTCCACTGCTCCTTGTTTGTAGGAGGAGTTAGTTCTGCTCTTGTGTATATATATTCAGCAGTACTTGATGAATAAATGATATGATTAAAAACCCAATTCAAGTGTTCTCTTTGAGGTAGCAGTCTCCCTCTAACGAGTCTGATCTTCCCTGACATCCACCATAGGTCGTTCAAGGAAGCACCAAACACCCAAACACCCAAACACCAACCCCCCATAGACCCATAACTCGATCCGTAAGTAGGGACTCTAACATTTTGGTATCAGAGCCTGCCGTTATGGGCGAGTCTGTTCAAGACCAACTATCTAAATTATTTGACTTGCTGCTGGCTGAAAAGCAATCTAACAGAGAGTTACATGCCAAATTTGATGCTCTCACACAAGAATGGGAATCGACCAAACAGAATTTCCAATCCAGCAGCGCCGGCAGTCCTCTAAGCTCGCGAAAGGACAAGGGAATTTCAGGAAATTCTGCTTCTGATAAGTCGGGAGGTAGTACGTTTGTTCCCAAATTTACAAAATTGGATTTCCCTCGCTACGACTGGAAAGATGACCCCTTGGGATGGCTCAATCGCTGCAAACATTTCTTTCGGCATCAGCAAACGCCGGAAAATAAAAGTAGCTGTGAGGAGGGAATGAGGAGGGAAAAAGCATTTTGGATTTTGCGGTGGCTTATGATCTAGTGCTGGCAAATACATGCTTTGAAAAGAGGGGGTCACACTTGATTACCTTTAAGAGTGGACGAACCCAAAGTCAAATAGACTTCATACTTACTCGAAGACGGGACAAAAGTAAGTGTAAGGATTGCAAGGTCATTCCGGGTGAAGTATTGACGGCGCAACATCGTATTGTGGTTTTAGATATTAAGAATAAAAGTAGCTGGAGGAATGATAAGAAAGTATTGGAATCAAGGATAAGATGGTGAAAATTGAAAGACCTAGCTCAAGGTACCTTTAAGGAGGAGTTACTAAAAGAAGACATTTGGAACCTTGAGGCTAGTGCAGAGGACTTGTGGACAAAAATGGAAGGTGGCATTAAGAAAGCAGGTAGTAAATTGCTTGGGATCTCTAAAGGGGCAGGGCCTCGACCGCACGATGCATGGTGGTGGGATGAGGAGGTTCAAAAGGCTATTAAGGCTAAGAGGGAATGGTATAAAAAGTTACCGAATGCGGTTAATAGCGAGACCTTTGAGGAATATAAGAGGACTAAGAAAGAGGCAAAGAAGGCTGTTAGTGTAGCTCGTGGCAGAGCCTTAGAAGGGATTTATCAAAAGTTAGGTACTAAAGAGGGAGAAATGGGCATTTATAAGATTGCAAGGATGAGAGAAAGGAAAAGCAGAGATTTAAGCCAAGTCAAATGTATAAAGGACGAAGATCAACAGGTGTTGACAGGAGATGTTGAGATTAAGGAGAGGTGGAAGGCTTATTTTGAGCAGTTATTCAACCCTGAACATGAACAAGATTTTCAAGGTCTTCTTGCAACAAATGGTTATATCAGCTGGTCTAGGAGGATCTTGCATAGTGAAGTAAGAGAAGCCTTGAAGTATATGAAAGTTGGTAAAGCTTGTGGCCCGGATGGTATTCCTATAGAGGTTTGGAAGAACCTTGGAGAGGTTGGAGTTGCCTGGTTAACTAAACTCTTTAATGCTTTTGTGAAAGGACGTAAGATGCCGAATGCCTGGAGGAAGAGTATCCTGGTACCCATATATAAAAATAAGGGAGACATTCAATGTTGTACAAATTATCGGGGTATCAAACTTATGAGCCATACTATGAAATTATGGGAAAAGATTATTGAACACAGATTGAGGAAGCTTACAAGAGTTTCGGAGAATCAGTTTGGGTTTATGCCAGGGAGATCTACCATGTAGGCTATTTCTCTTCTAAGAAGACTAATGGAATTGTATCAAGAGAAGAAGAAAGATCTCCACATGGTATTTATTGACTTGGAGAAAGCCTATGATAGAGTACCAAGAGAAGTGTTATGGTGGGTTTTGAAGAGAAAAGGAGTCAGCGGCAAATATATCAACATCATCAAGGACATGTATGAGAATGCATCCACTAGTGTGAAAACACCTGGTGGAGACACTGAGGCTTTCCCCATTACTACCGGATTGCATCAAGGTTCGGCCATGAGTCCATACTTGTTTACCCTGGTTATGGACGAGCTAACCAAAAGCATACAAGACGATGTTCCTTGGTGTATGTTGTTTGCTGATGACATTATTTTAATTGATGAGACTAGTGCTGGTATAAACCGTAAGTTGGAAGTGTGGAGAAAAACCCTCGAGGACAAGGGTTTTAAGTTAAGTAGGAGTAAAACGGAATATATGCACTGTGAGTTCAGTCTAAGGAAGAAGCAGGAACATGAGGTTAAGTTGGATGGAGTTTTAGTTCCTAAAACCAAGCAGTTCAATTATTTGGGTTCGGTGTTCCAGAATGATGGCCGTATAGATGAAGATGTGGCTCACAGAATACAGGTAGGGTGGTTGACGTGGAAGGGTGCGACTAGGGTTCTATGTGATAAGAAAATACCTCTGAAAGTGAAAGGTAAATTCTATAGGACGGTTGTTAGGCCTGCGATGCTCTATGGTAGTGAGTGTTGGGCACAAACGGGACAACATTTGCATAAGATGAGTGTGGCAGAAATGAGGATGCTAAGATGGATGTGTGGACATACCAGACTGGACAAAATTAAGAATGTTCATATTCGACAAAAAGTCCAAGTAGCGGATGTCGGAGATAAGGTGAGGGAAGGAAGACTTAGATGGTATGGACATGTTTTAAGAAGACCTCCTAATGCTGCGGTTCGTAAGTGTGAGAATTTGTTGATTGAGGGGGCTAGAGGTCGTGGAAGACCTAGAACTGTGTGGAAGGAGGTGATAGCAAGAGACTTACGTGCCTTAGATTTTGATGCGGATTTGATTAATGACAGACTTGAATGGAGACGTAAAATTCGTGTCTTGGAAGGGGCCTAAGGCTGAAGTATCTTTTTTGGTGTCTTTTGAGCTTATTTTGTTGAGGATCCATACAGCCAACCCCAACTTGTTTGGGACTAAGGCTTTGTTGTTGTTGTTGTTGTTGTTGTTGTTGTTGTATCAGCAAACGCCGGAAGAGGAGATGGTAAGCTTGGCGTCCTATCATCTAGAAGGGATTGCCTAGCTATGGTACTTGCAACTGCTGGACGATATTCCGAATCCAACTTGGGAAGAATTCTCTCATCAATGCAACCTCAGATTTGGGCCGCCAATCCGCAGCAACAAATTGGGCGAACTAGCCAAATTAAAGCAAACCGGTTCTGTTGCAGATTACCAGAATCAGTTTGAAGCCTTGATCTCTCGCGCTGGTTCACTCACTCACTCTCAGAAAGTACAGCTGAACCTTAGTGGGTTGCAAGACTCAATCGCCGTCGAGGTTGAACTCCATCACCCTGCTGATCTGGTAACGGCGATGAGCATGTCGAGGCGGTATGAACGGAAACTTTTTTCTCATTCTTCAGCTGCAAGAGATACACGTCTCGCTGCACTTCCACCAGAACCCCGTGCCAATCGGGCAGTGAGGAGGCTGTCCCATAACGAAATGGAGGAGAGGCGGAAAAAGGGACTATGCTTTAATTGTGATGAGCAGTTTGTTCGAGGCCATCAATGTAAGCATTTATTCTGGATCGATTTGGAAGAAACGGAGGACGTAGATGACTTTAATGCAGTTCCAGAAATTTCTTTGAATGCTATTACTGGAATTCGAAATCCTCAGTCCATGCTTCAAGCTTGCGGACAAGCTTCCATTGGGAGCGGGAAGTAATGTTACTGAACCACTGCATGTTTGAGCTGCTGAATTAGTCAGCAGTGGTAGTCTCCTTTCTGTTTTGAATTTCTGTTTTATTTCCAGTTATGTAGGAGGGAGTTCCTCCATTTTCTTATTCATGCTGTTAGTGGGAGGTTATTCTTCCACATAGGTTACTGCTCCTTGTTTGTAGGAGTTAGTTCTGCTCTTGTGTATATATATTCAGCAGTACTTGATGAATAAAGGATATGATTAAAAACCCAATTCAAGTGTTCTCTTTGAGGTAGCAGTCTCCCTCTAACGAGTCTGATCTTCCCTGACATCCACCATAGGTCGTTCAAGGAAGCACACCACCCCAAACACCCAAACACCAACCCCCCATAGACCCATAACTCGATCCGTAAGTAGGGACTCTAACAGTCTGTTACCGACAATCATAATTCTTAACGTCAAGAATTAACATACTACACCATAAAAGAGTATCGCCACTTGGAATTATTTCGCCAACTCTAAGAATTTTCCATCGGCCATGTCGGATCCCACTAATAGTTTATGGTGCAACCCTCCTGTTGACTTTTCCGAGAGTTCATTAGCCATCGACATCATTTTTCCACCACATGCTTTGCATCAACTGTCAACCAATGTCGCACGTTTTTCTGTGGACCAGCTACCAATAATCCGTCCTCTTCCATGGCATCTCAACGGGTAGCAATCATGCCATGAGGACACACTTCTCTCAACTACAGAGAAAACTCATCATCTCCTTCACCACATGAGATCACATTGGCAGCAACAACGTTAGAGCTTCTAGCCGAATTAGCTCCACCGTTCAGGCAATCCTTCCTCACGTGTCCAGTTTGACCACACCCCCAGCAGACAACCTTCCTCTTTCCGGAGCCTTTATTCTTTTTCCTGATACCGACAGATAAAGCTGAATTCTCATAAGTTTTATTTTTCATTTCATTCAGTCTTCTCTCCTCAATAATGAGCTTACTAACCACATCCGCATACACCACTTCCTTACTACCATATTTCAGAACAGGCTTCACGTGCTCATATGTTGAAGGAAATGACAGGATGAGCTGGAAAACTTTATCTTCATCTTCGGTTTTCACTCCAAGAGTTTCCAAGTCAAAGATGATACCGTTGAGGACACTCAGGTGATCGGACAGTTTTGTACCTTCCGCCATTTTCAACGTATGAAATTGCTCCTTCAAATATAACTTGTTGGATATATTTTTCCCCTGATACAATTATTCCAGTTTCTCCCACAGCTCCTTTGTTGTGGACAATCCAAGCACATTAGCAAGAACATTTTTTGCTAGACACATGCGAATTTGACTTGCCGCCTTGATATCCAGCTCCTCCCATTCTTCGTCACTAATCTTGGATTTTTCTGAGTCTCCACTACCACCGCCTTTTCCTGAATTTCTTCCGCTGACTGGTTTACCTTGCAAAACCTTATGTAGTCCAGACTGTATCAACACGTCTTTGACTTGCACTTGCCACAGTGCAAAATTCATTCTCCCATCAAATTTCTCAATCTCGCATCTCATTGCCGACATGCTTACTTTGTGCTTAATAAAGGACCAGAAATAAATATTACACCAGGTAAATTTCCAGGTAAGAGGAGGAGTCACAATGGTCTCACTTAAAATCCACTTGCCTTAGACTAAATTCGTGTCGTTTGACAGAATTTACCTCGACATGTAATTATTTATCTCACCACCAATACTCAAGCACACCAAAGCAAAACGGCTCCACCTTTTCTAAAGCTCCACCAGCTCCAAAGGCTCCACCAGCTTAAAAACAAAAATAATTTTTAACAAAAATCTTTTCTGATGTGGAAGTTCAGACCAAGCTGCAACCACAGAGCATACTAAGATTTTTGACAAAAATTATAACACCTAAGCTCTGATACCACTTGTTGGGAAAATCACTATTTTCCCGCCCTTCGGACCGTATTCAAGCAGGAACAAATGAGAAAATAAAATAATGACTGTGAAATTAAAGAGAATAAAACACAATGATTTAACATGGAAAACTCCTGAATGGGGAAAAACCACAGTCGTTGTCTAACGACAACCAAGAAAAATATTCACTATGCGGCAAATTGTTATAACTACAAATTACAAAATATTTTTCTAACCGACACCCACAAAACAACCCCCAAATATTTATACTCCAAGGAACTCCAAGAGATTGATTATCTAATTCTTAATATAAACTACTTGGTGTTTAACCTATAGCTCTCCTTAAGCTATATTTTGTGTTTGCTTGGTGTATTTACAAATGGAGAGAATGAGCCTATTTATAGGCTTCAAATGCAAATAAATTGTCAAACTAAATTAGGTGAAAATTAGGCTAAATTAGGCACCTCCCATTTTCACCTCACATTTTTGACAATTTCTTCCTTATTAGGCACCTTGCATTTTTTACTTTCTTTTTTTTTTCATTTTTATTTTTCAATTTTGGTGTGCTACCACCAACAGGTTACAAGGTTGGAGGAACCGACAGTTGAGTTGGTGTTATGTTGAGATAATAGCTGCCTTAGATTTTGAATCCCTTCATCAAATAGATTGTCACTTGAGGTTGTTCTACTGCTTTGTCCTGTGGTCTCAGTCGAGTTTGCTTGAATCTTTTCCTTTTTTCCTCCACTGCCTTTATTGGTTTACTGTGTAATTTCCAGCAAGTTTCTCTTATATGGCGTTGTTTTTCACAATAATTACACTGTCGAGAGTCCTCAAGTGTGATTTTTAGGGTGTTCATGAACTGATCTGGTAGCTAACCCAACTTTCTCAATCGTTGTTGCACATAACATATCACTTTTTCTATTTTTTTCTTGTTGCACATAAGAATATGTTTGGAGTAAAGATGGTAAAGGTTCTTTACTAAGCACTTGAACTCTGATTTGATCATATTCCAAGTTTAAACTAGCAAGAAAATCATAGATATGTTCCTCTTCTAGCAAATTTTGAAACTTAACTGCATCACCAACGCAGTTAGCTTGGAAATTCTGATAATAATCAAGTTCCTGCCACAAACCACTTAATTCTGAAAAATATTCTGAAATACTCTTCTCCCTTTGTTTCATACCATGAATTTTATTTTGAAGTTCATATTTTTGTGCAACATTGCCCATTTGAGAATATATTTGAGAGACGGCTTTCCAAATTTTTTCAACTATATCAAGTAACAAATATGTTCTTGCAATAACAGGTTCCATAGAGTTGATAAGCCATGACATAACAAGAGAATTTTCTGAGTCTCATTGATTATAAGAGGAATCAGTTAGTTCAGATCTCTTTCTCTCCCCTGTAATATATCATTGTAATCCCCTAGCTTTGATAAACAAGTGACAGGATCTTGATCATGCTAGTAATTAATTCCATTAAGTTTCACTGGGCTAATTTGAAGAGATGGATTATCGAATGTAGAGAGAACTGATTTTTTTAGTGTATGCTATATCTCTTCAAAAAGAATCAACAAAAAGGATGTCTGGAATGGATACACAATAAATAAACTCCCCAAAGATAAAATGGGAAGTTGGATACGAGAAATAAATTCTACAGAGACAAAAAAAAAAAGGAAGCCTTGTGCCAAAAAAAGGAGTATCAGATATAGGCTTAAAATATTGGTAGTAGAACAAAGGAGAAAAAATAGCTGTCGGAAAATCAGTTTATACTTGGTTGGTGTCGGAAATGGCAGTAGAGAAGGTTGGGAGAAACAACAGCCAGAAAAATGACCGGAAAACACCAAAAAAAGGGAATTTTTGCCGGCGTGTGAACAGTAACGCCAATGACTTTAGACGGGGCATGGGATCTCCGGCGACGAGCTCTTGGCGGCCGACCAATCTTATTCAGCTCTTCCTTCCTATGGGTGCGGTAACAACAAACGATTACTGGTTGTGTGCCAAAAAAACCAAAACTTTCCCTGTCTAAAGAATAAAGGTACACCAAACACTCAGCCGCCAAAATTTTTTGAAAGAACCTAGCAAGTTTCTGATATCAAGAAGAATTCAATGTAAGAAGAGAAAAAAAACACTCAATTTTCATTGATTCAACATATCATATACAAGCCTATTTATACTTATTATAGCCTACTTATTAATAAATGAAACTACTAACTACTTACAAAATCTTCATTGAATTATCAACTAACCACTAATTACTATATGTCAACATTTGGGATAGGACCCCAAATATTATTGTGGATTACAGCTTGCAATTTCAACACTCTCATACAAGGTGGTTCATGTTTGTTGCACATGCCCAACATGCATACTAGAGTATGGAATTATTTTAGCGAACACATTTGATAGCTGCTCCTTCGAAGGCACATGAGAGAGACTCAATGATCCATTCACTATATATATATTTTTTCCATCATGTGATACATATCAATCTCTATATGCTTGGTTTGACCATATTGAACTGGATTATGTAATATGTTGATTGCAACCAAAACAATTACAAAATTTTTGTCTTTGACAATTTCAATTGTTCCGTCAATTTTTGTAACCACAATAATTTATAAATGCCTTGTGCTGTAGCTTTATACTTTTCCTTCTTACTTTTATCTTCTTATTGCATTTTGTTTTTTGATTATCCAAGTTACTAGATTCCCACCAATGAAGGTGCTGGGAGCAGTGATTTTCGCTCTAGACTTCTGAGTGGAATGGCGACCTCAGTATTGTTCAGTTTTGAAACCTTGGGAAACACAGCTCAAGCCCGGTGATATAGGTTTATGTAATGTTCAAATGAATAAGGAAAGCAAGCAGATAAAATAGGCGTTCATTGAAGTGGAAACGTGCCAATATAATCAACAACAACAACAACAACAATAACAACAAAGCCTTAATCCCAAGTCAATTGGGGTCGGCTATATAGATTCTTCTTTTCCACTCAATAAGATTTAAGGTTATCTCTTCTGATAGATGTAACATCATAAGATCATTTTGGACTACCTTTGATCAAGTCAGTTTAGGCCTACCTCTGCCTATTTTAGTTATATCTACTCTAACTTGTTCGGTTTTTCTAACTGGCGCATCGCTAGGTTTTCGTTTCACATGGCCAAACCACCTCAATCTATGCTCTCTTTTCTTAACCTCAATAGTTGCTACCCCTACTTTTTCTCTAATGTACTCATTGCGGATTCTATCCATCTTAGTATGACCACACATCCATCTTATCATTCTCATTTCAGCAACATGCATTTTACTCATGTGTTGTCCTTTTACTGCCCAACACTCACTACCATACATCATAGCAGGCCGTATTACAGTGCGGTAAAATTTTTCTTTTAATTTATTTGGCATCTTTCGATCACATAGAACTCCTGTAGCATCCCTCCACTTCATCCAACTAGCTTTAATCTTATGATTTACATCTTCTTCACAACCCCCATCTTCTTGAAGAATTGAGCCAAGGTATCTAAAATAAGTACTATGAGGCACTGCTATTCCGTCTAAAATAATTTTGCATCTTTCTCTATTCGCTATTAAATCTACAATGCATATACTCAGTCTTAGTCCTACTTAGCTTAAAACCTTTAGATTCCAAAGTGCTTCTCCATAATTCCAACTTTTGATTTACCCCTGCTTGAGTCTCATCTATTAATACAATATCATCTGCAAACATCATACACCAAGGGATGTCATCCTGTATATGTCTTGTTAGTTCATCCATGACCAAGACGAAAAGATAAGGGCTCAAAGCTGAACCTTGGTGTAATCCAATAGAAACGAAAAAATCTTTAGTATCCCCTCCCACGGTGCGGACAGTGGTGGTAGCTCCCTCATACATATCCTTCAAGACTTGGATATATTGTATAAATATTCCCCTACGCTCTAGGACCCACCATAAAACTTCTCTAGGGACTCTATCATACGCCTTTTCCAAGTCAATAAAAACCATATGTAAGTCATTCTTCATCTCTCTATACTTTTCCATCAAATCTCTTATAAGAAAAATAGCTTCCATAGTTGATCGACCAGGCATAAAGCCAAACTGATTTGAGGAGGTACAAGTATCTAACCGCAAACGGTATTCTACAACTCTTTCCCACAATTTCATAGTATAGCTCATAAGCTTTATACCTCTATAATTTGAGCAATTCTGAATATCTCCTTTATTCTTAAAAATAGGTATCAAATTACTTTGTCTCCATTCATTAGGCATTTTCTTTGAACTTAAGATCTTATTGAACAAATATGTCAACCATGTAACTCCTGTATCTCCCAAACATTTTCAAACCTCAATAGGTATCTCATCTGGTCCACAGGCTTTACCAACTTTCATCTTCTTCAAAGCTTCTTTAACTTCAAAAAATCTAATCCGTCTAGTGTATTTAACATTTTTCTCCAGCCTAACGTCTAAATCCTCAATGTTATCACTATGGTTACCATTAAGAAGTTCCTCAAAATAGCTTCTCCATCGTTCCTTAATATCCTCTTCTTGAACCAGAACCTTATTCTCTTTATTTTTACTGCACTTAACTTGGTTTAAATCACGATATTTCTTTTCTCTTATCTTAGCCAATTTATAGATAGTTTTTTCTCCTTCCTTTGTTCCAAGTGTCTCATACAAACTCTCTAAAGATTGCGCTCTTGCTTGACTAACTGCCTTTTTAACATCTTTTTTTGCTTGTTTGTACTGCTCAAAAGCATCATTGTTATTACACTTGGGCAAACTCTTATACCATTCCCTTTTACTTCTTACCGCCTTTTGCACTTCCTCATTCCACCATCAAGACTTCTTCGAGGGATGTCCACACCCTTTAGATTCTTCAAGAATCTTTCTAGCTACTCTTCTAATAGTTGTAGACATGCATATCCACATATCATTTGATGACATACTCACATCTTCCTCCCACATTCCAGCTTTGACCAACTCATCCTTGAACAATTGTTTTTCACCTTTTAAAGTCCACCACCTAATCTTAGGACTATTGTTCCTCCTTGGCCTACTAGTCAACCTCTTAAACTTGATATCCAAAACTACTAACATATGTTGAGTGGTCAAAGTCTCACCTGGAATAACCTTACAATCCTTGCATCGAGTTCGATTGGCTTTTCTTGTGAGTATGAAGTCAATTTGACTTCTATTTTGCCCACTTTTAAAGGTCACTAGATGTGATTCCCTTTTTATAAAATATGTATTTGCCAGAATCAAACCATAGGCTAAAGCAAAATCAAGGATACTCTTACCTTCTTCATTTCTAATTACAAAACCATACCCTCCATGTACCTCCTCAAAACCTACTCTGTCTTTTCCTACATGTCCATTTAAGTCTCTTCCTATGCAAATATTTTCATCATTTGGAATCCCTCGCATAAGTTCATCCATGTCATCCCAAAAAATTTGTTTGCTCTCCCCATCCAATCCAACTTGAGGGGCATATGCACCTAACTATGTTGATGGTCTCATTTTGGATCACAAGTTTAATTGAAATAATCCTATCGCTTACTCTTTTCACCGATATAACTGTCTCCTTTAGGTTCCGATCCAAAATTATACCTACTCCGTTTTTACTTCTATCTGTATCTGTATACCACACTTTATACCAGTATTCTCAACGTCTTTACTTTTCCCTCCAACCCATTTAGTCTCTTGGATACAAACAACACTAATTTTCCTTCTCTCCATAGTGTCAACAAGTTCTCTCAGTTTACCTGTAAGAGATTTAATATTCCAAGTTTCTATTATGATCTTACTCCCTAATTGTTCTTTCTTATGCTTCTTCCTATAAAATCTTTTACCATTATCTAAACCTGTATCTCTCGTACTATTATTATTCGTATTTTGGACCAACTTCTTTACCCACACCCGTCCATGATGTGAGAACCCTTGTTTATTATGCACCACATCCGGGCGCCGACATGGAGCGTCGCATTCGGGGAACGCCCTACACCCTTGTTTATTCTTCACTACACCTGGGCTCCGATGTAGCGCGTTGCAAGTAGGGAACGCCCTAACGATATTATTATTAGAATCCATATCATGAGATGTGACAAAAGATTTACGCTGGATATCACCTATCGCAACCCTCCTCCTTTACCCGGGCTTGGGACCGGCTATACACAAGAAACTCATGTATAGGCGGAGTTGTGCCAATATAATCCCTAAAAGAAAATAAAAAAATAATTATATCGAAGCAGCCTACAACATTTGGTCTAACAAAAAGGAAAATTGCATCAGGATAGCCTACTACATTAATTCTGGGAGAAGAAAATTACATTAAAGACCTTATACATTAAATATAGTGAGAATAAAATAAAATACCTAGCCATAAAATTAAACCATGTATTCAAATCATGTATTTAGATATAAGTAATCCATCACAAGTCATTAAGGCAAACAACACAAAATAAAGAAACATTAACAAGCTATAGTAAAGTATGAAAAGTAATATATAGACAAACCAATAATAACAATGGCAGGCTTGCCAAAGGACTAGCATACCCGCTAATCCCTTTGGTGAACTCACCAGAAGAACTGGCAGACAAGCCAGTAATGAAGACATGAAAACAACACACTCTATGCCCTGTTAATGACATTGGCGAGATTGTCACAAAAACTGGCATGCCTGTCAATCGAACTGACAAACTCGCCAGTACTGGTGAACAAGCCAGTAATGCAGGCAGTGGGAGTTCACCAATGTTACCGACGGTCCGTCAGTGAACAGAACTCAAATCAAATAATACTCTGAAACAATATATTTATTTAGCTTTTGATCGATGGGAGTGACATATTAACTCATCTATACATGTTTTAGTCCAGTCAGTCCAAAGATCTACAAGTTGAGTGTTTAAAATAGAGTTTTCTCAATATTAATCATTTTAAGACATCTCAATAACAGCATATAAACTCAGAACAAAGTAAACCATCATGTTAATATATGGATTTTAAAACAGTAATAAATCTGTATTTAGCAAGTTATTCCTCCGTTGTTGGCTCCTTCCTTTTTAAAAGATAAAAAAAGTCTTGGTCCACAAATAAGAATCTGTATATGGCCTGGTCTTTTTTGGTGGTTAGGTTTTCTGGCTTTGTTCTCTGGTTTTTGGTTCACCAGAGAGTTTTCTTCAAGCTTTCTTGGTGTTTCTGGGGTTTGTGTATTTTTTTTGATGGGTTTTATGTGCGTTTCGAAGGGGAGCTTTGGCGCAACGGTAAGTGTTGTCGCCGTGTAACCTGAGGTTACGGGTTTGAGTCGTGGAAACGGCCTCTTGCAAATAATTGCAAGAGAAGGCCGCGTACAAAGACCCAATGGGTCCGACCCTTCCCCGGATCCCGCTCATTGCGGGAGCATTCGTGCATCGGGCTGCCCTTTATGTGCGTTTCATGGGTTTATATGGGTTTCTGTTATGGAAATGTTGGCTGAGAGAATGTTCACAAATCTAGGATTCTTGTTGATTTTTAATGATTTTATGCTTCTGCCAGGGCTTATTTATAGACGTAATAGGCACTGGCGATCCCAATGGGAGGACTGGCAGTCTGCCGAATGCTACCGGTTACCAGTCCATAGGAGTCACTCTGCCAAAAACCCTCCTCATACGCAAACCTGCCAAAGCTATTGGCTGAGCCTGGCGGACTTCTAGAGAGTGCATCTGCAACTCTATTTTCTGTTCCTGACCATCTTCAGCTAACTCAGCCCTTCTAGAGAGTGCGTCTGCAACTCTATTTTGAAGCAAAGCCTCTCAAAATCTTGGAATTCTGATACAAAATCTTTAAGCCAAGTGAATCACCAAACTCTTATGATTGAGATTCTCCTCCTGTGATAAGCAATTCATCAATCAACATACAATGAATCAATGAGTTGCTTGACGCTATCACAGCCTAAAAATATTATCAAGATTTGAACACTTGGTGAAACATTAGGATGACACTTGATTAACTTTTATCTACTAACCCGATGGCCTAACTAGGGTTTGCTTTCATGTATAATGTCAACGTACTTGGCAATCAAGTGGAAAAGCCACTTAAGTCCAATTGTTTTATGTGGCTTGGCTTGGCGTGGCATGGCCTTCAACTCGTTGATTTGCACTTAATTCATAATTTATTTAAATGATCATTTCATGATGTTTGTGCAATGATTTTATCCTTGATTCATGGCAGGTTGCAAAGCAAATCTGCTGCTCACGTGATAGGTATGTTATACCTTTTTTTATGTGAATTCTTTGTTTATTTCCAGAGGAACATTCTCTTGGCGGCAGAAAATTTTGGTCTTTCTTTATTCCTTTCAATTTAAGGCTTCAAAAGAGTTTCTATCTGTATTTATTATTTATGGTTAGCTGTATATTTCTGGTTAATGCGATTTAATAAAGAAATAGGTGACGTATAACAGATAGAAATTGAAATGAAGGCCATTGATAATTTGAAATGTTCGTTTAATATTATTGATCTCTACCTCAATCAATGTCGAATTTTTTTTTTGCTGAGATTGCATGATGATATTGATTTTTCCAAATCATAATAACAAATTTGAAACAATTATGAACAATCTTTATTTTAGTTAATTTTGAAATCAATGTCGGTAATGTTATTTTCCTTTGTAGATTACTCTCTTTTTTTTAATACAATATTGATATCAAGCACAGGTTTAATTATCATATTGATAATTATATCAAATATTATACTATTTGATTCACTGAAAATAGATTTTGATTTATTAACTTGATGAACTCATGTTGTTGACGTAAATTTTAGAGCTTTCATTTTAGAAAATAAATAATGAATGTGCAACTATTTAAATAAAATAGGTTAGGAATTCTAATGATAAAATTTTAAATAAAGAGATTAAATATTTCTTATTCCTCTCTTGGAAAGAATAATTCGAAGGCTTTACTTTCTTTTCTGATTTTGAATCAAAATGTTGATTTATAGTTTGAAGAGTTGATTAGTTATAACAATTCGAAAATGATTTTACTTAAATTGACTTGGGGTTCATTAAAATTGTAATTTGAAAACTTGATTTGCTTTATATTGAATCGAAAATGAAGTTTATTAAAAATGAACACAGTTCAAGTGATACAGCTGTTTGAATTTGCTGTTTATTGATGAGAACATGGCAAACGTGCAAAACTATTCATGATTTTTTGCAATCTAAACCTTTTAATATTTACTATTTCCTTATTTTTTTTTTGTTTTTGACACTGAATATTTTTGCTCTCGCTTTCTTTTCCTGCTATTTGGGTCTTTTTTTTTGGTATTTCTCTTTCTCTCTCTCTGTTACAAGTTCTATGCTGCAATCACATAAAGCAACAGTTTTTTATTATTATTTTTTTATTATTTTAAATGCGTATGCAGGTATGTTTGAGATGTAATGATATGTCAATTCATGGAAGAGAACTTTTTCATGTTGAGATAGTTTGTTGAAGAAATCTTTTCCTTATTCTCTAATGTTTTTGCTTTGACATTTTTTTTTGCTTAATACATCTCTAGACCTCATGTAATTAGCATTATTAGTCAGTTTGTCCCATTTTACTTTATTTTAACCATTTTGATACTTCTAACTTGACTTTTTTTTTTATAACTATTTAATAATTAATTTCATTAGCTCATGATATTTAACCGCATACAAGTCAGACGCCATATATGAAAAAATTAGTCCACATCAAGAAAAAAAGGTTCTTCTCTAAAATAAAAATTATAAAAATAAAACTAAAACTAAAAAGGTTTTTATTTTTCGGTGCTAAAAATAAAACATGTTCTTTTCCTTCTTTATATCCGTCTAGGATTCCAACAAGTAGGAATCAACCAACAACCACCTATAATCCCGTTCATTAATTAATCGAGAAAGACATTTCCTCTCCTAAATCTCTTGCCGGTCATTTGTCAATTTTGCACTATTTTTTCATCTTTCACACGCAAACCACTAGCACCCACAATTCTTAGTGTCAATGAAATTTTCTCACTCAGGTTGGGGTTCGTGGCTAGGAGTGGAGTGATAGTCATCAAAATGGGACAAGATTTTAGGATGGACGTGGTCAAAATAGTATTTCTCCCAAAGCTTGTCTTCGTGGCGGCACTCAATGTCAGCAACGAGAGGATCAAATAGGACATGCTCGTGGTAATGGTGGTGATAAAAAACGTTGAAAGTGAAAAAAAGCTTAAGACGACAGTGATAGTGATTTTTTCCTCCAGTGATTTCGACATGGGCGGCGCTCCATGTCAGCACAAGAAAAATCAGAGAAAGTGAATGAAGATTCTAAGAAGCCTTGGATTGGAGGAACCTCCCTGAGTAGTTTTTCTCTAGCAATTTCTACAGTAAGGCTTTCGCAATTTCAATTAATTTCTTATAGGTATTGTTGTTTTGGTCTTTCATATATATATATATGGGTATTTCTTTGGAGGTTGAATTTTGACCATTCTTCTTTGTCTGATTGAAGTGTGTAACTTGCATTTTTCAGTTTCAGATGGGTTTGGGTGATATTATATTCAGATTGATGGGATTTTTGTTTTAAGTGGAGGTTCTTGATGAGTTTGGATCGAAGTCTTTGATAGTATTGTATGTAATTTTAAATGGATTTTTGTTTGCTCATTTGTCTACTGCTAGAAAATTGTTTGACCTTGTGCTAGGAAAAAAATTGTTGTTTGAAATGCTATTAAAATTGATGCCTTTTCATTCTTTGAATCATTTGAGATATTTCCAGAAGGTGGAGAAGAGTGGAGTGAAAACAAAAATACGACTTGATTGTTAAACTAAGAGATTAAAAAACAAAGTTGTGTATAAAAGTACCTTCACATGAGGAAAAGGCGGTGAATTCATCGGCATCACCACTTCAGCAAAAAAAGGTCAGTTGATAAGCCATTTATCAAGTTGAAGTGGTTATCTGCTTAATCGAAAAGTATATGGGGCAAAATGATAAAACTCGCCAAGTGGGGGGTTATTAATATATTAAGCCTATTTTTTTCACAATGGGTATGAAATCCCATAGCAACATTATGGCATTTTAATTCAATCAAACACTCAATCCTTTTTTCTTTTTTTTTTTTCCCTCAAGAATCAATTTGAATGTGCGGTCAAAATATTAATTTTTGGACAAGATCTTTTGAAATTTGAATCTATATCTATTCATAATGGGTCATTCTCTTATGATTCATGATGTTTACATGTTGAAATTTATATTTGTAAGAAAGTGATGTGGAACAAATAGTTTTGACTTTTATGGAGCAGTTTGATCGAAAACTGTCATAGTGGCACTTTGGTAATTACTGCAAAAAGATGATATTACAAACTTGGCGTTCTAAGGGCCTAGCCCAATGGAAAATGAGCTAACTAGTCAAAGTCACAACTTTGTGGTGAGGTCCGTCATTTTTCTGCCAAATTTCATTGTTTAGGCCTTCGAAAACGCTTTTTACTGTTATAACAGCTTCAGACATTTTTATTTCCTTATTTAAAGCCCTTGGGTCGAGGCGCCGTTTCGACATTTTATTTGCCTAGTTAAATAACATCTTTTTATACTTGTAATTCTTTTATTTTGATAATCTGTTACATTTTGAAAATTTTCTTATTTAGGATTATGGTTTTCTATAACCATAAAACTTTATATTGTAATGTTTGAAGAAGAATAAGACCGTTTTTGAGATTTTTAATAACATTTCAGAAGAGAAGTTTTCTCTTATTTTGTGTTTATTTTCTGGGCATTCACAGACTAAACAAGAATAACACTCTTTTACCCTTGTTATTTTACTTCTGTCACGTCAGTTGGTACCAGAGTCGTGTTTGTTCTTGGACAATAATGACACCACGAAGACAACCACAACAACGCTTAGAGGAGGTGTATGAGCGTGAACACATGACCCACCTTGAGCAACGAATGAGATAGATGATGGATGAACAAATGGAACAGATGATGGACCGATTAACAGCACGAATGGTTCATCTCATGGAGGGTCAAAATAGGGCAAACCCTAACCAGCTGGGAAACCTTAGTGTAGATGGATCCGATGGGGGATTTTGATATTGAAGGAGGAGTTTATTATGAAGAAGAGCCGCACAGACAATACAGAGCTCCTGTTGAAGATATGCACTGGGAATATGAAAAGAGAATATAAATACCATAATTCCATGGCGGCCTTAAACCAGAAGAATTTTTAGGCTGGTTGGCTACAACAGAAGAAATCATGAAATTTAAATGAGTGCATGATGATAAACGTGTCTCCTTAGTTGCAATAAGGCTGCAAGATAGGGCAGCATTCTGGTGACAGCAGTCCAAATTAACCAGAAACAGACAAGGCAAGGCTAAGATCGTCAGTTGAGAAAAGACGAGGAAGCATTTGCGATCTAAGTTTTTGCCTCACAACTTTCAGAGGTTAATTTACCAGAGGTTGTAGATTTTGAGGCAGGGAGCTAGGTCAGTGGACGATTACACCACTGAATTCTACCAGTTGATAACCATAAATGATATACACGAGGCAGAGGATCAGTTGGCGGCAAGATATATTGGCAATCTTAGGGGGCAGATTTAGGATACTGTCAATTTGTTTGATTCTGTCTCAATCTCTGTTGCTCATCAGAAAGCCTTACAGGTGGAGAAACACTCCAGGCGAATAGGTACTTATGCGTCCTCTACCAATATAGGAGGTAGAGGCAGTGGCAGTGGCAGTGCAACCAATCGAGTAGGAGGGGTGATTAACAAAGGCACTGCCAACTAAAATTAGCACAACAAAATAACTGATAGTGGTTTGAAGTGCTTCGAATGTGATGAGATTGGGCATAGGCAGCCTGAATGTAAGGAAACAACAGGGAAGAAAACACTCTTTGTGGAAACAAATGACTATGAAGATGGAGGTGTAGACCTTGTAGGAGAGCCAATGTTTGATGACGAAGAGGTGGTAGCAGGAGATACAGGCGTTGCCTTAGTCGTTAAGCGATCTTGTCTAACTCTTAAGGCTGTTGAAGAAGATTGGCTACGGAGTAATATTTTTCAATCAACATGTACCATTCTCGGTAATGTTTGTTGCTTTGTCATTGATGCTGGTAGTTGTGAGAATATTATTGCAGCAGAGGCAGTGCAAAAAATGAAAATGAAGACTAAAAAGCATCCTAGGCCCTACAAACTGGCTTGGTTAAAGGACGGTGAGGTAATTATTTCACAGCATGCTTTGGTAACCTTTTCCATTGGTTCTAAATATAAAGATAGTGTGTGGTGTGATGTGGTTGCTATAGATGCATGTCATTTATTGTTAAGGAGACATTGATACTATGATAGAAAGATTATTCATGATGGCCGTGCTAATACATATTCTTTTGTATTTAATAATATAAAAATTGTATTACTGCCTAGTAAAGAGCCATAAAAGGTAAAACCAACTAGGGATAATACCATGCTGTTGTCGTTGGCTAGATTTATTGATGAGTTATAGGGTACAAAAATAGTCTTTGCTCTTGTTGGGAAGGAGGTTACCGCAGAGGTGAAAGTTCCTAATGAGGCAGCCCCTTTAGTGGCAGGATTTAAAGATATCTTTTCAAATGAGCTGCCTGATGGGTTACCCCCCTTACGTGACATTCAACACCATATTGACTTGGAGTCTGATGCAGCTTTGCCAAATAGACCTCACTACCAGATGAGCCCTAGTGAACATAAGGAGTTGCGGAGGCAAGTAAAAGAATTAGTAGCTAAGGGACATGTGCGAGAAAGCTTAAGCCCTTATGCAGTACTAACCTTATTGGTTCCTAAGAAAGATGGTTCCTGACGTATGTGTGGACAATAGAGCCATCAACAAGATCACTGTGAGGTACAAGTTTCTCATCCCTTGCTTGGATGATTTATTACATTAGATCAGTGGTGCAATAATCTTTTTCAAGCTAGACCTTAAAAGTGGGTACCACCAAATTCAGATATGGCCAGAAGATGAGTGGAAAACGGCCTTCAAAACTCGGTAATGCCATTTGGCTTATCAAATGCACCAAGTACCTTTATGCGGGTGATGAATCAGGCTCTAAGGCCATTCATTGGCAAATTTGTTGTTTTGTACTTTGATGATATTTTGATTTACAGTGCTAACCTTACAGAACACTTGCAACATTTGCGAGAAGTTCTATTTGTGCTTCGCAGGGAAAAATTTTATGCAACAATAAAGAAGTGTATCTTTTTGGTTCTTAAGGTGTTGTTCTTGGGTTACTTTATTTCTGGAGAGGGGCTGCAGGTTGACGAGTCCAAAGTTGAGGTGATTAAGCAGTGGCCTCGACCTAGTACAATTACTGAAGTTTGGAGTTTCCATGGGCTTGCCTCTTTTTACAGATGCTTCATCCCACGTTTCAGTAATATTATGGCCCCTGTGACAGATTGTATGAAGGGTGACAAGTTTGTATGGACAGAGGCAGCAGAGGAAGCCTTCCAGCTTATTAAGACATGCTTGACTACCGCTCCTATCTTAGTGCTTCATGATTTTTCACAAGCATTTGAATTACACTTTGATGCTTCTAAAATAGGCATTGGGGCTGTTTTGAGTCAAAATGGAAGACCTATAACATACTTCAGTGAGAAGCTCTCAAGTTTCAAGCGTAATTACAATGACTATGATGTAGAATTTTATGTAGTAGTTCAAGTAATAAAGCACTAGAGGCACTACTTGTACAATAGAGAGTTTGTATTGTACACAGACCATGAGGCTTTAAAGCACTTGCATGGCCAGGACAATGCGTCTTCACGACATGCTCCATGGGTGGCCTACCTCGAACGATTTACTTTTATGGTAAGACATAAGTCAGGAGTTACAAATAGAGTTGTTGATGCTTTGAGCCGCAAGAGTAATTTCTCAGTTGCAATGCGAGTTGAGGTACCTGGATTGGACTCTTTTTATGACTTGATTGTTACTGATCCATTCTTTTCTGATATTTTGGAAAGGGTTCAATCAGGTGAAAGAACATATTTCTTGCTGCATGATGGGTTCTTATTCAAAGGGAATTATTTATGTATTCCAGATTGCAGCTTGCGCCTCAAGATCATTCGAGACTTACATGGCGAAGGGCATGTCGGTCGCAACAAAACCTTGCAACTGGTTCAAGCTTCCTATTTCTGGTCCACTATGCGAAGAGAGGTGGACAAGTATGTGCAGTGATGTCGGATTTGCCAAGTTTTTAAGGGTACAACCACTAATGTTGGCCTACACATTCCCCTGCCAGTACCTACTCAGTCTTGGGTGGACATCATCATGGATTTTGTATTGGGCTTGCCCCGCACACAGCGTGGTAATGACTCTATCTTTGTTGTTGTTGTTCATTTTTCTAAGATGGTTTATTTTATTCCATGCAAGAGAATGACAGATGCTGTCAATATGTCCCAATTGTATTTTCGTGAAGTGTATCGCCTTCATTGCCTGCATCCATTGTATCTGATAGAGATACCCGCTTCATAAGTCACTTTTGGTGCAGTTTATGAAAAATGGTTAATACACAACTGAATTTTAGAAGTGCTTATTACCCACAGACTGATGGTCAAACTGAAGTGGTGAATAGATCATTGGGCAATCTACTTCGTAGTTTGGTTGGTGATAATATGAAGAGTTGGGACCAGAAGTTATGCCAGGCTGAGTTTGCTCATAATCATGCTGTCAACAGAAGTTCAAGTTTCAGCCCTTTTTAGGTTGTGTATTCGGCTGTGCCCAAGGGACACTTAGATCTTCTCCCTCTGCCTGACAAGACCAGAGTTCATGGAAAAGTAGCAGATTTTGTGGCTAATTTGCAGGACGTTCATAAGACAGTGCACACTAACTTACTGCAAGCCAACGCCAAGTAAAAGCAAGCTGCAGACCGTAAGCACCTCCATGTTGAATTTGAGGTGGGTGATTTTGTATAGGCTGTCCTCACTAAAGAGCGCTTCTTAATTGGAGAATATAATAAGCTTTCTGTCAAGAAGATTAGTCCTGTAGAAATCATTGAAAAGATTAATCCTAATGCCTACCGTCTTAAATTGCCTAGCCATATCTGTCCTGTTGATGTATTTAATGTGAAGCATTTGATTCCTTTTCAAGGGGACTATTTTGATGATGATGATGATGATGATGATGATACTACTGATAATTTGAGGGCGAATTTTTTCTATCCTGGGGGAAATGATGTGAAACAGGGAGTTTTGACTTTCATGGAGCAGTTTGACCGAAAACTGCCATAGTGGTAGTTTGGTAAATACTACCAAAAGCTAATATTGCAAACTGGGAGTTCTAAGGGCCTAGCCCAAAGGGAAATGGGTCAGCGAGTCCAAGTCACAGCTTTGCGGCGAAGTCCGTCATTTTTTGGCCAAATTCCATTGTTTAGGGCTCTGAAACACATTTTACTGTTATGACAGTTTATGGCATATTTTTATTTCCTTATTTAGAACCATTAGGTCGAGACACCGTTTGAGCATTCTGTCTGCCTCGTTAAATAATATTTTTCTATACTTGTAATTCTTTTATTTTGGCAATATGTTATATTTTGAAAACTTTTTTTATTTGGGATTAAGGTTTTCTGTAACTCTAAAGCTTTATGTTATAATGTTTGAAGAAGTGTAAGACAATTTTTGATTTTTAATAATATTTCAGAAAAAAAAAAGTTTTCTTTCATTTTATATTTATTTTCTGGGTATTTACAGACTAAATAGGAATAATACTCTTTTACCCTTGTTTATTTTACTTCCATTACGTCAGAAAGGAAGAAGTAATCATAAAGACATTATTATAAAGACATGAAGAAATTTGTATTAGAGTTGTTGAATAGTGATAATAAAGCAAGTATATTGAGTGAAAATTATTACGTGAATCGCATGTTATCTCTTTATGATATTATTAATAATAGGGCATTTTGGATATTCATCAGCATTTCTTGAGATAATAGAATAAAATGTTGTTGATTGTTATCATTGACGAGCAAGCATATAAATATGGTCATGAGGCTAATGATTCGTTTGATGTGATAAAAGGTATCAAAAGAGATATTGTCAAACTTGATTCTAGAGCAAAAGATTAAGGACAATAAAAATATAAAGGTAGGCGATTTCACTAATTAATGAGTGCAACCATGAAGCGCTTCAATATAATTTGGAATTACTGAAGTTTTATGATCACTATGGCGAAACACAATATGATGATTTATAAGAAAATGATACCAACGTATTCATGCAAACTCGAGTAGAACCTAATACTTATTAAAGTCCAAATTCTCCCATGAATACTATCGTTATTAAAGGCACTATTAGAAACTTTTTGAAATCTAACTAACAGTGAAGTGATTGTTGTCCCTTATAGCTTCAAAGAGGGATCGAATTAGTGCTGAACGAGAACTTTAAAAAAATAAACAATGGGAAATATGTGATAGGAAAGGAGATGACAAATTAAAAAACCAATGAGAATTAGTTTGAAGTTTTACAAGTCTACTCCTAACTTGATATTTATTGCTCGTACCTAACTAGGTGTTTTCTTAAGGATCACACTTAACCTTTAATGAATTAAGGAACTCATTTATTTTAATTATTTTTTAAGAAATTATATTCATTATTTAATATTTTTTCTCTTTATTTTATTTTTTATGAACCATCTTATAAATTTAGAATTTTGTACATATACATATATTAATATTTTTTTTTATTAATTAACTTTTTAGCAATGAAAATGATTTATCAATAAATTAATAAATTTATAAAATACTACTTAAACAAAAGTAGAGAGGGATAATTAGAGGCGAAACCAGAGTTTGAAAAAGAAAAAATACCCCCTTTTATTTTAAATGATGACTTCACCTCTATTCACATCTAAACCTAGTCTTTCTAACTAATACCAAACTAAGAGTTTTCTCAAGCTAGCTCTCAAAATCAATCCTAGTGTTTCAAGGCTAACACTATATTTTACAATAGTGTTTATAGCTAACATAAAACCTTTACAATAAATAAAGAAAGATTGAAGGCTCTAAAATGAAACTACAAGAATTTGGTCATAATTAGCACTTCTTTCATCATATTAAATGTTGGTGTATTTTTAGTCTCCAAACCTTAACCATCTATTGCTAGTAGATGGATGAAATCCAACTCCAATATCCAAAAAATCAGAATTAAATGATGTGTCAGATAGATTTTGCGGTTAAGACAATACAAATGATTGTTGAAGATCTCTAACAACTAGTTGCACATGTTAATCTTTCATTGGTTCTAGTACTAGATATTTTCTTTAGCCGTATGAATTTTGTGGTTGTGAAATCTTCGACATGGTAGAGATTTCCATTTCACATCTAAAATTGTGGTAGTGATTTTCACTGCAAATTTTCTATGTATCTCAATGTCTTTTGGCCTATCTGTTTAGAAATCTCAATTTCTTGATCGGGTTAAGATTTTTAGAACTTCTAGGCAATAAGATTTTTAGAACTTCTAGGCAACTTAGTGATTTTCGAGTTTTTCAGTTGCAGCCTTTTCTAAGTTATTTTTCTATCACATAGACAATCAATGAAGCCATTAAATCACTTCCAATTTGAGTAAAAATCAAAATCAAGATTGACTTGAGCTTAAGTCAACAATGGTGTATGGGAAAGTGAGCATAAAATATATGAATGAAAGAAAAATTTAGTGACTACCTTGTCTGTAATTACAACTAAAGAGAAATTTCAATTCAAGGTCTTCAAGTCCAATTCTTCATTTATAGTTGTCCATTTGTAGATGAAGATTGGAGGTGAAAAGGCATGTAAATAGCGGCTATTGGATTGTCACTAAATTCGTGACCAAATTCTCTTGTTTGATTAATTTTTTTAGGCTAAACATAGGCAAAAAACTAACTGGGTAGTAGATAAATTTGTTAAGAAGAGAAAAATTCTAGAAAGATTTTTAAACTCGAGAAATGTGATAGATGCCATGCATATGGAATTTGGAGTAAGAATGAGTTATACTGTCGCTTAAAGGGGAGGAGAATACACTTTTGAGAACCTCAAATTGGGTACTCTGGAATAATGTTTTAGTGTTATTCCTTGATTATTCATACATGTTGAGGCAAGGCAACCCAGATATAGTTATTCATCTCCACTGTGATGATAATAATAAATTTATTTATTTTTTCTTTGTCTTTGATGCTTCAATTAAGGGTTTTGAATATTATAGACATATAATTACCATTGATGGCATTAGCTTGAAGGAAAAATATTGTGGTTATTTTCTACAGCGGTGTGTCACAATGCCAATCAATAGATTATCTTTTGGCAATTAGAATTGGTGATTTGGAGAATGGCACATCATGGACATAATTTCTCATAAAGTTGACGGAATCATTTTGTGAAAGACCCAACTATGTTATTATTTTTGATAGGTACATTCCATGGTTTTCGTACGTATTACCTATGACTAGACCAGACTAACAAGGAGTCACCACTGTGAAGAGGGTCAACCGGATTCTTTATACTGAATCTATTGATGACAATTTACTAATCCCTAAGTCAAGCGATCAATATGTGTCATTCTTTGCATTTGATTAGAAGCCTTTTTAAGAATGCAATTTTAATGATGGTTGATATAAGATATATAAATCAAATAGAGAAGGGATGATGAGAATGAACAATTATAAAATGACAAAATATTGAATAAAGTATAAAGCATCTCATATAAACTCAACTTCAAAATTATCATATGAATTAACCAACTAAACTTATGATACTAACCATAATAAGCATAGACATACAACAACTCATACATAAAATTATACAGGTTTATCAAAGGGAAATCATAAGTGTATGCATGATAAGTCATATTCCTTTGATTGACAAGTTAATATGCTTAAGATAATGTAATTTTATCATCCCAAATGAGAAAAATGTTCAAGATTTAACTATGACAGCAAAAGAATCAAAGATAAAAGTTTCAAAAATAGGTTTTAGAATATCAAAAGCCTTTTAAGAATTTAATTCTCAGGTTTACCAAATTAGATTTAATATTTTTTTTTAAATTCAAGCCAATTTCTTTGATTAAGCTAATAAAATCAAGAAACTACTTTATATAATGAAAATACCGACTTAATTGTGATGAACGCTACAACCCCTTGGCAAAAAATCTAGATGGAATCAACTCTTTATCTACTTCAGGCTCGATTAAGCAAGGTTCTTTGTAAGTAAAGTGAAAAAGGGTCCTTTTGGTCACCACTTGAGTTTTATGTTCCTTATTGGATGAATTCGGTACTAAACTTGAGTTGTTTTGAGGTCTAGAATTCGTACTTCATCTACAAGAATTGGTAGAAAATGAGTTTAGGGTGATGTGTATTTGAATTCTTTTAGATAACATTTTGAGTTCAAAGGTGGTGTTCTCTTAGAAAGTTGGTTTTTAGGGTATATATAGGCTAGGGTTTTAAAGGATAGGTTTTAGAAATGATAGGGGTTGGTTTTGGGTGAGGCTTATCAAGTGGGATCGGATTTGAAGGAGTATAATCCTTGAAGAAATCATAGATTGGTGTTTTGGTCCTATCTGGTGTCCAACTTGGACTGGCTCATGGGCTAGTTTTAGTGGTTTTTGGGCTAAGATAGTGGTATATCTGAGTGGATGCTCCAAATATCCACACGTATTGTTCGAAAAAGGGAGTGCCTAAAACTTTCCAATTGGTCCTTTTTCTTCATTCTAGGTTCGAATTTTAGTGGGTTTTCCTATTCTTGGGCCGTGTTCATTACAAGTAAGTTTGTATGTATCTTAATAAACCTATTCATCAACTTTATGGGCTTATTCAAGGAAATTAACCTAAATCTGAAAGTACAATTTGGCCTAATAATTAGATGATGAGTTGCAAAATTCACTTATTCAAAATCGGGTGCTAACATTTCCTTCTAAACAATCACAAGAGCCATTTCAAAAGTAAAATGAAGCTGCTAGATGAGCACTACAATCAAATGGCTAAAGCATATAAAGTATAAGAGTTCATAGTCCTTTTTTACAATACATGTTATACTGTTCCTGATGCTAAAGAGTATTTGGAAGATGGTTTGGAAAGGTGGACGCACCTCCATACACCTGGCAGGAGGTACAACATCATGGCAATTAATGTTTTAAAATCAATAAATGTTGCATTACTGAAGATTAGGGTGCTTCCAATAACTTCATTTATTAATGGAGATAGATTGATATATCAAAAATGATTTTATAGATGTCAGAATAAAGCAGAAAAGTGCAAAACAAAGATGGAAACAAACGTCAAAAACATTTAAAAAAAATGAATGTAGCAAACAAAATCAATGAGTGTAAGTTTGATTTATTTTCCATTAATTGTTTTTCACTTAACCATATTCTTCAATAACCATATTCTTAAATATTACTATTTTGCATATAAGACCTGTTGATAAATATAAATATGATACAAACCATGTAGATTGGAATTATTGTATTGATATGTTGGTTTGGATATGCACTTGTAGGAAGTTTCAATTAGATCAATTTCTGTGTGAGCATGTGTTGATGGTGGTGAGAAACAACACTTATGACACTTGATTTGTGCTCTTCTTATTATTCACAAGAGTATTAGTATGAATCATACAAAAATATCATTAATCCAATTTCTCATGTCACATATTAGTCTATACTGGAAAATATGTCAAATTTTATGCTTAAACTACCATATATTTGCAAGACAACAAGCGAATGAAAAAAATGCAAAATTCCTTCTATAGGCGAGGAATTATCTCAATCTAAGTATAGATGGTGTCATGAGCAAGGTCATAATAGTATCAATGAGTGTCTAGAAATAGCAAAAGATGGTATGTAATGTATAATGTTCAAGAATTGATTCTTGAAACTAGTTTTGATAGAGTTTAAGAACTACCTTCTAGACTTTTTTTTACTTGCAAATCATAATGGTTTTTAAAAATTAAGGGTATATTTGTCTTAAAAATTCCTACCTATGTCTATTTTCCATGTCTTAAAATCTTCTATCTTGAAAATGCTGTGGATGATGCTTTAGTGGAAAGGCTCTTTTGTAATTGTTTTGCTCTTAAAGATTTAGTAATTAGAAGAGGATTATGGGATGGTGCTCAAATTAAGAATTTATCTATAAACTATAGATAAATCCATAATTTGAGCACTATCCTATGTTCCTCTTTTAATGGCTAAAAATCCTATAGAATAAAATAACAAGAAAAGAGCCTTTCCATTGAGGCATCATAAACAATGCTTTTTAGACGCAAGATTGTAAGAAATAAAAAAAAGACCTAAGTATGCATTTCTAGGATAAACATCTCATTAATGTTCAAAACCACTAATGATTTGCGAATAAAAAGTCTAAAGGGAAATTCTTGATCTCTGTTGAAACTAGTTTGAAGAATGATTTCTTGAACATTGCACATTATATAACATTTTCTATTTGTTTTGGACACTCACTAATAAACCCATAAAAGTTTAAATGTTGTGTTTTCATTATGAACATTTAAATGGTGTAGCACATTGTATTGTGTTTCAAAAGCAAACATTTGTCAGATATAGATATATTTCTTTTTATATTTTACAATAAAGTTAAATTTATCAAATTGCAAAATAGGCATGAAATTGCAAATGTTCAGTTAATATTTTCTTTTAATTAAGTAGATTCAACTGCATTAATTTATATTCATCTTATATTTTTGAAGAATATTTTTTTAATACTACTATTATGGAATGCAGATACTCAATTTATTCTTTATGGAGTCCATAACACTGTTATGAAATTCCATAATAGTGTTATAGCACTTAATAACAATGTTATGGAGTGCCACACTAGCGCCATATACTCAAAATAGTAAATATAGATTAAGTAGTAGATGTAGTAGGTTTGTTATGTTAAAAAATTCTTAGAAAGTGTAATGACTAGAAATTTTAAATACATATTTTTCTTTATTAAGTGTGTATATAGGATTGCTTGAAGTGTTATATTTGTTTGGAGTGTAAATATAGTGGCTATTTGACTCCCATGACCTTGGCATGGGTGTTAGGACTGTTTCGACGGAAACATTTTCAACTTGTAGAAGTTGTTTGGTACACACAAGTGTGGCTATGTAAAAATGTGGGCGTGCTTTGATGGATGATGCTATTTGAGGGAAAAAATTTTCAATGTGGCAGTGTAGGTTTAATCCACATAGGCGTGCCTTTTAAGTGACACAGGGGTGTCTGGTGATTTGAATATGGAAGTTAAGTTTTGAATGCTATATATCTGATATAAATGGTATATGTGAATAATAGGGTTTTAAAATAATTAAAGTGATGATTTATATAATTATATAGATTTAAAAGTTGAATTATGAAACAAATAAAGAAAATGGGTGTACCAAAATAATGGTGTGAGTGAATACATGAAAGAAAATCTTAAAAGCTATATAAAAGGGGTTCTAGTGTCTTCTACACCCTTCCAAACTGCCACTTTCATTGTCCACCATCACCATTACCATCTTCATCTCTTTTTCTTTCTTCTTTCATACCTTACCTTAGAAATCATGGAAATTTTGGAGAAAGATCAAGTTTTGGTGGATTTCAAGTACTTTAAGCTTGATTTATCAAGAAAAACATCATCAAATCAAATGATTGAATGGGAAAATGATGGAAGAGCAACTTGAAAGAGGTTAGTGCTTGTATATCATATATTTTGCTATTCTTTGAGTTTTATTTGAATTTTTAATTTCTCAAATAAACAAATGATTAGAATTAATGAAATTATTGTGAAAGAAATTGTGTATTGAATAATTTGTGAAGAAACTATTGTCAAAGGAACTCCATATTGAATGATTTGTGAAGAACACGAATAGAAAACTTTACTTTTATGTTAATAAAGTGTATATTTATTGATTAATAAACTAAAATAATTCTTAATACAATTATTGAGTCCTTCATGAGCTAATCTAGGGATACGAAACAAGTTAGAATTCTAATGAGTTTTAGGGCTTTGAAGGATATTAGAGTTATAAAACTTTCTAATTTGGAAACATGATGGTAATAGTATTATTTGAAGTATATTAGTTAGTTAATTATCTTAATATTATGTTGGAATGAATTTTGGATTAGCTAAAAGATGGACTATATGATTATGGAATATTTGTTAATAGGAGAGATAAACCTTATTTTTGATAAATATGATTTAAATGATATTTGAAGTTAGTGGAATGTTAAGTGATTGGTTTTGAAGAGAACTATGTTATTGATACTAAATGGTTATTTGAAGTGTGTATTAGATGACAATATTGGAATATTTAATTATTTTTTATGAATAAGAAGTGTTAATGAGGTTAAATGATTATTATATCAATGGATAACTTTGGGGTAAGCAATTTGTGTACAAATAAGTTAAGGTGAGAAAGAAAGGAATGGAAGTACCATTTAAGAAGATTGAAACATGAGTTGATTGTTCTCTTAGAGAGTTTGTTACTATTTATGTATTTGATATAGCATGTGAACTCAGTAGTGAATTGTTAATTTAAGCTTGACAATACATGTGATTGATGTTAGATTGTTAAAAATAAAAGTGAGTTTAATCTATAAGTTGAGTTGAGAAGGTAAAGTTTGCATGAGGAGGAGAGTTTGTTATATGTCTTTTGATGATCAAAATGAGTGTAAAGTTAGTGTAATGATAAAAGACAATTGAATGTTGAATTACTTGTTGTGGATAAGAAATGGAAAGGAAGCTTGTGACTATTGTATTTATAAATAAGTTGGGGTTGAGTAAGTTATGTTTAATGTACAAATAATGGTGTTTATAGAATTATACATAAACAAGAGAATGTAGGGAAAAGAAAAACTAAAATGCCATGAAAAGAGAATCGAAATGAGAAGAGTTAATTCAAGTAAGAAAAAAGTAGTGTTAACATAAGGTAATTTAACGTGTATATTGAATTATATTTGATTAATTTGTTATGGTAATTTAGGATTAAATTTGATTGCAATCTTGGTGTATTAAATACTATTTATTTGATTTAAATAAGTGAAGTTAATAGTGATTTGTTAATTAAAGTTGTGAGTGGTTTGAAAATTGATAATTATGTGGCTTAATTGAACATGAGAATGTTAAAGAGTATTCCTTTGAGGTTATTCGGTCAAGCAGTAATAATTTGAGATGCATAGGTGCGTCAATCCACTGATATGGCCGTGTTCCATAATTTTATTTATGGGTGACAGTGGTGAATTGAATCACACGTGCGTGTCTCAAGAAATTGACACGGCCGTGTTGTGTAATTTATTTTGTGGCAGACAGTAATAAATTGAGATACACGGCATAGCTCCAATGTACCACACGCTCGTATCCTGAAATTTAATGAGTATTATAATTTTTAAATGATACAGTGTTTGAACTTTAGTGTCAATTAAGAAAGCAAAATACATAGCAAAGGAAGATGATAATGTTCATCACAGAAAAGTGTATTGATTGAAAAATATAATTATATATATAAACATATACAAGGTATATGTAGTGTATAAAAAATATATATAAATATATAATATCTTGAAGAGAAAATGATAGCTTTGTAAAAATTTCACTCATTGAGGAAAGTACATTAATTGAAAGAGGAAGAGAAAAGATTCATTTAGAATCTATTGCTACAGTGAAATCGTGGGATACGAATAGGAAAGATAAAATTAACATGTAAGAAAAATCGATCAAATTAATTAGATATAGATAAGTTACAAGTATATATATGTCAATTGTAATTAACATAATTGTTTATAGCATCTAAAAATTAATAAAGAAATGTATAATTGTGAGATGACTAAAAGTAACTTTAGCAGAATTTAAATTTAATTTATATTATAGAATTAAATTAATTGAACTAAACATTATTTCGTTGTATTTTTAAAGTGAAAAGGTGAAAAAGAAAGGAAGAAATGTATTATTAAAACTAATATGATAATTGTAAAATTTCTTGGAACAATGGAATAAGTGTATTGCCCAATTATACTATTAGTAAATCTAGTTTATTGATTAAATGGCTAGCCAAATAAAAGACGTCCATAGTAATAATGGACATTTTGTGTCATTAGTGGACACCATGTGGCATCATTCTCAATGAATATTCGTACTGTATTAGGCCATTGATTATATTTTCTATAGTGGATATTTATTTGCCATCAGTAACCTGTTATTCGAATCTAGAATTTAAAACTCAATATATGTGGGTAAAAGTGTAAAGACAAGAAAGTTTATTGTAAATGAAAATATACTTATATATGTACTGAGAACATTAACGTAGTAACAATAATAAAAAAAAGTGAGATTTAATAGTGTTATGTCGAATTGAATATTATTAAATTGAAATAATGAAAGTATTTAAAGTGTTAGATTATTTTTATATTGACTGTCGTAAATTGTAGTATTTAAGTGTCAAATAGGACATAAGTGTTTAGAGTACTAATTGAGTGAAAGTACACATTATTACAAGAAATAAATGAAACTTATTGAAAATACATACCGTAAATTATATGAGAGAAGTATTATCAAATATATTAAATTTATATCTTATTTATTATAAGTGAATTTTGCACTTATCTTATACCGAATTAGTTTATTGTAAATATTTGTTATATTGATTAGTTTTTTCAAAAGTGTTTGTATTATTTTATTATTACAAATGTTTATTTTATAATTATTAACAAAGTATGTGAATACAATAACCACTAAGCTATAAGCTTAGCGTGCTAGAATTTTTCTGAAACGCAGGTTAAATGGAGCATAGCGAAATTGAAGATTAATGAATAAGAGTTTCAAAGATGAGTTGCAGAATGAGTTGAATTTTACATAAATATTGTAATGTAGGTTGTATACATATTGTATAAATGATTTTGGTTTATTTGAAGATTTTAAGAAATTATTAAGGGTGAATAGACTGTTTGTATATGTATATATATTTATAAGTTTCAATCGAATTGTTATTAGCATTTGTTTGGATGTGAATACTGAATTGAATTGGATCAGTTTAGTACATTGAATAGCATCTTCTGGTGGTAGTTTTATGAGAGAATTGTCAGATAATATTACAGAAAGTCAAATATTTACATTGTTGTTAACTATTGGATAAATTCTTGTATAAAGCTTCGCTCTCTTAACTCTGCTCTATAACTCTATTTTGAAGTACAGGGTCTAGAAATTTTAAGTTAATTATTAGTTCAAGACAAAAAAATAAGTTCCAAGTAAACTTGCCATTCTTAAAATAAAGAGTTGTTGAAAATCAATATTTTTCTAATAAAAACCAACTTTGTATAGTAAAAAAAGTGATAAAATAATCAACTAAAAAACCAACTTTGTGTACAATGATAAAAAAAAAATGAAATTAACATATTTGCAATAATACATCAATTTTGCACAATACTTCCATAAATTGTACATTCAGTAACAAATGCATCCATGATAATTATGGTTGTGATCATACAAGTCTCCCAAAAACACTATGGTAAGAGCCACTAATCTTGTTGGCACTATGATTCCATAAATTCAAAACTATGTTGCATCTCATGACCTTCATATCTTTTTAGGTGCATTCATGCAGATCGAGTTCTTTTGTCATCAATACTTTGATGAATTTCACAATAAAAAAAAACATAATTCTAGCTGCCGACGATACAATTATATTATGAAATGAAATTTTCATAATTTATTACTTCAATAAAATAATTGAATAAAACATTACCCTAATTGTTGCGGATAAGCATCATGGTTATAGAAGATTTTGAAGGGACAATTTTTATTTATAACAAGTTCATTCATGGCATGGAAGAAATTAACATACTCGAGTGCAGCAAGCAACTATGGGCTATTAGAATCATAATAATTATCATACTGCTTTTGTGACTAGTTGAATAAAGTAAATCCAACATTTTAGTTCACCACGAAATTATGTTGACAATAAGTAGGATCCAACATTTTAGTTCACCACACAATTTGGTTGACAATAAGGAGGAATTAGGGCTAATTATCTTGAATAGCATTGATGTCCACATCTTCAGCACGCTTCCTATATCATAACCCCAGTTCAAGATTTTCCTTGTGTTTTGAGAAGGAACATATTTTCCCTTAATTGCTTTAAATTCTTGAACACCATATTGAATATGACATTAATAGAAAATTGCTACTACACATAGCACACTCATTGAACTAATCTTCATAATACCATTATATTTGCCATATGTAGTACAAGATTACATCAAGTTCTTGTAATATAATTCTATATGAAAAAGAAAATTGAACAATCAAATGTTTTACTTGTATGTAAACTCATGTGGAAATGAGTTTGAGCGATACTTGGGTATGAAACTAAGCATTTGGTGTCCTTACACATAACCATAAACCATAAGTATCTACAGTAGAAATGGTAAATTCTTATTTCTCACCGTCAACCAAAAGTGTGTCCTTATCAGTCTCAATACATTTAAACAAAAATTAAAAAAATATATATTGACAGATTAAAGACATTAAAAATAATAGTTAAAAAGTTAATTAGCACCTACTTTTTCATAAGATTATTTTTACAACTTAAAATCCAATGATGAGACCAAAATTTACTTTCGAATTTAGAATAATTCTTTTGGTAAGCCTTTAAAATTGAAAGAATGGACTTACTAAATTAAAAATGGACCTATGGTGATGAAAGTAGCTTCTAAACATAAAAGCCCTTTGAAATTTGGCCTAAGATGGATGAAAATAGCCTAAACCCTCAAAACCATTGCATGGTACCTCAAAACCCTACAACCCAAATCACTACATGAACCCAACCTACCTTTTGGACCATCCGTGCAGTATTACATGCACCACCACACAGTGGTTTCAACCATCTGCATGGTGGTCATATCTGATAAGGTTATATTGTAGTTAAATTATAAAATACCAGCTGTACAGTTTTATCTCTTTGTAACCACCTGTATACTATATATATGATGAATACAATACATACAAGCGTTGGAGTCTTTCTCAATTACGTGACCCTCTTTATGGTATCAGAGCAAATAAAGTGCTCTACAACAATTTCCTTTATTTCTTTATCTTCTGCTCAACACGTCTCTAGTTTCCGTTTGTTTTCTTGATTCTTTCTAATGGCGATGGAACAAAGCTTGATTTCGGCCAGTACTTCAAGTCTCCCTATCTCAAATTCTTCTTCCTTTTCCATTCCTAATGTTACTCAATTTCTGACCATCAAGCTCACTTCTTCTAATTACTTATTGTGGGAAGCTCAGATTTTGCCCCTTCTACATGGCTATCGACTTGCTTCCCATATTGATGGTTCTGCACCTTCTCCTCCTCGTAATCTTCCAACTGGAGAACCAAATCCTGCTTATAATGACTGGTTTTGTCAGGATCAAATTGTAAAAAGTTGGATTAACTGCTCTGTAACACCCCATCTTAGCCTACGTTTATAGACCAAGATGGACTGTTATCTCATGGTGGTTGTGTCTTAATATTTTACTTAGCCAATTTTAAGTACAGATTTTAAAAATTTTTCCATAACCTCCCCTAAAAACGGAGGTCCCAAGTGTTGACAAAACTGATTTTTCTTATTTTTGAAAAATATTTTATTTCAGAATTCAATACAAGCACACTCCCAATAATCTACCCTTATAACCTCAACTACAAATCCTGCAAGAAGAATTCACACTTCTATATTCATAACCCAACTCAATTTAAACCATACAGTTATTATACATTACTATATTTATATGCTACATCAAGTTATCTCTTTGTATTGTTCAAATAAGTACATGCCAGTTTCTAATACCAAAATATAGAATGAAGAGCACCACCTAAGTTTGTTGATGACCGGCAGATCGCAGGACTCCTCTGCTCGCTACTGGCTTCTTGCTAATAATCTACGAGTTTAGAAGAAACTAAACTCACGAAGCATTGCTTAGTGGGTACTTTAACTAATTACGAAAAATAAATAATAAAAGTGTAAACAACATGTAATATAAATTCATTATAATTACGAGTTAATCTGCTCCACTAGGTAATTATGAATACACCAATCTCGGAATGAGGCCTCGTATAGAGTTACGCGTGGTCTTGACCTCACATGACTAATTGCCATGGTCTTGGTCTCACACGATATGGAATATGTAAGATAACTGCGTGGTCTTGGTCTCACACGACTAGTTGCCATGGTCTTGACCTCACACGATATAACCCTCATTCCAGACCGGTTTTACCCATTTACCGTGTAGAACATATATAACATTTCATAAATACCCATTCCAAATTCAACTTAACATATTTTTCAGTCATTCTAGACTCATTGAGACACAACATATCAAAATTTCAACTCAAGATAATATTGCTATATTAAAAATCATACAAGTCACAACATTTACTAATTGTAAAACAGAAAAATTTCAAAAGGTGTTCAATGGTTAAAGTACCAAACCTTGCTTTTCCTTGCTCTTCTTATCTATTTCACCTCCTTTCCTTTCTAATCTCCTTGATTTCCTATGAATTTAACATCACATATACAAAGGTATAGACATAGTCTTATCTTATGATTTTTCTAATGGTTGCTAGCTTATTTTCACCATTAAACACCATTATTTCTTTCATCAAATCCTTCAAATAATTATTTCTTGAAATTTCTCCAAATCTAGCTACATGAACCCTAATTTCAATCTCTTAAATTAACAATTAATCCATGAAATTAAAACTAGAGATAGGTTTCTTTTACCTTATAATCTTGTTTGTCACCAAAATCTTCAACCCAAAGCCTTAAACTTTGGAAAAATCACCTCCTTCTTCCTTCTCTTATGGTTTGGATGAATTCACCATGTAAGAGAGGGCTTTTATACTTTCTTTCCTTAGCTTATTTTGATCCAAATGGCAGCCAAGAGAGGTTAAAATGTGTTGGTGTAAGTGTTGATTTCCCATTGGTACACCTTATAGCAAAAATGGCCACTTTTAATTGGTCCACTTGCCTTCTTCTATTATCTATTTATTTGGCAAGCCATTAGGCTTCCTTTTATTCATATTTTGACCCCCTCAACTTTCTTGTGCTGTAATTTTATAGTCTAGGGTGTGAAAATACTAAAATACCCTCCAGCGATTAATCGATTGTAACTTTTAAACCGTTTGTTTTCGGGAGAAATTGAAACCCACGGTTATGACCCGATTAATCTCGAGAATATTCTTCCGGGGTAGGATATGGGCACTATTAAGAACTTTCGACACTTAATTTTTAAGTTTACATAGTTGCCCCTAACTTTTGAGAAATTTCCACTTAGGTCCTTGGCCTTTCGAAAAATTACCTTTAGGGACCTTCGACTTCACGGGCCTCCTTTGCACACCGATTTTATTTTTGACTATCTCAAGCCTCTATTTAACCACTTATTTATGTCCTTCTTGCCTAATACTCGACTACCTAAACTTTGGGATGTGACAGTTCTACCTCCCTTAATTTAAGTTTCTCCCCGAAACTTGCTTATTCATATATGTAAATACATTGCTCATATAATTAATAACAGTCATTTGTTGGAATGCTGCTGCTATCTGCCTAAGGTAAGTTTCCAGACCGGGTATTTCAGCTGCTGCTGACCCTGGTCTATGAGCTTCCCCGGCATCTGCAGACCTAGATGCTTGCGATTCTACGTTTCGTTCCATAGCTTGCCACGAATCTAGAGACATCCTACATTGACATAAATAGCTATCCGCTTAATTCATCAACATATAACTCGATTATCAATTCCTATCTGGCATGTACATTTACCTATTCGTCATATAACTTTCTCCTTACTTTATCTTAAATGACACACATAGTTACTTACTTACTACCTATCTCCCAGAATCGACTAAACCAATGCTCTGATACCACAAATGTAACACCTCATCTTAGCCTACGTTTATAGACCAAGATGGGCTGTTATCTCATGGTGGTTGTGCCTTAATATTTTACTTAGCCAATTTTAAGTATAGATTTTAAAAATTTTGCCATAACCTCCCCTAAAAATGGAGGTCCCAAGTGTCGACAAAACTGATTTTTCTTATTTTTGAAAAACATTTTATTTCACAATTCAATACAAGCACACTCCCAATAATCTACCCTTATAACCTCAACTACAAATCCTGCAAGAAGAATTCACACTTCTATATTCACAACCCAACTCAATTTAAAACCATACAGTTTTATACATTACTAGATTTACATGCTACATCAAGTTATCTCTTTGTATTGTTCAAATAAGTACATGCCAATTTCTAATACCAAAATACAGAATGAAGAGCACCACCTAAGTTTGTTGATGACCGGCAGATCGCAGGACTCCTCTGCTCGCTACTGGCTCCTTGCTAATAATCTATGAGTTTAGAAGAAACTAAACTCGCTAAGCATTGCTTAGTGGGTACTTTAACTAATTACGGAATATAAATAATAAAAGTGTAAACAACATGTAATATAACTTCATTATAATTATGAGTTAATCTGCTCCACTAGGTAATTATGAATACACCAATCTCGGAATGAGGCCTCGTATAGAGTTACGCGTGGTCTTGACCTAACACGACTAATTGCCATGGTCTTAGTCTCACACGATATGGAATATACAAGATAGCTGCGTGGTCTTGGTCTCACACGACTAGTTGCCATGGTCTTGACCTCACACAATATAACCCCCATTCCAGACCGGTTTTACCCATTTACCGAGTAGAACATATATAACATTTCATAAATACCCATTCCAAATTCAACTCAACATATTTTTCAGTCATTCTAGACTTATTGAGACACAACATATCAAAATTTCAACTCAAGATAATATTGCTATATTAAAAATCATAAAAGTCACAACATTTACTAATTGTAAAACAAAAAAATTTCGAAAGGAGTTCAATGGTTAAAGTACCAAACCTTGCTTTTCCTTGCTCTTCTTATCTATTTCACTTCCTTTCCTTTCTAATCTCCTTGATTTCCTATGAATTTAACATCACATATACAAAGGTAAGAACCCTAGGTATAGACATAGTCTTATCTTATGATTTTTCTAATGGTTGCTAGCTTATTTTCACCATTAAACACCATTATTTCTTTCATCAAATCCTTCAAATAATTATTTCTTGAATTTTCTCCAAATCTAGCTACATGAACCCTAATTTCAATCTCTTAAATTAACCATTAATCCATGAAATTAAAACTAGAGATAGGTTTCTTTTACCTTATAATCTTGTTTGTCACCAAAATCGTCAACCAAAAGCCTTAAACTTTGGAAAAATCACCTCCTTCTTCCTTCAAAAAATTACCTTTAGGTCCCGTCGACTTCACGGGCCTCCTTTGCACACCGATTTTGTTTTTGACTATCTCGAGCCTCTATTTGACCACTTATTTATGTCTTTCTTGCCTAATACTCGACTACCTAAACTTTGGGATGTGACAGTTCTACCTCCCTTAATTTAAGTTTCTCCCCGAAACTTGCTTGTTCATATATGTAAATACATTGCTTATATAATTAATATCAGTCATTTGTTGGAATGCTGCTGCTATCTGCCTAAGGTAAGTTTCCAGACCGGGTATTTCAGCTGCTGCTGACCCTGGTCTATGAGCTTCCCCGGCATCTGCAGACCTAGATGCTTGCGATTCTATGTTTCATTCCATAGCTTGCCACGAATCTAGAGACATCCTACATTGACATAAATAGCTATCCGCTTAATTCATCAACATATAACTCGATTATCAATTCCTATTTGGCATGTACATCTACCTATTCGTCATATAACTTTCTCCTTACTTTATCTTACATGACACACATAGTTACTTACTTACTACCTATCTCCCAGAATTGACTAAACCAATGCTCTGATACCACGAATGTAACACCCCATCTTAGCCTAAGTTTATAGACCAAGATGGACTCTCATAGTGGTTGTGCCTTAATATTTTACTTAGCCAATTTTAAGTACAGATTTTAAAAATTTTGCCATAACCTCCCCTAAAAATGGGGGTCCCAAGTGTCGACAAAACTGATTTTTCTTATTTTTGAAAAACATTTTATTTCACAATTCAATACAAGCACACTCCTAATAATCTACCCTTATAACCTCAACTACAAATCCTGTAAGAAGAATTCACACTTCTATATTCACAACCCAACTCAATTTAAAACCATACAGTTATTATACATTACTAGATTTACATGCTACATCAAGTTATCTCTTTGTATTGTTCAAATAAGTACATGCCAGTTTCTAATACCAAAATACAGAATGAAGAGCACCACCTAAGTTTGTTGATGACCGGCAGATCGCAGGACTCCTCTGCTCGCTACTGGCTCCTTGCTAATAATCTACGAGTTTAGAAGAAACTAAACTCTCTAAGCATTGCTTAGTGGGTACTTTAACTAATTACGAAAAATAAATAATAAAAGTGTAAACAACATGTAATATAACTTCATTATAATTATGAGTTAATCTGCTCCACTAGGTAATTATGAATACACCAATCTCGGAATGAGGCCTCGTATAGAGTTACGCGTGGTCTTGACCTCACACGACTAATTGCCATGGTCTTGGTCTCACACGATATGGAATATACAAGATAACTGCGTGGTCTTGGTCTCACACGACTAGTTGCCATGGTCTTGACCTCACACGATATAACCCCCATTCCAGACCGGTTTTACCCATTTACCGAGTAGAACATATATAACATTTCATAAATACCCATTCCAAATTCAACTCAACATATTTTTCAGTCATTCTAAACTCATTGAGACACAACATATCAAAATTGAGAACCGGTGATGGTAGAAATGTGATGGTGTATAGTGAGCAGAGACAACTTGCATCCTTGTTTATTTCAGCTGTAACAGCTAGAAAGTTGATTAGAAAAGGGTGTGATGCTTATCTTGCTCATGTTGTGGATACCCGAGTAGTGGGTTCCCAACTTGATAGTATACCCACGGTTGCAGGTTTTCTAGACGTGTTTCCTGAGGAGTTGCCAGGGTTATCCCCTGAGAGAGAGGTTGAGTTTGGTATCGAGTTGTTACCTGGTATCACTCCCATCTCTATTACTCCTTATAGAATGGCACCTGCTGAATTGAGAGAGTTGAAGGTACAGTTGCATGAGTTGTTGGATAAAAGGTTTATTCGCCCTAGTGTTTCTCCGTGGGGAGCCCCTGTTTTGTTTGTGAAGAAGAAGGATGGTACTATGAGATTGTGCATCGATTATAGGCAATTGAACAAAGTGACTATCAAGAATAAGTATCCTTTGCCTAGAATTGATGATCTCTTTGATCAATTAAAGGGAGCAACAATGTTTTCCAAGATTGATTTGAGATCCGGGTACCATCAGTTGAGGGTTAGAGCTGAAGATGTTCCTAAGACAGCTTTCCGCTCAAGGTATGGGCATTATGAGTTTTTAGTAATGCCTTTTGGATTAACGAATGCACCTGTGGCTTTTATGGATTTGATGAATAGGGTGTTTAGGCCCTATCTGCATCAGTTTGTGGTGGTTTTCATCGACGATATTTTGGTGTATTCGCGAAGTGAAGAGGATCATGACAAGCATTTGTGGATTGTGTTGCAGATCTTGAGAGAGAAGCAATTGTATGCTAAGCTATCAAAGTGTGAGTTTTGGCTTGATCAAGTGACTTTTCTTGGTCATATAGTTTCGGTAGATGGTATAAGAATTGATCCAAGTAAAGTTGAAGCTATTTTGAATTGGAGTCCACCGAAGTCAGTGACTGAAGTTAGAAGTTTTCTGGGATTGGCAGGCTATTATCGACGCTTTGTGAAAGGTTTTTCTTTGATAGCTACTCCACTCACCAGATTACTTCGGAAGGGAGTTCGATTTGTGTGGACAGATCAGTGTCAAGCTAGGTTTGAGCAGTTGAAAGAGATGTTGACACAAGCACCTGTTCTTACTTTACCCGTGGAAGATAAACCATATGTGATTTTTAGTGATACTTCACATAATGGTTTAGGATGTGTTTTGATGCAAGAGGGTAAAGTTGTAGCTTACGCTTCTCGGCAGTTGAAGCCACATGAGCTTAATTATCCGACGCATGATTTGGAATTGGCAGCTATAGTGTTTGCTTTGAAGATTTGGCGACACTACTTGTATGGGAAAAAATGTTTTATCTACACAGATCTTAAGAGTTTGAAGTATTTGGGTGTTTAGAGGGAGTTGAATCTTCGGCAAAGGCGATGGTTAGAGCTGATCAAAGACTACGACTGTTTGATTGATTATCATCCTGGTAAGGCGAATGTTGTCGCGGATGCCTTGAGTCGGAAGTCTTTGGCAAGTTTAACTGTGTATTCGCTCTCGTTACTTGTTGAGTTGAGAGTGTTGCATGCTAGTTTTGAATCTTGTGATGATGGTGCGTTATTGGCTCAGTTACAGTTGAGACCGGTATTATTGGATCAGATTAAAGAGGCTCAATTGGCTGATGAGAAAATTCAGAAGATTGTTTCAGATTGCCAACATGGAGGAAGTAGAGATTTCCATGTGAGAAATGATGGTAGCCTTTGGTTTAAAGATAGGTTGTGTGTTCCTGATGACACTAGTTTGAGAAAGATTATTTTGGAGGAAGCACACCACTCAATTTTTGCTATGCATCCGGGAAGTACAAAGATGTACCATGATTTGAAACAGTATTATTGGTGGTCTGGTATGAAGAGAGACATAACGGAATTTGTATCCAAGCGTCTCACATGTCAGAGGGTGAAAGCTGAGCATCAAGTTCCAACAAGGTTGCTTCAACCTTTAACAGTGCCCGAATGGAAATGGGAGAGTGACAATGGATTTTGTATCTAGTTTGCCTTTGACTCAAAAGAAGTATGATGCTATCTGGGTGATTGTCGATCGGTTGACAAAGACAGCTCATTTTCTTCCAATTACAATGGACTATTCTCTTGAGAGACTGGCTGAGCTGTATATTAATGAGATAGTGAAGTTGCATGGAGTCTCGATTTCTTTAGTGTCTGATCGAGATCCTCGGTTGACTTCAAGGTTTTGGAAAAGTTTGCATGATGCATTGGGTTCTCGATTACACTTTAGCACTGCTTTTCATCCACAGACAGATGGGCAGTCAGAGAGAGTGATACAAATTATTGAGGATATGTTGAGAAGCCGTGTCATTGATTTCTCCGGAAGTTGGGACAGATTTTTGCCACTTGTGGAATTTGCTTACAACAACAGTCACCAATCAAGTATTGGAATGGCACCATTTGAGGCATTGTATGGTAGACGATGTAGGACGCCTTTATGTTGGAATGAACTTGGAGAAGGCAAACTAATTGGTCCTGATTTGGTTAAAGAGACTGAAGAGAAAGTGAAGATAATTCGAGATCGGTTAAAAGCATCTTCAGACCGACAGAAATCTTATTCAGATTTGAAGAGAAGAGACAGAATTTGATGTTGGAGATAAAATATTTTTGAAAGTGTCTCCTTGGAAAAAGATTTTAAGATTTGGTCGTAAAGGAAAACTGAGTCCTCGTTTTATTGGACCGTATGAGATATTGGAAAGAGTTGGACCAGTTGCGTATCGACTTGCGTTACCGCCTGAATTGGATAGAATTCACAATGTCTTCCATGTTTCTATGTTGCGGAGATACAGATCAGACCCATCTCATGTTTTATCAGTTGAATCTATTGAGGTGAGTTCGGATCTGACATTTGAAGAAGAACCAGTTGCTATTTTGGCATATGGAATGAAAGAGTTGAGACATAAGAAAGTGCCAATTGTGAAGATTCTTTGGAAGAATCATGGTAGAGAAGAGTCAACTTGGGAGAATGAGCAAGCGATGCAAGATCAATATCCTCAGTTGTTTCAAACTTGATATCAGGTAATTTCGAGGACAAAATTTCTTTTTAGAGGGGGAGAATTGTAATATCCCAAAGTGTGCCCTAGAAGTTTTGATTTAATTGTTGTTTTTATTGGATTTAATGTATATGTGTTATTGGAAAGAGAAAGGAAGTGAAGAGAGAGTTTATATGTTGTATATATGGAAATATATACAACATACAAGTCAAATGGTTGGTCAACTAAAGAAGATATTTTTGTATTTTTGATTTAATAAGTAATTAGAAGGAAATTTAAATGAGTGGGAGAGATTAAATGGATTATTTTAATATTAAATGCTTGGAGGAGAGGGTTTTGAGGAGATGATTTGACTTTTGCTTTCTATCTTTTCTTCTTTCTTTCTTTCCTTGCCGTGGCCATTTTCCTTTTCTTTCCTTCTCTCTTCTTTTGGCCGGCTAACAAAGAAACAAGAGAACAAGGGAGAGATTTGATCTTCTTAACTCAAGATCTAAGGAAGTTTTCAAGTGATCAAGTGGAAATTTAAGAGTTTCTTCATCCTTGGTAAGTTTCCTCTTGATTCCTTGATTTTCTTTTAAGATGTGTTTGAGTTTGAGGGTTGATTGTTGATAGTATGTGATTATGTTTGATTAAGATGTGTTTAAGAGTGTTTGGTTCAAGTGATTTTGGATTTTGGGGTTGGATTGAAGGAAAGAGTAAGTTGTTAGAAGTGAATGCATTGTGGTTGAGTTTTGGGTTTGTGGTGATGATTTTGATTTGTGTTGGATGTATGTTTTTAGTTGTTTTTGGTGTTTTTGTAAGTTTGTTATGGTTTTTGGGTATGTTGAGCTAAGTTTGGTTGAAGTGGATTTTGGTGAAAGGAAGTGATTTGTTGGTTATGTTGTTGATGTTGCCGGAATCTGGGTTTTTGGCCTGGCACGCCCATGAGCACGGCCAAGTCTTTGGGCGTGTCGATGGTTCTGTGTTCTTGGATGGGTGACACGAGTAGTGACACGCCCATGTCACTGAGTCACAGCCTCTGTGTAGTTGTAATATTGACACGTCCAGTGACACGCCCATGTCACTGAGCGTGTCATAGCTACTGTGTTGGTGAGGAATTGACACGGCCATGAACATGCCCATGTTGTTGGACGTGTCAATATTTCTGTGAGACAGAATGTATTACACGTTCAATGTCACGCCCGTGGTTCTGAGCGTGTCAAAGCTTCCGTGTTGTGAGTTTAGGGCACGGTTAGGGACACGCCCATGTTGTTGAGCGTGTCATGTTTAGGGTTTGCCCTAGTTGGTTCTTAGTCTTATTATCTCATGTGTATCTCTAAGTGAGTTTGTATTATCACCTTTGGTTTAGGTATTGAAGAGGTTGAATTGTCCTAACATAGGTGATGAAGAATTCTTATAAGAGAAAGGTTGTAGATTGGTGAGAGTTGTTCCTAAGGTAAGTACAAACTACATTGTTGCATACACTCACATGACCTTATATTTGATTATACATATGCTAAGCAATTGATTACAGGGTTAAAACATTTGATGAGATATCAAAGGTATGTTAATGCAATTGCTTATGGATACTTGAATGATTAATTGATTTAATGTGATTTGAGATATAATGAGATATTGTATATTATCTTGATGATATATGAAGCCATGGTTGTTGGCTATAATGATGCTAATGAGATGATTGAGGCATGGTTGCCTATTTTAATTATTAGATATGAAGCCATAGTTGGTGGTTATAATGATGAGAATGAAATGAATTGAGAAAGAAATGTATAAAGATATAAATGAAAAGATTATGTGTCTAATGTGTTATTCAACCTTCAGAGTTCTGGATTTGGCGGCATGCCTATAAAGTACTGGATAGGTGAAAAGACCGGGTCGTAAGCCGATTCCAGTTGATAAATGTGAAATGTGAATTGTAGTAACAGTCTTGCCGGGTTGAGGATCTCCTTGGTTTATCCGGGTTGAGGTCCAAGAGACTGGGTCTGTTACAGGTAACAGTCTTGCCGGGTTGAGGATCTCCTCGAGTTTAGCGGGTTGAGGTTCAAGAGACTGGGTCTGTTACCCTATCCATGGATAAAGATATATATATATGTATCGCCTACGGGCTTGATGATTATGATTATGGACCAAAGTAGTAACTCTAAACTTTGAATAACATATTAGTGTCTTGTGGGCCCATACTTGTTTTTGTGTCAATGTAAATCATAAAATGATGAAATGTAGTCTTATGAACAATACAAAGATATCACTTGTGAATAATTTTTTATTATTGAAATGTATGACATTGGCATGGCATAGAAGCATATTGTTATTGTAGTTGTACCACTAAGTCGTAGGCTTAGCGCGATTGTGGTTCATCGCGCAGGTGACAGGGAAGAACCGGACAGTTCCTCTAGGCCGAGTAGAGTCTAGAGTTTGAGGTGTTGATAGTGGAGCTCAAAGATCAAAGACATACTGCCAAACATGTATATATATTTTATATTTTGTAAAACGTGAGTTTTGATGTATAAGTATTTGTAAATATTTGTTATATTTTCCACTGCATTTTAAATAAACACTTTATCTTGTGTTTTATATTTTCTTTTAAATGTTTTAAATTTGTTCAAAAATGATTCATTTGGTTGTAAACCGTGGCATTCCTATATTCAGTATACGTATATTACGATCATAAAAGCATGCTGTGTACGTATACGGGGTATAAGGGTGTTACAATTATTTTGGTATCAGAGCCTAGGTTTGAGATTCTCAACCTAGGTCAATTATAAGAAAAAGAAAAATTTTGAGTTTTAAAATGTTGTTTTAAATAAGATATATGTTTTGGTATGGCAGTCTTTGATCTTTAATGAGGTATAATCTGCTATGTTTGCAGATATAGGTAGAGATGACATCTCATTCACGACAGTCTGTAGAGGGTAGTGCGGAGAGTGTAGCTCCTGAAGATTATAGAGATGGAGCTAGAGTTGAGAGAGTTAGTGAGGCACCTATTTCTGTGCCAGAGAGATCAGCTGCAGAGGAGGTTCCTCCGGGTTGGTTAAGGCATATGATAGACCTATTGAGACCAGCTCCAGTACAGCCACCACCACCACAGCCTCAAGTGCCAGTAAGACATTATGATAAGTTGAGAAAGTATGGGGCTGAAGATTTCTTGGGCACTATCGATCCTGCAGTGCCTGAGCAGTGGTTGGATAAAGTGTAGAGGATATTCATTCAGTTGCAAGCTACTTCAGATGAGAAGTTTGATTATGCAAGATCCCTCCTGCAGAAAGATGCCTATGACTAGTGGAAGACGGTTCCTCATGCCTTGGATGATCCACCTACATTATCATATGGGGATTTTATGAGGGAGTTCGAGCAGAAATATACTCCGAGGGAGTATAAAGATCTTAAGAAGATGGAATTTTTGAATTTAAGGCAAGACAACCTGACGGTAACAGAATATGAGAGTGAGTACATCCGGATGAGTCGTTATGCTGGGAGAATTATCTCTGATGAAATAGACCGGTGCAGAAGGTTTGAGGAGGGATTGAGGCCCTCTATTATGTGCATCGTGGCTGGCTCTCTGTACCAGGATTTCTCTCAGCTTGTTGCAGCAGCTAGAAGTGTTGAGAGAGTACAAAGCATTGCAACAGCTGCTTCTGAGGAGGAGACTAGGATAAGAAGACCCCAGTTTGAGGCAGGGTCTTCATCTGTGAAAAGGGGTAGAGGAAGTTTTGTTCCGAGGATCACTAGGAGTGAGAGACAGCCGGGTAGGTCAGTGAAGTATCAGAGACAGAGACCGAGACCTACAACTTTTGTAGCCAGTGCTCCGCCTCCATTTATTCAGAGGTCTACCCCACCTACATGTGGTAGGAACCATGGAGGTGTTTGTTGGAAGGTGGGTGGATCGGCTGGGTGTTAGAGATGTGGGTCACCAGCTCATTTTATTAAAGATTGTCCTCAGATGCAGGAGTATAGACAGGCTAAGTCTGCAGCTTCTCGACCTAGTGTAGCAGAGGTGGTCGAGCGGGCAGAGGTTTCAGTAGAGGTGGTCGGCCCGGGTTTAGTCAGAGAAGAGGATCGACATCTGGAGGCAGTAGGCCAGATGAGGCCGGATCTTCTCAGAGAGTTTATGTGATGCAGAGGCAGCCGGATGCTTCAGCAACTATAGCGGGTACATTCTCTTTATTTGGCATTTCAGTACTTGCTTTGATTGATCCAGGATCTACTCATTCATACATTAGTGCATCCATATTGCCTGTGTCTGAATTGCATTCAGAGTCCTTAGGATTTGATGTCTTAGTGACAAATCCTTTAGGACATAGTGTCGTGGTGAGTAAGGTTCATCGTGATAGTGCAGTGGTAGTACAAGGGGAGGAGTTTCTTGGGGATTTAATTGAATTGCCTTTTAAGGAATATGATTTGATCTTAGGCATGGATTGGTTGTCTAAGCATGGAGCTGTGGTAGATTGTCGAAAGAAGTGTGTTACCTTGAGAACCGGTGATGGTAGAAATGTGATGGTGTATAGTGAGCAGAGACAACTTGCATCCTTGTTTGTTTCTGCTGTAACAGCTAGAAAGTTGATTAGAAAAGGGCGTGATGCTTATCTTGCTCATATTGTGGATACCCGAGTAGTGGGTTCCCAACTTGATAGTATACGCACGTTTGCAGGTTTTCCAAACGTGTTTCCTGAGAAGTTGCCAGGGTTATCCCCTGAGAGAGAGGTTGAGTTTGGTATCGAGTTGTTACCTGGTACCATTCCCATCTCTATTACTCCTTATAGAATGGCACCTGCTGAATTGAGAGAGTTGAAGGTGCAGTTGCAGGAGTTGTTGGATAAAAGGTTTATTCGCCCTAGTGTTTCTCCGTGGGGAGCCCCTGTTTTGTTTGTGAAGAAGAAGGATGGTACTATGAGATTGTGCATCGATTATAGGCAATTGAACAAAGTGACTATCAAGAATAAGTATCCTTTGCCTAGAATTGATGATCTCTTTGATCAATTAAAGGGAGCAGCAATGTTTTCCAAGATTGATTTGAGATCCGGGTACCATAGTTGAGGGTTAGAGCTGAAGATGTTCCTAAGACAGCTTTCCGCACAAGGTATGGGCATTATGAGTTTTTAGTAATGCCTTTTGGATTAACGAATGCACCTGCAGCTTTTATGGATTTGATGAATAAGGTGTTTAGGCCCTATCTGCATCAGTTTGTGGTGGTTTTCAACGATGATATTTTGGTGTATTCGCGAAGTGAAGAGGATCATGACAAGTTTACAGGCTCTGCGAGTGTTGGGCCAAATTTACAGTGACCATATAAATGGGTTTGGAACCTCATCTCAACACAAAACCAATTGGCTTGTGTTAAGGCCCAATCTACACCACCTTATATGTCATTGTATTTTATTATACTTTTCAGATGTGGGATTCATTTATATTCTCTAACACTCTCCCTCAAGTGCAACTGGGCCTAGCCCAATTGTCACTTGCCAAATATGGATGGCAATCTATTTTTTTTAGACCCATCACAAATTGCCTAGGCCTATTTTCACTGAGGCCCTAGGTTAACAACGGAGTCCAGGATCATCTGGCGGTTAGTCCATTACCTGGTTAGCTCTGATACCATGTAGAAGGGGCAAAATCTGAGCTTCCCACAACAAGTAATTAGAAGAAGTGAGCTTGATGGTGAGAAATTGAGTAACATTAGGAATGGAAAAGGAAGAAGAATTTGAGATAGGGACCATTCTAGCAAATACTGTTGGTACAGCTGGTATTTTATAATTTAACTACAATATAACCTTATCAATATCCATATGGGGACCAACTTCTTGTTTCTTGAGTTTTTAAATGTCTCTACCTCATCCTTTCTAATTCTACCCGATGAGACTCATACTAACCACCCTATTTCATCCCTATCATATATGGAATTCATCCCTTCACCACCTAACCATTTCATTCTAGAAACACAAACCCACAACTCAAATTCCAAATTCAAAACAGCCTCCATTCAGTGCCAAAATCCATTCAAGAAGGAGCTTTAATCATTTCCAAGAAACAAAGGGGGGCACTTTTCACCCATTTTACCTCAAATTAGAGTTGATCAAACTTACAACCTGTGGGATTCACATTTGATCTAATTTTCAACATCCAATGCTATTGTGTTCATCACTTTAGGCCAGTATCTTATCTCTTTAAATCTTATCTATTGATTCTAATTGCTTAAACAAAAGTGAATTGGCCTAAATGAGATCTATTACCATATTTGGTAAAAAAAGGCTTGAAGGTTAATCAACAATAAGTTTTTACGTGTTTAATTCATCTTTTAAAACTTGTTAATATTGATTTACTTGCTACCATAAATGAAAATATGTTTTTCATATGGGATGATGAGATTACATGATCAATTAGTATGATGATTTAGGATTCAAAGGAAATATGCTTAATGATATATATTCTGTGTTTTAATTGGATAGATATGATTGTATATATTTGAAGAGCCTTAATTTTGGCTCTAAATAAGTTTAGTCTAAAAAGGCCCAAATCAAATCCAATCCTATTTTTAAAGCTTGAAATAAGTTCGGTCCAATTTTAAAAGCTCAAACCAAGGATGTTCCAATTTTAAAAGCCCAAACCAAGGCCGGTCTGATTTTAAAAGCTCAAACCAATCCTAGTTTGACTTTAAAAACCAAATTCATGATGAATTGGCCATGGTCAATTCTCTGTGAGCCCCTAAATCCAGCCTAGTTCAGTTTTAATTTGATTTTAAGTTTTTTAATTGCACTTAAATTTAAAGAGACTTGGATAAATAAAAGGTTTTCTAATTAGATAAGGAGTGATGAGCCGAGGATCACTCTAATTCTTCCTATAAATATAAAGGCAATTGGAAAAATTCAAAAAACCCACAATTAACAATTAAACAGCCATAATTAGCAATTAATTATCAATTAAAAAGAAAAGCAAAAGAGAGACAAAAAAAAAAAAACAAAGAGAGACAATAGTTAAAACAATAAATAATCTTCAGGTATTTAACTCAGCCAAGACTTGTTTTGATCCAAGCAAGCCCTAGAACCATCAAGTTCCAACCTCTGTGAATTAGGGTACTAAAAAATGTTTGGTTCAACAAAATTATTTTGGTGGAGTCAACAAACGAAGGTATGATTTTCAATACTTATATTTGTTAATTCAATGGTTTATTGTTTATTTTAAGACATTGTAAATTTGTTTTGATTTTTTTCATCGCCTTGATTATGTTGGATTAAATACTAAAAGCCCTAATTCTTCAAATTAAAATCCTAGCTTCATAACCCTAATTTATATATCATATTAAACTTTAATTCCAATACTAAAACCCTAATTGTATTGTAAAACCCTAACTTTGCATGTTAAACCCTAGTTTTAAGATTAAACTCTAAATTATGATTTGCTTGTGGATTGTAATTTTTGTGATTAATCTTAATTTTCTTTTAATTAAGCCCTAATTTTATAATTTTTTGAATGATGATTCATATGTTTGTGGACTACAATTTTTATTATTTGGGTTTTAAGAATGTAAAAACCATGTTTCCATTTATGGGTGCCTTGTTTGTTTAATTTATTTAGTTTTTTTTAATTTGATTTATTTTAAGGACTTTGAGACAATTATAAGGAACACTTTTTCAACTTTTGATTGTTGTTTTATTGTATATCCTTAATTTTTGACCAAGTCCAGTCTAATTTTTTAAAACAAGTCTAAAATAATTTTTGTGGTATTTATTATTTATTTTAATATTTATTTTAATAATATAATATAATATTTATTTTATTTATTATTTATATTACTTATTATTTATTTTTAATATATATATATATTTAATTATATTATTAAAAATAAATAATAAAAATAATAAAAATAATAAATATTAAAATAAATAATAAATATAACAAAAAATATTTCGGACTTGTTTTAAAATATTGGATATGACTTGATAAAAAATTAAGGGTCTACAGTTTGCCCCCTGCTTGAACGATCTGAGACTTTCAGTAGAAGAGAGTGAAAAGCAACATGACTTTGAGCAGATTTTGGATGAGGATGGGTTCTCGACCCGAGATTGGCAATGGTTTGGATACTTGGACCTAAAATGAGTTCTGGACTAAGAAAAGATTTAAGTTATGACCCGGATAGTCAAACACTCAAAATTCAGTTTCAGGTCGAGAATCAAAATTCAGTTTCAAGTTGAGCACCCAGCTCCTGTCTCGGGTCCAAGTATCCAATCCAGTTTTGGGTCCAAGTACCTAATCCAGTTTCAGGTCGAGCATCCAAATTCAATTTAGGATCAAGCACCCAAATCTAGTCTTAGGTCGAACCCTCAAAATCCAGTTTCGGGTCGAGCACCCAAATTTAGTTTAGGATCGAGTATCCAAATCTAATCTTGGATAGAGAATTCAATCAATTTAGTCTCGGGTCTAAGTACCCAAATCAAATTTAGTCTTGGGTTGAGATCCTAATCAAACCTATCCGGGTTAGAACCTAAATCTTTTCTGAGTCCAGAACTCATTCCGGGTCCAAGTTTAGCTCATTGTCTTATTCTCGATTCAACCAACAAATATAAGGCTCGTGTAAACGAAAGTTTGGGTCAAAGTTTGATTATTGGTGGAATCAATAAATGAAGGTACGTCTCTAAAATTAAATTTATTTAAATACATCATATTAAGTTTTTGTGATTATTCATATCTTTCATGCAAAGCTAATATTATAGCTAATAATGTTATTTTCATAAAAATCCCAAAACCCTATTTGATCATAAGACTTGTCAAAAGTGTAACAACAACTCAGGGAAGGTCATTGGGCTTATAAGTCAATAGAGAGAAAGCTAAAATCTCATGAAGGCTCAAAGGAACAACTAGGGATTGATGTTAACATAGATGGATTCTAGTTGTTGGCTTACCAAATAATGCCTATATCATCTCTTCCTTAAATAAATAGAGTTCAATTTTGCCTCAAAAATTCGTCAAAGTATGTTCTAAGACTAACTAGAACCTAGACACTCATAATTATATAGGAGCCCTCTTTAAGTAAGCATACACAATTCAATGCTATGGAGTAATTCCCTCACCCAGTATAGTCATTCAAATCATGATGCATAGAAAATGCTAATTTATAAATATCAAGATAGGTTCGTCATTGGTTGAGCACCAAAATGAACAAAGATCAATAAAAATAAATTTAATGAAAGTAATTTATTCAAACATAATTTGAAAAACATAATTGTTCCAATTAAATATTAAAGAAAGAAAAATAAATAGAGCAACACTCCAAGCTAAGGGAAGTTTTTGAACAAAATTTCTCCTCATTCCACATCTTCAATACTCTCATCTTGAAAAGAGGATAAACCAAAATCTTCTTCGAATCCTTTTCCTACTATGAAGGTTGCCGGTGGAGGTACTCTTCCAAATTTAGGCAGGCAAAGGATCGCTTTTTATATTGGGCTTGTCCTGCTCAGGTAGCTTTTCACTGTCAATTAAATCTTAAATCTCATGCCTTAAATGAGCGCATTTCTTCTCATGCCCTTGCATTTGATGAAATTGACAAAAAGCTTCGACATCGAAGTTTGGTGGCAGAAGATTATGTAGCAGTCGAGGAGCCAATGGTTGTAACAACCCTTTCTTTTATAGCTTGTTGAAAATCCAAGACAGAGGTTTCCCCTGCTCTAAGAATTGTCTTATATTTTCTTGACCAGTTGCATTAACATCAACTTTCTTCTGGGTGCTTTGATTATCCGACTGGTAGTTTTCTTTTTCATTTCTTCTTACAGAAATTCGGTTCTTATAACATCCAAAATTGTGCAAATTGATTTTGAATGGAAGAGAGAATTTAGGGTTATGGATTTTTGGGGTTTTGAAAACATGAACTTTAATTGTACAAATTGATTCCAAATGAGTTGTTTTGATTCATAAACAAGTATTTTAAAGTCAAATATTGGATTTGGTGGTGTTGGGTTGGAGTTTGAGAATGGAAGTGGAGATTTAGGGTTTTGGAAAAGTGATTTTCCAAAGTGGTTGAATTGTGTGATTTTATTTGTTTAAGCATGTTGTTTAGTGTTAAAAGTGATGAATATAAGCTTGGAATGAGTAATGGATTGTGTTGGAATTAGGGGAATGTTATGCCATTTTTGAGATTTTGTGTATAAGAGTGTATTTTTATAATGTAAATGATTTAAATGTAATAAAATATGTTTTTAATAATATAAATAAACTTAAAACACTAATTTAATTGTAGTAGAATGGAATTCTAATGTTGAAGTAAGGAAAGGCTAAATTTTTAGAAATTTGTAGGAGTGATGTGTAATTATGGTTTAATATTGGAAATGCCATTAAATGTGATACTAAATGATTATTTGTTACCACATTTAGTTTAGGCATTGAGGGAGGTTGATTTGCTTCATCCAAGTGGTGAAGGCAAGTTGAAAATATTAGATTGAAGGTTGTTTTTAGCTTGCCTTGGGTTGCTAGTGGAGGTATGTACAAACTTTGAATATAATGTCTATATTTGCATAACATTTGGATTTAACACATTTTGGTTGAAAAATGTGTTAAGTTACTTGGTTCATTGATTGTGTATGAATAATATGCTATGACATTTGTAATGTCATATATGTGTTAAATGCATTGTGAAAAGCCATTGATAATGGCAAATTTGTGTAAAATGTGAAATATGCATATTATATTAAAATACCCAAAGTAATTGGGTAATGTGTTGTGAATGCAAAAATGAGATATGTGTAATAATGAAATGAATTGATATTGATAAAAATGAGAAAAGTGAGAAAAATGAGAAAGATGTGAAAAATGAGAAACATGAGAAAAAAATGTGAAAATAAGGCAATGTGCCTAGATTGAATATGTAAAAATGAGAAAGAGAATAATAATGAGAAATATGAATAAATTGTGTACCTAGTATGTTATTCAATTTTTAGAGTTCTGGGTTTGGTGGCATGCCTATGATTGCCTACGGGCTACATGCTGGAATGGTGAAAAGACTGGGTCGTAAGTCAGGCCAGCTGATAAATATGATGTTTTTGGGGTGAAAAGACTGTGTCATAAGCCTCAAAAACTGTAGCAGTCTAGCCGGGTTGAGGACCAAGATACTGGGGCCTAAGGGTCTAGCCGAGTTGAGGTCTAAGAGACTGGGGCTGTTACATTATCCATGGATATATATATTGCCTACGGGGCTAGACACATGGTGTCATTATGGACCAAAGCAGTAACTTTAAAATTTGAATAGCATATTAGATCCTTTTTAGGCCCATGCTTGTCTTTGTTTTAATGTGAATTATGAATTATGATACAATTGAGTAATATAATGTTATGAGTTATGCTTATGAAATATTTGAAAAATATAAGAAAGTGGATTGCTGTGACATATATATGCATTGTTGTGCATTTGGTATTGCATTGAGTTACATTGTTATTATCAAGTTTTGTACCACTAGGCTTCGGCTTAGCGTGATTATTTCCATCGCGTAGGTGATAGGGTAGACCCAGTTGAGCCAGAGAGTTCTTCTAGACTAGGTCGGGTCTAGACTTATAGTTGAGCTTGTTGAGTTGCCATTGAGATCAGAAACACTGCCTGCAGGATGTATATATTTTTATGTTATTATACATTTTGAGTTTTATGCATAATATATTATGTTTAGAATTTTACGTATTGTATATTATAAAGAATGTTTGGGTCAATGTATTTGAAATGAGAGAGTAAGTGTGTTTTAAATTATATATATCTATATGTATAAATGTTTGAGAAACTTGGTGAAATTGAGAAGTATGGTTGAGATGGTGATTGGAAATTATTTGGGAGTATTTTCTTTTTTTGCAGGTTGTGTTTTGATAAATTTTGGGATGTCTAAAATACAGACAAAACTCTGGCAAATTCTTCCCAGAGATTTTTATATATATTATTTATTTTGGGTTCTTATAATAAGTAAAGAATTTTTATATTCTATTTAATTTTTATATATTTAGAATTTAAAATTTTAAATTGAAATTGTGAAAATTTTTTATTAAACCGGTATGTGACATTTTTGTGCCGTATATACATATTTTACATATGCTAGAAATATGTATTGTACGTATATAGGGTATAAGGGTGTTACAGTTCTTCTCTCTTTCCCATTCTTCAATTTGCAAACTAGCTTGAAGAAGATCCTTGAAATCTCTATTAAGAGTGTGGGACATCCTCTCATGTAGACTAGGCAGCACTCTTCTTACAATCAACCTAATCTGATCCGATTTATCGGGTCTCTTCTTGAACAAAGCCGCCTTGTTCCTCCATCTCTTCATATAGTCGTCAAAGTTTTTATCTGATCTTTGTCGAATGGATTCAACTTCCATTAAAGTAACCTCCAATTCAACATTATACCCATACTGTTGAATGAAGGCTTTATATAGTAAATCCCAACTCTTTTAAGTACTATCCTCTAAGGTGTTGAACCAATTTTGTATAATAGTAAATAAGAATTAAAAATAAATATCATATATTTAATTATATTATTAAAAATAAATAATAAATAAAATAAATAATAAATAAAATAAATATTATATTATTAAAATAAATATTAAAATAAATAATAAATATTAAAATAAATAATAAATACCACAAAAATTATTTCTTAATTGTTTTAAAATATTGGACTGGACTTGGTAAAATATTAAGGGTTTATAGTTTACCCCCTGCTTGAACGATCTGAGACTTCCAGTAGAAGAGAGTGAAAACCAACATGACTTTGAGCAGATTTTGGATGAGGATGGGTTCTCGACCTGAGATTTCACGAGGAGCACCAACAACACACCAACTTTACAATGGCAGTACATACATTGTCTTTGCCAAAGCTCATCCAGAATTCACGTTTAAACAATTTTAGTGGAGCCAACAAAAGGCGGTATGCTTTAAATTAAATAAATATTATGTGTTTTAATTGTCTTAAACATTGAAAAAGTTCATTCTTAATTTAACTAAAATCACAGTATGCAACTTCTGCTTAAACAATATATGTTAGTTTACATGGAGTGTATATTATTGTTTTGCTCATAACCTTTAAAATCAGTAAACTTATTTTGCATGGATTATTTATTTATTTTTATCTTATGGTTATTTAACTAACCTATTACTCACAATCACATTAAAACTTTTTTATGAAAAACTTCACAGTAGCTTTTAAAACTAAGAAAAAATATTCACAGTAGCTTTTCTATGGTTATTTATCTTATGGTTGTTTAAACCTTAAAATCTTTGATTAGTTTTTCACAAAAACTAAACCCTAATTCATGTGAAACCTTAAGCCACAAAATATTATTTTTTATAAACACCGAACCCTAAGTTATTTTTTCCTAGAAACCCTAATTACATAATTTTTTCCCTAAACCCTAATTGGATCAACCAAAAATCCAAAATTATATTAAACCCTAATTTTCTTTGAATTTAAATCCCAAACCCTAAATGATATTTAAGAAACCCTAATTTGATATATAAACCTAAGTTTGTATCTTTATTTGCTTCATTATTAAATGAATATTTATTATATATTTTGATTAGTGATTTATTTATATCTTCAATTTATATCTTTGATGAATGATTTATTTATGATAAATGGTTAGTTGGTTTTTTTTATTGATTTATTTTGGTTTCAAGAAATTGTAAGAGGTATGTTTTCATATTTTGGGTACCTCATGTTATGAGCATCATGTAATTTAATTTATTTTAAGTTTTGGATCATTGTAAAGGATACATTTCCACCAATTGGTGGGTATCCTATTTTATTTATTTTTCTTTGGACATTGGACAATTATAAAGGCATGTTTCCATCCATGGATGGGTGCCTACTTGTTTATTTTGTTTGGATATTGTTGTGATTTTAATAAAGTATTTATTGTTTTTATGATCGCATGTTGTATGGATAATATTATATTAATTAAGAATTTTATAATATTAAGACCTGAAAAGGAGGCTGGTTCCAATGAACTGGGCATTGTGGGGGTACTGGGTCATTCTCAGGTTTTCCATATGTACCCAACTTTCTGAACCCATTAGGGGGTTGGGAATTTCTTAGGAATCGAGTCATCCATCCCTTTCTTTTTCTTGGCCTGTTTGGGTGGCAACTCCATTTTCTTCAGGCTTAGGCCCATGTTCTTTAAGACCCCGAGCATAACAGTGCCGAAGTTGCAAGAACCATTCCACATGGGAGTGGGGGCAAAAACCCTCGCTCACAGTGGCAACTCCACTGGGGATAGGAGAAGTTGATTTTGTTAATCTTTTTATTATTCTATTCTTTCTTATTATGATATTATCCATTGTATCATTTAGATTGCATTTATGTGCATGAGTTAGGACGCCCGTGTTACCCATGTTGTGTCATGTAAGTGATACCATATTTTCACTCAAGGTATGGAGATCGAACATGGCATAACAACTTATAACCTTGTACCTTTTGGTATATACTTGCTATGGGAACCTAAAATCTTTCAACCCAAAACTTAAGCCCATGTAATTGACCTAGTTACTTTCCTTAAGTTTCTACTCCAAATGCTTGTTGTTTGACTATGATTGATTTATCTTGGTTTAAACCATGGCTTATTTGATTTGTTCTTTTTCTAATATGACCTACCTATATTGTAAGCTCAAAAGTAATTCTTTAAAATCCAAAAGACCAAAACTATTTTTAGATATTTCTAAGAAAGTCTTTGGACATTAAAACCTTTTAAAGATGGGTCAAAAATCTTTTTACACCTCATGGCCCAAAATTGTTTTTCTCAATTACAAAAGAGCTTACAAATATTTAGGTCAATTATAAAATACCAAAAATCAATTGTGAGCCTAGCTTATACCAAGAATTATTAACCATGGGCTTGTTTTTGGCATGAATCACTAGTTACTTTTTCAAATAAAGAAATCTATTTATGATGAACCTCTTAATTTTATTTTAATCCAATATATCATAAAAGCTATTTTAGTTGAGATTCAATGGATTAAAGCTTAATTATTGGGAATTATCATGGACTGACTTCTATATTAGAAAATGTAACTATTGATTAAACCGTCCGAGGGAACTTTTCAAAAATAAAATATCCCATGTTGGTATTTTGTTGACCATAAACCTAGGAAAAGAGACTCGCCATTCATGTGTGGGTGTTATAAGGTTGGAAGGAACATCCTATTTATCCTTGTTTATTTATTTTTTGTGCATACATGCATTACATGATATATCATTAATCCTTTATGGCTCATAGACCTGGAGTACAATAGCTCAAAAGCATACGACAACCCCACCTACGCCAGTGACATTGAATCCAACAGCAACTCAATTACTTTCTCACCAAAAGTAATGAAGCCTAAAAAAATTCAAAGAATGGTGGACAATGCCCTCAATGCTAAAATGGAAGAACTAAAGGAGGCCTTGACTGAGACCATGAAGAACCAATTAGCTACAATTTTAGGGAACAATGCCGAAGCATCTACTATCACCAAGAAGCCAAAGGACAAAGGGAAGGCTAAGGTTGGTGAAGTGGCTTTTGATGATGACAAGGTAGTCGTCAATGATGATGCTGACTAGGCTCAATACTTCTAAGATCCTCAAGACAAGAAGAAGGAGCCGGAGGTTGTTGAAAGATCAGCTGTGGAGAAAACTAAAACTTCAGATGTTAAGAAGTTGATTGCTAACCTAGAAAAGAAGTTTGAAAAGAAGTTGAGAACCGAAGAAATGTCCAAGGTTGACAAGTTGTTTGAGCTAGATGAAGAAGTTCTATACAAGTTCAAGATGCCATTCTTTGCAAAGTTTGATGGAACCAGAAATCCTCACCTCCATGTGAAGCAGTATATCACTGTTATGCAGTCTGTCCGAGCTACTAAGGCTCAAACCCTAAGGTACTTCATGCTCTCATTGGATCCCGTTATCCAAAATTGGTTCAATACCTTAGATTATGGCACTCAAAAGAGTTGGGATATGCTATACAAGGTCTTCATCCAATAATATGGATACAATGCTAAATTAGAAGTTACTCTAATGGAGGTGGAGTCCATTAGACAAAGGTCGAATGAGAACTTCATGGACTATGTGAAGAGGTGGAGGAATAAGGTTGCATTTCTCATGAGAAGGCCTGATGAATTCAATCAAATTAGAATGATTGTGAGCGGGGTGTTACCTAGCCTTCACGAAAGGATGTCTCATACACTCATTCAGGATTTCAAGTACCTTTTTCAAGTTGGTCTACAAATTGAAGAGTGGGGAAGAGAGAAGATCTGCTTTTCAGCTAGAAGAAATGAGAAGGGGAACTACCAGTCTGGTATCCAAAGCACACAAAAATCAATTAATGTTAATACCACTGTCCAAGGAGGAAGAAGGCAATTTTTAGAATTGGGAAAGCCGCTGTCTTGGGTCCTCAATAAGCTACAAAAGAAGGGATTGTTACAACCCTTAAATCCTCATCCTTTGCCTAACCCTCTCCCACCTAATTTTGACACTAAGGCATTTTTTCAATTTCATCAAATGCAAGGGCACGACATGGATAATTGTTTGAGGTTGAGGTATGAGATCCAGAATTTGATTGATAGTGGGAAGTTGCCCGAGCTCAACAAGCCAAACACTAAAGACAATTCACTACCAAGGTTCAATAGAGTACCACCACCAGCAACCTTCATGATTGGAAGAGGTTTGCATGAAAGTTTTGTCATGTCTTCTTTCCAAGATGTAAACAGAGAAGCAACCAAAGAAGAAGTGGTGTTTAGCAAAATTGAATAAGTTATGGTTAGAAAAGAAGTATCAATCTGTGTTGTGAACAAATTTTGGGATTCAAGCAATAGTGATGATTATCGTGAACCCAAGAGGGAAGAATGGACCTGGTTTGAACCTGAAGAAGATGAAGTGATGAACACTAGGTCTGGTAAACCTTATGCAAGGCCACCACCCAAGGAAGTAGAAGCTAATAAAGGAAAGGAAGTTGAAGTTGGGATTAAAGAAGAAGAAGATGACACTATTCTTAAGCAGTTGAAGAGGACCCAAGCAAGTGTCAGTATTTGGGACCTATTGGCCACTTCTAAAAAGCACCATGAAACTATGGCCAAGGCCTTGGCTAGCATGCCAATTTTCACCTCTATAACACCGGAGGAGCTGGTTAACTTAATAAAAGTTGAAGGAGTAATGAAGTGCAATGAGATTCAAAAGAAGAATGATGTTGATGTGGGAATGGTATCTTTCTCAGATGCAGATTTACCGGAAGAGGGGAGAGATCACATCTGCCCTCTCTTTATCAAAGTAGAAGTCAAAGGAAAAAGTACCCCATGTGTGATGGTTGATGATGGGTCTGCCATAAATGTTTGCTCGCTTAAAATTTTGCCAAAGCTAGCTATGTCAACAAGGGATGTAAGCCCAACCGATGTAACCATTAGGGCTTATGATAATATCAAGAGGCACACCAAAGGGACATTTAAAGCTGTTGTGAAGGTTGGTCCAATTGAATCTATGGTTAAATTTGTGGTTTTGGACATACCTGTTACTTTTGCTCTACTTTTGGGATGACCATGGTTTCATCCTCTTGGTGGAGTTCCTTCCACCCTTCATCAAAAGATCAAGTTTCCAAACGGAGAAGAGGCGGTGGTCATCGAGGCCGAAGATAATGAGGTGGTAAATGCTCTAATGATTGAAAGGCCTCTCAATGGTTTTCAAGTAGCTACAATTTTTGATGTTGAAATGGTGGACTCCAAGGTCTTGAATATGATGAAGAACATGAACTACCTTCCTGGTGCTAGTCTTGAAAAGGGTAAGGCCGATATGACAAAGCTTTCAGATTTCAAGACTCAAACTTCTAAGAAAGGGTTGGGGTATAAAGAAGCTAGCAAAGATGTTCATCCAAAGAAGAATGAGAAAATGAGCTTTTCACCACTTGAAGAGATTTTTGTTTAAGCTCTAGACATGGGACCACTCCAAGGAAAGCCCGAGCTAATCATGTTCATGGGAAAGTTGATCCCGATTTTTGAGATTTTTGCTGATGTGGCTAAACTGGTGGAACAAGTGAAGAAAGAGCTCACCTTGCTAGCAGACAAGGAGCCCAATCCAGAAGGGGAAAAAGTAGCTGCCCTGGAAACCGAGAGGACCCCCGAGGAGATTGCTGCACTGGTTGAAGAGAAGTTTGAAGATGTTCTACTTTATGATTTTGAGAACAATGATTTTGATTTTGATTTTAATTTTAATTTGTCTGCTTTGTATGAGGATGATGACATTTTCTTTTCCAAAATGAATGCAATAAAGTCTGATTTTTCTTACTTGTATGATGTTTCACCTGATGGTTGCATATATTCAAATAGTGGTTATATGAACATCTTTAATATTAACTATGTCGATACACAATCATTAAATTTTGGAACAATAAAAAATCCTAAAAATATTAGCATAGCATCCAACCTTACTCCTGATGAGAGAGATATTTGAAAAAATATTTAAAAAATATGAAGAAGTTTTTGCTTGGTCCTATGAGGGTATGCTTGGAATAGATCTAGACATAGTTGAACATATGATTCCTACTTACACTCACATGAAACCTGTCAAACAAAAGCTTAGACGGTTAAGGCCGGAACGGGCTGAATTGGTTAATGAAGAGGTCACTAAACAAATACAAAAAAAGTTCATTGAAGTGATAGATTATCTAGATTGGCTAGCCAACATAGTACCCATGCCAAAGAAAGATGGAAGAATTAGGGCCTCTGTGGACTATAGAGACTTAAACAAGGCTTCCCCTAAAGATGATTTTCCTTTACCCCATATAGATATCCTAATTGATAGTGCAGCTTCTAGCGTGCTATACTCGTTTGTAGATGGATTTTTCGGATACAACTAAGTGTTAATGGCCCAAGAGGATAAAGCTAAAATTGCCTTCATTACTAAGTGGGGTATATTCTGTAATAGGGTGATGCCATTTTGGTTAAAAAATGCTGAAGCAACCTATCAAAGGATGGCCACCACCTTGTTTCATGATATGATGCATAAATAAGTCAAAGTGTATGTTGATGATATGATGGTAAAGTCGGACACAAGGGAGCAGCACTTTCAAAACTTAGAGTTATTCTTCGAGAGAGCAGTGAAGTATAAGCTAAGGTTAAACCCGAAGAAGTGTGTGTTTGGGGTTACCTCAGGCAAGTTGTTTGGACATGTGGTTGGTCCAAATGGCATTGAGATTGACCCTGACAAGGTTAAGGTGATCTGGGATATGCCAGCCCCTAAGACGGAGAGAAAAGTTCTGGGGTTTATTGGAAGATTGCAGTACATTAGCAGGTTTATAGTAAAGTTCACCACAATCTTTGAACCTATCTTCAATTTGCTTAAAAATAATCAACCAGTCAAGTGGAATGAAGAGTGTCAAAAGGCCTTTGAGTGTATAAAGGAGTATATGCTAAATCCACCTATTTTGAAACCACCTAAACCCAGTAAACCCTTGTTACTATACTTAGCAGTAGAAGAAGAGTCAATAGGAGCTATGCTAGCCCATGCAGATGAGTCAGGGGTTGAACATGCAGTCTACTATTTGAGTAGAAAGCTCATACCTTATGAAATTAAGTATAGTATCATTAAAAAGACCTGTATAGCTATGGTTTGGTCTTCTAAGAAGTTGCGACATTACTTTCAATCTTATAGTGTGCAAGCAATTTCCAGGTTGGATTCGATGAAGTACTTAAGGGAGACACCCTCTTTGATTGGGAAGTATGGACGATGGTTGATAATATTGGAAAATTTTGAGATTGAGTGTGTAACAGGAAAATAATCAAAGGTAGAGCGGTGGCAGAATTCCTGGCCCAACAACCATTATCGGATAGCAAAGAGGTAGTCTTGGAATTTCCTAATGAACATTTAGAGGCCATAGAAGTGCAAGGATAGAAAATGTATTTCGACAGAGCAATGAATAGGAAAGGAGCAGGTTTGGGAGTCATACTAGAATCACCCGAAGGGGAGCTTATCCCTTTAGCCAAGAAGTTAAAGTTCCGGGTGACTAATAATATGGTGGAGTGTGAAGCATGTTTTTTTAGTTTGGAAACCCTGATGATTATGAAAGCGGATAAGGTGTAAGTCTTTGGTGATTCAGTGCTAGTAGTATCCTAAGTAAATGGAGAGTGGGAGTTAAAAGAAGAGAAGCTAAAACCATACCACCATTACTTGACCATGATGAAGAAGAATTTTAAGGAGTGTAGGTTTATACACCTACCAAGAGAAGAAAACTAGATGGCTGATGCCCTAGCCACATTGGCTTCGATATGGGAAAATCCTGTCAACTTATTTCTTAAGCCTCTGGTTTTGACCAGTTCATCAGCTCGTTGCTATGAATATGAGACAATCATGGAAACTGATACAGACCATGATGCGTGGTATGACACTATAAGGCAATTTTTGGAGGATAAGGAATACCCGTTGGGGGCAACAAGGGAAGAGAGAAGAGCCATAAGTTGATGGTCCTTACAATACATCACCTTTCATGGAGAGTTATATCGAAGATTGCTTGATGGAGTGCACTTGAGGTGCTTGAGAAAGTCTGAAGTTGAGCACATCATGTTGAAAATGCACACGGGAAGTTGTGGTCCATGCATGAGTGGTTTAGCCTTAGTTAAGAAGATAATTTGACAAGGTTACTATTGGTTGACAATGGAGAGAGATTGTATTGAATTTATGAAGAAGTGCCAGCAATGTCAGATGTATGTTAATCTGAATCACATGCCTCCTGAAGAATTGCACTCTATATCTTCACCCTGGCCTTTTGCAACTTGGGGGTTGACATTATAGGAGAGATACATCCGATGGCTTCAAACGATCACCGTTTTATTGTAGTAGCAGTGGATTATTTTTCAAAATGGGTTGAGGTTGAATCTTTCAACAAATTAAGGGCAAGGTAAATGGCTAGATTTATTGAAAAGAATCTCATCTGCAGGTATGGGGTCCCTCACAGTGCGATATTGGACAATGTGGTACAGTTTCAAGGTGCAGTTAAGGACTTATTCTCAAAGTACCAAATCATCATCACTGATCCTCCCCTTATAGACCAAAGGCTAATAGTGCAGTAGAAGCAACAAACAAGACAATTAAGCAAATTCTGTCCAAGATGTCCAAGACATACAAGGATTGGTCAGAGATGCTTCCTTTTGCTTTGTGGGGATACAGAACAAGTGTGCGAACGCTAATTGGAATGACACCTTTCTCTTTGGTTTATGGGATGGAAGTAGTGTTGCCAATTGAGATAGAGATCAAGTTGTTAAGAGTGGTCCTAGAAGCTGAACTGCCTGAGACGGAGTGGGTAGTAAACAGATACACACAGTTAGCTTTATTAGAAGAGAGGAGGTTAAAAGCACTGTATCATCATCAGTTGTATTAAAGAAAGATAGCTCGGGCCTACAATATAAGGGTTAGGGTTAGAAAGTTCAGGGGTGGTGAGTTAGTGTTGAAGTAATGTAAGCCTAATTCTCTGATCTAATAGGAAAATCTAGGCCTAGTTGGGACCATATATTGTAAAGCAAGTCATGAACAAGGGTGTAGTCAAGTTATCAGACATGGACGAAAATGAGTTTAGTGAGCAGTGTACATTGACAGGTTGAAGATGTTTTATGTATATAAAAAAAGGAGATCGCTAGGTTGAAAACCCAAAAAGGGTGGCCTAGGCAAAAGTTAGAGCAATCCACTAGTTTCGAAAATCCGAAAGGGCGGGCTAGGCGACAATTAGGATAATGGAGAGAAAATTGTCAATTAGAAAACTCGAAAGGGCTAGTTGGCGACTTGAATGATCTTGTGTATGCTGGCTTTATATTTGGTTGTTCCCCAATTTAATAAAACAGAATTAATATTAAAATTGTTCTATGTGCACTGTTTTAAGTATTTGACCAAATATGTATAAAATAAATAAACACAATAGTGAAAGGTGATGACAAATTATAAAAGGAAAAGAAACATCTCTTATTATTGTTTTCATTATTTTTATATCCTAATAATATTCTTTCTAAAGAAATTGACAAATGTAAAATCTATGGCAGATGATAAGTGTAGCGTGCAAGCTAGCTTTGCTTCAGCTGATCCAAGAAGGCTACAGTCAGACAAGGCATGTCCAAGTCTGGAGTAAACTCATAACCTCGAGGCTTGGATCCATACTGACGGTCAAGTCGACGAGGATCATAGCAAGTACCTCGACGAAGAGCATCAAGAGGAACATACATCAAATACGTCTGAATGGTGATGCAAGAAATCATCCACCAAGGTACTAACCAAAGGATGTTGACTGCAACGTGTGAGTGGATCCAGTCAACCCAGTCAGCATATGAAGAAGTAGGGTGGAGTAGTTTCCTAGAAAAGTGATGTCATGGTAGTATCTAGCAAAATCCATGGATGGAGTGTCAAGCAAGCATAGACGCTCTTGAAGGCAAATCTGTAAGCACAAAAAAAGAAAAGAATTTTAAAAAAAAAGGGGGCCTGTTAGGTAAAAAATTTGCAAGGATGGCCTAAGCAAAAATTAGGGAGCTTTGCAAGTTTCAAAAACCTGTAAGGGTTGTCTAGGCAAAAATTAGAACTGATATATAAAAAAAGGGTCCACTAAGTTGAAAACCCACAAGGGCGGCTTAGGCAAAAATAAGGATAGCTCGCTAGTTTCAAAAACCTACAAGGGCGGACTAGGCAAAAATTAGAACAATAAAAAAAGGCCTAAATTGAAAACTTGAAAGGTCGGTTTAGGCGGTTACTTGAAGCAATAACAGACCAATCTCCTTGACAATCCTGATTTAAATTGGTCTAGTCCAACTAAAGTCTCAGCTAAGATCACGGGAATCGGCGACAAGCCTCCTTTCATTTGGTCTATGATATCCAATACTCGTGGATCGATATCGCCATCAAAAGAAACAAGTAAAAATTGGCCAAGCAAGTAGAGACAAAACATGCATCCCCAAGTTTTGGTAGGAGCCAAGTGAGAAGTGAAAAAGTCAATCAAGGGACTAAATAGAATTTTCTCACCTCTTGTTAATTGCAGAACTTTGGGTTTTGACAGTTGAAAAACATCTACATCTTGTGTTGAGTTTTGGAACCAAGTATGGGTAACGCCATTGGTTGGTCGCTCGAATATCCAAGAATAGCCTCAAATTCCTCAATTATAAGACACATCTTAAAGTTATTTATCTTAAAAGTCCTAGTTTTTTTTATCCTAAAAGGAAGCAATGACATGTAGAAATGATTGGTCTAATTTGACAATTTGAAAACACTTCAAAACATTGAGTTGAGACCATGATATTTGTTCCCACTGTGTTGCCTCGACAATTTTGAATACATTTTTCATCTTCTTTAAATTAATTTTGGTCATAGTGATGGTATGAAAATTACTGTTAATTTTATAAAAGAGAGTCGGGAATGGAAGAAGCTAAATTTTGGAATACCTTGAAATTTGAAATCCCAAAAGTTCCTTTCAAGATAATTCGTATGCCACCGACTAGTGGCCAAATCCTCTCGCAACTTTCGGTTCTGCTCCTTAAGCATCCGCTGTGAGCCAGAAAGGAAAATTAGGTTTATACATTTTCATGCATACATTCAGCATACGTAAATTGAAGCAGGAAAAATAGACCAAATAATTTAGATCAAAGCCTTGTGGATGAGATGACACGTCTGGCTGATAGGAAGGAGCAAACGGAGAAAATTGCCATTGCACTGGTGAGAATGGCAGCTGAGTTAGAACAACAGTGGAAGGTTTAGGCTAAGTACCAAATGAGCTAACAGTCTATAAAAGTCATGAAAATAGTCAAAAAAAGTTAAAAAGGAATGGTTGCAATGATGAATCTTTACCTGAGAGGTGCCAGCTCCAGCATCACCATGAGAGTGAGAAGGAGGCTCATCCTCATCCTCTTCTTCCTCTTCATCCTCGCTACCTTCCTCACCATCATCTCCCTCTTCCTCATCATTTCCTTCCTCCATGATATCACCCCTTCTTCTTCTCCTTCCTCAAACTCTTCAAACGCATCTGGAGCAACTTCAAAGTGCAACAGTTGATCCCGTATGAACTCATTATATGAAAAATCTGGTCGAAGCAAGAGCGTCTCAATATCATATCCATTTTGGGCATGTCTCCATGCATTCTCTGGAATAGATATACAAGTAAGAATAGATGTGGGGATGTTGACTGGTACTCGACTTTGATCTGGGCTAGGAAACCAATTATGAACCCTTTCACAAAGGAACCAGCCACTAGACACAGGCCCGATAATAATTCAGCGAGAGTTCTGTAGGGGTAATGCATTGTTCATGCCAGTGGTCCAGATTGCCCTCTCCTCAGCTCTCCACCAAGCTATGTTTACCTATAAAATAATGCCAAAGGTAAGTAATTTTTCCTTATAAAATTTGGTAATAATACTAATTTTATCTTTTACCTAATCCTAAGTCAAACGGCTTAGCTGATAACGCTGAGAGTGCACGTGATGACTACCGGGCACTTCTTTGCGATTGGACAACTAATGGCCTAATCTTGGGTACCCCATCCATCTCCCCTGAACACTAGGAACCCTTACCAAATTGTGTTCATATGCCCACACCTGTAAAAAAAAATCAATCTTGCTAATATACATCATTCAATTATATCAAATTCAAGATTCATACCTCTGCGACAACCATAAAACCTATAAATGATCTTTCATTCCTACTAATTTTGTCAAAGCCGTGATAGAGATAGGTAAGGCCCACCTCTCCCCAAGCATAGTATGGTAAGAGCTCAAAATTAGACAAAGCACGTAGGACTGATAGGTGGATCGACGTCTTGTTGCTGCATAAAATGGTCATGGCTAACAGATACAACAAGAATCCACAGGTGTACCTTTTAGCTTGTTCACCTTGCACGGGCCTGGTTTGTCTCAACTAGTGTTGTCGAATGTATTCATATTTGATCTTGCATGTGCCCTTTTACCTAGGCTTTAAACTGATCAACTATTGAATTTCATCCGCAGCCAATATATCATTAGTCAACGGGACGGGAATTCCATCACACTTCAAACCTGTTATTGCCGTGAAGTCTATCGGACCAATGGTTATCTCCCCAATGGTCAAAGAAAGGTATGGGTGGTGTCCATACACCACTAAACAAGTGCCTGGATCATGCTTCTATCAATTTGGAACCCTTTAGTCAGCAGTTGCAATATAAATTCTTCAAAATCACATTCGCGGATTATTCTCCAAACAGCCGGTGGATCTCGCTCGTACCATTGGCGTGCCTTGTGGAAATTTTCACCACCATGGATCACACAACTATCATACTGCAATAGTAAAAGTAAGATCAGCCAGGTAAGTATATTCACACCATTAATTATTATTTCATGCCGTACTAATTTTTATGTACACTTTCAAAATTTCATTATTTTGCACCATAAATAACATTTATTTTCAACCTTATTTTATGTTCATCAATTAACTACTTTCATTTCTCGTGCGGATAAATAATTTTTTTATTATTATGGATCGCTTACTTTCATTTTTACAAACAATTAATTTATTTGAACTAAAATTACAGAATAAATATATAATACGTTTGCTACAAAAATGATAATATAAATAAATAAATATACATAAATATGTAATAATATATGAAGAAATAAATAATAAAAAATAAAAATACCTATGTTTTTTTATCGAGAACTATGGTGGAGGTTCATTCTTGCTAAAATAGGAACTCGATCCAAACTGCTATTCCTAAGGTAAGCTCGCAACTCTAGATCCATACGAGGTCCAGTCCTCGACGCATGTTGATTTGTTGCCATAATTTTTTATATGTTGATAATTCAAATTCTTCATCTCCTGTGAAGATGAATTTGTTGGAGCTGGTAACCTGGTTGAAGCTTCAAAATTTGAGTACATGTGATAGTAATATGAAATGCATACTCTGAAAAGGGAGTGTTCAATATTTATAATGTGTAAAAGCTAAAATTACAATAATTCATGCACTTTGCTAATGTCAGAAAAAGCAAATGAAAATTGAAAATAGATAATAAAACAATAAGCAGCTGCATCATCTAATAGTATCTTGTCAATTATTCATTCAATGTAACATAGCACACGAGCACACATTAAGTTGATATTTATTACAAGAGTATAATTTTTGCATGTCTAAAAAATATTTTTATGCATCAAATATTTTTTTTTACGTAGGGGGGTAAGAGTATATAGACATCTAGTAAAAAATAGCCAAATTATTTTTTTTGCAAACAAAAAAAAATTTGCAAAATACTTTACTAACTACAATTAATTTTTGTAGGTACCTCGGGTCCAGAATCTAAATTATTTTTTGAGTCCAGAACTCGTTCGGGTCTAGAACCCAAATTATTCTTGAGTCCATAACTCACTTTGGGTCCAGAATCCAAATTATTTTTTGAGTCCAGAACTCACTCCGGGTCCAGAACCCAAATTATTTTTTGAGTCCATAACTCACTTTGGGTCCAATCAAATTATTTTTAAGTCCAGAACTCACCCCAGGTCCAGAACCCAAATCATTCTTGAGTCCATAACTCACCTCGGGTCTAGAATCCAAATTATTTTTTGAGCCCAGAACTCACTCCTGGTCCAGAATCTAAATTATTTTTTGAGTCTAGAACTCACTAGGGTCTAGAACCCAAATCATTTTTTGAGTTCAGAACTCACTTCGGGACCAGAAACCAAATTATTTTTTAGTACAGAACTCACCTTGGATCCAGAATTTAAAATATTCTGAGTCCATAATCATCATTGTCAAAAATCAATTCAAACCATGTTGCTTTTCACTCTTTGAATAAATTCAAGATCATTCAAGCAAGGGGCAAACCGTAGACCCTTGATTTTGGCCTTGGCTAATCTGGTGCTAATTTCAAACCTTTGATTGGACTAAAATATTATAATAGGACCTAAAATAAGCCAATTAAACTTTTAAAACCCTAATTAGGTCTGTTTTAGAAGATTTGGTTGGTTTTTACAAGACACCGGTGCACTAAACCCTAAAACGGGTTTGATTCGAAGGTTTGGTTGCTTTTTCACTTAATCTAGATTGTTTTTTGGCAGTAGGGGTGTCCCATGTCAAATTAGGGCATCCAATTCGACATGGGGAAATCCCATATCGAATTGGAAGCCTCCCAATTCTATATGGGGTTCCCCATATCAAATTGGAAACCCCAATTCGACATGGGGCAGCCCCATATCGAATTGGGGTAGCCCCAATTTGATATGAGGCTATCTCACCCATTTTGATATGGATAGCGCTATATCAAAATGGGGCTCTCCCAGTTCGATATGGCAGTTTTTTCAATTCCATGTCGAATCCGGATCCCTACTTCAATATGGGCTCAGTTTCTGTCGAAATAAAGTCATTTTAATTCGAGACGAACTCAATCTATATCGAATTCAAGTAATTGTAATTTGATATGGAATTAGTTTGTGTCGAACCCATTAATTCGACATGCATCAGAATAAATCATTCTTAAACAAGAAAATTTTTAGGTTTAACATGATAAAATGATTATAAATACAAGTTTTAAAAAGCTGAAGAAGGATCTTTGGACTTTTGGCTTTTGGGATTGGCTACTGGAACTTTGGAAAATTGAGTATCCATAAAAAAAAAAAACCCTAAGCAAAGAGAAACATCAAGTTTGAATGAGGAACACCAATAACACACCAACTCTACAAAGGTAGTACATACACTGTCTTTGGCAAAGCTCATCTAGAATTCACATTTAAATAATTTTTGTGGAGCCAACAAATGACGGTATACTTTAAATTAAATAAATACTATGTGTTTTAATTGTCTTAAACATTGAAAAAGTTCATTCTTAATTTAACTAAAATCACAGTATGCAACTTCTGCTTAAACAGTATATGTTAGTTTGTATAGAGTGTATATTATTTTTTTGTTCATAACCTTTAAAACCAGTAAACTTATTTTGCATGGATTGTTTATTTGTTTTTATCTTATGGTTCATTAACCAACCTATTACTCACAATCACATTAAAACTTTTTTTATGAAAAACTTCACAATAGCTTTTAAAACTAAGAAAAAATATTTACAGTAGCTTTTCTATGGTTATTTATCTTATGGTTGTTTAAACCTTAAAATCTTTGATTAGTTTTTCAAAAAAACTAAACCCTAATTCATGTGAAACCTTAAGCCACAAAACATTATTTTTGATAAACACCGAACCCTAAGTTATTTTTTCCTAGAAACCCTAATTACATAATTTTTGCCCTAAACTCTAATTAGATTAACCAAAAACCCTAAATTACATTAAACCCTAATTTTCTTTGAATCTAAATCCCAAAACCTTAAATGATATTTAAGAAACCCTAAGTTGATATATAAACCTAAATTTGTATCTTTATTTGCTTCATTATTGAATGAATATTTGTTATATATTTTGATTAGTGATTTATTTATATCTTGATTTATATCTTTGATGATTGGTTAGGTGGTTATTTTTATTGATTTGTTTTGGTTTCAAGAAATTGTAAGAGGTATGTTTCCATATTTTGGGTGCCTCATGTTATGAACATCATGTAATTTAATTTATTTTAAGTTTCAGATCAATGTAAAGGATACATTTCCACCAATTGGTGGCTATCCTTTTTTATTTATTTTCCTTTGGACATTGGAAAATTGTAAAAGCATGTTTCCATCCATGGATGGGTGCCTACTTGTTTGTTTTGTTTGGACATTATTGTGATTTTATTAATGTATTTATTTGTTCTTATGATAACATGTAATATGGATAATATTGTATTAATTAAGAATTTTATAATATTTAGACTTGAAAAGGAAGCCGGTTCCAATGAACCGGGCATTGTGGGGGTGCTGGGTCATTCTCACCTTCCCCACACGTACCCAACTTTCTAAACCCATTAGGGTATTGGGGATTCCTTAGGAATTGAGTCATCCACCCCTTTCTTTTTCCCGACCTATCCAGGTGGCGACTCTATTTTCTCCGGGCTTAGGCCTTTGTTCTCTAAGGCCCGAACCTAACAGTGCTGAAGTCACAAGAACCATTTCACATGGGAATGGGGACGAAAATCCCCGCTCAAAGATAGGTTTGATTGGGTTCTCGACCTGAGAATAAATTTAATTTGGGTACTTGAACCCGAGACTAAATTGATTGGGTTCTTGACCCAAGATTAGATTTGGATGCTCGATCCTAAACTGAATTTGGATGCTAGATCCGAAATTAGATTTTGAGTGCTCGACCTGAGACTAGATTTGGATGCTCGATCCTAAACTAAATTTGGGTGCTAGACTTGAAACTGGATTGGGTACTTGGACCTGAAACTGGATTGGGTACTTGGACCTGAGACAAGAGTTAGATGCTTGACCCAAAACTGAATTTGGATTCTCAACCCGAAATTGGATTTTGGGTGCTCGATCCTAAATTGGATTTGGATGCTCGATTCTAAATGAGATTTTGGGTGCTCGGCTCAAAACTGGATTGGGTGCTTGGACTCGAGATTGGAGTTGGGTGCTTGACCCAAAACTAGATTTGGATATTCGATCCTAAACTGGATTTGGCTGCTTGATCATAAACTGGATTTGGGTGCTTGATCCTAAACTGAATTTTGGGGGCTCGACCCAAAACTGGATTGGGTACTTGGACCCGAGATAGGAGTTGGGTACTCGACCTAAAATTGGATTTTGGTTCTCAACCCAAAACTGAATTCTCAATCCTAAACTAGATTTGGGTGCTCGACCCAAGAAAGGAGTTGGGTGCTCGACCCAAAACTGAATTTTGGATGCTCAACCAAAGACTAGATGGATTATGGGTCTTTACCCGCCAAAAATGGATCTTTATCCATTGGATATTGGATCTTTGCCCTTAAAACATGGATCTTTATCCTTTTGGACATTTGTCCTATATTTACTTCTGCTCTTCTAGCCGGATTGATCTTTTGTCTTTTGCATCTTCATTCTTTTGAGAGTTCTAATGTTCCATTCTTTTTTTCTTTCTTTTGCAAAAAATTCAGCTATTTTTTAACTGGCCCTCATATCTTCTCCTTGTCCCCTACATGGCAAAATATTTGAAAGTGAGTTTGAAAATGCTTTGTACATGCATAAACTCAAAAATTGAAAAGGAAAAACTTTGCCCCCTATGTAGGCTCAAACCAATGATTTTTCCCATGTGGGCTTATATTGATGTTTGTGTTGTCTAGTTCCTCGCACAAGCATGCATTTCTTCTTTTGCAAAATTAATGGAGATTCCTCAAGCAATGGGCCTTCCATGCCCCCTGATTCAGTATCTTCTTTTGATTCTTTACTTTCATAGAGTGTTTGCAGTTCACTTTGACAAATGATAAGTAACACAAGATAACAAAATGCAATGTGATATGCTCATGTATGCATGATATGCATGGATTATACTTACAGTGGTTCCATTGACTCACAGACTGAGGTGATTTGTTGAAGTGTTCTCATGGATTACTTTCAGATGCTCGTTCAGGTCTTGCATTAGAATGACAAAGGCTTCGTATTTATGGCTTCTATCTTCAACATGTTGAAAACATGAGTAGTGAAGACCCTAAGAAGCAGAGATACATCCATTTCAAATTATTATTCAGTATGCCAATTGGTAGCTTCTTCATAACCTTGCTAATAATCTACTTTGCCCAATGTGTTCTTCGAGTTTTGATGATGCAACACACTTCCCTTCACTTGAAGGCTTTGTACAATTTTTTTTCTTTCAAATTTTGCTTTTGAAATAAAATTTTGGCTTTGCCAAATCAATGTTAATTTACCTCAGGACTCAATTTTTCAAATTAACATATCTATAACATGACAACCTTAGTTACTGTACTAAACTCGGGAATCATTTCTATTTGAGTAAGAATTGTTGCACTTCAGATAGGCACATACACATTACTTGATCAAAGGTCTTATTGAGTTTAAATATTGTCTATCTCATATGTATGCTTATTCAAACTATCTCTACTAATAGACTCTACCTACCAAGAGAGATCAATAGGTCTTTGATAGGATTGAAATGGGGTCTATAAGGGACATGGGTTAAATGAAGGCCATTTGTAAGTTGGAGCCGTTGTGACACTATGGGCAAACCCTCACAATACAAATGAAAAGATAGAGCTTTGAATCTTCTTCTTTCTTTTTGACATGAATCTGGATCTTGATTAGGACAGTCTTTGCCTTTGCAAATTTTTTTTACCCATATTCCTTTCTTTTTTCTTCTATTCCCTTTCTCTCTCTCTTTTTTCTTTTTTCTTTTCTTTTATTTCTTTCTTCACTTTTTTTTCTCTTCCTTTTTCTTTTTTTTTTCTACTTTTTTTTATTCCTTAGTGATCATAAGACTTGCCAAAAGTGTAAAAATAGCTCAGGGTAGGTTATTGGCTTATAAGTCAATAAAGAGAAAGCTAAAATTTCATGAAGGCTCAAAGGGATAACTAGGGATTGATATTTAATTGGGTGGATACTAGTTGTTGGCTTGTCAAACAATGCCTAGATAATCTCTTCCTTAAATAAGCAGAATTCAATTTTGCCTCGATGATTCATCAAAGCATGTTCTAAGACTGACTAGGACCTAGACAAAGGAAATTATGCAGGAGCCCTCTCTAAGTACTCATACACAACTCAATGCTATGGGACAATTCCCTCATCTAGTAAAGTCATTCAAATAATGATGCATAGAAATGCTAATTTATAAATATCAAGGTACGTTTGTCATTGATTGAGCACCAAAATGAACAAAGACCAATAAAAATAAATTTAATGAAAGTAATTTATTCAAACAAACATAATTTGAAAAACATAATTGTTCTAATTAAATATTAAAGAAAGCAAAATAAATAGAGCAACACTCCAAGCTAAGGGAAGTTTGTTGAACAAAATTTCTCCTCATTCCACATCTTCAATACTCTCATCTTGAAAAAGGATAAAACAAAATCTTCCTCCAATCCTTTTCCTACCATGAATGTTGTCGGTGGAGGTACTCTTCCAAATTTAGGCAAAGGATTGCTTTTGGTATTGGGCTTGTTTAGCTTAGGTAGCTTTCCATTGTCAATTAAATCTTGAATCTCATGCCTTAACCGAGTGCATTTATCTATCTCATGCCCTTACATTTGATGAAATTGACAGAAGGCCTCGGCATTGAAGTTTGGTGGCAGAGGATTATATAGTGGTCGAGGAGCCAATAGTTGTAACAAATATTTCTTTTATAGCTTGTTGAAAACCCAAGACAGAGGTTTCCCCAGCTCTAAGAACTATCTTCTATTTCCTTGACCAGTTGCATTAACATCATCTTCCTTCTGGGTTCTTTGATTATCCGACTAGTAGTTCCCTTTTTCATTTCTTCTTGTAGAAAACTGGTTCTTCTCCCTCTCCCATTCTTCAATTTGCAAACCAGCTTGAAGAAGAATCTTGAAATATCTAATAAGAGTGTGTGACATCCTCTCATGCAGACTAGGCAGCACTCCTCTTACAATCATCCTAATATGATCTAATTCATTGAGTCTCTTCTTGAGCAAAGCCGCCTTGTTCCTCCATCTATTCACATAGTTGACAAAGTTTTCATTCGATCTTTGTCGAATTGATTCAACTGCCATTAAAGTAACCTCCAATTCAACATTATATCCATATTGTTGAATGAAGGCTTTGTATCCCAGCTCTTTTGAGTATCATCCTCCAAGGTGTTGTACCAGTTTTGGACAATAGGGTCCAATGAGAGTATAAAGTACCTTAAAGTTTGAGCCTTAGTAGCTCGAGCAAACTGTATAGCAATGATGTACTGCTTCACATGGAGATGAGGATTTCCAGTTCCATTAAATTTGGCAAAGGAAGGCATCTTAAACTTGTATGGGACCTCCTCATCTAGCTCAAACAAATTATCAACTTCAGACATTTCTTCAGATTTCAACTTCTTTTCAAATTTCTTTTCTAAATTAGCAATCATCTTCTCAACATCAGAAGTCTCGGTCTTTTCAACAGTTGTCTTCTCAATAACCTTCAGCTCCCTCTTTTTATCTTGAGGATCTTATAAGTATTGGGCATAGTATTCATCATCATCCTAGCCATCTTGTCATCATCGAAGACTACTTCACCAACTTTAGCCTTTCCCTTGTCTTTCTCGGTGCTTGCGGATGCTTCAGCAGTGTCCCTAAACATTGCAGCCATTTGACTTTTCATGATCTCACCTAGGGCCCCCTTTAGTTCTTCCATCTTGACTTCAAAGGCATCATCCAACATCTTTTGCATCTGCTCAGGTTCCATTGCTTTTGGTGAGAAGCTAACTGAGTTGTTGTTGGATTCTTCATCACCAGCGTAGGTCGGATTGTCGTAGGCTTTTGAACTATTATAATCCAGGGCTGTGAGCCAGAAAGGATCAATGAGATGCAAATGTACGTATGCATGTATGCACAAAGCCATAAAGGATCAATGAGATGCAAAAGTATTAATGCATGTATGCACAAACAACAAGCAAACAAAGATAATTATGACGTCCCTTCTAACCTTATAACTTCCACACATGAATGACGAGTCTCTTTTTCTAGGTTTATGGTCAACAAAATACCAACATGGGATATTTTGTTTTTGAAAAGTTCCCTTGGACGGTTTAACCAATAGTTGCATTTTCTAATATAGAAGTCGGTCCATGATAATTCCCATTAATTAGGTTTTAAACCATTAAATCTCAATTAAAATAGCTTTTATGCTATATTGGATTAAAACTAAATTAAGAGGTTTATTATTAATAGATTTCTTACGTGAAAAAGTAACTAATAATTCATGCCAAAAACAAGCCCATGATTAATAATTCTTAGTATAAACTAGGCTCACAATTGATTTTTTGGTATTTCCATAATTGACCAAAATATTCATAAGCTCTTTCAAAAGGTTGTGAAAATAATTTTGTTTCTAAGCCCATTGTAAAAAGATTTTAGAAAAAATGAATTTTGGGCTTTGTATTTGGGAAATGAGAAAAGAATTTTTGACTTATTTTGAAAAAGTTTTATATCCAAAGACCATTTTGAAAATCTTAAAAATAGTTTTGGCCTTTTGGATTTAGAGGAAAAAAGAAATTGTTTGAGCCCACAATGTAATTAGGTCATATTAGAAAAAGAACAAACTAAATAAGCCATGATTTAAACCAAGATAAATTAACCATAGTCAAACAACAAGCATTTGAGGTAAAACCTAAGGAAAGTAACTAGGCTAATTACATGAGCTTAAGTCTTTGGGTTAAAAGGTTTTAGGCTCCCATAACAAGTATATACCAAGAGGTACAAGGCTATGAGTAGTTATACCATGCTTGATCTCCATACCTTGAGTGAAAGTATGGTATCCCTTACATAACATAATATGGGTAACACGGGCATCCTAACTCACGAACACAATGCAATCTAAATGATGCAATGGACAATATCATAATAAGAAAGAATAAATTAATATAAATACCAACATATTCAACTTCTCTTATCCCTAGTGGAGTCACCACTGTAAGCGGGGATTTTTGCCCCTACTCCCACATGCAATGGTTCTTGCTACTTCGGTACTGTTAGCCTCAGGGCCTTAGAGAACACGAGCCTAAATCCGGAGAAAATGGAGTCGCCACCTAGACGGGTCCAGAAAAATAGAAAGGGGTAGATGACTTAATTCTTAAGGAATCCCCAACCCCCTAATGGGTTTGGAAAGTTGGGTATGTGTGGGGAAGGTGAGAAATGGCCCAGCACCCCTACAGTGCTCGACTCATTGGAACCAGCCTCCTTTTCAGGTGTTAATATTATAAAATTCTTAAATATAATGATATTATCCATACTACATACAATCATAAGAATAAACAAATACTTTATTAAAAATCATACCAATGTTCAAATAAAATAAATAAATGGATACCCATCCAAGGATGAAAACATGTCCTTACATCGTCCAATGTCTAAAACTAAATAAGACATCCACCAAAAAGGTGGAAACGTATCCTTTACATTAATCCCAAAATATGAAAATAATTTAAATTACATGAAAATTAATTAATGAGGTACCCAATCATGGAAACATACAAATTTAGTAAATAAATAATAAAGAAAATATTCATCCATGATAAATTAAATAAATCAAACATTGAAATCAAATAAATCAATCATTAAAACATATAATAAACTACATAATCAAATCTAAAACTAAATAAAGCAAATAAATGTATAAGTCTAGGGTTTACATCTTAAACTAAGGTTTTAGAATTTTAATAATGAAATTTTGGTTTTAGATAAAAGAAGTTAAATACAAAGACTTATAATTCATAAATAAATATTGACCCCTTCGACGAGCCCAATGAAAAATTGATTTTTAGGGTTGTAGGTTTTGGTGTTAAAAATTAAGATTTTAGGATTTAAGATTTAGAAAATAGGGTTTTGGGATTTTTATGAAAATAATATTATTAGCTATAATATTAGCTTTGCATGAAAGATATGAATAATCACCAAAAGTTAATATGATGTATTTAAATAAATTTAATTTTAGAGACGTGCCTTCGTTTGTTGATTCCACCAATAATCAAACTTTGATCCAAACTTTCATTTGCATGAGCCTTATGAACAGGACAGTGAGCTAAACTACTGCCTTGTTAATTCATTCTCTTTTTTTAATATTTGATTTTTGTTGCCTTTCTTTTTGTCTCCTTTCTTTCTATCCGATCCCAAAAGTTTGCTCAATGTTCATCCAGAATCTCATGAACAAATTTTGGTGGAGCCTTCAAACATAGGTATGTTTATTTAATCTTGTTTGTCAAAAATCATCTTCATCTAGTAGCAACTAATTCATTAAAACCCTAGCCAATTCCTTTTTACTTAATTATCACAGTAGCTTAAATCTTTTAAAAATAATGATAATGTTAGTTTTTTAAATTAAAACCCTAGTTCTAAAAATCAAACCCTAATTAATCATTTTTTTCTCAACTTACACAGTAACTTAAATATTTTTTTGTTGGTTCTATAAATCAAATTCTATTTTTTATTAGTGGGACCGCCGTATGGGCTCGTCGAAGGGGTCAATATTTATTTGTGTATTATAAGTCTTTGTGCTTAACTTCATTTATTTTAAATTCTAATTTAGTTATTAAAATTGTAAAAACCTTAATTTAAGATGTAAACCCTAAACTTATACATTTATTACTTTATTTAGTTTTAAATTTGATTATGTAGTTTATTATATGTTTTGATGATTGATTTATTTAATTTCAATGTTTGATTTATTTAATTTATAATGGATGAATATTTTCTTTATTATTATTTGTTTACTAAAATTGTAAGAGGTATGTTTCATTAATTAATTTTCATGTAATTTAAATTATTTTCATGTTTTGGAATTAATGTAAAGGATATGTTTTCACCTTTTTGGTGGGTGCCCTATTTAGTTTTAGACATTGGATGATGTAAGGACATGTTTTCATCCTTAGATAGGTGTCTATTTATTTATTTTATTTGAACATTGCTATGATTTTTAATAAAGTATTTGTTTATTCTTATGATTGCATGTAATATGGATAATATAATCATATTTAAAAATTTTATAACATTAAGACCTGGAAAGGAGACAGGTTCCAATGAGCCGGGCGCTGTGGGGGTGCTGGGCTATTTCTCACCTTCCCAACGTGTACCCAACTTTTCAAACCCATTAGGGGGTTTGGGATTCCTTAGGAATCGAGTCATCCACCCCTTTCTATTTTTCTAGCACATCCAGGTGGTGACTCCATTTTCTCCAGGTTTAGGCCCTTGTTCTCTAAGGCCTTGAGCCTAACAGTGCCGTAGTCGCAAGAACCATTCCACGTGGGAGTGGGGGCAAAATCCTTGCTCATACCTATTTTATTTGTTTTTATGGATCTTGAACATTTGTAAGGACATGTTTCCATCTTGTATAGGTGTCGATTTTGTTTGATTTGATTGATTTATAATATGATTTTGTTTATTTCAATAATATTTGTATTATGAATAATATTGTAATAATCTAAAAATTTAATAATATTTAGACCTAGAAAGAAGGCCGGTTCCAATTAATCGGGTATGGGGGTGTTAGGTCACTTGTCACCTTCCCCATGCATATCCAACTTTCTGAACCAGGGATTGCTTAGGTATCGAGGCATCCACCCTTTTTATTTTCTTCTCGGCCCATTCGGGTGGCAACTCCTATTTTTCAGGTTTAGGCCCGTGTTTTCTAAGGCATAGAGTCTAACATGCCGAAGTCGTAAGAACCATTCCAACGGGACTGGGGGCAAAAATCCCTCTCACATTATTTTAGTTGTCATAAACATGTTGATGTTTTGCATATTCTTTGCATATTACATAATTAATTAGCACGGTGAATTATGATCAAAAGGAATTGAACTCGATGGTACATCCTTCGTGATTTCCTTTGATTATATGATGTTATGTATTATTTAGATAATTGATGTTTATGTTCATTTCATATCATATACATGTTTATTTGCTTTATATTCATATATATAAATTGTCATTAGAAATTGCATCAATAGGGCTTGTTGATAAATACAAAGAATGACACATTTAGATCACTTGACTTAATATTTAGTATATTGCCATCATTGAACCTAGTATAGAGAATCAGGCAAACCCTTTTCGCAGAGGATCATTTATTGAGTCAAACCACCCATTTCAAAATCATTTTTTTTGATTTAAACCGAGTGACAACTTCATTTGACCCTATCACACACACCATTCTTCACATTTTAGTTTTCGAAGTTATAAAGGGATGCATTAGGTCGAGAGGCAAAATAGGTTCGTAATCATCATGTATAGCTCTTGCAATTATTTAAGACATTTTTTCCTCTGCCTTTTGTTTCTGCCTTCTAGCATCCATGGACCTCTTACATATTTTAGGTTTAGCAGCTTCTTCCTTTTTTCCTACATATTTATTTTTTTACAGATCAGCCAAGGCCTAAACATCAAAATTGAGGAGAAACTTTTATGTATTTTTGGCAAGCTCTAATTCATCCTTATTTATAGGTATCAAAGTCTTAACCGTAAGATTTGTTAAAACCTCTAAAAATGCAAGATCTTAAGCCTCATTTGTTTCATCTATTGTTGAGGTGATCTCATGTAACATCCATAATTTTAATATACCCTACAATTGAATAATACAAAGGATAATTAAATATGTTAAAAGAGATATGAAGATAAATAATGTTAATAATAACAATGTTAAACATAAATAAAAGAAAAGAGGAAAGAAAGAAAGCTAAGCACAATGTGAGAAAGAAAGAGATATACATTATATATACATAAGATATATACATATTACACATAGAGATATAATAAAAGGTATATAAAGGATAAGGATGAAAGGAAAAGAGAGAAAAAAAAAATTCTTCTTTCCTTCATTTGGCCAATTTGCCTAAAGAAGGTAAGGGAAGGATTTTTCTTCTTTTTTCTACTCAAATTTTCCCTAAAAATAAAATGATTCAAGTTGATTTTGATGGGATATTGAAGAATTCAAGTAAGATAGTGTAGACCCTTAATTTTTTATCCAAACCAGTCTGATATTTTTAAACGGTCCAAAATAAATTTTGTGGTATTTTAATTAAATAATATTTATTTTAATATTTATTACTTATAATATTTATTTTTAATAAAAATAAAAAGGATAACAATAAAAAAAGATAAATAAAAAATCAGCGACGAATTGGCTTGGGTCAATTCGCTGCAGGAAAAACCTGCGATGAATTGGCCACAAGCCAATTCGCCGCAGATTTTTCTGCGATGAATTAGCCAGGAAAATCCTGTGACGAACTGGTTGGCTCGCGCCCAGCGTCCGCGGTAATTTTTTTTGCCAGCACACTTTCGCACACCCGGTCCACATGCGGTTTTGCCAAAACCCTATTCTACTTGGTTTTTAATTTTAGTTCCTAAAAGGTTTTTTATTTTTTTAGCCAGTTAGGATTAGGTTTATGATTTTTTCTTATAAATACCACATTAAAGATACAAAATGATGGATCTAAAATTTTTTATCGGACTTTGGACTTTTGGATTTTTTCGGCCAATCTCAAGCTTGAAGGAGCAAGAGGCAGTGAGCAAACAACAACAATCCAGCAAAGGCAACCTACACTATCTTTATTATTGTTCAACCAAAATTCAAGATTGTGGTGGAACCAACAACGAAGGTTTGAATCTCTATTTCTTTGTTTATGTTTACAGTAGCTTCATCATACAATTTGATCAATTATTCTACTAACCATCCAAATTTTATTTGAAACCCTAAAAATATTTCTTCAAAACCCTAATGCCTTAATACCCGTAACACATATTTTTAAAATCTACAACCCTAAATTACATTCTTCTAAAACTACAATAATCTATTTTCTTAAAACCCTAACCAAATCTATTTTTCTAAAATCATAGTAGCTTATTTTTTTCAAATACTTAATCTAAAAACCAATTTTCATGATTTTCAATCTTATTTATTTAAACCCTAAATTTCAATATTATTTTCATACAACTTCTGAAACCCTAAATCTAAAACATCCATTCTTTAGATTCAAACCCTAATTTATTTCAAATCTAATCTTTATATTCAAACATCCAGTAGCCATGTTGTTTCTTTAAAATATTTCTCAACTAATTAAACTAGTATATGCAAAACCCTAATTTTTAAACATAAAACCCAAGAATCCCTAATTGATGCATGAACCCTAAAGTTATATACTTACTGTTTTATTTAAATTGGATGAATGTTTATTATATATTTTGATTGATGTTTGATGTCTTTGATGAATGATTTATTTATGATGAATGAATGTTTACTTTTATTGATTTGTTTTGATTTCAAAACATTGTAAGAGGTATGTTTTCATATTTTGGGTACCTCATTAATTAATTTTCATATAATTAATTTTATTTTATTGGACCAATGTAAAGGATACATTTCCACCTTCAAGTGGGTGTCTCATTTAGTTTTAGACATGGATGATGCAAGGACATGTTTCCATCCTCAGATGGGTGTCCATTTATTTATTTTGTTTTGACATTGCTTTGATTTTAATTTAATGATGATTTATTTTAATTATTGCGTGTAGTATCGATAATATTGTTATACTTAAGAATTTTATAATATTAAGACCTGCAAAGGAGGTCGGTTCCAATGAACCAGGCATTGTGGGGTTGCTGGGCTGTTTCTTACCTTCCCCACATGTACCTAACTTTTTGAACCCATTAGGGGGTTGGAGATTTCTTAGGAATCGAGTCATCCACCCTTTTCTTTTTCCCAGCTCTTCCGGGTGGTGACTCCATTTTCTCTGGGCTTGTTCTCTAAGGCCTCGAGCCTAAACAGTGCCAAAGTCGCAAGAACCATTCCACCGGGAGTGGGGACAAAAATACCCGCTCACATTGGCGACTCCACTGAGGATAAGAGAAGTTGATTCCGTTGGTCTTTATATTATTCTATTCTTTCTTATCATGATATTATCCATTGCATCATATTAGATTACATTGTGTGCATGAGTTAGGACGCATGTGTTACCCATGTTGTGTTATGCAAGGGATACTATACTTTCACTCAAGGTATGGAGATTGAGCATGGCATAACCACTCATAGCCTTGTACCTTTTGGTATATACTTATTATGGGAACCTAAGTCTTTCAACCCAAAAACTAAAGCTCATGTAATTGGCCTAGTTACTTTCCTTAGGTTTTTACCTTAAATGCTTGTTGTTTGACTATGGTTAATTTATCTTGGTTTAAATCATGGCTTGTTTGGTTTATTCTTTTTCTAATATGCCCTAAGTAAATTTGTAAGCTCAAAATAAATTTTTCTTTAAAGTCCAAAAGACCAAAGCTATTTTCAAAATTTTTGAAAAGGTATTTGGACATAAAACTTTCTTTTCTCGTGACCCAAAAACAAAGCTCAAAATCCATTTTTTATAAAATCATTTTACAATGGGCTTAGAAACAAAATTATTTTCACAATCTTTTTAAAGAGCTTACAAATATTTAGGTCAATTATGAAATACCAAAAATTAATTATTAGCCTAGTTTATACTAAGAATTATTAATCATGGGCTTGTTTTTGGCATGAATCACTAGTTACTTTTTCAAGTGAGAAATCTATTTATAATAAACCTCTTAATTTAGTTTTAATCTAATATAAGCATAAAAGCTACTTTAGTTGATTGGATGGATTAAAGCCTAATTAATGAAAATTATCATGAATTGATTTTAGTTTTTGAAAATATAACTATTGGTTGAAATGTCCGAGGGAAATATTCAAAAACAAGATACCCCATGTTGGTATTTTGTTAACCATATACCTAGGAAAAGAGACTCGCCATTCGTGTGTGGAAGTTATAAGGTGGGAAGGAATGCCCTATTTATCCTTGTTTGTTGGTGCATACATGCATACATCACATATCATTAATCCTTTCTTGCTCACATCCCATGATTACGATAGTTCAAAAGCTTATGACAATTTGACCTACGATGGAGATGAAGAATCTAGCATCGACTCAATCACTTTTTCACCAAAAGCAATGAAGCCTGAAAAAATTCAAAGAATAGTGGACAACTCCCTCAATGCAAAAATGGAAGAACTAAAGGAGACCCTGGCTAAGACCATGAAGAACCAATTGGCTGCAATGTTTGGGAACAATGCCAAAGCACCCGCAAGCACCAAGAAGCCAAAGGATAAGGGAAAGGCTAAAGTTGGTAAAGTGGTTTTTGATGATGATAAGGTGATCATTGATGATGATGACGATTGGGCTCAATACTTCCAAGATCCTCAAGACAAGAAGAAAGAGCCAAAGATTGTTGAAAGATCAGCTATGGAGATAACTGAAACTTCAGATGTTGAAAGATGATTGCGGACTTGGAAAAGATATTTGAGAAGAAACTGAAAACTGAAGAGATGTCCAAGATTGACAAACTATTTGAACAAGATGAGGAGTTCCCTTATAAGTTCAAGATGCCATCCTTTGCAAAGTTTGATGGAACCAAAAATCCTCACCTCCATGTGAAGCAGTATATCACTGCTATATAGTCTGCTTGAGCTACTAAGGTGCAAACTTTAAGGTACTTTATGCTCTCATTGGATCCTGTTATCCAAAACTAGTTTAATACCTTAGATGATGACACTCAAAAGAGTTGGGATCTGCTATACAAGGTCTCCATCCAATAATATGGATACAATGTTGAATTAGAAGTTACTCGAATGGAAGTTGAGTCCATTGGATAAAGGCCAAATGAGAATTTTGTGGACTATGTGAAAAGATGAAGGAATAAGGCTGCTTTGCTGAAGAGAAGGCCTGATGAATTTGATCAAATTAGAATGATTGTGAGAGGAGTGTTATCTAGCCTTCACGAAAGGATGTCTCATACACTCATTCGGGATTTTAAAGACCTTTTACAAGCTGGTCTACAAATTGAAGAGTGGGAAAGAGAGAAGAACCGCTTTTCAACAAGAAGGAACGAGAAAGGAAACTACCAGTTTGGTAACCAAAGCATGCAAAAGGCAGTTGGTGTTAATGATACTGGCCAAGGAGGAAGAAGGCTGTTTGCAGAATTAGAAAAGCCGCTGTCTTGGGTTCTTAATAAGCTACAAAAGAAGGGATTGTTACAACCCTTAAATCCTCGTCCATTCCCTAACCCTCTCCCATCTAATTTTGACACTAAGGCATTTTGTCAATTTCATCAAATGCAAGGGCACGACACGGATAGATGTGTGAGGTTGAGGCATGAGATCCAGAATTTGATTGATAATGTGAAGCTGCCCGAGCCCAACAAGCCAAACACTAAAGACAATCCATTGCCAAGGTTCAATAGAGTACCACCACCAACAACCTTTATGATTGGAGGAGGTTTACATGAAAGTTTTATCATGTCTTCTTTCCAAGATGTGGATGAAGAAGCAACCAAAGAAGAAGTGGTGTTTAGCAAAATTGAACAAATTGTGGTTGGAAAAGAAGTATCAATCTGTGTTGTGAATGAGTTTTGGGATTCAAATGATAGTGATGACGATCTTGTATCCAAGAAGGAAGAATGGACCTGGTCCAAGCCTGAAAATGATGAAGTAATGAACACTAGATTTGGTAAGCCTTATGCAAGGCCACCACCTAAGGAGGTAAAAGCTAATAAAGGAAAGGAAGCTGAAGTGGGGAACAAAGAAGAGGAAGATGATACTGTGCTTAAGCAGTTGAAGAGAACCCAAGCAAGTGTTAGCATTTGGGACTTCTTGGCCACTTCTAAAAACCACCTTGAAACTATGGTCAAGGCCTTGGCTAGCATGCCAATTTCCACCTCTATAACACTGGAGGAACTAATTAACTTCATAAAAGTTGAAGGAGTAATGAAGTGTGAAGAAGTTCAAAAGAAGAGTGAAGTTAATATGGGAATGGTATCTTTCTCATATGCAGATTTACCGGAAGAGGGCAGAGATCACATCCGCCCTCTCTTTATCAAAATAAAAATCAAAGGAAAAAGGACTCCATATGTGATGGTTGATGATGGGTCTGCCATAAATGTTTGTCCACTTAAAATATTGCCAAAGCTAGCTATGTCAACGAGGGATCTAAGCCCAACCGAGGTAACCATTCAGGCTTATGGCAATACCAAGAGGCATGTCGAAAGAACTTTCAAAGCTATTGTGAAGGTTGGTCCAATTGAATCTATTATTGAATTTATTATTTTGGACATACCTATTACTTTTGCTCTACTTTTGGGACGACCATGGTTCCATCCTCTCGGTGGAGTTCCTTCCACCCTTCATCAAAAGATCAAGTTCCCTAACAGAGATGAGACGGTAGTCATCGAGGCCAAAGATAATGAGGTTGTTAATGCTCTAATGGTGGAGAGGCCTCTCAATGGTTTCCAAGTAGCTGCAATTTCTAATGATGAAGTAGTGGACTCTAAGGTCTTGAACATAATGAAGAACATGAGCTACCTTCCCGAAATTGGTCTTGGAAAAGGCAAGGCCAGTGTGACAAAGCTTCTAGATTTCAAAACTCAAACTTCCAAGAAAGAGTTAGGGTATGAAGAGGCCAACAAAGATGTCCAGCCAAAGAAGAATGAGAAGATGAACTTTCTACTACTCAAAGAGATCTTGTCAAAGCTCCAAACGTGGGACCACTCCAAGGAAAGCCAGAGCCAATCATGTTCATGGAAAAGTTGATCCCGGGTTTTGAAATTTTTTTGACGTTGCCAAAATAGTGGAACAAATGAAGAAAGAGTTCACCCTGTCAGCCGACAAGGAGACCAATCCAAAAAGGAAGAAGGAAGCTATCCTGAAAGCAGAAAAAACTCCAGAGGTGATTGCTACCCTGGTTGAAGAGAAGTTTGAAGATGTTCTGCTTGATAATTTTGAGAATAATGGTTTAGACTTTGATTTTAATTAGTCTGCTTTGTATGAGGATGATGATGTTTTCTTTTCCAAAATGAATGCAATAAAGTCAGATTTTGCTTACTTGTGTGATGTTTCTCCTGATGGTTGCATACATTCAAATAGTGGTTACATGAGCATCTTTAAAATTAACTCTGTTGATACACAATCATTAAATTTGGGAACAACCGAAAATCCTAAAAATAATAGCATAGCATCCAACCTTACTCCTGATGAGAGAGAGAGATTTGAAAAAATATTTAAAAAAAATGAAGAAGTATTTACTTGGTCTTATGAGGATATGCCTGGAATAGATTGAGACATAGCCGAACATCTGATTCCTACTTACACTCGCATGAAACCTGTCAAACAAAAGCTGAGGCTTTTGAGGCTGGAATGGGCTGAATTGATTAAAGAAGAGGTCACTAAACAAATACAAGTAAAGTTCCTTGAAGTGATAGATTATCCAGATTGGCTAGCCAACATAGTACCCGTGCCAACGAAAGATGGAAGAATTAGGGTCCGTGTGGACTATAGAGATTTAAATAAGGCTTCCCCTAAAGATGATTTTCGTTTACCCCATATAGATGTTCTCATTAATAGTGCAACTTATAGTGTGTTACACTCGTTTGTAGATGAATTTTTCAGTTACAACCAAGTGTTAATGGCCTAAGAGGATAAAGTCAAAACTGCTTTCATTACTACATGGGGTATATTTTGTTATAGGGTGATGCCGTTCAGATTAAAGAATGCTGGAGCAACCTACCAAAGGATTGCCACCACATTATTTCATGACATGATGCACAAAGAAGTCAAAGTATATGTTGATGATATGATGGTGAAATCAGATACAAGGGAACAACACTTCCAAAACTTAGAATTATTCTTCGATAGAGCATTGAAGTATAAGCTAAGATTAAACTCGAAGAAGTGTGTGTTTGGGGTTACCTCAGGCAAATTGTTGGGACATGTGATTGGTCCAAATGGCATTGAGATTGACCCTGACAAAGTTAAAGCAATCAGGGATATGCCAGCCCCCAAGACGGAGAGAGAAGTTCAGGGATTCATTGGTAACTTGCAATACATTAGCAGGTTTATAGCAAAACTCACCACAATCTATGAGCCTATCTTCAAATTGCTAAAAAAGAATCAGCCGGTTCGTTGGAATGAAGAGTGTCAAAAGGCCTTTGAATGAATAAAAGGAGTATTTGATGAATCCACCTATGTTGAACCACCTAAACCCAGTAAACCCTTGTTACTATACATAACAGTAGAAGAAGAGTCAATAGGAGCTATGCTAGCCCAAGCAGATGAGTCAGGGATTGAGCACGCAGTCTATTATCTGAGTAGAAAGCTCCTACCTTATGAAATTAAGTATAGTATCATTAAAATGACCTATATAGTTGTGGTTTGGTCTTCTAAGAAGTTGCGTCATTACTTTCAATCTTATAGTGTATAAGCAATTTCCAGGTTGGATCAAATAAATTACTTAAGGGAGACACCCTCTTTGATTGGGAAGTATGGGCAATAGTTGATAATATTGGAAGAATTTGAGATTGAGTATGTAACTAGGAAAACAATCAAAGGTAGAGCAGTGGCAGAATTCCTGGCCCAACAACCATTATTAGATAGCAAAAGGTAGTCTTGGAATTTCTAGATGAACATTTAGAGGCCATAGAAGTACAAGGATGAAAAATGTATTTTGACAGGGCAGTGAATAGGAAAGGAGCAGGTTTGAGAGTCATACTAGAATTGCCGAAGGGGAACTTATCCCTTTATCCAAGAAGTTGAAATTCAGGGCAACCAATAATATGGTGGAGTACGAAGCATGTACCTTTGGTTTGGAAACCCTAATGATTATGAAGGTAGATAAGGTGGAAGTCTTTGGCGATTCATTGCTAGTAGCATCTCAAGTAAATGGAGAGTGGGAGTTGAAAGAAGAGAAATTAAAACCATTCCACCATTACTTGACCATGATGAAGAAGAACTTTAAGGAGTGCAGGTTTATAAACCTACCAAGAGAAGAAAACCAGATGGCTGATGCCCCAGCTACATTGGCTTCGGTATGGGAAAATCCTGTGAATTTATTCCTCAAGCCTCTGATTTTGACCAATTCATTAACTCCTTGCTATAAATATGAGACAATCATGGAAACTGATACAGACTATGATGCATGGTATGGCACTATACGATGGTTTTTAGAGGAGAAGGAATACCCGTTGGGAGTAACAAAGAAAGAAAGAAGAGCCATAAGGCGTTGGTCCTTACAATACATCACCTTCCATTGAGAGTTGTATCAAAGATGGCCTGATGGGGGTGCACTTGCTATGTTTAAGGAAGCCTAAAGTAGAGCATATCATGTCAGAAATACACGCGGGAAGTTGTGGACCACACATGAGTGGTTTAGCCCTAGTTAAAAAGATAATTTGACAAGGTTACTACTAGCTGACCATGGAGAGAGATTGTATTGAGTTTATAAAGAAGTGGCAGCAATGTCAGATGTATGGTAATTTGAATCACATGCCTCCTAAAGAATTACATTCTATGTCTTCACCCTAGCCCTTTACCACTTGGGGGATTGACATTATAGGAGAGATACATCCGACAACCTTAAATGATCACCGTTTCATTGTGGTAGCGGTAGATTATTTTTCAAAATGGGTCAAAGCCGAATCTTTCAACAAATTGGGGGCAAGAAAAATGGCTAGATTTATTGAAAAGAATCTCATCTACAGGTATGGGGTCCCGCACAGTGTGATATCAGACAATGGGGGTACAATTTCAAGGTGCAGTTAAGGACTTATTCTCAAAGTACCAAATCCATCGTCATCGATCCTCTCCTTATAGACCAAAGGCCAATGGTGCAATAGAAGCATCCAATGAGATAATTAAGAAGATCCTGTCCAAGATGACTAAGACATACATGGATTGGTCAGAAATGCTTCGTGGGGATGCATAACAAGCATGTGTTGCGCTCTAATTAACACTACTAGAACTACACTCGTTAGTATACGAGGCTGCTGTAGTATTTTAGTGAACACCTCAAGGTCGTCTCACAAGGAAGCTAGATAAGCTAATTGATTATCAAATTGCAAATAACAAATTATCAATAAATTTAAATTGCTAACAGCTAATGAAGACAGATCGATTGGAATTTAAAACAATGAAAGTAAACTGAGCTGATATATTGATTCACTTAATAGAAAGGTCTAGGGTTTGCATTCTCTACTAACTTATATGTATGAACGGCTATTCCTCTCAACCAATTTAATTTCAAAGATCAGATTTCAAGCAACTTAATTAATTGAATCAAGGAAATAAGCTTTCGCGCATTCAAACCTCTTTCAAATAATCTTGTTACAATTGAAGTGATCTTTTTCTTAGGTTTATATTTCTAATTCACCTAAGTCCCTAATTGAAATGTTCCAGCTTTAGACTTCATTTCTCAATCCTTCATCTAATACCTCAAACACATTATTGGTGGCCAATCAGTTATATATTAACATTAATCCATTCAATTAAGGCTAAAGAAATAATTTTGTTAAGAGCAATAACCATTTCATACAATCATAGTAGATCCATACAAACCCTAGACTAGATCAAATTAGTTCATAATAATGTTATCAAACAAATTCATCTCATTAAAATTCAAAGAAATTAATTTAGACATAATAGAATTCATGAATACAATTCCAATGAAACTTAAGAGATAGAGTTTGAGAACAAAACCAAATTACAAACTTTCTTTAACTTCTGAAGAATCTCTTGTTCAGATCTTTGCTAGAAGAATATTACAGTGGCTAAAACTAATTTAATCTATACTATTTGCATGAAAGTGTAATCAAAATTCCAAAAAAAAAATGAAGAGTAGCTCCAAGGTTTATGTTTGATGGCTGATAAAATGTGTAACCCCTTTCAAAAACCCTAATCTTCTTATTTATACGAAATCCTCGCTCAAAATCCGCATTTCCTTTCTTCCCTGAGTCCCATGGAGTGACACGGCCAAGCAGGTGGCCATGTCATGTGACACGGCCAGTGGCTTGGCCGTGTCACCTGGGTGTGTCAACTTATGTGTAATCTTGCTTCTTTGCTTCTGTGGAATTGAGTGTGACACGGCCAAGCTCCTGGCCGTGTCATGTGACACGGCCAGTGACTTGGCCGTGTCACCTGGGTGTGTCACCCACTGATTCTCTTCTTTCTTTGCTCTTCTTTCTTTGGTCTTCTTCCTTGGTTAAATATGGGACACGACCAAGCTTATGGCCGTGTCATGTGACACGACCAGTGGCTGGGCCATGTCACCTGGATGTGTCAACTTCTGCCAAATTTTCCTTCCTCTCTTGGTTCCCTTGGTTTTGCCCTTAAGGTGAGACACGGCCAGTGGCTTGGCCGTGTCTTGCTGCTGCATGCTATTCTTTCTTCCAAGGAAGTTTTTTTTTTTTGGTTGCATATTAACCTAAAATAAACACTTGAAATAAACTTTAAACAAGAATCAAATGACACATTAACCAAAAACACATAAACACCACACTAAAAACTAGGACAAAAATAACATAAACACTGGAATAAATTAAAACTACCAAAATTGATGAAATCACTAATTAAACAGATTAAAACTACCAAAATACCTTAAATAAGGTACAATTCTATGACAAAAACTAATAAAATAATTATCCCACACTTAAAACTTTGCTTGTCCTCAAGCAAATTCACATGGCATAAATTAAAAAATCAAACAACCTTAACTATAATTCAAGTATATAAGATGAAATCCTTTAAGACTCAGCCATAAATAAATGCAATTTACTTCAATCAAGATTTTCTTAACTCATTCAATAATCCAGACATAACAAATCTCATCTCTCATCTAAGTGTTTCACTCAATTTCAAAGGTTAATTCACTCAAACCACTCATGACTGCATACTGCCATAAACTTTCTTAATTATCCAATCTCTCTCACTGATTTTCTCAAGAAACAATCCGAAGGTCTTTTATTTGGATGTAATGGGGCTAAGGTGAAGGTGTGAGAAAAGACATTTAAGTTGGAACATCAAGAAATGGAGTATCTAAATTAGACAATACTCTTGCTAAGAAACTCGTAACTCCCTCAAATGGCATATTAACCAACCCTCGATAATCTCACATACTTGCATACTTAAAGAAAAGTACATGAGTCGACATTCCTCTTTGATGACTAATGCTAGAAAATATATGAATTTTGTATATATATATATATATATATCTTCTCTTTTATTTTATATATATATATATATTTTTAATATATATATATACAAAATATAAAATTGCATTGAACATCTAGCTTAAAATGTAGAGGAAAAGAACAATCAACTCTTAGTCAAATACGATATGTAAAGTATGCATTTCAGCCCCAAATCTTACTAAAGCAATACTATTTTTTTTAATTGCTTACCCCACACTTATGAATTAAACCACCCTATTGTCATATCATAAGAAACTCCATTCCTTAATGCAGGTACGATGATAATAGAAAAATGTTGAGTTGTGAATTATGTTGATCAATCAAGAAAAAGTCAAAGGCACAACTTGGCTCACTAAGGAATTCATAATTAAGGGAGGTCTTTTGAAGCTAAAGGGATAATCCTAATTTGCCTTCATCATTTTAAAACTTGAGATGAAATCATAATGTGAGTTCAATTAGTATGCAAAAGCAAGCTCTAGAGATGCAAAATCATGAAGGTGCATACTTAAGAAAGAAAATCAATTGACAATAATATTCAACCTATGAGGCTCAAAACTCACAAAGGGTGGGTTCTCAAAGATTTATATGTCATGAATTGCAGAATGTGAAAATTGATCCTGAATGAATTCAAATGCTAATCTCTATGCTGATACTAAAGGCTCAAATATAATGCTAGAATCACAAAAAAGTCAATAAGTTTCCAACAATTATGCCATGCACAACGCATAATATAACACACAAAGACAAACAAAACAAGAATTAAAGGAAAGCTTAAAGATTACCCCACACTTATAAATTACATTGTCCTCAATGGAAACATGGATAATAAAGAAAAAGAGTGAAGGTACAACCTGTTTTCCATCGTTCCCTTGTGAGGCAAACTCTACCTTTTCATCAAAAACATCAATTGTTCAAAAAAACAAAATACAATATATAAAATAACCAAAATATAAAGTGCTAACATTAAAAACAAAAGCAAAAAATAACAACAAAAATATGCTATAACTAAACACAAGAAAGTAAGGAATTGTCTCAAAAGATTAGAGTAAATTTGATCTACGGTGAAGGGGAATGTGATGATGATGCAGCAGAAGGATGGAGACTCAGGATCTTAGCAAGGTTGCTATTGATTTGGTCCAACTGTTGCAAGACCGCAGCATGGTTATGATCGACCTTGCTTTTCCAGTGCCTCTATCCTATTAAGTATCTCCTGATTGTCCAGGATTGGAGCATCTTCATCCAAATTAAGAGAATCCGAGTCGGACTCCTCATGGACTCATGTTCTCTTTTTCCGGCCCCCTAGTGCTTCTGGCTCAGCTGAAGCCATCACATAGGCCCCTCCCATATTCACAACCATATGCATCTTCTCAAGTGTGGCCAAATCCAATGAATCATTACCCGAAATTTTAGTCATACGGCAATTACTCTGGTCAAAATCATCAAGAAGTGTTGTCGCTAATGTGGTAACCAATCTTCCAATACAAATAGCCCCCTTCTTTTTGTTTGCCACATTATCAAAAACATCGGCTAACCAATAGCCGGTACTAATGGGTATTGCATTACAAGCACAATCCAAGAAAAAGAGCTCACTAATTTCCACTACACCTGGGCTTTCCTTCCATTCAAAGAACCCACAAGACATAAAACGATGCAAATACCTTAGAGCGAGATTACTCAATTTAGTTGCTTTGGCCGATTTGGCCACATAAGTTCCCGAGCCCAATGCTCCCCATGCAAATTGCTGTTTAAAAATCCTTAGGTGCAGATTTTTCACCATGTTGATGGAAACCAAATATAGCATTCAACTGCTCAATACTAACTACAAATGATTTCCCAAGCAATTTAAAATTCAACCTAGAGCAAATTTTATGTGCATCTCTTTCAACCTTAAGAGATGTTAAAACTTCCAAAGTAAGCTCTTGAAATTGGAAAGGTCGAAGGGAGACTAATTTCTCCCACCCAAGGTTTTGAACATAACTATAAAAATTATCACTAATATGAAGAGCATTAAGGGATTCATCACTTACATACCTCGTCGGAAAGAAACCCCTAGCCAAAAGAGTCGCTCTCTTTAAAGATGAAGAAGATGAAGATGCAGCTGCAGTTGGAGGTCGCTTTCTCTTGTGGTGGGACACCATCTTTGTTCTTGGCATATTGAAAGTTCTGGAAAAATTTGAAACTTAAATAGATTATATTGATTTTTATGAGAGAAGAAGAAGATTGAACGGATTAATTTCAGTTTTGGTGAAGAAAATTGAGAATTAATGGGATTTTGGAAGCTTTGAAAGAACAACAATGGAGGTTTTTGAGAGAAAAAGTCGAGAGAGAGAAAGGAAAAAGAAAGAAAACTAGGGATTTAAATGAAAGAAAAGGGCTAAAACCGTGTTTTTAAACTTTGAAATTGAGGTGACACGGCCAAGCTTGGGTGAGCTTGGCAGTGTTTGATGGTTTGGAGGGACACGGCCAGTGACTTGGGCGTGTCCCATGACTGTGTTTGACACTGTAAACAAAAGGTTGCAAGATAAAGAAAAGGGACATGGGAGAAGCTTGGTCGTGTCTATGTGACACGGCCAAGGACAAGGCCAAGCTTGTTGGCCGTGTTAGGGACTGTGTGATTTTAGGTGATATTGGGTTTGCTTGACACGGCCATTGGCTTGGCCGTGTTAAGTGATAGTGTCCTTCACTGCCATTTTGGCTCTCTTTTTATATATATATATTTTTTATGTCACCAAATTTTAAGGAAATGCAATCCTCTTACTTGATTAACCCTGAAACACATTAAAAAAAAATAAAAACCGATCAAAGCACCCATTCCATTTATTTAAACCAAACATGAAATCAAAATTGCTAAATATAAAATTGTAACTATGAAAAGAAATGCAAACCGGTGGGTTGCCTCCCATTTAGCACTTCTTTAATGTCGTGTAGCTGGACATTACAACAAGACTTAAGGATCGTAGATCAAAGTGCTATCGAAGATCCTTACTTCTTAGAACCCTTCATTATATGGTTTAACTCTATGTCCATTTACTTTAAAAGTTTCATTTGTTCCAGAGTTAAGCAATTCTATAGCACCAGAAGGATATACCTGAGTTATCTCGAAAGGACCACTCCATCAAGACTTGAGTTTTCCTGGAAATAGACGGAGATGAGAATTAAAAATCAAAACTTTCATACCTGGGCTCAATGTTTTTCGCACTATAATTCTATCATGAAGTGCTTTAGTGTGATCCTTATAAATCCTTGAACTCTCATATGCCTCATTCTTCAGTTCATCTAACTCTGAAATTTGCAGAAAACGTTCACTCTTTGCCTTGTCCAAGTCTAAATTCAGAGTCTTGATTGCCCAATATGCCTTGTGCTCCAACTCCACTGGTAAATGACAAGCCTTACCAAAAACCAATCGGTATGGACTCATACCCAAGGGAGTCTTGAAAGCAGTTTGATATGCCCACAATGCATCATGCAATCTACTTGCCCAATCCTTCCTTGATAAGTTGACTGTTTTCTCCAGAATTCCTTTGATTTGCTTGTTGGATGTCTCAACTTGTCCTGAAGTCTGTGGATGGTATGGGGTCGCCACCTTGTGTTTCACACCCGATTTGTGCATTAATTTCTCAAAAAGTTTGTTTCAGAAATGACTTCCCCCATCACTGACTATCACTCTTGGCGTGCCAAATCTGCTAAGAATATATTCCTTCACAAATTTAACAACCACATTAGCATCATTAGTACGGGTGGGGATTGCCTCCACCCATTTTGAAACATGATCAACAACAACTAAAATGTACTCATAACCAAAAGACTTGGGAAAAGGACCCATGAAGTCTATTCCTCACACATCAAATAGTTCAACAACAATATAAGATTGAAGGGGCATTTCATTCCTCCTCCCAATGTTACCCACTCTTTGACAGCGGTCACAATGCTTGCAATATTCTTGAGCATCTTTGAATAGAGTAGGCCAGTAAAAACCACTTTGAAGCACCTTTTTTGCAGTCTTTCTCCCTCCAAAATGACCATCACAGTGAAGGTCATGACAAAATTGAAGAACACTCAGTTGTTCTTCCTCAGATACACACCTGCGAACTATCTCATCTTTGCATATCCGAAATAGGTAAGGTTCATCCCAAAAATAAAATTTACTCACGTGCAAAAACCTTTTCTTTTCTTGAAATGACATGTCAGAATGCAAAATACCACAAGCAAGATAGTTAGCAATATCTGCAAACCAAGGTGCATTCATTACCATAAACAACTGCTCATCAGGAAATGCTTCTAGATTTTTATGAATGCTATCAGATGCAAGATTTTCACCAAAGAAAGGTAATCTAGATAAATGATCAGCTACAACATTTTCACTTCCCTTAGTATCTTTGATTTGAAAATCAAATTCTTGCAATAATAACACCCACCTAATTAAATGAGGTTTAGCATGTTGTTTTGTCAAAAGATATTTTAGAGCTGCATGATCTGAATGCACAATAATTTTCGACCTAATTAAATATGCTCTAAACTTATCTAAAGCAAAAACAACAGCTAGCATTTCTTTTTCAGTTGTTGTGTAATTCATTTGTGCACTATTTAGGGTCAAGCTAGTATAATAGATCACTCTCAAAAATTTCTCAACCCTTTTCCCTAGGACAGCTCCTACTGCATGATTAGAGGCATCACACATAATTTCAAAAGGTAAAGACCAAACAGGAGCTACAATTACCGGTGCACTAGTCAATTTTTCCTTAAGGGAATTAAAGGCCAGTAAACTCAAATGTAACATCTTTCCTAAGCAAATGACACAATTGTTGGCTTATTTTAGAAAAATCTTTAATAAACCTCCGGTAAAAACCTGCATGCTCTAGAAAACTTCTTATTCCCTTAACAGAGGTAGGTGGGGGTAACTTAGCAATCAACTCTACCTTAGCTTTATCCACCTCAATCCCTTTACTCGACACAACATGGCATAATACAATGCCCTGAGTAACCATGAAATGACTCTTTTCCCAACTCAAAGTGAGGTTACATTCAATGCATCTCTCAAGCACAAGAACAAGTTTATTGAGGCAATTATCAAAAGAATCACCGAAAACAGAAAAGTCATCCATAAATACCTCAATAAAATCATCTATCATGTCTGTGAAGACAGACATCATGCATCTCTGAAAAGTTGCAGGCGCATTGCACAAGCCAAAGGGCATACACCGAAATGCATAAGTCCTAAAAGGGCAAGTAAAAGTAGTCTTGGATTGATCCTCTGGTGATATCGGCACCTGATCATAACCTGAAAGTCCATCCAAAAAACAATAATGTGAGTCTCCAGAAATTTTATCCAACATCTGATCAATAAAAGGAAGAGGGAAATGATCTTTCTTTGTGGCATTGTTCAACTTCCTATAATTGATACACATTCTCCACCCAGTAGTAGTCCTAGTAGGAACCAATTCATTCTTTTCATTTTTCACCACAGTGATTCCTGATTTCTTAGGCACTACATGTACTGGGCTAAACCACTCACTATTAGCTATTGGATATATCACTCCTTCATCCAGCAATTTAAGCACTTCCTTCTTAACCACTTCACTCATGTTTGGGTTAAGGCGTCTTTGGGTCTCCCTCACAGGTTTAGTTCCCTCTTCTAAGGTGATTCTATGCATGCACATTGAAGGGCTAATACCTTTGATGTCACTCAATCCCCATCCTATTGCTCTTTTCAATCTTTTAAGCTCACTCACCAACCTCATCTCCTCCCTTTCACTAAGTTCGCTAGATATTATCACAGGTAAGGTATTGTGATCTCCTAAAAACACATATTTCAAATTTTTAGGCAACTCTTTCAGTTCTAACTCAAGTGAAGTTTTATTCTCTTCTTTTTGGTTGGAAGGGAGCTCAAATACTGGGTCCTCCTTAAGTTCTTCTATTTCAGCACTCTCTAATGTCTCAAGGCAACTGACTATTTCTGAGTCAAAAATATTCAAACCACGATCTAAGGTTAGTGCCAGCTCCAATTTATCCGAGGAACCTGTTTGCAAGAAAACATTTGAATCAACTGCGTCAATACAATCAATTAAAGAGTAATCCTCATATAATGCAGTTGTAGGAATGGGAGAAGTGTTAAAAATAGAAAATTCAACCGTTTGTCCCAAGACAGTCATTGATAATTTACCATTTTTAACATCTATCAACGTGTTGGTCGTAGCCATAAAAGGCCTACCCAGTAGAATAGTGTTTGCGGATGGTGTAGGGTTACTTCCTTCCATGTCAAGAACTATAATATCCACAGGCACTATCAACCCTCCAACCTTAACTAACACATCTTCTATAACTCCTTTCAGGAATCTAAGAGATCTGTATGCTAATTGCAAAACCATTTTGGTAGGTTTAAGTTCCCCAAGTTCTAATTCGAGATACACAGAATAAGGCATCAAATTAACACTGGCTCCTAAATCACACATGTCATCAGTCCCCTTCCCATTACCCATAGTAATTTGAATTATGAAACTACCAGGATCCTTTAATTTCGGAGGTAGTTTATGTTGCAAAACAACACTAGCTACCTCTGACACTATCACCTTTTCATTTGGCTCATACCTCTTTTTCTTGGTGTTTAATTCCTTGAAGAATTTGGCATAAGCCGGCATGTTCTTTATTGCTTCAAGTAAAGGTAAGTTAATACTTACCTTAGGCAGCATGTTGAAGATGTCTAAAAATTGCTTATCTTGTTTATCATTCTTCAACCTGCTGGGAAATGGTATAGGTGGCCGGTAAGAATTACTTGCCTTGTGTAAATCTGCTGAAGGAGATTTCTCCATTGATTTCTCTCCAGCACCCTTGTCCTCTGGTTTCCCCTCCTTTTTGTTCTCTTGATCACCTGCATTCACAGAATTATTTTCAACATTATTGTTTATTACCTTGCCACTTCTAAGAACAGTCACTGATTGTGCCTGCTCAGGTTGACTCGGAAATTTCCCTTTTTGTTGAATCTACATCTGTTGTGCAAGTTGTCCCACTTGAATCTCCACTTTCTTAAAAGATGCTTCTAATGAATCCAGCCTCTTGTTATTCATCTTTTGATTCTTAGCACTGACTTGGATAAAGGCCTATAAACTATCCTCCAAACTCTCTCTCTTAGGCTGCCCTTGATTTGAAGATTGACCCTGCGGTTGGTTTTGTCTCTGGAGAAAATGGAAAGGTTGTTGAGAATTATTTATCGCCCAGGAAAAATTTGGATGATTTTGCCAACCAAGATTGTAAGTATTTGCGTAAGGATCATTCTGGGCCCTTGGCTGATATCCCCCCATAGCATTAACTTGCTCAGCCTCATTTCCATAAGACTCGTATGTAGAGGGGCATATATTTGCTCCATGCCTGAAAGTTTCACAAATTCCACACACTTCTTGAGTGGATGAAGAAGTATTGTTCTTCGTGTTCAGATCTGCACTTGCCTTGTCAATTCATCTATCTGATTGACCATCTCACTGTTGGCTTCCAATTGGTTCACCCCTTTACTTCTTCCTCTTACACTTTTCTGTTGAGAATTAGCTCCCAACATTTCAAAGATTTCATAAGTTTCATCTACTGTCTTTTCTCCCACAGCTCCCCTAGCTGCGTTATCAACATTATTCTGAAATTGCTGGGTTAGACCATCGTAGAAAAACTGATTCAGAAGTTGAAGTGGGTAGTGATGGTGTGGACACTAGATCAATAACATCTTAAACCTATCCCAAGCCTCATGAAATGGCTCTCCTTCAAATTGAGAGAATGTAGCTATTTTCCCTCTCAATTTAGCTGTCTTCTGATGTGAGTAAAATTTGCCCATAAACTTGTTATAGACTTGCTCCCAAGTTGTCAAAGAATTTTCAGGCAACATCATAAGCCAGCTTTTTGCCCTATCCTTCAATGTGTACGGAAAACACCTCATCCTCAACTGGTCCTCTGTTAGTCCTCCCAATGGAAATGTGTTGAGGGTGGAGTAGAAATCCTGGATAAAATTCAAAGGATCTTCATTTGGAACTCCATAGAATGATGGCAGCATGTTGTAATGGATATTCTTCAACTCATAATTTATTGCTACATCTGTCAATCTTATACAAGAGGTGGAAGTTCCAATGACAGGTCTGGTAAAATCCCTCATAGTTCTTTGCCTTTCGTCTCCCATATTGGTAGATTGTGCAGTATTCGACTCAAAATCAGAAGTGTCCTCCTCTGTATCAAATCTGGTATACAGTTCAAACTCTTCTCTGCTCCTTTTCACTCTCTGAATTTCTGGAATAACTGGGTATAGCTCTCCTCCGAGTGATCTCCTTCCTTGCATAAACAAAATTTCTAGAAAAAAATTATTAAAAGCAAAAGACAAATAAAATCAAATGTAAACAATGAAAAATAATTTAAAATATTTATGCCTAATAAACAATTATGCTAATTAGCTTCCCCGGCAGCGGCGCCAAAAACTTGTTGCGCTCTAATTAACACTACTAGAACTACACTCGCAAGTATACGAGACTGCTGTAGTATTTTGGTGAACACCTCAAGATCGTCTCACAAGGAAGCTAGATAAGCTAATTGATTATCAAATTGCAAATAACAAATTATCAATAAATTTAAATTGCTAACAACTAATGAAGACAGATCGATTGGAATTTAAAACAATGAAAGTAAACTGAGCTGATATATTGATTCACTTAATAGAAAGGTCTAGGGTTTGCATTCTCTACTAACTTATATGTATGAACGACTAATCCTCTCAACCAATTTAATTTCAAAGATTAGATTTCAAGCAACTTAATTAATTGAATCAAGGAAATAAGCTTTCGCATTCAAACCTCTTTCAAATAATCTTGTTACAATTAAAGTGATCTTTTTCTTAGGTTTATATTTCTAATTCACCTAAGTCCCTAACTGAAATGTTCCAGCATTAGACTTCATTTCTCAATCCTTCATCTAATACCTCAAACACATTATTGGTGGCCAATTAATTATATATTAACATTAATCCATTCAATTAAGGCTAAAGAAATAATTCAGTTAAGAGCAATAACCATTTCATACAATAATAGTAGATCCATACAAACCCTAGACTATATCAAATTAGTTCATAATAATGTTATCAAACAAATTCATCTCATTAAAATTCAAAGAAATTAATTTAGACATAATAGAATTCATGAATACAATTCCAATGAAACTTAAGAGATAGAGTTTGAGAACAAAACCAAATTACAAACTTTCTTTAACTTCTGAAGAATCTCTTGTTCAGATCTTTGCTAGAAGAATATTGCAGTGGCTAAAACTAATTTAATCTAGACTATTTGCATGAAAGTGTAATCAAAATTCCAAAAAAAAAAATGAAGAGTAGCTCCAAGGTTTATGTTTGACAGCTGATAAAATGTGCAACCCCTTTCAAAAACCCTAATCTTCTAATTTATATGAAACCCTCACTCAAAATCCGCGTTTCCTTTCTTCCCTGAGTCCCATGGAGTGACACGACCAAGCTGGTGGCCGTGTCATATGACACGGCCAGTGGCTTGGCCGTGTCACCTAGGTGTGTCAGCTTCTGTGTAATCTTGCTTCTTTGCTTCTGTGGAATTGAGTGTGACACGGCCAAGCTCCTGGCCGTGTCACCTGCTTGTGTCACCCACTGATTCTCTTCGTTCTTTGCTCTTCTTTCTTTGGTCTTCTTCATTGGCTAAATATGGGACAGGACCAAGCTTGTGGCCGTGTCATGTGACACGACCAGTGGCTTGGTCGTGTCACCTGGATGTGTCAGCTTCTGCCAAATTTTCCTTCCTCTCTTGGTTCTCTTGGTTTTGCCCTTAAGGTGAGACACGGCCAGTGGCTTGGCCGTGTCTTGCTGCTTCATGCTATTCTTTCTTCCAAGGAAGTTTTTTTTTTTTTTTTTGCATATTAACCTAAAACAAACACTTGAAACAAACTTTAAACAAGAATCAAATGACACATTAACCAAAAACACATAAACACCACACTAAAAACTATCACAAAAATAACATAAACACTGGAATAAATTAAAACTACCAAAATTGATGAAATCACTAAATAAACAGATTAAAACTACCAAAATACCTAAAGAAAACAATATTCATCATAATAAATAAGATACAATTTTATGACAAAAAACTAATAAAACAACATGCAAACACCGACTGGAATGACATCATTCTCTTTGGTTTACGGGATGGAAGCAGTGTTGCTAATTGAAATTGAGATCAAGTCATTGAGGGTGGTCTTGGAAGCTGAACTGCTTGAGATGGAGTGGGTAGTAAGTAGATACACACAGTTAGCTTTACTAGAGGATAGAAGGTTAAAAGCATTGTATCATCATCAATTGTATCAAAGGAAGATAGCTCGAGCCTACAATAGAAGGGTTAAGATCAGAAAGCTCAGAGTCGGGGATTTAGTGTTGAAACAATGTAAACCTAATGTATCTGATCCAAGAGGAAAATTTAGACCTAGCTGGGAAGGGCCATATGTTGTGAAACAAGTCATGAACAAGGGTGCAGTGAAGTTATCAAATATGGATGGGAACGAATTTAGTGAGCCAGTGAACATTGACAAGTTGAAGAGGTTTTATGAATAAAAAAAAAAGAAGAAAAGGAACTTGCTAGGTTAAAAGCCCAAAAAGGGTGGCCTAGGCAAAAATTAGAGTAGTCCGCTAATTCAAAAACTCGAAAGGGCAGGCTAGGCAACAATTAGGGCTAAGTGAGAGAAAATCATCAATTAGAAAACCCAAAAGGGCTAGTTGGCAACATGAGTGATCTTGTGTATGCTGGCTTTATGTTTGGTTGTTCCCTAATTTAATAAAGCAGAATTAATATTAAATTTATTCTATGTGCACTATTTTAGGTATTTGACCAGATATGGATGAAATAAATAAACACGATAGCAAAAGGTGATGACAAATTATAAAAGGAAAAGAAATATCTCTTATTATTACTTTTATTATTTTTTCATCCTAACAAAACTCTTTCTAAAGAAATTGACAAATGTAAAATATATGGAAGATAATAAATGTAACATGTAGGCTAACTTTGCTTCCATTGATCCAAGTAGGCTTCAGTCAGACAAGGCATGTCCAAATCAGGAGTAAAATTGAAACCTCGTGGCTCAGCTCCATACTGACGGTCAAGCCGGCGAGGATCATAGCAAGTACCTCGATGAAGAGAAGCAAGAGGAACATACATCAAGTATGTCCGAATGGTGATACAATAAATCTTCTACTAAGGTACTAACCAACGGATGTTGACTTTAGCAAGAGAATGGATCCAGTCAACCCAGTCGGCATATGAAGAAGCAGGGTGGAGTAGTTTCCTAGCAGAGTGATATCACAGCAGATATTTGGCAAAGTCCATAGATGGAGTATCGAGCAAGCAGAGATGCTCCTGAAGCCAAATCTATAAGCACAAGAAAGGAATTAAAAAAAAAGAGAAAAAAAGAGAAAAAAGTTGAAAACCCGCAAGGGTGGCTTAGGCAAAAATTAGTACAGCTCGCTAGTTCTGAAAACCCACAAGGATGGGCTAGGCAAAAATTAGAGCAATATTAAAAAAAGAAAGACCTAAATCGAAAACCCGAGAGGACACTTGAAGTAGCAATGGACTCCCGGTCAATCTCTTTGACAATCCCGATTTAAGTTGGTCTAGTCCAACTAAAGTCTCAGCTAAGATCACGGGAATCGGCGACAAGCCTCCTTCCATTTGGTCCATGATATCCAATTCTCGTGGATCAATATTGCCATTAGAAGAAACAAGAAAAAATTGGCCAAGTAAGCATAGACAAAGCATACGTCCCCATGCCTTAGTAGGAGCCAAGTGAGAAAGGCAAAAGTCAATTAAGGGACCGAGCATAATTTTCTCACCTCTCTTCAACTGTAGAACTTCGGGCTTTGAAAGTTGAAATAACATTTGCATCTTTTGTTGAGTCTTGGAAATCAATATAGGTAATGCCATTGGTTAATTGCTCGAATACCTAAGGATGACCTCAAATTCTTCAATCATGGGACATATCTCAAAGCCATTAATCTCAAATGTCCTAGAATTCACATTCCAAAAAGAAGCCATGGCATGTAAAAAAGAATGATCCAATTTAATATTTTGAAAACACTTCAAAGTATCAATTTTTGGCCAAGATATTTATTTCCAATGAATGGCATTCATACTTTTAAATAGATTTTTATTTTCTTCAAATTGAGTTCGGTCATTGTTAACAATTGAAGGGAATTTGGATTTGTTAAAAGGAATTTTGATGCTGAAATTAAAAATTCGTGAAAAATTTCCTGGCTTCTGTATGAGGTCATGGCATGGAAAAAGATTTATATAGGATGATTGGCTACTCCAAATTTGACAAGGAATAGCTTGAGACTGAGACATGTAAGGATAGAGAATTAGCGACGAAACAATTTTGAGTTACCGCATTGCCTTTGGTTTTGTAAATTAGTGCTACTGTGGAAATTTTGAATGTGTAGAGGAAAGAACAATAATTGTAGTGTAGAAATAATAATGATGAAAAAAAAAGAAAAAAAGTCAAAAGTTGTAGTAAAAGTGCAAATTATATATCATCATTATTATTTTTATCATTTTTTATTTATTATACAATATTTCCTCAATTAATACAATACTGATAGATCACTAAGAATGGGGTGGAGGATCATGATCAAACAAAGCCCTGAAAAAGTCATCGCCTGTCGAAGGAGGAAGCATATCACCTATCCCGAGTCCACCCAAAGTAGGAGCACCTGAATCTCTATTACCTTGGAATTCAGATTTGTAACGTGTTTTATTAGTTTTTGTCATAGATTTGTATCTTATTTATTGTGATGATTATTGTTTTCTTTAGTTATTTTAGTAGTTTTAATCTGTTTATTTAGTGTTTTTATTAATTTTGGTAGTTTTAATTTATTTAAGTGTTTATGTTATTTTTGTTCTAGTTTTTAGTTTGATGTTTATTTGTTGTTGGTTAATGTTTATTTGATTCTTGTTTAAAGTGTGTTTCAAGTGTTTGTGTTAGGTTAATATGCAAGGAACCATATTAAGGGCAAAACCAAGGATCAAGAGAGGAAGGAAAGACCAAGGAACTAAGAGGAAGAAAACAATGGACAGTAGCTGACACATGCAGAGGACATGGCCAAGCTTGTGGCCGTGTCCCATACCAAGCTAAGGAAGAAGACCAAAGTCCAGAAGGTGACACACTCAAGGGACACGGCCAAGCTTGTGGCCGTGTCCCTCTAAATTTGTCAAACACGGCCAAGCTTCCTCCAAACTGGCCGTGTCACTCACCACTCCAAAGAAGAAAAGAAGAAAATCACACAGAAGCGAACACACTCAGGGGACATGGCCAAGCTTGTGGCTGTGTCCCTCCAAGAACCTCAAACACGGCCAAGCTTGTCTAAGCTTGGCCATGTCACTCATGGACTACAGAAGACGCGGATTTTTGGAGCGGAGGTTTCGTATAAATATTAGAATTAGGGTTTTCAAAGTGGGTGTTGAGAGTTTGAGTTTTATTCAGTCGTCAAAGAAAGAAGTTAGGGTTTCATATCTTGTTTTCTTTGATTATTGATTACACTTCGATTAAACTAGTCTAGATTAAATTTGTTTTTGCCATTGAAACATTCTTCGAGCAAGTTCTGAACAAGAGATTCTTCAGGAGCTAAGAAAGTTGTAATTTGGTTTTGTTCTCGAACTTTATCTCTTTAATTTCATTGGAATTGTATTCATGAATATTATTATGTCTAAATTGATTTCTTTGAATTTTAATGAGATGAGCATGTTTGATAACATTATTATGAACTAATTTGATCTAGTATGGGGTTTGTATGGAACTACTATGATTGTATGAATTGGTTATTGCTCTTAACTGAATTATTTCTTTAGCCTTGATTGAATGGAATTATTGTTAATATATAATTGATTGGCCACCCATTATGTGTTTTTATGTATTAGATGAAGGATTGAGAGATGAAGTCTAATACTGGAACAATTCAATTAGGGACTTAGGTGAATTAGAGATATAACCTAAGGAAAGGATTATTTCAATTGTAACAAGATTATTTGAGAGAGGTTTGAATGCGAGAGCTTATTTTCTTAATTCGATTAATTAAGTTGCTTGAGATTTAATCTTTGAAATTAAATTGGTTAAGAGGAATAACCGTTCATACATATAAGTAGTAGAGAAGTGCAAACCCTAGACCTTTCTATAAGTGAATCAATACATCAGCTCAGTTTACTTTTATTGTTTTAAACTCCACTCAATCTATTTTCATTAGTTTTAGCAATTTAAATTTATTCTAATTTGTTATTTGCAATCTGATAATCAATTAGCTTATCTAGCTTCCTTGAGAGATGACCTTGGGGCGATCACCTTTGCTACAGCTACCTCGTATACTTGCGAGTGACGCTTATAGTAGAGTTTATTAAAGTGCAACAAGTTTTTGGCGCCGCTGCCGGGGAAGCTAATTGGCGTAATTGTTTATTAGTCATAGATACTTTAGATTCTTTTTCATTATTTACTTTTTATTTTATTTTTCTTTTGCTTTTAATAATTCCTTTTTTCCAGAAATTTTGTTTATGCAAGGCAGGACACTACAAAAAAAACAGCAATATGCGATGCAATTAACGACGAAATCAACGACCAAAATACGATAGCGACAATATCAGTGACGAACAGCGAGAAAAATTGAGCGGACGGTAATGTCCTGGTAGCTAAAAAATCAACGACAAATCAGCGACCAATTGTGCGTGTCGTTGATTAGTGACAAATCAGTGACAAAACAGAGACAAATTTAATGACATTTTCATTTTTGGCGGGAATTATTTATTCTCGCTGAAAGTCGTCGCTGATTTAGCTTTGGTCGTTGAATTCATCTCTATTTGGGTCGTTAATTTAGTCGCTGAATTTGTCGCTAATTTGCTCGCTAAAGTTTGTCACTGATGTGTCACAGAATATTTCGCAATATTTTTCTCATTGTTTTAGTCGTTGATTTGTCGCAGAATTCAATATTATTTTGTCACCTTTGGTCACTGATTTTGTCCCGATTTTGTCGCAGTTTTGTAATTGTTTGGCTAAATTTTTCCAGTATTCCAATTTTTTTTTGTCTACACATTTTCAAGAACCTGTTGAATTTCAAATATAATAACTAAACCTGTTTATAAAATAGTCATTCATTACAATAATAATCAAATAACTCAACATTCATAATTAAGTTATTAGTGGCAATAAGTATACATAAACAATTCGAATGTAAAGTTTACCCCTTAAGAAAGTATATTGAACACATAAGGTCTTAATAATTCGACACTCCAAATACAAACAAAGAGAACACCAACTTTAATAATCTGACACTCCAAACACAAACAAAGAAAACACCAACTTTGATAATCCGACACTCCAAACACAAACAAAGAGAACACCAACTATCAAGTATATCCTACATACGAACATCGTCTTCCTCCACATTGTCATTTGCCGGAGTAGGAGGAGCATTTGTTTTCCTTCGTTGCTCAGATAAGAATAAGCGCATATCATCTAAAACATCATTCACCGAGCGCACATTAGCTATAACTTCATTCATTGATGCTATAACCTTGGCTTGCTCTTCTACCTTTTGTTGTAATACTTTCATAGTTTCCAATACCTCAGAGTCATTGCGATTAGCAGACATTGCAGAAAATGATGACCCAGATGGTTCATAGCATGAATAATGGGATGAGGAAGAACCCAGCCCATAAATACGAGATGTCTTACCTGTGCCACCAGCAGCCTCCACAAACACGCGTCGCTCAAGCTCTATTTGGGCTGGTGTTAATGAAGGCATATCATCCTCCTCAGCCTCAAGTGTCTGCAACTCAGGCTCGGCATTCTTAAGTTCTTGGTATTTCTCCTGCCAAAGATATATGCAAATCAAATTACATTTTTAACTATTTAATCTAAAATAGGATAAAAAAAATCTATCACATAAGCAATTAAGTGCGTGAGACTAGTGAAAGCCCACCAACACATAAGCAATCTATCAATTTTGACTGTTTTATGTGATCTTCCTGGCAGAAGGGAAAAAGCACAAGAGAAACATATTATGAGTGGCCAAAAAAAAATTCCAAAAATTCAGTAATTAAATTAGCTAAATAAGGGCTAGCCAATATACTAAAGATCAAGAAAAAGAACTAGGTTCAAGGAATATTCAGCTTTGCAAAGCAACTGAAAAATTTAGTAATGCTTCAAAAGCACATTTAAACTAGAACAGTGCCTTATTTTTCTTTTGCTGTTTTAATTGTAAGGACAACATTTCAATGGGTTTGATAAATTAAAATCCAGCAGCCAGGTCAGAGAATATGATTATCAGAGGATAAAATTATAACTCATCAAGTTCTTATAGGCACTGGATAGGCATGCAAGACTTATTTGGAGAAAATATATTATCTAGGAACAAAAAAAAATCCAAAGAGATTTCAAATTGAACCAATTCAAAATAGTTGGTAATTAAGAATTGAATATAATTAAAATAAAACAAAGAAATTGAAATGTTAAAACAAAGAATGTTACAATGGGAAAGGATTTGATTTGCAAACTACAAAGAATACTTTGGATTAAAGGTGTAGGATTTCAAGCACCCAAAGGTGATTTACAAAGAAAAGTATAATAAGAAATAACTTTTATTTATTAGTTCTCATCAAACAGCTCCATTTAAGCTCTCATAAAACCATGAATTTGCAGGTATTGGCTGCTTTGGAAGAGCATATTAAGGATTTAAAAATCACGTATTTAATCCAAAGGGGGGTAACTTTATGACCAATTAAGCTGAACATGAACTTGTTCCATTGGTAAAATAATAACATAAACAAAGTTTAGTTCATCTTGGAAAAGAATAATTAATCATTTTCAAAATTTATTTTTAAAATAAGTAAACATAATTCAGCAATAATCTCAGGGCCTTACTTGGTATAAACGAAAATTTCTATAAAATTTTATAGAATTCGTTTGAACTTTAATATTTTAATGATTGAAAATCACCACTTCATTGCCATAAATTCAAATTCATAGAATTCAACCTAACTAAATCAAATTATATACTTTGCACATAACACATACAATGAATTCATTTTAAACCAAACAGGATAAATGTAATGATACTGTAAAATATCTTCAAATTCATTCCTATCTTTCTTCTGTTCACATGAGCCATTGACAGTGCACAAATTCATTTCTATCTTTCTTCTGATAAGTTTTAGGATTTGTATTTTCGCAATTTATTATTAAATTTATATGTATAATTCTATAATTTGCAAATACAATATTTTTGCAAAAACATAACCAGGTGCCATTATCTCATTATTTGTCATTTGAAGTACTTAGAATCAGGCTGTATCATACAATTTCACCAGAATTAATTATAATAAAAGTGAGGCAATTATATAAAGAAATTGAATCAGTAAAGTGGATCTACGAGAATCTAGCTTTGCAAGAACCAAGTAATTAACAGTGAGAGGGCAAACCAGAAAAGATCCCGACAAGAGAAACGACGAGAAGAGAAGAGACGCATAGAATACTAGAGAGAGGTACTCACATTAAATTCAATTGCATACAGATATATAAATATTGAATATATGTACAAGACCAACCATAAGGGTCAAACCTTTCACAAGCATCCTCGAGTGAAGAAAATGGCCGCTTGACATCAGGGTGGCAAACTCGCCAAGCATCCTGGTAAGCCATTTGGAGCTCCACCTGGTTCATTGGGGGCCGGATTCCCTTCTGCTGCTGCCGCTGAGAAAGCTGTGCATTTTGCCCCAAATTAGATCCTTGCTGCTGCAAATTAGAATTAGGATTAGGGTTAGGGTTTTGCTGCGGGAGATTGAGCGGGCGATGAAGGCCAGGGGGACGGAGGTGAGCGTCGATGTTGGAAGGGAATCGAGAAATCACCGCCGCTTGTTGTTGTTGTTGGTGTTGTTGTTGTTGGGTTTGTTTTTGTAATTATTGTAACAAGAGAAATTGTTGCTGTTGATGTTGTGCTTGTTGTTGTTGTTGTAGCATCAATTGTTGGTGTTGTTGTTGATCCATTTCTCTGTCTCTCTCACAATCACTCTCTTCCTTTTTCTTCTCTGCTATTTCTCGCCTTCTCCTTCAATTTCGCTCTTTCGAGCTTCTTTTTCTTTCTAGACAAATACTTTACATTTATTTCTCTTATGGAATTTTTTTTTTAATTAATACCACTGTTTTTATAAAAATTGTGTTTACAGATTGTGCATATATATATATAATCCCATTTTCATTCCCACGCCCCTTATCAAAATAAGATGAAAAAAAAGTATAGTGAAGCAAAATTCAATACCATACATAATAATAATATTTGTATTATATAGAAATTAACAAACAACAAATAATAATCTTCGTTCTCTTCTCGAGGCCCTATCACCACCATTTTTACAAATTCTATTGATTTGCTGTGGATGCTTGTAATAAGGTCTAATATAATAAAATTCCTGCAAGTTCCAGAATCGGCTTTTTTATTTTAATTTTTTATGTTTTCCTTCGTGTTCCAGTAAAGATTATAATTTTTTCATAACCCCCACGTTCTAACTTGAATTTCAAATTAAGCCTCATTATTTAAATTATTTGCAATATTTAATATTATTTTTATCAAGATGAATTACTGTTTTATTTATATGAATTAATTTACGTGCCACCATATGAGGTTTTTAAAATTTATTTTATTTTTATTTTTTTTACTTAGAACTATAATCAATTCATTAAATCAACATATTAATTAATAAACAGAATAAATAATTAAAATACAATATAATAAATTATAATTACTCATTCTATCCATAAATAATTATCACTTTAAAATTTTATATAAAAATTAAAAAAATATTTAATAATTTATTTAAAAATAGAAAATAAAATTAATTTCTCGGTAATTCGTCGCAATATTCTCGCAAATTACCGATAATTCTGTGACTAACTATTTTTCTCGAACATCAGCGAGCCATTTAGTGACTAAATAGCGAGAAAATTCTTTCCAAAAAAAATCAACAACTTTCTCTCTAATTTGTCGCAATATTCTCGCAAATCAACGATAACTCTGCGACTAACATTTTTCTCGCAAATCAGCGAGCCATTTAGCGACTAATTAGCGACCAATTACTTTAAAATAGAAAATAAAATTAATTTCTCGCTAATTGGTCGTTATATTCTCACAAATCAACGATAACTCTGCGACTAACATTTTTCTCGCAAATCAGCGAGCCATTTAGTGACTAATTAGTGACCAATTACTTTAAAATAGAAAATAAAATTAATTTCTCGCTAATTGGTCGCTATATTCTCGCAAATCAACAATAACTCTGCGACTAACTATTTTTCTCGCAAATCAACGAGCAATTTAGCGACTAATTAGCGACCAATTACTTTAAAATAGAAAATAAAATTAATTTCTTGCTAATTGGTCGCTATATTCTCGCAAATTAACGATAATTCTGCGACTAACTATTTTTCTCGCAAATCAGCGAGCAATTTAGCGACTAATTAGTGATAAAAAACTTTCCAATAAAAAATAAACACATTCTTTGCTAATTTGTCGTAAATTAGTCGTAATGTCGTCGCTGATTGTTAGCGCCAAAATTTGGCGCAAAATTCAGTGACACATTCAACGAGAAACGACCTTTTATCGCTATTCAGCGACAGATTCTACGACTATTTTTTGTCGTTAATCAGCGACACATTTAGCGACCCATTCAGCGACGGAATGTTGGAAAAACGCTTATCTTGATTATTTGTCATAAAGTTGTCGTTGATAAAGTCGCTAATCAGTGACGAAATAAGAGTTGTCGCAGAATACGTTGCTGATTGCGCTTTTTTTTGTAGTGGGAGATCACTTGGAGGAGAGTTATACCCAGTCATTCCAGAAATCCAGAGAGTGAAAAGGAGCAGAGAAGAGTTTGAATTGTACACCGGATTTGATACTACAGAGGAGGACACTTCTGATTTTGAGTCGGAATCTGCACAATCTACCAACATGGGAGAAGAAAGGCAAAGAACTATGAGAGATTTTGCTAGACCTGTCATTGGAACTTCCACCTCTTGCATAAGATTGACAGATGCAGCAAGAAATTATGAGTTGAAGAACATTCATTACAACATGCTGCCATCATTCTATGGAGTTCCAAATGAAGATCCTTTGAACTTTATTCGGGATTTTTATTCCACCCTCAACACTTTTCCATTGGGAGGACTAATAGAGGACCAGTTGAGGATGAGATGTTTCTCGTATACATTGAAGGATAGGGCAAAGAGCTGGCTTATGATGTTGCCCGAAAATTCTTTGACAACTTGGGAGCAAGTTTATAATAAATTTATGGGCAAGTTTTACTCACATCAGAAGACAACTGAATTGAGAGGGAAGATTGCTACATTCTCTCAATTTGAAGGAGAGCCATTTCATGAGGCTTGGGACAGATTTAAGATGTTATTGATCCAGTGTCCACATCATCACTACCCACTTCAACTTCTGAATCAGTTTTTCTATGATGGTCTAACCCATCAATTTCAGAACATTGTTGATAACACAGCTGGGGGAGCTATGGGAGAAAAGACAGCTGATGAAACTTATGAGATCTTTGAGATGTTGGGAGCTAATTCTCAACAGAAAAGTGTAAGAGGAAGAAGTAAAGGGGTGAATCAACTGGAAGCCAATAGTGAGATGGTCAATCAGATAGCTGAATTGACAAGCCAAGTGCAGATGCTGAATATGAAAAACAACACTTCTTCATCCACTCAAGAAGTGTGTAACACCCCTTCCCAACCTACATGTGTAAGCCGAGTAGAGGCGCCACACTATCCAAATGTTGCTACCAATTTTACATAGTCAAATTTTTATTCCGATTTTACAGAAATTTTGCCAGAGGTTCGCCTAGAAATTTGGGTCCCAAGTGTCAACAAAACTGATTTTTCTGATTTTTGAAACATTTTTACACAAGCCAATATGAATACAATCAGTTTCCAATACACTCCCAATGAATCCACCTTGGCAAGAAAAATTCACACTTCTAATCCAGAATAAAGTAGAGATTTATTATTATTACATACCAATAACGTACAGTATCACATACTGACTCTCAATCTTATATACATATACATGCCACAACTAGTTAACTCATAATGGAAACTAAAGGCTACTCTGAGGTGTTGCGCTGTGTTGTGCTGCTCGATGCTAATCACCAAAATCTACTGCTCCAAACCTACGAGTCAAGAAAACTCAACTTGCTGAGCGTTGTCGCTCAGTGGGTACTTTACCAATAAAAATAAAAGTAGTATATGAAAGTATTCGAAATCAAAGGAAATAATTAAATCCACAATCAACCAACTTTATACCAATAGAAATCGTGATACATTCAGTGTGATATGCTTTCAATAATGTAAAATCATAATTCAAACTCATTGGCATTATATAGTTTAACAAAAAATAATATGTCTTTGATTCAGGCTCTACTGGTATATAGGGAACCATAGTGATAAGGCAGTGGGCCTCCCCACTGTAACATAGGTGGCCCTCTCCACCGATATCAGATCACAAGAATGGGCCTCCCCATCCTGGTTGTAACCAATTCCGCTCTACGGCCTATACCCGTAGGTAACCGCCGGAGCATTCCAATCACAATTTCACAACATCTCTGCTCCACGGCCTATACCCGAAGGTAACCACCGGGGCATATCAAACACAATAAGTGGCAGTACTGCATAAGTTAGTATAGTGCACCATACCCTTATCTACCACTCCCACTATCCAGTAGAGCAAAATGGTTAAAATGATTCAATTTAAGTCTCAAACCTCATTTTAGAATGACTCGAGAAATCATTTTAATTTCCATCGCACTTTGCCATTTATGCCGCGCACCGCATTCTTTGGTCAAACCGTTATTCTTTTTCACATATTTAACATCCACAATAAACATATCAAACATTTCAAAGCATTCCTCAAAAGATCACAAATTAACCAAATGAATAGTGTTGCGGCGAGAAAAATCGGCAACGCAAAATGGCATGACCAAATGAATAATAAATTCTGGATTTTCGTCAAAATTTCAGTCCACTTCAGTCATGCATTTGACCAAGTAAATGATCTTATTTTTGGCTGAAATTTTACAGAAAACTTATTTCATATGTTGACTAATTGCATGTAAAATTTCGTTGAAAAATTCATTCGTTTGCTGCCTCAAACAATTGACACAAAAATAGTCCAGAAGCTGTCACTTTGGGACCATTTCGGCCCAAACATATGAAATACATAGGATAGTTTATTTTTCTTTTGCAAATCAATATGAAGGCTTCTTTAATGGTTAGGTGAAGATTCAAATACTTCCCTTTAATAACTTTTTCATGTTTAACTCAAATCAAACTAATTAAAGTTCATCAACATCAAAAATTCCATAAACCAAAGTTTGTAAGAAAAATAAAATTTCTTTTATGGTAAAGCACCAAATCAAAAGTAATTATTCAAAGGTAAAGTACCAAACCTTATTTCTTTAATTCCTCTTAGCTTTTCCTTCTTCTCCTTCTTTAATTCTTTATTTCTCCTTCAATAAATTCAAGATACAACATAAACCTTAGGATTTTAAAATAATAACTTATCCTCCATTTCCTTTCCAACCGAAACCCTAATCCAACCTTATTAATCTTTATACATCTTGATTCTTCCATTTAATCAATTAATCTCATCACTTACTTAATATTTTTCCAATTCCACATAAAGACTCTAATCTCCAATCTTCCAATAAATATATAACTACCTAAAATTAATACTAAAATTAAAGTCTACTTACTAGAAAACCTTAAAAACTTACCTTAAAAATCAAATTTGGAGAAACTTGGAAGTCCTTTGGTGTTTCCCTTTGTTGGCCGAAATTTGTAAGTGGAAAAAGAGAGAGTTTGTTCTTCATATCACATATATTTATATACAAAGGAAATGATGATCACCTTATGTGTTGGTTAAACCCTTTAAGACCACTTGTCCACCTTTCTCTTTCTTCATTTATTACTCATGCTAAATGGTTATTTTTGATTGGCCAACATTAGATTTTTATAGTTTTCTTTTCCTTTACTTCTTTCCACTTGTCCCTCTTCCCATAGGATATCCTAAAGTTGTCCCGGGTTACCCATACGGTCCCGACACGAAACCGGGCCCACATTAATCGGTCATATCTTTTAAACCGTACAGTTGCATGAGTCAAACTATATATAGTTTTGATCCTTTCGACCTCTACTTTCTATTTATAAGGTCTATTTTAGGTTTCCAAGTCATTTTGAAAAATTACCAATAAGCCCTCAACTTTTTATAAAATTCCCTTTAGGTCCTTTCTTTGCTCGGGTTTTCTCCGGCTCCATTTCTACTGACGATTGTTTCATATTTAACCCCTTGTCATCCTCTACGTACTCATGTTTTTATTTCCTACTTTAAATTCATGTATAACTTTAATTTATAATGACCAAAATGCCCTTAGTCAACATGTCTTGGTTTTTCTTTAACGGGACATTTCCTGGAAAAACCGTTACACGTCGTTGCGATCCGATTTTTCTCTACACTCCATTTTTGAAATCTGTTATATGCACTATTAAGAACATCCAGTGCAACTTTTTTTTAAATTATATTTATATCCCCAAAACTTTTAAAAATTACAATTAGGTCCCTTTGGTCATACAACCTTATCTAGGGCTGTTATCAAGAATTATCTTCTCCTTTCCCCTTCTCTCGCTGTGCACGTGACTACTCTGCATAATTGCGGTAGGCGGATGTGACAAAGTGTGTGGAATTTATGGAACTTTCGGGCATGGAGCAAATATTTGCCCCTCCGCATATGAGTCTTATGGTAATGAAGCTGAGCAAGTCAATGCTATGGGGGGATATCAACCAAGGGCCCGGAATGAATCTTATTCCAATACTTACAATCCTGGTTGGCGGAGTCATCCAAATTTTTCCTGGGCAACAAATAATTCTCAACAGCCTTTCCATTTACTCCAGAGACAAAACCAACAGCAGGGTCAATCTTCAAATCAAGGGCAGCCTAAGAGAGAGAGTTTGGAGGAAAGTTTACAGGTTTTTATCCAAGTCAGTGCTAAAAATCAAGAGATGAATAACAAGAGGCTGGATTCATTAGAAGCATCTTTTAAGAAAGTGGAGACTCAAGTGGGACAACTTGCACAACAGATGCAGATTCAACAAAAGGGGAAATTCCCAAGTCAACCTGAGCAGGCACAATCAGTGACTGTTCTTAGAAGTGGCAAGGTAATTAACAATAATGTTGAAAATAATTCTGTGAATGCAGGTGAGCAAGAGAATAAAAAGGAAGGAGAACCAGAGAACAAAGGTGCTGGAGAAAGATCAATGAAGAAATCCCCTTTAGCGGATTTACACAAGGCAAGCAATCCATACCGGCCACCTATACCTTTCCCCAGTAGGTTGAAGAATGATAAACAAGATAAGCAATTTTCTAACATCTTCAACATGTTGTCTAAGGTAAGTATTAACTTACCCTTACTTGAAGCAATAAAGAACATGCCAGCTTATGCCAAATTCTTCAAAGAACTAATAACCAAGAAAAAGAGGTATGGGCCAGATGAAAAGGTGATAGTTTCAGAGGTAGCTAGTGCTGTTCTGCAGCATAAACTACCTCCCAAGCTAAAGGATCCTGGTAGCTTTATAATTCAACTTACTATGGGGAATGGAAAGGGGACTGATGGCATGTGTGATCTAGGAGCCAGTGTAAATTTGATGCCTTATTCTGTGTATCAATAATTAGAACTAGAGGAACTTAAACCAACCAAAATGGTGTTGCAATTAGCTAATAGATCTCTTAGATTCCCGAAAGGAGTTATAGAAGATGTGTTAGTTAAGGTTGGAGGGTTGATAGTACCTGTGGATTTTATAGTTCTTGACATGGAAGGAAGTAACCCTACACCATCAGCACACACTATTTTGCTGGGTAGGCCTTTTATGGCGACTACCAACACCTTGATAGATGTTAAAAATGGTAAATTGACAATGACTGTCTTAGGACAAACGGTTGAATTTTCTATTTTTAACACTTCTCCCATTCCTACAACTGCTTTATATGAGGATTGTTCTTTAATTGATTGTGTTGACGCAGTTGTTTTAGATGTTCTCTTGCAGACAGGTTCCTCGGATAAATTGGAGGTGGCAATGACTTTAGATCGTGGTTTGGATATTTTTTATTCAGAAATAGTCAGTTGCCTTGAGACATTAGAGAGTGTTGAAATAGAGAAACTTAAGGAGGACCCAGTATTTGAACTTCCCTCCATCCAAAAGGAAGAGAAGAATCCTTCACTAGAGTTAGATGAGCTGAGGAATGAGGCATATGAGAGCTCGAGGATTTATAAGGATCGCACTAAAGCACTTCATGAGAGATTTATTGTGCGAAAGACTTTGAGTCCAGGTATGAAAGTTTTACTTTTTAACTCTCGTCTCTGTCTGTTTCCAGGTAAACTCAAGTCTCGATGGAGTGGTCCTTTCGAGATAACTCAGATATATCCTTCTGGTGCCATTGAATTGCTTAACTCTCGAATAAATGAGACTTTTAAAGTAAATGGACAGAGAGTTAAACCATACAATGAAGGGTTTCAAGAAGTGAGGATCATTGATAGCACTTTGATCCACGATCCCTAAGGTCTTGCAGTGATGTCCAGCTATATGACATTAAAGAAGCGCTAAATGGGAGGCAACCCATCAGTTTGCATTTCTTTTTATAGTTATTATTTTATATTCAGCAATTTTGATTTTATGTTTGTTTAAATAAATGGAATGGGTGCTTTGATTGATTTTTATTTTTCTAATGTGTTTCAGGGTTGATTGAAGAAGAGGTTTGCAATTTCTTTAAGATTTGGTGATATAAAATAAAAATATAAATATAAAAAAAAGTTAAAAATGGCGGTAGGAGACATGGCCAACAAGCTTGGCCGTGTCCTTGGCCGTGTCACATGGGACACGGCCAAGCTTCACCTAAACAAATTCCATTTCTTTTGTTTTTGCAAAGTTTTTCACAGTAGGTGACACGGCCAACAAGCTTGGCCGTGTCCTTAGCCGTGTCACATGGGACACGGCCAAGCTCCACCCAAAACTCCTTTGTTTTTATTTTGCAACTTTTCTTCACAGAATCAAACACACCCTTGGGACACGGCCAAGTCACTGTCCGTGTCCCTCAAAACACACTAGACACGGCCAAGCTCACCCAAGCTTGGCCGTGTCCCTTCACTTTTACACTTTAAAAACACGATTTTTGCACTGTTTGCTCATTCCAATCCCTAGATCTTTTTTGTTTTCTCTCTCTCTCTCTCTCTCTCGACTTCTCTCTCCCAAAACTCCATTGTTGTGTTTCAAAGCTTCAAAACCACCATTAAATCTCAATTTTCTTCACCAAAACTACAATTAATCCATTAAATCTTCTTCTTCTCTCACAAAAGATCAATTTAATCGGTTTAAATCTCAAAATTTTTTTTCCAGATCTTTTAAGATGCCAAGAATGAAGATGGTTTCCCACCGCAAGAAGAAGAGACCTACAACTGAAGGTGCATCTTCATCTTCATCGTTTTCATCTTTGAAGAGAGCGAATCTTTTGCCTCGGGGTTTTTTCCCGACGAGGTATGTCAATGATGAATCCCTCAATGCTCTTAATATTAGGGATAATTTTTATCATTATGTTCAAATCCTTGGGTGGGAGAACCTAGTCTCCTTGCGACCTTTACAATTTCAAGAGCTTACTTTGGAGTTCTTAATATCTCTTAATGTTGAAAGAGATGCGCAGAAAATTTGCTATAGGTTGAGTTTTAAGTTGCTTGGAAAATCATTTGTGATTAGTATTGAACAATTAAATGGTATATTTGGTTTCCATCAACATGGTGAAAGGTCGGTACCTAAGGAATTTAAACAACAATTTGCTTGGGGAGCATTGGGCTCGGGGACTTATGTGGCCAAATCGGCCAAAGCAACTAAATTGAGCAATCCCGCTTTGAGGTATTTGCATCATTTTATGTCTTGCGGATTCTTTGCTAGGAAGGAAAGCCCGGGTGTAGTGGAACTGAGTGAACTATTTTTCTTAGATTGTGTGGTTAATGCAGTGCCTATTAGTCCCGGCTATTGGTTAGCCGATGTTTTTGATAGTGTGGCAAACAAGAAGAAGGGGGCTATCTGTATTGGAGGATTGGTTACCACATTGGCCATAGCCCTTTTTGATGAATTTGACCCGAGTACCTGTCGCATGACTAGAATTACGGGTAATGACTCATTGGATTTGGCTATACTAGAGAAGATGCATATGGTGGTGCATAGGAGAGGGGCTTATATGATGGCTTCAGCTGAGCCAGAAGTACCGAGGGACAGACAGAAGAGAACTCGAGTTCAAGAGGAGTCCGATTCAGATTCTCTTGATTTAGATGAAGATGCTTCGGTCTTGGATAATCAAGAGATACTTAATAGGATTGAGGCCCTGAAGAGCAAGGTAGACCGTAACCATGTTGCGGTCTTGCAACAGTTGGGTCAAATTAATAGCAACCTTGCTAATATTTTGAGTCTTCATCCCTTGGCTGCATCATCTTCACATCCTCCTTCACCGTAGATTACTTTGGCGCTAATATTTGGAGAGATTTTCCTTACTTTCTTATGTTTAGTTATTGCATATTTTTGTTATTTTTTGTTTTTGTTTTTGATGTTAACATTTTATATTTTGGATATTTTATTTTATATATTGTATTTTGTTTTTGAACATTTGTGTTTGTGATGAAAAGTTAGGATTTTGCCTCACCAGGGTACGATGGAAAACAGGTTGTACCTTAACTCTTTCTCTTTATTATTCTTGTTTTCCATTGAGGACAATGTAAATTCTAAAGTGTGGGGTAATCTTTTAGCTTTTCTTTAATTTTTGTTTTGTTTGTCTTGGTGTGTTTTATTGTGCGTTGTGCAAGGTATAATTGTTGAAAACTTATTGACTTTTCTGTGATTCTGGTATTATATTTGAGACTTTAGTATCAGCATAGAGATTAGCATTTGAATTCATTCAAGATCAATTTTTACATTCTGCAATTCATGACATATAAATCTTTGAGAACCCACCTTTGTGAGTTTTGAGCCTCATAGATTGAATGTTATTGTCAATTGAATTTCTTTTCTTAAGTGTGCACCTTCATGATTTTGCATCTCTAGAGTTTGTTTTTGCATACTAATTGAACTCACATTATGATTTAACCTCAAGTTTTAAAATGATGAAGGCAAATTAGGTTAACCCTTTAGCTTAAAAAGACCTCCCTTAATTATGAATTCTTTAGTGAGCCAAGTTAAGCCTTTGACCTTTTCTTGATTAATCAACACAATTCACAACTCAACATTTTCTTATTATCATCATACCAGCATTAAGGAATGGAGTTTCTTATGATATGACAATAGGGTGGTTTAATTCAAAAGTGTGGGGTAAGCAAGTAAAAAAAAAACAACAAAAAAATGGTATTGCTATTTGGGGTTGAAATGCATACTGTGCATTGTATTTTACTAAGAGTCGCTTATTCTTTTCCTCTACATTTTAAGCTAGATGTTCCATGCAATTTTATATTTTGTATATATATGTATTAAAAAAATGAATGATAAAAAATATATATATAAGAAAATAAAGAAAAGATATATATATATATATACAAAATTCATATATTTTCTAGCATTAGAGGAATGTCGACTCATGTACTTTTCTTTAAGTATGCAAGTATGTGAGATTATCAATGGTTGGTGAATATGCCATTTGAGGGAGCTATGAGTTTCTTAGCAAGAGTATTGTCTAATTTAGATACTCCATTTCTTGATGCTCCAGCTTAAATGTCTTTTCTCACACCTTCACCTTAGCCCCATTACATCCAAATAAAAGACCTTCGAATTATTTCTTGAGAAAATCAGTGAGGGAGATTGGATAATTAAGCAAGTTTATGGTAGTATGCAGTCGTGAGTGATTTGAGTGAATTAACCTATGAAATCAAGTGAAACACTTAGATGAGAGATGTGATTTGTATGTCTAGATTAATGAATGAGTTAAGAAAATCTTGATTGAAAGAAATTGCAATTATTTATGGCTGAGTCTTGAAGGATTTCATTTTATATACTGGAATTATAGTTAAGGTTGTTTGAGTTTTTAATTTATGCCATGTGAATTTGCTTGAGGACAAGCAAAGTTTTAAGTGTGGGGTAGTTGTTTTATTAGTTTTTGTCATAGATTTATATCTTATTTATTGTGATGATTATTGTTTTCTTTAGGTATTTTGGTAGTTTTAATCTGTTTATTTAGTGTTTTTATTAATTTTGGTAGTTTTAATTTATTTAAGTGTTTATGTTATTTTTGTTCTAGTTTTTAGTTTGATGTTTATTTGTTGTTGGTTAATGTTTATTTGATTTTTGTTTAAAGTGTGTTTCAAGTGTTTGTGTTAGGTTAATATGCAAGGAACCATATTAAGGGCAAAACCAAGGATCAAGAGAGGAAGGAAAGACCAAGGAACTAAAAGGAAGAAAACAATGGACAATAGCTGACACATGCAGAGGACACGGCCAAGCTTGTGGCCGTGTCCCATACCAACCTAAGGAAGAAGACCAAAGTCCAGAAGGTGACACACTCAAGGGACACGGACAAGCTTGTGGCCGTGTCCCTCCAAATTTGTCAAACACGGCCAAGCTTCCTCCAAACTGGCCGTGTCACTCACCACTCTAAAGAAGAAAAGAAGAAAATCACACAGAAGCGAACATACTCAGGGGACACGGCCAAGCTTGTGGTCGTGTCCCTCTAAGAACCTCAAACACGGCCAAGCTTGTCTAAGCTTGGCCGTGTCACTCATGGACTATAGAAGACGCAGATTTTTGGAGCGGAGGTTTCGTATAAATATTAGAATTAGGGTTTTCAAAGTGGGTGTTGAGAGTTTGAGTTTTGTTCAGCCGTCAAAGAAAGAAGTTAGGGTTTCATATCTTGTTTTCTTTGATTATTGATTACACTTTGATTAAACTAGTCTAGATTAAATTTGTTTTTGCCATTGCAACATTCTTCGAGCAAGTTCTGAACAAGAGATTCTTCAGGAGCTAAGAAAGTTGTAATTTGGTTTTGTTCTCGAACTTTATCTCTTTAATTTCATTGGAATTGTATTCATGAATATTATTATGTCTAAATTGATTTCTTTGAATTTTAATGAGATGAGCATGTTTGATAACATTATTATGAACTAATTTGATCTAGTCTGGGGTTTGTATGGAACTACTATGATTGTATGAATTGGTTATTGCTCTTAACTGAATTATTTCTTTAGCCTTGATTGAATGGAATTATTGTTAATATATAATTGATTGGCCACCAGTTATGCGTTTTTAGGCATTAGATGAAGGATTGAGAGATGAAGTCTAATGCTGGAACAATTCAATTAGGGACTTAGGTGAATTAGAGATATAACCTAAGGAAAGGATTATTTCAATTGAAACAAGATTATTTGAGAGAGGTTTGAATGCGAGAGCTTATTTCCTTGATTTGATTAATTAAGTTGCTTGATATTTAATCTTTGAAATTAAATTGGTTAAGAGGAATAACCGTTCATACATATAAGTAGTAGAGAAGTGGAAACCCTAGACCTTTCTATAAGTGAATCAATACATCAGCTCAGTTTACTTTTATTGTTTTAAACTCCACTCAATCTGTTTTCATTAGTTTTAGCAATTTAAATTTATTCTAATTTATTATTTGCAATCTGATAATCAATTAGCTTATCTAGCTTCCTTGAGAGACGACCTTGGGGTGATCACCTTTGCTACAACTACCTCGTATACTTGCGAGTGACGCTTATAGTAGAGTTAATTAGAGCGCAACATAACGGTCCTCATCCAAAGTAGACAAAAGAATCTCATGGTCATCAGTTTGGGGTCCCCTAGATGATGAAGCACCAGGATCTCTCATCCCCTAAAACCGAAAGTCTCAAAAATCTTGCTCTGACTAATGATACAAATTTTCAAAATGGGCAACCTATTGACGACTAGCAGCTAACTCTTCTTGAAGTTTCTTATTTTGTTCCTCAAGTGTTCGCAGTGAGCCAGAAAGAAAAGGTAAGAGCATACATAATCATGCATACATGTAGTATAAATTATCATGAAATAGGAAAACCTACCAAGTAATTCATATCAATGCCCTATGGATGAGGCGGGATCTCCGGTTGATTAGAATGAGCAAATGGAGGTGCAGTAAAGGAAGGTCCAACCTCATGATCAAATGAGCCAATAGCCTGAAAATAATCATTAAAACAGTCAAAAAAAGTTAAGAAAGAAGTAATTACAATGGAAAAATGGTAAAAGTTTACTTGAGAGTTGCTAGCCCTAAGATACGGGACGGACCCTCTTCCCTCTACATGATACTCCTCTTCATTGCTATCCTCCTTTTTCTTGGGAATCTCCTGAATGCCAATAGGAGATACATCAAAGTTCAAGAGTCCTACTCAAATAAACTGGGTATATAATGCACCCGGTGGATAGAGAAAGGTTTCAACATCATAACCGTGCTGAAATAACCACCACACATTCTCCAAAATTGATGCGATGTTTAAAGTATACTCTGGGCAATTCATCAGGATCCTCCATCGTTCAAGACCAATGAACCACTCATACACTCTCTCCTCGAGAAACTAGCCACTAGACACAGGGCTGGTAATGACTCGGGGGGTATGCTGAAAAGGCAATGTAGCATTTATGGAAGAAGTCCAGTTCATCCGCTCTTCTGTGTTCCACCAAGCCAAATTGACCTACAAAATGACATAAGGTAAGTGAACTTTTATATAAATTTTAATGTATACTAATACTATTTTACCTGGCCCCAAGTTAAGCAACTCAAGAGATAGCACTGAGTGTGCACATGGTGAGAGCCGAGAACTGATACACGATGGGACAACCAAAAATTCAATCTGGGATACCTGACTCTCTCTCAGGAAATGTCAGGTACCCTCACAAGATTATGCTTATATGCCTATACCTAAAATAATAAAAAAATTCTAAATCATGCAAGAATAAGAATGGAATTGACAATGGTGGAAGAAGAGTACCTCGACAACCACCATGAAACCAATGAAAGATTTCTTATTTCTGCAAATCTTGTCTAGTCCATAATAGAGACAGGCAAGGCCAACTTCACCCCAGCAGTAAAGCGGTACCATACTCATATCAATAAGGGCCCTCAACACCGACAGATGGATGGTAGATTTGGTGCTGCATAAAATGGTCAACCCGAGAAAATACAGTAAAAATCCTCGAGCATATTGTTTGGCTGTTTCCCTATGAACCCGTCCTTCGTAGTTCATCCAATAACTCCGAATTGGCTCAATTTTTATCTTGAAAGGCCCTTTTAATGATGGTTCCATACCTATTAACTATTGGACTTCTTTAAATGTTAGAATATCATTGGTAAGAGGGACTGAAAGGCCATAGTACCGGATACCAGTTATGGCTGCATAATCGACTGGGCCAATAGTCATCTCTCCTATAGGTAGGTGAAAAGTATGGATCGTGTCCATCCACCACTCCAACAATGCTTGAACTACACTCTTGTCTATCGGACACTCCTCATATGATAATTGCCGGGTAAAGCTTTCAAAACTGCAAAAATAAAAAGAATCGGTGATGAAAAAATCGGCAACAAAAAAAATCATCGCCGAAAAGTTGGACGAAATGGCCAAGGCCATTTCGCCTATAGGAAAGTCCTGCGGGCGAAATGCCCAGCACGCCAACTCTCGCAAGTTTCGCTTGCCAGTCCTCGTAGCCAGCTGCAGCAATTTTTTTTGCCAGCGAAATTTTTCCACAACAGTTTTTTTCACCAACGAAATTTTTCCGACGCAATTTTTTCCGAAACCAAATTCTATTTGGTTTCGGTTTCCTTTTCCTAATTAATGATAGTTTCCATAAACAAATTGAATTAATCATATAAATATCCTATAAATAAGACTAAAAAACAACAGAGAAAGGGGGAGGAATTCCTGAAAAGGAATCAGACTTTAGACAGACTTGGAATTTGGAACTGGGACTTTACAAATTGATCAGACTTCTTAGAAGAGAAGAGGCAAGCAAGCAATCATGCTATCAAAGGTAACAACCTTGCCTTTGACCTTGTTCATCCAAGAAGCAATTTTTGGTGGAACCAACAAACGAAGGTTTGAATTCTTAATTTCTTTTTGTTTCTTACAGTAGCTTCGTTCTTTATTTGATTCGTAAGATTATACACTCAAAACTTCAATCTTTGAAGATGTAATAACTTGATCTTTGTTTCCAGAAACCTTAAGTGATTTCCTCTATTTCTAAATACCTTAAAAATATTAATTCGTTTCTTTGTTTTCCAAAAACCTTAAATCGTTCAACCTGTTTCTTCAAAACTTTAAAACCCTAAATTGATCCTTTTATTTCTAAAAACCCTAAAAAAATATACTTTTCTGTTTCTAAAAACCTTAAATCGTTTTGCTTATTTCCAAAAAACTTTACAAAACTCTAAACTATTTTCTTCAATACTAAAACCAAACATATTTTTCGAAACATTAAAAACCCTAATTCCCTCAAAACCAAAACCATAAACCCTAGTTTTCCTAAACCCTAACCCTAATCCTTAAAACCTTATATACCTAAACATTCAAATCCAATATAGTAAAACCAAAATAACAATCTGTTACCAAACCTATTTATTTTAAATCACACTAGCATTATTTTCATAAAACATCCAAAACCCTAAATCTTTAAAATGTCCAGTAGCATTATTCATTTTAAAAAATAATATTAGTTACTCAAAATTCCAAAACCCTATTATCTAAATTCTAAACCCTAAAATCCTAGAAGCGGGACCGCGGTATGGGCTCATTGAAGGGATCAATATTCATTTGTATATTATGAGTCCAATATTTAACTTTCCTTTTTCCAAAGCCCTAATTTAGTAACTAAATTTCTAAAATCCTATTTTAAGATGCGAACCCTAAATTATATATTTATTGCTTTATTTAATTTTAGATTTGATTATATAGTTTATTAGATGCTTTGATTTTTTTAATTTTAATGCTTGATTTATTTAATTTATCATGGATGAATGCTTATTATATATTTTGATTGATGTTTAATATCTTTGATAATGATTTATTTATTATGAATGGTTATTTACTTTTATCGATTTATTTTTTGATTTCCAAATGTTGTAAGAGGTATGTTTCCACTTTGTGGGCACCTCATTAGTTAAATATCATGTAATTTAAATTGCTTTTATATTTTGGACCAATGTAAAGGACATGTTTCTACCTTTCGGTGGGTGTCCTATTAGTTTAGACATGGATGATGTAGGGACATGTTTCCATCCTCGGATGGGTGTCCATTTATTTTCTTTGTTTGGACATTGCTTTGATTTTATTATAACGATGCTTTATTTCAATTGTTGCATGTAATATGGATAATATTGTTATACTTAAGAATTCTATAATATTAAGACCTGTAAAGGAGGCCGGTTCCAATGAACCAGGCGTTGTGGGGGTGCTGGGCCATTTCTCACCTTTCCCACACGTACCCAACTTTTCAAACCCATTAGGGGGTTGGGGATTCCTTAGAAATTAAGTCATCCACCCCTTTCTTTTTCCCTTCCTGTCTGAGTGGCGACTCTACTTTCTCTGGACTTAGGTCCGTGTTCTCTAAGGCCCCGAGCCTAAACAGTACCGAAGTCGTAAGAATCATTCCACCGGGAGTGGGGGCGAAAATCCCCTCTCACATGGGCTTTATAGACACATCCTCCACCCTGGATAACACAATGATCACGCTAACATAGAGTCAGGTAAGTTAACACAAGGTAAGTATATCATCATACCAATACCACTGATTTATAGACTAAACTTACTCATTATATTCTATTTTAATCTATCTATCTATTTGTCTATTAAATTCTTAAATATAGTCATCTAATTAATTTATTTTTCCTAAATCTAGAAAAAAAAACACACAAAAAACACAAAAAAAATATATGATAAAATAATAAATACATATTTGTGTTGTTAAAATATTAAATTGCATTGTTACCTTAGTTTTTTGATTTGAACTACGATGAAGCTGCATCCCAGCTAATAGACTTAGAGTTCCATTTTAATGCCATCGAATAAATTCCAATAATTCAGCATTGAATCGAGGTCCTGATCTCGAAACATGCATTTTCTTCTCAACTCTATGCTAAACTCTCTGATTTAACTATCAAAATATGTGAGTGTGGATGAATATGGTAGAAATGAGCCGAGATTTATATATAAAAATTGCAAAGGAAAAAGACAAAAAGGAAAAAGGAAAAACAATATTCTCGTGGAAAAAAAAGAAGAAGAAGAAGAAAAAGTAAATATTACTGTTGATAAATAGTAAATGAATAGTTAGTGAATAGTGCATAAATAGTGATTACACAGTGAATAAATAGTAAACTCAATTATTCAATTCAATTATTTAGATATTTGCGTGAATATAAATATTTTTGCACTTTTAACATAATTTTACACGCAGGGGGCAAGAATATATAGGCATGGTAAAAAATAGCTAAATTTTTTTTTGCAAATTTCTTTAGTATCCTACTGACTATAATTATTTTTTGCAGATAACTAAATTATTTTTAAGTCCAGAACTTACCTCGGGTCCAAAATCCAAATCCAAATTTTACCTCGAGTCCAGAAGCCAAATCTTAAATTCACCTTGGGTCTAGAACCCAAATTATTTTTAAGTCTAGAACTTACCTAGGGTCCAGAACCCAAATCTTAAATTCACCTCGAGTCCAGAACCCAAATTATTTTTAAGTCCAGAACTTACCACGAGTCTAGAACTCAAATCTTAAATTCACTTCGGGTCCAGAACCCAAATTATTTTTAAGTTCAGAACTTATCTCAGGTCTAGAACGCAAATCTTAAATTTACCTCGGGTCTAGAACCCAAATCTTAAATTTATCTTGGGTCCAGAACCAAATTATTTTTAAGTCCAGAACTTACCTCGGGTCCAGAACCCAAATCTTAAATTCACCTTGGGTCCAGAAACCAAATTATTTTTTAGTCCAGAGCTCAAACCAACCTTGGGTATGGAGTCCAGTATGGCTCTAAATCCAGTAAAAAATCACATTACTTTTCACTCTCTTTTGCTGTAGTCTCAGATCTCTCAAGCAGGGGGTAAACTGTAGACTCTTAATTTTTGACCCAATCCAGTCCGATATTTTTAAACAGTCCAAAATAAATTTTGTGGTATTTTAATTAAATAATATTTATTACTTATAATATTTATTTTTAATAAAAATAAAAAAGGGTAACAATAAAAAAAAGATAAAAATTAATTAAATAAAAAAATCAGCGACGGAAGAATCGACGACAAAAATTTTTCGTCGTTGGTGACGAATTGGCTTGGGCTTCCTGCGGCGAACTGGCTGGCCCGCACCGAGCGCCCGCAGTAATTTTTTTTTGGCAGAGCACTTTTGCACGCCCAGCCCGCACGCAGTTTTGCCAAAACCCTATTCTACTTGGTTTTTAATTTTATTTCCTAAAAGGTTTTTTATTTTTTTAGCCAATTAGGATTATGTTTATGATTTTTTCTTATAAATACCACATGAAAGACACAAAATGAAGGATCTGAAATTTTTTATCGGACTTTGGAATTTTAGATTTTTTCAGCCAATCTCAAGCTTGAAGGAGCAAGAGGTAATGAGCAAACAACAACAATCCATCAAAGGCATCCTACATTGTCTTTATTATTGTTCAACCAGAATTCAAAGATTATGGTGGAACCAACAACCAAGGTTTGAATCTCTATTTCTTTGTTTATGTTTATAGTAGCTTCCAACAACCAAGGTTTGAATCTCTATTTCTTTGTTTATGTTTATAGTAGCTTCATCATACAATTTGATCAATTATTCTACTAACCATCTAAACTTTATTTGAAACCCTAAAAATATTTCTTCTAAACCCTAATGCCTTAGTACCCGTAACACATATTTTTAAAATCTACAACCCTAAATTACATTCTTCTAAAACCACAATAATTTGTTTTCTTAAAACCCTAACCAAATCTAATTTTCTAAACTCACAATAGCTTATTTTTTCAAATACTTAATCTAAAAACCAATTTTCATGATTTTCAATCTTATTTATTTAAATCCTAAATTTTAATATTATTTTCATACAACTTCTGAAACCCTAAATTCAAAACATTCATTCTTTAGATTCAAGCCCTAATTTATTTCAAATCTAATCTTTATATTCGAACATCCAGTAGCCATGTTATTTCTTTAAAATGTTTCTCAACTAATTAAACTAGTATATGCAAAACCCTAATTGTTAAACATAAAACCCAAGAAACCCTAATTGATGCATGAACCCTAAAGTTATATACTTACTGTTTTATTTAAATTGGATGAATGTTTATTATATATTTTGAATGATGTTTGATGTCTTTGATGAATGTTTATTTATGATGAATGGATGTTTACTTTTATTGATTTGTTTTTATTTCAAAACATTGTAAGAGGTATGTTTCCATATTTTGGGTACCTCATTAATTAATTTTCATGTAATTTATTTTATTTTATTGGACCAATTTAAAGGACACATTTCCACCTTTCAGTGGGTGTCCTATTAAGTTTTAAACATGGACGATGTAAGGACATGTTTTCATCCTCGGATGGGTGTCCATTTATTTTTTTTTGTTTGGACATTGCTTTGATTTTAATTTAATGATGCTTTATTTTAATTGTTGTGTGTAGTATGGATAATATTGTTATACTTAAGAATTTTATAATATTAAGAATTGCAAATGAACCAGGCATTGTGGGGGTGCTGGGCCATTTCTCACCTTCCCCACACATACCCAGCTTTCTGAACCCATTAGGGGGTTGGGGATTTCTTAAGAATTGAGTCATCCACCCTTTTCTTTTTCCCGTCCCATCTGGGTGGCGACTCCATTTTTTTGGGCTTAGGCTCGTGTTCTCTAAGGCCCCAAGCCTAAATAGTATCGAAGTAGCAAGAACCATTCCACCAAGAGTGGGGGCGAAAATCCCAGCTCACAGATAGGCTCTTTTAAGCTCATTTTAATGAGTTTTGGTTATGTATGTTAGAAGTTAAGAGAGAAAGATGATGTAGATGGGACATAGCTTGGGTAATGAAGAGAATATGATGTTTATATATTGAATTTGTGATTCAATTGTTGAATTGAGTTTGAATAAAGATTTAACACCTTTATACCCTATATACGTATAATACATACATCCAGTATATGTAAAATATGCATATACAGTATAAGAATATCATAACCTAGTTTAATAGAAATTATCATATTCCCAATTTAAATTTTAAACATTTTAAAATGTATATTTAAATAATAAAAAAATAATAATTATTAATTATATGTTCCAAAATAAGCATTTTACATAAAAATCTCTGAAAAAAATTCGCCAGAGTTTTGTTTGTAAATAGGACATCCCAAAAATTAAATAATTACACAACTTGCAAAAACACACTCCCAATAATCAAAAAACCACACCTTTCACCCCAACTTCTCAATTTCTCCACTTTTTCTCAAAACATTTATAAAGACTCTTTGGATAAATTGTGTGATGTGTGTTTTGATATATATACCTTAAAATCATAAACATAACATACATAATAACAAAATATACTATGACATAAAATATATACATGATGACAACCGACACTGATCTGGAAGCAACAAAATAAACTCAATCAACCTCAAGTCTAGACCTGACCTGGTCTAGCAGAACTCTCCTGATCTACTGAATCACCCCAGTCACATGCACAAAAAATACAATCGCACTAAGCTAAAAGCCTAGCAATACAAACTTTGTTAATAATAAAACTTTAATACAATGGCAACGCGAAATGCTTTTGTATGTTATGTCACAATGTGGCACTCAATACCATTTTAAAATATAATTTTTAATCTTTTTATAATTAACGTAAAAATTGTCACATCCCAAAGTTTAGGTAGTCGAGTATTAGACAAGAAGGACATAAATAAGTGGTCAAATAGAGGCTCGAGATAGTCAAAAACAAAATCGGTGTACAAAGGAGGCCCGTGAAGTCGACGGGACCTAAGTTGAAATTTCTCAAAAGTTAGGGGCAACTATGTAAACTTAAAAATTAAGTGTCGAAAGTTCTTAATAGTGCCCATATCCGACCCTGGAAGAATATTCTCGAGATTAATCGGGTCATAACCGTGGGTTTCAATTTTTTCCGAAAACGCACGGTTTAAAAATTACAATCGATTAATCGCTGGAGGGTATTTTGGTATTTTCACACCTTAGACTATAAAATTACAGCACAAGAAAGTTGAGGGGGTCAAAATATGAATAAAAGGAAGCCTAATGGCTTGTCAAATAAATAAATAAAAGAAAGAGACATTTGGACCAATTAAAAGTGGCCATTTTTGCCATAAGGTGTACCAATGGGAAATCAACACTTACACCAACACATCTTAACCTCTCTTGGCTGCCATTTGGATCAAAATAAGCTAAGGAAAGAATATAAAGCCCTCTCTTACATGGTGAACTCGTCCAAACCATAAGAGAAGGAAGAAGGAGGTGATTTTTCCAAAGTTTAAGGCTTTTGGTTGAAGATTTTGGTGACAAACAAGATTATAAGGTAAGAGAAACCTATCTCTACTTTTAATTTCATGGATTAATGGTTAATTTAAGAGATTGAAAATAGGGTTCATGTAGCTAGATTTGAAGAAAATTCAAGAAATAATTATTTGAAGGATTTGATGAAAGAAATAATGGTGTTTAATGGTGAAAATAAGCTAGCAACCATTAGAAAAATAAAAAGATACGACTATGTCTATACCTAGGGTTCTTATCTTTGTATATGTGACATGTTAAATTCATAGGAAATCAAGGAGACTAGAGAGGAAAGGAAGTGAAATAGACAAGAAGATCAAGGAAAAGCAAGGTTTGGTACTTTAACTAATTGTTTGTTCATTTTCTTGAAATTTTTCTGTTTTAGAATTAGTGAAATGCTGTGACTTGTATGATTTTTAATTAAATATAGAAAAATAATATTTAATTGAATTTTGGATATGTTGTTGTTTAGTGAGTCTAGTATTTGAGAAAAATAATTTGAAACCACATTGATTGAATTTAATTTACGGAATTCACAAAATTCTGAACTGCTGCTAGGATGCAAGGCAACTGGAGCAGTCTGGTTGGGTGAACTACTTGACCAAGATTTTGTGTCCAGTTTGATATGAAATTTTAAAGGAATGATTTTAAGATGTAAAAACTAAATTCTATAAAAATTTTAGAGTTTTTAGTCAAGTAGATTATTTTATACAATTTTTTTCAAAATAAGGATCAAGTTGAGTCCAAAACCAGAATTTACTATTCATATGGTCATTTTGCTACTATTCATTTGGTCATTTTTTAAAAGTAATCCAATTGATTCCTTATGCATATAAATGAGCATAATATGTTATTAAAATAACAAAATATGATATTTCACATTGAAATAATATAAGAAACATAAGTCGATAATTGTATAATGCATATTCTATTAAGAAATGGCATGAAAACTTTGGCTCCACTAGGTATCTGGGATAGTACTGAATAGGGTAAGGGTATGATATATCATACTATATGCAGTGCTACTTTAATATAGGACTTCGGTCCGAGTTATATAGGGTGACGACCCGAGCTATATAGGACTTCGGTCTGAGTTATATAGGGTGACTACCCGAGCTATATAGGACTTCGGTCCGAGTTATATAGGGCAATCGCCCGAGTTATATAGGACATCAGTCTGAGGGCTTCGGCCATAGATTCCACAAGGCTTGGTCTACAATTTTTTTTAGGGCCATAGCCACATAATATATATACAGTTGTTTCAGTTAGTTCCTTACCATACGTTAGTCTACCAAATTACCTTGTGGAGCGAACTGATAAAATGATAATAACTGAATATATGACACGTATGGATTGTTTTTACTGTGATAATATTTTTTTCAATACGACTCATTGCTTTTAAAAGTGTATTATGCTTTTATTATTTATTTTTCGTAATTAGTTAAAGTACCCACTAAGCAATGCTTAGCGAGTTTAGTTTCTTCTAAACTCGTAGGTTAATAGTAAGGAGCCAATAGCGAGCAGAGGAGTCCTGCGATCTGTCGGTCATCAACAAATTTTAGGTGGTGCTCTTCATTTTGTATTTTGGTATTAGAAACTGGCATGTACTTATTTGAACAATACAAAGAGATAACTTGATGTATCATGTAAATCTAGTAATGTATAATAATTGTATGGTTTTAAATTGAGTTGGATTGTGAATATAGAAGTGTGAATTCTTCTTGCAGGATTGTAGTTGAGGTTATAAGAGTGGATTATTGGGAGTGTGCTTGAGTTGAATTGTGAAACAAAATATTTTTCAAAAATAAGAAAAATCAGTTTTTTCGACACTTGGGACCTAGAATTTTAAGGGAGACTCCGTCAAAATTTTTGGAAAATTTTTATAAGGAACATTAAGTAAGCTGACATAACCAGAGCTCGTATTTCGATGTAACATTCCTCCTCGGCTTATTCATAGGTCGGGAAGGGGTGTTACAATTTGTGGTATCAGAGCATTGGTTTAGTCGATTCTGGAAGATAGGTAGTAAGTAAGTAACTATGTGTGCCATGTAAGATAAAGTAAGGAGAAAGTTATATGATGAATAGGTAGATGTACATGCCAGATAGGAATTGATAATCGAGTTATATGTTGACAAATTAAGCAGATAGCTAATTATGTCAATGTAGGATGTCTCTAGATTCATGGCAAGCTGTGGAACGAAACGTAGAATCGCAAGCATCTGGGTCTGCAGATGCCGGGGAAGCTCATAGACCAGGGTCAGCAGTAGCTGAAATACCCAGTCCAAAAACTTACCTTAGGCAGATAGCAGCAGCATTCCAACAAATCACTATTATTAATTATATGAGCAATGTATTTACATATATGAACAAGCAAGTTTCGGGGCGAAACTTAAATTAAGGGAGGTAGAACTGTCACATCCCAAAGTTTAGGTAGTCGAGTATTAGACAAGAAGGACATAAATAAGTGGTCAAATAGAGGCTTGAGATAATAAAAAACAAAATCGGTGTACAAAGGAGGCCCGTGAAGTCGACGGGACCTAAAGGTAATTTTTCGAAACGCCGAGGACCTAAGTGGAAATTTCTCAAAAGTTAGGGGCAACTATGTAAACTTAAAAATTAAGTGTCGAAAGTTCTTAATAGTGCCCATATCAGACCCCAGAAGAATATTCTCAAGATTAATCGGGTCATAACCGTGGGTTTCAATTTTTCCCGAAAACGCACGGTTTAAAAGTTACAATCGATTAATCGCTGGAGGGTATTTTGGTATTTTCACACCCTAGACTATAAAATTACAGCACAAGAAAGTTGAGGGGGTCAAAATATGAATAAAAGGAAGCCTAATGGCTTTTCAAATAAATAAATAAAAGAAAGAGACATTTGGACCAATTAAAAGTGGCCATTTTTGCCATAAGGTGTATCGATGGGAAATCAACACTTACACCAACACATCTTAACCTCTCTTGGCTGCCATTTGGATCAAAATAAGCTTACGAAAGAATATAAAAGCCCTCTCTTACATGGTGAACTCGTCCAAACCATAAGAGAAGGAAGAAGGATGTGATTTTTCCAAAGTTTAAGGCTTTTGGTTGAAGATTTTGGTGACAAACAAGATTATAAGGTAAGAGAAACCTATCTCTAGTTTTAATTTCATGGATTAATGGTTAATTTAAGAGATTGAAAATAGGGTTCATGTAGCTAGATTTGAAGAAAATTCAAGAAATAATTATTTGAAGGATTTGATGAAAGAAATAATGGTGTTTAATGGTGAAAATAAGCTAGCAACCATTAGAAAAATAAAAAGATACGACTATGTCTATACCTAGGGTTCTTATCTTTGTATATGTGACATGTTAAATTCATAGGAAATCAAGGAGACTAGAGAGGAAAGGAAGTGAAATAGACAAGAAGAGCAAGGAAAAGTAAGGTTTGGTATTTTAACTAATTGTTTGTTCATTTTCTTGAAATTTTTCTGTTTTAGAATTAGTGAAATGCCGTGACTTGTATAATTTTTAATTAAATATAAAAAATAATATTTAATTGAATTTTGGATATGTTGTTGTTTAGTGAGTCTAGTATTTGAGAAAAATAATTTGTAACCACATTGATTGAATTTAATTTATGGAATTCACAAAATTCAGAACTGCTGCCAGGATGCAGGGCAACTGGAGCAGTCTTGTTGGGTGAACTACTTGACCAAGATTTTGTGTCCAGTTTGATATGAAATTTTAAAGGAATGATATTAAGATGTAAAAACTAAATTCTATAAAATGTTTAGAGTTTTTAGTCAAGTAGATTATTTTATACAATTTTTTCAAAATAAGGATCAAGTTGAGTCCAAAACCAGAATTTACTATTCATATGGTCATTTTGCTACTATTCATTTGGTCATTTTTCAAAAGTAATCCAATTGATTCCTTATGCATATAAATGAGCATAATATGTTATTAAAATAAAAAAAATGATATTTCACGTTGAAATAATATAAGAAACATAAGTCGATAATTGTATAATGCATATTCTATTAAGAAATGGCATGAAAACTTTGGCTCCACTAGGTATCTGGGATAGTACTGAGTAGGGTAAGGGTATGATATATCATACTATATGCAGTGCTGCTTTAATATAGGACTTCAGTCTGAGTTATATAGGGTGACGACCCGAGCTATATAGGACTTCGGTCCGAGTTATATAGGGCAATCGCCCGAGTTATATAGGACTCCGGTCCGAGGCCTTCGGCCACAAATTCCACAGGACTTGGTCCGCAATTTTTTTTTGGGCCACAGCCATAGAATATATATACAGTTGTTTCAGTTAGTTCCTTACCATACGTTAGTCTACCAAATTACCTTGTGGAGCGAACTGATAAAATGATAATAACTGAATATATGACACGTATGGATTGTTTTTACTGTGATAATATTTTTTTCAATACGACTCATTGCTTTTAAAAGTGTATTATGCTTTTATTATTTATTTTTCGTAATTAGTTAAAGTACCCACTAAGCAATGCTTAGCGAGTTTAGTTTCTTCTAAACTCGTAGGTTATTAGTAAGGAGCCAGTAGCGAGCAGAGGAGTCCTGCGATCTTCCGGTCATCAAAAAATTTTTGGTGGTGCTCTTCATTTTGTATTTTGGTATTAGAAACTGGCATGTACTTATTTGAACAATACAAAGAGATAACTTGATGTATCATGTAAATCTAGTAATGTATAATAACTATATGGTTTTAAATTGAGTTGGGTTGTGAATATAGAAGTGTGAATTCTTCTTGCAGGATTGTAGTTGAGGTTATAAGGGTGGATTTTTGGGAGTGTGCTTGAGTTAAATTGTGAAACAAAATGTTTTTCAAAAATAAGAAAAATTAGTTTTGTCAACACTTGGGACCTAGAATTTTAAGGGAGACTCCGTCAAAATTTTTGGAAAATTTTTATAAGGAACATTAAGTAAGCTGACATAACCAGAGCTCGTATTCCGATGTAACATTCCTCCTCGGCTTATTCATAGGTCAGGAAGGGGTGTTACAAAAATATACATAAGTATGGGCCCAAACAAACTAATATATTATTAAAATCCTAGAGTTACTATTTTGGTCCATATTCACACCAAGTGTCTAGTTTGAAGGAAAATCATATAACAGTGACTCTTAGCGTCTAGCCTCGAAGGCAAATCATATATCAATGATACCTAGCGTCTAGCCCCAAAGGCAAATCAGAAGGATAATCTTGCAGGCATGCCGTAAAACATAAAAATCTAGAAATTGAATAACATACTAGGCACACAATTAATACATATTCTTCATAATTAACTTTTCTTAACACATTGCATCAATTTCTCATTTTCCTCATCACATTGCTTTATTTCCTCATTTTCCTAATACATATCATTTTCAACTCATATAACTCATTTTATCCCATAATTTCATTACATTGTATCTCATTTCACGTTAAAATTACATTACCCAATTATTCTTGGGTCATTCTCACATAATGCACACAAATCATATTTTATTCATCTTAGCCATTAATAATGACTTTTCATAATGCATCTAATGCATACATAACAATTCACATGTTATAGCACAATGCTAATGAATGTTCATGTTACTGAGTAGCTTAAAACAATTTCTATCCAAAATATGTTAGGCCAAATTTAATGCAACTATATCCAATTTATCAAAAGTTTGTACATAGCTCAATAAGCACTCAAATACAAGCTAAAAGTCACCCTCCAACATTCACTTCCAACTTGCCCTTCAATGCTAATGTTGGGCAATTTACTTCCTTTTATTGCCTATTCCAAATGATAATAAATACCATGATTTAAAATCATATTTTAAGGCATTACAAGCATACAGTCCTAATTAAACATTACTCCTATAAATTCCCAAAATTATGCCTAACCTTACTTCAACATTGAAAATCCATCTTAATTCATTTAAGTTAGTGTTTTAAGTTTATTTATATCATTAAAAATATATTATAACATGTTTTAACCAATTACATTAAATAAACACATGCTCTTATACAAAACCCTAAAATACCACCATCTTCATCATTAAAGGTTCTTCATTCCAACTCATTCTAATTATTAATACAAGCCTATTTCTATCACTTATATCATTAATTAACATGATTTAAACATTAAAATCAGACAATCAACCATTGTTTGAAAATTCCTTTCCAAAACCCTAAATTCAACACTACCTTAGCCGATCTCTATCCAAACTTAACCAAATCCATCATTTAACTTTAAAATCCTTGTTTATGCATTAAAACAACACATTTGGAATCAATTTGTGCAATTAAAACACATGATTCCAAAAGTCCAAAATTTTCATAACCCTAAATTATCTCTTTCAACCAATCTCAACTCAAACTTAATCATTTCTTTAATCTAACATGAAAATCATTAATAACCAATCAAAAAGCATCTTTCATACCCAAATAAGCAATTAAATCATGCTAATACAAAAACCCAAAATCAACATATTCATACTTTTCCATAGAACTTGAAAAATTTGTAAAGAAGCTTACCAATTGATGAAGAAACTTCCAAAACTCCACTTAAATCCTTGAAATCTCTTCAATATTTGATATATGGAAGAAGAAAAACCTTTGCTCCTTAGCCATGGAGGTTTGACCTCTCTCTTGAAGAAGAATATGATTTTAAAATTTCTCTTTCTTTCCACTTTAAAAATATGACCATATATAGATTGTTATATTTTTAATAATTAATTAATTAATTAATTAATTAATTAAAAATTATATTTTACCTCTTCCATTCAAATATAATTTATTTTAAATTTATTTAATTAATTTTAATTTTACAAAGTATATTTATAATTTTACCACTTGACTTTTGACTTTTCTATTTAAGAGTTGGCTTTTGTATATGTTATGTATATTTAATATATATTTCACATATACTCTTTATTTTTTCACTTAAAATCCTTTAATTTTCCATTGAAATTATTTATTTATTTTAATTTTAATTTATTTAAATTTTTTTTAAAAAAATCGGATGTTACAATTCTCTCCCCCTAAAGAAAATTTCGTCCTCGAAATTATCTGATATCAACTCTGGAATAACTGAGGATACTGGCTCCGCATCATCTGCTCACCCTCCCATGTCTCCTGCTCAGTGACATGATTCCTCCAAAGAATTTTCACAAGTGGTCTCAACTCTTTCACCCCTCGTGCTAAAATCGCCACTAATTCTTCTTCATAAATTAGATCTGAGCTCACCTCAATAGACTTCACTGACAAGATATGAGATGGGTCTGATCTGTATCTCCGAAGCATAGAGACATGGAAGACATTATGTTTCTGGTCTAATTTAGGCAGCAGAGCCAACCTATAAGCAACTGAACCAACTCTCTTTAGTACCTCATATGGTCCTATGAAGTAAGGGCTCAACTACCCTTTCCGAGTAAACCTCAAAATCTTCTTCCACAGTGACACCTTCAAGAATACATTATCTCCCACACTGAATTCTATGTCTTTCCTCTTTAAATATGTATAGGATTTCTATTAGTCTGAAGCTACTTTCAAATGATCCTGAATCACCTTCTCTTTCTCTTCTGTTTCCTTAATTAAATCGGGACCAACTAGTTTACCTTCTTTAACCCCATCCCAACATAATGGTATTGTGCACTTCCTGCCATACAAGGCCTCATAAAGGTGTCATCCCAATACTGAACGGATGACTATTGTTATAGGTGAACTCAATCAGTGGCAAGTATCTATCCCAGCTCAAAATGAAATCGATAATATAGCTCCTCAACATATCCTCTAAAAACTGTATCACTCTCTCTGACTGCCCATTTGTCCGAGGGTGGAAAACAGTACTAAAATAAAACCAAGAACCCAATACATCCTAAAAACTCCTCCAAAATCTCGATGTAAAATGGGAATCTTGATCCGACACTAAAGAAACTGAGACTCCATGCAATCTCACTATCTCACTGATATACAGCTCAACCAACCTCTCAAGTGAGTAATCCATCCAAACTGGAAGATAATGAGCTGTCTTCATCATCTGATCAATAATCACCTAGATTGCATCATGCTTCTTCTAGGTCAAAGGTAGTCCAATCACAAAATCCATCGTCACTCGCTCCCATTTCCACTCTGGCACTAATAATGGTTGAAGAAACCCTGAAGGAACTTGGTGCTCAGCCTTCACTCTCTGGCAAGTGAGACATCTGGATACAAACTTTGCTATGTCCCTCTTCATACTTGACCACCAGTAATGCTGCTTCAAATATTGATACATCTTGGTACTACCAGGGTTCATAGCATAGAATGACTGATGTGCTTCCTCTAAAATCTTCCTCATTAATCTTGCATCATCAGGAATGCACAACCTATCTCTGTACAATAAAATGTCATCTTCTCTCAAATGAAAGTCTTGACTCTCCCCCTTTTAGCAAACCATCACAATTTTCTGGAGTTTTTCATCTACCAACTGGGCTTCCCTAATCTACTCCAATAAAACTGGCCTCAACTGCAACTGAGCCATCAATTCACCATCATCACATGACTTAAATCTGGCATGCAATGCTCTCAACTCAACAATCAATGAGAGCAAATAGGCAGTCAAACCTACCACAAACTTCCAACTCAAGGCACCTGCAACAACATTGCCTTGCCAGGATGATAATCAATCAAATAGTCATAGTCTTTAATCAACTCTAACCACCATCTCTATCTTAAATTCAACTCTCTCTGAACACCCAAGTAATTCAAACTCTTGTGATCAGTGTAAATGAAGCATTTCTCCAAATACAAGTAATGCCGCCAGATCTTTAATGCAAAAACTATGGCTTCTAACTCTAAATCATGAGTTGGGTAATTTAGCTCATGAGACTTCAATTGTCGAGATGCATAAGCAATGACTCTACCCTCTTGCATCATAACACAACCTAAACCACTATATGAAGCATCACTGTATATCACATAAGATTTACCTTCCATAGGTAGGGTAAGGACATGAGCCTGAGTCAACATATCCCTCAGCTGCTCAAAACTCGCCTGACACTGACCTATCCACTCAAATCTAACCTCTTTCCAAAGTAATTTGGTGAGTGGTGTAGCTATCATAGAAAAACCCTTCACAAATCGATGATAATAGCCTGCTAATCCCAAAAACCTTCTAACCTATATCACATTCTTGGTGGACTCCAATTCAAGATAACCTCGAATTTACTCGAATCAATTCTAATACCCTCTGCTGAAACTACATGACAGAGAAAAGTCACCTAATTAAGCCAGATCTCACACTTAGACAACTTAGCATACAACTGCTTTTCTCTCAAGGTCTACAGTACAATCCGCAGATGCCTGTCGTGATCTTCCTCATTACATGAATACACCAGAATATTATCATTGAAGACCACTACAAACTAATCTAAGTATGGTCTAAACACCTTATTCATCAAATCTATAAAAGCCGCTGGTGCATTCGTCAATCCAAAGGGCATCATTAGAAACTCATAATGCACATATCTCGTGCGGAAAGCTATCTTGCGAACATCTACATCTCTAACTCTCAACTGATGGTATCCTGATCTCAGATCAATCTTAGAGAATACTGGTGCTCCCTTCAACATATCAAAGAGATCATCTATCCGAGGTAAAGGATACTTATTCTTGATGGTCGCCTTATTCAACTGCCTATAATCAATACATAATCTTAAGGTGCCATCATTTTTCTTCACAAACAAGACAGGTGCTTTCCACGGTGACACACTAGGGCGGATGAACCCTTTATCAAGCAACTCCTATAACTACACTTTCAACTCCTTCAATTATGCAGGTGCCATCCAATAAGGGGTAATAGAGATGGGAGTGGTACCAGGCATCAAATCAGTACCAAATTCCACCTCTCTCTCAAGAGGTACCCCTAGCAATTCATTTAGGAAAATATCTGGAAACTCGGCAACTGTAGGTATACTTTCAAGCTCGGACCCCACTACTCCAATATCTATAACATGATCAAGATATGCCTCACATCCCTTCTGGATCATCCTCCTAGATGATATAGCTAAAATAAACATTGATGAAAGATGTCTCTGCTTAGTAGATACCACCACATCTCTACTATCATGTGTTCTCAGGGTAACACATTTCTACTGACAGTTTACCACAACCCCATACCTGGATAGCCAATCCATCCCAAAATCAGATCATACTTCCTAGAAGGCATCTTAATCAAGTCATCGAGAAACTCCTTATCCTGAACAACAACTGGGCTGTCTCAGCGCACCCTGCTAACTACAACATTGTGCCCTAAAGGATATGTAACCAATTCATCAAATCCTAAGGACTCTGAATGCATGTCACTCGCAAGTAAGATGGATGCACTAATGTATGAATACATCGACCTAGGGTCTATCAATGCATGAACTAAAGTACTAAATAAGATAAAAATACCAGCTATGACAGTTGAAGCATCTGGTTACCTCTGCATCACATAAACCCGATGTGATTGCCCTACATCCTCTGGTCTACACCCTAGTATAGAACCTCCTCTCAGACCAATCCCTGATCTACCACCTCTACCAAAATCCTTGCCACCATGACCCCCTCTAACACTAGGTCTAGAAGCTGCTGAATCTGTTTGTCTATCATTTGGTGGCTCTAGACAATCTTTGGGAAAATGGTATGGTAATCTACAACTGTAACATACTGCTGGTGCACCAATCCTCCAGCAAACACCCCCATGCATCCTACCACAATGAGCACAGGTAGGTAGAGCATGCCTTTGAGTCACTGGGGTTGTGACACTAGCCAACGAGGCTACATGTCTCTATCTCTGCCTCTGCTGCTGTGATGACCTGCCAGGCTGCCTCTGGCTCCTATTGATCCTCTAAGGATATACACCTTGACCTCTCTTCGATGATGAAGACCCTGCCTCACCTTGTGGTCTCTTAACTTTGCTCTCCTCTGCTCTGGCAGCTGCTGCAAGATCTTGTGCCCTCTCTACACTCCTGGCAGCTATAAACAACTAAGAAAAATCCCGATATCAAAAGCCTACCACGAAACAAGATAGAGGGTCTCAACCCCTCCTCAAACATTTGGCATCTGTCAACCTCATTTGATATAATCCTTCCAGCATACTGGCTCAGTCGGATGAACTCAATCTCATACTCAGTCGCAGTCCTCATGTCCTGCCCCAAACTCAGAAACTCTATCTTCTTAGCATCCTTATATTCTCTAGAAGTATACTTCTTCTCAAATTCCCGCAGGAAATTGGCATATGTCAGAACTAGGGGATCAATTGTATCATGGGGAACTATCTTCCACCACTCATATGCATCCCCCTGAAGAAGAGATCTAGCATAATCACACTTCTCTTTATAGTGCCTACAAAATTTGTGGCTCCAACCTTCCTCAGCTTGTCATACTTTCGAGTTGGCAACTGCTGCTGTGGATGTGGTTGTGGTGGTGGTTGCGGTTGCTGTACCTGAGCCTATCTCAACAACTCCACCATATGCCATACCCAACCCGGCGGAACCTCCTCAGCTGCTAGTCTAACTGGCACAGAAGCAGATGCCTCTCCAGCAGTCTCAATTCTGGCTCTAACTCTACCCTCATCAGGAGCTACACTCTCTATACTACCCTCTGCAGACTGGTGCATCCTAGATGCCATAACTACCTATATCTGTAAATGCATCAGAAATTGCCACATCAAAGATCAGATATAATGTCAGTATCATTGCATATATCATAATTTAAAACCATATTTAAAATTCCCATTTTCTCTCTCTAACAAGCCACCTAGGTCGAGAACCTCAAATCTAAGCTCTAATACAAAAATAAATGTAACACCTTTATACCCTATATACATATAATACATACATCCAATATATATAAAATACGCATATACAGTAAAAGAATGTCATAACCCGATTTAATAAAAATTATCATATTCCTAATTTAAATTCCAAATACTTTAAAATGTATATTTAAATAATAAATAAAATATTCATTATTAATTATAGGTTCTAAAATAAGCATTTTACATAAAAATCTCTAGAAAAAATTTGCCAGAGTTTTGTCTATAATTAGGACATCCCAAAAATTCGACAGTTACACAACCTGCAAAAACACACTCCCAATAAACAATAAACAACACCTTTCACTCCAACTTCTCAATTTCTCCACTTTTTCTCAAAACATTTATATATATGCATATATATATATATATATCAAAACACACATACAAAATCCCACATTACACAATTTATCCAAAGAATCTTTATAATTTACAATATATACTTTAAAATCATTAACATAACATACATAATAACAAAATGTACTATGACATAAAATATATACATGATGACAACCCGCACTAATCTGGAAGCAGTAAAATCAACTCAATCCTCAAGTCTACACCTAACTAGGTCTATCAGAACTCTCTAGATCTACTGGATCACTGTACAAACTTTGATAATAATAAAACTTTAATACAGTGTCAATACATAATACTTTTGTATATTATGTCACAATGTGGTACTAATTACCATTTAAAAATATAATTTTTAATCTTTTTATAATTTACATAAACACATATATAAGCATGGGCCCAAACAAACTAACATATTATTCAAATCTTAGAGTTACTATTTTGGTCCATAGTGACACCAAGTGTGTAGCCCGGAAGGCAAATCATATAACAGTGACACTTAGCATCTAGCCCCGAAGGCAAATCATATATTAGTGATGCCTAGCATCTTTCTCCGAAGGAAAATCATGAGGATAACCTCATAGGCATGCCGCCAAACACAAAACTCTGGAAATTGAATAACATACTATGTACATAATTAATACATATTCTTCATAATTAACTTTTCTTATCACATTGCTTCAATTTCTCATTTTCCTCATCACATTTCTTTATTTCCTCATTTTCCTCATTCATATCATTGTCAACTCATATAAACTCATTTATCTCAAAATTTCATTACAATGTATCTCATTTCATGCTAAAATTACATTACCCAATTATTTTTGGGTCATTCACACATAATGCACATAAACCACATTTTATTCATCTTAGCTATTAATAATGGCTTTTCATAATGCATCTAATGCGTACATAACAATTCACATGTTATAGCACAATGCTCATGAATGTTCATGTTACTAAGTAGCTTAACACATTTCCTATCCAAAATGTGTTAGGCCAAATTTAATGCAACCTTATCCAATTTATCAAAAATTTGTACATACCTCAATAAGCACTCACAAACAAGCTAAAAGTCACCCTCCACCCTTCACTTCCAACTTGCCCTTCAAAACTAATATTGCGCAATTTACTTTCACTTAATGCCCATTCTAAATGTGAATAAATGCCATCATTTAAAATCATATTTGAAGGCATTACAAGCATACAACCCTAATTAAACATCACTGCTACAAATTCCAAACATTATGCCTAACCTTACTTCAACATTGAAAATCCATGTTAATCCATTTAAGTTAGTGTTTTAAGTTATTTACATCATTAAAAACATATTATAACATGTTTTAACCAATTACATTAAATAAACACATGCTCTTATACAAAATCCTAAAATACCACCACCTTCATCATTAAAGGTTTGTCATTCCAACTCATTCCAATTATTAATCCAAGGTTATTTCTATCACTTATACTATTAATTAACATGATTTAAACATTAAAATCAAACAATAAACATTCTTTGAAAATTCCTTTCCAAAACCCTCAATTCAACACTACCTTATCCGATCTCTATCCAAACTTAACCAAATCTATCATTTGACTTTAAAATCCTTGTTTATGCATCAAAAAAACACATTTGGAATCAATTTGCACAATAAAAACACATGATTTCAAAAGTCCAAATTTTCCATAACCCTAAATTATCTCTTTCAACCAATCTCATGTAAGAGTTAATTTGAGTATTTTAAGTATGAATACATGTTTAATTGAGGAATTAAGCCCTTGTTTATCTAGGGGTATTCTTTGGCCAATTTGGTTCAAGGTGGTGGAGAAGTAATTTTTTTTTTTTGAGACTTTCAAAGGGTTTGAGTTGAATTTTAGAGCTAAATTGATGTTTTTACTTAATTTGGAAATATTTAATTAAAGTTGTTATATTTTGACATAAACTTTCTTAATGGAACTTATAGTTTATGATGGATTAAAGTATTTCAAAAAGTCATTTGATTTTTAGTTTGATTTATCTATATGAATGTTGAGTTTGAACTTTAACATTGAATTATTTATCTTTCAAATTATGAAAATTTTATATGTTGATTATGTGAGTTTTGAGAAATTATGAAGAAATTATGAAGATGATCACTTGAGATGGATTGAGAAAGATTAATGACAATGTTAATGTATTTTAAATGTCATAAACATGTTCTTGATTTGTAATATTGAGTTTGGTAATATTGAATTGGGATGCTGACGACTATGGATGCATCATGATGTGATTATTATATTTATGCTTACTAGCGCCGATGCTTGGGTATTGAGACACTACAGTATTGAGGAAACTTGTGATATGATATTTATATGCTTTTGGGAGAGACACATTTGTATTGTGACACTTTGTTTCCGGTGTCGAGACCTATGGGTCATAATGGGCCTATTCAATATTACTAAAATTTAGATATTTGTGGATGTGTGTAATTTAAGTATATTGTGATTTGAAAAATTAAATATATGTATCTTTTAAAATTTATAGAATTCTTTTAACTTATGATTATTTCATTAATTGAATGATCTATGAGAAATTTGTTACAATTTGAGATTTTCATTATTTTATCTACTTATTTATTTCCAAAGTAAGTACCTCTAAGTTGTATAGCTTAGTGCAATTAAATTTTATCATACAGGTGACATGATTATATATAGAAGAAGCCTTGATATATTTGAGAAGGCTTAGGTTTAACGGTGATCATAAAATTTAAAGTTCTTACCACAAGATCATTTCCAACTAGTGTTACATATCATGTATAGTTTTTGCATCTTATATATTTTGGTTTTGTTATTATAACTATTTTATATTTAGTAAACCAATTCAGGTTTTGTAATATTATATTTATATAAATGTTATATATTATTTTTGTCCATTACAATTTAGTTGATTTTGTAGTGCTTTAGGATGATAATTGGAGTAGTTGTGGAGTTTTTTGAAAATTGAATTTTAGAAGTGTATTTGTCCTACAGGATTTTCAATTTTGAAGATTTGGCAATAATGATTTTATAAACAAAACTCAAGAATTTTTTTTAGAAATTTTTATGTAATTTAATGAAAACTTAAATTTAATGAAATCTGAAATTTTATTTAAAACTCAAGAATTTTTCTTTATCTATTTGCATATATATTATTTTAATTTTTAGATAAGCTTGGATTTTATACTAAGATTTTTTAAGTGAGTCTTTCTATAGGTTTTAACTACTATAGCACCATCATAAGAGAAGTAGGTATAAGGGTGTTACATCTCTCTTTTCCTAGTGAGTCCTTATTGTAGACCCTTAATTTTTTACCCAATCCGATCTAATATGTTTTATTTAGCCCAAAATAATTTTTGTTGTTTAATTGGTCCAAAATAATTTTAATTAAATAATTTTTACCTTAGTATCTAATTTTTATTAATAAAAAATGAAAATAAACAAAAAAAATAAAAATAAAAATAAAAATCGGAGTTAAAAAAAATCGGCAGCAAAAAGTGGTCGCGCGGGCCCGTTGGCCCAGCAGCAGCTCACCCGCGGGCCCGCTGGCATTTCGCCCGCAGGAGTTTCCTGCGGGCGAAATAACAGCCTGCAGGATTTTCCTGCAGGCTGGCGCATCTCCTGCGGGCTGGCGAGCCCACTGGCCCCAGCCACGGGCCCGCTGCCACAGATTTTGCCAGCACAAAATTTTTCGACCCAAAATTTTGAAACCTAATCTAATTAGGTTTTATTTTTTTATTAATATTACTTACCTTAATTAATTAGGAATAAATAACCTAAAAATTATTATAAATAAAGACCAATAGAACCAAATTAAAGGAGGAAAAAATTTACACAGAGAGCTTAGGATTGGAAACCAAATCAAGTAAGGAAAAGCAACAATTCAATTCAATTGATTTTTAAGGGAGGAGCACCACGAATTAAGAAATTCAAAGGCAACAAAGGCTTGTCTTTGGAGCTAGTTCATCTAAGAAGAGTTATTTTTTGGAGAATCAACAAAAGAAGGTATGTTAAATTCTTTTTGATTTATGTAACACAGTAGCAAATCTATAAAATTTAAGGTTTTTTTAAATAAAAAACTTTAGAATTTTAATTTAATTTTTCCAAGATTAAAACACTAAAACGTGACCTTCTTTTCTAAAAAGACTTAAAATTGTTATTTTTTCTTCTTAAAAATCTTAAAACTCTCATTGAACATATTTTTCAACAAAACCAAAATCAAATTCTGTTTCTTTCAAATTTTTAAATTAGGTTCTATTTCATTGAAAAAGCCTTTAAAAACATCTTTTCTACTTATAAAAACTTCAATCCATGTGTTTAAATTCATAAAACTTCATAAATCATCAAATTGCTTTTTAAAACTCTAATTCAAATTCATTACCCAAGAACCCTAATTTCAAAGCCTAAAACCAAAATTCAACTTTTAAACCTAAAACAATGAACCTTAATCCTTTTAAAACCTTAAACCCTAATTTTTATGAACCCTAGTCCTTTTAAAACATTAAAAAAACATAAAAACATAAAAACTCAAAAATTACACAGTAGCTTAAATCACTATTTAAAATCATGAATTAAAAAGTATTTCAAAGTGTCCAAAACCCTAGTTTCATGATTTCACCATTCAAATCTTAATTTGTTTAATCAAAGTGTCTTGCCAACCTTTAAAAAACATAAAACCCTAATCTATTTTAATTCCCTAAAAAGTCACAGTAGCTTAACTTTAGAATTTCCAAAACCTTAACACATGAGATAAAGAACCCTAAATAGAAATAGTAGCTATACTTGAACTTTTATTTTTTTTATTCAATTCCATATTTATTTATACCTTGATTTATTTCTTATGCTTTAATTTATTTAATTTTAATACTTGATTTATTTAATTTATCATGGATAGATGTTTGTTTTGGTTAATTTTGATGAATGATTTATTTATTATGAATGGATATTTACTTTTATCAATTTATTTAGACTTCCAAATTTTGTAAGAGGTATGTTTCCACTTGGTGGGTACCTCATTAGTTAAACATCATGTAATTTAATTTTCTTTTTCTATTTTAGAACCTTTGTAAAGGGCATGTTTCTACCTTTTGGTGGGTGTCCTATCTAGGCATGTGATGTAAGGACATGTTTCCATCCTTGGATGGGTGTCCATTTATTTGTTTTGTTTTTGTTTGGACATTGCTTTGATTTTAATATAATGATGCTTTCTTTTTATTGTGTGTAGTATGGATAATATTGTTATATTTAAGAATTTTATAATATTAAGACCTGTAAAGGAGGCCGGTTCCAATGTACTGGACGTTGTGGGGGTGCTGGGCCATTTCTCACCTTCCCCACACGTACCCAACTTTCCAAACCCATTAAGGGGTTGGGGATTCCTTAGGAATCGAGTCATCCACCCCTTTCTTTTTCTCCGGCCCGTCTGGGTGGCAACTCCATTTTCTCTAGACTTAGGTCTGTGTTCTCTAAGGCCCCGAGCCTAAATAGTGCCGAAGTCGCAAGAACCATTCCACCGGGAGTGGGGGCGAAAATCCCCGCTCACACTTATTCCACTAGAAGATATTAGCACCATCATAAGAGAAGTAGGTAATAGTGAGTTACTACCTTTGAAGATGATGATGCAATTAGATGATCCTAGGGTAGTTAGTGGTGAAGGTGGATCAATTTTATGTGTCTGTAGTTGGAAGGGCATGGGTCGGTTGTTCTTCAGATGCTATGTTTTTGTTGTCCTCGGTGGCTCTTGAAGAAAAAAGAATAATAATGGGAGACAAGATCTTTATTAATTGTAGAGGATTGGTCTATGGAAGTTGTGGCCACTTATAATGCCCTCGAAGCTATGTACATGTGATACTTAAAATTTTATTTTGAAATGAATTTGAAAAATGTTAAAGTTGAAAACTTGAAAGTGTTGGAATTGAAAATTCTAAAATTTCAAAATGACTGTGTACCAAATTGATCAGGTGTAGATTATAAAGTAATTAATTATATTGATATGGAAACTACTAGAAAATAAAGTGAACTACTGAAATGATATAGAAACCTGTAGACTCTAAAATTTGGACCAATTTAAATTTAAAAAGTTTATCTTAGTCCATTATAAATCTAAAATTCCTTAAAGATTAGAATTCAATTGGCATGATTTTATATTAAAATTGCAAAAGGTCTAGGCTAAAAAATTAATTATTTTTTATTGGTTTGAGTTGAGTTGGTTCATTTGAACCTCCCAAATTGATGTGAGGCTAGCCTATATCAATTTGGGAGAGCCATTTCCCATATCGATTTGAGCATGCCAAATCGATATGGGCATTGCCTCATATCAACTTTAGCATGCCAAATCAATATGAGGCAACTCATATTGATTTGGTCAAACCAAATCGATATGAGGAAGGGCTCATGTCAATTTTTGGCCTCTAATTTGACTAATCCGAGTCCTAAAATACTTTGACCAGCCAGTTTTATTTCCTAATCATGCAGTAATTTGTTGAATATTCAAATTAAGGATTTCTTTGAGGACTGGGATTAAGGTTTTTGAGGGACTGTGGCCTATAAATATAGGAGAGACAACAATTTAAAAAAAAAGGTAAAGAGATGACCTAGAAATAGCAAGCAATCAAACACAAAGATACTATTTAATTTACAAAAGTAAGGTAGCAAGGCAGTGACTACTGTCTTGGTTGTAGCTTGGCCAAAAATTAAACTTGGTGTAGGTAGCAACTTAGATCAAATCTCTCAATTTGGTGGAGCCCTCAAACATAGGTATGTTCTTCTAACTCAATTTATCCAATTAGTAATTATACTTACCTTTTAAATTATCATCAAAATATCTTGACTATCCAATTTTTTTTTTTGATTTGTTTCATCCAATAGCTTAAGGTTCAATTTAAATCAAAGGTATAATCATCAAAACCCTAATTTATTTCCCAATCCCTAATTAGTTTTACAATTTTCAAAACCATAATCTATTTCCAAAACCCTAAATAGTTTTCCGAATTCTAAAAACCCTATAACTGTTTTCCAAATTCCAAAACCCTAATCCAATTTTTCCCAATTTCTAAAAATTTAAATTCTCTTTATAAACCTTAACCTTGTTTTCCATAAATTTAAAAATCCCATTTTCCATCCCTAGAACGTATGTCTTAATTTTCATCAAAAAATCTTGATTTAATAATAAAAATTCTAAAACCCTAATTTGAAGCATAAACCCTAAATTGAAATATTTATTAGTTTATTTAAGATCAAAATTTAGATGTGATTATTTTATTTCTTGAATGGATGATTCATTAATGTTTTAATTTTATTGCTCATGATGAATGATTGAATGACTTAATTTATTTGATTTATTATTTTAATGTTAATTATTTTAGTTTCCAAGATGTAAGAGGTATGTTTCCACTTTGTGGATACGTCATTAGTTAGGTTTAATATAATTTAATTTATTTTGGATTTTGGAATTAATGTAAAGGGTTTGTTTTACACTAAATGATGAGTGTCCTATTTTATATAGTTTTAGAAATTAAACAATTATTGTAAAGGCATGTTTCTATCCTTGGATGGGTGCCTATTTTAATTGTTCATTTTAAATAAAGGTGATGGATGCTTATTTCTTTTAATGTGCATGTAATATGGATTATGTTATACCAAGTTAAGAATTTAATAATATTTAGACCTGAAAAAGAGGCCGATTCCAATGAACTGAGCGCTGTGGGAGTGCTGGGTCATTCTCACCTTCCCAACGCGTACCCAACTTTTTAACCCAATAAGGGGTTGGGGATTCCTTAGGAATCGAGTCATTCACCCCTTTTGTTTTTGGCCCGTCCGAGTGGTGACTTCATTATCTCTAGTTTTAGGCCTTTGTTATCTAAGGTCCTAAGCCCAATAGTGCCGAAGTCGCAAGAACCATTCCACATGGGAGTAGGGGCAAAAATCTTTGCTCACAATGGCATCTGCACTGGGGATAAGAGAAGTTGATTTTGTTGGTCTTTATATTATTTTATTCTTTCTTATTATGATGTTGTTCATTGCATCATATAGATTACATATCATGTGAAGGTCGTGTTATGACATTCGTGTAAACCGTGTTGTGTTATGTGAGGGATACCATACTTTCACTCAAGGAATGGAGATCGAGCATGGCATAACCACTCATAGCCTTGTAGCTTTTGGTATATATTTTCTATGGGAGCCTAAAACTTTTTAACCCAAAGACTGAAGCTTATATAATTGACCTAGTTATTTCCTTAGGTTTTTACCCCAAATGCTTTTTATTTGACTATGATTAATTTATATTTGTTTAAACCATGGCTTATTTGGTTTGTTCTTTTTCTAATATGACCTACCTATATTGTAAGCCCAAAAATATTTTTTTCTTTTAAATCCAAAAGACCAAATTTCAAATTTTCAAAATTTTCAAGATAGTCTTTCGACATAAAACCTTTCAAGATGGGTCAAAAATCTTCTTCCACCTTATGGTCCAAAACTTTCAAAACCCAAGGGCTTTGAAACAAAATTATTTTTTTACTTCATCTAAAGATTACAAAAAGAGCTTACAAATATTTAGATCAATTGTGAAATACCAAAAATCAATTATGGGCCTAATCTATACCAAGAATCATTAATCATGAGCTTATTTTTGGCATGAATCATTAGTTACTTTTTCAAATGGGAAATCTATTTATGATGAACCTTTTAATTTTGTTGGCCCAATGGAATAAGACTTAATTAATGGAAATTATCATGGACTGACTTCTAAGTTTGAAAATATAACTATTGGCTAAATCGTTTGAGGGAATTTTTTGATAACAAAATATCCCATGTTGGTAGTTTTATTTACTATATACCTAAGAAAAGAGACTCACCATTCGTGTGTGATGTTATAAGGTTGGAAGGAACATGCTAATTATCTTCGTTTGCCTATTGTTTGTGCATACATGCATACACGCATTGCATTACATGTCATTGATCCTTTCTGGTTTACATACTTGGAGTACAACAGTTCAAGAGCACACGACAACCCAACCTATGCCAGTGATGTAGAATCAAGTAGCAACTCAGTTAGCTTCTAACAAAAGTAATGGAGCCTGAACAAATTCAAAGAATGGTGGACAATGCCCTCAATGCCAAGATGGAAGAATTGAAAGAGGTCCTGTCTGAGACTATGAAGAGCCAATTGGCTGCACTTTTGGAGAACACTGCTGAGGCATCTACCAGCACTAAGAAGCTGAAGGACAAAGGGAAGGATAAGGTTGGTGAAGTAGCCTTTGATGATGACAAAGTAGTCATTGATGATGATGATGACTAGGCTCAATACTTTTAAGATCCTCAAGATAAGAAGAAGGAGTCGAAGGTTGTTGAAAGATCAACCATGGAAAAGACTGAAACTTCAGATGTTGAGAAGTTGATTGCTGATTTGGAAAAGAAATTTGAAAAGAACCTGAAAACTAAAGAAATGTCGGAGGTCAACAAGTTATTTGAACAAGATGAAGAGGTCCCATACAAATTCAAGATGCCTTCTTTTGAAAATTATGACAAGTCTAATGATCTTTGAGGTGAAGGGATAAGAAGATCAAGGAAAAGGATGCTTAGTCAAGACCATAAGGATAGTATAATCCAAACTAGACCTAATTTATTAGATCTATTTCATCTTTAAGGTGGCATCAGGGCAACAAAATGATCCATCCTCATTAAGGCAAGTTCATGCTACCTCATTTTTAGAGACATAGGATAGCACAAACAATGTGACTTTCTTAGAGATATAACCCAACAAAAAAAGAAGAAGAAGAAGATAAAAGAGAAGAAGAAGATAAAAGAGAAAATAAAAGCTCGTAAGGTTGAAAACCCAAAAAGGACGGCCTAAAAAAATGGGTTCTGATTTTGTGCAAAAGCAAAAGGAAAAGATGAAGATCATCCTAATTATATCTAGATTTCTCTCAAGAAGTTATAAGGAAGTTGAAGTCTATCTTTTCATGAAGCAAGACAACAATAATTTGTAGTTTAAAATGTCTAAATTTTAAGATTAGGACTAGTTATCTGTGGCTCCAATAGAAAGTTTATGGTGTGAAGATTTGTTAATAGTGTTACATCAACTCCAATTTGCAAATGACATTCATCTAACCCATGTCCTTTATAGACCCCATTTCAAGCCTATCAAATACCTATTGATCTCTTTTTGGTAAGTAGAATCTATTAGTGGAGATTGTTTGAATAAGCATGGATATGAGATAGACATTATATAAACTCAATGATACCTTTTGGCCTAAGTAATATATATGTGCCTATCTGAAGTGCAATGGTTCCTATTCAAACAGAATTAATTATTGAGTTTAGTATGGTAACTAGGGTTATGATGCTATAGATATGTTAATTTAAAAGACCAAGCCCTGAGGTATATCGACATTGATTTGACGAAGCCAAAGTTCGATTTCAAAATTAAGTTAAAAAAAGGGAAAAGTCCAAGATGCAAAAGTAAATACTTTATATTTATTTTACATGACTGGTTAATACATTTTCATTCACTGAGAAGAAGGAGGCAGACCATAATCAAGCAAAGCCCTAAAAAAGTCATCGCTTGTTGGAGGAGGAGGCATATCGTCTGTCCAATGTCCATCCGAAGAGAAAGCACCTGAACCTCTATTACCCTGAGAGTTGGTTCTATAACATTTATGTAACACACCTTCCCGACCTTCATGTGTAAGCTGAGTAGAGACGCCACACTATCCTAATGTTGCTACCACTTTTACTTAGTCAAATTTTTGTTCCGATTTTTACAGAAATTTTGCCATAGTTTCGCCTAAAAATTCAATAGTTTCGCCTAAAAATTCAATCCCAAGTGTCGATAAAACTAGTTTTTTTCTGATTTTTGAAAATATTTTTACACAAACCAATGCAAACAAAATCATTCTCAGTACACTTCCAATAAATCCCCCTTATAACCTCAACTACAACCTGCAAAAAGGATTTACACTTCTAGTACAAAATAAAGTGAAGGTTTATTATGAAATACAGTAGATAAAATATTTGTTCACTATGCAATGGAAAGTAACAATATTTACAAATTCATATACATCAAAACTCAAGTTTTACAAAACATAAAATTTATACATGTTTGGCAGTCAGTCTTCGATCTTAAAGCCCACTATTCACTCTTCAAAATCTAGGCTCGACTCGGCCTAGAGGAACTCTCTGGTTCTTCCCTGTCACCTGCGCGAAGAATTACATTCGCGCTAAGCCAACGGCTTAGTGGTACAAACCACAGTGCTATGATGCTTTAATGCCATGCTAATGTCACACAATCAAGATTCAAGATCAATTCAAGAGAATATTATATTTCACAATCTTACATTATTTAATAATTAATCAAAATATTCATGATTCACATTGAAAACAAAGACAACATGGGCCCACAAGACACTAATATGTTATTCAAAGTTCAGAGTTACTGCTTTGGTCTATAATCACAATCATTAAGCCCGTAGGCGATATATATATCTCTATCCATGGATAGGGTAACAGACCCAGTCTCTTGGACCTCAACTCGGCTAAACTCGAGGAAATCCTCAACCCGGCAAGACTGTTACCTATAATAGACCCAGTCTCTTGGACCTCAACCCGGATAAACCAAGGAGATCCTCAACCCGGCAAGACTGTTACTATAATTCACATTTCACATTTATCAACTGGAATCGGCTTACGACCCGATCTTTTCACCTATCCAGTACTTTATAGGCATGCCACCAAACCCAGAACTCTGAAGGTTGAATAACAAATTAAACACAAAATTCTTTTCATTTATATCTTTATACATTTCTTTCTCAATTCATTTCATTCTCATAAGCAAATTAGGCAACCATGCCTCAATCATCTCATTTGCATCATCACATATTGCACATTTCACATTTCGTTATATTTCAAATCACATTAATCAATTCCTTATTCAAATGGATATAATCAATGGCATTAACACATATTTTACATGCTCATCACAACATTCACATTATACCAAACATAACATTATTAATATACGTCCACAATGCATTAGATTCCTTATCACATTTATAATCAAATATGTCTCAATATCATATGAATGTATGCACTAATGCAGTTTGTACTTACCTTAAAACCAACTCACACCAATTTATACACTTACTCTTCCAAGAATTCTCAACACTTAGATTAGGGCAATTCAACCTCTTCACAACCTAATCCAAAAAGGAGTATTAGCAAAATGACCATATGAATAGTAAATTCTGGTTTTGGACTCAACTTAATTCTTATTTTGAAAAATTGTATAAAATAATCTACTTGACTAAAAACTCTAAAATTTTTACAGAACTAAATTTTACATCTTAAAATCATTCTTTTAAAATTTCAGATCAAACTGAACACAAAATCTTGGTCAAATAGTTCACCCAACCAGACTGCCCCAATTGCCCTGCATCCTGGCAGCAGTTCTGAACTTTGTGAATTCCATAATTCAAATTCAATCAACGTGGTTCCAAATTATTTTTCTCAAATACTAGACTCACTAAGAAACAACATATCCAAAATTCAATTAGATATTATTTTTCTACATTTTATTAAAAATCCCGAAAGATAGCTGTCTCAGTTAAGGTACCTGCTGGAACAGGTCTAATAAAAATAATCTTTCCAAAATCATAACCATTCCAAAATCGAATCAACATATTTTTCAGTCATTCTAGACTCATAGAGGTACAACATATCAAAAATTCATTTCAAGAAAATTTTTCAATATTTAATTAAAAATCATACAAGTTACAGCCTTTACTAATTGTAAAACAGAAAAGATTTCACTAAACACAACTCTTACTCTTCAATCACCAACACCAACCTAACTTCTTATCTTTAATTCCATTTCCAACACGTACAAACACCACAAGCAATCCTAACCATATTATCAACAACACTTCATCAAACTCAAAAATAACTTCAAAAACAACAAGAGCAATCAAGAGAGAACTTACCAAAATAATGAAATTTCTTGAATTTCTAACTTGTTTTCTTGAAATCTCCTTCAATTTTTTTGAGCTTGAGCACAAAACTCTCTCTTGCTCTCTTTTGTCTCATTAAAGTGGCTCTTTCCTTGCTCTTTTCCTCTAATTCTTGAGTTTATGGTGATTTTCTTGAAAAACCACACATAAACTATCTAATTCCCATAAAAATTTGAATTACTTCCAATGGATTCTAAGTTTCAAGTAAAGAAATGAAGGAAGATGAAGAAAGTAAAAGAAATGGTGATGGTGAAGATGGAGTCCACGTTTTATGGAAGGAAGAAGAAAAGAAAATGAAAAAAAAAATAAAAAGAGACAAAGTCAAATTTATAGTCTTCAAACATTCTCCACCAAGTCTTTTAATAATAAAATAATCAATTATTTCCTCTTCCACTCATTTATTTCTTCTAATTGATTCATTAATTCAATAATAAACAAATATCTTCTTTAGTTGACCATCCATTTTGACTTGTATATATGTTATATATATTTCCATATATACAACATATAAACTCTCTCTTAATTCTTTTTTCTTTCCAATTACACATATACATTTAATTCAAATAAAACAACAATTATATCAAAACTTCTAAGGCACACTTTGGGATATTACAATTCTCCCCCTCTAAAAAGAAATTTCGTCCTCGAAATTACCTGATATCAAGTGTGAAACAGTTGAGGATACTGATCTTGCATCGCTTGCTCACTCTCCCAAGTTGCCTCTTCTCCACCATGATTCTTCCAAAGAACCTTTACAAGTGGCACTTTCTTATTTCTGAACTCTTTCACTTCATGTGCCAAAATAGCAATTGGTTCTTCTTCAAATGTCATATCCAGACTCACCTCAATAGATTCAACTGGTAAAACATGAGATGGGTCAGATCTATACCTTCGCAACATAGAAACATGGAAGACATTATGGATTCTATCCAACTCAAGCGGCAAAGCAAGACGATAAGCAACTGGCCCAAGTCTTTCTAATATCTCATATAGTCCAATGAAACGAGGACTTAACTTCCCTTTTCGACTAAATCTCAATATCTTTTTCCAAGGAGACACTTGGATACAAACTCCGCTATGTCTCTTTTCATACCTGACCACCAATAATGATGTTTCAAATCATAGTACATCTTTGTATTTCCCGAATGTATAGCAAAAACCGACTGATGTGCTTCTTCTAAAATAATTTTTCTCAATTTAGCATCATCAGGAACACACAATCTATCCTTAAACCAAAGGCTACCATCACTTCTCGCAAAGAAATCTCAGCTCTCCCCGTTTCGGCAATCTGAAACAATCTTCTAAATTTTCTCATTTGTCAATTGAGCCTCCTTAATCTGATCCAACAATACTGGTCTCAATTGCAACTGAGCCAACAATGCACCATCATCACATGCTTCAAAACTAGCATGTAACGCTCTCAACTCAACAAGCAACGAGAGCGAATAAACAGCCAAACCTGCCAGAGACTTCCGACTCAAGGCATCAGCAACTACATTCGCCTTACCAGGATGGTAATCAATCAAATAATCGTAGTCTTTAATCAGTTCTAACCATCGCCTTTGCCAAAGATTCATCTCCTTCTGAACACCCAAATATTTCAAACTTTTATGATCCGTATAAATAAAACATTTCTCTCCATACAAGTAGTGTCGCCAAATCTTCAAAGCAAAACTATAGCTGCCAATTCCAGATCATGTGTTGGATAATTGAGCTCATGCGACTTCAACTGCCGAGAAGCATAAGCTACAACTTTACCCTCTTGCATCAAGACACATCCTAAACCATTATGTGAAGCATCACTATAAATCACATAAGGTTTATCTTCCACGGGTAAAGTAAGAACAGGTGCTTGAGTCAACATTTCTTTCAACTGATCAAAACTAGCTTGACACTGATCTGTCCACACAAATCTAACTCCCTTTCGAAGCAATCTGGTGAGTGGAGTAGCTATCAAAGAAAAACCTTTCACAAACCTTCGATAATAGCCTGCCAAACCCAAAAAACTTCTAACTTCAGTCACTGACTTTGGTGGACTCCAATTCAAAATGGCCTCAACTTTACTCTGATCAACTCTTATACCATCTGCTGAAACTATATGACCGAGAAAAGTTACTTGGTCAAGCCAAAACTCACACTTTGATAGCTTAGCATACAACTGCTTCTCTCTCAAGATCTGTAACACGATTCGCAGATGCTTGTCATGTTCTTCCTCATTACGTGAATACACCAAAATATCATCGATGAAAACCACCACAAACTGATCCAGATAGGGCCTAAACACCCTATTCATTAAATCCATGAAAGCTGCAGGTGCATTCGTCAATCCAAAAGGCATTACCAAGAACTCATAATGCCCATATCTTGTGCGGAAAGCCGTCTTAGAAACATCTTCAGCTCTAACCCTCAATTGATGGTACCCTGATCTCAAATCAATTTTGGAAAACACCGCTGCTCCCTTCAACTGATCAAAGAGATCATCAATTCGAGGCAAAGGATACTTATTCTTGATAGTTACTTTGTTCAATTGCCCATAATTGATGCACAATCTCAAGGTACCATCCTTTTTCTTTACAAACAACACAGGAGCTCCCCACGGAGAAACACTAGGGCGAATAAACCCTTTATCCTACAACTCCTGCAACTGCACCTTTAACTCTCTCAATTCAGCAGGTGCCATTCGATAAGGAGTGATAGAGATGGGAGTGGTACCGGACAACAAATCGATACCAAACTCAACCTCTCTCTCAGGGGGTAACCCTGGCAACTCCTCTGGAAATACATCTGAAAACTCAGCAACTGTGGGTATACTATCAAGTTGAGAACCCACTACTCTGGTATCCACAACATGAGCAAGATAAGCATCACACCCTTTTCTAATCAACTTTCTAGCTAAAACAGCTGAAACCAATAAGGATGCAAGTTGTCTCTGCTCACTAGATGCCAATATACTTCTACCATCACCAGTTCTCAAAGTAACACATTTCTTTTGACAATCCACCACAGCTCCATGCTTAGACAACCAATCCATGCCTAAAATCAAATCATATTCTTTAAAAGGCATTTCAATCAAATCTCCACGAAACTCCTCATCTTGCACCACAACTGCACTATCTCGGTGCACCTTGCTAACAATCACACTATGCCCTAAAGGATTTGTCACCAACACATCAAATCCTTGGGACTCAGAATGCAATTCAGTCACAGGCAAAATAGATGCACTTATGTATGAATGAGTAGATCCTGGATCAATCAAAGTAAAAACTAAAATGCCAAATAAAGAGAATGTACCCGCTATAACTGCTGAAGCATCTGGCTGCCTCTGCATCACATATACTCGTTGAGAAGGCCTAGCCTCATCTAGCCTATTGCCTGCGGGTGTAGAGCCTCCTCTCTGACTGACTCCAGATCTGCCACCTATACCAACACCTCTGCCACCTCGACCACCTCTCACACTAGGTCGAGAAACTGTAAAATCTGCCGGCCTTTGTTCCTGCATCTCAGGACACTCTCTAATAAAATGATCAGGTGATCCACATTTGAAGCACACCGCTGGTCCACTATTCTTCCAACAGACACCCCTATGTGACCCCCCACACTGAACACATATAGGTGGAGTGAACCTCTGAACCGCTGGAGTCGGAGCACTCGCTACTGAAACTGTAGGTCTCGATCTCTGCCTCTGAAACTGAACTGACCTACTAGCCTGCCTCTGACTCCTACTGATCCAAGGAACAAAACTGCCTCTACCTCTCTTCACAGATGAAGACCCCGCCTCAAACTGGGGTCTCCTAACCCTGGTCTCCTCCTCGGTAGCAGCTGCTGCAATACCCTGGGCTCTCTCTACACTCCTAGCTGCTGCAACAAGCTGGGAAAAATCTTGATATCTAGAACCAGCCACAAGACACATAATAGAGGGCCTCAATCCCTCCTCAAATCTTCTGCACCGGTCTATCTCGTCTGAAATAATACCTCCATCATAGTGACTCAACTGGATGAACTCGACCTCATATTCTGTCATAGTCCGATTGTCCTGCTTCAAATTCAGAAATTCCATCTTTTTCACATCTTTATACTCCTTCGGAGTATATTTCAGCTCAAACTCCCGTAGAAAATCACTGTAGGACAATGTAGGTGGATCATCCATGGCATGAGGAACTGTCTTCCACCAATCATATGCATCCTTCTGCAACAGTGATCTAGCATAATCAAATCTTTCTTCTGGAGTTGCTTGCAACTGGATGAATATTCTCTGTATTCTATCCAACCATTGTTCAGCTACAGCTGGATCAATGGTGCCATAGAAATCTTCAGCCCTGTACTTCCTCAATTTATCATAATGTCTCACTGGTACCTGAGGCTGTGGTGGGGGTGGTGGCTGCTGCACCGGAGCTCCTCTCAACAAATCTACCATGTGCCTAAACCAACCTAGCGGTACCTCATCAGCATCTAATCTCCCTGGCACATGGGTAGGGGCCTCACTAACTCTATCTACTCTAGCTCCATCTCTATTCTCTTCAGGAGCTACACTTTCCGCACTACCCTCAACAGACTATCGTGAATGAGACGCCATTACAACCTATATCTGCAAACACAGCAGAATATACCCCATTAAAGATCAAAGACTGCCATACCAAAACATGTATTTTACTCAAAAACCAACTTTTAAAATCAAAATATTATTTTTCTTACAATTCACCTAGGTTGAGAATCTTAAACCTAGGCTCTGATACCAAAAATTGTAACACCCCTTCCCGACCTTCGTGTGTAAGCTGAGTAGAGGCGCCACACTATCCTAATGTTGCTACCACTTTTACTTAGTTAAATTTTTATTCCGATTTTTATAGAAATTTTGCCATAGTTTCGCCTAAAAATTCAATCCCAAGTGTCGAAAAAACTGGTTTTTTTTTCTGATTTTTGAAAACATTTTTACACAAACCAATGCAAACAAAATCATTCTCAGTTCACTTCCAATAAATCCCCCTTATAACCTCAACTACAACCTGCAAAAAGGATTTACACTTCTAGTACAAAATAAAGTGAAGGTTTATTATGAAATACAGTAGATAAAATATTTGTTCACTATGCAACGGAAAGTAACAATATTTACAAATTCATATACATCAAAACTCAAGTTTTACAACACATAAAATTTATACATGTTTGGCAGTCAGTCTTCGATCTTAAAGCCCACTATTCACTCTTCAAAATCTAGGCTCGACTCGGCCTAGAGGAACTCTCTGGTTCTTCCCTGTCATCTGCGCGAAGAATTACATTCGCGCTAAGCCAACGGCTTAGTGGTACAAACCACAGTGCTATGATGCTTTAATGCCATGCTAATGTCACGCAATCAAGATTCAAGATTAATTCAAGAGAATATTATATTTCACAATCTTACATTATTTAATAATTAATCAAAACATTCATGATTCACATTGAAAACAAAGACAAGCATGGGCCCACAAGACACTAATATGTTATTCAAAGTTCAGAGTTACTGTTTTGGTCTATAATCACAATCATTAAGCCCGTAGGCGATATATATACTCTATCCATGGATAGGGTAACAAACCCAGTCTCTTGGACCTAAACTCGAGGAAATCCTCAACCCGGCAAGACTGTTACCTGTAACAGACCCAGTCTCTTGGACCTCAATCCGGATAAACCAAGGAGATCCTCAACCCGGCAAGACTGTTACTATAATTCACATTTCACATTTATCAACTGGAATCGGCTTACGACCCGGTCTTTTTCACCTATCCAGTACTTTATAGGCATGCCACCAAACCCAGAACTCTGAAGGTTGAATAACAAATTAAACACAAAATTCTTTTCATTTATATCTTTATACATTTCTTTCTAAATTCATTTCATTCTCATAAGCAAATTAGGCAACCATGCCTCAATCATCTCATTTGCATAATCACATATTGCACATTTCACATTTCGTTATATTTCAAATCACATTAATCAATTCCTTATTCAAATGGATATAATCAATGGCATTAACACATATTTTACATGCTCATCACAACATTCACATTATACCAAACATAACATTATTAATATACATCCACAATGCATTAGATTCCTTATCACATTTATAATCAAATATGTCTCAATATCATATGAATGTATGCACTAATGTAGTTTGTACTTACCTTAAAACCAACTCACACCAATTTATACACTTACTCTTCCAAGAATTCTCAACACTTAGATTAGGGCAATTCAACCTCTTCACAATCTAATCCAAAAATGAGTATTAGCAAAATGACCATATGAATAGTAAATTCTGGTTTTGGACTCAACTTAATCCTTATTTTGAAAAATTGTATAAAATAATCTACTTGACTAAAAACTCTAAAATTTTACAGAACTAAATTTTACATCAATCATTCCTTTAAAATTTCAGATCAAAATGAACACAAAATCTTGGTCAAATAGTTCACCCAACCAGACTGCCCCAATTTCCCTGCATCCTGGCAGCAGTTCTGAACTTTGTGAATTCCATAATTCAAATTCAATCAACGTGGTTCCAAATTATTTTTCTCAAATACTAGACTCACTAAGAAACAACATATCCAAAATTCAATTAGATATTATTTTTCTACATTTTATTAAAAATCCCGAAAGATAGCTGTCTCAGTTAAGGTACCTGCTGGAACAGGTCTAATAAAAATAATCTTTCCAAAATCATAACCATTCCAAAATCGAATCAACATATTTTTCAGTAATTCTAGACTCATAGAGGTACAACATATCAAAAATTCACTTCAAGAACATTTTTCTATATTTAATTAAAAATCATACAAGTTACAGCCTTTACTAATTGTAAAACAGAAAAGATTTCACTAAACACAACTCTTACTCTTCCATCACCAACACCAACCTAACTTCTTATCTTTAATTCCATTTCCAACACATACAAACACACCACAAGCAATCCTAACCATATTATCAACAACACTTCATCAAACTCAAAAATAACTTCAAAAACAACAAGAGCAATCAAGAGAGAACTTACCAAAATAATGAAATTTCTTGAATTTCTAACTTGTTTTCTTGAAATCTCCTTCAATTTTTTTGAGCTTGAGCACAAAACTCTCTCTTGCTCTCTTTTGTCTCATTAAAGTGGCTCTTTCCTTGCTCTTTTCCTCTAATTCTTGAGTTTATGGTGATTTTCTTGAAAAACCACACATAAACTATCTAATTCCCATAAAAATTTGAATTACTTCCAATGGATTCTAAGTTTCAAGTAAAGAAATGAAGGAAGATGAAGAAAGTAAAAGAAATGGTGATGGTGAAGATGGAGTCCACGTTTTATGGAAGGAAGAAGAAAAGAAAATTAAAAAAAAACAAAAAGAGACAAAGTCAAATTTATAGTCTTCAAACATTCTCCACCAAGTCTTTTAATAATAAAATAATCAATTATTTCCTCTTCCACTCATTTATTTCTTCTAATTAATTCATTAATTCAATAATAAATAAATATCTTCTTTAGTTGACCATCCATTTTGACTTGTATATATGTTATATATATTTCCATATATACAACATATAAACTCTCTCTTAATTCTTTTTTCTTTCCAATTACACATATACATTTAATTCAAATAAAACAACAATTATATCAAAACTTCTAAGGCACACTTTGGGATATTACAATTTATCACTTGAAAATATAGGGGGTACACCACAATCATCAGTCTGGGGCCTTCTCGAAGGAGAAGCCCGCGAATCCCTCATACATTGAAATCAAAAATCCCAAAAGTTTTGTGCCTCCTGATGGTATAATCCTTCAAAATGGGCAGCATGTTGACAACTGGCTGCTAACTCTTGCTGCAGCTTTTTGTTCTGTTCTTTGAGCATCCACTGTGAGACAAGGAAAAGGGTAAGAATATACATTTTCATGCATACATACAAGCATATACCATTATGGGATAGGATGACAAACCAGATAACTCAGATCGAAGCCTTGCGGATAAGATGACACATCCGACTGATAAGAAGGAGCAAATGTAGAAAATTATCGTTGAACTGGTGAAAATTATTGTTGAACTGGAACAATGGAGGAAGGTCTAGCCTTATGACCGAATGAACCAGCAACCTATGGTAATCATGAAAATACCTAGAACAAGTTAAGAGGAAATAGTTGCAATGACAAAATTGTAAGTGTTTACTTGAGAAGTGCCAACCCCAGAATCACCACAGGAATGGGAAGAAGGCTCATCCTCTCCTTCGCATTCTTCTTCTTCTCCTTCCTCCACTTCTATTTCTCCTTCTTCACCTCCAGGAAGCCCCTGAACGACATCAGAAGACACCTCAAAATTTAGCAGTTGATCCTGAATGAAGTGGACATATGACACACATGTGGTGTAAGTAGGAGGTCTCAAATATCAAAGCCATTGTAAGCATGACTCCAATAAGATTCCTACATGGATATGGTGTTCAACACAAATGATGGAAAATCCTCTGGTACCCTCTGTTGGTCAGGACCGAGAAACCAATTATACACTCGTTCACTAAGATATCATCCACAAGAGACTGGGCCGGCAATGATCTGGCGAGACTCTTGCAAGGGCAGTGCATCAATCATACATGCAGTCTAGTTATTTCTCTCTTCAGCGCTCCACCAAGCTACATTCACCTACTGAACAGCAAACAGATAAGTTGTTTTACTCATAAGTTTTGATATTTATATTAATATTTTTCTTACTTGGTTCCAGGTTAAACGACTCATGTGATAGCGGTGAGAGTGTGTGTGGTGGCTTTCTTGCACTTCTTTATGGCCCGACAGCCAAAATCTTAGTTGTGGATATCCAACTTGTGGCCTAGTAATAGTAGGAGCTCTCGCTAGATTGTGCACATATGCCCATACCTGTAAATGAAAAGAAAGGTCAAAATCTACACACATGCATTATTTGGACCAACATTTATAAGAAAAATGATACCTCAGCAATAGCCATAAAGCTGGTAAAGGATCTTCTATTCCTGCAAATTGCATCAAAACCATGATAAAGGCATGTGAGACCAGCTTCTCCCATGCAAAAGTTGGCACATGATCTAAATAGGAAAGGGCACGTAGCACAGATAAATGGATGGCAGACTTAGTGCTACCTAATATGGTAGCCACTAATAGATATAATAGGAACCCCCGAGTATATTTTTCAGCTCTCTCATTTTGCACAAGTCAAGTATATTTCATCCAATATTCTTGAATGGGCTCATATTTGATTTTATAAGATCCCCTATAATGGGGCCTATTCTTCACGAGTTAAAATATCACTAGTTAAAGGGGTGGGGATCCCGTGGTATCAGATGCCTGTTAGAGCAGCAAAATCAATAGGACCTATGGTCATCTCTCTAATGGGCAGGTGAAAAGTATGGGTAGTATCCATCCATCGTTCAATAGTGCTTGAATTACTATCCTATCAATTTGGTATCCTCGAGATGGTAACTGCAAAACAAAGTCCTCGAACTCGCTTTCTCGGACCATTCTTTTTATCGCAGGTGGGGCTGATCATACCACATGTGGGCTTTATAATGTTTCCACTAGCATGAATGTCACAACTATCATGCTATCCAAACATAGGTAAGTCAAGGTAAGTGCACATATATTTCTTTTCTACATTTTAATTACATTTATGCCACTTTTCTCATAATAATTTCTATAAATTGCACTATATTAATTTTTATGCATCTTTTTGCACAATAATTTCTATAAATTTTGCTATATCAATTTTTATACATCTTTTTGCATAATAATTTATATAAATTTTGCTATAACAATTTTTATGCATCTTTTTGCACAATTATTTTTTTACCAATTTGCTATATCAGTTCTTATGCATATTTTTGCACAATAATATTTGATAATTTTGCTATATAAGTTTTACCAATTAAATTTTACCAATTATACTGATAAAATTTTATGAATAAGTATTTAAATTACAACAAAATGGTTTTTACCTGTGTTTTTTCTTTGAAACTGTGGTGAAGATGCATATGGGGTAACAAGGGAACTTGCTCAACCCTGTTATTATAAAGGTATGTAAGCAATTCATTATTTGATCGTGTCCTGAATTTTGAGGAATGTTGAATAGCAACCAGGGTAAGTGATGAACCTTTAAGTAAGTGTGAAGATGATGAATTTTTGGTAATTTTGAATGAAAAATACAAAGGAAAAGGAAATGGTGATTCTGTGAATGAAAAATGCAAAGGGAACGAGGGTTTATATAGAAAAATCTAAGGCAAGTAGACAAAAAAAAGCATAAAGTAAAAGAAAAGCACAAAGTGAAAGAAAAGAACAGAACAAATAACAACTCTAAATAATTCATTGAAACATCCATTCCAATAATTATTAAATTAAATCACACAGCACATGTGCACACTGTAAATAGATATTTATTGTGGGTATATAATATAGTAGATGAAATGGTACTCGTTTGGTCATAAAGATTCTCTTAAGGAGGTTTTGGGATAGAAACAAGGGAGGTGACCCTTAATTGGGCCAAATACCTAGGGTGAAAAGACTAGGTCATAAGCCTCAGGGACAAATCCTACTGTGGAACCATAAGGGGAAATGGCACTGTAGCAGTCCCTTGAAATGGGCTAGGTGAAACGGTCGGGCTGTAAGCCCAGAGCTGTTGGGATGTTACAGTAAAAAGGGTGCCTTTTTAACTCTAACATCCAGGTATTTCAAACTCTTGTGATCCGTATAAATGAAAAACTTTTCCCCATACAAGTAATGCCACCAAATCTTCAAGGCAAAAACTATGGCTGCAAGCTCCAAATCATGAGTCGGGTAATTCAACTCATGTGGCTTCAACTATCGAGAGGCATAAGCAATGGCTCTACCCTTCTGCATCAGAACACAACCTAAACCACTTTGTGAAGCATCACTATATATCACATATGGTTTACCTTCCACAGGCAGGGTAAGGACAGGAGCCTGAGTCAACATCTCCCTCAGCTGCTCAAAACTCGCCTGACATTGATCTGTCCACACAAATCTAACTCCTTTCTAAAGCAATCTGATGAGTGTTGTAGCTATCATAGATAAACCCTTCACAAATCGACGATAATAGCCTACCAATCCCAGAAAACTTCTAACCTCTATTACAGTCTTTGGTGGATTCCAATTTAAGATAGCCTTAACCTTACTCAGATCAACTCTAACACCCTCTACTGAAACCACATGACCAAGAAAAGCTACCTGATCGAGCCAAAACTCACACTTAGACAGCTTAGCATACAAATGTTTCTCTCTCAGAGTCGACAATACAATCCACATATGCCTATCACGATCCTCCTTATTATGCGAATGCACAAAAATGTCATCAATGATGACCACCACAAACTAATCTAAATATGGAATGAACACCCTGTTCATCAAATCCATAAAAGCTGTTGGTGCATTCGTCAATCCAAAGGGCATCACCAGAAACTCATAATGCCCATACCTCATGTGAAAAGTTATCTTGGGTACATCCACAGCTCTGACTCTCAACTGATGGTACCCTGATCTCATATCAATCTTAGAGAATATTGTTGCTCCCTTCAATTGATCAAAGAGATTATCTATCCAAGGCAAAGGATACTTGTTCTTGATGGTCATCTTATTCAACTACCTATAATCAATACACAATCTCAAGGTGTCATCCTTCTTCTTCACAAAGAACACAGGCGCTCCCCACAGGGAAACACTAGGGTGGACGAACCCTTTTTTCAACAACTCCTGCAACTATATCTTCAACTCTCTCAACATAGCAGGTTACATCCAATAAGGAGAAATAGAGATAAGAGTGGTACCAGGCAACAAATCGATATGTAACACCCCTATATCCTATATAAGTACTATACATATACCTTGTATACATACAGTACGTATATAAAATATAAGAATGTCACTTTTTATTACAGATTAAAACATTTACCTTAGTTCCAAACAATAATACATTTTATTTGAAGAACATTTACAAAATCATTAAAGAACATTTACAAAATCATTATACTTTTGATGATATCACATATATATATATATATTACCTTGTCTTTTCCAAAATTCATTTAGGTATATATATACATTTTTATTAAAATACAACATAATTAAATTGTACATGTATGCACCACCTTCTAGTTGGTCTCGAAATACTCTTACCCTTCTCGTGCGATAACGTTTTGACTTCCGGATCAATCATCTATTCACTTGCATGATTTACATAACCGCGCTAAGCTCGAAAGCTTAGTAGTACAAATAAAGATTATAAACATACTTTACAGAAAATCATATTCATATATTAACTTCATGTATCATTATTTTCTTATCATATTTTCTATTTTAAATACACTTTTCATATATTTCCACTAATCTCATAATTTATATACATATACACATATATCATTACAACAAACCACAATTCAATGGCTTATCATAACATTCAAGAAATAATACTCACAATGTCCACATCCATATACATATTACACATCATATTGTATGTTCATAATCTCATCATTCAACATAGTTTCTCAAGCCACATTCATTTTCAGTACTTTGCTTATATATTGTGATCATATCATACCATAATTATCATCATATATCTTATAACATTATATCTTATTCCATAATTCACATTAAAGCAAAGACAAGCATGGGCCCAAAAAGGATCTAATATGCTATTCAAAGTTCAGAGTTACTGCTTCGGTCCATAATCACATTCATCAAGCCCGTAGGCTATATATATATATCCATGGATAATGTAACAGACCCAGTCTCTTGGACCTCAACCCGGCTAGACCCTTGGGCCCCAGTATCTTGGACCTCAACCCGGCTAGACTGTTACAATTTTTGAGGCTTATGATCTGGTCTTTTCACCTTAAAAATATCACATTTCATATTTTTCAACTGGGCTCGGCTTACGACCCCGTCTTTTCACCTGCCCAGCGATTCATAGGCATGCCGCCAAACCCAGAACTCTGAAAATTGAATAACATACTAGGCACACAATTAATTCATTTATCTCATTATCAATCTCTTTCACAATTCATTTCTCATTTCATTTCTCATATTCAAACTAGGCTCATTGCCTTAGTTTATAATCTTTTCTCATTTTTCTCATACTTTTATTTCATCTCAATATCACATTTTTCTACATTTCTTTTCTTATACAATATATTACTCAATTCCATTGATACATCAACATAATTCACATTATGCATACCATAACATATAATTCATTCATCAACAATATATCAAGTAACTTAACACATTTCTCAAATAAATGTGTTAAATCCCAATGTCATATAAATCCATGCAATCATTCAAAGCTTGTACTTACCTCTAAGAGCAACTCACACCAATTCCAAACCCCTCTTCCATGAATCCTTTAACATTTGGATTAGGGCAACTCAAATCTCTTCAAAACCTAATTCAAAGGTTATTATACACACTCACTTAGTGATACACATAAGAAAATAAGAATAAGAACTAACTAGGGCAAACTCTACACATGACACGCTCACCAACACGGGTGTGTCCCTGATTATGCCTTAAACCAACAATACAGAAGCTTTGACACGCTCAGTAACATGGGTGTGTCACTGGTGGTGTCATTCATTCTGCCTCACAGAAACATTGACATGCCCAACAACACGGGTGTGTTCATGCCCGTGTCAATTACTTTATCTCACAGTAGCTATGACACGCCCAATGATATGGCAGTGTTAATGGTCGTGTCACCAACGTTAAGCTCAGCATCATTGACACGCCCAACGACATGGCCGTATCACTAGCCGTGTCAGGCAAAAATTATTCATTTCGAACTCTCATCATGTAAACACAATCACTCCAAAATCCATACTACAACACCCTTAATCAATATCTTAGTTTATATTCATAAATCACCTATCAATTTAATACTTATATAACTTCAACATATCATAATACTAATCATTAAATACATCATCCATGTATCAATTTATTCAATTTCCCAACTTATTTATACTAAACCCTTACTAAACAATTTCAACAACTCATCATCATCCTCACAAATACCCATATTATCATCATCCAAATACCAATTTAACACACACATATATATATATACTTCAATCTTTCATTATCATCACCTTCACAAACTAACCATATCAAATATAAACTCAATCTATAGAAATCAACACAAGGAAATGAGCACTTACTTGAATTCTTTGCCAAAACTTCAATATCCACCTTCAATTCTCTTAAAGCCCTTATGAATTTGATGTGTATGTGAACAAAATCATACTCTTCTCTCTCTCTCTCTCTCTCTCTCTCTCTCCGACGTTTAAGAAGAAGAAGAAGAAAGAAAGAAAGAAAGAAAGTAATAAAGTCTTCTCTTCCCTTTCAAACTTATCTTATATATATATATATTAATAATATAATTAAATACACCTAAAAATTCTCCACCACAAATTTTGATCCATCCTTTGACTTTCTTTTCTTCTTTTTCTCTTATCATTATTATCATTATTATTATTAATCAATTATTTACAATTTACTTTTCCTACACCAATATATACATCATGTATATGTGATGTATATGTTGATATATGTATATGTCTTATATATTGTATTTATATTTCCCATATTTTTCAAATACAATATATACATATCATCCTTCATATACATCTATCTCTTATAATATTTTCTTTACATATTTCACCAACATACTCTCTCACAACTACTATTCCAAAGTACATAAAAAATCAGGGTATTACAATTCTCTCCCCCTTAAATAATTTCGTCCTTGAAATTATCTAGTACAGTAACAATCCATTCTTAACAAAATACCATCTTAATTTTCATATGAAGTTAATCATATTCTTAAGTTATTATTTCATCAAATCACATAACTTCTACTTTCCCCCTTAGAGTCAATCATCTTCTCCCATTTTCATAACTCATCATTATATATATCTTTATATCTTATTACTTTCTCAACAAAGCAATCAAGATAACTCATTACATTCCCAATTAATTTATCTTTATACAAGAATTAGATCATCTTATAATATACATATACTTCGTCCATCTATTACGTTCAAGATATTTTATCACTTCATATCTTTATATATATACTCTCTTAACCTTAAAGTTAGAGGTTATTGATTTATATCTTAATATTGATTATCCCATCACTATAGTCACTTTCAACATAGACACTTATCAAACCTTAATTTATAACAATATTTTTATTTTTCATACACTTAATTCCTTCTTTAATATATTTTTCACTTAACTTTAATATTAATACAATGCCTTTAAACTCACTTTATAGATAATCAATCTTTTTCCTTTTATCATCATTTATAACTGATATATCTTAACTCATTCATGTCCATACACATATCAGAATATTACATCATATACATTATCACATATATCTTATACTCTTAGTACAACTATACACATTAAATCTCAATAGTGATTTGCAATCTTAGCGAAATCTAGATCAATTGATCTATCTGTCACCATATACCAACATCTCAATCTTATTCGATTCAAGCCAACCATTAACTTATTTAAACTTATCATTAGATTTCAATATATGACGTAACTCTATTAGGTCAAATTTATATTCAAATTCTAATCTCTTTGGATCCATCTTTTCAACTTTCTGAAATTATGATTATTTATAACAAATCACTTCAAATTATTTTTCAATATTCATATATTTTGTTTTCTATTATCTTAGTACAATTTTCACATAAGTCTCATGATTATCTCATACCATATTTATTACCCATAGTTCATTCACTTAAACATTATTTCCATCAACTTATTCACCTTATACCATTATGAACATATTCAATATAACTCTCAATCACATTTTATAATTTCTCCCATTTAACATCTCCGCACATTTTAATACCATTACTATATTTACATAATCACCTTTCCATCACATTATCCATAACTCAAAACATTTTCACAATTCTCTTCTCTTTCCATACTTTCTATAAGTATAATCAAATTTCTACCATAAAATTATAAGGTACAACTATACCAACCATAACTCTGGACCATGTTTCTTGAAGCATAATTATCAATCTTACCAAAACTATCCTACAGTCATGTCATTTCAGGCCCATGTCTGTGGATAACAAAACTAACTAGCCAAAATACTAAACAAGACATATGGCCACAGTATAGTAATGGTCACGCCTATGACTTATTAATCAATACTGCCCCTCTATTATTCTTTTTCAAACATTTCCAATTACAATGCTAAGTTTGTATCGCAAGGATTACATACTCATTCTCTAAACTTTTGCTACACCAAGAGTTAACACATTTCAACTCTGTTTCAAAACAATTTGCACTCGATCATATGATCATCATTAGCCTAACTCATGTTTCAACAATATTATCATTAACATCTCTTACGTATACACATTCGATCATATGCAAATTTTACACAATTTCCATTTATTACTCCATTTCTAATCTATCTCTTATAAAAATTTTCATGCATTATACTTCCCTTTTTTCCTTACAATCTCTTATTATACACATATACACAGAACATTTCTACATGCATATACCTTGGGCCCAGAACATTATATGATAGTCAAGTTCAGTTATTACAACAACAATTTCACTATGCAGTATTACTCGAGTCCATTCTCACTCTCAATTTCATCACATAGTCTAGCTCTGCATAGGTCAAGACCTAATCTCTCTTTGGTCCACTAATACATGCAATATCATTCTCATTACCACTAGACAAGTAGTTATATAAGATATTAAACACACAATAACATTTTTTTCCTACCACATACACATTCATAATGTGACTTACTTTTCACATTTTCTTACATATTACAATTGCGTTCGTGTTGAAAAACTCATCTCACATATCATATGCATGTATACTCATAATCATACAATTATATTTAATTCCTCTTTTACATACAATCCATACAAATTTAACATTTATTATTTTTCATTAAACATTATCATTCTCATTCTTTTGACATGGCTTGGGTTATTCATCAACTCAACATATATATACACTCTAACCATAATAACACTTCACATAAATCTTAGTCACATTTCTAATGTGACATCTCTATCACATTTGTTTTTAAATGCATTTAGTATACCCTTCATATCCATTTTCATCATTTCCAGTCTAATTACTTAAGGTAACTCATTTTCACTTGTTTAGTCATTTCCCTTTATTTCAAAATAAATTTTCGTGTTATCAATCACATTACCCCATTCATAGTACTTTCATATGCAATAATATTCATTCAAAATAGCTCATATGCTTAATATACATTAAACTATCGATATCTAAATAATCCTTATCAAAATTCCATTAAAACTCTAAACTCTCAACTTACTACTTTACCTAAACTTCAATTTACTAATCTCATTTTCTTAATATTAACTTTAAAAACATTATATATATATATATATCCTAATGTAACATCAAAACATATCATTTTCACAATTATTAAAGCTCATTTCAAAAATCCAAATTTCACATATTACCACCATTAACATGAGCTTTATCAACACTTAAGCATATCACATTTCTAATATTAAAATCACAATGTTTGCATTAAAACAACAATGCAAACAACACCATTATATCTCCTTACTTTAACCAACATCATCCCCTTTTTAAAAACCTTAACTTTATATCACCAAACCTTAAATTTGCACACTTTGTCTATAACAATCAACTCACTCAATATTCCACCATACTTTCTTCAATTGAATATCATATCTATCCATTTTAACAATCGAACAATATTTCCTCTCTCTAGCAATCCCAACATAATCTTTATTAGAAATAGATCCAAATTTTAGAGAAAAGAGTACTTACTTCAATCTTGATTTTTTTAAACTCATTTCCAACATTATTCTCATATTCATTTCTTTATAACCTATTTCACAAGCACACTTCAATAATCAAAAATTTCAAAATTTGTTTTACTTAAGTAAACTCCAATTCTTTAATTTATCAATTAGACTTATACAAATTTTTCCATATCATTTCTTTCTCTAGATTTACTTTCATGTAGAGCCTCATTCACACACTATCATCCATCTCATGTAATTCAAATATATCACAAATCACATAATGCCACATCCGAGACCAACCTAGGTGTTAATGCATATGCATGTATCACAAATTTCGCTTTTCAAAAATTTTCCTCTTTTCTTTTTAAATCTACTTAGGCTAAGAATCTCAAACCTAAGCTCTGATACAAAAATAATTGTAACACCCCTATACCCTATATAAGTGCTATACATATACCTTGTATACATACAGTATGTATATAAAATATAAGAATGTCACTTTTTATTACAGATTAAAACATTTACCTTAGTTCCAAACAATAATACATTTTATTTAAAGAACATTTACAAAATCATTATACTTTTGATGATATCACATATATATATATATTACCTTGTCTTTTCCAAAATTCATTTAGGTATATATATACATTTTTATTAAAATACAACATAATTAAATTGTACATGTATGCACCACCTTCTAGTTGGTCTCGAAATACTCTTACCCTTCTCGTGGCATAACGTTTTGACTTCCAGATCAATCATCTATTCACCTGCGTGATTGACACAACCGAGCTAAGCTTGAAAGCTTAGTAGTACAAATAAAGATTATAAACATACTTTACAGAAAATCATATTCATATATTAACTTCATGTATCATTATTTTCTTATCATGTTTTCTATTTTCAATACACTTTTCATATATTTCCACTAATCTCATAATTTATATACATATACACATATATCATTACAACAAACCACAATTCAATGGCTTAACAGAACATTCATGAAATAATACTCACAATGTCCACATCCATATACATATTACACATCATATTGTATGTTCATAATCTCATCATTCAGCATAGTTTCTCAAGCCACATTCATTTTCAGTAATTTGCTTATATATTGTGATCATATCATACCATAATTATCATCATATATCTCATAACATTATATCTTATTCCATAATTCACATTAAAGCAAAGAAAAGCATGGGCCCAAAAAGGATCTAATATGCTATTCAAAGTTCAGAGTTACTGCTTCAGTCCATAATCACATTCATCAAGCCCATAGGTGATATAAATATCCATGGATAATGTAACAGACCCAGTCTCTTGGACCTCAACCCGGCTAGACCCTAGGGCCCCAGTATATTGGTCCTCAACCCGGCTAGACTGTTACAGTTTGTGAGGCTTACGATCCGGTCTTTTCACCTTAAAAATATCACATTTCACATTTTTCAGCTGGGTTCAGCTTACGACCGTTCTTTTCACCTGCCCAGCGATTCATAGGCATGCCGCCAAACCCAGAACTCTGAAAATTGAATAACATACTAGGCACACAATTAATTCATTTATCTCATTATCAATCTCTTTCACAATTCATTTCTCATTTCATTTCTCATATTCAAACTAGGCTCATTGCCTTAGTTTATAATCTTTTCTCATTTTTCTCATACTTTTATTTCATCTCAATATCACATTTTTCCACATTTCTTTTCTTATACAATATATTACTCAATTACATTGATACATCAACATAATTCACATTATGCATACCATAGCATATAATTCATTCATCAACAATATATCAAGTAGCTTAACACATTTCTCAAATAAATGTGTTAAGTCCCAATGTCATATAAATCCATGCAATCATTCAAAGCTTGTACTTACCTCTAAGAGCAACTCACACCAATTCCAAACCCCTCTTCCATGAATCCTTTAACATTTGGATTAAGGCAACTCAAATCTCTTCAAAACCTAATTCAAAGGTTATTATACACAATCACTTAGTGATACACATAATAAAATAAGAATAAGAACTAACTAGGGCAAACTCTACACATGACACGCTCACCAACACGAGCGTGTCCCTGATTATGCCTTAAACCAACAATATAAAAGCTTTGACACGCTCAGAAACATGGGCGTGTCACTGGACGCGTCATTCATTCTGCCTCATAGAAACAATGACACGCCCAACAACACGGGCGTGTTCATGGCCGTTTCAATTACTTTATCTCACAGAAGCTATGACAATCCCAATGAAATGGCCATGTTAATGGTCGTGTCACCAATGTTAAGCTCAGCACCATTGACACGCCCAACGACATGGCCGTATCACTGGCTGTGTCTGGCAAAAATTATTCATTTCGAACTCTCATCCATGTAAACACAATCTCTCCAAAATCCATACTACAACACCCTTAATCAACATCTTAGTTTATATTCATAAATCACCTATCAATTTAACACTTATATAACTTCAACATATCATAATACTAATCATTATATACATCATCCATGTATCAATTTATTCAATTTCCCAACTTATTTATACTAAACCCTTACTAAACAATTTCAACAACTCATCATCATCCTCACAAATACCCATATTATCATCATCCAAATACCATTTCAACACACACACATATATATATATACTTCAATCTTTCATTATCATTACCTTCACACACTAACCATATCAAATATAAACTCAATCTATAGAAATCAACACAAGGAAATGAACACTTACTTGAATTCTTTGCCAAAACTTCAATATCCACCTTCAATTCTCTTAAAGCCCTTATGAATTTGATGTGTATGTGAACAAAATCATACTCTTCTCTCTCTCTCTCTCTCTCTCTCTCCCACGTTTAAGAAGAAGAAGAAGAAGAAAGAAAGAAAGAAAGAAAGTAATAAAGTCTTCTCTTCCCTTTCAAACTTATCTTATATATATATATAATAATATAATTAAATACACCTAAAAATTCTCCACCACAAATTTTGATCCATCCTTCGACTTTCTTTTCTTCTTTTTCTCTTATCATTATTATCATTATTATTATTAATCAATTATTTAAAATTTACTTTTCCTACACCAATATATACATCATGTATATGTGATGTATATGTTGATATATGTATGTCTTATATATTGTATTTATATTTCCCATATTTTTCAAATACCATATATACATATCATCCTTCATATACATCTATCTCTTATAATATTTTCTTTACATATTTCACCAACATACTCTCTCACAACTAGCATTCCAAAGTACATCAAAAATCAAGGTATTACACGATACCAAACTCTACTTCTCTCTCATGAGGTACCCCTGGTAACTCATTAGGAAAAACATCTGGAAATTAGGCAACTATGGGTATACTGTCAAGCTGGGACCCCACTACTCTAATATCTACAACATGAGCAAGATAAGCCTTACATCCCTTTCGAATCATCCTCGTAGCTGAAATAGCTGAAACAAACATGGATGAAAGATACCTCTGCTCACTAGATGCCATCACATCTCTACCATCATGTGTTCTTAGAGTAACACATTTCTTCTGACAATCTACCATAACCCCATGCATGGATAACCAATCCATGCCTAAAATTAGATCATACTCCCTGAAAGGCATCTCAATCAGGTCGCTAAGAAATTCCTCATTTTGAATAACAACTGAGCTATCTCGGTGTACCCTGCTCACCACAACACTATACCTTAAGGGATTTGTGACTAAAACATCAAAACCTAAGACTCAAAATACAAATCACTCGTAGGCAAGATGGATGCACTGATGTAAGAATGAGTCGACCCAGGGTCTAATTGTAACACCCCTATACCCCGTATACGTACACAGCATGCGTATACGATCGTAATATACGTGTACTGAATATAGAAATGCCACGGTTTACAAAACACACAAACCATCCTTTTAAATAATAATAACAATTTTTAAACATTTAAGGAAATTTATAAAACACAATAGACCAAAATGTTTATACAAGATGCAGCAGAAAATGTAACATATTTACATATACATATACATCAAAACTCAAGTTTTACAAAATAGAAAATATATATACATGTTTGGCAGTATGTCTTTGATCTTTAAGCTCCACTATCAACACCTCAAGATCTAGACTCTACTCGGCCTAGAGGAACTCTCCAGTTCTTCCCTGTCACCTGCGTGATAAACCATAATCACGCTAAGCCAACGGCTTAGTGGTACAAACTATAATAATACTATGCTTCAATGTAATGCTAATGTCACACAATCAAGATTCAAAACCAATTTAAAAGAATATTATATTTCAAAACCTTACATTGTTCACTATCATATTATATCAACACACTCATATTATATCTTCATAGTTTCATTACTCAACATAGCTCCCCATGCTATATTCATTGCCAATAGGATACTTATGTAGTATAACCAACTCATAAAATTATATCTCATAAGCATGTATCTCATTATTCATTAATTTCACCATTTAAGAATTACAATGAAAACAAAGACATGCATGGGCCCAAAAAACACTAATATGCCATTCAACTTTCAGAGTTAATGTTTTGGTTTAATTATCACATTTATCATTATCATTATCCCAACTAGGCTTCAAGGATTTAGGTTCAACCAAGCTTCAAGGGGAACAAAGCATGCTAAGTATCAACCCAACTTGGCTTCAAGAACCAAATCCAACCTAGCTTCAAGGGTTGTAACATCTCAATTAGGCTTCAAGGACTAGACCCAACCAAGCTTCAACCCAACTTGGCTTCAAGGATCAAGCCCAACCTAACTTCAAGAGATTGTTACTATAGGCATGCCACCAACAACAAAACTCTGAAAATGGAATAACACATTAGTCACACAATTCATTAATTATTTCATTTTCAATTTCATTCTCATTTACTCATCATCACTTAGGCAATCCATGCCTCAATTATGTCATTTACATCATTAGAACCAACCACATTGTATCTCAACTTACATTAATCAATTCATCATTCAAGTGTATATAACCAATGGCATTAGCACACATTTTAGATGCTCATTAATCATTCACATTATACCAATCATACATTCATCAAATGTATTAACAATGTAATCAATTACTTAACATATGTACAATCAAATATGTTAAGTATCAAAATCATGTAAATGCATGCAACTATATAGTTTATACTTACCTCAAGAACACTCACACAACTCTATACTCTTCTTTTTCCAAGAATTCTCCACTTCTTAAATTAGGGCAAATCACCTTCTTCCAAAAGCTAGTCCAAAAATGATACAATACATGAATTCCAATACAATTTATCACTTATTAACCTCATCTTAGACCTTTAGATCACAAATTACAACTCAACATCACTAACTAAAGCCCACGACCGTGGCCACCCCAACCCCTACGGGCGTGGGTTAGAAAACAATTCTGCCCCAAATTGTTCAACACCCCACGGCCATGGCATCTAAGGGCCACGGGCGTGGCATCCAAGATGCTATTGCCTCCAACCAAAATCATGTGTTCTAAACTTCTAACTTCATAAAACACCAACAACTTGAAGATCAACAAAAATAATTAATCAAACTCAACATCTACAACAATCACCAACTAAAAACCCTAATACAAACTCAACTCAAACACTTCCAATACCAACACCAACTTAACTTCTTATCTTAACTCAAAACCAACATCACAATCAATTAAATCAAACACATACCAACACACTACCATCAACATAACCCTACTTTAAAATATCAATAATCAAACTCACACACAACTCCAAATAAAACAAGAGAAACCAAGAGATAACTTACCAAAATAATGAGACTTCTTGGATTTCCACTTAATCACTTGAAAACTCCTTCAATTTTTGAGCTTTAAACACAAACTCACTCTTGCTCTCTCTTGCTTAGGATGGCCGGCCAACAAAGGAAAAGGAAAGAAGAAGAAATGAAGCAAAGTCAAACTTCTCATCTCTTTAAACCTCCACCAAGCATTCCAAAATAAGAAATTACTTAAATACCCTCTTCTATTTGTTTTAACTTCCTTTCACTTGCTTACCCTTTTTAGTAATTTCATAAATAACAAAATAAATATCTTCTTCCTTTGACCATCCATTTTGACTTGTATATATGTTGTATATATTTCCATATATACAACATATAAACTCTCTCTTCAATTCTTTTTTTCTTTCCAACTACACATATACATTTAATTTAAATAAAACAACAATTATATCAAAACTTCTAGGGCACATTTTGGGATATTACAATTCTCCCCCTCTAAAAAGAAATTTCGTCCTCGAAATTACCTGATATTAAGTCTGAAACAGTTGAGGATACTGATCTTGCATTGCTTGCTCGCTCTCCCAAGTTGCGTCTTCTCTCCCATGATTCTTCCATATAACCCTCACCAATGGTACTTTCTTATTCCTCAACTCTTTCACTTCATATGCCAAAATAGCAACTAGTTCTTCTTCAAATGTCAGATCTGAACTCACTTCAATGGATTCAACTGGCAAGATATGAGATGGATCTGATCTATACCTCCGCAACATAGAAACATGGAATAAATTATGGATTCTATCCAACTCAGGCGGCAAAGCAAGACGATAAGCAACTGGCCCAACTCTTTCTAAAATTTCATATGGTCTAATGAAACGAGGACTCATCTTCCCTCTTCGACCAAATCTTAAAATTTTTTCCAAGGAGACACTTTCAAAAATACTTTGTCTCCCACATCAAACTCTATGTCTCTCCTCTTCAAATCTCAATAAGATTTCTATCGATCTGAAGCTGCTTTTAACCGATCCTGAATTATTCTCACTTTCTCTTCAGTTTCTTCAACCAAATCAGGACCAATTAACTTGCTCTCTCCAATTTCATTCCAACATAAAGGCGTTCTGCATCTTCTACCATACAATGCCTCAAATGGTGCCATACCAATACTAGATTGATGACTGTTGTTGTAAGCAAATTCCACAAGTGGCAAAAATCTGTCCCAACTTCCAGAGAAATCAATGACACACCTTCTCAACATATCCTCAATAATCTATATCACTCTCTCTGACTGCCCATCTATCTGCGGATGAAAAGCAGTACTAAAATGTAATCGAGAACCCAATGCACCATGTAAACTCTTCCAAAACCTTGAAGTAAACTGGGGATCTCGATCAGACACTAAAGAAATTGGGACTCCATGCAACTTCACTATCTCACTAATATACAGCTCAGCCAACCTTTCAAGAGAATAGTCCATTCTAACATGAAGGAAATGAGCTGTCTTTATCAACCGATCAACAATCACCTGTGAATACTCAAAGTTTGAGGCTCGGAAGGCCGACTTTCTCATACTGCAGAAGACAAAGCTAGACCGGACGACCACGGCAAAGTTCACCGAAAGTATGTCTTTATGGTACTTGAAATGTCCGGAATGTTGCAAGGACCACGGATATGGTCCCGAAATATTTTTTGGAGGTCTGTAGCTCCCGAAAAATCAGTTTGAATGAAAAAGTGCAAATTTCGGTGCCGTTTTGGGGTCCGACCGCCATCGGACCGACGGTCCGACCGCCGTCCGTTGTCCTTTTCCCATTTTTCCAGCGAGCCACCCGGTCCGACCGCTAACCACAGCGGTTCAACCACCGGATCGGCGGTCCGACCGCCGTCCAGTCTTATTTTTGTCTATATAATGCCTCAGAATTTTCAAAAAAGGGGTTAGCTGTTGGAATTCCGGGCCTCATGCTGACGAACTCTCTATCCACACACGCTTAAGAACTTTCATTGGACTTTTATTTGCATAAACCTAACCGTGTGCTGTAGGAATTAATCAAAATCGAATCCAAGGTCCGAGAAAACAAGATCTGGAACTACGAAGTGGGAAAATCCTAAATCAGGTAATATCATAATTTACCTTTTGTCGATCTAAGCAGGTTATAAATATTGCATCTTCTTCTAAATTTCTTTTTTTTGGTCGAAGACCTAATCCTTTTAGGTCTAAGGCCTAATTAACTAATCAATCAACCTTTTGGCATTAAGCCATGAATCAATTGATCTTTTTGGCACGGAGCCTAAATTGCATTCTTTTGGTACGAAGTACCCAAATTTCAGCAAAATTAGCACCAAGTGCTTAAAATCTTACAATTTTGACGAAAAGCCCGACAATACACGAAGCATACACACACGCATGCATAATGCATAATTGCCTTTAAATAGGCTTTTCCGAACTACATGGACTTTGATCTCTCATAAAAACGAGAGTATGTAGGCATATTTGGGATTCACCTCAAATAACAAGTCCGCAATTTATCAACAATCTGTTCTTCTTCCTTTCTGTGCTCCTTTTGGATTCATTTCTTATTTGGAAAATTAATCAAATTCATGACATAGTCCCCGAATCCTCTTTGGGTTCGCAGATTAGAAACCTTTACATTGGATGCGTCATTGGAGTCAAACAAGGGTTTTCTTAGTTTTCCCTTCGAACAAAATAAACTGAGTGGCGACTCCCGACAACAAGTGAACGTTCATCCGAATCCTTTTCGGGTGAAAAACCGAGGTTCACAGCTTGGCGACTCCACTGGGGATCATAAAAATGATTTGTGAGATTCTAGTGGACTACTATTGCTTATTTGATTAATTTGACACTAGGGACCATGAAAATGATTCATGGGATCCTAGTAGACTACTATTGTTTATTTCATTAACTTGCCCTTCTTTAGGGTATTTTTATTTATTTTGCAGGGTACCTTAGCAATGGTTGTCCTTTCTTTAAGGACACTAGAATTTAAAATTGACTAAAAAAATCTTTCTGGGGACCATAAAAAAAATATAATAATAAAAAAAATAATAATAAAAATAATTTATGGAATCCTAGTAGACTATTATTGTTCATTTGACTAACTTACCCTTCTTTAGGGTACTTTTATTTGTTTTGCAGGGTACCTTAGCAATATATATATCCTTTCTTTAAGGATATGGGAATAAAATTGACAAAAGGAATCTTTTTCCTTTGATGGACCCTTGTTTGATTAATTGTGCATTTATTTTGTCATTTAGAGAATCTTTTTCTCTTGCATTATATGGGGGAATCATTTTCCTCCATTGCATAAAAAAATTATTTTCAAATGAATTTCTTCTCTTTCTGTTCAAAATTCTGAGTCTGGATAGCAAGTAGCGCTGACCGGCAGGTCTCCTTGATTATGCCGGCGGACAGCCAAAGCATCCTCCCTGTTGTCGCAAACCATTCTAATCCTTTTGGAATGGCCCATGAGTAATTGTACTGTTGGACCCACGCAAAACTCCTTGTTTCACATGTGGTTAGGTATATCTTACTCAAGACTCAAGGGTCCCTATTATAAGCCAATTCTCTATTTTCATGAACAATAGAACATTCCCTTAGGTTGCATGTACCCAATGATAGTGCCGCATTCCATTAAAATGAATTATGATGTGATGAGGTGCATTCATGCAACATGACAACATTATTTTGGGGGAAAATCTTTTGGGGAAAACTTTTGATATATGCAAGTGGACCAAGAGTCTTCCGACCTTACACACTACCCTGATCCTTTACCCTTACCCTTTGCAGGTATCCACTATCCGTGTGCCTTCACCCACACAAGCTACACCAACTCCAACTGTGCAATCACCCACAAGTCCTGCTACCTCAATTTCACCAACTGCTCCAATTACTGAAATGGCTACTATTGAACAGATTAAGGCCTTGCTAGATGGACAGGTTAAAGAAATTGAAGCTAGGATGCAAGAGAGAATTGATGAAGCTTTGGCTGCCCAAAGGGTAGCCATCCTGGCTGAATTGGGAGGGGCACCAAAGACAGCCACTACTCCTGGAAATTTAGGAAAGGAACCCATTGTGGGGCAAACTAGTACCCCCATGACTTCTCAGAATAATACCCCTGTCATCAATTTGGAGGATCCACCCTCTAAGAATGAAACTGATGAACTGAAAAAGAAACTTGAATTGCTTGAAAGGTCAATCACTGCCATGAAAACTCATAAAGAGGTGGTAGACATGGATTCCTTATCCTTGTTTCCCCAAGCTAGATTGCCTCCAAAATTCAAAATGCCTGGGATGGACAGATTTGATGGGACCACTTGCCCTAAAACCCATTTGAAGATGTATGTGGGGGCCTTGAGCCCTTGGGGTTTAAATGATGAGCTCTTTGCTCAGCTCTTTCAACAATCCTTGACTGGGGCTGCCCTAAAATGGTTTGTAAGCCTGGACAGTGCTAAGATTAAGACCTGGGAAGACATCTGCAATGCATTTAACACTCAATACCACTACAATATTGAGGTGGATGTCACTAGAAGAGAACTTGAGACTACCAAACAAAACAACAATGAACCCTTCTCCTCGTTCCTTACGAGGTGGAGGGCAAAAGCCCCCCAAATGATCAATCGCCCTTCAGAACAGGAGCAGATTGATATTATAATCAGGAATTTAAGGCCTACATATCAAGCTCAACTGCAAACCCAATACCTACCTACTTTCAAATCGCTCATTGCGACTGCAACTAAGGTAGAAGACTTGATACAATTGGGTAAAATAGTAGATGAGGGAGCTACTTCGAAGTATAAGAAACAGGGCCAAGCTGCTCCCTCAAGCAAGGTCAATGAAGTGGCCAATATTGCCCCTGCGAATCCTTTACGTGTGTGCAATCTTGGGCAGAGAAATCAGCCAAGAAGGCAATATACCGACCTTGGAGTGCCCCTTCATCTAGTGTTTAAAAAGGTCGTGGAAGGGAAGTATTTGAAGCCTTTGGACCCAAGGCCACCTCCAAACCCATTACCCTCCAGTTATAAGGCCAATGAGTATTGTGAATACCACCAAGGAAAAGGGCATAGAACAGATGCTTGCTGGACTCTGAAAAACCGCATCCAAGATTTGGTGGATAGGGGTGACATCATTCCTCTCAGAAGTCAACCGAACATTAATACTAACCCTTTGCCCAATCATTCCATCCACGCCATCACTGTGGAAGAAGAGCTGTTTGATCCTTTCAAACTTCTCTTGGAGATGAATGAAGTATGTGTGCTGGATCTGAATGACCTTGCTGAAGAGGTCGACGCTTTGACAAGAAGCGGAAGGTAATATCAGCCACTCGACTTGGGAAAGACCCTTCAACCTCAAATCACCCCCATAAGAAGACACCAGAGCCAAAAGAAGACCCTGTCCTCACTCAGCTTAAACAAACTCAAGCTAAGGTGTCAATTTGGGAGCTCCTTGCTTCCTCATTCCCACACCGTCAGGCTCTCAGTGGAGCTTTAAGTCAACTTGATACATCAGTGGACACAAGCCCAGAAGCTTTGGTGGCCACTTTGACTCAATCAACCAAGGCATTGAGTATCCGATTTTCTGATACAGACCTACCAGAAGATGGCAGTAAACACAATGATGCTCTATACATCACCATACAAACTGGGGGAAAGACTGTGCCCATGGTTCTCATTGATAATGGGTCAGCCTTAAATGTATGTCCCTTGAAAGTAGCAAGCTCTCTGGGGTTGGAGGCTACAGATCTTACACCTTCTGATCAGATTGTTAGAGCATATGATAACACTCGAAGAGAAATTTTGGGTGTTGCCACTCTGGAAATTGCTATTGGGCCGGTGAAAATGAGAGTGCCCTTCCAAGTCATTGATGTACCCGCGAGCTTTAATCTCCTCCTTGGAAGGCCGTGGATTCATCAGAATAATGTCGTCCCTTCTTCATTACATCAAAAACTTAAGTTCCCTTTTGGAGGAAAAATCATCACTATCAAAGGTGACACTTGTGAAATCAACAAGAGAACCATGTATCAGTCTCTCTTTGAGGTTGTTCCTGGCGAAACCGCCATGACCTTGACTGGTTTCCATTATGATACAGTCCAATGCATTGAAGGACAAAAACCCAAAGGGCCATTTATCTTATATGATTTTGGAGAGGTCCAAATCAATTGCTTGGTGGGAATGATGCTAAGGGTAGGTCTGCTCCCCGGAATGGAAATGATAAAGTCTGGGAGGAAAACACCCGTAGTTCAGCCATGGGAAGAACCTGAGAATAAGGGAACTTTTGGCCTGGGGTACAAACCCACAGATGAGGAGATAGAAGAGTTTGAGCATGGAAGGAAGAAAAAGAAGAATTGGGGGGCAAGAAGCCTCAAAATGCGCCCTTATTTTAGAACTCTGAATGGTCACTTCTGTAAACTTGGAAAAGCAGTTCCTTACTGTGGTTTTCAGGAAACATTCTATTCTCCTATGACTGGAAAGAAGCTACTGGGTTTTGAGATGTTCGATGATGTTTTAGCCATAAAAGAAGAAGAGCCAAAACCTATAGCTGACCCACAAATGGAAGATTGTATGCAACCTAGTCTCTTTGATGAGGTTGCTATGATAACCAATTTTGAAGACAAAAAGGACTTCACAAAGCTGATCAAGACCACCGAGGGGCCACTGATGAACTGGTATGCTTAAGAGGGACAAGCAGCTATAGTCAAACCTAGTCCTGTATCATACCCTAAACCCAAGTCTTGTACCGAGTCAAATCTCGAGTCAAACACCGAGTCAGAGTCCAGTTCTGAGTCTTCCTTAGCTTCAGGAATAGAAAACCCTGATGTCAAAGATGATGTAACTCTGGAGGATGACTCTGCCATTATTAATGAAACTGTTCAAGTTCTTGGTTACCCTGTGTCTTTTGCTTTCCAAGTATTATCTAGCAAAAATGAAATAAATGAAATAAATGAAATAAATGAAATAAATGAAAAGATAATGATTGGTAAAGAAAATGAATATACATACATTACATATGATTGTGTGAATAAGGAACAGGTTGTTGAGTGCATCAGAAGATATGTCGATTGCTTCATATGGAAGGCAAGTGATGTCACAGGAATAGACCCAGCCATAGCAGTTCATAAGATTCCACTATACCCAGATGCGAAGCCGGTTAAGCAGAAATTGAGAAGAATGAAGCCTGAATGGTCTTTGAAAATTAAAGAGGAGGATGCCAAGCAACTGGACAATAAGTTCATAGAACCGATTGCCTACCCTTCCTGGTTAGCAAACATCGTGCCAGTCTTGAAGAAAGATGGAAAGGTCAGGATGTGTGTTGACTATAGAGATTTGAATAAGGCTGTCCTAAGGACGATTTTCCACTACCACACATCGATTTGCTGATAGACAGGATGGCTGGGCATATGATGGTTTCCATGACTGACCTCGCAGTTGGGTACAATCAGATCCTAGTGCACCCACCAGACAAAGAGAAGACAGCTTTCATTACAGAATGGGGCACTTTCTACTACAGGGTTATGCCTTTTGGGTTGATAAATGCAGGGGCTACCTACCAAAGGATGGCGACAATAGTCTTTCATGACATGATTCACAAAGAAGTAGAAGTGTATGTTGATGATATGATTGTTAAGTCCAAGTCTCCAGAAGAACACGTTGAAGCACTTGAGAAGTTCTTCCTTTGACTTCGCAAGTACAATTTGAAGCTTAATCCTGCAAAGTGCCTATTTGGAGCAACATTAGGCTTATTTTTGGGGTATTTGGTCAGCAAGAGAGGAATAGAAGTTGATCCAGCAAAGTCAAAGGCTATTCTGAAAATGCCTCCGCCAAGAACAGAAAAAGAGATTCGAGGCTTGCTAGGTAGATTACAGTATATCAGTCGATTCATATCGCAATTGGCAGAGACTTGTGGTCCAATCTTTAAGCTACTAAGGAAAGGTGCTTCACAAGAATGGAATGAAGACTGCCAAAAGGCCTTTGACAAGATCAAAGAATACTTGTTAAGTCCGCCAATTCTACAACCTCCCAGAATGGGAAAGCCTCTGCTTTTGTATTTGTCTGTAACAGATGAAGCCATGGGTGCAATGCTCTCTCAAGAAGTCGAAAGTACAAAGGTGGAAAATGCAATTTACTACCTCAGCAAAAGGATGTTGGACTATGAGTTAAAGTATAACAAGATTGAGAAGTTGTGTTTAGCTTTGTATTGGACTTGTACGAAGTTACAACACTACTTATCTTCTTACACTACTTATGTCATCGCAGAACAGAGTCCCTTGAAATTCCTTATGGAGAGGCCTATTTTGGACAGCAAAATGGCTAAGTGGGTGTCAACATTGGCAGCCTTTGACTTAAAATTCATTCAAAGGAAAGCTATGAAAGGTGGCGCAATAGCTGACCAATTAGCAGAATTACCCGTAAAAGACGAGATGCGAGAAATGGGTTTCCCTGACGAAGACCTCTTGAATGTGGAAAGGAGTATTTGGGAGATGTATTTTGATGGGGCATCCAATTATCATGGAAATGGAATTGGGATTGTGTTCAAAACTCCTTGTGGAGAATACATTCCATTTGCAGTTAAACTTGACTTTAGCTGCACAAACAATGAAGCAGAATATGAAGCTTGCATCAATGGGCTTGAAGCCGCCCTGGAATTAGGGATTAAGAACCTAAAGGTCTACGGTGATTCTATTTTAACAGTATCACAAGCTTTAAGGAAATGGAAGATAAGAGAAGAGCGTTTGGTTCCTTACCTACAACGCCTTGATCATTTGGCACAACAATTCGATGATCTGTCCTTTGAATATCTCCCAAGAGCAAAGAATCAGTTTGCTGATGCCCTGGCTACTTTAGCTTCCATGATCAATATCAAGGAGGGGAAAGCCATTCGTCCATTGAAAGTTCAGCTTCAGAAATGACCCACCCATGTAATGCATTTGACCGATGGTAAACCATAGTTTTGGGATATCAAAAGTTATCTCAAGGATGGAAGTTATCCGGAGGGATCATCAAAGGTTGATCAGAGGGCCATAAGGTAGCTAGCCACAGGTTACATTCTTAATGGAGATATCCTCTACAAGAGGAGTTGGAATGGAATGCACCTAAGGTGTGTGAATGAAGCAGAGGCTAAGCAGATAATGGAAATGGTACATGGTGGCGAATCAGGACCACACATGTATGGGATCGCCTTGGCTCGAAAAACTGCCAATCTAGGATATTATTGGTCCACCATGAATGCAGACTGCGTGGCATTTGTGCAAGAATGCCATCAGTGTCAGATATTTGCTAAGATGCAGAAGCAACCTCCCGTTGCCCTGAATCCGATCACTTCTCCATGGCCCTTCGCTACTTGGGGAATAGATATAATTGGCAAAATACATCCAAAAGCCTCAAATGGACATCAATTTATCTTGGTAGCAGTGGATTACTTCACAAAGTGGGTTGAAGCAGCTTCCTATGCAGAATTAAACGCCAAAAAGGCAGCACAGTTTGTCCGAACCAACATCCTTTGTCGGTACGGAACGCCATTTGAGATTATCACTGATAATGGAACTCATTTCCAAGCAGAATTTGCTAAGCTCTTGAAGGATAAGAATGTCCAGCATCATAAGTCCTCTCCTTATAGACCTCAAACAAATGGAGCTGTAGAAGCAGCGAACAAGTCTATAAAGGTGATCATACAAAAAATGATCAAGGGACATAGGCGTTGGCATGAGAAGTTACCGCTGGCTTTGTGGGGATATAGAACATCAATTAGAACTCCTACTGGGGCAACCCCATATTCCCTGGTGTACGGAATGGAAGCAGTACTCCCCATTGAACTGGAAGTTCAATCGGCGAGGATAATTCAAGAAAGTCAGATAAATGAAGCTGAATGGACCAGCAATTATCATTATCAGTTGTTGGGTTTGGATGAAAAAAGACTTCAAGCTCTACATCAGATTCAAGGGTATCAGAGGCGAATGGCTAGACATTTCAACAAAAAGGTCAAAGATTGAAAGTTGGAAGAAGGTTGTTTGGTCCTGAAAGAGATCAGAACACCTGTTACAGATCCTCGTGGGAAGTTTCGTCCTCATTGGGCGGGACCCTACATTTTAAAGAAAATACTTTCCGGCGGAGCCGTCATCTTGTCTGATTTGGATGGTCTGGAGTTCACAAACCCATGCAATCTGGATCAGCTAAAGAAATATTATGTATAATCATGCATTGTAAGGAACTACATTAGACCTGATTCTCGCAAACTAATTCGAGATATGTAGGCAGCTCTCCTTGAGCACGGTCTAAATTTTAAAAATCATTGATTCATTTTTCTTTTGCCAATATATATAAAAAAATATATATAAATATTTAAAAAAAAGGAAGAAAGAAAAATCCAGCTAAGTCGAAAACCCACAAAGGGCGGCTTAGGCAATAGTGGGGCCCGCTAAGTCGAAAACCCGCAAAGGGCGGCTTAGGCAAGAATGGGTAAGAGCTCGCTAAGTTGAAAATCTGAAAGGATGGCTTAGGCAAAAATTAGAGCAAGTAAACAAAGTAGATAATGCTTGGAAAGCAAATGAAAGAGTCATTCCAAAAAGAGTCATTCATTCCATGAAATATCAAACCAATCAAAAGAGTCAAGCCATAAGTCCAAAAACGTCAAATGAACCAAAAAGGCAAAAACAATTCAAAAAAAAAAAGAGTAGACAATAGAGTCAACCCTAGGGTCTAAATCCTACGCCTCCTACGTGGGGCAGAGTCTTCGGGATCTTCCTTGGCTCCGAAACTCTCTGCAGCATCTATCTTCCCCTCATTAAGAGGAACCACATCCTCACTCTCCAGCTCTTGCAACAATGCATGCCTCCTTGGCTTTTCAATTGGCCAAACTTCGACTATAAACCAAGTTCTATACTCTGGAGTAGGCTGGACAAGGGAAGGCTCAGCAAAAGGCCTAATCATTTGATGATTCCTAACCCCAGTTTGAAGAACATCTCGAGTAACTTCGGGAATAATTTGGGGGCAACTTCAGAAAAATTCAAGTTCCTTCCCCAGTGGTGTGTGACTTCCTAGAGGATTATTTCTAAGTTCTTTACTAGAAATAATTACTGATAGCAGTGCTTAGTGAAGCCTAGTATTACTTCTGGTTCATTACTAGAGCAAGTTCAAGTACATGTAAAGGAAAGATTCCTAGAATTTATTTCTAAGTTCTTTACTGGAAATAAATAAAAATCCCAATCCACCAATATCCCCCTAAGAGTGGTGACAGAAAACAACCCATATCTACCCATATTGATCCTTCCCACCTCTTGAAGACTCTTGGTCTAGTTGTGCATGCAATGGTTGTAAAGAAGCAAATGAATACCTTTATGAAAATAAAAGAGGACATCATGCATACATATGTGCTGTTTATGCTAAACAAAAAGTGCAGGTACAGAAAAGTCAGAATACAATCAGAGAAAAATCAGAAGTGTTCCAAGTAATCCAGAAATGTGAAAATGCGGGTCTTCTTGCACCTCGCTCAAAATTCTCGATTCTGACGACCACTGAGCCCCATAAATCATTTTTATGGGCCCCAGTGGGGGGCAATTGTGAATACTCAAATTTTGAGGCTCGGAAGGCCGACTTTCTCAGACTGCAGAAGACCAAGCTAGACCGGATGACCACGGCAAAGTTCACCGAAAGTATGTCTTCATGGTACTTGAAATGTCCGGAATGTTGCAAGGACCACGGATATGGTCCCGGAATATTTTTTGGAGGTCTATAGCTCCCGAAAAATCAGTTTCGGTGAAAAAGTGCGAATTTCGGTGCCGTTTTGGGGTCCAACCGCCAGAACCGGCGGTCAGACAGCTAGAACCGGTGGTTAGACCGCCATCGAACTGGCGGTCCGACTGCCGTCCGTTGTCCTTTTCCCATTTTTTCGGCGAGCCACCCGGTCTGACCGCTGACCACGGCCTTCCAACCGCCGGACCGGTGGTCCGACCGCCGTCCAGTCCGATTTTTGTCTATATAATGCCTCAGAATTTTCAAAAAAGGGGTTAGCTGTTGGAATTCCGGGCCTCATGCTGACGAACTCTCTATCCACACACGCTTAAGAACTTTCATTGGACTTTTATTTGCATAAACCTAACCGTGTGCTGTAGGAATTAATCAAAATCGAATCCAAGGTCCGAGAAAATAAGATCTGGAACTACGAAGTGGGAAAATCTTAAATCAGGTAATATCATAATTTACCTTTTGTCGATCCAAGCGGGTTATAAATATTACATCTTCTTCTAAATTTCTTTTTTTTTGGTCGAAGACCTAATCCTTTTAGGTCTAAGGCCTAATTAACTAATCAATCAACCTTTTGGCATTAAGCCATGAATCAATTGATCTTTTTGGCACGGAGCCTAAATTGCATTCTTTTGGTACGAAGTACCCAAATTTCAGCAAAATTAGCACCAAGTGCTTAAAATCTTACAATTTTGGCAAAAAGCCCGACAATACACGAAGCATACACACACGCATGCATAATGCATAATTGCCTTTAAATAGGCTTTTCCGAACTACATGGACTTTGATCTCTCATAAAAACAAGCCTATGTAGGCATATTTGGGATTCACCTCAAATAACAAGTCCGCAATTTATCAACAATCTGTTCTTCTTCCTTTCTGTGCTCCTTTTGGATTCATTTCTTATTTGGAAAATTAATCAAATTCATGACATAGTCCCCGAATCCTCCTTGGGTTCGCAGATTAGAAACATTTACATTGGACGCGTCATTGGAGTCAAACAAGGGTTTTCTTAGTTTTCCCTTCGAACAAAATAAACTGAGTGGCGACTCCCGACAACAAGTGAACGTTCATCCGAATCCTTTTCGGGTGAAAAACCGAGGTTCACATCACCCAAATAGCATCATGCTTCTTCAGAGTCAATGGCAAACCAGACACAAAATCCATTGTCACTTTCTCCCATTTCAATTCAGGTACTGTTAAAGGTTGAAGTAACCCTGTTGGAACTTGATGCTCAGCTTTCACCCTCTGACAAGTGAGACATTTAGACACAAACTCCGCTATGTCTGTCTTCATACCAGTCCACCAGTAGTGTTGTTTCAAATCATGGTACATCTTTGTACTACCCGGATGCATAGCAAAAACTGATTGGTGTGCTTCCTCTAAAATAATCTTTCTCAAACTATCATCATCAGGAACACACAACCTATCCTTGAACCAAAGGCTACCATCACTTTTCACATAGAAATCTTGGCTCTCCCCATTTTGGCAATCTGATACAATCTTCTGAATTTTCTCATCAGCCAATTGAGCCTCTTTAATCTGATCTAACAATACTGGTCTTAACTGCAACTGAGCCAATAATGCACCATCATTACATACTTCAAAACTAACATGCAACGCTCTCAACTCAACAAGCAACGAGAGCGAATAAATAGCCAAACCTGCCAAAGACTTCCGACTTAAGGCATCAGCAACAATATTCGCCTTACCAGGATGGTAATAAATCAAATAGTCGTAGTCTTTAATCAGTTCTAACCATCGCCTTTGCCGAAGATTCAGCTCCTTCTGAACACCCAAATATTTCAAACTTTTGTGATCCGTATAGATAAAACATTTCTCCATACAAGTAGTGTCTCCAAATCTTCAAAGCAAACACTATAGCTGCCAATTCCAAATCATGTGTCGGATAATTGAGCTCATGCGGCTTCAGCTGCCGAGAAGCATAGGCTACCACTTTACCCTCTTGCATCAAAACACATCCTAAACCATTATGTGAAGCATCACTATAAATCACATATGGTTTATCTTCCACGGGTAAAGTAAGAACAGGTGCTTGAGACAACATTTCTTTTAACTGCTCAAAGCTAGATTGACACTGGTTCGTCCACACAAATCTAACTTCCTTCTGAAGCAATCTGGTGAGTGGAGTAGCTATCAAAGAAAAACCCTTCACAAACCTTCGATAATAGCCTGCCAAGCCCAAAAAACTTATAACTTCAGTTACAGACTTTGGTGGACTCCAATTCAAAATAGCTTCAACTTTACTTGGATCGACTCTTATACCATCTGCTGAAACTATATGACCCAGAAAAGTTACTTGGTCAAGCCAAAACTCACACTTTGACAGCTTAGCATACAACTGCTTCTCTCTCAAGATCTGTAACACAATCCGTAAATGCTTGTCATGCTCCTCCTCATTACGTGAATACACCAAAATATCATCAATGAAAACCACCACAAACTGATCCAGATAGGGCCTAAACACCCTATTCATCAAATCCATGAAAGCTGCAGGTGCATTTGTCAACCCAAAAGGCATCACCAAGAACTCATAATGCCCATATCTTGTGCAGAAAGCTGTCTTAGGAACATCTTCAGCTCTAACCCTCAACTGATGGTACCCGGATCTCAAATCAATCTTGGAAAACACTGCTGCTCCCTTCAATTGATCAAAGAGATCATCAACCCTAGGCAAAGGATATTTATTCTTAATAGTCACTTTATTCAATTGCCTATAATCAATGCATAACCTCAAAGTACCATCCTTCTTCTTCACAAACAACACAGGAGCTCCCCAAGGAGAAACATTGGGGCGAATAAACCCTTTATCCAACAACTCCTGTAACTGCACCTTCAACTCTCTCAATTCAGCAGGTGCCATTCTATAAGGAGTGATAGAGATGGGAGTGGTACCAGGCAACAAATCGATACCAAACTCAACCTCTCTCTCAGGGGGTAACCCAGGCAACTCCTCAGGAAACACATCCGAAAAATCTGCAACTGTGGTGATATTATCAAGTTGAGAACCCACTACCCTAGTATCCACAACATGAGCAAGATAAGCTTCACACCCTTTTCTAATCAACTTTCTAGCTGTTACAGCTGATACAAACAAGGATGCAAGTTGTCTTTGCTCACTAGATACCATCACACTCCTACCATCACTGGTTCTCAAAGTGACACACTTCTTTTGACAGTCTACCACAGCTCCATGCTTAGACAACCAATCCATGCCTAAAATCAAATCATATTCTTTAAAAGTCATTTCAATTAAATCACCAGGAAACTCCTCACCTTGTACCACAACAACACTATTACGATGCACCTTACTCACCACAACACTATGTCCTAAAGGATTTGTCACTAAGTCATCAAATCCTAAGGACTCTGAATGCAATTTAGACACAGGCAAGATAGATGCACTTATGTATGAATGAGTAGATCCTGGATCAATCAAAGCAAATACTGAAATGCCAAATAAAGAAAATGTACCCGCTATAACTGCTGAAGCATGTGGCTGCCTCTGCATCACATATACCCTCTGAGAAGATCCGGCCTCATCTGGCCTACTGCCTCTGGATGAAGATCCTCCTCTCGGACTAAACCCGGGTCTACCACCTCTACTGAAACCTCTGCCCCCTCGACCACCTCTGCTGACACTGGGTCGAGAAACTGCAGTATCAGTCTGTCTATCATCCTGCATCTCGGGGCAATCTTTAATAAAATGATCTGGTGACCCACATCTATAACATACTCCGGATACACCACTCCTCCAACAAACACCTCCATGAGGCCTGCCACAGTGAACACATATAGGTGGAGTAGACCTTTGCATTACAGGAGTCGGGGCACTAGCTACAGAGACTGTCGATCTCGGCCTCTGCCTCTGATACTGCAATGATCTGCCCGACTGCCTCTGACTCCTACTGATCCTTGAAACAAAACTTCCTCTACCCCTCTTCACAGATGAAGACCCTGCCTCAAACTGGGGTCTCCTTACTCTAGTCTCCTCCTCAGAAGCAGCTGCTGCAATGCTCTGCGCTCTCTCCACACTTCTATCTACTGCAACAAGCTGAGAGAAATCCTGATACCGAGAACCAGCCACAATGCACATAATAGAGGGCCTCAATCCCTCCTCAAACCTTCTGCACCGATCTATTTCATCAGAGATAATTCCCCCTGCATATCGACTCAACCGGATGTATCAATCTCATATTCTGTCACCGTCCGGTTGTCTTGCCTCAAATTCAAAAATTCCATCTTCTTAATATCTTTATACTCCCTCAGAGTATATTTCTGCTCGAACTCCCTCAGAAAATCACTATAAGATAGTGTAGGTGGATCATCCATGGCATGAGGAACCGTCTTCCACCAATCATAGGCATCTTTCTGTAGGAGGGATCTGGCATAGTCAAATTTCTCATCCGAAGTGGCTTGCAACTGGATGAATATCCTCTGTACTTTATCCAACCACAGCTCAGCCACTGCAGGATCGGTAGTGCCCAAGAAATCTTCAGCCCCATATTTTTTCAACTTGTCATAATGTCTTACTGGCACCTGAAGCTGTGGTGGTGGTGGCTGCACTGGAGCTGGCCTCAATAGTTCTATCACATGCCTTAACCAACCCGGCGGAGCCTCCTCTGCAGCTAATCTCTCTGGCACAGAAACAGGTGCATCACTAACTCTATCAACTCTAGCTCCATCTCTACTCTCTCCTAGAGCTACACTCTCAGCACTTCCTTCTACAGTCTGATGTGAATGGGACTCCATTACTACCTATATCTGCAAACACAACAGGATATTCCTCATTAAAGATCAAAGACTGCCATACCAAAACATGTATTTTACTCAAAAACCCACTTTTAAAATCAAAATATTCTTTTTCTTACAATTCACCTAGGTTGAGAATCTCAAACCTAGGCTCTAATACCAAAACAATTGTAACACCCCTATACCCCGTATACGTACACAGCATGCTTATACGATCGTAATATACGTATACTGAATATAGAAATGCCACGATTTACAAAACACACAAACCATCCTTTTAAATAATAATAACAATTTTTAAACATTTAAGGAAATTTATAAAACACAATAGACCGAAATGTTTATACAAGACTCAAGTTTTACAAAATAGAAAATATATATACATGTTTGGCAGTATGTCTTTGATCTTTAAGCTCCACTATCAACACCTCAAGATCTAGACTCTACTCGGCCTAGAGGAACTCTCCGGTTCTTCCCTGTCACCTGCGCGATAAAGCATAATCGCGCTAAGCCAACGGCTTAGTGGTACAAACTATAATAATACTATGCTTCAATGTAATGCTAATGTCACACAATCAAGATTCAAAACCAATTTAAAAGAATATTATATTTCAAAACCTTACATTGTTCACTATCATATTATATCAACACACTCATATTATATCTTCATAGTTTCATTACTCAACATAGCTCCCCATGCTATATTCATTGCCAATAGGATACTTATGTAGTATAACCAACTCATAACATTATATCTCATAAGCATGTATCTCATTATTCATTAATTTCACCATTTAAGAATTACAATGAAAACAAAGACATGCATGGGCCCAAAAAACACTAATATGCCATTCAACTTTCAGAGTTAATGTTTTGGTTTAATTATCACATTTATCATTATCATTATCCCAACTAGGCTTCAAGGATTTAGGTTCAACCAAGCTTCAAGGGGAACAAAGCATGCTAAGTATCAACCCAACTTGGCTTCAAGAACCAAATCCAACCTAGCTTCAAGGGTTGTAACATCTCAATTAGTCTTCAAGGACTAGACCCAACCAAGCTTCAAGGGGAGTTAAGCATGCTAAACTTCAACCCAACTTGGCTTCAAGGATCAAGCCCAACCTAACTTCAAGAGATTGTTACTATAGGCATGCCACCAACAACAAAACTCTAAAAATGGAATAACACATTAGTCACACAATTCATTAATTATTTCATTTTCATTTTCAATTTCATTCTCATTTACTCATCATCACTTAGGCAATCCATGCCTCAATTATGTCATTTACATCATTAGAACCAACCACATTGTATCTCAACTTACATTAATCAATTCATCATTCAAGTGTATATAACCAATGGCATTAGCACACATTTTAGATGCTCATTAATCATTCACATTATACCAATCATACATTCATCAAATGTATTAACAATGTAATCAATTACTTAACATATGTACAATCAAATATGTTAAGTGTAATATCCCAATATATGCCTTAGAAGTTTTAATACAATTGTTGTGTGATTTGAATTATATATTTATATAAATGTTTTTGCAAAGGAAATGATTGTGTTAATGGAATGTATATGTTGTATATATGTTAATATATATAACATATAATTGGGTCAAAAGAAAAGTCAAGAGAAGGAAAATGTGTGGTGGAGGATTTTTGGAATAAGTTATTATTATTATTATTATTATTATTATTATATATATATGTGATCATCGTGAGAAGAGGAAAGATATTTTCTTTCTTCTTCTTCTTCTCCTTTTTGGTCTTTGCACGAGAGAGAGAGAGAGAGAGATAGAGAGATGGGATGATCTTCATCAAACCTTAGGGTTTTAAGAGAATTGAAAGTAGAGATTGAAAAATTGACAAGATAATCAAGTAAGTATTCAATTCTTTGTTTGATTTCTATGGTTTGAGTTTGGTTTTGTTAGGGTTGGTGTGTGATGGTGATGGTAAAGAAAGATTAAAGTTATAGATATGTTGAATTGATAGTAAATGAGGTTAATATGGTTAATTGTGAGGTTGATGTTGGATTATTGAATTGGTTAGTAAAGATTATAGATATATGAGTTGATGAATTGAAGGATTGATGTATATGGGTGTTTGATGAATTTGAAATGCATTGAATATATGATTTTTGCCGTGTTGGAAGCCCTTATTTTTTTTTTGGTGAGACACGGCCAGGATTGGTGAGACACGGCCGTGTTGGATCAATTGGGAGAGACACGGTCACTGGCTTGGCCGTGTCCCTTGCCCGTGTCTGCCTCGGTTTGATTTGGTTTTGAGAGACACGGCCGTGTCCTTTGATGGTGTCTGCCACTGCCTATTTTGTTGGGAGACACGGCCACAAGCTTGGCCGTGTCCTTTGCCCGTGTTTGCTACTGAAATGTTGGATTGAAAGACACGGCCACAAGCTTGGCCGTGTCCCTTGAGTGTGTTGGCTACTGTGAGATAGTAAATGTCAAACACGGCCGTGTTGGTGGGCGTGTTGGTGGGCGTGTCTTGTGTTAAGGTTGCCCTAATTAATTATCATTCTTATTCTCTTATGGGTATAATTATATTTGGAGTAGGTTTTGAAGAGATGGTGTTACATTAACCTAAATGTGGAGAATTCTTGGAAGAGGAATGTATAGATTGATGGAAATAGCTCTTGAGGTAAGTACAAAGCTTACATAGATGTAATCTTTAATATGATTTTGAGACTTAACACCTTTAGTATAAATGTGTTAAGGGGATTATTATATTGTTAATACTATATGACTAATGTTGTTGTTTGTATAGTGTGAAAGCTATAATAATCACTTAAAAAGGTATGTGCAATGCAATTTATTATGATAAATGTCCTAATAATGAATGATGTTCAAGTATCTTGAGAAATGATGAAATGTGATGTTATCATGGTTGATAATCATTGATTGAAATGAAATAAATAGACATATGGTTTGTATGATAATGAAATTAAGATACATGTATAATGAAATTGATTATGTAGGCTTGAATGATGAAGTGTATGATGTGAAAAATATGATGGAAGCATGTATAAATGATATGATTGAATAATAATATGTTTGTGTAGTAATGTAATTGATATGGTATATATATATATATCAATGATGAAATATGTAATGTGGAGGATATGATGATGTAAATGAGTGTGTATTTGAAAGGTGAATTACTATAATGTGGATTGACATGTGATGTGAACCCATTGTGATTGGCTATGATGATCCAATTTAAAGAAATAAGGCATGTTTGCCTTATTGATGATGAGAATTGAAAATGATATTGATGATGAAATAATTAATGAATTGTGTATCTAATGTGTTATTCATTTTCAGAGTTTTGTTATTGGTGGCATGCCTAATGGTAACAATCTCTTAAAGTTAGGTTGGATTTGATCCTTGAAGCCTAATTGAGTTGTTACAACCCTTGAAGCTAGGTTGGATTGGTTCTTGAAGCCAAGTTGGGTTGAAGTTTAGCATGCTTTGCTCCCCTTGAAGCTTGGTTGAATCAAATCCTTGAAGCCTAGTTGGGTATATGATAATGATAAATGAGATATAAAACCAAAGCATTAACTCTGAAAGTCGAATAGCATATTAGTGTTTTGGGCCCGAGTCTGTTTTTGTTGTCAATGTGATATACAAATGTTGAAAGAAATGGATAATGAGATCTTGGGTATACTTCATTGGACATGTGATTGATAATATGTAATATGTGCATTGAAATATTGATTATGAGCACTAATGATGGATCATAAATGGTGAATTGTGAATAAAGAAATGTTATGATTGGTATGATGTATAATATGTGTATTGATATTGATTGTAAATACAATTGATGAATTGTGGTTGATGACAATGATTGTCTTCATTGGAAATGTGACTTATGGTTAGTATGATGTATAATGTGTGTATTGATATGTTGATTGTGAGTATTAAATGATGGGTTGGAATTGGTGGTAATGTTATGTATATATATGTATAAGATATGGAATTAGTTGAAAGATATGAAAGGTGCAAATTAAAAGGGAAAAACATAATAAGAACTAAAAGTATATGGATTTGATATATCTTTACATGTTAGTGTTTCCATGATATATGTTTGTATTTTATATTTGTACTACTAAGCTTTCGGGCTTAGCGCGGATGTATCATCGCGCAGGTAGCTTGGTAGAAGATATGAAGTCTTTCGGTATGCCACGAGAAGAGTAAGACTTTGTCGAGACCAACTAGAGGGTAATGCCTACATGTATCAACTTTAATTATGTTGTATTATATGTATAAATGAAGTTTTGATAAAGACAATGATTTTATAAATGTTCTTTAAATTGACCTATTCTGGTTAAAATTTTGTTACAGGTTTTAAAAAGGAAAAGAAAAGTGAGATCCTTATACTTTATATACTTACTGTATATATACTAGGTATATGAATAGTACTTATATAGGGTATCGGGGTGTTACAATTATTTTGGTATCAGATGTAACACCCCCACATTCAATACATGCACACTACAAACACCACAATGTAGTACACATGCACTAAACATAGGGATGCTACGGATTTTCTTAACATTCAAAACATTTTAAAAGATACCATCATCTTTCTCATTATGCATTTTAGTAAATAAGTAATTAGCTTGTAATACAAAATAAAATAGATATATATATAAAGATACATTTAGTTGTTACGCAGCGAAATTTATCAAATATTTACATATATGAAAACATTTAATTTCATATTTACAAATATACACATATGTACATTAAAATCATTACTTTACAAAATATAAAAGAGTTATACATGATTGGCAAGTCTCCTCTGATCTTTAAGTTCCCAAAATCAACTCTTCACTATCTACTCTCACTCGGTCTCGAAGAGCTCTCGGGTTCAACCCTATTACCTGCGCGATCAGACACTATCGCGCTAAGCCAACGGCTTAGTTAGACAAAATGTGCTAGTGTTATGCTTCAGTGCAATGCAATGCCAATTCTCAATCCATATTATACATGCAACATCATATATGCAAGGCTAACAACATACCTTTACATTTCATATGCCTCATTAGTTATTCATTTAACCATTCATGAACAACATTAAACAAATCATGACTCACATTAAACAAAGACAAGCATTGGGCCCAAGACACACTAATATGCTATTCGATTTTCAGAGTTAATGCTTTGGTTTTGTTATCACATTTATCAATATCATATACCCAACTAGGCTTCAAGGATTAAGTTCAACCAAGCTTCAAGGGGAGCAAAGCATGCTAAGCTTCAACCCAACTTGGCTTCAAGAACCAACCCAACCTAGCTTCAAGGGTTGTAACATCTCAATTAGGCTTCAAGGATTCAATCCAACCTAACTTCAAGAGATTGTTACTATCATTAGGCATGCCACCAATAACATACTCTGAAAATGGAATAACACATTAGCCACACAATTCATTTACATATCATTCTCAATTCTCATCAATTAGGCAAACATGCCATATATCTTTCAATTGAACCATCATAGCCAATCACAATGGCTTTATAGCATTATTAGTATCACATTTCAAAGTACATTATTCATAATACACATCACCATTCACAAGCCTCACAATACACAATACATAACCTTGTTCATGTAATATCATATGCATTATTAATTCCATATCATCTCACATTTCATGATTCAACAATGATGTTAGACAAATGATCTCTATTTTGATCCTTGACAACTCAAATGGATGATCTATTTAACATGTATTTGAGAATCTTGTTGTAGGATTAGATTGCTTCCAATAAGGTGAACAGAACCTTCCTAGCAGTCGCTCCTCACCTGAATACGACCGCCCCATACAATTACAAGATGAAACCTTATTACAGTAGGTTTCGCAGCCAGAAGCCCGACCTAAGTCGCGACCGCACTTCACAATCAAAAGATGAAACATTATTACAGTAGGTTTCGCGGTCAGAAGCCCGACCTAAGTCGCGACCGCACATGAATAATAGCGACCGCCCCAAATTACGTGTCTCTCATGCATAAACCCTAAATGTAGCCAAATTTCTTTTGGTTAACTTAACACACATTGTACACAACATTACCTCATTCAAATGGACATAATCAACATCATTAGCAATTATTTTACATGCTCATCACAATATTTTCATCACCAACATTCATTAACAATACATTTGATACTCTATCACATTTACAAACAAAAGTTTTTTAAGATTAAACAACATATGCATGTTTGTACCCATATAATTTGTACTTACCTTTAGCACCAATTATACAACTCTAAACACTTCCTTTTCTCCAAGAATTCTTCACTTCTCAAATTAGAGCAAATCACTTTCTTCCAAAACCTAATCCAAAATAACACAATATAATTTATCACTTACCATTTCCAAAACCCTAAAACCAACATCACTCTTAACTTATCATCTTCAAATCCAAAAACCAACACCACAACCAATTAAATCCAACATATAACAATCAACACAACCCCACTTTAAAATCCACAATCAACTCACAAACAACTTAAATAACTTAAAAGAATCAAGAGAAACTTACCAAATATAGTAAATCTTCTTGGATTTCCACTTAACCACTTAGAACTTCTTCAATTTGAGCTCAAAATATCATCAAACCTTTGCTTTCTCTCTTGTTCTTTAGGTTGGCCGGCCACACATGAAAAGAAGAAAAGAAATTGATCAAAATAAAAGTCAAACTCTCTTTTAATCTCCACCACACAAATTCAAAAGAAGAATTACCAAAATGCCCTCTTTAACATAGTTAAACTTCTTTTCATTATGCATGCCCTTTATAGTAATTTCAATAACAACCCAAAAATATCTTCTTCCACTTAACCATCACCTTGACTCTTCATTTGACCAATATATATGTTTTATATATCATCATATACACAACATATACCATTCTCTCTAAACCCTATTTTCTTTCCCAAATTCTTTTCTCTTGCAATTAACACATATATTCAATCCAATAATAACAACAACATAATCAAAACTTCTAGAGTATACATGAGGATATTACATCAGAGCTTAGGTTCGAGATTCTCGGCCTAAGTAGAATTAAAAAGAAAAGTTTTGGAAAGCCTAAATAGAGTTACAAAGGAAAAGTTTTGAAATGAAATTTGTAATACATGCATATGCATTCATACCTAGGTTGGTCTCGGATGTGGCATTATATGAATTGTAGAATATTTGTGTTATATGAGATGTTCAATATAGTTGATGATATATGAGTATACCATTTTGATGTGATGAGAAACCATGATTTCTGGAAATGAATTATAATTGAGGCATAGTGCCTAATTGATTTTGAGAAACAAATTGTGAAATGTAATGTGATATATGTATATTGATGATGCATATGAAAATGTCATGTTGTGTGCAACATAGAATGTAATGTTGATGTTTATGAGCAATATTATGTGGGACATAATGTGAATTGAGATATAATGAAATAAAAAATTAAAAAAAAATTAACGTTGAAAATGAGTTGAAATCAAATTGAGATAAGAATATGTACTATTTCCTCTATACTTTGAATCTCTTTATAATAAAGTTTATGTTGGGATTGCTAGACAAAGGAAATGTTGTTGGATTATTAATATAGACAAAGTGTGATTATTTAAAGTTGGAATATATATATATCCAGTTAAGATTTTGTTTAAAGAAAAAAGAAATGATATTGGTTAAGTAAGAATATAAATTGGTATTGTTGTTTTTATGTAAACAATGTGAATTCAATGATAGAAATGTGAGATGTTTGGATACTGTGAAAGCTCATAGTAATGATGATAATATGTGATATTTGAGATTATTGAAGTGAACTTGATAATTGTGAAAAAATTATATGTTTTGATATTGGTTTGTGATATATGTATATATAAGATGTTTTTAATGTTGATATTAAGAAAAGATGAGTTTGGCAAATTGAAGTTTAAGCAAAATAGTAAGTTGAGAAGTTAAAGTTTTAGTGGAATGTGATGAAGAAGATTTGGGTATGGATGATTTAATGTATATGCAATACATGAGCTAGATGAAATGACTAATATTACATATGAAAGTATTATGAATTAAGTAATGTGATTGATAGTATGAGAATTTGTTTTGAAAAACAGGGAAGTGGATAAACAAATGAAAATGAGTTATTTTAGGTCATTTTATTGCAAAGGATAAGAATGGATTTGAAAGTGTATTGAATGTTTTTAAAGATGAAAGTGAAAAAGGTATCACATTAGGAATGTGACCAAGGTGGATGTGAAGTGTTATTATAGTCAATATATATATATACATTTGTAGTATAAATAAATACTTTACATCTTAATGGAGGATTAAGCATGATAGTGTTTTAAAAAGGAAGTGATAAATATTAAATTTGTATTGAATGTATAAGAAAGGAAAATAAAATAAGAGCATATAACTAAGTGTATACATGTATATGATATGTGAATTGAGTTTTTCAATATGAATAAAATTATGTAATATCAATAAATGTGTGAATCACATTATGAGAGTGACCTACGAATATGTATGTGGTATAATTATAGAATCAGTGATATGAGAGAGATGTCGTATGTATTAGTGGACCTAAGAGAGGTTAGGTCTTGAACTGTATAAAGCTAGATGGATTATGTGATGAAAGTGAGAATGGAAAGGATTTGAGTAATATTGGATAATGGAAATGGTTATAGTGAGCATTGAAATTGATGATCATATGATAATTAGAGTTTCAAAGTATTCACATATGGAAAGTTGTATGTAATTATATATATTATAAAAGATTGTAAATGGATTAGAAATGAAGTGATGAATAGAAATTGTATAAGAATTTCATATGGTTGGAAAAAAAAATAGTAATATTGTTGAAACATGAATTAAGTTGATAAAGATCATATAATCGAGTGCAAATCGATTTGAAACGGAGTTGGAATGTGTTAGTTATTGATATAGCAAAAATGTAAAGAAGGAATAAGTAATTTTTGAGATGTACCTTAGCATTGTATTTGTAAAGATTGAGAATGAAATTATAAAAGGACAGCATTGATTTAAAGGTTCCAGACTTGAATATTAATCTCTTAAAGCCATGTGTTATTTGATTGGTAAATTTGTTATCCATGGATTTGGATCTTAGAAAATGATTGTAAAATAGATTTGGTGAAATTGAAAATTTTGTTGAGAAGCATAGTTGAAAGTTATAATGGATAAGATTGTATCTTATCATTTTATGTTAAGAATTTAGTTATAAGTATGACGGTAAGAGAGAAAAAGGAAATTATAGAAATGTGTTGAGTTATGGATAATATGACAAAAAGGTAATCATAATAAACATAACAATGATATGATGAGAGAAGATATTAGAAAGTGAGAAATTATATAATGTGACTGAAAGTTATTCTGGTTATGTTTATGGTATACAATGAATAAATGATTAAGCTTGAGGTTTAAGTGAATGAATTGTAGATTGTAAGTATGGTATGAAATTATTATGAGAATTGGTGAGAATTATAATGAGATAATAGAGAATAAATTATGTGAATATTAAAAGATAATTTGAAGTGATTTGTTATCATAATAATTTGATTTATATATGGATCGAAAGAGATCAGGAATTGTATATAAGTTTGCCCTAATGGAATTAAGTCGTATATACATATATGAATATTGTGAAATTTCATGATAAGTTAAATGAATTAATCGTTGATTGGAATTGAGCAAGATTGGAACCTGAGTATATGGTGACAAATAGATCAATGGATTGGGATTTGGCTAAGATTATGAATCATTATGGAGATTTGATATGTATAGCTGTATCAAAAGTATAATTATATACATGATAATGTATATGATATAAATTTTAAAGTGTGATTGGATATGAATGAATGGAGTTATAGTAGTAGTAATCATGATAAAAGTGGAAAAGATTGGTTATTTATAAGATAAGTTGAAAGGTAATGTATTAATTTGTGAATTAAGTGAAAGGCATGCTAAATAAGTAACTCCATTTGTGGAAAATAAGGATTTTGTTATCCATTGAGGTTGATAAATGTCTTTTTAGACGGTGATTGTTGTGACGGGATAATTAATTGCTCAGATATATACCAATGGTTTCTAAGGTTAAAGCTAAGAGAGTGATATTAAAGAGATGAAGAAACGATATATAAGCTAAATATAAAGATTGGATGAAGTATAATGTGCTATAAAATGATCTGATTCTTGCATAAAAACATTGATAGGAAGTGTAATAAGTTCTTTTAAATGTTTGATCAAGGAAGTGGTAAGTTATATAAACATATAGAGTGATGAGTTATGAAATTTAGAGAAAAAGGTTGATTCTAAAGAAAAGAGTTGTAATTGTATAATTTGATAACATAATAACTTGAGTATATAATTAACTTCATATGGAAGTTAAGATAGTATTTTTCTTAAGAATGGATTGTTATGGTACTGATAATTTTGAGGACGAAATTATTTAAGGGGGAGAGAATTGTAATATCCCAATATATGCCTTAGAAGTTTTAATACAATTGTTGTGTGATTTGAATTATATATTTATATAAATGTTTTTGCAAAGGAAATGATTGTGTTAATGGAATGTATATGTTGTATATATGTTAATATATATAACATATAATTGGGTCAAAAGAAAAGTCAAGAGAAGGAAAATGTGTGGTGGAGGATTTTTGGAATAAGTTATTATTATTATTATTATTATTATTATTATTATTATATATATGTGATCATCGTGAGAAGAGGAAAGATATTTTCTTTCTTCTTCTTCTTCTCCTTTTTGGTCTTTGCACGAGAGAGAGAGAGAGAGAGATAGAGAGATGGGATGATCTTCATCAAACCTTAGGGTTTTAAGAGAATTGAAAGTAGAGATTGAAAAATTGACAAGATAATCAAGTAAGTATTCAATTCTTTGTTTGATTTCTATGGTTTGAGTTTGGTTTTGTTAGGGTTGGTGTGTGATGGTGATGGTAAAGAAAGATTAAAGTTATAGATATGTTGAATTGATAGTAAATGAGGTTAATATGGTTAATTGTGAGGTTGATGTTGGATTATTGAATTGGTTAGTAAAGATTATAGATATATGAGTTGATGAATTGAAGGATTGATGTATATGGGTGTTTGATGAATTTGAAATGCATTGAATATATGATTTTTGCCGTGTTGGAAACCCTTATTTTTTTTGGTGAGACACGGCCAGGATTGGTGTGACACGGCCGTGTTGGATCAATTGGGAGAGACACGGTCACTGGCTTGGCCGTGTCTGCCTCGGTTTGATTTGGATTTGAGAGACACGGCCGTGTCCTTTGATGGTGTCTGCCACTGCCTATTTTGTTGGGAGACACGGCCACAAGCTTGGCCGTGTCCTTTGCCCGTGTTTGCTACTGAAATGTTGGATTGAGAGACACGGCCACAAGCTTGGCCGTGTCCTTTGCCCGTGTTTGCTACTGAAATGTTGGATTGAGAGACACGGCCACAAGCTTGGCCGTGTCCCTTGAGTGTGTTGGCTACTGTGAGATAGTAAATGTCAAACACGGCCGTGTTGGTGGCCGTGTTGGTGGGCGTGTCTTGTGTTAAGGTTGCCCTAATTAATTATCATTCTTATTCTCTTATTGGTATAATTATATTTGGAGTAGGTTTTGAAGAGATGGTGTTACATTAACCTAAATGTGGAGAATTCTTGGAAGAGGAATGTATAGATTGATGGAAATAGCTCTTGAGGTAAGTACAAAGCTTACATAGATGGAATCTTTAATATGATTTTGAGACTTAACACCTTTAGTATAAATGTGTTAAGGGGATTATTATATTGTTAATACTATATGACTAATGTTGTTGTTTGTATAGTGTGAAAGCTATAATAATCACCTAAAAAGGTATGTGCAATGCAATTTATTATGATAAATGTCCTAATAATGAATGATGTTCATGTATCTTGAGAAATGATGAAATGTGATGTTATCATGGTTGATAATCATTGATTGAAATGAAATAAATAGACATATGGTTTGTATGATAATGAAATTAAGATACATGTATAATGAAATTGATTATGTAGGCTTGAATGATGAAGTGTATGATGTGAAAAATATGATGGAAGCATGTATAAATGATATGATTGAATAATAATATGTTTGTGTAGTAATGTAATTGATATGGTATATATATATATATCAATGATGAAATATGTAATGTGGTGGATATGATGATGTAAATGAGTGTGTATTTGAAAGGTGAATTACTATAATGTGGATTGACATGTGATGTGAACCCATTGTGATTGGCTATGATGATCCAATTTAAAGAAATAAGGCATGTTTGCCTTATTGATGATGAGAATTGAAAATGATATTGATGATGAAATAATTAATGAATTGTGTATCTAATGTGTTATTCATTTTCAGAGTTTTGTTATTGGTGGCATGCCTAATGGTAACAATCTCTTGAAGTTAGGTTGGATTTGATCCTTGAAGCCTAATTGAGATGTTACAACCCTTGAAGCTAGGTTGGATTGGTTCTTGAAGCCAAGTTGGGTTGAAGTTTAGCATGCTTTGCTCCCCTTGAAGCTTGGTTGAATCAAATCCTTGAAGCCTAGTCGGGTATATGATAATGATAAATGAGATATAAAACCAAAGCATTAACTCTGAAAGTCGAATAGCATATTAGTGTTTTGGGCCCGAGTCTGTTTTTGTTGTCAATGTGATATACAAATGTTGAAAGAAATGGATAATGAGATCTTGGGTATACTTCATTGGACATGTGATTGATAATATGTAATATGTGCATTGAAATATTGATTATGAGCACTAATGATGGATCATAAATGGTGAATTGTGAATAAAGAAATGTTATGATTGGTATGATGTATAATATGTGTATTGATATTGATTGTAAATACAATTGATGAATTGTGGTTGATGACAATGATTGTCTTCATTGGAAATGTGACTTATGGTTAGTATGATGTATAATGTGTGTATTGATATGTTGATTGTGAGTATTAAATGATGGGTTGGAATTGGTGGTAATGTTATGTATATATATGTATAAGATATGAAATTAGTTGAAAGATATGAAAGGTGCAAATGAAAAGGGAAAAACATAATAAGAACTAAAAGTATATGGATTTGATATATCTTTACATGTTAGTGTTTCCATGATATATGTTTGTATTTTATATTTGTACTACTAAGCTTTCGGGCTTAGCGCGGATGTATCATCGCGCAGGTAGCTTGGTAGAAGATATGAAGTCTTTCGGTATGCCACGAGAAGAGTAAGACTTTGTCGAGACCAACTAGAGGGTAATGCATACATGTATCAACTTTAATTATGTTGTATTATATTTATAAATGAAGTTTTGATAAAGACAATGATTTTATAAGTGTTCTTTAAATTGACCTATTCTGGTTAAAATTTTGTTACAGGTTTTAAAAAGGAAAAGAAAAGTGAGATCCTTATACTTTATATACTTACTGTATATATACTAGGTATATGAATAGTACTTATATAGGGTATCGGGGTGTTACATTAAGTATCAAAATCATGTAAATGCATGCAACTATATAGTTTATACTTACCTCAAGAACACTCACACAACTCTATACTCTTCTTTTTCCAAAAATTCTTCACTTCTTAAATTAGGGCAAATCACCTTCTTCCAAAACCTAGTCCAAAAATGATACAATACATGAATTCCAATACAATTTATCACTTATTAGCCTCATCTTAGACCTTTAGATCACAAATTACAACTCAACATCACTAACTAAAGCCCACGGCTGTGGCCACCCCAACCCCCACGGGCATGGGTTAGAAAACAATTCTGCCCCAAATTGTTCACCACCCCACGGCCATGGCATCTAAGGGCCACGGGCGTGGCATCCAAGATGCTACTGCCTCCAACCAAAATCATGTGTTCTAAACTTCTAACTTCATAAAACACCAACAACTTGAAGATCAACAAAAATAATTAATCAAACTCAACATCTACAACAATCACCAACTCAAAACCCTAATACAAACTCAACTCAAACACTTCCAATACCAACACCAACTTAACTTCTTATCTTAACTCAAAACCAACATCACAATCAATTAAATCAAACACATACCAACACACTACCATCAACATAACCCTACTTTCAAATATCAATAATCAAACTCACACACAACTCCAAATAAAACAAGAGAAACCAAGAGAGAACTTACCAAAATAATGAGACTTCTTGGATTTCCACTTAATCACTTATAAACTCCTTCAATTTTTGAGCTTTAAACACAATCTCACTCTTGCTCTCTCTTGCTTAGGATGGCCGGCCAACAAAGGAAAAGGAAAGAAGAAGAAATGAAGCAAATTCAAACTTCTCATCTCTTTAAACCTCCACCAAGCATTCCAAAATAAGAAATTACTTAAATACTCTCTTCTATTTGTTTTAACTTCCTTTCACTTACTTACCCTTTTTAGTAATTTCATAAATAACAAAATAAATATCTTCTTCCTTTGACCATCCATTTTGACTTGTATATATGTTGTATATATTTCCATATATACAACATATAAACTCTCTCTTCAATTCTTTTTTTCTTTCCAACTACACATATACATTTAATTTAAATAAAACAACAATTATATCAAAACTTCTAGGGCACATTTTGGGATATTACAATTCTCCCCCTCTAAAAAGAAATTTTGTCCTCGAAATTACCTAATATTAAGTCTGAAATAGTTGAGGATACTGATCTTGCATTGCTTGCTCGCTCTCCCAAGTTGCCTCTTCTCTCCCATGATTCTTCCATAGAACCCTCACCAATGGTACTTTCTTATTCCTCAACTCTTTCACTTCATGTGCCAAAATAGCAACTGGTTCTTCTTCAAATGTCAGATCCGAACTCACTTCAATGGATTCAACTGGCAAGATATGAGATGGATCTATACCTCCGCAACATAGAAACATGGAATAAATTATGGATTCTATCCAACTCAGGCGGCAAAGCAAGACGATAAGCAACTGGCCCAACTCTTTCTAAAATTTCATATGGTCCAATGAAACGAGGACTCAGCTTCCCTCTTCGACCAAATCTTAAAATAAAACTTCTCTTTCGGACTAGCTTGTAATTGAATGAACACTCTCTGAACCCTGTCTAGCCACTTCTCTGGTACAGCAGGGGTTGTATTACCAATGAAGTCCTCAGCTCTGAACTTTCTCAACTTATCATACTTCCTCACATGCAACTGTGCTGCGGCTATGGCGGCAGCGGCTGCTGAACTGGAGCTTGCCTCAATAACTCTACCATATGCTATACCCAGCCAGGCGAAATCTAATCAGCTATTGGTCTCACAAGCACAGAAATAGATGCCTCACCAGCAGACACAACTCTAGATCCATCTTTACCCTCATCAGGAGCCACACCCTCTGTACTACCCTCTATAAACTGATGCGTCCGAGATGCCAAACTACCTACATCTACAAACATAACAAAAATTACTATATTAGAGATCAGAAATTACCAGTGCCAATACATGTATTACAATTGAAAACTATTTTTAAATCTTCCATTTTCTCTCTCTATCAACCCACCTAGGTCGATAGAGTAACACATTTCTTCTGACAATCTACCATAACCCCATGCCTGGATAACCAATCCATGCCTAAAATTAGATCATACTCCCTAAAAGGCATCTCAATCAGGTCGCTGAGAAATTCCTCATTCTGAATAACAACTGGGCTATCTCAGTGTACCCTGCTCACCACAACACTATACCTTAAGGGATTTGTGACTAAAACATCAAAACCTAAGGACTCAAAATACAAATCACTCATAGGCAAGATGGATGCACTGATGTAAGAATGAGTCGACCCAGAGTCTAATAATGCAAGAACTGAAGTACCAAATAAAGTAAAAGTACCAGCAATAACAGTTGAGGCATCCGGCTGCCTCTGCATCACATAAACCCACTGTGATGGTCCTGCCTCATCTGGCTTACTACCTCCGGCTGTAGAACCTCCTCTCTGACTAGTCCTAGATCTACCACCTCTACCAAAACCTCTACCACCATGACCACCTCTGACACTGGGTCGAGAAGTTGCATATCTGCCTGTCTATCCTCTGGTGGCTCTGGACAATTTCTGATAAAATGGTCTGACTACCCACATCTAAAACACACTCCCGAAGCACCTCTCCACCAGCAGACACCTCCGTGTGTTTTACCACAATGAACACAAGTAGGTGGAGTAGGCCTCTGAGCCACTGGGGTCGGAGCACTAGCCACCGAAGCTACAAGTCTCTATCTCTGTCTCTGCTATTGTACTAACCTGCCAAACTTCCCCTGACTCCTACTGAACCTCTAAAAATATCCCCCTTGACCTCTCTTCACTGATGAAGACCCTGCCTCACTCTGGGGTCTCCTAGCTTTGGTCTCCTCAATCCTGGCAGCTGCTGCAAGATCTTGTGCTCTCTCTACACTCCTAGCAGCTGCAACCAACTGAGAAAAATCTTAATACCGAGAGCCTGCTATGATACACATGATAGAGGCTCTTAGTCCCTCCTCAAATCTCTTGCGCCTATCAATCTCGTCAGAAATGATTCCACTAGCATAATGACTCAACCGGATAAACTCGATCTCATACTCTATCACTGTCCTAGTATCCTATCTCAGACTCAAGAACTCCATCTTCTTTGCATCCTTATACTCCCTTGGAGTATACTTCTACTCAAATTCCCATAAAAAATCATCATAAGTCAGGACTGGTGGATCATCCAGAGCATGTGGAACCGTCTTCCACCAATCATATGCATCCCTCTGCAGAAGAGATCTGACATAATCAAACTTCTCTTCCGGACTAGCTTGCAATTGAATGAACACTCTCTGAACCCTGTCTAGCCACTGCTCTGCTATAGCAGGGGTTGTATTACCAATGAAGTCCTCAGCTCTGAACTTTCTCAACTTATCATACTTCCTCACTGGCAACTGTGCTGCAGCTATGGCGGCAGCGGCTGCTGAACTGGAGCTTGCCTCAATAACTCTACCATATGCTATACCCAGCCAGGAGAAATCTAATCAGCTATTGGTCTCACAAGCACAGAAATAGATGCCTCACCAGCAGACACAACTCTAGATCCATCTTTACCCTCATCAGGAGCCACACCCTCTGTACTACCCTCTATAAACTGATGCGTCCGAGATGCCAAACTACCTACATCTATAAACATAACAAAAATTACTATATCAGAGATCAGAAATTACCAGTGCCAATACATGTATTACAATTGAAAACTATTTTTAAATCTTCCATTTTCTCTCTCGATCAACCCACCTAGGTCGAGAATCTCAAACCTAGGCTCTGATACCAAAATAAATGTAACACTCTATACCCTATATACGTACAATACATATTTTCAGTATATGTAAAATACGCATATACAGTATAAAAATGTCACAGACCGGTTTAATAAAAATTTTTACATTTTTGATTTAAAATTTCAAATACTAAATATATAAAATTAAATAGTATATAAATATTCTTTACTTGTTATAAGAACCCAAAATAAATATTTTATATGAAAACCTCTGAAAAATTCGCTAGAGTTTTGTTTGTAATTTTGACATCCCACAATTTATCAATTACACAACCAGCAAAAAGAACACTTCCAATAAACAATAAACCACATCTTCACCTTAACTTCTCAATTTTTCCACAATTTTCTCAAAACATTTATATATATATAATTTAGAACACAATTAAACCCCCATTTCAAATAACTTAATCCAAATCATTCTTTATAGTTTACAATGCATAAAATTCAAGAACATGATATAATATGCATAATACTTAAAATATACAATAACAAAAAATATATACATGCTACTGATAGTGTTTGTGATCTTGATATCAACTCTACAAGCACAATCACTTGTCTGACCCGACTTGGTCTAGAAGAACTCTCCAGCTCAGCAGAATCTACCTTGTCACCTGCGCAATGTAAACAATAACGCTAAGCCAAAATAGTAACACAAACTTGATAACAATAAAACTCAAATACAATGCCAATGCACAATGCATATGGATATCACATCATTCCATTTTCTCATACTTTTCAAATATTTCTCAATCCACAATTCACATAAAAACAAACACAAACATGGGCCCAAAGATAACTAATATGCTATTCAAATTCCAGAGTTACTGTTTTGGTCTATAATGACACCATGTGTCTAGCCTCGTAGGCAAAATATCAATATAATTGTCCAACTAGGTCTGAGCTTACGACCCAGTCATTTCACCCAGCCCAGCTTCAAGAACTTATTTTTAAGGCTTACGGCCTGTTCATTTTACCTCTAAAACATTTTCACAGTGACACCCAACGTCTAGCCCATAGGTAAATCATAGGCATGCCGCCAAACACAAGAACAACAACAACAACAACTAAGCCTTAGTCCCAAACAAGTTGGGGTCGGCTGTATGGATCCTCAACAAAATAAGCTCAAAAGACACCAAAAAAGATACTCCAGCCTTAGGCCCCTTCTAAGACACGGATTTTACGTCTCCATTCAAGTCTATCATTAATCAAATCCGTATCAAGATCTAAGGCACGTAAATCTCTTGCTATCACCTCATTCCACACAGTTCTAGGTCTTCCACGACCTCTAGCCCCCTCAATCAACAAATTCTCACACTTATGAACCGCAACATTAGGAGGTCTTCTTAAAACATGCCCATACCATCTAAGTCTAAAAATTGAATAACATACTAGGCATACAATTTATTCATATTTCTCATTTATATCAATATCAATTCATTTCATTATGTTTTCACATATCTCATTACATTATACCACATTTTTGCATTTACAACACATTACCCAATTACTTTGGGTATTTCCACATAATTCACATATTAATCACATTTAATGTAATCTAGCCAATACCAATGGCTTTTTAACAATGCACTTAATGCATACACAACAAATGGCATTACCCAAACACTTTAGATCATTTTCACATAATACACATATTTCACATTTTACACAATTTAGTCATTTACAATTGCTTTTCACAATGCATTTAACACATATATGACATTACAAATGTCATAGCACATTATTCATACATAACCAATGTATCAAGTAGCTTAACACATTTTCTAACCAAAATGTGTTAAGCCCAAATGTCATGCAAACATAACCATTGTATTCAAAGTTTGTACTTACCTCAAATAGCAACCAAAACAAGCTTAAAACAACCTCCAATCCTATCCTTCCAACTTGCCCTTCACCACTTGGATGAAGCAAATCAACCTTCCTCAACGCCTAAACCAAATGTGATAGCAAATAATCATTTAGTATCACATTTAATGGAATTTTCAATATTAAACTATATTTAAACCCCATCTAAGCAAAAATCCAAAATTTAAGGCTAACCTCACTTTAACTTTGGATTCTCATACTAGGCCATTCATTTTAATATATTAAGTTTATTTATATTATTAGAAACATATTTTAATACATTTAAATCATTTACATTACAAAAACACACTCTTATACACAAAACCCTAAAATGGCATAACCTTCCCCCATTGAAGGTTTTCTATCCCAACACAATCCATTAATCATTTTAAGCTTATATTCATCACTTATATCACCAAACAACAAGATTAAACTAATAAACTTATACAATTCAACAACTTTGGAAAAATCATTTTCCAAAACCCTAAATCACACTTCCATTCTCAAACTCCAACCAAACTTAACCAAATCTACCTTTTGACTTTAAAATCCTTGTTTATGCATCAAAACAACACATTTGGAATCAATTTGAACAATTAAAACACATGATTCCAAGAATCCAAATTTTTCATAACCCTAAATTCTCTCTCTTCACCCAACTCATCCCAAACTTAATTCTTTATTCCATTTAACTTGAAAATCATTAATAATTAATCAAAATAGCTTCATTCATACCCAATTAAACAATTAAATCATGCTAATATAAAATTCTAAAATCCACATATTCATACTTTCATAGAAAATCAAAAATTAAGAAAAGATGCTTACTAACTTATTGAAAATCCACCAAAACTTCAATTAATTCTTCAAAATTCTTGTCAAAATGAGTATTTGGATGAAGAAAAATACTCCCATGGCCATGGAATTTCATTTTTTTTAAGAAGAAGACTAATTTTAATTTTCTCTTTCTTTCCACTTAAAAAAAATATGACCATATATAAATATTATTTTATTTTAATAAATAAATAATTATTTAATTATTTTAAAATCCCAAATTATTACCTCTTCTAACCAAAAATAATTTATTTTTAATTTATTTAAATAATTTATGTTTATAAGGTATAATCACCATTTTGCCCTTAGACTTTTGACTTTTCTTTTAAAAGAGTTGAGTAATGTATATGTTAAGTATATGTTAGGTATATTTCACATATACATTCTACTTTTTCACTTAAAATCCTTTCATTTTTTTATTTAAATCATTAATTTAATTTATTCAATTTAATTATAATATATTTTACCAAATTTCTAAAAATTAGAAATTTTCAAAAAAATTTAGGGATATTACAATTCTCTCCCCCTAAAATAAATTTCGTCCTCAAAATTACCTACTCTCAAATCTGGAATAATTGGAAAAACTGACTCTGCATCTTCTGGTCACTCTCCCATGTTGCCTCCTCAGTGGCATGATTTCTCCAAAGGACTTTCATAAGTGGCACCCTCTTATTCCTTAATTCTTTAACCTCTCGTGCCAAAATTGTCACTGGTTCTTCCTTGTAAGTCAGATCTATACTTACCTCAATAGACTCCGCTGATAGGATATGAGATGGGTCAGACCAGAATCTTCAAAGTATCGAAACATGGAAGACATTATGAATTTGATCCAACTCAGGCGACAAAGCTAGTCTATAAGCCACTAGACCAACGGCAAAGCATCGTAATTGTAACATCCCAATGGCCCTAGGCTTACGGCCTGACCATTTCACCTAGCCCACTTCAAGGGACTACTACAGTGCCATTTCCCCTTATGATTCCACAGTAGGATTTATCCCTGAGGCTTACGACCCAGTCTTTTCACCCTAGGTATTTGGCCCAATTAAGGGTCGCCTCCCTCATTTCGATCCCAAGACCTCCTTAAGAGAGTCTTTTTCACTAAATGAGTACCATTTTCTTCTAGTAGAAACACATTATCAAGTATGAACTCACCATTTTGAAGATCAAAATAAAAAGATAACTTCCTTCCAAAATCTACTCCACCAGCACCCTACTTTCTCAAAGTGGTTCTCTTCCTTTCTTGATTACACAAACTAACTCAATCCATGCCTATTCAAATTATATGTTTTGATGCCATATTAGAAACTTACATAAACATACTTTAGCCAATAATATTACACCTATACTCAAAATAGCCATAACCCTTGCCAAAATCCCACTTTCCTTATTACTTTTCCAAACCCAGGATAATCTCATTCAATCAATAAACTATGTTTAGAATTATCATTTATATATCAATTAACTTCATTCTATTTAACTTGAACAATTATACAACAACTCTCTTAAAATTCTATTTAAAAAAACTAATCAAAACTTAAAGGAAACTTACCTAATACTTTAATTATCATTAAGGCTATCTTAACTTCTCAGAAAACCTTGTTAAAACTTGATTGTTGGAAGAATCAATGTTCTCTCTCTCTTGTTGTCTATTGAGGTCGACCAAGGAATAAGAAAAGGAAGACGATGATGGAAATTCTAGAGTTTTGACTTTCTCATCTTAATCCATTAATAATATAATATTATATAACTAATTAATGGCATAAGGTATTTATAGAAATATTACTTTTTATATATTTTAACTTTTCTACTTTTAACATTTTACCTATTACCCTTTTTCACTTTTAACCATATATATGTTAGTTATATTTCTTTTTATATTCTTCATATCTCTCTCAACTAAACCTCCCCTTAGCCCTACCAATTAGTGTATTTAGATAGGTTAATAAAATTGGGGCATTACAAATCAAATAGATGCAACTAAAAAACCCTAATGTGCATAAAGTGCAAATCGATAATAATTGAGAAACCTAATTGAATAAAATTGACATTTAAAATATTTAAGGACTATAAAGAATTATTAGAATAATCTAATTCCTAAGAAATGCACTTGGAATGAAATTAAAATGGAAAGAGATGTTAGAGAAATCAATGGAGTACAAATAGTGAATGAATTATAAATTGACCAAAAAAGGCATCAAAGTTAACAAAGCAAAAATATAAGACTTAAGAGATAAAATTTATATTTTTCCAACTTGATCTTCAACTATTTTTCTACCCAAGAAAGTAGATGACTCACCTCCTTTCATGCGGAGGTGGGCTAGGACAACTCATGCTTAAAATATAAAGAGGAAATTCAAACTTCTTTATCTTCTTTCTTCCAGCTGCCAAAGCACTTATCCTTGCAATTTTTCTTTAATTTTTTTCCCATAACCAACCTCCAACTTATTTTCAAGTGTTCCAAAGAGTTTCCAAGCATAAGAAAAACAAATAAAGTGGTAGAGGAGCCTAGAAATCAAAGAAAATCCAACAATGTAAGGAATCTTGAATTCAATCTTCAAATTTCTCATTCAATTTTCTTAAGTATAAATATGAAATTTTTAGAAACTAAGCTAAAATTTATGATTTATACATGTTAATCAACTACTCCCTTCTTCCTATAAAGATAGGCTCACTTTCCTTTTTTGGTTGTCCGAAATTATAGTCCACTTACCATTTTAATAAATTAGTTATCATATAAATTCTCTATGATACCCTTATTTAATATTACTTATTAAATATATCTTATACTAAAATAGGGATACAATTAGAAAACCATATGCAAATTTAAATTTCTAATAAAAATAATTAATATTTCTTAATCCTAGTGAAATGAGAAGTGAACCTATCTTTATGGGACAAAGGGAGTATTTATTATGTCAAAAATTGGTTTGGATTGAAAGGAATTGGAAGGAAGAAGGCTAGAAGTCTTAATACCCAAATATGCTCCAATTATGTTCATCAACTTCAATAATTGCTAGCTACAAGTTCTATTTTATTTAAATATAAAAATGAGCTCTAAAATTCATAAAAATTTACATAAATGTGTCTTAGGATGTTAGGAAGACAATAATAAAAGGACAAGTGAAAATGATAAAGGAAATAAATGTGCAACTAACTGAATACAAGCTGCTCATTGTAATACCCTGAATGAACTTACTAAAATTTTGTTATTCTGTTTAAACTATTTAGTCATGTAAATGAACTATAAAATTCATGAAGTTTTTCGACAAAGTAATTTGATGTTGGGAATGCCTTGATAAAGTTTCAAGACAAATAGATTTGAGATGTGAATGCATAATCAAATGAATGCAAGCTACTCATATGCTGAAAATTATATGTTTATTAACTTGTGTTGAGTTAGATATACCAAAACATATGTGTCACACCCCCAATTTAAGGAGGCACAATGGTTATAGGGTACAAGTTAGTTGAAGCCTCCTGATACTATGAAGAAACACCCATGGATCTTTATCTGGCTTACTATCAGATATCTTTATTAATATATTACTATAAATACTTAGTTAATAAAAAATTATTTATTTACATCCTATGTAAGAGGTATATATATATAAGTATCATACATTAATATTGTACCCAAAAGAGCACTAAACAAAATTGAATATGTAATACAAACTTTATTATTATATATACATCATAAGTAAGCTCCATGGTGCTAACCAAAATATGACTAATTGGGAAGTACAAATCCAAATGCTTCACACTTGCAAACCCCAACTAATCTGAAAAGAAAATAACCATGGATGAGGGATTAGCCATCAACTTTATGGATAATGACATAATGTGGGTAGGGGAAACCAATAAAATAGTCGTCAATAATGAGGCACAAGCATAGTGAGCAAGTGAATTCCAATAACAATAAACAATGGGGCAGATACAACAAATATAATTGAATCAACATCATTTGACAAGTAAGAAAATTAAAGCAAGGCTCTAGAATAATGAATAAAAATCAATAAATTGCAAAAGCAATGGAAAAAACAAGGTAATAAGCAACAATCAATAAACAAATGGGCAGTAACAATATGACATTCAAGACAGGCAAGACAGAGGCATGTACATAGGGCATTAACTTCCCTCTTTTATGCATATCAGGATTAAATGGTCACCGTTCAATGGTTTAAATCCAACTAGAATTGGACCATGTCACAATGTTAGAGTCCAAAAAAAATATTAGCTTAGCAAGGCAATATCAAACCAAATCAATTAACAAATGTCTACACAATAACTAAGTTTCAAAATTAAATACAATTTTAGTTTGCCAACAATCAATAGGAAGCAAAGGGCAATCCATAACATAAGCACAATTAGGGTAAGCAAATAATTAGTTGTTAGCCAAACCCTTGGCTTGATTACTCTATTTTTTATCTTAGGCAATCAAATTGAATAGAACTAACACTTGTATCAAGTTACATTTTATAGGAAGATAAACTTTTGAAGAAATCATGAAAGGTACGATCGGACCACACTGAAGATTGACCTGACCACTCATACCAACATAAGTAAAATTTGCATAGAAAGGTTCACAGTGGAAAGTACTCCCATTTTCTCAGAGTACCAGAGAAGTTCGGCTGGACCATCAAGCATTTCGACCGCACCATTAGTTGTGATAAATGGAAATTCACATAGCAAGTTTCATGGTCAAAAGTACTCCCATATTCTCAGAGTACTAGAGAAGTTCAACCGGATCATAGAGAATTTTGAATGGACTCTTAAAGCATAATTTGTCCAAAACATCCAGTAAATTTCATGACCAAGGGTATTTCCAAAAATTGAATGTACTATTAAAAGTACGACCAGACCAGATGCAAGCCAGACCAAATTAGTTAAATAATCTTCAAATCAGAAGCCGTTATGTCTCCACTCAGTTAGTGGATGACACGTGGATCGCCTATTGCAGGAGCATTTGTCATATTCTTAAAAAGTACGATCGAACTTTGCTTATTTTGACTAGCCTTATGGAAGTATGACCATATTAGAGCCAGTCTAACCATGAAAATGCTCTGGACAATAATTTAGTGGAAGACAAGAATCAAACATGTTGGATCCTACCCCAAATGGCTAGTTGAAGACTTGAAGGCTATAAATATCCCAAGAAACTTCATTTTGTGTAAGATTGTGATTGTAATTGTAAAACAAAACAACTTTCATTTCATTGCATCAAAACTATATTTGTATTGATTGAGTGTTGGGTGTGAGCATTAAACGCCATCATAAGTTTGAGTGTGAGCTTAGAAACACTTAGGTTGTGAGAGTGAGCCTAGGAAACTCTTGTAAGGGTTGTGAGGATTGATCTCAAACCATTATAATAGTTTTGTGTGAGCTAGTGAAAACACCAAGTTAGAGTTAAGCTTGTAAAAACCAACCAAATCTTCTAAAATAGACCCAATTAGGATTTTAAAAGTTTAATTAACTTATTTTAGGTCCTATTGTAATATATTAGTCCAATCAAAGGTTTGGAATTAGCACGGGACTAGCCAGGGCCAAAATCAAGAGTCTACAATTTGCCCCCTGCTTGAATGATCTTGAATTTATTCAAAGAGTGAAAAGCAGCATGGTTTTGAATTGATTTTGGACAAGGAAGATTCTGGACTCGGAATGGTTTGGATTCTGGATCCAAGGTGATTTATGTACTCAAAAATAATTTGGGTTCTGAACCCACGGTGAGTTCTAGACTCAAAAATGTTTTGGGTTTAGGTACTTGGACCTGAAACTGGGTACTTGGACCCGAGACTGAATTGATTTTTGGTACTTGGATATGAGACTTGATTTTTTTGACCTTCTATCAGTTTGAGAGTTCTGGCTTTCTTCTAGCTAATAAATTTTAGCTCTTCTAGCTAATTGATTTTCTAACATGGCTTTCTTCTAGCCACTTGCTCCATTCTTCAATGGATTAACTCCAGCTCTTCTAGCTGGACTGACCTTCTGTCATCTGGGAATTTTGGCTATCTTCTAGCCAATTATTCCATTTTTCAATGGATTGTGGGTCTTCACCCTCAAAATGGATCTTCATCCTTGGACCTTGGATCTTCATCCTTGGCATCGGGTCTTCACCCTTGAAAATGGATCTTCATCCTTGGAGATCGAGTCTTCACCCTTGAAAGTGAATCTTCATCTTTGGCGTCGGGTCTTCACCCTTGAAATGGATCTTCATTCTTGGAAATTGGGTCTTTACCATTAAAAATGGGTCTTCATGCTTGGAAAATGGATCTTCATCATTAAAAGTGGATCTTCATTCTTGGCATCGGGTCTTCACCCTTGAAAATGGATCTTCATCCTTGGACATGGGGTCTTCAACCTTCAAAGTGGATCTTCATCCTTAGAGATCAGGTCTTCACCCTTTAAATTGGATCTTCATCCTTGGTATCTAGTCTTCACCCTTGAAAATGAATCTTCATCCTTGGCATCGGGTCTTCACCCTTAAAAATGGATCTTCATCCTTGGAGATCGGGTCTTCACCCTTCAAAACGGATCTTCAACCTTAGAGATTGGGTCTTCACCCTTTAAAGTGGATCTTCATCCTTAGAGATCGAGTCTTCACCCTTTAAATTGGATCTTCATCCTTGGTATCAGGTCTTCACCCTTGAAAATGGATCTTCATCCTTGGCATCAGGTCTTCACCCTTGAAAATGAATCATCATCCTTGGAGATCGGGTCTTTACCCTTCAAAGTGGATCTTCATCCTTAGAGATCGGGTCTTCAACCTTTAAATTGGATCTTCATCCTTGGTATCAGGTCTTCACCATTGAAAATGGATCTTCATCCTTGGGGATCGGGTCTTCACCCTTGGAATTGGATCTTCACCCTTTGGACTTTAGGTCTTCACCTTTTAAAATGGATCTTCATCCTTTGGACTTCGGGTCTTCACCCTTTGAAATTGGATCTTTATTCTTTTAGACATTTGTCCTATATTGGCTTTAGCTCTTCTAGCTGATTGATCTTTTGTCTTCTGCATCTTCATTCTTTTGATAGTTCTAATGTTCCATTCTTTTTGTTCTTCTTTTTGCACTTTTGCAAAACATTTAGCTATTTATTACTTGGCCTTCATATCTTCTCTTTGCCCCCTACGTGGCAAAATATTTGAAAGTGAGTTTGAAAATTTTTTGTACTTGCATAAACTTAAAAAAATTGAGAGGAGAAAGTTTTGCCCCCTGTGTAGGCTGAAACCAATGATTTTTTCCATGTAGTCTCTGATTAGTGTTTGTGTTGTCTAGTTCTTCGCACAAGCATGCATCTCTTATCTTTATAAAGTGATTGGAGCTTCCTCAAGCAATGGGCCTTCCAAGCCCCCTGATTTCATATCTTCTTTCGATTTTTTACTTCATAGGGTGTTTGTTGTTCACTTTGACAAAGAATAAACAATACAATACAAGAAAATACAATGTGATATGCTCATGTATGCATGATATTGTAGACCCTTAATTTTTGATCCATTCAAATTCGATAGCCCAAAATAATTTTTTGTGGTATTTTATTTGTTTTAATAATATTTTAATTACTAATAATATTTAATAGTTATTTTTAATAAAAATAAAAAATTAAAAAAATTAAAAAAATTAAAATTTGGAAGGATCGGCAACCAACAAGCGGCAGCCCAATTCGCCTGTAGCCAATTTCGGGGCGAATTGGCTGCCAGCTAGCCCGCCGTGCCTGTTTTTGCCAGCGTAATTTTTGCCAACGCAGCCCACGGGCCTGACAGTCCGTGCGCTGCCAATTTTTTTACCAAACCTTATTTTACCCAGTTTTCTAATTTTTCCTAAACCATTGGTATTTCCTTATTAAAATAGAATTAGAACTCTTTATTTCCCTATAAATACTAGCATTAAACAAAAAAGAAAAAAATGGGACAGAATACAGAAAAAACCTTAAACAAGAAGGAGAGAAAACCCTACAAAAAGAATGGAGAAATCCTAAGGATTGGACTTAATCTTTTCGAGGCAAACTAAGAGGAAGAGAGGGAGAAGCGACTGGATTTTTAATAAAGAGCAACAGGAGACAAAGAGGAAAACACCAAGAAGGGATGATCTAACTTACAAAATCAAGGCAATAAAAGTAGTGTTGTCTTGATCTAGCTCAACCCAAAAAAATAAACTTTGATTCAGGCAGCAACATATATCCAAACAAGCTTGATTCAAGCACTTTAAATTTGGTGGAGCCTTCAAACGTAGGTAAGTTCTCTAAATTCAGTTTATTGAATAAATAACTTTCTCCTTTTAAATTTTCATCACACTATTTGTATAATCAAATTCTTTTTTTTAATTCAAATAGTAACTAAGATTCTACTTAAAATAAATATGATCATTAAAATATTAGTCTAATTCTGAAAACCCTAACTATCCAAAACCCTAGCTTCCTAAAACCTTAATTCCCAAACCTCAATTTCAGAAACCATAAACCTGAGTTTGCAAATAGTTTAATTATTAAAATTGATCCAATAAGCCGAATTTCTAAACTCCAACTCTAGTAAACTCTAAGAACCAAACCCTAATTTTCCTTATGTTTCCTAAAACCCCAAAATAACTTTACAATTATCAAAACCCTAAATTATTTTCTTAAATTCTAAAATTCAAAGTTACCTTATAGAATCCTAATGTGTTTTCCCAATATCCAGTAATGCTAAAAATTAACTTTCAAACCTTAGATCCCAAATTCTTAAGTTCTTCTTCTAGAACCATAAATTATTCTTCAAACAAACCCTCAAGTGCTTTATTTTTCAAAAAAAACCCTAAAACCTTATTTCCTCAAACCGTGAGCCCTAAACCCTAATAAAATCCTTTTTTCCAAAAACCATCACAGTAGCCTAAATAATAATAATAATAATTCTAAAATTCCAAAACCCTAAATGTTAATTAGAGAACACTAAATTGAGACATAAACCTAAATTTGTATCTTTATTGCTTTATTTAATTTTAGATTTGATTATGTAGTTTATTATATATTTTGATGGTTGATTTATTTAATTTCAATGCTTGATTTATTTAATTTACCATGGATGATTATTTTCTTTATTGTTATGATTATTATTTGTTTGTTTTAGTATTAAAATTGTAAGAGGTATGTTTCCACCTTGTGGGTACCTCATTAGTTATGCATTATGTAATTTAAATTGCTTTCATATTTTGGATCAATGTAAAGGACATGTTTTCATCTTTCGGTGGGTGTCCTATTTAGTTTAGACATGGACGATGTAAGGAAATGTTTCCATCCTCGGATGGGTGTCCATTTATTTGCTTTGTTTGGACATTGCTTTATTTTAATGATTTCATGTAGTATGGATAATATTATTATATTTAAGAATTTTATAATATTAAGACCTGCAAAGGAGGCCGGTTCCAATGAACCGGGTGTTGTGGGGGTGTTGGGCCATTTCTCACCTTCCCTACACGTACCCAACTTTCTGAACTCAATAGGGGGTTGGAAAATCCTTAGGAATTGAGTCATCCACCCCTTTTTTTTTCTCAGCCTGTCCGGGTGGCGACTCCATTTTCTCCGGGCTTAGGTCCGTGTTCTCTAAGGCCTCGAGCCTAAACAGTGCCGAAGTCGCAAGAACTATTCCACTAGGTGTGGGGACAAAAATCCCCGCTCACAGTGGCGACTCTACTAAGGATACGAGAAGTTGATTCCGTTGGTCTTTTTATTATTCTATTCTTTCTTATCATGATATTATCCATTGCATCATATTAGATTGCATGGTGTGCGTGAGTTAAGACGCCCGTGTTACCCGTGTTGTGTTATGTAAGGGATACCATACTTTCACTCAAGGTATGGAGATCGAGCATGGCATAACCACTCATAGCCTTGTACCATTTGGTATATACTTACTATGGGAGCCTAAGCCTTTTAACCCAAAGACTAAAGCTCATGTAATTGGCCTAGTCACTTTCCTTAGGTTTTACCCAAAATGCTTGTTGTTTGACTATGATTAATTTGTCTTGGCTTAAATCATGGCTTATTTGGTTTGTTCTTTTTCTAATATGACCTAAGTATATTGTAAGCTCAAAATAATTTTTTCTTTAAAATCCAAAAGACCAAAGCTATTTTCAAAACTTTTAAAAATGGACTTTGGATGTAAAACTTTGCTAAAAACAAATCAAAAATTCTTTCACTCATACTAAGCCCACAATCTATTTTTTTAAAATCTTTTTACAATGGGCTTAGAAACAAAATTATTTTCATCCTTTAAAAGAGCTTACAAATTATTTAGGTCAATTATGGAAATACTAAAAATCAATTGTGAGCCTAGTTTATACTAAGAGTTATTAATCATGGGCTTTTGTTTGGCATGAACCACTGGTTACTTTTTCAGGTGAGAAATCTATTTATAATAAACCTCTTAATTTAGCTTTAATCCAATATAGCATAAAAGCTATTTTAGTTGGTTGGATGGATTAAAGCCTAATTAGTGGAAATTATCATGAACTGATTTCCATTTTCAAAAATATAACTATTGGTTGAAATGTCTGAGGAAATTATTCGAAAACAAGATACCCCATGTTGGTATTTTGTTAACCATATACCTAGGAAAAGAGACTCGCCATTCGTGTGTGGATGTTATAAGGTTGGAAGGAATGTCCTACTTATCCTTGTTTGTTTATTGTTTGTGCGTACATGCATACATTTGCATCTCATATTATTAATCCCTTTTGGCTCATAGCCCTGGATTACGATAGTTCAAAAGCTTATGATAATCCGACCTACGCCGGAGATGAAGAATCTAGCAATAACTCAATCACTTGCTCACCAAAAGCAATGGAGCTCGAACAAATTCAAAGAATGGTGGATGATACCCTCAATGCCAAGATGGGAGAAATAAAGGAGGCCCTGGCCGAGACCATGAAGAATCAATTGGCTGCAACTTTAGGAAACAATGCCGAAGCATCTACTAGCACCAAGAAGCCAAAGGACAAAGGGAAGGCTAAGGTTGGTGAAGTGGCTTTTGATGATGATAAGGTAGTCCTTGATAATGATGATCACTGGGCTCAATACTTCCAAGATCCTCAAGACAAAAAGGAGCCGAAGGTTGTTGAGAAGACAACTATTGAAAAGACTGAAAATTCTGATGTTGAGAAGATGATTACTGACCTAGAAAAGAAATTTGAGAAGAAACTGAAAATGGAAGAGATGTATGAGATCGACAAACTATTTAAACAAGATGAAGAGGTCCCTTATAAGTTCAAGATGCCTTCCTTCGCTAGGTACAATGGTTCTGGAAATCCTCATCTCCATGTGAAGCAGTACATCACTGCTATGCAGTCTGCTAGAGCCACTAAGGCTCAAACTCTAAGATATTTCATGCTCTCATTGGACCCTGCTGTCCAAAATTGGTTCAATACCTTAGAGGAAAGTACTCAAAAAGATTGGAACACGTTGTACAAGGCTTTCATTCAGCAATATTGGGTACAATGTCGAGCTAGAAGTTACCTTAATGGAAGTTGAGTCCATTAGACAAAGGTCAAATGAGAATTTTGTGGACTATGTGAAAAGGTGGAGAAATAAGACTGCTTTGCTCAAGAAGAGGCCCGATGAATATGATCAAATAAGGATGATTGTGAGAGGGGTGTTGCCTAGTCTTCATGAAAGGATGTCTCATACACTCATTCGTGATTTCAAAGATCTTCTCCAAGCTAGTCTACAAATTGAAGAGTGGAAAAGGGAGAAGGATCGCTTTTCGACAAGAAGGAATGAAAGAAAATTATCAGCCTAGCAGTCAAAGTACACAAAAGGAAGCTGATGTTAATGTCACTAGTCAAGAAGGAATGAGGCAGTTTTCAGAATTAGGGAAGCCGCTGTCTTGGGTTCTCAATAAGCTATAAAAGAAGGGATTGTTACAACCCTTGATTCCTCATCCTTTGCCTAATCCTCTTCCACCTAACTTTGATACTAATGCATTTTGCCAATTCCATCAAAGGCCTGGACACAAAATAGTCAATTGTATGAAGTTAAGGCATGAGATCTAGAATCTAATCGACAACCGGAGCCGGACAAGCCCAATACCAAGAACAACTCTTTGCCAAGGTTCAATAGAGTGCCACCACCAACAACCTTCATGGTAGGAAAATGATTGGAAGAAGATTTTTTCTTATCCTCCTTTCAAGATGGGAATATTGAAGATGTGAAAGGAGAAGAAGCTTAACTCGATGAACTTCCCTTGGCATTTTTGTTTTTCTTGTTTTATTTTCTTTATTTGGTGTTTATGGAACAATCGTGTTTTCAAATTTAAAGTTATTTGAATAAATTACTTTCATTAAAATTTTTGTTGGTCTTTGTTCATTTTGGTGCTCAACCAATGAGGAATCTAGCTTGATAATTCATGAATTAATATATTTATGCATCATGACTTGAAAGACTTTACTAGGTGAGGGAATTACTCTATAGCATTGAATTGTGTATGCTTACTTAGAGAGGGCTTCTGCATAATTATCTTTGTCTAGGTCCTAGTCAGTCTTAGAACATGCTTTGACAAATTTTCAAGGTGAAATTGAACTCTACTTATTTAAGAGTAGGCATTGTTTGGTTAGCCAACAACTAATATCCACCCAATTAAATATCAATCTCTAGTTGTCCCTTTGAGCCTTCATAAAATTTTAGCTTTCTTTTCATTGGCATATAACCTCAACAACCTACCCTGAGCTATTGTAATACTTTTGACAAGTCTTATGATCACTAAGATGAAGAGGTAAGAAGATCAATGAAAGGAATGAATAGTCAAGACCATGAAGATAGTTAAAGTTCTCAAGACCATAAGGGTAGTTGAAGTTCTCAAGACCATAAGGGTAGTTGAAGTTCAACTAAATTAGACCAAATATCACAAATCAAGTCAAGACTGAACAAGATTAATACCACTCCACTCATCCATTATTAGAAATATAAGTTGGTACAAACAAGACAACTCAAACAAGACAACTCTATTAGAGTTAGAACCCCAAAAAAATAAAAAAAAAGAGGAAAAAAGAAAAAAGAAGAGGAAAAAAGAAAAAAAGAAGAAAGAGAAAAAAAGAGAAAAAAAAACAAAAAAAAAGAAGAAAACAAAGAAAACAAAAAGAAAACCCAAAATGGTTTAGTCTCGGGTCCCAGCACCCAAATTCAATTCATTCTCGGGTCCAAGTACCCAATCTCGAGTCCAAGTACACAAATCAAATCAATCTCAGGTCCAAGCACCCAATCTCGGGTCCAAGTACCCAATCTCAGGTCCAAGTACCCAAATCAAATTCAATCTTGGGTCCAAGTACCTAATCTCAGATCCAAGTACCCACATCAAATTCAGTCTCGGGTCTAAGTACCCAATCTCGGGTCCAAGTACCCAAATCAAGTTCAATCTTGGGTCCAAGTAGCCAAATCAAATTTAATCTCGGGTCCAAGTACCCAATCTCGGGTTCAAGTACCCAAATCAAATTCAATTTCAGGGCCAAGTACCCAAAACAAATTTAGTCTCGAGTCCAAGTACCCAATCTTCGGTCGAAGTGCCCAAATCAAATTCAGTCTCGGGTCCAAGTACCTAATCTCGGGTCCAAGTACCCAATCTCGGGTCCAAGTACCTAAATCAAATTCAATCTCAAGGCCAAGTACCTAATCTCGAGTCCAAGTACCCAAATCAAATTCAGTCTCAGGTCGAAGAACCCAATCTCGGGTCCAAGTATCCAAATCAAACTCAATCTTAGGGCCAAGTACCCAAATCAAATTCAGTCTCGGGTCCAAGTACCCAATCTCTGGTCCAAGTACCCAAATCAAATTCAATATCAGGGCCAAGTACCCAATCTCGGGTCCAAGTATCCAAATCAAATTTAGTCTCGGGTCCAAGTGCCTAATCTCAGGTAAAAATACCCAAATCAAATTCAGTCTCGGATCCAAGTACTCAATCTTGGGTCCAAGTACCCAAATCAAATTTAATCTCGGGTCCAAGTATCCAATCTCAGGTCCAAGTACCCAAATCAAATTCAGTCTCAGGTCCAAGTACCTAATCTTTGGTCCAAATACCCAAATCAAATTTAGTCTTGATCCCAAGTACCCAATCTCTAGTCCAAGTACCCAAATCAAGTTCAATCTCGGGTCCAAGTATCCAAATCAAATCCAAGTACCCATCATCATAAAAAATCAGTCAAAGATCTTATTGCTTTTCACTCTCTTTTGCAGTAGTCTTAGATTGTTCAAGCAGGGGGCAAACTGTAGACCCTTAATTTTTGACCCATTCAAATTCGATAGACCAAAACAATTTTTTGTGGTATTTTATTTATTTTAATAATATTTTAATTACTAATAATATTTAATAGTTAATTTTAATTAAAATAAAATATAAAAAAGTATAAAAAATGAAAAAAATTTAAAAATCGGACGGATGGGCGAGCGACGCGCGGCAGCCCATTTCGCCGTAGAAACTGCCCAATTCTCCGCAGATACAATCTGGGGAGAATTAGACCGCAGCCAATTCTGGGGCAAATTGGCTGCCAGCTAGCCCGCCGCGCCTATTTTTGCCAGTGCAATTTTTGCCAGCGTAGCCTATGGGCCCGACAGCCCACGCGCTGCCGATTTTTTGACCAAACCTTATTTTACCCAATTTTCTAATTTTTCCTAAACCATTGGTATTTCCTTAATAAAATAGAATTATGACTCTTAATTTTCCTATAAATACTAGCATTAAAAAAAAGGGACAGAACATAGAAAAACCCTTGAAGAAGAAGGAGAGAAAACACTAGAAAAAGAACGGAGAAATCTTAAGGATTTGACTTAATCTTTCCTAGGAAAACTAAGAGGAAAAGAGGGAGAAGTGACTGGATTTTTAAAAAAGAGCAACAGGAGACAAAGAGGAAAACACCAAGAAGGGACGATCTAACTTACAAAATTAAGGCAATAAAAGCAGTGTTGTCTTGAACTAGCTCAACCCAAAAAATAAACTTTGATTCATGCAGCAACACATATCCAAACAAGCTTGATTCCCCTTTTCTTGTTTTCTTCTTTTTCCTTTTCTTTCTCTTTATTTTTCTTACTCTTCCCTTTCTTTGAGCATTTTATCATTTTGTCCTTATTCTCTATAGGATTGTTAAGTATAAGAATTTCAAAAACTAGATATTTTTCTCCTTTTTCTCTGATTTTGATCGAATCTTTGGTTGGATTAGACCAATTTCTGTCAAACTGTCCTTATAAACCAAATGAAAGTCTTTTGTTGCTTTAGGGAAAAGAGAACTCGGTTGGATTTTTAAACCATTTTGGGTTTTATTTTCTTTTCTTTTTCTTCCTCTTTTTTTCCATTTCCTTTCTTTTCTTTTTCCTTTTTTTCCATTTTTTTATTGGGTCTTAATTCCAGAAGAATTATCTTGACTAAAGAAGAGTGGAGTAGAGTGAGTCTACTTCAGTGAGGATAAATTATTTGTTGTTCTGATGTCATCTTAATAAATTAGAGATATTACGTCTAGCATCAGGTAAACTTCAACTAACCTTATGGTTTTGAGAATATCAACTATCCTTACGGTCTTGGCTATGCATTTTTTTCTTTTTTTTCTTCTTACCTCTTCACCTTAGTGATCATACGACTTGTCAAAAGTATCATAACACCTCAGGATAGGTTATCGAGCTTATAAGTCAATAAAGAGAAAGTTGAAATCTTATGAAGGCTCAAAGGGATAACTAGGGATTGCTATTTAATTGGGTGGATACTAGTTGTTGGCTAACCAAACAATTCCTAGATCATCTCTCTCTTAAATAAGCAGAGTTTAATTTTGCCTCGAAAGTTTGTCAAAGCATGTTCTAAGACTGGCTAGGTCCTAGACAAAGATAATTATGTAGGAGCCCTCTCTAAGTAAGCATACACAACTCAATGCTATAGAACAATTCCCTCACCTAATAAAGTCATTTGAATTATAATGCATAGATATACTAATTCATGAATTATCAAGCTAGACTTATCATTGGTTGAGCACCAAAATGAATAAAGACCAACAAAAAATTTGATGAAAGTAATTTATTTAAACAAGTTTAAATTTGAAAAACATAATTGTTCTAATTAAATATTAAAGAAAGCAAAATAAATAAAGCAACACTCCAAGCTAAGGGAAGTTTGTTGAATAAAATTTCTCCTTATTCCACATCTTCAATACTCCCATCTTGAAAAGAGGATAAGATCAAATCTTCCTCCAATCCTCTTCCTACCATGAAGGTTGTTGGTGGAGGTACTCTTCCAAATTTTGGCAAAGGATTGTTCTTGGTATTGGGCTTGTCCGGCTCAAGTAGCTTACCACTCTAGATTAGATCTTGGATCTCATGCTTCAATTGGGTACATCTATCAGTCTCATGTCCTTAGTCTGATGAAATTGTCAAAAAGCCTTAGTATGAAATTTTAAGGGTAAAGGATTTGGCAAAGGTCAAGGGGCCAGTGGTTGTAATAGTCCCTCCTTTTATAGCTTGTTGAAAACCCAAGATAGAGGTTTCCCCAACTCTGAGAACTGTCTTTTATTTCCTTCACCAGTCGCATTAACATCAACTTCCTTTTGCGTGCTTTGATTGCATGACTAGTAGTTCCCTTTCTCATTCCTTCTTACTAAAAAGCGGCTCTTCTCCCTTTCACATTCTTTAATTTGCAGACTACCTTGGAGAAGATCTTTGAAATTTTGGTTGAGTGTATGAGACATCCTTTCACGAAGACTAGGCAACACCCCTCTCACAATCATCCTTATTTGATCAGATTCATTGGGCCTCTTCTTGAGTAATGTAGCCTTATTCCTCCACCTTTTCACATTGTCCACAAAATTATCATTTGGCCTTTGTCTAATGGACTCCACCTCCATTAGAGTAACTTCCAATTCAACATTGTGCCCATACTGTTGAATGAAAGCCTTGTATAACAAATCCCAACTCTTTTGAGCATTATCTTCTAAGGTGTTCAACCAATTCTGAACAACAGAGTCTAATGAAAGCATGAAGTACCTTAGAGTTTGAGCCTTAGTAGCTCTAGTAGAATGCATGGTAGTGATGTACTACATAACATGCAAATGAAGATTTCATCTACCATCAAACTTTGCAAAGGATGGCATCTTAAACTTGTATGAAACTTCTTCATCTAGCTCAAACAATTTGTCAACCTTAGACATTTCTTCGGTTATCAGATTCTTTTCAAACTTCTTTTCTAGGTCAGCAATCAACTTCTCAACATTTGAAGTTTCAGTTTTCTCCACAGCTAATGGGTTCGAATCCTATGGAATCTGGGTACATATGGGGAAGGTGAGAAATGGCCCAAGACTCCCACAACGCCCGGTTCATTAAAAGCGGCCTCTTTTTTAGGTCTCAATATTATAAAATTCTTAATTAATATAATATTATCCATACTAAATGCAATTAATAGAATAAATAAATTCTTTATGAAAAATCATGGCAATGTCCAAACAAAATAAACAAATGGACACCCATCCAAGGATGGAAACATGTCCTTATATTGTCCAATGTCTAAAATTAAATAGCACACCCACCAAAAGGTACAAACATGTCCTTTACATTCATCCCAAAGCTAGAACATAAATTAAATTACATGATGCTTAATACATGAGGTACTCAAAATATGGAAACATACCTCTTATAATATTTTGAAACCAAAACAAATCAATAAAAATAACCAATCAACCATTCATCATAAATAAATCATTCATTGAAGACATAAATTGAAGATATAAATAAATTATTAATCAAACTATATAATAAACACTAACTTAATAATGAAACAAATAAAGATGCAAATTTAGGTTTATGTATCAACTTAGGGTTTCTTAAATAACATTTAGGGTTTTGGAATTTATATCTAAAAGCTAGGGTTTTGGAATCTTAAAGAACTAATATTATTGTTAGGTTTATTATTTTTTTAGAAGAATTATGCTACTGTGTAATTAAATTCAGACTTTAAGATTTAAGTAAATAAGGTAAAAACCTATGAAAATAAGATTAAAACTTAAATATTTAAAAAGAAATAGCTACTGTGATGATTAAATAAAAAATAAGTGATTATGGTTATAAAATGGATTAAGGTTTGAATTAAATTGGGGTTTGGATTTCTAAGAAAACTAACACTGTTACATTTTATTTTTGAAAAGAGAATGGCTACTGTGAAAGTTTTGGAAAATTTATTTAATTAGGGTTTTACAATTTTAAATGGTTTATAGTTTTAATTAACAAAAAAACTAAGCTACTGTAATAATTAAAATAACAAAATAGCTACTGTACAAATTGTTTTTTAACAAAAACTAATTAATGGCTACTGTGCTCTTTAAAAGAAATAAATAAATTTGTCTGTTGATGTTCATAGTTATGGGATTGTTATATGAGTTTTGAGAGTTATAATTCATCAATTTTAAATTGATCAATGATTAATGGATGAAGATGATTTTTGATAAATAAAATTAGATATAAATACCTATGTTTGAAGGCTCCACCAAAATAGTTGAATGAAAATTTGGGATGAGCTAATACCAAGATAGTCACTGCTTCCTTGCTTGCTGCCTTAATGTTCTTGCTAAAAATTGTTATGGTTTTAGGGTTCTTTTGCTTCTGCCAAAAAATCACTTTTAAAAAAACTCTAAAAGTTCATCCCCAAAAAAAAGAAGTCTAAAGGTCCCCTCTATAATTGTTTTAATGTGGTATTTATAAGAAAAAAAAAATAAAAAACCTAATACTAATTGGTTAAGGAAATAAAATTGTTTAGGAAATAAAACTTTAAAACCGGGTAAAAGAAGGTCTTGCAAAATCGGCAGCGCACGCGAATGGGCCTGCGGGCTGCGAGAAATTACTGCGCGAGGCGCCTGGGCGAGCCCCATTACTTGCGGAGAATTGGCCTGCAGCAAGCCAATTCGCCGCTACCGCGTGGCACGCACCCATTCAACTATCCGATTTTTTATTTTCTATTCTTTATCATTTTTATATGTTTTTTATTTTTGATTTTTACTATTAAAAACATTATATTAATTACATTATTATTAAAATAATAAAATAAATAATAAATGTTATTTTATTATAATAAATAGTATCTTTAAAAAACAAATAATAAATATTATTAAATTAAAATAAATATTATATAATTAAAATAAATATTAAATATTAAATTACTATAAAAATTATTTGGGACTGTTTTAAAATGTTTGGACTAGACTTAGTAAAAAATTAAAGGTCTACAGTTTGCCCCCTGCTTGAACGATCTGAGACTGCAACAAAAGAGAATGAAAAACAATATGATTTTTTATTGGGTTTTAATGTTAGACGAGACTCCGTACCTAAGGTTGGTTTGAGTTTTGGACTAAAAAATAACTTGGGCTCTAGACCCGGGGTGAGTTCTCGACTAAAAAATAATTTAGGTTCTAGACCTGAGGTGAATTCTAAACTTAAAAATAATTTGGGTTCTGGACCCGGGGTGAGTTCTGGACTCGAAAATAATTTAGGTTCTGAACCCGAGGTGAGTTATGGACTCAAAAATAATTTAGGTTCTAGACCCAAGGTAAGTTTTGGACTCAAAAATAATTTAGGTTCTAGACCCGAGGTGAGTTTTGGACTCAAAAATAATTTGGGTTCTGGACTAAAAAATAATTTGAGTTCTAGACCCAAGATGAGTTCTAGACTAAAAATAATTTGGGTTCTGGACCCGAGGCGAGTTTTGGACTAAACAATAATTTGAATTATCTCATGTTGGCCTACTTGGTTCGGTGCTAGCATGATCGTTGTGTTTTTAGGGGCGGAGGGTGTGTCTATACAACCCGCCAATGGTATGACATAGCACCTTCTTGGGTAAAACAGATCGTCCGAGAGTGTGGTTTTGAAAGCTTCATTCTACAATTTCCATCTAAGGAGTGTTCGATAGACAAGAGTGTAGTTCAAGCATTATCGGAGCGGTGGATGGACACGACCCATACTTTTCACCTACCTCTGGGAAAGATGACTATTGGCCTAGTCGATTTTGCAGCCATAATTGGTATCCGATACTATGGCCTTCCAGTTCCTTTTACTAATGATATCTTGACATGCGAAGAAATTTGACAATTAATTGGTATGGAACCCTCACTAAAAGGGCCCTTTAAGATAAAAATCGAGCCGATTTGGATTTATTGGATGAGCTATGATGGACGAATTCGTAGAGAAACAGCCGAGTATTTTCTGTAGCACCGAATCTGCCATTCATTTATCAGCGTTGAGGGACCTTCCTAATATGGTCTTGGTGTCACTTTATGGCTGGGGTGAAGCTAGCCTTGCCTGTCTCTATCATGGCCTAGATAAGATTTGCAGGAATAAGAAATCTTTTATTGGCTTCATGGTGATCGTCGAGGTACTCTCTCCTATCATTGTCAATTCCATTCTTATACGTGTATGAATTTGATTCTCATTACTATTACAAGTATGGGCATACGAGCATAATCTTGTGAGGGTGCCTGATATTTCCCAAGAGAGTTGGGTATCTTAGGTTAAATCTTTGGTTGTCTGATCACGCAGCAGTTCCCGGCTCTCACCATGTGCATACCCAGTGCTATCACTTGAGTTGCCTAACCTGGGTCTAGGTAAAATAATGTTAGCATTCTTTAAATTTTATGCAAAAAAAATTTTCCTATCTTTTTGTCATCTTGTAGGTTGATATGGCTTGGTGGTATGCTGCAGAGCGGGTGAACTGGACTCCTTCCATGAATGCTGCAATGCCTTGCTAGCATACCCGTCAAATCATTGCTGGTCCTGTGTCCAGTGGCTGGTTCCTTGGGGAGAGAGTGTATAGTGGTTCCTTAGTCCCAAGTGATGGAGGATCCCTATGGAGTGCCTGGCGTATACTTTAAATATTACATCAATGCCGAAGAATGCGTGACAGTTAGCTAAAAATGGTTATGATGTTGAGACCTATCTCCATCCACCGGGTGCGTCATATGTTCAATTTATTCAAACACGGCTCTTAAATTTTGATGTATCTCCTATTGGTGCTCGAGGAATTTTCGATGATAGTGATGAATAGGAGTAAGATGGAGAGTGAAGAGGGTCCATCCCTCATCTCGGGGCTAGCACCTCTCAAGTAAACTTTCATCATTTGGTCATTGCAATTGCTTCTTTTTCAACTTGTTTTGACCATTTTGATTATTTTTGCAGGCTACCGACTCATCTGGTCATGAGGCTGGACCTTCCTCTGGCGCCCCTCCATTTGTGCCTTCTTACCAACTAAAAATGCCATCTCATTCTCAAGGAACTGATTTGAGTTACTTGGTAGGTCATCCTATTCCATGATGATTTATGCTATATGTATGCATGATTATGTATGCTCTTACCCTATCCTTTTCCGACTCACAGCGGATGCTTAAGGAGCAAAATAAGAAATTACAAGAAGAATCAGCTGCTAACCGCCAACAGGTGGCCTTTCTTGAAAGATTGTATCATCAATCTGGGAAAAACTTTCGAGACTATCGGTTTTAGGGAATGAGAGATCCTGGTGCTTCACCTTCTAGGAGACCCCAAACTGATGATCATGAGATTCTTTAATTTGATTCAGATGATGACTACTGAAAGCTTGAATTTTAAGAGAATAGAGACTTAAGTACCTTTTATCGGGCACAATTCAAATAACTGATATGCTTCCTTCTCCTCAGTAAAGTATTGTATTATTATATTAATAAGAAATCAATAAAGTATTGTATTAATAATAATAATAATAATAAATAAACCAATAACAGTGACTTTTACTTTTACTGCAACTTTTGACTTTCAAAATTTTTTTATTTCTCTTTTTTTATTTTATTTATTATTTTATTTATTTTTTTCTCTTTTATTATTTTTTTATTATCACTATTACTATAGTCAACGCAAAAGCATTTCTTTTTCAATTCAAAGTCCAAAATAAGCAAATGGGAGTGCAGCAATCCCTCAATAGTTTCAACATAAATATTTTCCTTGCGTCTCTTGGTTTTGCGCTTTCCTTGTTAACTTTGGTTTAGTAAATCTTTATATAAGTCTTCATTCATGCCCCAATTCCAACAGAAGCTGAAAGAAAATCCTCCACAAATTTTACTCCAGTATAAAAAAAATTCCTTTCAACAATTTTCAATTTTCTTTTTAACTTCAACAATGATGGAACTCAATTTGAAAAAAATCAAGAGTTTATTTAAAGCCATGAAAGCTATTCATTGAGAGCAAATATCTTGGTCTCAAATTAATACTTTGAAATGCTTTCAAAATATTAAATTGGACTATTCTATTCTACATGCCATGGTTTCCTTTTGGGATGTGAATTCTAGGACATTTAAGATAAATGAATTTGAGATATGTCCAATGATCGAAGAATTTGAGGCCATCCTTGGATATCCAAGCAATCAACCAATGGCATTGCCCATATTAACTTTTAAAACTTAACAAAAGATGCAAATATTATTTCAACTTTCAAAGCTCGAAGTTCTACAGTTGACTAGAGGTGAGAAAATTCTGCTTGGTCCTTTGATTGACTTTTGCATTTCTCATTTGGCTCCTACCAAGGCATGGGGATGTATGCTTTGTCTATGCTTGGCTGGACAATTCTTACTTGTTTCTTTTGATGGCGATATCGATCCACAAGTATTGGATATCATGGACCAAATGGAAGGAGGGTTATCGTAGATACCTGTGATTCTAGCCGAGACTTTAGTTAGATTGGACCAATTTAAATCAGAATCTTCAAGGAGATTAGTTACTTTAGATAACTACCTAAATCGCCCTTTCAGGTTTTCAATTTAGGCTTTATTTATTACTATTATTTTATTGCTCTAATTTTTGCCTAGTCCACCCTTGCGGGTTTTTGAAACTAGCAAGTTGTTCTAATTTTTGCCAAAGACACCCTTGCGGGTTTTTAACTTAGCAGACCTCTTTTTTTTATGTTGGTTCTAATTTTTTCCTAGGCTGCCCTTACAGGTTTTTGAAACTAGCGAATTGCCCTAATTTTTGCTTAGGTCGTCCTTGTAGATTTTTGACCTAATGGGCTCTTTTTTCTTTCTTTTTTTATTCTTTTTTTTATTCTTTTCTTGTGTTTATAGATTTGGCTTCAGGAGCACCTCTGCTTGGTCGACACTCCATCCATGGATTTCACCAGATACCTACCACGACATCATTCTGCTAGGAAACTACTTCATCCTGCTTCTTCATATGCCGACTGGGTTGACTGGATCCACTCTCGTGCTGCACTCAACATCCGTTGGTTAGCACCTTGATGGAAGATTTCTCGTATCACCATTCGAACATGTTTAATGTATGTTCCTCTTGCTGCTCTTTATCGAGGTACTTGCTATAATCGTCGTTGGCTTGACCATCAGTATGGAGCCAAGCCTCGAGCTTCTGAGTTTACTCCTGACTTGGACATGCCTTGTCTGACTGAAGCCTTCTTGGGTCGACTGAAGCAAAGCTAGCCTGCATGCTACACTTATCATCTACCATAGATCTTACATTTGTCAATTTCTTTAGAAAGTATATTGTTAGGATAAAAATAATGAAAGCAATAATAAGAGATGTTTCTTTTCCTTTTATAATTTGTCAACATCTTTCACTATTATGTTTATTTGTTTTATCCATATTCTGTCAAATACTAAAAACAGTGCACATAGAATAATTTTAATATTAATTTTATTTTATTAAATTGAGGAACAACCAAACATAAAGCCAGCATACACAAGATCATTCCTATTACCAACTAGCTCTTTCGGGTTTTCTAATTGATAATTTTCTCTCCGGTAGCCCTAATTGTTGCCTAGCCCACCCTTTTGGGTTTTTAGAACTAGCGAACTGTTCTAACTTTTGCCTTGGCTGCCCTTTTGGGTTTTCAACCTAGCGAGCTCTTTTTTATGTACATAAAACCTCTTTAGCCTATCGATGTTCACTGGTTCACTAAACTCATTCCCGTCCATGTCTGATAACTTGACTGCACCCTTGTTCATGATTTTCTTTACAACATACATTCCCTCCCAACTAGGCCTAAATTTTTCTCTTAGATCAGAGACATTAGGCTTACATTGCTTCAACACTAAGTCAACGACTCTGAACATTCTGATCCTAACCCTTCTATTGGAGGCCCGAGCTATCTTTATTTGATATAGCTGATGATGATATAGTGCTTTTAACCTCCTTTCTTCTAATAAAGCTAACTGTGTGTATCTACTCACTACCCACTCCATCTCAGGTAGTTCAGCTTCCAGGACCACTCTTAATGACTTGATCTCTATCTCAATTGGTAACACTGCTTCCATCACATAAACCAAAGAGAACGGTGTCATTCCAGTCGGTGTTCGCACACTTATTTTGTATCCCCACAAAGTAAAAGGAAGCATCTCTGACCAATCCCTATATGTCTTGGTCATCTTGGACAGAATCTGTTTAATTGTCTTATTTGTTGCTTCCGCTGCACCATTAACCTTTGGTCTATAAGGGGAGGATCGGTAATGATGGATTTGGTACTTCGAGAATAAGTCCTTAACTGCACCTTGAAACTGTACCCCATCGTCTAATATCACACTGTGTGGGACCCCATACCTACAGATGAGGTTCTTTTCAATAATTCTAGCCATTTGCCTTGCTTCCAATTTGTTGAAAGATTTGGCCTCGAGCCATTTTGAAAAATAATCCACTGCTACTACAATAAAATGGTGACCATTTGAAGCCGTCGGATGTATCTCTCCTATGATGTCAATCCCCCAAGTTGCAAAGGGCCAGGGTGAAGACATAGAATGCAATTCTTTAGGAGGCATGCGATTCAAATTACCATACATCTGACATTGTTGGCACTTCTTCACGAACTCAATACAATCTCTCCCCATGGTCAACCAGTAGTAACCTTGTCAAATTATCTTCTTAACTAGGGCTAAACCACTCATGTGTGGACCACAACTTCCCTCGTGTATTTTTGACATGATGTGCTCAACTTCAGGCTTCCTCAAGCACCTCAAGTTCACCCCATCAGACCATCTTCGATACAACATTCCATGAGGTGATGTATTGTAAGGACCATCACCTTATGGCTCTTCTCTCTTCCTTTGTTACCCCTAACGGGCATTTCTTATCCTCTAAAAATTGTCTTATAGTGTCATACCATGCATCATGGTCAATATCAGTTTTCATGATTGTCTCATATTCATAGCAAGGAGTTGATGAACTGGTCAAAATCAGAGACTTAAGGAATAAGTTGACAGGATTTTCCCATACCGAAGCCAATGTGGCTAGGGCATCAGCCATATGGTTTTCTTTTCTTGGTAGGTGTATAAACCTGCACTCCTTAAAATTCTTCTTCATCAAGGTAAAGTAATGGTGTTTAGCTTCTCTTCTTTTAACTCCCACTCTCCATTTACTTGGGATACTACTAGCAATGAATCGCCAAAGACTTGCACCTTATCCACCTTCATAATTATTAGGGTTTCCAAACCAAAAATACATTCTTTATACTCTACCTTATTATTGGTAGCCCTGAACTTCAACTTCTTAGCTAAAGGGATAAGCTCCCCTTCGGGTGATTCTAATATGACTCCCAATCCTGCTCCTTTCTTATTCACTGCTCTGTCAAATACATTTTCCATCCTTATACTTCGATGGCCTCTAAATGTTCATCAGGAAATTCCAAGATCATCTCTTTGCTATCCGATAATGGTTGCTATTCCAGGAATTCTACCACCACTCTACCTTTGTGTGAACCTCTAATTCCACCCAAAAAGGATTTGGATGAACATTCACTTGTTGTTGGGAGTCGCCACTCAGTTTTTTTTTTGTTCAAAGGGTAAAACTAAGAAAACCCTTTTTTGACTCCAATAATGCATCCAATGTAAAGGTTTCTAATCTACGAACCCAAGGAGGATTCGGGGACTATGTCATGCATTTGATTAACTTGCAAAAAAGAAACAAACCTAAAAAACAAGGAAAAGGACAAACAAATTGTTAGTGGATTGTGGACTTGCTATTTGAGGTGAATCTCAAAATATGCCTACATACCCCCGTTCGAATGGGAGATCAAAGCCCATGTAGTTCGATAGTGCCTATTCAAAGGCGATAAGAATTATGCTTCATGCATGTATGTGTGTATGCTTTGTGCATTGTGAGATTTAATTAGCACTTAGTGCAAAATTGTGAAATTTAGGTACCTTGTACCAAAAGGATGCAAATTTTAGGCCTTTGGCCAAAAGGGTTGATTGATTCATGACTTAATGCCAAAAGATCGATTAATTAGTTAATTAGGCCTTAGACCTAAAAGGATTAGGTCTTCGACGAAAAAGAAATTAAGAAAATGGTGTAATATATTACCTTGCTTAGGATTTTCCCACTTCGAAGCTCCAGATCTTGTTTTCTTGGACCTTGGATTATGATTATTGATTTCTACTTTCTTGATATGATTTGAGTTGATTCCTGCGGCACAAGGTTAGATTTATGCAAAGAAGAGTAGAAGAGAAGCGCCTAAGCGTATAGGAAAATAGGGAGTTCGTCAACACGAAGTCCGGGGCCTTTTCTGATTATTTTGGGGGCTATTTATAGTGAAAATCGGACCAAATTCGGACCTGGATGGCGGTTGAACCGCCGTGGAAGACGGTTGACTTTCCAGAAGAGGGAAAAAGGTCGGCGGTTGAAACCCTACACAGCAGTCGAACCGCTGTGTGCGGCGGTCGAACCGCTGTGCACGGCGGTTGAAACGCTGTGCACGGCGGTTGGACTTCCAAAAGGGAAACTCGGCGGTTGAAACCCTACACAGTGGTCGAACCGCTGTGCACGATGGTTGGACTTCCAAAAGGGAAACTCGGCGGTTGAAACCCTACACGGCGGTTGAACCGCTGTGTGTGGCGGTGGAACCGCTGGTCACAGCTGTTGGACCGCTGCATGCGGCGGTTCGGCCTCCAAAAAAAAAACACATCAGCTCGCACGATTTTCGTACAAACTGATTTTTCGGGAGCTACGGACCTCCAAAAAATATTTCGAGACCTTTTCTACAATCCACGTGTCGTTCCGGACATTTCAAGTACCATATCGATATATCTCCAGTGAACTTTTCCAAAGTCACCCAGTCTGAGTCGGCATTTTGTGGTCTGGAGAAATCAGCTTTCCAAGCCTCAAAATTTGAGTATTCACAATTACCCGCCACTGGGGTCCATAAAAAATGATTTATGGGGCTCAGTGGTTGTCAGAAATGAGAATTTTGAGCAAGGTGCAAAAGACCCGCGTTTTCACCTTTTCTTTATAAATAGGCTCATTTCTATTTCATTTTCATTTACTTTCATTCCTTCTCCTTCGTTCCTTTCCTCCAAACTTTCTCTCAATGATGGATTTCTCTAGGGCTAGAGGACTTCGACATCCCACTCCCTCCCTGTAATCTTTTACTTGAGGAGGAGAAGTACAGCTCCCGGACCAGCTCCTATGAGGTAAGTACCTTCCCCTTCACTCATCTACTATGCATGCTTAGGAATTTTATTTATTTCCAGTAAAACACTTAGAAATAAATTCTAGGAATCTTTCCTTTACATGTACTTGAATTAGCTTTAGTAATGAACTAGAAGTAATACTAGGCTTCACTAAGCTCTGCTATCAGTAATTATTTCTAGTAAAGAACTTAGAAATAATCCTCTAGGAAGTCAAACCCCACTGGGGAAGGAACTTAAATTTTTCTGAAGTTGCCCCCAAATTATTAGAAAATCTCTCTTTTTTTAGGACACTACGATTAGGATATCTATCGTCGAGAGTCCCATGAGCACTATTCTGGCTCACATCTTTGATGCCGGGCATCCGGTGGGGGATCTTATCAGACCTGCTTTCCTCCACCGTTTGAGGACCATAGATGTGGGCAGAGATATCCACAGGGAGCTTATCTGAGCACTGGCAGAGCGATGGTGGCCCACTACTGATACTTTCCATTTTGCTTGGAGGGAGATGTCCTGACTGGGGGCGGGACATTCATTCAGCCGACATGGTTACTTTGATTGGGGTTGACTATCCTCGACATCACGCACCTCGCTGCATTCAGCGGAAGTGGCTTGTAGAGCAGGCGCCAGTCATCTATGCTCGCTACGAGGTAGGTGATCTTACTGCTGCCCAAGTGGCCAGGTTTACCCTGATTCTCTTGTTTGCTAGCTCCTTCGTAGCAAACAGGAAGGACGCAGTGAGTCTCAATGTACTGAAGAGCCTACTCGACTTGACATGACTTCAGACATACGATTGGGCTAGCATGATGCTGTGTAGATTGTATGACGACATGTCAGATCTCTGCTATACCTGCATTGCTCCATGCGGCCTGTGCTACTTCTGAGAGGTAATGTAAAGAACATTTCCCTTATCTTATATATGTTGACATACACCAATTCTGATGTCCTCTTCATTTTTTCAGACTTGGGCTTATGAGTACTTTCCTGGTGTCACCCCTTTCCTTCGTGAGCTACCTGCCCCTGCAGATCCTCTTTCTCCCATTGCTTGGAGATGGTATAGAAAGAGGATAGAAGCACCAAAGAGGAAGCTTCCTATCAAAGAGCTGAGATCATTCTTCGACAGCTACTCCATGGACTCGGGAAATACTTTATCCTCATTCTTATTTATTGTATTAGAGAAAATGATTCACTAACAAAATAAATTTTTACAAGTTGTCTTTATAGCGATGTCTAGTCGGCTGTCGGAGTGGGTTGTTCAGGATCATAGCTTTCAGCGATCACAGTTCCTGACTCACCGTCGATTCATACTTCCCCATCCAGAGTATCGACGGTATTATCTCGCTGAGAGAGTGACTTTCCAGATTGCCGGTTTCCGTGCACTTCCACTGGATCCCCCTGATGATATGCTATCTCTGACGCTTCTGCTGATCACTGCGTCCCAATATGAGGGTGATCCTTTTGAGTCAGCCTATGTTCTGGATGATGATTATGATTTCTACTGCCTTCAGCGACTGATACCACGCATTGGGACACGGTTCGACCCTGCACCACCTCATCGGTCCTCCCATTCTTCAGTTCCCACTACTAGCACTTCAGGAGACCATCCCTCTACCAGCCGGCCAGCTGACAGACCTTCTTCCTCTAGGGCTGAGGCTTCTGCTTTTAGAGCTGGCCCATCATATACCGGAGCAAGTGGCAGTTCATCACATTTGAGGCCTCCCCCATCTATTCTTGCAGCTACCGGTCAATTGGACCCTGCTTTGGCCGACCTGAGGCTACCTTATGATATTCGTTATCATACACCCGACGGTTGGATGACCCGACCGATCAGTGTGGAGGGTGTACCATATCGAAGCCTTGCTCACATCACTCGGGTATTCTTTTAGAACTTTTCATGAAAAGATTCATAAAGTTCTCTTGAAATTGACTGTGATTCTAAGCTTTTTTCCAGGTACCTGCGGGCCTAGTTGCTGACATGGCGGCACTGATTACTGCTCTGTCGGATGAGCTGTCTAGTGCTTTGACTGATAGTGCTTATGAGAGGCAGGATAGGCCGCAAAGACAGAGAGCCTGGCGCTAATTTTTCATATTTGTCTTGTTTTCCTTTTGTATCTGGATTATATTCCTTTTGTACTTTGTACTTTCCATGTTTTCCACCTGTTATTTGAACTTAGATACGAACCTGCACTTATTTGTTAGCATTGATAGCAAACATGTATGTATGATGCTTGTTTTATAGAAATTTATTTTCAGAAAAATCCCTGAAATAACCCTAAAAATAGTACCTAACAAGGCCTAAACAGGGCCAAAACACAAGAATTTCACAAAACAGCAAAAAAAGGAACTAAAACTGGGTCGGTGGTGGTTGGACCGTCGGAGATAGCGGTTGGACCGCCGAGGCAGCGGTTGAACTGCCATTTGGGTCCAGGGCAGTATATATGAAAAACAGAACTGCAGTGTATTTTTACGACTTTCAAGCCAGAAAACAGGTTTTTTACTGTAGGATTTTTATTTTTCCCTCAACAATGAACCCTCTTTTTAACCATGTGATGCATAACTGGACCAAGAGCCTTCATAATGTTGAAAGGTTCAACATGGGAAGATATGGATTGAAAGCTGTTGCTACTCTTAGAGGCGTAGCTGTAGATTAGGATATCTTGCATGCTTGTATCAGATTTTGGGATCCCCAAGCTCACGTCTTCAGATTTGGTGCCCGGATGGACGAGATGTGTCCTCTTTTTGAGGAATTCTGCTCAATTATTGAATGTGACCCAAATGCCCCTCTTGTAAGGCTGAGGTTCGAGTTGGCTATGTGGGGTCTTTTCAGAGGCTTTTCAACTTTACAAGGCCTCAAGCTCAAGCTATGATTATGGATGGGAATAAGGAGATGCTGCTTCCTTTGATTAATGCATTCCTGACTGCTAATTTTGAAGATGAGATTCAACTGAAGCATAGGATGCGAGCTTTTGTTTTCTGCCTGTTAGCTAGGTTTCTTTTCAACCGTGACCCTGGCTTTGGAGATTTAAAGCTTTGCCCCATGATTAGGTAGATGGAAGAACTTAACTGCATTGGTGGTATGATTCTGGCTGAGACTATTCAGAGTCTTGACAGAACTGCACTTGGATTTGAAGATTGGACTGTTACTCCGATCTTTCTTCAGGTAATTTTGTTATACCTTTTGTTTCGTCTCATTTTTTTCCATTGTAAATAGAAAGGATATATTTTTTTTAGGTATGGCTGAGAGACCATCTCCGAGTGGTTGCCGCTCCCCATGCCTTGACTTATAACCCTTCTCAGTATCGTACTAGAAGAATCCAGGTTTCTTTTCCTTCTATGACCAGGTGGATTATCTGGTTGTATGAGCTTGGACCTGAAGAATTGCTGTGATACATCTCTTGATATGGAATTTCTCACTTCATGGAGGCAAATGCAATGCATAACCATGTCCACCTTCTTGGTTTCACTCATAGTACATGGCATAGTGCTTCTCGCGTCCTTAGGCAGATGGGGATTGATCAGAGGGTTCCTCTTCCTGTTGGGTTTACTATTGCTGCCCCTATTACTCCCAGAGTTACTAGAGCTATTCTTCAAACTTGGGTTAGGAATCATCAGATGATCAGGCCTTTTGCAGAGCCTTCCCTTGTCCAACCTACTCCAAAGTATAGAACTTGGTTTATAGCCGAAGTTTGGCCAATTGAAAAGCCAAGGAGGCATGCATTGCTACAGGAGCTGGAGGGAGAGGAAGTGGTTCCTCTTAACGAGGAGAAGATAGATGCTGCAGAGAGTTCTGGAGCAAAGGAAGATACCGAAGACTCTGCCCCACATAGGAGGCGTAGGATTTAGACCCTAGGGTTGACTCTATTGTCTGCTTTTTTGGATTTCTTTTACCTTTTTGGTTCATTTGACGTTTTGGACTTATGGTTTGACTCTTTTGATTGGTTTGATATTTCATGGAATGAATGACTCTTTTTGGAATGAATGACTCTTTTCGGAATGACTCTTTTATTTTCTTTCCAAGCATTATCTACTTTATTTACTTGCTCTAATTTTTTCTTAAGCCGTCCTTTCGGATTTTCAACTTAGCGAGCTCTTACCCATTCTTGCGTAAGCCGCCCTTTGCGGGTTTTTGACTTAGCGGGCCCCACTATTGCCTAAGCCGCCCTTTGTGGGTTTTCGACTTAGCGGGATTTTTCTTTCTTTTCTTTTCTCTCTTTTTTTTATGTTGGCAAAAGAAAAATGAATCAATGATTTTTATTAAAATTTAGACCGTGCTCAAGGAGAGCTGCCTACATATCTCTAATTAGTTTGCGAGAATCAGGTCTAATGTAGTTCCTTTTTTAGTGCTTCTTTGTACATAATATCTCTTTAACTGATCCATGTTACATGGATTTGTGAATTCTAACCCATCCAAATCAGTTAAGATGACGGCTCTGCCGGAAAGTATTTTCTTCAAAATGTAGGGTCCCGCCCAATGAGGATGAAACTTCCCACGAGGATTTGAAACAGGTGCTCTGATTTCTTTTAGGACCAAACAGCCTTCTTCCAACTTCCGGTTTTTGACCTTTTTGTTGAAATGCCTAGCCATTTGCCTTTGGTACCCTTGAATTTGATGTAGAGTTTGAAGTCTTTTTTCATCCAAACCCAACAACTGATGATGATAATTGCTGATCCATTCAGCTTCATTTATCTGATTTTCTTGAATTATTCTCGCCGATTGAACTTCCAGTTCAATGGGGAGTACTGCTTCCATTCCGTACACCAGTGAATACGGGGTTGCCCCAGTAGGAGTTCTAATTGATGTTCTATATCCCCACAAGGCCAGTGGTAACTTCTCATGCCAACTCCTATGTTCCTTGATCATTTTTTGTATGATCACCTTTATAGACTTATTTGCTGCTTCTACAGCTCCATTTGTTTGAGGTCTATAAGGAGAGGACTTATGATGCTGGACCTTCTTATCCTTCAAGAGTTTAGCAAATTCTACTTGGAAATGAGTTCCATTATCAGTGATAATCTCAAATGGCATTCCGTACCGACAAAGGATGTTGGTTCGGACAAACTATGCTGCCTTTTTAGCATCTAATTCTGCATAGGAAGCTGCTTCAACCCACTTTGTGAAGTAATCCACTGCTACCAAGATAAACTGATGTCCATTCGAGGCTTTTGGATGTATTTTACCAATTATATCTATTCCCCAAGTAGCGAAGGGCCATGGAGAAGTGATTGGATTCAGGGCAACGAGAGGTTGCTTCTGCAGCTTAGCAAATATCTGACACTGATGGCATTCTTGCACAAATGCCACATAGTCTGTATTCATGGTGGACCAATAATTTCCTAGATTGGCTATTTTTCGAGCCAAGGTGATCCCATACATATGCGGTCCTGATTCGCCACCATGTACCATTTCCATTATCCGCTTAGCCTCTGCTTCATTCACACGCCTTAGGTGCATTCCATTCCAACTTCTTTTGTAGAGGATATCTCCATTAAGAATGTATCCCATGGCTAGCTGCCTTATTGCCCTCTGATCAACCTTTGATGATCCTTTCGGATAACTTCCATCCTTGAGATAACTCTTGATATCCCAAAACCATGGCTTACCATCGGCCAAGTACATTATATGGGCGGGTTGTTTCTGAAGCTGAACTTTCAATGGACGAATGGCTTTCCCTCCCTTGATATTGACCATGGAAGCTAAAGTAGCCAGGGCATCAGCAAACTGATTCTTTGCTCTTGGGAGATATTCGAAGGACAGATCATCGAATTGTTGTGCCAAATGGTCAAGGCATTGTAGGTAAGGAACCAAACGCTCTTCTCTTATCTTCCATTTCCTTAAAGCTTGTGATACTATTAAAATAGAATCACCATAGACCTTTAGGTTCTTAATCCCCAATTTCAGGGCGGCTTCAAGCCCATTGATGCAAGCTTCATATTCTGCTTCATTGTTTGTACAACTAAAGTCAAGTTTAACTGCAAATGGAATGTATTCTCCACAAGGAGTTTTGAACGCAACCCCAATTCCATTTCCATGATAATTGGATGCCCCATCAAAGTACATCTCCCAATCACTCCTTTCCACATTCAAGAGGTCTTCGTAAGGGAAAATCATTTCTCGCATCTCATCTTTTATGGGTAATTCTGCTAACTGGTCAGCTATTGCCCCACCTTTCACAGCTTTCCTTTGAATGAATTTTAGGTCAAAGGCTGCCAATGTTGACACCCACTTTGCCATTTTGCTGTCCAAAACAGGCCTCTCCATAAGGAATTTCAAGGGACTCTGTTCTGCGATGACATAAGTAGTGTAAGAAGACAAGTAGTGCTGTAACTTCGTGCAAGCCCAATACAGTGCTAAACACAACTTCTCAATCTTGTTATACTTTAACTCATAGTCCAGCATCCTTTTGCTGAGGTAGTAAATTGTATTTTCCACCTTTGTACCTTCGGCCTCTTGAGCTAGCATTGCACCCATGGCTTCATCTATTACAGACAAATACAAGAGCAGAGGTTTTCCCATTCTAGGAGGTTGCAGAATTGGCGGACTTAACAAGTATTCTTTGATCTTGTCAAAGGCCTTCTGGCAGTCTTCATTCCATTCTTGTGAAGCACCTTTCCTTAGTAGCTTAAAGATGGGACCGCAAGTCTCTGCCAACTGCGATATGAATCAACTGATATACTGTAATCTACCTAGCAAACCTCAAATCTCCTTTTCTGTTCTTGGTGGAGGCATTCCCAGAATAGCCTTTGACTTTGCTGGATCAATTCTATTCTTTTCTTGCTGACCAAATATCCCAAAAATAAGCCTGATGTTGCACCAAAGAGGCACTTTGCAGGATTAAGCTTCAAATTGTACTTGTGAAGTCTAAGGAAAAACTTCACAAGTGCTTCAACGTGCTCTTCTGGAGATTTTGATTTGACAATCATATCGTCAAAGTACACTTCTACTTCTTTGTGAATCATGTCATGAAAGATTGTTGTCTCCATCCTTTGGTAGGTAGCCCCTGCATTTATAAATCCAAAAGGCATAACCCTATAGCAGAAAGTGCCCCATTCTGTAATGAAAGATGTCTTCTCTTTGTCTGGTGGGTGCACCATGATCTGATTGTACCCAATCGCAAGGTCAGTCATGGAAACCATCATATGCCCAGCCATCTTGTATATTAGAAAATCGATGTGTGGTAGCGGAAAATCGTCCTTGGGACAAGCCTTATTCAAATCTCTGTAATCAACACACATCCTGACCTTTCCGTCTTTCTTTGGGACTAGCACAATGTTTGCTAACCAAGAAGGGTAGACAATTGGTTCTATGAACTTATTATCCAGTTGCTTGGCAACCTCTTCTTTAATTTTCAAAGACCATTCTGGCTTCATTCTTCTCAACTTCTGCTTAACCGGCTTTGCATCTGGGTATAGCAAAATCTTATGAACTGCTATGGCTGGGTCTATTCCCGTGACATCACTTGTCTTCCACATGAAGCAGTCGAAATACTTTCTGATGCACTCAACAACCTGTTCTTTATTCACACAATCATATGCAATGTATGTATATTAATTTTCTTTTCCAATTATTATCTTTTCATTTATTTCATTTATTTCATTTTCGCTAGATAATACTTGGAAAGCAAAAGACACAGGGTAACCAAGAATTTGAACAGTTTTATTGATAATGGAGGAGTCATTCTCCAAGGTTACATTAAATTTGACATTAGGGTTCTCTAAATCTGAAGCTATAGAAGACTCAGAACTAGACTCTGACTCGGTGTTTGACTCAGGATTTGACTCAGTACAAGACTCAAGTTCAGGGTGTGACACAGGACTAGGTTTGACTATAGCAGCTTGTCCCTCCTCGGCGTACCAGTTCGTCAGCGGTCCATCTGTTGTCTTGATCAGCTTCGTGAAGTCCCTTTTGTCGTCGAAATTGATTACCATAGCAACCTCATCAAAGAGACTAGGCCGCATCAAATCTTCCACTTATGGGTCAGTTATAAGTTCTGGCTCTTCTTCCTTTATGGCCAAAATATCAGCGAACATCTCAAAACCCTGTAGCTTCTTTCCAGTCTTGGGAGAATAGAATGGCTCCTGGAAACCACAGTAAGGAATTGCTTTTCCAGGCTTGCAGAAGTGACCTTTCAAAGTTCTAAAGTAAGGGCACATTTTGAGGCTTTTTGCCCACCAAGTCTTCTTTTTCTTCTTCCCATGCTCAAACTCTTCTATCTCCTCATCTGTGGGTTTGTACCCCAAGCCAAAAGTTCCCTTATTCTCAGGTTCTTCCCATGGCCGCACTATGGATGATTTCCTCCCAGACCTTACCATTTCCATTCCGGGTAGCAGACCTACCCTTAGCATCATTCCTACCAAGCAATTGACTTGGACCTCCCCAAAGTCATATAGAATGAATGGCCCTTTGGGCCTTTCTCCTTCAATGCATTGAACAGTGTCATAATGGAACCCAGTGAATGCCATAGCAGTTTCACCAGGAACAACCTCAAAGAGGGATTGATCCGTGGTTTTCTTGTTGATTTCACATGTGTCTCCTTTGATAGTGCGGATTTTTCCTTCAAAAGGGAACTTAAGTTTTTGATGTAATGAAGAAGGGACAACATTATTCTTATGAATCCACGGCCTTCCAAGGAGGAGATTAAAGCTCGTGGGTACATCAATGACTTGGAACGGCACTCCCATTTTTACCGGCCCAATAGCAACTTCCAGAGTAGCAACACCCAAAATTTCTCTTCGAGTGTTATCATATGCTTTAAGAATTTGATCAGAAGGTGTAAGATATGTAGCCTCCAATCCCAGACAGCTTGCTACTTTCAAAGGACATACAATTAAAGCTGACCCATTATCAACGAGAACCATGGGCACAGTCTTTCCCCTAGTTTGTAAGGTGATGTATAGAGCATCATTGTGTTTCCTGCCATCTTCTGGTAGGTCTACATTAAAAAACTGGATACTCAATGCCTTGGTTGATTGGGTCAAAGTGGCCACCAAAGATTCTGGGCTTGTGTCTATTGATGTATCGAGTTGACTCAAAGCTTTGCTGAGAGCCTGACGGTGTGGAAATGAGGAAGCAAGGAGCTCCCAAATTGACACCTTAGCTTGAGTTTGTTTAAGCTGAGCGAGGACAGGGTCTTCCTTTGGTTCTGGCGTCTTCTTATAGGGGTGACTTGGAGTTTTAGGGGCTTCCCCCAAGTCGAGTGGCTGATATTGCCTTCCGCTTCTTGTCAAAGCATCGACCTCTTCAGCGAGGTCATTCAGATCCAGCACACATACTTCATTCATCTCCAAGATAAGTTTGAAAGGATCAAATAATTCTTCTTCCACAGTGATGGCATGGATGGAATGATTGGGCAAAGGGTTAGTATTAATGTTTGGTTGGCTCTTGAGAGGAATGATGTCACCACTATCCACCAGATTCTGGACGCGGTTTTTCAGAGTCCAGCAAGCATCTGTTCTATGCCCATTTCCTTGGTGGTATTCACAGTACTCATTGACCCTATAATTGGAGGGTAATGGGTTTGGAGGAGGCCTTGGGTCCAAAGGCTTCAAGTACTTTCCTTCCATGGCCTTTTTAAACACCAGATGAAGGGCATCCCAAGGTCGGTATATTGCCTTCTTGGCTGATTTCTCTGCCCGAGATTGGCCACACGTAAAGGATTCATAGGGGCAATATTGGCCACTTCATTGACCTTGCTTGAGGAAGTAGCTTGGCCTTGTTTCTTGTACTTTGAAGTAGCCCCCTCATGTACTATCTTACCCAATTGTATCAAATCTTCTACCTTGGTTGCAGTAGCAATGAGCGATTTGAAAGTAGGCAGGTATTGGGTTTGCAGTTGAGCTTGATATGTAGGCCTTAAATTCTTGATTATGATATCAATTTGTTCCTGTTCTGAAGGGCGATTGATCATTTGGGCGGCCTTTACCCTCCACCTCATAAGGAACGAGGAGAAGGGTTCATTGTAGTCTCAAGCTCCCTTCTAGTGACATCCACCTCAATATTGTAGTGGTATTGGGTGTTAAATGCATTGCAGATGTCTTCCCAGGTCTTGATCTTGGCACGATCCAGGCTTACAAACCATTTAAGGGTAGCACAAGTCAAGGATTGTTGGAATAGTTGAGCAAAGAGCTCATCATTTAAACCCCAAGGGCTTAAGGCCCCCACATACATCTTCAGGTGGGTTTTAGGGCAAGTAGTCCCATCAAATCTATCCATCCCCGGCATCTTGAATTTTTGAGGCAATCTAGCTTGGGGAAACAAGGATAAGAAATCCATGTCTACCACCTCTTTATAAGTTTTCATGGCAGCGATTGACCTTTCAAGCAATTCAAATTTCTTTTTCAGTTCATCAGTTTCAATAGCATTCTTAGAGGGTGGATCCTCCAAATTGATGACAGGGGTATTACCCTGAGCAGTCGTGGGGGTACTAGTTTGCCCACAGTAGGTTCTTTCCCTAGATTTCCAGGAGTAGTGGCTGTCTTTAGTGCCCCTCCCAATTCGGCCAAGATGGCTACCCTTTGGGCAGTCAAAGCTTCATCAATTCTTTCTTGCATCCTAGCTTCAATCTCCCTAACCTGTCCATCTAGCAAGGCCTTAATCTATTCAATAGTAGCCATTTCAGCAATTGGGGTAGTTGGTAAAGTTGGGGTAGTAGAACTTGTGGGTGATTGCACAGTTGGAGTTGGTGTAGCTTGTGTAGCTGAAGGCACACAGATGGTGGATACCTGCAAGGGTTAAGGGTAAAGGATTAGGGTAGTGTGTAGGGTAGGAAGACTCTTGGTCCACTTGTATATATCAAAAGGTTTCCCCAAAACAATGTTGTTATGTTGCATGAATGCACCTCATCACATCATAATTCATTTTAATGGAATGTGGCACTATCATTGGGCACACACAACCTAAGGGAGGGTTCTATTGTTGAATGAAAATAGAGAATGGGCTTATAATAGGGACCCTTGAACCTCGAGTAAGATATACCTACCACATGTGAAACAAGGAGTTTCGCGTGGGTCAAAGTGTATGATATACTCGTGGGCCATTCCAAAAGGATTGGAATGGTTTGCGGTAACAGGGAGGACGCTTTGGCTATCCGCCGGCATAATCAAGGAGACCTGCCGGTCAGCGCTACTTGCTATCCAGACTCAGAACTTTGAACAGAAAGAGAAGAAATTCATTTGAAAATGATTTTTATGCAATGGGAGAAAAGGATTCCCCCATATAATGCAAGAGAAAAAGATTCTCTAAATGAAAAAACAAATGCACAATTAATCAAATAAGGGATCCATCAAAGGAAAAAGATTCCTTTTGTCAATCTTCAATTCCAATATCCTTAAAGAAAGGATAAACATTGCTAAGGTACCCTACAAAACAAATAAAAGTACCCTAAAGAAGGGCAAATTAGTAAAATAAGCAATTGTAGCCTACTAGGAATTCCCTAGTGGAGTCGCCAGATTGTGAACCTCTAATTCCACCCAAAAAGGATTTGGATGAACATTCACTTATTGTTGGGAGTCGCCACTCGGTTTTTTTTTTCAAAGGGTAAAACTAAGAAAACCCTTGTTTGACTCCAATAATGCATCCAATGTAAAGGTTTCTAATCTACAAACCCAAGGAGGATTTGGGGACTATGTCATGCATTTGATTAACTTGTAAAAAAGAAACAACCTAAAAAACAAGGAAAAGGACAAACAAATTGTTAGTGGATTGTGGACTTGCTATTTGAGGTGAATCTCAAAATATGCCTACATACCCCCGTTCGAATGGGAGATCAAAGCCCATGTAGTTCAGTAGTGCCTATTCAAAGGCGATAAGAATTATGCTTCATGCATGTATGTGTGTATGCTTTGTGCATTGTGAGATTTAATTAGCACTTAGTGCAAAATTGTGAAATTTAGGTACCTTGTACCAAAAGGATGCAAATTTTAGGCCTTTGGCCAAAAGGGTTGATTGATTCATGACTTAATGCCGAAAGATCGATTGATTAGTTAATTAGGCCTTAGACCTAAAAGGATTAGGTCTTCGACCAAAAAGAAAGTAAGAAAATGGTGTAATGCTTATGGCATGCTTGAATTGACAAAGGATGAATTAGGATATTACCTTGCTTAGGATTTTCCCACTTCGAAGCTCCAGATCTTGTTTTCTTGGACCTTGGATTATGATTCTTGATTTCTACTTTCTTGATATGATTTGATTTGATTCCTGCAGCATAAGGTTAGATTTATGCAAAGAAGAGTAGAAGAGAAGCGCCTAAGCGTATAGGAAAATAGGGAGTTCGTCAACACAAAGTCCGAGGCCTTTTCTGATTGTTCTGGGGGCTATTTATAGTGAAAATCGGACCTGGATGGCGGTTGAACCGCTGGTCCTGGCGGTTGAATCGCCGTGGACGACGGTTGACTTGCCAGAAGAGGGAAAAAGGGCGGCGGTTGAAACCCTACACGGCGGTCGAACCGCTGTGTGCGGCGGTGGAACAGCTGGTCACAGCGGTTGGATCGCTGCATGCGGCGATTCGGCCTCCAAAAAAAAGAACACATCAGCTCGCACGATTTTTGCACAAACTGATTTTTCGAGAGCTACGGACCTCCAAAAAATATTCTGAGACCATTTCTACAATCCACGTGTCGTTCCGGACATTTCAAGTACCATATCGATATATCTCCTGTGAACTTTTCCAAATTCACCCAGTCTGAGTCGACATTTTGCGGTCTGGAGAAATCAGCTTTCCAAGCCTCAAAATTCGAGTATTCACACTTTGATTATTTTCCTGGTTACATACTCAATCTCTAACTCTTCCAATATTATCAACTATCATCCATATTTCCCGATCAAAGAGGGTGTCTCCCTTAAGTACTTCACAGGATCCAACTTGGAAATTGCTTGCACGCTGTAAGATTGAAAGTAATATCGCAACTTCTTAGAAGAGCAAACCATAGCTATATAGGTCTCTTCAATGATACTATTCTTAATTTCATAAGGTAAGAGCTTTTTACTCAAATAATAGACTGTGTGTTCAACCCCCGACTCATCTGCTTAGGCTAGCATGGCTCCTATTGATTCTTCTTCTATGGCTAAGTATATTAACAAGGGTTTACCGTGTTTAGGTGGTTTTAAAATAGGTGGATTTAGCATATACTCCTTTATATGCTCAAAGGCCTTTTGACACTCTTCATTCCACTTGACTGGATGATTCTTTTTAAGCAATTTGAAGATAGGTTCATAGGTTGTGGTGAGCTTTGCTATAAACCTACTAATGTATTGTAATCTGCCAATGAATCTTTGAACTTCTCTCTCTGTCTTAGGGGCTAGTATTTCCCTGATTTCCTTAGCCTTATTAGGGTCAATCTCAATGCCATTCAGACTAATCACATGTCCTAACAACTTGCCTGAAGTAACCCCAAACATACACTTCTTTGGGTTTAAACTTAGCTTATACTTCACTGCTCTCTCGAAGAATAACTCTAAATTTTGGAAGTGTTGCTCCCTAGTGTCTAACTTCACCATCATATCATCAACATCCACTTTGACTTCTTTGTGCATCATATCATGAAACAAAGTGGTGGCCATCCTTTGGTAGGTTGCTCTAGCATTCTTTAACCCAAATGGCATCACCCTATAACAAAATATACCCTACGTAGTAATGAAGGCAATTTTAGCTTTATCTTCTTGGGCCATTAAAACTTAGTTGTATCCGAAAAATCCATCTACAAATGAGTGTAGCAGGCTAGAAGCTTCACTATCAATAAGGACATCTATATGGGGTAAAGAAAAATCATCTTTAGGGGAAGCTTTGTTCAAGTCTCTATAGTCCACACAAACCTTAATTCTTTCATCTTTCTTTGGCACGGGTACTATGTTGGCTAGCCAATATGGATAATCTATCACTTCAAGGAATTTTACTTGTATTTGTTTAGTGACCTCTTCTTTAACCAATTCAGCCCACTCCGATCTTAACTGTTTAAGCTTTTTTTTAGATAGGTTTCATGTGATGGTAAGTAGGAATTAGATATTCGGCTATGTCTCGATCTATTTTAGGCATATCCTCATAAAACCAAACAAAAACTTCTTCATATTTTTTAAATATTTTTTCAAATCTCTCTCTCTCTCATTAGGAGTAAGGTCGGATGCTATGCTAATGTTTCTAGGAATTTCAGTTGTTCTCAAATTTAATGATTGTGTATCGACAGAGTTAATATTAAAGATGCTCATGTAACCACTATTTGAATGTATACAACCATCAGGAAAAACATCACACAAGTAAGCAAAATTAGACTTTATTGCATTCATTTTGGAAAATAAAATATCATCATCCTCATACAAAGTAGACAAATTAAAATCAAAATCAAAATCATTGTTCTCAAAATCATAAAGCAGAACATCTTCAAACTTATCTTCATCCAAGGCAACAATCTTCTCTAGAGTCTTCTCAGCATTCAGGATAGCTTCCTTCTCCCCTTCCGGATTGGGCTCTGTAGACCCTTAATTTTTGACCCAGTCTGGTTCGATATTTTTTATATAGTCCAAAATAATTTTGGTGGTATTTTAATTAAATAATATCTATTTTAGTATTTAGTATTTATTATTTATAATTTTTAATAAAAATAAAAAAGTAATATTAGTAAAGTTTAAAAAAAGTAATAATAAAAATAAAAATAAAGATATATAATAAATAAATAAACGAAAATTGGTGACGAAAAATTTCATCGCCGAAAGTGAATCGGCTGGGCCAATTCCCTGCATGAATTTCCTACGGGCGAATTGGCGCCCGCTCGCAGCAATTCTAGGCCCTCGCTCGCAATTTCGCCAGCAGCAATTTTTTTGCCAGCGCAATTTTCCAATGTAGTTTTTTTGAAACTAAATTCTATTTGGCTTTGGTTTCTTTTCTTTAGACAATTAGAAGTAGGATTATTATTTTTTCTATAAATACCGCATTAAAACACAGAATTAGGGGATCAAAAATTTGTTTTACTGAGAGGATGAAACTTTGGACTTTTTACTTGGGGAGGAAAAAAGAGACAGAAAACCCTACGAGCAAGAGACATTAGCAACAAGAAGCATTCATCAACTCATCAAAGGCAGCAACATTGCCTTTGTTATTGTTCATCCAGAAATCAGTTATTGGTGGAACCAACTACGCAGGTTTGATCTTTAATCCTAAATTATATATTCACAGTTGCTTTGTTTTCATTGATTAATAGGAATATGTAGTAATTTGATCATTGTTTCAATAACTTTAATTTTTTACTTTAGTTAATACATTAATCAGTTGGTTTTCAAAAACTCCACTTCCATCACTACAAGGAAAACTGAATCAGACAATGCTTTTCTGGCCGTTGTCTGATGAAGACAAAAACTGTTGTCTATTGAAGTGATGTCTGATAGCATTTCAGACAACGGTTTTAAAACTGTTGTCTGATGTAGGTTTGCACATCAATTTTTAATTTTATCAGACAACGGTTTTTGGCCGTTGTCTGATGATCGTTCAGACAACGGTTTCTAATTTTTCAGACAACGGTTTTTAACCGTTGTGTGATGGTTTCCACAATGGTTTCTAAATTGTCAGACAACGGTTTCTAAATTTTCAGACAATGGTTTTTAACCGTTGTCTGATGAAGGTTTAGACAACGCTTTTTGACCGTTGTTTGATGAAGACAAAAACCGTTGTCTATTGAGGCGATGTCTGATAGCATTTCAGACAATGGTTTTTAACCATTGTCTGAAGATGGTTTCCACAACGGTTTTTAGTTTTATCAGACGACGGTTTTTAACCGTTGTCTGATGAAGGTTTAGACAACGCTTTTTTACAGTTGTCTGATGAAGACAAAAACCATTGTCTATTGAGGCGATGTCTGATTAAGGTTTATACAATGCTTTCTTATTAAAAACCATTGTCTGATTAAGGTTTACACAACGCTTTTTAATATTTTAGACAATGGTTAATTAATCTAAAACCATTGTAGAAGGACGCTAAATACAACAGTTAATTAATGTGGCACACTGAATATTAGACAATAGCTTCAATATTCATTTTCATTTCACCACCATTGTCTGTTAAACTGTACATTATACAAAGAAGACAACACTTTACAATGGAGGATTGCAAATTTGGGAATCAAAAAACCTCCACAAATTCAACCATTCAACATATTAACAAACTAAAAAAAAATCAACACTATACATATATCACTGAATTATACTATTAACTTCAACTTGAATGACGCTTCATGAAATATTTGGCGAAGTCAATCCTAATCTCGTTGATGTCGGCATCACTATACTCCAAGTTGCCTCTGCGTAGCCACTGAAAAATGAATCAAATTTTGGTTAGCCACATGTGGTAAATACAAAACTATTATATAAAAAATGAAAATAATTAAAATTCTCACCTTAGCTGCAAACTGAAGCTCCTTGTCATAACAGATTTTCTTCATGTACCTCATGACAAAGTTAACTCAAATATGGCATAAATATATTATACATCCACCACACAAACAAGTATGTGCAACAAAATAAAATCAGAACAGAATTCCACGCCACTCAAAGTAAGTTCTAAAAAAAAAAAGAAACAGCAGCGTCGTAGGCATAGAATATTGAATTTTCTAGTCTGTGGATTATGTTTTGCATAAATGCAAATAGTGATGAGGAAGATAAACATAGGTTTCAGAATATAAATGTGACATGAATATATTATCCATCAGAGTGACAAATTCTGAATAGCATAAATGCTTATACCAAAGGAGGGTTCAGTGTATTTGCGTTCACTCCCACATGCATCTACAAACGCAAATACCAGACTAGAAATGGGAAATGTATATTAATATCCACCTGTATGAAGACAATGCCAACTTCATTATGCCATTAGGATCTGTAAATTTTAAAGCAAATGAAGTATGCAACAAAGATAAGGAAATACTAACCTGTGCCAATCTCCCCAATGCAAAAGCTGACATTTCCCTCAGCTGTACATCAGAAGACTGCAACATCTCTATCAAGGGTTGAACTACACCCCTTTGTACAATGTGAACCTAAAAATATCTCATCTTTATCAATCTAAAGCATGTAAAAAATCGGGGGTGGAAGGGTTAAACAAGATTGAGAATTCACAAAAAATTGGAAGGCAAATGAGTCTCAACCCCATCGATTTACAAAAGTTAACTCTGTGTTTATCTGCAAAAGGAACAGCTGGAAAAACAACCTTAGACTTAAGAAGGAGAGAATAATATTTACTTAATTTATTTCCATCTTCTAAACAATTAGAAATAGAAACCAACTCAAAAAAAAAAAAGGAAAATGAAGTTAAAAGGCAAGCTTGACTTTACCTTGCAATCTGAGTCTGTTGCAGCAAACTGTCCAAGTAATAAAGCAGCCTCTCTTTGGCTCTCAGAGCAACAGGAGCTGTTGCCAAGAAACAAATAAGAAGGTGAAAAAAAATAATACAAATAAAAATCATCACAGAAGAAATGAAAGAATAATGTTCACACTTGCTTAAAGAAGTGGAAAAAAATTTCAAAGATGCCAAGAATACAGGATTTAGACAAACCTAAGTAAACTAATAACAGGCTGTAGAGCATCAGCTGCAAGGACTTCTTTCTTTATGTTTGGGGATGAATGAACCAGATTTTTTATCACACCAACCTGCAACAATGAGATAATTTTTTGTACAAAAGTTAATGTCAAATGAAAAATTAAAAATTTTCCAAAACAATTGAAAATTAAAATTTAATAATGAATCTGAATTCTAAAATATCTTACTGCTTAATAGTGTATAGCAGCATCCTCATATCGCAGCATTAGAATGAGAGTAGGAAGAGCATTACATTAAACAATCTGCAAATCAACTAGTCCTATCATTCATTAATACTAAAGTCAACTTTACAAAATCTAGCTTCCAAAGCAAAGGTATTCACCTACTTTTTATTCTCATCATTCTTAAAAGCAAGGGTTCGTAGAGCCCCAGTAGCTGCTCTTTGCACCTTTGTGTCAGTAGCTGCTCTTGACGGAGGAGCTTGAAGATGCTTAACCAGAGCTGGAACCGCACCTCCTTCAACAATCACGTTCACTAATTCCTCTAGAGAACAATGACCACCAAACACAACATCTCTCAATTTGAAGGCAATAAATGCAAAAGAAAGTTTGAAAAAAAAAACTCAAATATAAAGAGAGAGATCTTGATTTCAGTGTTTAAGGTACAGTCAACAGATTCAAGAAATAAAAGAGACAACGAGGGAGGGAGAGGGAGAGAGAGAGAGAGAATAGTTACCGTTTTTGGCGAACTCTGCAAGGACGTGAGTGACGCATTTGGCAGCAGCTCGATTGGCCTCGTTCCAAGAGAACGTAGAGTTAAGTATATTAACATGTACAGTGACCTCATACAGCAGCGCTTGCCGAGAATCACCGAAGGGGACAGCCGCCGAGATCTCTCGCTACTCTTCGTCGATCTCTTCCTCCAGTTTCCCAAAAGAATGATAAAAATGAGGCAAAAATTACCAGAAACACAGTGACGATGATAACTGAAAAGGCGACTCCGAGCAGAAATCAAGAAAAACATCTTTTCTGCTGCCAATACCAATAACTTTGACGAATTGAGAATTCCCTAAGAAACTCACTCCACTGCCAGCTCTAATACTCTCTTCTGAACTCATCGTAAAATGGAACAAATTAGGTTCTGAAGCTTTCTACCCTTGAAAATGGAAACAAATTAGGTCTACAGAGAGAAATAGAAAGAGGGAAGGAGGAGATAGGTCTATTTAGGTTTATTTCTAAATTTCAAAACGGTCGTGTTTTTGGCAAAATGGGGGCAAATGAAATTTTTTTTTTTGGAAATAAAGGGGGGAATTTAAGTATACAAAATTTTTGAAGTTTTGACATCCCTCTTTTGAAACAAAATAGATTTTTCAAAATTTTGTTAAAATAACTTTATAAATTCACTTATATAGATGACTTATAAATTTCAATTTATAATTCATCCATAAGTGCTTAAGGCAATACAATTTAAATAATTAGTAGTGATAATATATATACTTGTATATACTTATATACATACTAATATATATTTGTATATATACTAATATATACGTGTATATACTAATATATATACTTGTATATACATGTATATATACTAATATATACTTGTATATATACTAATATATACTAATATATATACTTGTATATACTTGTATATAAACTTGTATATACTTATATATATACTTGTATATACATGTATATAGTTATATATATATACTAATATATACTTGTATATACTAATATATATACTTGTATATATACTAATGTATACTTGTATATACTTATATATACTTGTATATATATATACTAATAAATACTTGTATTCCTACTTATATAATATCATATTATATCTAAATCATTATTTAATGGTGGACTTTAAAGTTTCTAATGGGTTTATGAAATGTTTATAAATCCAAACCTTAGCTTCTAATACTTAGTCAAGTTTGTTTATAAATCCAAACCTTAGCTTTTAATACTAATATATACTTGTATATACTAATATATATACTTGTGTATACTAATATATACATGTATATACTAATATATATACTAATATATACTTGTATATACTAATATACACTTATATAAACTTGTATATATACTAATATATATACTTGTATATACTTATATATATACTAATATATACTTGTATATACTTATGTATATACACTTGTATATACATGTATATACTTGTATATATATACTAATATATACTTGTATTCCTACTTATATAATATCATATTATATCTAAATCATTATTTAATGGTGGACTTTAAAGTTTCTAATGGGTTTATGAAATGTTTATAAATCCAAACTTTAGCTTTTAATACTTAGTCAAGTTTGTTTATAAATCCAAACCTTAGCTTTTATTACTAATATATACTTGTATATACTAATATATATAATTGTATATACTAATATACACTTGTATATACTAATATATATACTAATATATACCTGTATATACTAATATATATACTTGTATATACTTATATATACTAATATATACTAATATATACTTGTATATATACTAATATATACTTATATATATACTTATATATACTTGTATATATACTAATATATACTTGTATATACTAATATATATACTTGTATATATACTAATATATACTAATATATATACTTGTATATACTTATATATATACTAATATATACTTGTATATACTTATATATACACTTTTATATACATGTATATACTTGTATATATATACTAATATATACTTGTATTCATACTTATATAATATCATATTATATCTAAATCATTATTTAATGGTCGACTTTAAAGTTTCTAATGGGTTTATGAAATGTTTATAAATCCAAACCTTAGCTTCTAATACTTAGTCAACTTTGTTTATAAATCCAAACCTTAGCTTTTAATACTAATATATACTTGTATATGCTAATATATATACTTGTGTATACTAATATATACTTGTATATACTAATATATATACTTGTATATAATTGTATATACTAATATATACTTATATATATACTTGTATATACTAATATATATACTTGTATATACTTATATATACTAATATATATACTTGTATATACTAATATATACTTGTATTCCTGCTTATATAATATCATATTATATCTAAATCATTATTTAATGGTGGACTTTAAAGTTTCTAATGGGTTTATGAAATGTTTATAAATCCAAACTTTAGCTTTTAATACTTAGTCAAGTTTGTTTATAAATCCAAACCTTAGATTTTAATACTAATATATATTTGTATATACTAATATATATACTTGTGTATACTAATATATACATGTATATACTAATATATATACTAATATATACTTGTATATACTAATATATATACTTGTATATACTTTATATACTAATATATACTTATATAAACATGTATATATACTAATATATACTTGTATATATACTTGTATATACTAATATATATACTTGTATATACTAATATATACTTGTATTCCTACTTATATAATATCATATTATATCTAAATCATTATTTAATGGTGGACTTTAAAGTTTCTAATGGGTTTATGAAATGTTTATAAATCCAAACTTTAGCTTTTAATACTTAGTCAAGTTTGTTTATAAATCCAAGCCTTAGCTTTTATTACTAATATATACTTGTATATACTAATATATATACTTGTATATACTAATATATATACTAATATATACCTGTATATACTAATATATATACTTGTATATACTAATATATACTTGTATATACTTGTATATATACTAATATATACTTATATATATACTTATATATACTTGTATATATACTTGTATATATACTAATATATACTTGTATATCCTAATATATATACTTGTATATATACTAATATATATTAATATATATACTTGTATATACTTATATATATACTAATATATACTTGTATATACTTATATATACACTTTTATATACATGTATATACTTGTATATATATACAAATATATACTTGTATTCATACTTATATAATATCATATTATATCTAAATCATTATTTAATGGTCGACTTTAAAGTTTCTAATGGGTTTATGAAATGTTTATAAATCCAAACCTTAGCTTCTAATACTTAGTCAAGTTTGTTTATAAGTCCAAACCTTAGCTTTTAATACTAATATATACTTGTATATACTAATATATATACTTGTGTACACTAATATATACTTGTATATACTAATATATATACTTGTTTATACTTGTATATACTAATATATATACTTGTATATACTTGTATATACTAATATATACTTATATATACTTGTATATATACTAATATATACTTATATATATACTTGTATATACTAATATATATACTTGTATATACTAATATATACTTGTATTCCTGCTTATATAATATCATATTATATCTAAATCATTATTTAATGGTGGACTTTAAAGTTTCTAATGGGTTTATGAAATGTTTATAAATCCAAACTTTAGCTTTTAATACTTAGTCAAGTTTGTTTATAAATCCAAGCCTTAGCTTTTAGTACTAATATATACTTGTATATACTAATATATATACTTGTATATACTAATATATACTTATATATACTTGTATATATACTAATATATATACTTGTATATACTAATATATATACTTGTATATATACTAATATATACTTCTTATACTAATATATATACTTGTATATACTAATATATACTTGTATATACTTGTATATATACTAATATATACTAATATATATACTTGTATATACTTATATATATACTAATATATACTTGTATATACTTATGTATATACACTTGTATATACATGTATATACTTGTATATATATACTAATATATACTTGTATTCCTACTTATATAATATCATATTATATCTAAATCATTATTTAATGGTGGACTTTAAAGTTTCTAATGGGTTTATGAAATGTTTATAAATCCAAACCTTAGCTTCTAATACTTGTATATACTAATATATATACTAATATATACTAATATATATACTTGTATATACTTATATATGCTAATATATACTTATATATACTTGTATATATACTAATATATACTTGTATATATACTTGTATATACTTATATGTACTTGTATATATACTAATATATACTTATATATACTAATATATATACTTGTATATACTTATATATATACTAATATATACTTGTATATATACTAATATATACTAATATATATACTTGTATATATACTAATATATACTTGTATATACTTATATATTTACTTATCTGAGCATATATTATACAATGGTCTGAATAGTTAATCAGACAACTTTTTAAATAACCGTTGTCTGAAACATCTTATAAGACAACGATTTTTTTTTACCAAAAAAACACTTGTCTGAACATATATTACACAACGGTCCCTAAAAACCGTTGTCTGTATGCTTGCTTCAGACAACGGTTTTTTTTAACCATTGTCTGAAACGCTGAATTATATAACACTTTCGAAAAAACCGTTGTCTGAAACATCTTATCGGACAACGGTTTTGTATGACAAGAAAAACAGTTATCTGAACATATATTACACAACGGTCCCTAAAAAACCGTTGTCTGGTGTGACCAAAATGACACCTAATAGACAACGGTTAAAAAAAACACCAAAAACAGTTGTCTGAAAATTAATCAGACAACGCTTTTTTGGGAAAAACAAACGTTGTCTGTTTTTTTCAGACAATGGTTTTTTCCATAACCGTTGTCTGATGACCGTTGTCTGATTCAGTTTTTCTGTAGTGTATGTTTTATAAAACTAAAAACTTTAAAAAACCCTAAATTACTCTTCTGCTTCCAAAAACTTTAAAAACCCTAAATTGTTTCTTCTATTTACAAAAATTTTAAAACCCTAAATTGTTTTTCCCGAACTATTTTCTTAATCATCTAAACTCTAGCTTTTTTGTCCGAAATTTTCAAATGTCTTCTTAAATCTCCAAACCCTAATCTTCTTTACATTTTCTAAAAACTTTAATCATAATTGTTTCTATAAAACTCTAAACTGTTTTCTTAAATCCTAAAATCAAATATGTTATCCAAAATATCAAAAACCCTAAACTATCTTATTACTTCTTAAAACCCTAATCCAGTAAACCCTAGTTTTCCTAAACACTAATTCTTAAAACATCAAAACTTTATGACAAGTTCATTAACACCTAAAGCCCTAATCCAGTGAACCTAAAATCCAATCTTTTAAAATTATAAACCCTAATGTCTTCCAAAACCCTAATTTCATGGTGTTTGCTTAAAAACCTAACTAAATATACTTTTTTTTAAATCACAGCAACATTGTCTTCATAAAAACATCCAAAACCTTAAATCTTTTTAACATCCAGTAGCTATGTTATTACTTTAAAATATTTCTCAACAAATTAAACTAGTATATGCAAAACCCTAGTTATTGAACATAAGACCCTAGAAACCCTACTTAATGCATGAACCCCTAAAGTTAATATATTTACTGTTTATTTAAATTGGATGAATGTTTATTATATATTTTGATTGATGTTTGATATCTTTGATGAATGATTTATTTATTATAATTGGTTATTTACTTTTATTGATTTATTTTGATTTCCAAATATTGTAAGAGGTATGTTTCCACTTTGTGGGTACCTCATTAATTAATTTCTATGTAATTTAAATTGCTTTTATATTTTGGACCAATGTAAAGGACATGTTTTCACCTTTTGGTGGGTGTCCTGTTTAGTTTAGACATGAACGATGTAAGGACATGTTTCCATCCTCGGATGGGTGTCCATTTATTTGCTTTGTTTGGACATTGCTTTGATTTTAATATAATGATGCTTTATTTTGATTGTTGCATGTAATATGGATAATATTGTTATATTTAAGAATTTTATAATATTAAAACCTGCAAAGGAGGCCGGGTCTAATGAACCAGGCATTGTGGGGGTGTTGGGCCATTTCTCACCTTCCCCACACATGCCCAATTTTTCGAACCCATTAGGGGGTTGGGGATTCCTTAGGAATCGAGTCATCCACCCCTGATAAGTGCACAATTGATGATATTTTATTCCTATTTCTTAATATTATTATTATCCAATTGAGTTTAATTTGTTTGTTCAAAGTGTATTTTAGGGTTAATTTCAGGAATTCTTTGTATTTTGAGGCTTATGGACATTTTGAAGGAATTACGGATGAAAGTAAAAGAAAAGAGCAAAATTCATCAATAGACACGCCCATGGTCATGGGCGTGTCGATGGACGTGCCCTTGATGCTGCATACAGAAGCATTGACACGCCCAGGGACATGGGCGTGTCACCAAGCATGCCTTTTGCAATGTTTCACAGTAGCTATGACACATCCAGTGACATGGGCGTGTCACTGGACGTGCCTTAAGTTCAAAATCTCAGTAGCAATGACACGCCCAGTGACATGGGCGTGTAAGACGGAATTATCTACACTATAAAAGCTACGCTGAAGCACGAATTAAGGAGCCAAATTTCATATCTTATAACCTAGAGCCGACTTCCAAAGCAAAGAGGAGAGTTTTGGAGCTGAGATTGAGGGTGAAGACATACTCTAAACAAGATCTAAATCAAGAATCAAGGATTGAAGTGAAGAAATACAAATTATTCGCCATGGATTGTTTGGATTCTTTTATTCAATTCTCTTGCTCTATTTTTTTGGTTTTGAATATGAACTAATTCATTCTCTATCTAGATATTGATGAACCCTAGCTTATTTGTATGGATTGAATAATTATATTTAGTTGAATTATTTGATTGAGTTGTTTTATTCTTATGATACTTAATGATCTATTTCCAATTGATAATAGCATGCTTATTAATTGGTTGCAATTTTCATATTATTGACTTGAGAAAGCTTGATATGAATTGAATACTCATAAGGGTTAAGGATTGATTGGAGTAGTAGAGATAGACTTACAAGATCCTTTGGTTTATAGTTCCTTGTTCTTAATGCAAGATCTAATTAATTGTGTTTGAGAAGAGATTCTGGCACTCTACTTAGTGATTAGGGATTAATTTACTCGAGAGAGGTTTTAGTCTAAGTTAGAGGAATGGCAACTCAACTATATTAAATGATTTAACTGAATTGATGTTCATAAATATCATTGAGGCTAGGGGGATTCAATATCTGGATAGTTTTATTACCATTAATCCTTTTTGCTCAACATTTAATTTCCCTTTACTTTCAGTCATTAGATTAATTGTTTTTAATTACTCCACATCAAAAACCAATTGATTTGCTAAACAACAGTTAAGATTTGCACTAGTGCTTGACCTTGTCCTCAGTGGAATGATAACTCACTCACTACTTTATTACTTGGTCGACTTGTGCACTTGTGGTATTGCTATATCGTAGCTCGCGCGCACCAAGTTTTTGGCGCCGTTGCTGGGGACAACGGTTTCAATATTAGTAATATAATTAAGACTGTTGATTTAGTTTTATTTTTGTTTGTTTTTAACATTGGTTCTTGCTTATTTTTAGGTATTTCCTCCCGTTTATGACCAGAGGTAACTCATCCCAACTGTTTGAATTAGATCCAGAGTTAGAAAGAACATTAAGGAGAAAGCAAAAGGAAGAAGAGGAGGCAGTTTTGGAAGACGCAGAAACAGAAATAAATCTAGAAATAGCAGAAGAAGAAGAGGATTTTGAAGTGATGGAAGGAGCTGAGCCAAGAACAATGCAGGAGTTTGCTAAGCCCAATCTCAACGGAGCTGAATCTAGTATCCGGAGGCCGACAGTTGCTGCAAACAACTTCGAAATAAAAGCAAATGTAATTCAAATGGTGTAGCAGACTTGTCAGTTCGATGGGTTTCCTGATGAAGATCCTAATGCACATATTGAGAATTTTCTGGAGATATGTGACACATTGAAGATAAATAATGTCTCAAAGGATGCAATTAGGCTGAGGTTATTCCCATTTTCCCTTAGAGATAGACTAAAGAAGTGGCTGAAATCTTTTCCTCCAGGAACCTTTACCACATGGGGTCAGTTAGCAGAGAAATTCTTAGAAAAATACTTCCCACCGTCCAAAACTGCTAAGTTGAGAAATGATATCTCATCCTTTCTGCAGCAAGATGGTGAGACCCTATATGATGCCTGGGAAAAGATTTAAAGATTTGTTGAGAAGGTGTCCTCATCATGGACTTCCACTATGGCTTCAAATTCAAATATTTTACAATGGGTTGAATTATGTAAGTAAGCAATCCATTAATGCAACAGCTGGTGGTACCATAAACAACAAGACACCTGAACAAGCAAGGGATTTAATTAAAGACATGGCTATCACCAATTATCAGTGGCAAACCCCAAGGGAGCAAGGAAAGCTGAAAGTCATGGGTTCACACCAATTAGATCCTGTGATGGCTTTGACAGCCCAATTAGAAGCATTGAATAAAAAATTTGATTCTTTGGCCTCTTTTTCTGGGAAAGTAATGCAAGTGATGTCTTGTGAATGGTGTGGGGGTGGACATCAAAGTCAAGAGTGCCAAAATGGCAACATGTTTGCTAGGCAAGAGCAAGTAGATTATGTGGGAAATATGCCAAGGCAACAATAGAATAACCCCTACAGCAACACATACAATCCGGCGTGGAGAAATCATCCAAATTTCTCATGGACTAATCAAAATAATCCAAGACCTCCCCCAGGATTCTAGCAGCCCCAACATCAACAAGCTTCCCCTCCAAGAAAGAGTAATATGAGGACATGATGGAGAAATTTATAGCAGCTTCTGAAACTAGGCTCCAATCAACTGAAACCACCATAAGAAATCAACAAGCCTCCATTCATAATTTGGAGAATCAGGTGGGGCAAATTGCTAGTTGCTCAGTGAGAGACCACAAGGAAGTCTGCCTAGCAACACTGAGGCAAATCCTAAAGAGCAGCTCAAGGCAATTACACTAAGGAGTGGAAAAGAAATCAGAGGTAATGTGGATGAGAAAAGTGGAGAAGTGGTAGAGAAAAGGGTTGAAATACAAGAAAAAGAAAAAGAAGACAATCCTCCTGTCGCTTCGGGAGAGAAAACTGCAGTGGAAAGTGAGAAATAGAAGCAGCAGTCGCAAGAAAGCAGCCCTATATTGAAGGAATACCGACCTAGAGTACCCTATCTGGCAAGGTTGAACAAGGACACGATTGATGCTCAGTTCGGTAAGTTTCTTGAACTTTTTAAACAATTGCACATTAATATTCCATTTGCTGAGGCTTTGTCACAGATGCCTAAATATGCTAAATTTTTGAAAGACATCCTTTCTAACAAAAGGAAACTTGAAGAAGTGTCTTTAGTGCAGTTGTCTGAAAAGAGTTCAGCAATCTTGCAAAGGAGGTTACCTAAGAAGTTAAAAGATCCAGGTAGTTTTACCATTCCATGTTTAATAGGTAACCTTGAGGTCAAGAGTGCATAAGCTAATTTGGGGGCTAGCATAAGTGTTATGCCCTATAAAATTTTCAAAGAGTTAGGCATTGGTAAACCTAAATCAACACTTATGACCATCCAACTTGCTGATAAGTCAATAGTCCACCCTCGTGGCATTATAAAAGATGTGTTGGTAAAAGTCGGGGATTTCATTTTCCCCAATGATTTTGTTGTCATTGATATTGATGAGGATGCAGATGTTTTACTTATTCTTGGTAGGCCATTTTTAAATACAGCCCGTGCCCTTATCGATGTTCATGATGGCACATTAACTTTGAGAATGGGTGATGATAAAGTTATTTTTAGGATATATGATGCTATGAAACATTCACTTTCACTTGATGAGGCGGAATCATGCAATGATGTTATTGAGCATGAGACCGTAAATTGTGTTACTAACATTGTTTCCAAGGATCCCCTTGAGTTGTGTTTATTGCAGGAAAATGTTGAGGATCAAGAAGCAATTGAGCAGCTTGCTTTTCTTGAAGCAAACAAATCGTTCAAAGGAAGGGCATATGAGAATATTGAAATGCCAAAGGAAGAGAAGCCAAAACCATCAGTGATTGATCCACCCATCTTGGAACTAAAACCCCTTCTAGATCACCTTGAGTATAGATTTCTGGCGGAAAAGAAGAAATTACCAATAATTCTGAGTTCCCACCTATCTTCTGAGCAGAAAGAAAAGCTTATTCAGTTGTTGCAAAAACATAAGAAAGTAATAGCTTGGAAGATAGCAGACATCAAGGGTATCAGTCCATCCTATTGCACTCACAAGATACTGATGGAGGACGAATTCAAGCCGTTAGTGCAACCACAATGGAGACTAAACCCGAAGATGAAAGATGTAGTGAAGGTTGAAGTAATAAAACTACTTGACGCAGGGATTATATATCCAATCTAGGATAGTTCTTGGGTGAGCCCAGTCCAGGTAGTACCAAAGAAAGGAGGGATGACGGTGGTCCCTAATGAAAATGATGAGCTGATTCCAACAAGAATAGTTACCGGTTGGAGGTTGTGTATAGATTACAGGAAATTGAATGATGCAACCAGAAGGACCATTTTCCTTTACCCTTCATTGACCAGATGTTGGAGAGGTTATCCGGGCATGAGTATTACTATTTTTTGGATGGTCTTTCAGGCTATTTCCAAATCCCTATCGCCCCGAAGGACCAAGAGAAGACTACATTCACCTGCCCATATGGGACATTCGCATATTGAAGAATGCCATTCGAGTTGTGCAATGCACCTGCGACTTTTCAAAGGTGCATGGTGGCAATCTTTGATGAAATTCTTGAGGATATTATAGAGGTGTTTATGGATTATTTCTCGATTTATGGCAGCTCATTTGAAAGATGTATGGAAAACCTTGAAAGAGTCTTGATAAGATGTGAGGAAACCAATTTAGTACTTAATTGGGAAAAGTGTCATTTCATGGTTCAAGAGGGAATTGTGTTGGGACACAAAATTTCAAACAAGGGCATTGAGGTGGATTGGGCTAAGGTAGACACCATTGAGAAGTTACCACCACCCACATCTATGAAGGCCATCATAAGTTTTCTAGGACATGCAGGTTTTTATCGGAGATTCATTCGAGATTTTTCTAAGATAGCCCGTCCATTGACAAGACTCCTTGAGAAGGATGTGGATTTTGTTTTTGATGATGAATGTCTGAAAGCATTCACAACCCTTAAGGAGAAATTGACCCATGCTCCAATCATGGTAGCTCCCAATTGGAATCTACCATTTGAACTAATGTGCGATGCAAGTGACTTTGCAATGGGAGCAGTCTTGGGTCAACGCAAGAAGAAATACTTTCAGCCTATCTACTATACAAGCAAGACCTTAAACACCACTCAAGCTAATTACACAACTACAGAGAAAGAGCTGCTAGCTGTGGTTTTTTCTTTTGACAAGTTTAGATCATATCTAATCTTGTCAAAAGTGATTGTTTATACGGATCATTTGGCTTTGAGGTACTTATTTGCGAAGATTGATGCTAAGCCTAGGCTAATCCGTTGGGTTTTGTTGTTGCAGGAATTTGACTTGACGATTCAAGACAAGAAGGGAGCTAAAAATCTGGCAGCAGATCATCTTTCTTGCTTAGAAAATCCAACTTTGGAGAGGTTTGAAGAAGGGGACATTGATGATCACTTCCCTGATGAGAAGCTATATGCCATGGTAAGTGAGGTAAAAAATTTAAATTTTGGAACGCCTTGGTTTGCAGATTTTGCTAACTATTTAGCTACTAGGGAACTTCCTAAGGACTTAACTTATCAAGCAAAGAAGAAATTCTTTTCTGACTTGAAGTATTATTTTTGGGAGGATCCATTTTTGTTTAGATTATGTAAAGATCACATGATCCGACGATGTGTGGCATGGCCCGAAATAATGAACATTCTTAATCAATGCCATGCTGGACCAGCTGGTGGTCATATGGGAGCCAATAGTACTACTTAAAAGGTACTAGAATCGGGATTTTATTGGCCCACTTTGTTTAGGGATAGCTATGAATTTGTATACAGATGTGATCGTTGCCAAAGGATTGGAAACATTTCATCTCATGATGAGATGCCCCAAAATGGAATTTTAGTGTGTGAAGTCTTTGATGCATGGGGGATCGATTTTATGGGACCGTTTCCAAATTCTTTTGGTAACAAATATATTCTTGTAGCTATAGATTATGTCTCTAAATGGCCGGAAGCCCAAGCCTTGGCAACCAATGATGCTAGGGTTGTGATGAAGTTTTTGAAGAAATTGTTTTCTCGATTTGGTACACCAAAAGTAATTATAAATGATAGGGGTACTCACTTTTGTAACTATCAGCTTGAGAAAGATTTCAAAAGACTAGGAGTTACACATAGATTTGCTACTCCTTATCATCCCCAAACTAGTGGCCAAGTTGAGAACACGAATAGGGAGATTAAACGAATTCTGGAAAAAACTGTAGAGCGATCCCGAAAGGTTTGGTCCGAGAAATTGGACAATGCTCTATGGGCTTTTAGGACTGCATTTAAAACTCCTTTGGGCACTACACCATTTAGACTAGTATATGAAAAAGCTTGTCATTTACCTATCGAAATTGAACATAATGCATATTGGGCTATTAAACAGATTAACCTTGATCTAGCTCGTGCAGGTGAACAGAGAAAGTTACATGTAAACGAGTTGGATGAGTGGAGGTTGCAAGCTTATGACAATGCTAGAATGTATAAGGAGCGTACCAAGAAATGGTATGACGCTCGCATTAAGGACAAGAAAGAGTTTCAAGCGGGAGATCAGGTATTATTGTACAATTCAAGGCTTCGACTCTTTCCGGGTAAGTTAAAGTCTCGATGGTCTGGTCCTTTTACTGTCAAGGAAGTTTTCCCCTATGGAGTGGTTGAAATAACTCACCCGGAAAAAGGAGATTTTAAAGTTAATGGGCACAGGCTCAAATTATACCTTGGAGGGGAAATACAAGACTTGAAGGAGGTTTTACACCTCCAAGACTAGGGTAGTTTACCCTACCGTCCAACTAATACGATGTTAAAGAAGTGCTGGGTGGGAGACAACCCACCGTTTTATGTTTTTGGTTTGTGTTATCATTTTGTTTTTGTTGTTTTATCATTCTTTTATTGGGTGGTTGTTTGTTTGTGTTGCATTCATTTGAATTTGTAGAGGGAATTTGATTTTTAGGAGTAAATTGAGCATATTAAAGGACACGCCCGTGTCATTGGGTGTGTCATTAATTTTTTCATGCAGTAGCTACAACACATCCAGTGACACGGTCGTGTCTATGAGCATGTCGTTTTGCATGAGAAACAGTAGCTATAACACGCCCAGTGACATGCCCGTGTCCATGGGCGTGTCTCTAAAAAAATGAAAAATGACAAAAAATTATCCAGCACGCCCTCAGAACACGCCCAAACTAGTGGACGTGTCGTTTGCTTTTTGTCACAGTACATGTGACACGTCCATGGACACGACCGTGTTTGTGGGCATGTCGATTATCATTTCATCCAGTACCTGTGACACGCCCATTGACTCGGTTGTGTCTATGAGCGTGTCGTATACACTATCTTTTATACTATAGAACACGCCCAGTGACACCGGCGTGTCAATGGGCGTGTCGATGTCTTTATATATAGAACTGAAGCAATTTTCATGCATTTCTCATTTTCTTTCTCATTTTCTCTCAACTTTCTTGCACTCCCACCTGCGCATTCACACACCCATTCACTTTAGGAAAGATTCTCACTCCCGGCTTGCATTAGTTGCGTGCATTTGCTCATTTTTTCCATTGAATTTGCTCTTTCCACGCGATTTTTGCTTTTCAGGTACGGAATCTCAATTTTTGCGAATTTTGTTTGTTTTCTTTCATTTTTCTTTCTTTTTTCGTATACATTCTTTGTATTTTCTTGTCTTTGCCTTGAAGTTGGAAGTTTCATGATGTGTTTGCTTTATTCTGATGTGTTTTTATTTCTCGTCATTTTTGCGGCATTTGATTAATTTTGATTTTTGTTTGTTATGAATTCCGTTTTGATTCGGATTTTGTTGATTTTTAAATTGGTTTGTAGTTTTAGTTGTATATTGATTGTTTTGTTTGTTGGATTCTAATTAATCGTCATTTTTGGAAAATGTCTTGTTATTGTGGGAATTACCTTTATTGTGGTATGTTTATTATTGTCGTTCGGATTGATTTGTTGCTTTTGGTTGATTATGTTTATTATTGTCGTTTGGATTGGTTTGTTGCTTTTGGTTGATTAAGCGTGTATTGCCATAGGTGGATTACGTTTGGGTATTCTTTATTGTTATAATGCCGAAATTTTGGTAACCTTGTATCATGCTATCCTTGTGTTGTTATTGAGGAATCTTTTTGGTTTGTTTTGCAGACTAACCGACAATGGGGCCTCGCAAACAATCATCTTCCCAGCTTCCCACTAAGCGTGCACGAGGGGAAGGCAGTTCCAGCCAACCCGCTACCCGTCTAACTTCTAAATTCATGGCTGCCCACAAATGCCTTAGATTTTTGAATGCCGAGGAAAGAAGGCTGTTCGAACTCTTCCGCAACAAAGAATGGTCCCCACCTTGTGTTCTAGATTAGGATGCTATGGAACTGGCTAATATTGCAGTAGATATTTGGGAATTAATTAATCAACCAGGGTGGGACCAACTATTCTCCATTAATGAGCCTTCCTATCGAGAGCTGACACTGGAATTTTACTGCACCTTCCAGTTCCAGAAGACCAAGGTTTTTATTACTGAGCCAACGATTAAATTCAGACTGGGAGGGCAGAGATTCATCATGAGCATTAATGACCTTGGGGTGCATCTCGGGTTATATACTGAAGAGGAGATACAGACCTTTGACTATCTAAACTCCGAGGTGGATTTTGTTGAGTATGAGGTTGCTCCTCCTAGGGTTTGGCGGACCTTTGCACCCACTGCCAATAAGTATCAACCCAAGGTCTCTAAGGCATCCAACTTTGAGTCTTTCCCCTGCCGAGTGGTGCCCAACTTATTAGTTCACATTCTTACAGCTCGGCTAAGTAGCACAGGGGTGGTAACCTTGCAAGATCTATTTTTTTACACTGCATGGTACAGAAGACCCGGTGCAATGTCGTACATGCCATCACACATTTTTTCTACAAGCAGTCTAAGAAAGGAGCATCAGGTACTTTACATGGTGGCATGTATGTCACGAGACTCGCTCGTCGTCTGGGTGTGTTAGATGGCTGCTTACCTATGGCGGTGGATGGTATGCCCAAGTTGTTGGGTATGGACATATTAAAGAGATTGAACCGAGAGAAGGTAGCTGGGCTACAGGTAACTCCTATGGATTCAGATATACCAGAGGCAGCTCCTTCTGCTCCTCCTTCAGATATACCACCACCTCGACCGTCAGATTTTTCGGGTTCATCCACCGCCGCTGGGCCTTCGACCGCTGCTGCTACACCTTCTTCTTCTGCTGGACCTTCTTTTGTCCAGACTCCTGCATTCCGGGATTGGCATCAGTCAGTTAATGTTGAGTGGGATGATGACAGGAAACCCACAGATTTAGAGCGTCAGATTTGTAGGATTGAGGGGAAGATAGGGAATATTGAGCTGAATCAAAATAAGATCTTAACCCAGCAGGACCAGCTGCAGCAGTTTATACTTAACCAGTCTACTTCTTTCCAAGCCCAGCTGGATCACGAGATCTTGAGATGGAAATGGCTGGAGCAATCCATGTTGGAGTTCTGGCGGTATCAAGGGTTTCACCCTTCGCAACCTCCACCTCCACCAACTAGCCACCTGCCCCTGAACCTGCACCTGCACCTCCAGTTGATGTTTCCGATGATGAGACTAGCAATGACGATTCCGGCGATGACCGATTTTTGACTAGCCCACATTTTTATTTTTATTTTATTTTCATTTCTTTGCTTGTTTAATATTCTTTTTAGTTTTCTTTCTTTTTCATTACTTTTGGACAATTGTTATTTTCTTTAAAAATTGTTTCTTTTGTTTGTTATTTTATTTATTTATGTCTTAACCTTATTTTTTCTTATTTTTGCATTTTAGATTTTTGTTTTGAGACAAATCCTCCTTCACCATACTTGTTAGACAAATGATCTTAATTTTGATCCTTGACAACTCAAATGGATGATCTATTTAACTTGTGTTTGAGAAATCTTGTTGCAGGATTAGGTTGCTTCAATTAAAGGTAAACAGAACAAGTATAGCGGTCGCACCTCACCTAAATACGACCGCTCCAAGCAATTACAGAATGAAACCTTGTCACAGTAGGTTTCGCGGTCAGAAGTTCGACCTCAGTCGCGACCGCTCCTACAGAATAGCGACCGTCCTAATATTTGCACGACCGCTACTCAAGGAACTTAAATCATTACAATCATAGTAAGGTTCACGGTGACAAGAACGGTGAATGATTCGACCTCGCTTACCACTTTAGCGACCGCCCCATTCAGAGTCGCGACCGCCCAACAATTCAAGAAGAAATTGCTCAAAGAGACAGTAGTGTTCGCGTCCTCAGGTGCGTCCAGAAGTTCGACGCGAAAATGTGAGTTTGACCGCGAAAAGCTACCAAGGGCGACCGCGAAGATTCAAATTATGGCGGACATCTCTTTTGCTCTGTCAGAAAGTGACACGTGACATGACCGTTGTAAACCCACTTCAATATTCAAAAAGGGCGACCGCACCTCTGCTTGGCGCGACCGTCCCGACAAACATAGCATGGGCAAGAAACGGTCCGACAAACACATCATGGGCAAGATTCCAGCTGCAGAGCACTAAAATTCGACCGTTGAAGTTTTTCAAAAGTAGCGACCGTCCCTTGTTAAAAGGACGACCGCGTGAAGCATGAGCGCGACCATCCTTGTATGAAGGGCGACCGCGAAGTGCTTCGGATAGTTTAAGTAAAGAAGGTCTAATTTGCCAAGACTTTATTCTCAACATCAATAACGGCTAGTAAGACCACATTGGCTATAAATACAAAGTTTCTATGAGAAAACAAAAAAGAGACAACATTGAGAAAAGATTTTCATAGCCAAGCAACAAATTTTCTTTTACTTGTATTTGAATTGTTATGAATGTTAGGTGTTAGCATTGAAAACACCATTGTATAAGTTCGAGTGTAAGCTTGGGAAACACTTGGGTTGTGAGAGTAAGCCTTGTAAAACTCTTGTTAGGTTGTGAGAGTGAGCCTTGTAAAACTCTTGTTTGGGTTGTAAGTGTGAGCCTAAGAAAAATACTTGTAAAGTTGGAAGTGAGCTTGTGAAAACTTCAAAGACTAGTGGAACCTTAACAAGTTGTTAAGGAAGTGGATGTAGGATTGAAGTAAATCCGAACCACTATAAATCTTGTGTGTTCTTTCTTTCCTCCATTACTCAACCAACTCTCTATTCCGCATTTCTTGTTTGTTGAGTTTTTTAAATTGTCATTATTTATTGAGGAAACCAATTCACCCCCCCTCTTGGTTGCCATCTTGGGACAACAATTGGTATCAGAGCCCTGAGATTTCTTGAACTTAATTGTGAAATCTGATCCACAATGGCAACTTCTTCTTCATCAAGCTCTCATGGAAATCTTAACTCTATTCTTAGACCCTACTTTGATGGAACGGATTACTCATACTGGAAACACAAAATGTATTTGTTTCTAGATAGTGAAGGGATTGAACTATGGGATTTCGTGGAAAATGAGTGGAAATCTCCCACTCATGAAGTTGACGGTATTCAAGTTCCACTTCCCAAAGCTCAATGGTCAACTAGCAATATCAGAGATCGATTCAAGAACAATAGAGCTGCTTCCATCTTGATGAACTCCATTTCAAGAGAAGAAGGTGGAAGAGTTCAACATTTAACTTGTGCACATTGCATTTGGAAAACACTTGAAAACTACCATGAAGGTACAACTCAGGTAAGATTTACCAAGAAACAAATGCATGTTCATGAGTATGAGCTATTCAAGATGAAACCAAATGAAAATGTCATCGACATGACCAATCGCTTACTTGCAATTGTCAATGAACTAAAGAAGTATGGCAAGGTATATGATCAAGGTGATGTAAACAGTAAAATCTTGAGAGCCCTAAGAGCTAGAAAGAACTTTGAATCCAAAGTATCATCCATAGAAGAAGCTCATGATCTCAGCACATTAAGAACCGATGAACTAGTTGGTAAATTACTCACTTTTGAGCTGCACAGTGAAAAAGAAGAAGATCAAGGTGAGAAAGAAAAGAGAAAACCAATTGCACTCAAAGCAATCAAAGAAGCTGAGAGCTCAAGCAATGAAGATACTGATGATGAAGATGTAATGGCTATGTTCTCAAAAAGAATGATTGAATGGAAAAGGAAGAAAAGATTACAAGCAAACAAAGGTACACCTCCTAAATTCTCCTTCAAAGATAAAGAAAAGAAAAATGAGGTGAAGTGCTATGAATGTGGAAAAACTGGTCACATCAAATCGGATTGCTACAAATTGAAGAACAAAAGGAAATGGGATAAAGAAAAGAAAAAGTCTCTCAAAGCCACATGGGATGACTCTTCCTCAAGTGAAGAAGAAGAAGAGGAAGGAATTGCAAATCTTTGTCTCATGGCTATTGAAGATGACTCCCATAAGGTAAGTACTCAATCCTTTGATCTTGTAGCACATGATGATATAAATGATACAGATGATAGTGACTTGATTGAGCACATGAATTCTAAAATAGAAAAATATTTCTCTAAAATGATGCTCTATAAAGAGAAAAACTCTAAGTTAGAAAAGGATTTTATATGCTTAAAGAACTCTACCTTAGAATTGAAAACCTCAAATGAACACTTAATAAATACAATAGGAGAATTAAATAAAAGCTCACATGACTTAGAAAAGGTGATTAAAGAGAATGAGGCATTGAAGCATGAACTAAAAGAACTAAAAGAATCAATTTCCAGATTTCATAAAGGAAAGGAAGCATTGAACACATTAATTAATAATCAAAGATCACCTTCCTTGAAATATGGATTAGGATTCAATGGCTCAACCAACATTGCACCTAGCAAACCAACATTTGTGAAAGCATCTACAACTAAAATTTCTGATGTTCATATCAAAGATGCTTGCACCAAGTCTAAAAGAACTTCTTATGGTTCACTAGGAGATAAAGCCAAAAATAATTATGCATTGTTGTTCACTAAACTTGTACAAAAGAAATCACATACTTGTAGTTGTATGTATAATGCAAAAAGAAAAATGCAGAAGCATAGGATACCATGGCAATGCACATATTGCATGAAATTTGGTCACAAAAATTTCTATTGTTATATAAGAAAAGCTCATCTCAATTTAGAAGGCACTCTTTCTACTAACCATCAAGGACCCAACTATATGTGGGTACCTAAAAGAAGATGATCACAATTGTCTTGCAGGTATGCCTAAAATCTACTACCAATGAAAGCACATGGCTTGTGGATAGTGGATGCTCAAGGCATATGACTGGAAATGCAAAGCTCTTTACAAGTATTACCTATAAACATGGAGGTAACGTAACTTTTGGAAACAATGCTAAAGGTAAAATTCTTGGTGTTGGCTCCATTGGTTCTATTGGTAAGGATTTAATTGAAGATGTATGGCTTGTTGATTGTTTGAAACATAACTTGCTAAGTGTTAGTCAACTTTGTGATAAAGCATACTTTGTCAAGTTTGATTCCAAGGAATGCAAAATCACAAATTCAAATGATGTTATCATATTTAAGGGCACTAGAACAAACAACACTTACAATGTCAGCATACATTCAAATCATACATGTTTAATGTCCACTAATAATGATGCATGGTTATGGCATAGAAGACTAGGACATGCTGGTATGGATCAATTGAAATATATTTGTAATGAGAACTTAGTTGATGGCTTACCTAAGATAAAATATGATAAAGATAGGATTTGTGAACCTTGTCAACATGGTAAGCAACATAAAAGCTCATTTAAATCAAAGAGTGTTATAAGCACATCTAGACCTTTAGAGCTCATTCATTTAGATTTGTTTGGACCAAATAGAGTTACAAGCTTAGGATGTAACACCCCCACATTCAATACATGCACACTACAAACACCACAATGTAGTACACATGCACTAAACATAGGGATGCTACGGATTTTCTTAACATTCAAAACATTTTAAAAGATACCATCATCTTTCTCATTATGCATTTTAGTAAATAAGTAATTAGCTTGTAATACAAAATAAAATAGATATATATATACATTTAGTTAATACGCAGCGGAATTTTATCAAATATTTACATATATGAAAACATTTAATTTTGTATTTACAAATATACACATATGTACATTAAAATCATTACTTTACAAAATATAAGAGAGTTATACATGATTGGCAAGTCTCCTCTGATCTTTAAGTTCCCAAAATCAACTCTTCACTGTTTACTCTCACTCGGTCTCGAAGAACTCTCGGGTTCAACTCTATTACCTGCGCGATCAAACACTATCGCGCTAAGCCAACGGCTTAGTAAGACAAAATGTGCTAGTGTTATGCTTCAGTGCAATGCAATGCCAATTCTCAATCCATTTTATACATGTAACATCATATATGCAAGGCTAACAACATACCTTTACATTTCATATGCCTCATTAGTTATTCATTTAACCATTCATGAACAACATTAAACAAATCATGACTCACATTAAACAAAGACAAGCATTGGGCCCAAGACACACTAATATGCTATTCGATTTTCAGAGTTAATGCTTTGGTTTTGTTATCACATCTATCATTATCATATACCCAACTAGGCTTCAAGGATTAAGTTCAACCAAGCTTCAAGGGGAGCAAAGCATGCTAAGCTTCAACCCAACTTGGCTTCAAGAACCAACCCAACCTAGCTTCAAGGGTTGTAACATCTCAATTAGGCTTCAAGGATTCAATCCAACCTAACTTCAAGAGATTGTTACTATCATTAGGCATGCCACCAATAACATACTCTGAAAATGGAATAACACATTAGCCACACAATTCATTTACATATCATTCTCAATTCTCATCAATTAGGCAAACATGCCATATATCTTTCAATTGAACCATCATAGCCAATCACAATGGCTTTATAGCATTTCATATCTCAATTCATATTGTGTATATAGCATTATTAGTATCACATTTCAAAGTACATTATTCATAATACACATCACCATTCACAAGCCTCACAATACACAATACATAACCTTGTTCATGTAATATCATATGCATTATCAATTCCATATCATCTCACATTTCATGATTCAACAATGATGTTAGACAAATGATCTCTATTTTGATCCTTGACAACTCAAATGGATGATCTATTTAACATGTATTTGAGAATCTTGTTGTAGGATTAGATTGCTTCCAATATGGTGAACAGAACCTTCCTAGCGGTCGCACCTCACCTGAATACGACCGCGCCATACAATTACAAGATGAAACCTTATTACAGTAGGTTTCGCGGCCAGAAGCCCGACCTAAGTCACGACCGCACCTCACAATCAAAAGATGAAACATTATTACAGTAGGTTTCGCGGTCAGAAGCCCGACCTAAGTCGCGACCGCACATGAATAATAGCGACCGCCCCAAATTACGTGTCTCTCATGCATAAACCCTAAATGTAGCCAAATTTCTTTTGGTTAACTTAACACACATTGTACACAACATTACCTCATTCAAATGGACATAATCAACATCATTAGCAATTATTTTACATGCTCATCACAATATTTTCATCACCAACATTCATTAACAATACATTTGATACTCTATCACATTTACAAACAAAAGTGTTTTAAGATTAAACAACATATGCATATTTGTACCCATATAATTTGTACTTACCTTTAGCACCAATTATACAACTCTAAACACTTCCTTTTCTCCAAGAATTCTTCACTTCTCAAATTAGAGCAAATCACTTTCTTCCAAAACCTAATCCAAAATAACACAATATAATTTATCACTTACCATTTCCAAAACCCTAAAACCAACATCACTCTTAACTTATCATCTTCAAATCCAAAACCAACACCACAACCAATTAAATCCAACATATAACAATCAACACAACCCCACTTTAAAATCCACAATCAACTCACAAACAACTTAAATAACTTAAAAGAATCAAGAGAAACTTACCAAATATAGTAAATCTTCTTGGATTTCCACTTAACCACTTAGAACTTCTTCAATTTGAGCTCAAAATATCATCAAACCTTTGCTTTCTCTCTTGTTCTTTAGGTTGGCCGGCCACACGTGAAAAGAAGAAAAGAAATTGATCAAAATAAAAGTCAAACTCTCTTTTAATCTCCACCACACAAATTCAAAAGAAGAATTACCAAAATGCCCTCTTTAACATAGTTAAACTTCTTTTCATTATGCATGCCCTTTATAGTAATTTCAATAACAACCCAAAAATATCTTCTTCCACTTAACCATCACCTTGACTCTTCATTTGACCAATTTATATGTTATATATATCATCATATACTCTCTCTAAACCCTATTTTCTTTCCCAATTTCTTTTCTCTTACAATTAACACATATATTCAATCCAATATAACAACAACAACAATAACAACAACATAATCACAACTTCTAGAGCATATATGAGGATATTACAATTCTCCCCCTCTAAAAAGAAAATTTTTTCCTCGAAATTACCTGATATCAAAGCTGAAACAACTGAGGATATTGCTCTCGCATGGATTGTTCACTTTCCCAAGTTGCTTCTTCTTTTCCATGATTCTTCCATAGAACTTTCACCAATGGCACACTCTTGTTCCTCAACTCTTTCACTTCACGTGCCAAAATAGCAACTGGTTCCTCTTCAAACGTCAAATCTTGATTCACCTCGATAGATTCAATCGGCAACACATGAGATGGATCCGATCTGTATCTCCTCAACATAGAAACATGAAATACATTATGAATACGATCCAACTCAGGTGGCAAAGCGAGTCGATACGCAACTGGCCCAACTCTTTCCAAAACTTCATACGGTCCAATGAAACGAGGACTCAATTTCCCTTTCCGACCGAACCTCAATAGCTTCTTCCAAGGAGACACTTTCAAAAATACCTTATCTCCAACATCAAACTCTATGTCTCTCCTTTTCAGATCTGCATAAGACTTCTGTCGATCTGAAGCTGCTTTCAACTTGCCTCGAATCAACTTCACTTTCTCTTCAGTTTCTTGAATCAAATCAGGCCCAATTAACTTACCTTCACCAATCTCATTCCAACACAAAGGTGTCCGACACCGTCTACCATACAGTGCTTCGAATGGTGCCATACCAATGCTAGATTGGTGACTGTTATTGTAAGCAAACTCCACAAGAGGTAAAAATCTATCCCAACTTCCAAAGAAATCAATGACACAGCTTCTCAACATATCCTCAATAATTTGTATCACTCTCTCAGACTGCCCATCTGTCTGCGGATGAAAAGCAGTACTGAAGTGTAATCGAGAACCCAAAGCACTATGCAAACTCTTCCAAAATCTTGAAGTAAACCTGGGATCTCGATCAGACACTAAAGAAGTTGGAACACCATGCAACTTCACAATCTCATGGATATACAGCTCAGCCAATCTCTCCAAAGAGTAATCCATCCGAACCGGAAGGAAATGAGCTATCTTAGTCATTCTATCCACAATCACCCATATAACATCATGCTTCTTTTGTGTCAATGGCAAACCAGACACAAAATCCATCGTCACTCTATCCCACTTCCATTCTGGTACTGATAATGGTTGAAGCAACCCGGTTGGAACTTGATGCTCTGCTTTTACCTTCTGACATGTGAGACATTTCGATACAAACTCAGCAATATCTCTCTTCAAACCTATCCACCAGTAATGCTGTCTCAAATCATGATACATCTTTGTATTACCCGGATGCATAGCAAACACTGACTGATGTGCTTCTTCCAAAATGATTCTTTTCAAATCAGCATCATCGGGTACACACAATCGGTTCTTAAACCAGAGACTCCCATCACCTTTCACAACAAAATCTCTAGTCTTCCCATTCTTGCAATCTGAAATAATCTTTTGAATCTTCTCATCAGCCAACTGAGCTTCTTTGATCTGATCCAATAAAATTGGTTTCAATTGCAACTATGCCAATAATGCACCATCATTACAAGCTACAAAACTGGCATGCAAAGCTCTCAACTCAACAAGCAACGAGAGCGAGTAAACAGTTAAACCAGCTAAAGACTTCCGACTCAAGGCATCAGCAACAATATTTGCTTTACCTGGATGATAATCAATCAAACAGTCGTAGTCTTTAATCAATTCCAACCATCTCCTCTGCCGAAGATTAAGCTCTTTCTGAACCCCCAAATATTTCAAACTTTTGTGATCAGTGTAGATAAAACATTTCTCCCCAAATAGATAATGTCGCCAAATCTTCAATGCAAACACAATGGCTGCTAGCTCCAAATCATGGGTCGGATAGTTAAGCTCATGCGGTTTCAACTGTCGAGATGCATAAGCTATAACTTTACCTTCTTGCATCAGCACACACCCCAAACCACTATGTGAAGCATCACTGTAAATCACATATGGTTTGCCTTCCACAGGTAAAGTAAGAACAGGCGCTTGAGTCAACATTTCTCTCAACTGCTCAAAGCTAGCCTGACACTGATCTGTCCACACAAATCTAACTCCCTTCCGAAGCAATCTGGTGAGTGGAGTAGCTATCAAAGAAAATCCTTTCACAAACCGTCGGTAATAGCCTGCCAAACCCAGAAAACTTCTAACTTCAGTCACAGACTTGGGTGGACTCCAATTCAGAATAGCTTCAACTTTACTCGGATCAACTCTAATACCTTCTGCTGAAACTATATGACCAAGAAAAGCTACTTGGTCCAACCAGAACTCACACTTCGACAGTTTAGCAAACAACTGCTTCTCTCTCAAAATCTGCAACACAATCCGCAGATGCTTGTCATGCTCTACCTCATTACGCGAATACACCAGAATATCATCTATAAACACTACCACAAACTGATCCAAATAGGGCCTAAACACCCTATTCATCAAGTCCATAAAAGCTGCAGGTGCATTCGTCAAACCAAAAGGCATAACTAGAAATTCATAATGCCCATACCTGGTCCGAAAGGCTGTCTTAGAAATGTCTTCAGCTTTAACTCTCAATTGATGGTACCCAGATCTCAAATCAATTTTAGAAAACACAGCTGGACCCTTCAATTGATCAAAGAGATCATCAATTCTAGGCAAAGGATATTTATTTTTAATAGTCACCTTGTTCAATTGCCTATAATCGATACACAACCTCATAGTACCATCTTTCTTCTTCACAAATAACACAGGAGCTCCCCAAGGAGAAACACTGGGGCGAATAAATCCTTTGTCTAACAACTCCTGCAATTGCACTTTCAATTCCCTCAATTCTGCTGGTGCCATTCTATAAGGAGTAATAGAGATAGGAGTGGTACCAGGCAACAATTCAATACCAAACTCCACCTCTCTCTCAGGAGGTAATCATGGCAACTCCTCTGGAAACACATCTGAGAACTCTGCAACTGTGGCAATGCTATCAATAGGGGAACCCTTCACTCTAGTATCTATCACATGAGCAAGATAAGCTTCACACCCCTTTCTAACCAATCTCCTAGCTGCAACAGCTGAAACAAATAAGGAGGCTAGCTGTTCCTGCTCATTAGATACTATCACTTCTCTACCATCAGCAGTTCTCAAAGAAACAATTTTCCTTTTACAGTCTACCACAGCTCCATGTCTAGATAGCCAATCCATACCTAGGATCACATCATATTCCTTAAATGGCATCTCAATCAAATCTCCAAGGAACTCCTCACCTTGCACCCTCACTGCACTATCTCGGTGCACCTTACTCACAACCACACTATGCCCTAAAGGATTTGTCACCAACACATCAAATCCTAGGGACTCAGCATGCATATCAGACACAGGTAAAACAGATGCACTAATATAAGAATGGGTGGATCCGGGATCAATCAAAGCAAGTACTGCAGTATCAAATAAAAAAAAAGTACCAGCTATGACTGCCGAAGCATCTGGCTGCCTCTGCATAACATACATCCTCTGGGAAGACCCAACCTCCTCTGGTCTACTCTCTCTGGATAAAGAACCTCCTCTAGCACTGAACCCAGATCTGCCTCCCCGGTTGCTACCTTTGCCTCCCCGACCTCCCCTCACACTAGGTCCAGAAGCTGCAGTATCAACTGACATCTGCTCTTGTCTCTCAGGACAATCTCTAACAAAGTGATTAGGTGATCCCATCTGAAGCATACCCTTGCTACACCAGTCTTCCAGTAAGGACCACCATGTGGCCTACCACAATGAATGCAAATGGGTGGAGTGGATCTCTGAGTCATTGGGGTCGGAGCACTCGCCACTGAAGCTGCAGGTCTAAATCTCTGCCTCTGAAACTGCACTGACCTACCAGTTGACCTCTGACTCCTACTAACTCTAGGAACAAAGCTTCCTTTACCTCTCTTAACAGAAGAAGACCCTGCCTCAAACTGGGGCCTCCTAACCCTAACCTCTTCCTCTGAAGCAGCTGCAATAACTTGAGCTCGCTCCACACTCCTAGCTGCTGCCACTAGCTGGGAGAAATCGTAATATCTAGATCCAGCCACTAAGCACATGATAGAGGGCCTCAATCCCTCCTCAAACCTCCTGCATCTATCTATCTCATCAGCTATAATGCCCCCAGCATACTGGCTCAATCGAATAAACTCAACCTCATATTCAGTTACAGTCTTGCTGTCTTACTTCAAGCTCAAGAACTCCATCTTCTTCATGTCTTTGTACTCCCTAGGAGTATACTTCAATTCAAACTCTCTCAGAAAGTCAGCATAGGACAAGGTTGGTGGATCATCCATAGAATGGGGCACTGTCCTCCACCAGTCGTATGCATCCTTCTGGAGCAAAGATCTTGCATAATCAAACTTTTCCTCCGAGGTGGCTTGCAACTGAATAAAGATCCTCTGTACTTTATCAAGCCACTGCTCTGCTATAGCTGGATCAACTATACCCAGGAAATCCTCTGCTCCATACTTCCTTAGTTTATCATAGTGCCTCACTGATACCACAGGCTGAGGGGGTGGTGGTGGTTGCACTGGTGCTTGCCTCAAAGCTTCTACCACATGCCTAACCCAAGCTGGTGGAACCTCCTCACCAACTGGTCTACCCGACACCGAAGCAGGTGCCTCCTCAGCACTAACAACCCTAACTCCATCATCAGGGACAATACTCTCAGCACTACCCTCAACTGACTGGCGTGAGTGAGAGTCCATCACAACCTAAGTCTGTAAACACAGCAGATTACATCTTATTAAAGATCAGAGACTGCCAATCCCAAACATATATGTTATTCAAAACCACTTTTTAAGTAAAAATATTCTTTTTATTACATTTTACCTAGGTTGAGAATCTCAAACCTAGGCTCTGATACCAAAACAATTGTAACACCCCCACATTCAATACATGCACACTACAAACACCACAATGTAGTACACATGCACTAAACATAGGGATGCTACGGATTTTCTTAACATTCAAAACATTTTAAAAGATACCATCATCTTTCTCATTATGCATTTTAGTAAATAAGTAATTAGCTTGTAATACAAAATAAAATATATATATATATATACATTTAGTTAATACGCAGCGGAATTTTATCAAATATTTACATATATGAAAACATTTAATTTCGTATTTACAAATATACACATATGTACATTAAAATCATTACTTTACAAAATATAAGAGAGTTATACATGATTGGCAAGTCTCCTCTGATCTTTAAGTTCCCAAAATCAACTCTTCACTGTCTACTCTCACTCGGTCTCGAAGAACTCTCGGGTTCAACTCTATTACCTGCGCGATCAAACACTATCGCGCTAAGCCAATGGCTTAGTAAGACAAAATGTGCTAGTGTTATGCTTCAGTGCAATGCAATGCCAATTCTCAATCCATTTTATACATGTAACATCATATATGCAAGGCTAACAACATACCTTTACATTTCATATGCCTCATTAGTTATTCATTTAACCATTCATGAACAACATTAAACAAATCATGACTCACATTAAACAAAGACAAGCATTGGGCCCAAGACACACTAATATGCTATTCGATTTTCAGAGTTAATGCTTTGGTTTTGTTATCACATCTATCATTATCATATACCCAACTAGGCTTCAAGGATTAAGTTCAACCAAGCTTCAAGGGGAGCAAAGCATGCTAAGCTTCAACCCAACTTGGCTTCAAGAACCAACCCAACCTAGCTTCAAGGGTTGTAACATCTCAATTAGGCTTCAAGGATTCAATCCAACCTAACTTCAAGAGATTGTTACTATCATTAGGCATGCCACCAATAACATACTCTGAAAATGGAATAACACATTAGCCACACAATTCATTTACATATCATTCTCAATTCTCATCAATTAGGCAAACATGCCATATATCTTTCAATTGAACCATCATAGCCAATCACAATGGCTTTATAGCATTTCATATCTCAATTCATATTGTGTATATAGCATTATTAGTATCACATTTCAAAGTACATTATTCATAATACACATCACCATTCACAAGCCTCACAATACACAATACATAACCTTGTTCATGTAATATCATATGCATTATCAATTCCATATCATCTCACATTTCATGATTCAACAATGATGTTAGACAAATGATCTCTATTTTGATCCTTGACAACTCAAATGGATGATCTATTTAACATGTATTTGAGAATCTTGTTGTAGGATTAGATTGCTTCCAATAAGGTGAACAGAACCTTCCTAGCTGTCGCACCTCACCTAAATACGACCGCGCCATACAATTACAAGATGAAACCTTATTACAGTATTCGCGGCCAGAAGCCTGACCTAAGTCGCGACCGCACCTCACAATCAAAAGATGAAACATTATTACAGTAGGTTTCGCGGTCAGAAGCCCGACCTAATGGCGACCGCACATGAATAATAGCGACCGCCCCAAATTACGTGTCTCTCATGCATAAACCCTAAATGTAGCCAAATTTCTTTTGGTTAACTTAATACACATTGTACACAACATTACCTCATTCAAATGGACATAATCAACATCATTAGCAATTATTTTACATGCTCATCACAATATTTTCATCACCAACATTCATTAACAATACATTTGATACTCTATCACATTTACAAACAAAAGTGTTTTAAGATTAAACAACATATGCATGTTTGTACCCATATAATTTGTACTTACCTTTAGCACCAATTATACAACTCTAAACACTTCCTTTTCTCCAAGAATTCTTCACTTCTCAAATTAGAGCAAATCACTTTCTTCCAAAACCTAATCCAAAATAACACAATATAATTTATCACTTACCATTTCCAAAACCCTAAAACCAACATCACTCTTAACTTATCATCTTCAAATCCAAAACCAACACCACAACCAATTAAATCCAACATATAACAATCAACACAACCCCACTTTAAAATCCACAATCAACTCACAAACAACTTAAATAACTTAAAAGAATCAAGAGAAACTTACCAAATATAGTAAATCTTCTTGGATTTCCACTTAACCACTTAGAACTTCTTCAATTTGAGCTCAAAATATCATCAAACCTTTGCTTTCTCTCTTGTTCTTTAGGTTGGCCGGCCACACGTGAAAAGAAGAAAAGAAATTGATCAAAATAAAAGTCAAACTCTCTTTTAATCTCCACCACACAAATTCAAAAGAAGAATTACCAAAATGCCCTATTTAACATAGTTAAACTTCTTTTCATTATGCATGCCCTTTATAGTAATTTCAATAACAACCCAAAAATATCTTCTTCCACTTAACCATCACCTTGACTCTTCACTTGACCAATTTATATGTTATATATATCATCATATACACAACATATACCATTCTCTCTAAACCCTATTTTCTTTCCCAATTTCTTTTCTCTTACAATTAACACATATATTCAATCCAATATAACAACAACAACAATAACAACAACATAATCACAACTTCTAGAGCATATATGAGGATATTACATAGGAGGCAAATCATATGCATTTGTTCTTGTTGATGACTACTCTAGATTCACATGGATTAATTTCTTAGCTCAAAAGAATGAAGCCTTTAATTACTTCAAAACCTTTGCAAAAAGAGTTCAAAATGAAAAAGGATATGTGATCACATCTATTAGAAGTGATCATGGCAAAGAATTTGAAAATGAAAACTTTGAAAACTTTTGCAATGAACTTGGCATTTCACATAATTTTTCTGCTCTTAGAACTCCACAGCAAAATGGTGTAGTTGAAAGAAAAAATAGAACTTTAATCAAAATGGCTAGAACAATGCTCAATGAATATGATTTACCATCTTATTTTTGGGCGGAAGCCGTTAATACAGCTTGTTACATTGCAAATCGTGTTTATAAAAGGCATTTAACTAATAAAACTTCTTATGAGCTATGGAATGGAAGAATACCCATAATTGGATATTTTAGAGTATTTGGATGCAAATGCTTCATATTGAATACCAAGGATAATCTTGGAAAATTCTCATCCAAATCATATGAAGGCATATTCTTAGGATATTCATCATATAGCAAAGCATATAGAGTATTTAATATGAAAACTCTAGTTATAGAAGAATCAATGCATGTTGTATTTGATGAATCATCTAAACTTGATCAAAAGAAAGGTATTACTTTCAATGACCCTGCAGGTACTCTTGAACCTCTTGAATCTATTGATGCTCCAAAGATCAATCAACTTGAAGAAAAGACTCAAGATCTACCTAAGGATTGGCAATACAAGAAAGATCATCCAAAGGACCTCATCATTGGAGAAACATCAAAGGGAGTAACTACTAGATCTAAAATTAATCATGTTGATGTTAATGTTGCTTTTGTTTCTCAAATTGAACCAAAAACTATTGAGGAAGCTTTAAATGATGAAAATTGGATAACTGCAATGCAAGATGAACTTAATCAATTTGAAAGAAATAATGTTTGGCAACTTACTCCTAGACCTATAGATCATTCTATAATAGGATGCAAATGGGTTTATAGGAATAAGCTTGATGAAAATGGTCACATCATTAGAAATAAAGCAAGATTGGTAGCCAAAGGTTATAATCAAGAAGAAGGTATTGACTATGATGAAACCTTTGCCCCAGTATCCAGATTAGAAGCTATTAGAATATTACTTGCTTTTGCATGTCATATGAATTTTAAGCTTTATCAAATGGATGTCAAAAGTGCATTCCTAAACGGACTCATAAATGAAGAAGTTTATGTTGAACAACCTCCTGGTTTTGAAAACTACAAATTTCCTGATCATGTTTTCAAACTTACCAAAGCTTTATATGGATTAAAGCAAGCACCTAGAGCTTGGTATGATAAACTTAGTGCATATTTGCTTGAAAATGGTTTTTCAAAAGGAAAAGTAGACACAACTCTTTTTGTTAAAAAGGATAAGCACAACATTTTGATTGTACAAATTTATGTGGATGACATAATATTTGGAGCTACTAATGAAGCCTTGTGCAAAGAATTTGCTTCTTGTATGACTAGGGAATTTGAAATGAGCATGATGGGTGAACTCAAGTTTTTCCTTGGACTGCAAGTCAAGCAATGTAAAGATGGGATCTTCATCAACCAATCCAAATATACAAAAGAACTCATCAAGAAATTTGGAATGGATGGCTGCAAAACTAGCAAAACTCCTATGAGCACATCATTGAAATTAGGTAAAGATGATAATGGTAAAGCAGTAGATGAGAAGAAATATCGAGGTATCATCGGATCACTACTTTACTTAACTGCTTCTAGGCCTGATATAATGTATAGTGTATGTCTTTGTGCTAGATTTCAAACTAGTCCTAAAGAATCACACTTGAATGCCACTAAGAGAATCTTGAAATATTTGAGTGGTACAATACATTTAGGACTTTGGTATCCTAAAAACACATCATTTCATATTATAGGATTTTCAGATGCAGATTATGCTGGTAGTATATTAGATAGGAAGAGCACAACAGGAGCATGTCACTTTCTTGGTAATTGTCTAGTTTCTTGGCATAGTAAGAAACAAGCATCGGTTGCTTTATCCACAACGGAAGCTGAATATGTTGCAGCATGTTTTTGTTGCACACAAGTATTATGGATGAAACAACAATTGTTTGACTATGGTAAAGTGTTTAACAATATCTCCATTAAATGTGACAACACTAGTGCTATCAATTTGTCTAAAAATCCTATCCAACATTCTAGATCCAAGCATATAGATATTAGACATCATTTCTTGAGGGAAAATGTACAAAATCAAAATATAATCTTAGAATTTATAGATACAGAAAATCAACTTGCTGATGTCTTTACAAAACCCTTGAATGAAGATAGACTTAACTTCATCAAACTCAATTTAGGAATGATTGATGGAATCACTTTGAGCTAATTAAAATTTTTGCCTTACAATAAAGTTTCTATGTGCATGAAATTAATTTTTCTTAACATACTTGGAATATCTTTCATCTTTCCTTAAATCTTTCATTTTTAAGTCTGTTGCGGTCGCTCCAGTATCCCTTCGCGATCGCTACTTCCTCTGCTAGTTTCATTCAATAAAAATCTCTGTGCGCGGTCGAGAAAATTTGTGCGCGGCCGCACCAATTTGAATAGTTTCGACCGTTACAGACAGTTTCTTCCCTCGCTAGCGTACCTATCTTACTAATGGCCGCTAGACCCCATTTCGCGATCGCACCTTGTTAAATCTGCGACCGCACCCTGTACACTCTGCTCGAAAATTTATAACCGTTGGCTGTGTGACAGGTCGCAACTCTTTATTTTCAACTGTCATAAATGGCTATTTTCTTAATTCCATCTATTTAAGAGTGTGTTACAACAGTTTATCTGATATTTTGCCTATCAAAGTACACAAACCTCCCTCTGAAACCCTAAAAACCTCTCAATATCATCTGTTTCTCAATCACTCTCTGTTTTTCATATTACTCCTACTCCTGTTTTCAATGGCTCCCAAAAGAAAAACCACCTCCAAAATAAAGGGTCAAGCCAAGAGAGTTCCAGGAATTACCATTAGAGAACCTGTAGTTGATCCTCCATCCCCTCCACAGTCTAGAAGAGGTGAGAAAATTCACAAACCTCACCACCAAACCTCTGAGGAAGACATTAGGTATGCAATGCTTAAGAAAAAGAAAGTTGAAGGCACCAAATCTCCTTTTGGTGGAATGCTTTCTGCATTGGGCATCAAGGACGAAATTGAGAGATTGTTGGATGTCCTTGGATGGGAAAAATTTGTCTTTCCAGAAGAGGTAGGCTACTCCAGTCTTAGCAAAGAATTTCTTATGTCTCTTCAAATAGAAAAGACTGCAAACTCTGCTCTAGGTTGGTACGGGGTAAGGTTTAAGTTTTTTGATCATTATCAATCCTTAACCCTAGAAGATTTTGGCAGCATTTGGAACTTCCCTTCTGAAGGTATAACCTCTTACAATGACCAAATCTTCTCAAACCAAACCCTTTCTGATTTCTGGCGAGAAATTTCCATTGAAACTTCTTTTGAAAAGGAATCTAAAGCCAGACATATCAAATCTCTCACCCACTGGATGCTCCATAGGATCATCACCTACACCATCCACCAAAGAGCTGATGGGAATGAGAAAGTCGCCAAAAGAGACCTCATCTTTATGTATGCTTTCACCCACAACATCAAAATAAACACCACCAAGTTCTTGATTGATACCTTTTATCATCATGCTGTTACAAGAACTGGTACCTTCTTCCTATCCTCTCAAGTTACTCAAATAGCTAGGCACCTAAACCTTCTGAATGATTTGAACTTAGCCGCCTTGAGAAACCCTTTCACTCTAGCCTCTAGTGCTATCACAATAGATTACTTAGAGCATGCTGGATGTGTAAGGAAGATTGAAGGATCTTATGTATACTCCTTTGGCAAGAAAGGTGTTATGGACAAACAAAAGAAAAGGCCAAGGTATACAATTGAGGGAGAGGGAGATTCTGTAGAAGTTGCTGTGGAATTACCCCCCAAAAGCAACTTCATCAAAAGCTGCTCAAGAAACTGCTTCATCCTCCACACAACTCATCCTCCAAGCTATCAAAACTCTCTCCAAGAAACTCTCCAAGTTCAAAAAAAGTGTCTCCAAGAGATTCCAGCACTTGAACAAAAGGATAGACCTTATATCCCACATGCACCATGATCTTTATGACATGCAAGGCAAATTGGACTTGCCTCAATGCAATCTTGAAGATTGGGATATAAGTGATCACACCCAAAGCGTTGCTGAAGAAGAAGAGTCCATTAGCACTAGCTCTGCCTCTGTTGCACCTCAAGATAAAGGGAAAGCTCCTTTAGTTGAAGAAGAGTTAGACATAGATGATGACTCAGAATAGCTTAGCTTTAATTTGTTTTTGTTTGCATTTTCATATGTTTGCTACTTTGCTTTTTGTCTTGTACTTTCCTCCACTTTAATCTATATAATGTTTATATTTCCTTTCATTACTTTGTTAAATGGTTTTGCTTAACATTTGTTTCATTTTGCCTATGACAATGGGGGAGAAAATGCCAAAATGGAAAACAAGAATAAGAAAAAATAATGGGGAAAACAAGAATAAAAACAATAATGGGAGAAACAAATTATACATGTTGAAATTTGTTGAACATTTGCAATAGGGGAGAAAAATGTTTATGGGGGAGAAATGTTTGCATCAAACAATAACATTTGCACCAAGATAAACTACTAAATCACAAATGCTCTTAACCATGATTGTTGCATATGTTAAGGGGGAGCATTTTAGACTTATTATTTTTCTCATCATTCCATTTGAATTGTCAAAGTCAAAATGGGGGAGATTGTTAGACAAATGATCTTAATTTTGATCCTTGACAACTCAAATGGATGATCTATTTAACTTGTGTTTGAGAAATCTTGTTGCAGGATTAGGTTGCTTCAATTAAAGGTAAACAGAACAAGTATAGCGGTCGCACCTCACCTAAATACGACCGCTCCAAGCAATTACAGAATGAAACCTTGTCACAGTAGGTTTCGCGGTTAGAAGTTCGACCTCAGTCGCGACCGCTCCTACAGAATAGCGACCGTCCTAATATTTGCACGACCGCTACTCAAGGAACTTAAATCATTACAATCACAGTAAGGTTCGCGGTGACAAGAACGGTGAATGATTCGACCTCGCTTACCACTTTAGCGACCGCCCCATTCAGAGTCGCGACCGCCCAACAATTCAAGAAGAAATTGCTCAAAGAGACAGTAGTGTTCGCGTCCTCAAGTGCGTCCAGAAGTTTGACGCGAAAATGTGAGTTCGACCCGAAAAGCTACCAAGGGCGACCGCGAAGATTCAAATTATGGCGGACATCTCTTTTGCTCTGTCAGAAAGTGACACGTGACATGACCGTTGTAAACCCACTTCAATATTCAAAAAGGGCGACCGCACCTCTGCTTGGCGCGACCGTCCCGACAAACACAGCATGGGCAAGAAACGATCCGACAAACACATCATGGGCAAGATTCCAGCTGCAGAGCACTAAAATTCGACCGTTGAAGTTTTTCAAAAGTAGCGACCGTCCCTTGTTAAAAGGACGACAGCGTGAAGCATGAGCGCGACCATCCTTGTATGAAGGGCGACCGCGAAGTGCTTCGGATAGTTTAAGTAAAGAAGGTCTAATCTGCCAAGACTTTATTCTCAACATCAATAACGGCTAGTAAGACCACATTGGCTATAAATACAAAGTTTCTATGAGAAAACAAAAAAGAGACAACATTGAGAAAAGATTTTCATAGCCAAGCAACAAATTTTCTTTTACTTGTATTTGAATTGTTATGAATGTTAGGTGTTAGCATTGAAAACACCATTGTATAAGTTTGAGTGTAAGCTTGGGAAACACTTGGGTTGTGAGAGTAAGCATTGTAAAACTCTTGTTAGGTTGTGAGAGTGAGCCTTGTAAAACTCTTGTTTGGGTTGTAAGTGTGAGCCTAAGAAAAACACTTGTAAAGTTGGAAGTGAGCTTGTGAAAACTTCAAAGACTAGTGGAACCTTAACAAGTTGTTAAGGAAGTGGATGTAGGATTGAAGTAAATCCGAACCACTATAAATCTTGTGTATTCTTTCTTTCCTCCATTACTCAACCAACTCTCTATTCCGCATTTCTTGTTTGTTGAGTTTTTTAAATTGTCATTATTTCTTGAGGAAACCAATTCACCCCCCCTCTTGGTTGCCATCTTGGGACAACAATACTCTTGACACCGTACTCATATTTTTCCATTCATGGACATGAAAAGGGCAGTTTTTCTCTCTCTTCATTATTTCTTGTTTTGCAAACACATTGGGGACAATGTGCGTCTTAAGTGTGGGGGGAGAGGTTTACTTTCTTGATTGAATTTTTATTATTTCATTCTTTCTATTTGATTCATTTGTCTCAAATAATTTTTGCAAATAATTTTTCTTTTTGGATTTAAGTAAGCTAGATTGTTGTAATAAGTGTGAATTGATGTGGTTCCCCTTTATATGTTGAACTAATTTGAGATTTCCTAAATGATAATTTCTTGTTGAGGTTAACTTAGTGATCTTGATCAATTGCTGAGGATCGATCGTATTAGCTATAGTTGGGTTGTGGATTGATGGAAATTGGACACATCTAAAGTGTAAAACCTTAGTTACATTTTTGAGCATGTTATAATTCCTTAGATTCTTGAGTCGGACTTAGTATGACCCTTAAGTTTCTGACCCTTGAGTTGTTAAAATATATATATATATAATAATAAATAAATAATTCTAATTAAAGGAGCTTTGAAAATTTATCACTGTTTCGCTGATTTTTACTCTTGAATTAAAACAAATGAGTTGGAATCATGAATAGTGCTAGTAGCCATTTGAACGGTGATTCTGGCTGAGTAACCGGGGGTCGGCATCACAAATGTTTACCTTCGTGTCAAAAGGTTAGTATCAATTCAAACAAGTCGGGCTACTTAAAATGTATATACATGTGTATATGCATTTGAAAAAAGAAAAAAATAATAATAAATAAATAAAAATTCGAGGGTTAGGGAACTTAAGAGAAAATTTACATTTTTCGTACTTTGCTCATGGCTTTCTGATTTTCTAGAATTTTATGCTCAATCTTTTAACTCTGGATTTTTAGGTTTTAGGTTTGTGAAATTTTTGTTTTGAAACTTCTTGATTCAGCTGTTATGATTGTGAATTAGTTTTTGGTTGAGAAAGCGAGGTTTTCTTATTCGAGTATTGTCAAAACTTTACTTTTCTTTTTGGATATAGGGGATTCCGTCATTTCTGCTTATTACAGTGATTTAGTTTGCTTGAGGACAAGCAAAAACTCGGGAATTTGATAAGTGCACAATTGATGATATTTTATTCCTATTTCTTAATATGATTATTATCCAATTAAGTTTAATTTGTTTGTTCAAAGTGTATTTTAGGGTTAATTTCAGGAATTCTCTATATTTTGAGGCTTATGGACATTTCGGAGGAATTACGAATGAAAGTAGAAGAAAAGAGCAAAATTCATCAATGGACACGCCCATGGTCATGGGCGTGTCGATGGACGTGCCCTTGATGCTGCATACAGAAGCATTGACACGCCCAGGGACATGGGCGTGTCACCAAGCGTGCCTTTTGCAATGTTTCACAGTAGCTGTGACACGTCCAGTGACATGGGCGTGTCACTGGACGTGCCTTAAGTTCAAAATCACAGTAGCAATGACACGCCCAGTGACATAGGCGTGTCAATGGGCGTGTAAGGCAAAATTATCTACACTATAAAAGCTACGCTGAAGCATGAATTAAGGAGCCAAATTTCATATCTTATAACCTAGAGCTGACTTCCAAAGCAAAGAGGAGAGTTTTGGAGCTGAGATTGAGGGTGAAGACATACTCTAAACAAGATCTAAATCAAGAATCAAGGATTGAAGTGAAGAAATACAAATTATTCACCATGGATTGTTTGGATTCTTTTATTCAATTCTCTTGCTCTGTTTTTCTGGTTTTGAATATGAACTAATTCATTCTCTATCTAGATATTGATGAACTCTAGCTTATTTGTATGGATTGAATAATTATATTTAGTTGAATTATTTGATTGAGTTGTTTTATTCTTATGATACTTAATGATCTATTTCCAATTGATAATAGCATGCTTATTGATTGGTTGCAATTTTCATATTATTGACTTGAGAAAGCTTGATATGAATTGAATACTCATAAGGGTTGATGATTGATTGGAGTACTAGAGATAGACTTACAAGATCCTTTGGTTTATAGTTCCTTGTTCTTAATGCAAGATCTAATTAATTGTGTTTGAGAAGAGATTTCGGCACTCTACTTAGTGATTAGGGATTAATTCACTCGAGAGGGGTTTTAGTCTAAGTTAGAGGAATGCCAACTCATCTATATTAAATGATTTAACTGAATTGATATCCATAAATATCATTGAGGCTAGGGGGATTCAATATCTGAATAGTTTTATTACCATTAATCCTTTTTGCTCAACATTTAAATTCCCTTGACTTTCAGTCATTAGATTAATTATTTTTAATTACTCCACATCACAAATCTATTGATTTGCTAAACAACAGTAAAGATTTGCACTAGTACTTGACCTTGTCCTCAGTGGAATGATAACTCACTCACTACTTTATTACTTGGTCGACCCGTGCACTTGCGGTATTACTATAGCGTAGCTCACGCGCACCAACCCCTTTCTTTTTCCTGGCCTGTCCAGGTGGCGACTCCATTTTCTCTAGGCTTAGGCCCGTGTTCTCTAAGGCCCCGAGCCTAAACAGTGCCGAAGTCGCAAGAACTATTCCACCGGGAGTGAGGGCAAAAATCCCCGCTCACAGTGGTGACTTCACTGGGGATAAGAGAAGTTGATTCCGTTGGTCTTTTTATTATTCTTTTCTTTCTTATCATGATATTATCCATTGCATCATTTTAGATTACATCGTGTGCGTGAGTTAGGCCACCCGTGTCACCCGTGTTATGTTATGTAAGGGATACCATACTTTCACTCAAGGTATGGAGATCGATCATGGCATAACCACTCATAGCCTTGTACCTTTTGGTATATACTTGTTATGGGAACCTAAGCCTTTTAACCAAAAAACTAAAGTTCATGTAATTGGCCTAGCTACTTTCCTTAGGTTTTACCCCAAATGCATGTTGTTTGACTATGATTAGTTTATCTTAGTCTTAATCATGGCTTATTTGGTTTGTTCTTTTTATAATATGACCCAAGTACATTTGTAAGCTCAAAATAAATTTTTTCTCTAAGTCCAAAAGACCAAAGTTATTTTCAAAACTTTTTAAAATTTTCTTTGGACATAAATCTTTTCTAAAAATAAATCAAAAATTCTTTTCTCATGACCCAAATACTAAGCCCAAAATCCATATTTCTAAAATCTTTTTACAATGGGCTTAAAAACAAAATTATTTTCATCCAACCTTTTCTTACAAAGAGCTTGCAAATTATTTAGGTCAATTACGAAATACCAAAAATCAATTGTGATCCTAGTTTATACTAAGAATAATTAATCATGGGCTTGTTTTTGGCATGAATCATTAGTTACTTTTTCAAGTGAGAAATATATTTATAATAAACCTCTTAATATAGTTTTAATCCAATATAGCATAAAAGCTACTTTAGTTGGTTAAATGGATTAAAATCTAATTAATGGGAATTATCATGAACTGATTTCCATTTTTCAAAAATATAACTATTGGTTCAAACGTCCGAGGAAATTATTCAAAAATAAAATATCCCATGTTAGTATTTTTGTTAACCATATACCTAGGAAAAGAGACTCGCCATTCGCATGTGGATGTTATAAGGTTGGAAGGAACGTCCTAATTATCATTCTTTGTCTATTTGTTTGTGCATACATGCATATATACATACATCACATGACATATCATTAATCCTTTCTGGCTCATAGACCTGAAGTATGAAAAATCAAGAACATACAATAATACCACCTACAACATTGATTTTGGTTCAAGTGCTTCATTGAAAGGATGGATGCAAACTAGCTAAGGGACATAGTCGATGAAGTTGTCAAAGCTAGGATGGCCGAGCTATGAGATCAATTGGTTGAAATTATGAGGACCCAGTTGATTCAAATTATGGAGATCATCAACAATGCTAAATGAGGCATCTCCCATTGACATAAGAAAGAGGGGAAAGGTAGCATCAATGGAGAACATGTTCACTAACAGAGATCAAATGAAAAATGAGAGATTAATCCCTATTCTACAAGGTTAGCCGAACCATATGCTGTTTAACTGGAGTAGTAAGAGCATCTACCACTCCAATGAGTAAAATCAAAAGAAAAGAAGAGGTGTTGAGAAAAATGCAGCAACTAAACCAGTAAAGTGGCATAAATTTTCAGACATAGGGGACCTTTGTCAAAAATGTTGGAGAATCTAATGAAGAAGGGATTGTTACAACCTTTGACTCCTCGTCCTTTGCCTAATCCTTTTCCGCATAACATTGATACTAAAGCATTTTACCATTCCATCAAAGGCTTGGACACAAAATGGGCAACTATATGAAGTTAAGGCATGAGATCCAGAATTTAATTGATAGTGGAAAGCTGCTTGAGCCTAATAAGCCCAACAATTGGAAGGGCACTACCGCTTGCAAACTTCATTAAGAGTTTTATTTTGTCATCTCATCGTGATATAGATAGAGAAGCTGCTAAAGAGGTTGTGCTACTAAACAAGTTTGGATTAACTGTGGATGATGAAGCAATGATCCTTAATGATGGAAAAAATCCTTGCCATTGATATGTCTAAATAGATGGAGTATCTTCGACTCCAACTCAACAAACTTTCCTTAGCTTGAATGTTGCTTTTTAATTTTGCTTTCTTTTATCTTTAATTGGAACAATTATATTTTCTATTTTTGTTTGAATAAATTACTTTCATCAAAATTTTTGTGGTCTTTGTTCATTTTGGTGCTCAACCAATGAGGAATCTAGCTTGATAATTCATAAATTAATATGTTTGTGCATCATGACTTGAATGACTTTATTAGGTGAGGGAATTGCTTTATAACATTGAGTTGTGTATGCTTACTTAGAGAGGGCTCCTACATGATTACCTTTGTCTAGGTCCTAGTCAGTCTTAGAACATGCTTAGACAAACTTTTGAGGCAAAATTGAACTCTACTTATTTAAGGGACAAATGATCTAGGCATTATTTGACGGGCCAACGACTATTATCCACCTTATTAAATATCAATCCCTAGTTGTCCCTTTGAGCCTTCATAAAATTTTAGCTTTCTTTTCATTGGCTTACAAACCTTAACAACGAGCTATTGTGATACTTTTGACAAGTCTTATGATCACTAAGGTGAAGAGGTAAGAAGATCAAAGAAAGGAATGAATAGTCAAAATCATAAGGATAGTTAATGTTCTCAACACCATAAGGGTAGTTGAAGTTCTCCTAATATCCCCAATCTATCAAGATAACATCATAGTAAAAAATGATTTATCCCTGTTAAAGAAGATTTATATCACTTCACTCATCCATTATTGGAAACCCAAGTTGGTACAAACTATACAACTCTTATAGAGCTAGAACAAAAAAAAAGATAAAAAATAAAGAAAAGAAAAAGAAAAAAGAAGAAGAAAAGAAAAGAAAAGAAAAAAGGACAAAAGAAAAAAAGAAAAAAAAAAGAAGAAAAGAAAACCCAAAATGGTTCAGAAAGCCAACTGAGTTCTCTTTTACCTAAGGCAGTAAAAGGCTTCCATTTGGTTTATAAGGACAGTTTGACTTGAATTGATCCAACCCCACCCAAAGATTCGATCAAAATCAGAGGAAAAAGGGAAAGACCATCCAGTTCTTGAAAGTTTTGTACTTGACAATCCTACAAGGAAGAAGGACAAAATGATAAAAGGCTTAAAGAAAGGGAAAAGTAAGAAAAATAAAAAGAAAGAAAAGGGAGAAGAAGAAAAGAAACAAATTTGGGTACAAAACTTTTTGCAAGGGCAAAGGCTGTCCTAATCAAGATCTAGATTAATGCTAAGAAGATAGAAGGAATTTGGTGTCTAGCAAGATTGCTCCTAGTTACCTAAAATTCAAATAAGAAATTTGTAGTATGAGGGTTTGCCCATAGTGTCACAATGGTTCTAACTTACAAATGGCCTTCATTTAACCCATGTCCCTTGTAGACCCCATTTCAAGCCTATCAAAGACCTGTTGATCTCTCTTGGTAGGTAGAGTCTATTAGTGGAGATAGTTTGGATAAGCATGCATATGAGATAGACAATATTCAAACTCAAATGAGACCTTTAGGCAAGTAATGTGTATGGGCCTATCTGAAGTGCAACAATTCTTGCTTAAATAGAAATGATTCCCGAATTTAGTGAGGTAACTAGGGTTGTCATGTTATAGATATGTTAATTTGAAAAATCAAGTCCTGAGGTAAATTGACATTAATTTGGCAAAGCCAACATTTGATTTCAAAATCAAAATTCAAAATTCAAAAATTCAAAAATGTTTTTGTCATACAAAACCTTCAAGTTAAGGGGAGTATGTTGAACTATCGAACCTCGAAGGACACATTACACATTGGGCAAAGGAAAGGATTATTGGCAAGGTTATGAAGAAGCTACCAACTAACATGCCAAAACATAGTTTGGAAAGGATGTATCTCTGCTGCTTGGGGCCTCCATTATTCATGTTTTCAATATCTCAAAGATAAGAGCCATAAAAGTGAAGCATCCTGTCATTCCAAAGCAAGACTTGAATGGGCATCTGGAAGTAGTCAATGAGAACACTTCTGCTGATCACCTTGGTCTTCGAGTCGACAGAATCATTCAAACATCTTGTGAAGCAAAGAATCAAAAGAAGATATTGAATCAGGGGGGCATGGAAGGCCCATTGCTCGAAAAAGCTTCAGTCACTTTATAAAAATAAGAGATCCATGCTTGTGCGAAGAACTAGACAACAAAAACATCAATCAGAGCCTGCATGATTAAAACAAGAAAAAGAAAAAAGTTGTAGTAAAAATAAAAATTATATATTGTCATTATCATTTTTTATATTGATACAATATTCATACATCACTAAGAAGGAGGTGGTAGATCATCAAGTAAAGTTCTGAAAAAATCATCGCCTGTTGGAGGAGGAGGCATATCACCCATCCCGAGTTCGCCAGAAGTAGGAGCACCTGAATCTCTATTACCCTGAAATTAAGATCTAAAACGGTCCTCATCCGAAGTAGACAAAAGGATCTCATGGTCATCAACTTGGGGGCCTTTAGATGACAAAGCACCAGGATCTCTCATCTCCTGAAATCGAAAGTCTCAAAAATCTTCTTTTGACTAGTGATACAATTTTTTAAAATGGAAAACCTATTGACGACTAGCAGCCAACTCTTCTTGAAGCTTCTTATTTTGTTCTTCAAGCATCCGCTGTGAGCTAAAAAGGAAAAGAGTAAGAGCATACATATAGCATAAATTATCATGGAACAAGAAAACCTACCAGTTAATTCATATCAATGTCCTGTGGATAAGATGGCATCTCTGATTGAGTAGATTGAGCAAATGGAGGAGCAGTAAAAGAAGGTCCAGCCTCTTGACCAAACGAGCCAGTAGCCTACAACAATCATCAAAAAAGTTAAAACAAGTTCAGAAAAAAAGCGATTGCAATGGAAAAATGTTAAAAGTTTACCTGAGAAGTGCTAGCCCCGAGATGTGAGACAAACTCTCCTCCCTCTCCATGATACTCCTCTTCATTTCTATCCTCATTTTCCTTGGGAATCTCCCATACACAAATAGGGGATACATCAAAGTTCAAGATCCCTATTTGAATAAATTGAGTATAAGATGCACCCGGTGGATAGAGAAAGGTTTCAACATCATAACTGTGCGAGCCAACCACCATGCATTCTCCAGCATTAATGTGATATTTAAAGTATATTTCGGGCAATGCATCAGGATCCTCCATTGCTCGTGACCAAGAAACCACTCATATACTTTCTCTCCGAGAAACCAGCCAATAGACACAGGGCCGGCAATGACTCGGCCGGTATGTTGAAAAGGCAGTACGACATTCATGGAGGAAGTCCAGTTCGTCCGCTCTTCTGTGTTCTACCAGGCCAAATTGACCTACAAAATGACATAAAGTTAGTGGACTTTTACATAAATTTTAAAGTATACTAATGTTATTTTAAATGGCCCCAGGTTAAGTAGCTCAAGACAAAGCGTTGGGTATGCACATGGTGAGAGCCGGGAACTTCTACATGATCTGACAGCCAAAAGTTTAATCTCGGATACCCAACTCTCTCTCGGAAAATACCAGGCACCCTCACAAGATTGTACTCATATGCCCATTCCTACAACAATAATAAAAATCAAATTCATGTAAGAATAAGAATGAAATTGACATTGGTTAAAGAAGAGTACCTCAACAACCACAATAAAGCCAGCAAAAGACTTCTTATTTCTGCAAATTTTATCAATTCCATGGTAAAGACAGGCAAAGCCAGCTTCACCCCAGCTGTAAAGCGGTACCATACTCATATCAGTAAGGGCCCTCAACATCGACAAATGGATGGCGGATTCGGTGCTGCCTAAAATAGTCGACTCGAGCAAATACAGCAAAAATCATCGAGCATATTGTTTGGTTGTTTCTCTATGAACCCGTCCTTCGTAGTTCATCCAATAACTCTAAATTGGGTCAATTTTTATCTTGAAAGGCCCTTTAAATGATGGTTCCATACCAATTAACTACTGAATTTCTTCGAATATTAGAATATGATTGGTAACAGGGACCGAAAGGCCATGGTATCGAATACCAGTTATGGTTGTATAATTGACCGGGCCAATGGTCATTTCTCCTATAGGTAGGTGAAAAGTATGGGTTGTGTCTATCCACCGTTCTAACAATGCTTGAACTACACTCTTGTCTATCGGATACTCCTCGAATGGTAATTGCAAGATGAAGCTTTCAAAACCGCAATCTCGGATAATCCGCCTTACCTGAGAAGACACTACATCATACTATTGTCGGGCTTTGTAGACACATCTTTTCCCCAGATAATGCAACGATCACGCTAACACGGAGCCAGGTAAGTTAACACAAGGTAAGTATATCATCATATCAATACCACTGATTTTTAGGCTAAATTTATTTATATTCTATTTTTAGTCTATCTATTTACTTAAATTCTTAAATATATTCATCTAATTGATTTAATTTTCCTAAATCTTTAAAAAAAATAAAAAGAAACAAAATATAATAAAAAACAACAACAAATAAAAAATAATAAAAAGAAAAAAAAAAGAAAAAACACAAAAACGAAAAATAAATTGCTATTAAAATAAATAATTGCCTTATTCTTTTGATTTGAACTGCGATGAAGCGGCATCCCGGCTAGTAGACTTATATTTCTATTTTCATGCCGCCGAATAAACTCCAATAACTCAGCATTAGATCGAGTTTCTGAGGCCCCGAGCCCAAACAGTGCGACTCCATTTTCTCTAGGCTTAGGCCCGTGTTCTCTAAGGCCCCGAGCCTAAACAGTGCCGAAGTCGCAAGAACTATTCCACCGGGAATGAGGGCAAAAATCCCCGCTCACAGTGGCGACTTCACTGGGGATAAGAGAAGTTGATTCCGTTGGTCTTTTTATTATTCTTTTCTTTCTTATCATGATATTATCCATTGCATCATTTTAGATTACATCGTGTGCGTGAGTTAGGCCACCCGTGTTACCCGTGTTGTGTTATGTAAGGGATACCATACTTTCACTCAAGGTATGGAGATCGAGCATGGCATAACCACTCATAGCCTTGTACCTTTTGGTATATACTTGTTATGGGAACCTAAGCCTTTTAACCAAAAAAACTAAAGTTCATGTAATTGGCCTAGCTACTTTCCTTAGGTTTTACCCCAAATGCATGTTGTTTGACTATGATTAGTTTATCTTAGTCTTAATCATGGCTTATTTGGTTTGTTCTTTTTATAATATGACCCAAGTACATTTGTAAGCTCAAAATAAATTTTTTCTCTAAGTCCAAAAGACCAAAGTTATTTTCAAAACTTTTTAAAATTGTCTTTGGACATAAATCTTTTCTAAAAATAAATCAAAAATTCTTTTCTCATGACCCAAATACTAAGCCCAAAATCCATTTTTCTAAAATCTTTTTACAATGGGCTTAAAAACAAAATTATTTTCATCCAACCTTGTATCACTCCTATATCCCGTATACGTACCAAGCATGCTTAAACGATCGTAATATACGTATACTGAATATAGTAAATGCCACAGTTTAAAAAGAAAATACAACAAATATCTTTGTAAATAAAGGAAACCGAACTCAACATTTAAAAGAAATCCAAAAGACACCATATATAAAAATGTTTATCAATTCACAGTGGAAGTTATTACAAATATGTCATAAATCAAAGTTTACAAAACATAGAATATATATATATACATGATTGGCAGCTCTTCTCTGATCTTTAAGTCCCAAAAGAAAAATCCTCAATGTCTAGTCTCACTTGGTCTCGAGGAGCTCTCAGGTTCAACTCTGTCACCTGCGCGATCAAACACTATCGCGCTAAGCCATCGGCTTAGTAGTACAAAATATACCAACATTATACTTTAAGGCAAAGTAATGTTACACATCTAAATCATAAAGTTAACATCATAAGTGAAAAGCTAACATCACACCTTTATATTTCATAAACCATACACATAGAAGCACATCATATTATCACATCATACTACATTCAATGTCATTACAATATTCATATTACATCTTCATAGTTTTATTGATTTTACCATTCAAGAATCACATTATATACAAAGACAAGCATGGGCCCAAAACACTCTAATATGCCATTCAATTTTCAGAGTTAGTGCTTTGGTTTTATTATCACATTTATCATTATCATAAACCCAACTAGGCTTCAAGGATTAGGTTCAACCAAGCTTCAAGGGGAACAAATCATGCTAAGTATCAACCCAACTTGGCTTCAAGAACCAACCCAACCTAGCTTCAAGGGTTGTAACATCTCAATTAGGCTTCAAGGATCAAATCCAACCTAACTTCAAGAGAATGTTACCAATAGGCATGCCACCAACAACAAAACTCTGAAAATGAATAACACATTAGACACACAATTCATTTATTATCTCATTAACAATTCTCATCATCAATTAGGCAAACATGCCTTATATTCTTTCAATGGAATCATCATAGCCAAATCACAATGGCCTCATATCATTTCATATCTCCATTCATATTATACATATAGCCTCATTAATATAGCATTTCAAAGTACATTATTCATATACACATTACCATTCACATGATTCACATTGATCAATTCATCACTCAAGTATACATAATCAATGGCATTGCACATACTTTTTTAATGATCATCATATATTCCACATTTCCTATTTCATCATATATATATATACATAACAATTTACATTATTCATGGATTTAGACTCTTCCACATACATTTGTTTGGATCATTATTGTTTTAAGTGTGTTTAAAGTGTTTATGTTTAGGTTTAGGTACATAAATACCTTTGGAGAATCAAAACAATGCAAGAAGAACAAAGAATAGAAACATTAACTAACACATTTGAGGGACACGGCCAAGCTTGTGGCCGTGTCTCTCAACACAAATTTGGCAGTAACAAACACGGGCATGGGACACGGCCGTGTCTCTCCAAAATCAATCCAACACGGCCCAAATTTCCTTGGCTTGGCCGTGTCTCTCATGAATTGGCCGTGTCTCTCCTTGCTTTTGGCCGTGTCACTCATGAATTGAAACCCTAAACATGTCCAAATCTCCTTTGGTTGCACTCAATTTCATTATACACAATATAACTTAATTCAAATGAATGTAATCAATGTTCTAAACACATATTTTACATATTCATCACAATTTGAACATTAACAACACATTCAATCTCTTACCACTTCAAAACCCTAAAAACCAACATCACTCTTAACTTACCATCTTCAAACCAAAACCAACACTTCCAATATCAACAATAATATAACTTCTTTACTTACAATCACTTTCAACACTTAAAAACACACCACAAGCACAACTAATCATATTACTAACAATTCAAAACTCACTTCAAACACCACTTCAAAAAGAACAAAGGAAAACAAGAGAGTACTTACCTTAAATGAAGAAATTTCACAAATCTCCAACTTAATCCTTTGATTCTTCCTTCAATTTGAGCTTAGAACTTCAAGATCCTCTCTTGCTCTCTTGCTCCCTTTTGTCTTTGGATGAGCCGGCCACCATAAGGGAAAAGAAGAAAAGATGATAAAGAAAAGTCAAATTATCATCTCTTTAAATCTCCACCAAGCAATTCTAAAAAGACAATTACCAACATACCCTCTTCTCACTTGTTTTAACTACCCTTCATCCACATGCCCTATTTAGTAATTTCACTCATCCCAAATTAAAATATCTTCTTCCCTTGACTCTCCATTTGACCAACTTATATGTTATATATATTAACATATATACAACATATACATTCCATTAACACAATCATCTCCTTAGCAAAAACATATATACATTTAATTCAAATCAAACAACAATTATATCCAAACTTCTAGGGCACACATTGGGATATTACAAACCTTTTCTTACAAAGAGCTTGCAAATTATTTAGGTCAATTACGAAATACCAAAAATCAATTGTGATCCTAGTTTATACTAAGAATAATTAATCATGGGCTTGTTTTTGGCATGAATCATTAGTTACTTTTTCAAGTGAGAAATATATTTATAATAAACCTCTTAATATAGTTTTAATCCAATATAGCATAAAAGCTACTTTAGTTGGTTAAATGGATTAAAATCTAATTAATGGGAATTATCATGAACTGATTTCCATTTTTCAAAAATATAACTATTGGTTCAAACGTCCGAGGAAATTATTCAAAAATAAAATATCCCATGTTAGTATTTTTGTTAACCATATACCTAGGAAAAGAGACTCGCCATTCGCATGTGGATGTTATAAGGTTGGAAGGAACGTCCTAATTATCATTCTTTGTCTATTGTTTGTGCATACATGCATATATACATACATCACATGACATATCATTAATCCTTTCTGGCTTATAGACCTGAAGTACGAAAAATCAAGAACATACAATAATACCACCTACAACATTGATTTTGGTTCAAGTGCTTCATTGAAAGGATGGATGCAAACTAGCTAAGGGACATAGTCGATGAAGTTGTCAAAGCTAGGATGGCCGAGCTATGAGATCGATTGGTTAAAATTATGAGGACCCAGTTGATTCAAATTATGGAGATCATCAACAATGCTAATGAGGCATCTCCCATTGACATAAGAAAGAGGGGAAAGGTAGCATCAATGGAGAACATGTTCACTAACAGAGATCAAATGAAAAATGAGGGATTAATCCCTATTCTACAAGGTTAGCCGAACCATATGCTGTTTAACTAGAGCAGTAAGAGCATCTACCACTCCAATGAGTAAAATCAAAAGAAAAGAAGAGGTGTTGAGAAAAATGCAGCAACTAAACCAGTAAAGTGGCATAAATTTTCATACATAGGGGAACCTTTGTCAAAAATGTTGGAGAATCTAATGAAGAAGGGATTGTTACTACCTTTGACTCCTCGTCCTTTGCCTAATCCTTTTCCGCCTAACATTGATACTAAAGCATTTTACCATCCATCAAAGGCTTGGACACAAAATGGGCAACTATATGAAGTTAAGGCATGAGATCCAGAATTTAATTGATAGTGGAAAGCTGCTTGAGCCTAATAAGCCCAACAATTGGAAGGGCACTACCGCTTGCAAACTTCATTAAGAGTTTTATTTTGTCATCTCATCGTGATATAGATAGAGAAGCTGCTAAAGAGGCTGTGCTACTAAACAAGTTTGGATTAACTGTGGATGATGAAGCAATGATCCTTAATGATGGAAAAAATCCTTGCCATTGATATGTCTAAATAGATGGAGTATCTTCGACTCCAACTCAACAAACTTTCCTTAGCTTGAATGTTGTTTTTTTAATTTTGCTTTCTTTAATCTTTAATTGGAACAATTATATTTTCTATTTTTGATTGAATAAATTACTTTCATCAAAAATTTTGTTGGTCTTTGTTCATTTTGGTGCTCAACCAATGAGGAATCTAGCTTGATAATTCATGAATTAATATATTTATGCATCATGACTTGAATGACTTTACTAGGTGAGGGAATTGCTTTATAACATTGAGTTGTGTATGCTTACTTAGAGAGGGCTCCTACATAATTACCTTTGTCTAGGTCCTAGTCAGTCTTAGAACATGCTTAGACAAACTTTTGAGGCAAAATTGAACTCTACTTATTTAAGGGACAAATGATCTAGGCATTATTTGACGGGCCAACGACTATTATCCACCTTATTAAATATCAATCCCTAGTTGTCCCTTTGAGCCTTCATAAAATTTTAGCTTTCTTTTCATTGGCTTACAAACCCTAACAACGAGCTATTGTGTTACTTTTGACAAGTCTTATGATCACTAAGGTGAAGAGGTAAGAAGATCAAAGAAAGGAATGAATAGTCAAAATCATAAGGATAGTTAATGTTCTCAAGACCATAAGGGTAGTTGAAGTTCTCCTAATATCCCCAATCTATCAAGATAACATCATAGTAAAAAATGATTTATCCCTGTTAAAGAAGATTTATATCACTTCACTCATCCATTATTGGAAACCCAAGTTGGTACAAACTATACAACTCTTTTAGAGCTAGAACAAAAAAAAGATAAAAATAAAGAAAAGAAAAAGAAAAAAGAAGAAGAAAAGAAAAGAAAAGAAAAAAGGACAAAAGAAAAAAAGAAAAAAAAAGAAAAAAAAAGAAGAAAAGAAAACCCAAAATGGTTTAGAAAGCCAACTGAGTTCTCTTTTACCTAAGGCAGTAAAAGGCTTCCATTTGGTTTATAAGGACAGTTTGACTTGAATTGATCCAACCCCACCCAAAGATTCGATCAAAATCAGAGGAAAAAGGGAAAGACCATCCAGTTCTTGAAAGTTCTGTACTTGACAATCCTACAAGGAAGAAGGACAAAATGATAAAAGGATCAAAGAAAGGGAAGAGTAAGAAAAATAAAAAGAAAGAAAAGGGAGAAGAAGAAAAGAAACAAATTTGGGTACCAAACTTTTTGCAAGGGCAAAGGCTGTCCTAATCAAGATCTAGATTAATGCTAAGAAGATAGAAGGAATTTGGTGTCTAGCAAGATTGCTCCTAGTTACCTAAAATTCAAATAAGAAATTTGTAGTATGAGGGTTTGCCCATAGTGTCACAATGGTTCTAACTTACAAATGGCCTTCATTTAACCCATGTCCCTTATAGACCCCATTTCAAGCCTATCAAAGACCTGTTGATCTCTCTTGGTAGGTAGAGTCTATTAGTGGAGATAGTTTGGATAAGCATGCATATGAGATAGACAATATTCAAACTCAAATGAGACCTTTAGGCAAGTAATGTGTATGGGCCTATCTGAAGTGCAACAATTCTTGCTTAAATAGAAATGATTCCTGAATTTAGTGAGGTAACTAGGGTTGTCATGTTATAGATATGTTAATTTGAAAAATCAAGTCCTGAGGTAAATTGACATTAATTTGGCAAAGCCAACATTTGATTTCAAAATCAAAATTCAAAATTCAAAAATTCAAAAATGTTTTTGTCATACAAAACCTTCAAGTTAAGGGGAGTATGTTGAACTATCGAACCTCGAAGGACACATTACACATTGGGCAAAGGAAAGGATTATTGGCAAGGTTATGAAGAAGCTACCAACTAACATGCCAAAACATAGTTTGGAAAGGATGTATCTCTGCTGCTTGGGGCCTCCATTATTCATGTTTTCAATATCTCAAAGATAAGAGCCATAAAAGTGAAGCATCCTGTCATTCCAAAGCAAGACTTGAATGGGCATCTGGAAGTAGTCAATGAGAACACTTCTGCTGATCACCTTGGTCTTCGAGTCGACAAAATCATTCAAACATCCTGTGAAGCAAAGAATCAAAAGAAGATATTGAATCAGGGGGGCATGGAAGGCCCATTGCTCGAAAAAACTTCAGTCACTTTATAAAAATAAGAGATCCATCCTTGTGCGAAGAACTAGACAACACAAACATCAATCAGAGCCTGCATGATTAAAAAAAGAAAAAGAAAAAAGTTGTAGTAAAAATAAAAATTATATATTGTCATTATCATTTTTTATATTGATACAATATTCATACATCACTAAGAAGGAGGTGGTAGATCATCAAGTAAAGTTCTGAAAAAATCTGTAACATAGTTCAAACCATAATACGTTAATCAATTCATCATTCAAGTGTATATAACCAATGGCATTAGCACACATTTTAGATGCTCATTAATCATTCACATTATACCAATCATACATTCATCAAATGTATTAACAATGTAATCAATTACTTAACATATGTACAATCAAATATGTTAAGTATCAAAATCATGTAAATGCATGCAACTATATAGTTTGTACTTAACTTAAGAACACTCACACTACTCTATACTCTTCCTTTTCCCACACTTCTTCACAACTTGAATTAGGGCAAATTATCTTCTTCAAGACCAAAGTTGATGAAACTTCACAATTTTCCAACTTAATCACTTGATTCTTCCTTCAAATTGCTCTTAGAACTCAAAACCTTTCTTGCTCTCTTGTGTCTTTGAGATGCCCGGCCAAACAATTGGAAAAGAAGAAAATGAAGAGTAAAAGAAGTAAAGTCAAATATTGATTCCTCAATTTAATCTCCACCAAGCATATATAATAATATAATATTCCAATTTCTCTCTTCCACTCATTTAACTTCTTTTAATTACTTAATTAAAAATAAAAATGACAAATTATCTTCTTCCTTTGACCATCACATTTGACTTGTATATATGTTATATATATTTCCATATATACAACATATACACTCTCTTTTAAATTCTTTTCTCTTTCAAATTAACATATACATTCAATCGAATTGCAATAATAATATCAAAACTTCTAGGGCACACTTTGGGATATTACAATTCTCCCCCTCTAAAAAGAAATTTCGTCCTCGAAATTACCTGATATTATGTCTGAAACAACTGAGGATATAGATCTCGCATTGCTTGCTCACTTTCCCAAGTGGCCTCTTCTCTACCATGATTCTTCCAAAGAACCTTCACCAGTGGCACTTTCTTATTTCTCAACTCTTTCACTTCGTGTGCCAAAATAGCAACTGGTTCTTCTTCAAATGTCAATTCCGAACTCACCTCAATGGATTCAACTGGCAAGATATGAGATGGATCTGATCTATACCTCCGCAACATAGAAACATGAAATACATTATGGATTCTGTCCAACTCGGGCGGCATAGCAAGACGATAAGCAACTGGTCCAACTTTTTTAAAATTTCATACGGTCCAATAAAACGAGGACTCAGCTTCCCTCTTCGACCAAATCTCAATATCTTTTTCCAGGGAGATACTTTCAAAAACACTTTATCTCCAACATCAAACTCTATGTCTCTTCTTTTTAAATCTGAATAAGACTTCTGCCGATCCGAAGCTGCTTTTAACTGATCCCGAATAATCCTAACCTTCTCTTCAGTCTCTTTAACCAAATCAGGACCAATTAACTTGCCCTCTCCAATTTCATTCCAACATAAAGGTGTTCTGCATCTTCTACCATACAATGCCTCAAATGGTGCCATACCAATACTGGATTGATGACTGTTGTTGTAAGCAAATTCCACAAGTGGCAAAAATCTGTCCCAACTTCCAGAGAAATCAATAACACAGCTTCTCAACATATCCTCAATAATCTGTATCACTCTCTCTAACTGCCCATCTGTCTGTGAATGAAAAGTAGTACTAAAGTGTAATCGAGAACCCAATGCACCATGTAAACTCTTCCAAAACCTCGAAGTAAACCGGGGATCTCAATCAGACACTAAAGAAATTGGGACTCCATGCAACTTCACTATCTCTCTGATATATAGCTCAGCCAACCTTTCAAGAGAATAGTCCACCGAACTGGAAGAAAATGAGCTGTCTTAGTCAATCGATCAACAATCACCCAGATAGCATTACGCTTTCTTCTGAGTCAATGGCAACCCATATACAAAATCCATTGTCACTCTCTCCCATTTCCATTCACGTACTGTTAAAGGTTGAAGCAACCCTATTGGAACTTGATGCTCAGCTTTCACCCTCTGACAAGTGAGACATTTGGACACAAATTCCGCTATATCTCTCTTCATACCAGACCACCAGTAGTGCTGTTTCAAATCATAGTACATCTTTGTACTACCCGGATGCATAGCAAAAACCGATTGGTGTGCTTCCTTTAAAATAATCATTCTCAAACTATCATCATCAGGAACACACAACCTATCCTTGAACCAAAGGCTACCATCACTTTTCACATAGAAATCTCGGCTCTCCCCATTATGACAATCTAAAATAATCTTATGAATTTTCTCATCTACCAATTGAGCCTCCTTAATCTGATCCAACAATACTGGTCTCAACTGCAAATGAGCCAATAATACACCATCATCACTTGCTTCAAAACTAGCATGCAACGCTCTCAATTCAACAAGCAACAAGAGCGAATAAACAGCCAAACCTGCCAAAGACTTGCGACTCAAGGCATCAGCAACTACATTTGCCTTACCAGGATGATAATCAATCAAACAGTCATAGTCTTTAATCAATTCTAACCATCGCCTTTGCCGAAGATTTAGCTCCTTCTGAACACCCAAATATTTCAAACTTTTATGATCCGTATAGATAAAACATTTCTCCCCATATAAGTAGTGTCGCCAAATCTTCAAAGCAAACACTATAGCTGCCAACTCCAAATCATGAGTCGGATAATTAAGCTCGTGCGGCTTCAACTGCCAACAAGCATAAGCTATGACTTTACCCTCTTGCATCAAAACACATCCTAAACCATTATGTGAAGCATCACTGTAAATCACATATGGTTTATCTTCCACGGGTAAAGTAAGAACAGGTGCTTGAGTCAACATTTCTTTCAACTGCTCAAAGCTAGCTTGACACTAATTCGTCCACACAAATCTAACTCCCTTCCGAAGCAATCTGGTGAGTGGAGTAGCTATCAAAGAAAAACCTTTCACAAATCGTCGATAATAGCCTGCCAAACCCAGAAAACTTCTAACTTCAGTCACTGACTTTGGTGGACTCCAATTCAAAATAGCTTCAACTTTACTTGGATCGACTCTTATACCATCCGCTGAAACTATATGACCCAGAAAAGTAACTTGGTCAAGCCAAAACTCACACTTTGACAGCTTAGCATACAACTGCTTCTCTCTCAAGATCTGTAGCACAATCCACAGATGCTTGTCATTCTCCTCCTTATTACGTGAATACACCAAAATATCATCAATGAAAACCACCACAAACTGATCCAGATAGGGCCTAAACACCCTATTCATCAAATCCATGAAAGCTGCAGGTGCATTCGTCAACCCAAAAGGCATCACCAAAAACTCATAATGCCCATATCTGGTGCGGAAAGCTGTCTTAGAAACATCTTTAGCTCTAACCTTCAATTGATGGTACCCTGATCTCAAATCAATCTTAGAAAACACTGCTGCTCCCTTCAATTGATCAAAGAGATAATCAATCCTAGGCAAAGGATATTTATTCTTAATAGTCACTTTGTTCAATTGCCTATAATCAATGCATAACCTCAAAGTACCATCCTTTTTCTTCACAGACAATACAGGAGCTGCCCAAGGAGAAACGCTAGGGCGAATAAATCCTTTATCCAGCAACTCCTGCAATTGCACCTTCAACTCCCTCAATTCAGCAGGTGCCATACGATAAGGAGTGATAGAGATGGGAGTGGTACCAGGCAACAAATCGATACCAAACTCTACCTCTCTCTCAGGGGGTAACCCTGGCAACTCCTCAGGAAACACATCCGGAAAATATGCAACTGTGGTTATATTATTAAGTTGAGAACCCATTACTCTAGTATCCACCACATGAGCAAGATAAGCATCACACCCTTTTCTAATCAACTTTCTAGCTGTAACAGCTGAAACAAACAAGGATGCAAATTGTCTCTACTCACTAGATACCATCACATTTCTACCATCACCGGTTCTCAAAGTAACACACTTCTTTTGACAGACTACCACAGCTCCATGCTTAGACAACCAATCCATGCCTAAGATCAAATCATACTCCTTAAAAGGCATTTCAATCAAATCACCAAGAAACTCCTCTCCTTGCACCACAACAGCACTATCACGATGCACCTTACTTACCACAACACTATGTCCTAAAGGATTTGTCACCAAGACATCAAATCCTAAGGATTCTGAATGCAATTCAGACACAGGCAAGATAGATGGACTTATATATGAATGATAGATCCTGGATCAATCAAAGCAAGTACTGAAATGCCAAATAAAGAAAATGTGCCCGCTATAATTGCTGAAGCATCTGGCTGCCTCTACATCACATATACCCTTTGAGAAGATCCGGCCTCATATGGCCTACTGCCTCTGGATGAAGATCCTCCTCTCTGACTAAACTCGGGTCTACCACCTCCACTGAAACCTCTACCCCCTCGACCACCTCTGCTGACACTGGGTCGAGAAACTGCAGTATTTGTCTGCCTATCATCTTGCATCTCGGGGCAATCTTTAATAAAATGATCTGGTGACCTACATCTAAAGCATACTCCGGATACACCAGTCTTCCAACAAACACCCCCATGTGACCTGCCACAGTGAACACATACAGGTGGGGTAGACCTCTGCATCACGGGAGTCGGGGCACTTGCTACAGAGACTGTCGGTCTCGGCCTCTGCCTCTGATACTGCACTGATCTGCCCGACTGCCTCTGACTCCTACTGATCCTCGGAACAAAACTTCCTCTACCCCTCTTCACAGATGAAGACCCTGCCTCAAACTGGGGTCTCCTTACTCTAGTCTCCTCCTCAGGAGCAGCTGCTACAATGCTCTACGCTCTCTCAACACTTCTAGCTGCTGCAACAAGCTGAGAGAAATCCTGGTACCGAGAACCAGCCACAATGCACATGATAGAGGGCCTCAATCCCTCCTCAAATCTTCTACACCGATCTATTTCATCAGAGATAATTCCCCCGGCATAACAACTCAACCAGATGTACTCAATCTCATATTCTGTCACCGTCCGGTTGTCTTGCCTCAAATTCAAAAATTCCATCTTCTTAATATCTTTATACTCCCTCGGAGTATATTTCTACTCGAACTCCCTCAGAAAATCACTATAAGATAGTGTAGGTGGATCATCCATGGCATGAGGAATCGTCTTCCACCAGTCATAGGCATTTTCTGTAAGAGGGATCTGGCATAGTCAAATTTCTCATCCGAAGTGGCTTGCAACTGAATGAATATCCTCTGCACTTTATCCAACCATTGCTCTGCCACTGCAGGATCAGTAGTGCCCAAGAAATCTTCAGCCCCATATTTTCTCAACTTATCATAATGTCTTACTGGCACCTGAGGCTGTGGTGGTGGTGGCTGCACTGGAGCTGGCCTCAATAGTTCTATCACATGCCTTAACCAACCCGGCGGAGCCTCCTCTGCAGCTGATCTCTCTGGCACAGAAACAGGCGCCTCACTAACTCTATCAACTCTAGCTCCATCTCTACTCTCTCCTGGAGCTACACTCTCAGCACTTCCTTCTACAGTCTGACGTGAATGGGACTCCATTACTACCTATATCTGCAAACACAGCAGAATATTCTTCATTAAAGATCAAAGACTGCCATACCAAGACATGTATTTTACTCAAAAACCCACTTTAAAAATTAAAATTTTCTTTTTCTTACAATTCACCTAGGTTGAGAATCTCAAACCTAGGCTCTGATACCAAAACAATTGTAACACCCCTATACCCCGTATATATACACAGCATGCTAATACGATTGTAATATACATATACTGAATATAGGTATGCCACTATTTATAAAACATACAAATAATCCCTTTTTAATAATAAGAATAAATTTAAAACATTTTAAGGAATTTATAAAACACCATAGATAATATGTTTATTAAAAACGCAGCGGAAAATAAAATAAATATTTACAAATACATATACACCAAAACTCAAGTTTTACAAAACATAAAATATATATACATGTTTGGCAATATGTCTTTGATCTTTAAGCTCCACTATCAACACTTCAAGATCTAGACTCTACTTGGCCTAGAGGAACTCTCCAGTTCATCTCTGTCACCTGCGCGATAAACCATAATCGCGCTAAGCCAACGGCTTAGTGGTACAAACTACAATAATACTATGTTTCAATGAAATATCAATGTCACACAATCAATTTCATATACCATTCAAGAGAATATTATATTTCAACACCTTACACTATTCACTATCATATCATATCAAAACATTCATAATGCATCTTCATAGTTTCATTACCCAATATAGCTTTCCAAGCTACCTTCTTTATCAATAAGATACTTATGTAGTGTAATCATCTCATAACATTATATCTCACAAGTATGTTTCACCATTCAAGAATCACATTGAAAACAAAGACAAGCATGGGCCCAAAAGACACTAATAAGCCATTCAACTTTCAGAGTTAATGTTTTGGTTCAATTATCACATTTATCTTTATCATTATCCCAACTAGGCTTCAAGGATTTAGGTTCAACCAAGCTTCAAGGGGAACAAAGCATGCTAAGTATCAACCCAACTTGGCTTCAAGAACCAAACCCAACCTAGCTTCAAGGGTTGTAACATCTCAATTAGGCTTCAAGGACTAGACCCAACCAAGCTTCAAGGGGAGTTAAGCATGCTAAACTTCAACCCAACTTGGCTTCAAGGATTTAGCCCATCCTAACTTCAAGAGATTGTTACTATAGGCATGCCACCAACAACAAAACTCTGAAAATGGAATAACACATTAGTCACACAATTCATTAATTATTTCATTTTCAATTTCATTCTCATTTACTCATCATCACTTAGGCAATCCATGCCTCATTCATCTCATTGGCATCATTATCATTTTAGCCAACAATCATGGCTCCATATCTCATCAAGAGAATATACATATATATATATATATCATCAATTGCATTGAACATCATATAGGCAAACATGCCTCAATTATGTCATTTACATCATTAGAACCAACCACATTGTATCTCAACTCACATTAATCAATTCATCATTCAAGTGTATATATCCAATGGCATTAGCACACATTTTAGATGCTCATTAATCATTCACATTATACCAATCACACATTCATCAAATGTATTAACAATGTAATCAATTACTTAACATATGTACAATAAAATATGTTAAGTATCAAAATCATGTAAATGCATGCAACTATATTGTAACACCCCGATACCCTATATAAGTACTATACATATACTTAGTATACATATAGTAAGTATATAAAGTATAAGGATGTCACTTTTCGTTATCTTTTAAAAACCTGTAACATAGTTCAAACCATAATACGTTAATTTAAATAACATTTACAAAATCATTATCTTTATCAAAACTCTATTTATACATATAAATATTCTCTCACCAGAAATACATCATAATTAAAAGTTTTACATGTATGCATTACCCTCTAGTTGGTCTCGACAAACTTTTACTCTTCTCGTGGCATAACGAAAGAATTCATATCCTCCACTAAGCTACCTGTGCGATTACACATCCACGCTAAGCCCGAGAGCTTAGTAGTACAAAAATAACATATAAACATACATTATAAAAATACTAACATATAATGATATCTCAATTCCATGTGCCATTAGTTTCTTATCATGTTTTCCTTTTAAAATTGCACCTTTCATATATCTTAACTAATTTCATGTATTATATACATATCATTTTTACCAACCACAATTCATTACTAATAATCACCATCAACATACTAATGCCCACATTACATATCATATCATTATCACCAATCATCAATCCAACATTAATACTCACAATCAATATTTCAATATACATATTACATAACATTTCATGTCATTATTTTATTCACAATTCATCAACCATGAATCACATTTCCAACCAAATTCACCATAGATTTCATTACTCGTTTATTACAACATTTATATATATCATATTGACAACAACGACAGACTCGGGCCCAAACGACACTAATATGCCATTCAATTTTCAGAGTAATGCTTTGGTTCATTCATCACATTTATCATTATCATAGACCCAACTAGGCTTCAAGGATTAGGTTCAACCAAGCTTCAAGGGGAGTAAAGCATGTTAAGCATCAACCCAACTTGGCTTCAAGAACCAATCCAACCTAGCTTCAAGGGTTGTAACATCTCAATTAGGCTTCAAGGACTTAGCCAACCTAACTTCAAGAGATTGTTACTCATTTTAGGCATGCCACCAACAACAAACTCTGAAAATGGAATAACACATTAGTTACACAATTCATTTATTACTTTCATTCTCAATTCTCATCATCAATTAGGCAAACATGCCTTATGTCTTTCAATTGAATCATCATAGCCAATCACAATGGCTTCACATCACATTTGAGTTATCTTAGCCAATCACAATGGCTTCACATCACATTTGAGTTATCTTAGCCAATCACAATGGCTTCACATCACATCTGAATCATCATTATACATATACAACATCAATTACATTAGCTAAACAAACCGATCATTAGCTTTACATCTCTTTATGTCTCAATTCACATTATACACTTCATTATTCAAGCATACATAATCAATTTCATTGCACATGTATCTTAAATTCATCATCATATAAACAACATATCCCTTTATAACATTTCAATCATTATTATCAACCATGATGATCTCACATTTCATCATTTCTCAAAACACATTGACAACATTCATTATTAAGACATTTATTATAATAAATTGCATTGCACATACCTTTTTGGATGATCCTCATCTCTTTCACACTATACAAGTCATAATATTAGTCACATTATTCATATAACATACTACCATTCACAAGATTCACAATGCAGAACATAACATTGTTTATACATAATCATATGCATCATTGATACAATATTTCATAGTACATATCACATTACCATTCACAATGCATATAGCCTAACATTGTTCAAATGCTTCATCAATCTCATCAAATGTGTGTTATAATCTCAACATCATATGAATGTATGTTCCACATATATTTATTTAGATCATTCTTTGTTTTCAAAGTGTTTAGAGTGTTTATGTTTAGGTTTAGGAACAACAAAACCTTTGAAGAATCAAAACAAAGTGAGAAAAGTCAAGAACCATCACAGTAGCAAACACCTTCATGGGACACGGCCAAGCTTGTGGCCGTGTCTCTCAAAACCAATTGGCAGTAGCAAACACATGCATAAGACACGGCCATGTCCCTCCAAAATCAATCCAACACGGCTCAATTTTCCTTGACTTGGCCGTGTCTCTCATGAATTGGCCGTGTCTCTCCTTGCTTTTGGCCGTGTCACTCAAGAACAAAACCCTATTTGTGGCCAAAACACTTCTAATTGAATTTAAACACATGATACACAACATAAACTCATTCAAATGGATGTAATCAAAGTCATTAACACTTATTTTGCATGTTTAACACAATAATCACAATTAACCATACATTTAATCATTCATCACATCAAAACCCTAAAACCAAATTCACACTTGATCTTCCACTATCAACCTCCACATAACATACCATATTCAAGACCAAACCAATCACCAATTCAATCTTTTAACTTACAATCAATTCTAACACTTATAAACACAATTCAAACACACCAAATCATCACATCAACAAATCACAATTCACCTTAGACACAACTTCAAGATTAACAAAAGAAAATAAGAGAGTACTAACCTTAGATGAAGAAATTTCACAAATCTCCAACTTCATCCTTTGATTCATCCTTCAATTTGATGTTAGAAATCAAAACACCTCATTTGCTCTTCCTTTCCCTTTGGTAGCCGGCCACACCAACAAAGAAGAGAGAAAAAAGAATACAAATTCAACTTCTCTTCTTCTTTAAATATCTACCAAGCAATTTAACAAGACAATTACCTAATTGCCCTCATCCATTCAACTTAACTTTTGTCACTTATATGCCCTTTATAGTAATTTCACTTAACACAAGTTAAAATATCCTCTTACCTTGACTCCCCATTTGACCAACTTATATGTTATATATATTACAATATACACAACATATACATTTTCTTAACACACTCATTTCCTTTACAAATACATATATACATTTAATTCAAATCAAAACAACAATTGTATCCAACTTCTAGGGCACACATTGGGATATTACATATATAGTTTGTACTTACCTTAAGAACACTCACACTACTCTATACTCTTCCTTTTCCCACACTTCTTTACAACTTGAATTAGGGCAAATTATCTTCTTCAAGACCAAAGTTGATGAAACTTCACAATTTTCCAACTTAATCACTTGATTCTTCCTTCAAATTGCTCTTAGAACTCAAAACCTTTCTTGCTCTCTTGTGTCTTTGAGATGCCCGGCCAAACAATTGGAAAAGAAGAAAATGAAGAGTAAAAGAAGTAAAGTCAAATATTGATTCCTCAATTTAATCTCCACCAAGCATATATAATAATATAATATTCCAATTTCTCTCTTCCACTCATTTAACAACATATACATTTTCTTAACACACTCATTTCCTTTACAAATACATATATACATTTAATTCAAATCAAAACAACAATTGTATCCAACTTCTAGGGCACACATTGGGATATTACAATTCTCTCCCCCTTAAATAATTTCGTCCTCGAAATTATCAGTACCGTAACAATTCATTCTTAACAAAATACTATCTTAACTTCCATATGAAGTTAATTATATGCTTAAGTTATTATGTCATCAAATCATATAACTTCAACTCTCCCCTTTAGAATCAACCATCTTCTTTAAATTCCACAACTCATCATTCTATAAGCTTATATATCTTATCACTTCCTTGATCAAACATTCAAAAGAACTCATTACATTTCCTATTAATATCTTTATACAAGAATCATATCCTTTTATAGCACACTTATACTTCGTTCAATCTTTATATTTAATATATTTTGTTCTTTCACTTCTTTGTAATTACTCTCTTAACTTTAACCTTAAAAACCATTGGTTTATATCTGAGCATTAATTATTCTGTCATTACAATCACTGTCTAAATAGACATTTATCACACTTCATTAGATAACAAGATCCTTATCTTTCACAATTGGAGTTACTTCTTTAGCATGTTCTTCACTTAACTTACATATTAATACATTACCTTTCAACTTATTTTATAAATAACCAATCCTTTTTTTTATCAAGATTGATAACTACTATAACTCCATTCATTCTTGTCCATTCACAATTTAACATTTTACATCATATACATCCTTATGTAACTAATTACACTTTTGGTACAACTACACATATTAAATCTCAATAATGATTCATAATCTTAGCTAAATCTAGATCAATTGATCTATTTATCATAATATATTCACATTCCAATCAACAATTAATTCATTCAAATTCATCATGAAAGTTCACAATATTCATATATGTATATATATAACCTAATTCCATTAGGGCAAACTTATATACAATTCCTGATCTCTTCCGATCCATATTCAATCAAATTATCATGATAACAAATCATTTCAAATTATCTTAATATAATTCTCACCAATTTTCATAAAAATTTTATACCATATTTACTATCAATAGTTCTTTCATTTAAACCTCAAGTCCATTCATTTATTCATTATATACCATAACATATTTAGCATAAATTTTCAGTCATATTACCCATAACTCAACACATCTCCATAATTTCCTTTTTCCCTCTTTAACTTCATAATTATAACCAAATTCTTAACACAAAATGATAAAGTACAACTTTATCCATCATAACTTTTAACTATACTTCTCAACATAATTTCAATCTTACCAAATTTGTATTACAATCATTTGATCTAAAATTCAAATCCATGGATAACCAATTAATCGATCAAATATACTGAACAAAACACATGGCTTTAAGAGATTAATATTCCAGCCTGAAACTTTCAAATCAATACTGTTTTTATATAATTTTATTCTTAGTCTTTACAAACACAAAACTAAGGTGTACCTCAGGAATGATATATTCCTTTCTTTACATTTTTGCTAAATCAGAAGTTAACACATTCCAACCTCGTTTCAAACCAATTTACACTCGATTATATAATCTTTATCAACTTAATTCATGTTTCAACAATATTACTATATACATATTCAATCATATGCAATTCTATACAATTTTTATTCATCACTTCATTTCTAGTCCATTTACAATCTCTTATAACATATAATCACATAGAATTTCCATATGTGAATACTTTGGAATTTTAAATATTATATAATCATCAAGTTCAATACTCACTATAACAATTTCCACTGTCCAATATTACTCAAATCTATGCTATACTTACTTCCATCACATAATCCATCTAGCTCTTCACAGTTCAAGACCTAATCTCTCTTAGGTCCTCTAATACACACAACATCATTTCCATATCACTAATTCTATAATTTACCACATACATAATTATAGGTCACCTTCATATGTAATTCACACATTTGTATATATATCATAATTTCATTCCTATTGAAAACTCAGTTCACATATCATATACATGTATACATTTAATTAGTTAGATGCTCTTATTTATTTATTTTTCATACATTCAATACAAATTTTCCTTTATAACTGTAACAACCGTCCCAGTCTGCTGAGCCATTTCTATCCGGAGCAACCCTCAGGGTCTCTGGGCTGGGCTGTTACAGCACTAAACTGCCCTCACGGGCCTTCCAACAGGATTCACTTATTTGACTTACACCCAAGACATATGAGTGCAAGTCACCTCCCTGGATCGAACCCCTGACCTCCCACTTAAGAGAGCCAGTGAGCGCAATACAGTATCGATTCTTCCAGTATGATGCAAAGTATTTATTCACACAACACACATATATATATATTCTGACTATAATAGCACTTTACATCCATCTTAGCCACATTCCCAATGTAACATCTCTTTCACTTTCATCTTTAAAAGCATTTAATATATTTCCATATCCATTTTTACCCTTTTCAATATAATGACTTAAAATAGCTCATCTTCATTTGCTTATCCACTTCCCTTTTTACTTCAAGACAAATTCTCATACTATCAATCACATTACTCAATTCATAATACTTTCATATGCCATATTAATCATTTCATCTAACTCATGTATTGCATATACACTAAACCATCAATATCCAAATGATCTTTATCAATTTCCACTAAAATTTTAACTTTTCAACTTACTACTTCACTTAAACTTCAATTTATCAAACTCATCTTTTCTTAATATCCATTTTAAAAACATCCTATATATATATATCACAAAGCAATATCAACACATATAATTTCCACATTTATCAAGCTCATTTCAAAAATCTCAAATATCACATATTATCACCATTACCATGAGCTTTCACAATATCCAAACATCTCACATTTCTAACACGGAATTCACAATGTTCGCATTAAAATAACAATACCAATGTATATTTTTACTTAATCAATATCATCTCTTTTTCCTTTAAACAAAATCTTAACTTTACATATACATACCCCACATTTTAAATAATCACACTTTGTCTATACTAACCAACTCATTCAATATTCCACCATATTTTTCTCATTTTAGTAACATATCTTCCAATATTAACAATTCAACTATATTTCCTCTATCTAACAAACCCAACATAAATTCTATTATAAAGAGATTCAAAGTATAAAGGAAAAAGTACATACTTTTATTTTGATTTGATTTCAACTCAATTTCAATTTTATTCTCCTTTTCATTTCTTTATACTTCAACACATTTAACAATTCACTTTACTTGCATAAATTTCCATTTTTAATTTATCAATTAAACTTATATAAATCCATATCATTTCTTTCTCTGACTTTACTTTCATGTAAAACATCATTCACACACTAGTATCCATCTCATATAACACAAATATTTTACAATTCATATATGCCACATCCGAGATCAACCTAGGTGTTAATGCATATGCATGTATTACCAATTTCATTTCAAAACTTTTCCTTTTTACTTCTATTTAAACTTTTCAAAGCTTTTTTTTTTAATTTCACTTAGGCCGAGAATCTCGAACCTAAGCTCTGATACCAAAATACTTGTAACACCCCGATACCCTATATAAGTACTATACATATACTTAGTATACATACAGTAAGTATATAAAGTATAAGGATGTCACTTTTCGTTATCTTTTAAAAACCTGTAACATAGTTCAAACCATAATATGTTAATTTAAATAACATTTACAAAATCATTATCTTTATCAAAACTCCATTTATACATATAAATATTCTCTCACCAGAAATACATCATAATTAAAAGTTTTACATGTATGCATTACCCTCTAGTTGGTCTCGACAAACTTTTACTCTTCTCGTGGCATAACGAAAGAATTTATATCCTCCACCAAGCTACCTGCGCGATTACACATCCGCGCTAAGCCCGAGAGCTTAGTAGTACAAAAATAACATATAAACATACATTATAAAAATACTAACATATAATGATATCTCAATTCCATGTGCCATTAGTTTCTTATCATGTTTTCCTTTTAAAATTGCACCTTTCATATATCTTAACTAATTTCATGTATTATATACATATCATTTTTACCAACCACAATTCATTACTAATAATCACCATCAACATACTAATGCGCACATTACATATCATATCATTATCACCAATCATCAATCCAACATTAATACTCACAATCAATATTTCAATATACATATTACATAACATTTCATGTCATTATTTTATTCACAATTCATCAACCATGAATCACATTTCCAACCAAATTCACCATAGATTTCATTACTCGTTTATTACAACATTTATATATATCATATTGACAACAACGACAGACTCGGGCCCAAACGACACTAATATGCCATTCAATTTTCAGAGTAATGCTTTGGTACATTCATCACATTTATCATTATCATAGACCCAACTAGGCTTCAAGGATTAGGTTCAACCAAGCTTCAAGGGGAGCAAAGCATGTTAAGCATCAACCCAACTTGGCTTCAAGAACCAATCCAACCTAGCTTCAAGGGTAGTAACATCTCAATTAGGCTTCAAGGACTTAGCCAACCTAACTTCAAGAGATTGTTACTCATTTTAGGCATGCCACCAACAACAAACTCTGAAAATGGAATAACACATTAGTTACACAATTCATTTATTACTTTCATTCTCAATTCTCATCATCAATTAGGCAAACATGCCTTATGTCTTTCAATTGAATCATCATAGCCAATCACAATGGCTTCACATCACATTTGAGTTATCTTAGCCAATCACAATGGCTTCACATCACATCTGAATCATCATTATACATATACAACATCAATTACATTAGCTAAACAAACCGATCATTAGCTTTACATCTCTTTATGTCTCAATTAACATTATACACTTCATTATTCAAGCATACATAATCAATTTCATTGCACATGTATCTTAAATTCATCATCATATAAACAACATATCCCTTTATAGCATTTCAATCATTATTATCAACCATGATGATCTCACATTTCATCATTTCTCAAAACACATTGACAACATTCATTATTAAGATATTTATTATAATAAATTGCATTGCACATACCTTTTTGGATGATCCTCATCTCTTCCACACTATACAGTCATAATATTAGTCACATTTTTCATATAACATACTACCATTCACAAGATTCACAATGCAGAACATAACATTGTTTATACATAATCATATGCATCATTGATACAATATTTCATAGTACATATCACATTACCATTCATAATGCATATAGCCTAACATTGTTCAAATGCTTCATCAATCTCATCAAATGTGTGTTATAATCTCAACATCATATGAATGTATGTTCCACATATATTTATTTAGATCATTCTTTGTTTTCAAAGTGTTTAGAGTGTTTATGTTTAGGTTTAGGAACAACAAAACCTTTGAAGAATCAAAACAAAGTGAGAAAAGTCAAGAACCATCACAGTAGCAAACACCTTCATGGGACACGGCCAAGCTTGTGGCCGTGTCTCTCAAAACCAATTGGCAGTAGCAAACACATGCATAAGACACGGCCGTGTCCCTCCAAAATCAATCCAACATGGCTCAATTTTCCTTGACTTGGCCGTGTCTCTCCTTGCTTTTGGCCGTGTCACTCAAGAACAAAACCCTATTTGTGGCCAAAACACTTCTAATTGAATTTAAACACATGATACACAACATAAACTCATTCAAATGGATGTAATCAAAGTCATTAACACTTATTTTGCATGTTTAACACAATAATCACAATTAACCATACATTTAATCATTCATCACATCAAAACCCTAAAACCAAATTCACTCTTGATCTTCCACTATCAACCTCCACATAACTTACCATATTCAAGACCAAACCAATCACCAATTCAATCTTTTAACTTACAATCAATTCTAACACTTATAAACACAATTCAAACACACCAAATCATCACATCAACAAATCACAATTCACCTTAGACACAACTTCAAGATTAACAAAAGAAAATAAGAGAGTACTAACCTTAGATGAAGAAATTTCACAAATCTCCAACTTCATCCTTTGATTCATCCTTCAATTTGATGTTAGAAATCAAAACACCTCATTTGCTCTTCCTTTCCCTTTGGTAGCCGGCCACACCAACAAAGAAGAGAGAAAAAAGAATACAAATTCAACTTCTCTTCTTCTTTAAATATCTACCAAGCAATTTAACAAGACAATTACCTAATTGCCCTCATCCATTCAACTTAACTTTTGTCACTTATATGCCCTTTATAGTAATTTCACTTAACACAAGTTAAAATATCCTCTTACCTTGACTCCCCATTTGACCAACTTATATGTTATATATATTACAATATACACAACATATACATTTTCTTAACACACTCATTTCCTTTACAAATACATATATACATTTAATTCAAATCAAAACAACAATTGTATCCAACTTCTAGGGCACACATTGGGATATTACATATATAGTTTGTACTTACCTTAAGAACACTCACACTACTCTATACTCTTCCTTTTCCCACACTTCTTTACAACTTGAATTAGGGCAAATTATCTTCTTCAAGACCAAAGTTGATGAAACTTTACAATTTTCCAACTTAATCACTTGATTCTTCCTTCAAATTGCTCTTAGAACTCAAAACCTTTCTTGCTCTCTTGTGTCTTTGAGATGCCCGGCCAAACAATTGGAAAAGAAGAAAATGAAGAGTAAAAGAAGTAAAGTCAAATATTGATTCCTCAATTTAATCTCCACCAAGCATATATAATAATATAATATTCCAATTTCTCTCTTCCACTCATTTAATTTCTTTTAATTACTTAATTAAAAATAAAAATAACAAAATATCTTCTTCCTTTGACCATCACATTTGACTTGTATATATGTTATATATATTTCCATATATACAACATATACACTCTCTTTTAAATTCTTTTCTCTTTCAAATTAACATATACATTCAATCCAATTGCAATAATAATATCAAAACTTCTAGGGCACACTTTGGGATATTACATTTAATATCTTTGATGAATGATTTATTTATGATGAATGGTTATTTACTTTTATCAATTTATTTTGATTTTCAAATGTTGTAAGAGGTATGTTTCCTCTTGGTGGGTACCTCATTAGTTAAATATCATGTAATTTAAATTGCTTTTATATTTTGGAACGATGTAAGGACATGTTTCCATCCTCGGATGGGTGTCCATTTATTTGCTTTGTTTGGACATTACTTTGATTTTTAATATAACGATGCTTTATTTCAATTGTTGCATGTAATATGGATAATATTATTATATTTAAGAATTTTATAATATTAAGACCTATAAAGGAGGCCGGTTCCAATGAACCGGGCGTTGTGGGAGTGCTGGGCCATTTCTCACCTTCCCCACACGTACCCAACTTTTCAAACCCATTAGGCGGTTGGGGTTTCCTTAGGAATCGAGTCATCCACCCCTTTCTTTTTCCTAGCCCATCCAGGTGGCGACTCCATTTTCTCCGAACATAGGTTCGTGTTCTCTAAGGCCCCGAGCCTAAACAGTGTCGAAGTTGCAAGAACCATTCCACCTGGAGTGGGGGCAAAAATACTCACTCACAGTGGCGCTCCACTAGGGATAAGAGAAGTTGATTCTATTGGTCTTTATATTGTTCTATTCTTTCTTATAAGGATATTATCCATTGCATCATATTAGATTGCATCGTGTGCGTGAGTTAGGACGCCCGTGTTACCCGTGTTGTGTTATGTAAGGGATACCATACTTTCACTCAAGGTATGGAGATCGAGCATGGCATAACCACTCATAGCCTCATACCATTTGGTATATACTTGCTATGGGAACCTAAGCCTTTTAACCCAAAGACTAAAGCTCATGTAATTGGCCTAGTTACTTTCCTTAGGCTTTTACCCCAAATGCATGTTGTTTGACTATGGTTAATTTATCTTGGCTTAAATCATGGCTTATTTGGTTTGTTCTTTGTCTAATATGACCTAAATACATTGTTAGCTCAAAATAAACTTTTCTTTAAAATCTAAAAGACCAAAGCTATTTTCAAAACTTTTCAAGATGACCTTTGGACATAAAACTTTTCTAAAAACAAATCAAAAATTATTTTGCTCATAACCTAAATACTAAGCCCAAAATCCATTTTTTCTAAAATCTTTTTACAATGGGCTTAGAAACAAAATTATTTTCATCCAACCTTTTCTTACAAAGAACTTGCAAATTATTTAGGTCAATTATGAAATACCACAATCAATTGTGAGCCTAGTTTATACTAAGAATAATTAATCATGGGCTTTTTTTTTGCATGAATCATAGTTACTTTTTGAAGTGAGAAATCTATTTATGATAAACCTCTTAATTTAGTTTTAATCCAATATAGCATAAAAGCTACTTTAGTTGGTTGAATGGATTAAAGCCTAATTAATGGGAATTATCATGAACTGATTTCTGTTTTTGAAAAAATAACTATTGGTTAAAACGTCCGAGGGAATTATTCGAAAATAAGATACCCCTGTTGGTATTTTGTTAACCATATACCTAGGAAAAGAGACTCGCCACTCATGTGTGGATGTTATAAGGTCGGAAGGAACATCCTAATTATCTTTATTTATTTATTGTTTGTGCATACATGCATACATTTACATCTCATATCATTGATCCTTTCTGGTTCACAGGCTGGATTACGACAGTTCAAAAGCTTAAGACAATCCGACCTATGCCGAAAGTGAAGAATCTAGCAACGAATCAATCACTTGCTCACCAAAAGCAATGGAACCTAAAAAAATTCAAAGAATGGTGGATGATGCCCTCAATGCTAAGATGGAAGAAATAAAAGAGGCCTTAGCTGAGACCATGAAGAACCAATTGACTGCAATTTTAGGAAATGATGCCGAAGCATCTGCTAGCACTAACAAGCCAAAGGACAAAGGGAAGAATAAAGTTGGTGAAGTGGTTTTTGATGATGAAAAGGTGATCATTGATGATGATGATGATTGGGCTCAATACTACCAAGATCCTCAAGACAAGAAGAAAGAACCAAAGATTATTGAAAGATCAGCTATGGAGAAAACTGAAACTTCTGGTGTTGAAAAGATGATTACCGACATAGAAAAGAAATTTGAGAAGAAACTAAAAACAGAAGAAATGTCCGAAGATGACAAATTATTTGAGCTAGATGAAGAAGTTTCATACAAGTTCAAGATGCCATCTTTTGCTAAGTTTGATGGAACCGAATATCCTCACCTCCATGTTAAGCAGTATATCACTGCTATGCAATCTGCCTGAGCTACTAAGGCTCAAACTTTAAGGTACTTTATGCTCTCATTGGACCCTGTTGTCCAAAATTGTTTCAATACCTTAGATGATGGAACACAAAAGAGTTGGGATCTGCTATACAAGGCCTTCATCCAACAATATGGATATAATATTGAAATGGAAGTTACATTAAAGGAAGTTGAGTCTATTAGACAAAGGCCAAATGAGAATTTTGTGGACTATGTGAAAAGGTGAGAAATAAGGCTGCTTTGCTCAAGAAGAAGCCCGATGAATCCAATCAAATAAGGATGATTATGAGAGGGGTGTTACCTAGTCTTCGTGAAAGGATGTCTCATACACTCATCTATGATTTCAAAGATCTCCTCCAAGTTGGTCTGCAAATTTAAGAATGGGAAAGAGAGAAGAACCATTTTTCAATAAGAAGGAACGAGAAAGGAAACTATCAATCTAGTAGTCAAAGCATGCAAGAGGTAGTTGGTGTTAATGCTACTAACCAAGGAACATGAAGGCAGTTTTCGGAATTGGGGAAACCGATGTCTTGGGTTTTCAATAAGCTTCAAAGAAAGGGGTTGTTACAACCCTTAAATCCTCGTCCTTTGCCTAACCCTCTCCCACCTAATTTCGACACAAAAGAATTTTGTCAGTTTCATCAAATGCAAGGGCATGACACGGATAGATGTGTGAGGTTGAGGCATGAGATCCAAAATTTAATTGATTGTGGAAAGCTACCCAAGCCCAACAAGCCTAACACCAAAGACAACCCATTACCAAAGTTCAATAAAGTACCACCACCGGCAACCTTCTTGATTGGAGGGGGTTTGCATGAAGATTTTGTCATGTCTTCTTTCCAAGATGTGGGTGGAGAAGCAACTAAAGAAGAAGAGATATTTGTCGAAATTAAACAAGCTTTGGTGGGTGAGGAAGTATCAATTTGTGTTGTCAATGGGTTTTGGGATTCAAGCGACAGTGATGATGATCTTGTATCCAAGAAGAAGGAATGGACCTGGTCCGAGCCCGACAAAGATGAAGTAATGAACACTAGATTGTAAGCCTTATGCAAGGCCACCGCCTAAGGAGGTAGAAATTAATAAGGGAAAGGAAGTTGAAGTAGGGAATAGAGAAGAGGAAGATGATACCGTGCTCAAGCAACTAAAAAGAACCCAAGCAAGTGTTAGCATTTGGGATTTATTGGCTACTTCTAAAAAACACCGAGAAACTATGGCTAAGGCCTTAGCTAGCATAGACCCTTAATTTTTGACCCAGTCTAGTCCAATATGTTTTATTAAGTTCAAAATGATTTTTGTTGTATAATTGGTCCAAAATAAATTTTGTTAAATAATTTTTTGCTTTAGTATCTAATTTTTATTAATAAAAAATAAAAATAAACAAATAAAAGTCAAAAAATAAAATAAAAATAAAAATCAGAGTCGAAAAAATCGTCGAGCAGGCCCGTGGGCATTTCGCCTGCAAGAATTTCCTGCGGGCGAAATGGCCCAAGCTATTTTGCCCCCAGAAAAAATCTGCACGCAGGAAAATCCTGCGAGCAAAATGGTCACCCACAGCCCGCCCCAATCGCAATTTCCTGCGGCAGAATTTTTTTGCCAACGCATTTTTTCCTGCGGCAAATTTTTTCGGCAGCGCATTTTTTCCGTCGCAAATTTTTCGAAACCTAATTCAATTAGGTTTTGGTTTCTTTTTTTATTAATATTACTTGCAGTGACTAATTAGGAAAAAACTATATCAAACCATTATAAATAAGGACCAAAGGCAATGAAATTTGAGGAGGCCGAAAATCCAACAGAGGCTTGGAAAATTTGAAACCAAATCAGGGAAGGAAAAGAAGCAATTCAATTTCTTTTTTTTCTGGAATAGCAGGGACACGATTTAAGCAATTCAAAGGCAGAAATTGTCTTTTTTCTTGTTCGTCCAAGAAGAATTATTTTTGGAGAATCAACAAAAGAAGGTATGTATTAAATTCTTTTTTTTTATTTTTTCACAGTAGCATCAACTATGAAATTTTATTTTTTAAATCAAAAACTTTAGAACTTTAATTTAGTTTTCCAAAGTTAAAAATACTAATACGTTACTTTATTTTCCAAAAAGACTTAAAATTGTTATTTTTACCTCTTCAAAATCTTAAAACCTTAAATAAAAATATTTTTCAACAAAACCAATATTTGATTCTATTTCTTTCAAAACTTTAAATTAGGTTCTGTTTCTTTCAAAAGGCTTTAAAAATATCTTTTCTACTTATCAAAACCTTAATCCGTCTGTTTAAATTCATAAAACGTCATAAAATTATCAAATTGATTTCCAAATTCCAAAAGCCAATTCATCACCCGAGACCCTAATTTTAAATCCTAAAACCCTAATTCAACTTCCAAACCTAAAATATTAAACTCTAACTCCTTTAAACTTTAAACCCTAATTTTTCTAAGCCCTAATCCTTAAAAACATTAAAAACCATAAAAACATAAATACTTTAAATTTTACACAGTAGCTTGAAATCACCATTTAAAACCATAATCAAAAGTATTTTAAAGTGTCTAAAACCCTAGTTTCATGATTTCACCATTCAAATATTAATTTAGTTAATCAAAGAGTCTTACCAACCTTTTAAAACATAAAACCCTAATCTATTTTAATTTCATAAAAAGTTACAGTAGCTATAATTGGACTTTTATTTACTTTATTTAATTCTATACTTGATTATGCTTTGATTTATCTCTTATGCTTTAATTTATTTAATTTCAATACTTGATTTATTTAATTTATCATGGATGGATGTTGATTTTATAATTTTATTAATAGCTTTGATGAATGATTTATTTATGATGAATGATTATTTACTTTTATCAATTAATTTAGATTTTCAAAAGTTGTAAGAGGTATGTTTTCACTTGGTGGGTACCTCATTAGTTAAACATCATGTAATTTAATTTGCTTTTCTATTTTAGAACCTACGTAAAGGGCATGTTTCCACCTTTTGGTGGGTGTCTTATTTAGGCATGTGATGTAAGGACATGTTTCCATCCTTGGATGGGTGTCCATTTATTTGCTTTGTTTGGACATTGCTTTGATTTTAATATAATGATGCTTTTCTTTTAATTATTGTGTGTAATATGGATAATATTATTATATTTAAGAATTTTATTAAGACCTGTAAAGGAGGCCGGTTCCAATGAATCGGGCGTTGTGGGGGTGCTGGGCCATTTCTCACCTTCCCCACACGTACCTAACTTTCTGAGCCCATTAGGGGGTTAGAGATTCCTTAGAAATCGAGTCATCCACCTCTTTCTTTTTTCCCAGCCCATCCGGGTGGCGACTCCATTTTCTCCGGACTTAGGTCCGTGTTCTCTAAGGCCCCGAGCCTAAACAGTGCCGAAGTCGCAAGAACCATTCCACCGGGAGTGGGGGCAAAAATCCCTCTCACAGTGGAGACTCCACTGGGGATAAGAGAAGTTGATTCCGTTGGTCTTTATATTATTCTATTCTTTCTTATAATGATATTATCCATTGCATCATCTTAGATTGCATCGTGTGCGTGAGTTAGGATGCCCGTGTTACCCGTGTTATGTTATGTAAGAGATACCATGCTTTCACTCAAGGTATGGAGATCGAGCATGGCATAACCACTCATAGCCTTGTACCATTTGGATATACTTGCTATGGGAACCTAAGCCTTTTTTCCCAAAGACTAAAGCTCATGTAATTGGCCTAGTTACTTTTCTTAGGTTTTACCCCAAATGCATGTTGTTTGACTATGGTTAGTTTATCTTAGTCTAAATCATGGCTTATTTGGTTTGTCCTTTTTCTAATATGACCTAAATACATTGTGAGCTCAAAATAAACTTTTCTTTAAAGTCCAAAAGACCAAAGCTATTTTCAAAATTTTTCAAGATGGTCTTTGAACATAAGACTTTTCTAAAAACAAATCAAAAATTCTTTGGCCTATGGCCCAAATGCTAAGCCCAAAATCCATTTTTCTAAAATCTTTTACAATGGGCTTAGAAACAAAACTATTTTCACCCAACCTTTTCTTACAAAGAGCTTGCAAAAATATTTAGGTCAATTATGAGATACCAAAAATCAATTGTGTGCCTAGTTTACACTAAGAATAAATTAACCATGGGCTTGTTTTTGGCATGAATCATTAGTTACTTTTTCAAGTAAGAAATCTATCTATAATAAACCTCTTAATTTAGTTTTAATCCAATATAGCATAAAAGCTACTTTGGTTGGATAAATGGATTAAAACTTAATTAATAGGAATTACTATAAATGGATTTCCATTTTTGAAAAATAACTATTGGTTGAAATGTCCGAGGGAATTATTCAAAAACAAGATACCCTATGTAGGTATTTTGTTAATCATATACCTAGGAAAAGAGACTCGCCATTCATGTGCGGATGTTATAAGATTGGAAGGAACGTCCTATTTATCCTTTTTTGTTGATTGTTTGTGCATACATGCATACATTTGCATCTCATATCATTGATCCTCTCTGGCTCACAACCCTGGATTACGAAAGTTCAAAAGCTTATGATAATCCGACATATGCCGGAGATGAAGTATCTAGCAACCACTCAATCACTTGCTCACCTAAAACAATGGAGCCCGAACAAATTCAAAGAATGGTGGATGAAGCCCTCAATGCCAAAATGGAAGAAATAAAAGAGGCCATGGCCAAGACCATAAAGAATCAACTAGCTGCAATTTTAGAAAATAATGCCAAAGCGTCTGCTAGCTCCAAGAAGCCAAAGGATAATGGGAACGCTAAAGTTAGTGAAGTAGCTTTTGATGATGATAAGGTAATCATTGATGATGATGATGATTGGGCTCAATACTACCAAGATGTTCAAGAGAAGAAGAAAGAACCGAAGGTTGCTGAGAAAGCAACTATTGAAAAGATCGAGACATCCGATGTTGAAAAGATGATTGCTAATTTAGAAAAGAAATTTGAGAAGAAGCTGAAAATCGAAGAGATGTCTGAGATTGACAAATTATTCAAAAAAGATGAAGAGGTCCCTTATAAATTCAAGATGTCTTCCTTTGCTAAGTGCAATGGCACCGAAAATCCTCATCTTCACATGAAGTAATACATCACTGCCATGCAGTCTGCTCGAGCTACTAAGACTTAAACTCTAAGGTACTTTATGCTCTCATTGGACCCTATTGTCCAAAATTGGTTCAATACCTTAGATGAAGGAACACAAAAGAGTTGGGACTTGCTATACAAGGCCTTCATCCAACAATATGGATACAATGTTGAAATGGAAGTTACCTTAATGGAAGTTGAGTCCATTAGGCAAAGGCCAAATGAGAATTTTGTGGACTATGTGAAAAGATTGAGAAATAAGGCTGCTTTGGTCAAGAAGAGGCCCGATGAATCCGATCAAATAAGGATGATTGTGAGAGGGGTGTTGCCTAATCTTCGTGAGAGGATGTCTCATACACTCATCCGTGATTTGAAAGACCTTCTCCAAGCTGGTTTGCAAATTGAAGAATGGGAAAGGGAGAAGAGCCGCTTTGCAACAAAAAGGAATGAGAAAGGGAGCTATCAACCTGGTAGCCAAAGCACACAAAAAGAAGTTGATGTTAATGTGACCGGTCAAGGGAATAAAAGACAATTCTCAGAATTGGGGAAACCTCTATCTTGGGTTTTTAGCAAGCTGCAAAAGAAAGGGTTGTTACAACCGTTAGCTCCTCGAACTTTACATAATCCATTGCCACCAAACTTCAATGCCGAGGCCTTCTGTCAATTTCATCAAATGCGAGGACATGAAATAGATAAATGTGCTCATCTATGGCATGAGATCCAAGACTTAATCGATAGTGGTAAGCTACCCGACCCGGATAAGCCCAATACCAAGAACAACCCTCTGCCTAAGTTTGGAAGTGTACCTCCACTGGCAACCTTCATGGTGGGAAAAGGATTGGAAAAAGATTTTGTTTTATCATCCTTTCAAGATGGGGATATTGAAGATGTGAAAGGAAAAGAAGCCTAACTCAATGAACTTTCCTTAGCTTGAATGTTGCTTTTCAATTTTACTTTCTTTAATTAGAACTATCATGTTTTTCAAATTTAAAGTTACTTGAATAAATTACTTTCATCAAAATTTTTGTTGGTCTTTGTTCGTTTTGGTGCTCAACCAATGAGGAATATAGCTTGATAATTCATGAATTAATATATTTATGCATCATGACTCGAATGACTTTACTAGGTGAGGAAATTGCTCTATAGCATTGAGTTGTGTATGCTTACTTAGAGAGGGCTCCTGCATAATTACCTTTGTCTAGGTCCTAGTCAGTCTTAGAACATGCTTTGACAAACTTTTGAGGAGAAATTAAACTCTACTTATTTAAGAGAGAGATGATCTAGGCATTGTGTGGTTAGCTAACAAATAGTATCCACCCTATTAAATATTAATCTCTAGTTGTCCCTTTGAGCCTTCATAAAATTCTACCTTTCTTTTCATTGGCTTACAAACCCCAATAACCTACCTTGAGTTGTTGTGATACTTTTGACAAGTCTTATGATCACTAAGATGAAGAGGCAAGAAGATCAAAGAAAGCAATGATTAGTCAAGACCATAAGGGTAGTTGATGTTTTCAAGACCATAAGGATAGTTAAAGTTCCCTTAATATCTCCGATATATCAAGACAACATCAGAGTAAAAAATGATTTATCCCTGCTAAAGAAGATTTATGTTACTCCATTCATCCATTATTGGAAGCCCAAGCTAGTACAAACGAGACAACTCTTTTAGAGGTAGAACCAAATAAAAATATAAAAATAAATAAAAAAAAGGGAGAAGAGAAAAAAGGACAAAAAAAGAAAAAAGAAAAAGGACAAAAGAAAAAGAAAAGAAAGAAAAAGAAAAAAAAAAGAAAAAGAAAAAGAAAAGAAAAAAAACAACGAGAAAAGAAAACCTAAAAAGGTGGTTCAGAAAGCCAACTGGGTTCTCTTTTACCTAAGCAGCAAAAGGCTTCCATTTGGACAGTTTGACTTGAATTAGTCCAACCCAACCAAAGATTCAATCAAAATTGGAGAAAAGGAGAAAGAGCATCCAATTCTTGAAAGTTTTGTACTTGACAGTCCTATAAGGAATAAGGACAAAATGATAAAATGCTCAAAAAAAAGGGAAGAGTAAGAGAAATAAAGAAAAGGGAGAAGAAGAAAAGAAACGAATTTGGGAACCAAACCTTTTTGCAAGGGAAAAAACTATCCTAATCAAGATCCAGATTAATGCAAAGAAGATAGAAAGAATTTGGAGTCTAGCAAGATTGCTCCCAACTGCCTAAAGTTCAAATAAGAAATTAGTAGTGTGAAAGTTTGTCCATTGTGTCACATCAGCTCCTATCTTAAAATGGCCTTCGTTTAAACCCACGTCTCTTATGAACCCCATTTCAACCCTATCAAAGACCTGTTGATCTCTCTTGGAAGGTAGAGTCTATTAGTGGAGATAGTTTGGATAAGCATACATATGAGATAGACAATATTTAAATTCAAATGAGACCTTTGACCAAGTAATGTGTATGTGCCTATCTGAAGTGCAACAGTTCTTGCTTAAATAGAAATAATTCCCGAGTTTAGTATGGTAACTAGGGTTGTCATATTATAGATATGTTAATTTATCAAGTCCTGAGGTATATTGACATTGATTTGGCAAATCCAACATTTGATTTCAAAATCAAAATTCAAAAAATTTAAAAAATGTTTTGTCATACAAAGCCTTCAAGTTAAGGGAAGTATGTTGAACCTCCAAAGAACACATTGGGCAAAGGAAATGATTATTGGCAAGGTCATGAAGAAGCTATCAACTGACATGATGAAATATAGTTTGAAATAGATGAATCCCTAACTCTTCTGCCTGGGGTCTCCACCACTCATGTTCATAAAAGCCATAAATGCAAAGCTTTCTATCATTCCAATGCAAGATTTGAACAAGCATCGAAAATGAGTCAATGAGAATACTTCTGCTGATCGCCTCAGTCTGTGAGTCGATGGAACAACTGTAAGTATTATTCACGCATATCATGCATACATGAGCATATCACATGACACTTTCTTGTCTTGTATTGTCTATTCTTTCCCAAAGTGAACAGCAAACACCCTGTGATTTAAAGAATCAAAAGAAGATATTGAATCAAGGGGGCATGGAAAGCCTATTCACTTGTGAAAGCTCCAGTAAATTTGCAAAGAGAAGAAATACGTTCTTTTGCAAAGAACTAGAAGGCAAAAACATCAATCAAAGCTTGCATGGATAAAATCTTTGGTTTGAGCCTACACAGGGGGCAATGTTTCTCCTTTTCAATTTTTTGAGTTTATATACCAAATATTTTTAAACTCACTTACAAATATTTTGCCACACAGGGGGGCAAGGAGAGGATATAAGGTCCAATTAAAAATAGCTAAATCTTTACAAAAAGGAAGAACAAAAGAATGGAATGTTAGAACTTTCAAAAGAATGAAGGTGAAAAAGACAAAAGACCAATCCAGCAAAAAAAGTTGAAGCCAGGGTAAAGACCCGACCTCCAATGGATAAAGACCTATGTTTCAAGGGTAAAGACCCAATCTCAAAGGATGAAGATCCATTTGCAAGGGTGAAGACCCGATGTCAAAAGATGAAGATTCATTTTCAAGGATGAAGACCCAATCTCAAAGGATGAAGATCCATTTGCAAGGGTGAAGACCCGATCTCAAAAGATGAAGATTCACTTTCAAGGGTGAAGACCCAATCTCAAAGGATGAAGATCCATTTGCAAGGGTGAAGACCCAATCTCAAAGGATGAAGATCCATTTGCAAGGATGAAGACCCGATCTCAAAGAAGGAAGATCCATTCTCAAAGGATGAAGATCCATTTTGAGGGTGAAAACCATAATGCATAGAATAACGGAGCAGTCAGATTTCTCAAATGATAAAAGGTCAGTCAAACTCAATCTCGGGTCCAAGCACCCATTCTCGGGTCCAAGTACCCAAATCAATTCAAGCTCGGTTCCAGGTACCCAATCTCGGGTCCAAGCACCCATTCTCAAGTCCAAGTACCCAAATCAATTCAAGCTCGGGTCCAAGTACCCAAATCAAATTCAATCCAATCTTGGGTCCAAGTACCCAATCTTGGGTCCAAGTACCCAATCTCGGGTCCAAGTACCTAAATCGAATCCAATCTCGGGTCCAAGTGCCCAATCTCGGGTCCAAGTACCCAAATCAAATCAATTTAGGGTCGAGTATCCCAATCCAGTTTAGGATTGAGTATCCAAATCCAAGTTAGGATCGAGTAACCAAATCAAGTTAGGATCGAGTATCCGAATCCAATTTAGGATCGAGTATCCCAATCCAATTTAGGATCGAGTATCCCAATCCAGTTAGGATCAAGTATCCAAATCAAGTTAGGATCGAGTATCCAAATCCAGTTTAGGATCGAGTATCCCAACCCAATTTAGGATCGAGTATCCGAATCCAGTTAGGATCTAGTATCCAAATCTCCCGGGTCCAGAACCCAAATTTTCCTTAGAACAGAAACTTGAATCATCCTTGAATCCAGAACTCGAACCGGGTCCAGAACCTAAATTTTCCTTAGGTTGAGAACCTAGAATTATCCTTGATTCTAGAACTCGAATCGGGTCCAGAACCCAAATTTTCTTAGGTCTAGAACCTATAATTTATCCTTGAGTCCATAACTCAAACCGGGTCCAGAACCCAAAACCTCAACCGTCTCAAAAATTAAGTCTTATTGCTTTTCACTCTCTTTCACTAAGGTTTCAGATCATTCAAGCAGGGGGCAAACTATAGACCCTTAATTTTTGACCCAGTCTGGTCCAATATGTTTTATTAAGTTCAAAATGATTTTTGTTGTCTAATTGGTCAAAAATAATTTTTGTTAAATAATTTTTTACTTTAGTATCTAATTTTTATTAATAAAAAATAAAAATAAACAAATAAAAGTCAAAAAATAAAATAAAAATAAAAATCAAAGTCAAAAAAATCGGCGACAAAAAAATCATTGTGCGGGCCAATGGGATTTTCCTCAAAGTCAGAAATGAGGGCGAAATAGCTTTTCTATTTTGCTCACAGGATTTTCCTACAAGAAAAATAGCTCATGCTATTTCGCCCGCAGGAAAATCCTGTGGACGACGCCCGCAGCCCGCCCCTGCCGCAATTTCCTGTGGCAGAATTTTTTCGCCAATGCATTTTTTCCTGCGGCAATTTTTTTCGGCAACGCAATTTTTCCGACGCAAATTTTTTGAAACCTAATTCAATTAGGTTTTGGTTTTTTTTTATTAATATTACTTGTCGTGACTAATTAGGAAAAAACTATATCAAACCATTATAAATAAGGACCAAAGGCAATGAAATTTGAGGAGGCCGAAAATCCAACAGAGGCTTGGAAAATTTGAAACCAAATCAAGGAAGGAAAAGGAGCAATTCAATTTTTTTTTTCTGGAATAGCAGGGACACAATTTAAGCAATTCAAAGGTAGCAATTGTCTTTGTTCTTGTTCATCTAAGAAGAATTATTTTTGGAGAATCAACAAAAGAAGGTATGTATTAAATTCTTTTTTGTTTTATTTTTTCACAGTAGCATCAACTATGAAATTTTATTTTTTAAATCAAAAACCTTAGAACTTTAATTTAGTTTTCCAAAGTTAAAAATACTAATACGTTACTTTATTTTCCAAAAAGACTTAAAATTGTTATTTTTACCTCTTCAAAATCTTAAAACCTTAAATAAACATATTTTTCAACAAAACCAATATTTGATTCTATTTCTTTCAAAACTTTAAATTAGGTTCTATTTCTTTCAAAAGGCTTTAAAAAACATCTTTTCTACTTATCAAAACCTTAATCCGTCTGTTTAAATTCATAAAACTTCATAAAATTATCAAATTGATTTCCAAATTCCAAAAACAAATTGATCACCCGAGACCCTAATTTTAAATCCTAAAACCCTAATTCAACTTCCAAACCTAAAATATTAAACTCTAACTCCTTTAAAACTTTAAACCCTAATTTTTCTAAGCCCTAATCCTTAAAAACATTAAAAACCATACAAACATAAATACTTTAAATTTTACACAGTAGCTTGAAATCACCATTTAAAACCATGAATCAAAAGTATTTTAAAGTGTTTAAAACCCTAGTTTCATTATTTCACCATTCAAATATTAATTTATTTAATCAAAGAGTCTTACCAACCTTTTAAAATATAAAACCCTAATCTATTTTAATTCCATAAAAAGTTACAGTAGCTATAATTGGACTTTTATTTGCTTTATTTAATTCTATACTTGATTATGCTTTGATTTATCTCTTATGCTTTAATTTATTTAATTTCAATACTTGATTTATTTAATTTATCATGGATGGATGTTGATTTTATATTTTGATTAATAGCTTTGATGAATGATTTATTTATGATGAATGATTATTTACTTTTATCAATTAATTTAGATTTCCAAAAGTTGTAAGAGGTATGTTTCCACTTGGTGGGTACCTCATTAGTTAAACATCATGTAATTTAATTTGCTTTTCTATTTTAGAACCTATGTAAAGGGCATGTTTCCACCTTTTGGTGGATGTCCTATTTAGGCATGTGATGTAAGGACATGTTTCCATCCTTGAATGGGTGTCCATTTATTTGCTTTATTTGGACATTGCTTTGATTTTAATATAATAATGCTTTCTTTTAATTATTATGTGTAGTAAGGATAATGTTGTTATATTTAAGAATTTTATTAAGACTTGTAAAGGAGGTTGGTTCCAATGAACCGGGCGTTGTGGGGGTTCTGGGCCATTTCTCACCTTCCCCATACGTACCTAACTTTTCGAACCCATTAGGGGGTTGGGGATTTCTTAGGAATCGAGTCATCCACCCCTTTCTTTTTTCCTGACCTGTCTAGGTGGCAACTCCATTTTCTATGGACTTAGGTCCGTGTTCTCTAAGGCCCCGAGCCTAAACAGTGCCGAAGTTGCAAGAACCATTCCACCGGGAGTGGGGGCAAAAACCCCAGCTCACAGCTAGCATGCCAATTTCCACTTCCATAACACCGGAGGAGATGATCAACTTCATAAAAATTGAGGGAGTAATGAAATGTGAAGATATTCAAGAGAAGAGCGAAGTTAATATGGAAGCAGTATCTTTCTCAAATGCGGATTTACTGGAAGAGGGGAGAGATCACATCCACCCTCTCTTTATGAAAATAGAAATTAAAGGGAAAAGGACTCCATGTGTAATGGTTGATGATGGGTCCACCATAAATGTTTATCCACTTAAAATATTGCCAAAGCTAGCCATGTCAATAAGGGATCCAAACCCAATCGAGGTAACCATTCAAGCTTATGACAACACCAAGAGACATGTCGAAGGAACTTTCAAAGCTACTGTCAAGGTTGGTCCAATTGAATCTATTGTTGAATTTGTTATTTTGGACATACCTGTTACATTTGCCCTACTCTTGGGACGACCATGGTTTCATCCTCTTGGTGGAGTTCCTTCTACCCTTCATCAAAAGATCAAGTTCCCTAACTGAGATGAGACAGAGGTCATCGAGGTCGAAGATAATAAAGTTGTTAACGCTCTAATGATTGAGAGGCCTCTCAATGGTTTCCAAGTAGCTGCAATTTCTAATAATGAAGTAGTGGACTCCAAAATCTTGAATATGATGAAGAGCATGAACTACCTTCCTGGAGCTGGTCTTGGAAAGGGTAAGGTCGGTTTGACAAAGTTGCCAGATTTTAAAACTCAAACTTCCAAGAAGGGGTTGGAATATGATGAAGCCAACAATGCCCAGCTAAAGAAGAATGAGAAGATGAGCTTCCTGCCACTTGAAGAGATCTTTGTCAAAGCTCCAGACATGGGACCACTCCAAGGAAAGCCTGAGCCAATCATGTTCATGGGAAAGTTGATCCCGGGTTTTGAAATTTTTACAGATGTTGCCGAGCTAGTGGAGCAAGTGAAGAAATAGTTCACCCTGCCAGCCAACAAAGAATCCAATCCGAAAAAGAAGAATGAAGCTGTCCTGAAAGCCAAGAAGACTCTGGAAGAGATTGCTGCCCTGGTTGAAGAGAAGTTTGAAGACATTCTGCCCTATGATTTTGAGAACAATGATTTTGATTTTGATTTTGATTTTAATTTGTCTACTTTGTATGAGGATGATGATGTTTTCTTTTCCAAAATGAATGCAATAAAGTCTGATTTTGCTTACTTGTGTGATGTTTCTCTTGATGGTTGCATACATTCAAATAGCAGTTACATGAGCATCTTTAATATTAATTTTGTTAACACACAATCATTAAATTTGGGAAAAAAATCAAAAATCCAAAAAACATTAGCATAGCATCTGACCTTACTCCTGATGAGAGAGAGAGAGAGATTTGAAAAAATATTCAAAAAATATGAAGAAGTATTTGCTTGGTCTTATGAGGATATGCCTGGTACAGATCGAGACATAGCCGAATATCTTATTCCTACTTACACTCACATGAAACCTGTCAAACAAAAGCTTAGGCGATTAAGACCTAAGTGGGCTGAATTGGTTAAAGAAGAGGTCACTAAACAAATACAAGTAAAGTTCCTTAAAGTGATAGATTATCTAGATTATCTAGATTGGCTAGCCAACATGGAAGAATAAGGGTCTGTGTGGACTATAGAGATTTAAACAAGGCTTCCCCTAAAGATGATTTTCCTTTACCCCACATAGATGTTCTCATTGATAATGCAGCCTCTAGCGTGCTACACTCGGTTGTAGATGGATTTTTTGGATACAACCAAGTGTTAATGGCCCAAGAGGATAAATCCAAAACTGCTTTCATTACTACATGGGGTATATTTTGTTATAAGGTGATGTCGTCCGGCTTAAAGAATGTTGGAGCAACCTACAAAAGGATGGCCACCACACTATTTCATGACATGATGCACAAAGAAGTTAAAGTATATGTTGATGATATGATGGTGAAATCAGATACAAGGGAACAACACTTTCAAAACTTAGAATTATTCTTCGATAGAGCATTGAAATATAAGCTAAGATTAAACCTGAAGAAGTGTGTGTTCAAGGTTACCTCAGGCAAATTTTTGGGACATGTGATTGGTCCGAATGACATTGAGATTGATCCCGACAAAGTTAAAGCAATCAGGGATATGCCAGCCCCAAAGATGGAGAGAGAAGTTTGGGGATTTATTGGTAAATTACAATACATTAGGAGATTTATAGCAAAGCTCACAACAATCTGTGAGCCTATCTTCAAATTGCTTAAAAAGAATCAGCCTGTCATATGGAATGAAGAATGTCAAAGGGCCTTTGAACGAATAAAAAAGAGTATTTGCTGAATCCACCTATTTTGAAACCACCCAAACTCGGCAAACCTCTATTATTATACTTAGCGGTAGAAGAAGAGTCAATAGGAGCCATGCTAGCCCAAGCAGATGAGTCAGGGATTGAGCATGCAGTTTACTATTTGAGTATAAAGCTCCTACCTTATGAAATTAAGTATAGTATCATTGAAAAGACCTGTATAGCCGTGGTTTGGTCTTCTAAGAAGTTGCAGCATTACTTTCAATCATATAGTGTGCAAGCAATTTCCAGGTTAGACCTAATGAAATACTTAAGGGAGACACCCTCTTTGATTGGAAAATATGGTCGATGGTTGATAATATTGGAAGAATTTGAGATTGAGTATGTAACCAGGAAAACAATCAAAGGTAGAGCAGTGGCAGAATTCCTAGCCCAGTAACCATTACCGGATAGTGAAGAGGAAGTCTTGGAATTTCTGGATGAAAAAGGCCATTGAAGTACAAGGGTGGAAAATGTATTTTGATGGAGTAGCAAATAGGAAAGGAGCAGGTTTGGGAGTCATACTAGAATCGCCGGAAGGGAAACTTATCCCTTTAGCCAAAAAGTTGAAATTCAGGGCAACCAATAATATGGTGGAACACGAAGCATGTATCTTTGGTTTAATGATTATGAAGGTGGATAAGGTGGAAGTTTTTGGTGGTTCATTGCTAGTAGTATCCCAAGTAAATAGAGAGTGGGAGTTGAATGAAGAAAAATTAAAACCATACAACCATTACTTGACCATGATGAAGAAGAACTTTAAGGAGTGTAGGTTTATACACCTATCAAGAGAAGAAAATCAGATGGCTGATGCCCTAGTCACATTGGCTTCGGTATGGGAAAATCCTATCGGTTTATTCCTTAAGCCTCTGATTTTGACCAGTTCATCAACTCCTTGCTATGAATATGAAATAATCATGGAAATTGATACAGACCATGATGCGTGGTATGATACTATAAGATGGTTATTAGAGGAAAGGGAATACCCGTCGGGGGCAGCAAAGAAAGAAAGAAGAGCCATAAGGAGGTGGTCTTTGCAATACATCACCTTCCATAGAGAGTTATATCAAAAATAGCCTGATGGGGGGTGCATTTGAGATGCTTGAGGAAGCCTGAAGTGGAGCATATCATGTCAGAAATACATGCGGGAAGTTGCGGCCCACATATGAGTGGTTTGGCCCTAGTTAAGAAGATTATTCGACAAGGCTACTACTGGTTAACCATGGAGAGAGATTGTATTGAGTTTGTAAAGAAGTGCCAACAATGTCAGATGTATGGTAACTTGAATCACATGCCTCTTGAAGAATTGCATTCTATGTCTTCACCCTGGCCTTTTGCCACCTGGGGTATCGACATTATAGGAGAGATACATCCGACAGCCTCAAACGGTCACCATTTTATTGTAGTAGCAGTGGATTATTTTTCAAAATGGGTCAAAGCTGAATCCTTCAACAAACTGGGCACAAGTCAAATGGCTAGATGTATTGAAAAGAACCTCATCTGCAGATACGGGGTCCCGCACAGTGTAATATCAGACAATGGGGTACAGTTTCAAGGAGCAGTTAAGGATTTATTCTCGAAGTATCGAATCCATCATCATATATCCTCTCCTTATAGACCAAAGGCTAATGGTGCAGTAGAAGCAACAAACAAGACAATTAAGCAAATTTTGTCCAAGATGACCAGGACTTACAGGGATTGGTCAGAGATGCTTCCCTTTGCTTTGTGGGGAGATAGAACAAGTGTACGAACACCGAATGGAATGACACCATTCTCCTTGGTTTACGGAATGGAAGCAGTGTTTCCAATTGAAATTGAGATCAAGTCATTAAGAGTGGTATTGGAAGCTGAACTGCCTAAAATAGAATGGGTAGTGAGCAGATACACATAGTTAGCTTTACTAGAAGAGAGAAGGTTAAAGGCACTGTATCATCATCAATTGTATCAAAGGAAGATAGCTTGGGCTTATAATAGAAGGGTTAAGTTCAGAAAACTCAGAGTCGGGGATTTGGTGTTGAAACAATGTAAGCCTAATGTATTTGATCCAAGAGGAAAGTTTAGACCTAGTTGAGAAGGGTCATATGTCGTGAAACAAGTCATGAACAAGGGTGCAGTGAAGCTATCAGACTTGGATGGAACGAGTTTAGTGAGCCAGTGAACATCGACAGGTTGAAGAGGTTTTATGTATAAAAGGAAAAAAAAAAGAAAAGAGAAAAAGAAAAAAAAAGCTCGCTAGGTTGAAAACCCAAAAAAGGCGACCTAGGAAAAAGTTAGAGCAGTCCGCTAGTTCCGAATATTCGAAAGGGCAGGCTAGGCAACAATTAGGGCTAAATGAGAGAAAATCATCAATTAGAAAACCCAAAAGGGCTAATTGGCAATAGGAGTAATCTTGTGTATGCTGGCTTTATGTTTGGTTGTTCCCCAATTTAATAAAACAGAATTAATATTAAAATTATTCTATGTGCACTGTTATAAGTATTTGACCAGATATTGATGAAATAAATAAACACAATAACAAAAGGTGATGACAAATTATAAAAGGAAAAGAAGCATATTTTATTACTTTAATTTTTCATCCTAACAATACACTTTCTGAATTGACAAATGTAAAATCTATGGCAGACGATAAGTGTAACGTGCAGGCCAGCTTTGCCTCAGCCGATCCAAGTAAGCTTCAGTCAAGTAAGGCATGTCTAAATCGGGAGTAAATTTAGAACCATGAGGCTCAGCTCCATACTGACGGCCAAGTCGGTGGGGATCATAGTAAGTACCTTGATGAAGAGAAGCAAGAGGAACATACATCAAGTATGCCCGCATGGTGATACGAGAAATCTTCCACCAAGTTACCAACCAACGGATGTTGACTTCAGCGCGTGAGTGGATCCAGTCAACCCAATCAGTATATGAAGAAGCAAGATGGAGTAGTTTCCTAGCAGAATGATGCCGTGGTAGATATCTTATAACACCCCTATATCCAATATACATACACTACACACTACTACTTCTATAGTATACGTATACCAGATAGAAGAGTGCCACGATTTATGTAAAACAACCCAATCTTTTATCATCCAAATAATCTTTTACAATATACAATATAGAAAAGTTAAAAACATTCAACTTGTAATATAAAACAAAATAGATAAAACATTCATTTAGTATGCAGCGAAAAATATAAAAATATTTATAATTATATATATACATTAAAAATCAAAATTTTACTAAACATAGGATTTATACATGATTGACAGCTCTTTTCTGACCTTTAAGTCAAAAATCAACTCTTCAAAACCTAGACTCAACGCGGTCTAGAAGAACCCTCCGGTTCTACCCTGTCACCTGCGCGATGAACTACAATCGTGCTAAGCCAACGGCTTAGTGGTACAAACTACAATAATATTATGCTTCAATGTAATGCCAATGTCACACAATCAAATATCATAAACAATTCAATAATTAATCAAAACGTTCATGAGATAATACTCACAATTTATCACATCCATAAATATATTACGCATCATGTAGTATCTTCTTAGTTTTATTACTCAACATAATTTTTCCAAGCCACATTCATTTATTTCACCATTCATAATTTACATTACAAACAAAGATAAGCATGGGCCCAAAATACATTAATATGTTATTCAAAGTTCAGAGTTACTGCTTTGGTCCATAATCACAATCATCAAGCCCGTAGGCGATATATATATATATATATCTCTATCCATGGATAGTGTAACAGACCCAGTCTCTTGGACCTCAACCCGGTTAAACTCGAGGAGATCCTCAACCCGGCAAGACTTTTACTATTTTTGAGTGTAACAGACCCAGTCTCTTGGACCTCAACCCAGATAAACCCGAGGAGATCCTCAACCCGGCAAGACTGTTACTGTTTTTTAGGCTTACGACCCAGTCTTTTCACCCCCAAAAAACATCATATTTCACATATTTCATATTTCTCAACTGGAATCGGCTTACGACCCGGTCTTTTCACCTATCCAGTGATTCATAGGCATGTCGCCAAACCCAGAACTCTGAAAATTGAATAACACATTAGGCACACAATTCATTTATCAATTTCATTCTCATTTCCTCATCATCATTTAGGCAATCATGCCTCAATCATCTCATTTGCATCATTATCATTATAGCCAACAACCATGGCTTCATATCTCATCAATAGAGTATACATAATTAATTGCATTGAATATCATCATCTAGGCAAACATGCCCCACTTATTTCATTTGAATCATCATAACCAATCACATTGGCTTCACAACTCATTATATCTCAATTCATCATTCAAATGTACACAACCAATTGCATTAACATACATTTTAAATGCTCATCAATCATTCACATTATACAAATCATAACATTCATCAAATGTATTAACAATGTAATCAATTACTTAACATATGTACAACCAAATATGTTAAGTATCAAAATCATGTAAATGTATGCAACCATGTAATTTGTACTTACCTCAAAACCAACTCACACCAATCTATACACTTCCTCCTCCAAGAATCCTCAACACTTAGGTTAGGGCAATTCAACTTCTTCACAACCTAAACCAAAGGTAATCATACACACTCACTTAGAAATACACATGAAATGATAAGGCTAAAAACCAACTAGGGCAAACTCTATACATGACACGCTCAATAACACGGGCGTGTCCCCGACCGTGCCCTAACTCCACAACACAGAAGCTTTGACACGCTCAGAACCACGGGCGTGTCACTGAACGTGTAGTACATTCTGTCTCACAGAAACATTGACACGTCCAACAATACGGGCGTGTTCATGGCCGTGCCAAACCTTCACCAATACAGTAGCTATGACACGCTCAATGACATGGGTGTGTCACTGCTCGTGTAAATTCTATTGCAACACAAAACCATTGACAAGCCCAAAGACTTGGCCGTGCTCATGGGCGTGTCAGGCCAAAAATACAGATTCCGGCAACAACAACCTCACATCCAACAATCTTCTTACTTCCACCATTTTCCACTTCAAACAAACTTAACTAAACACACCCAAAAATCATAACAAACTTGCAAAAACACAAAAACAACTCAAAACATACATCAAACACAAATCATGATCATCACCACAAACCCAAAACACAACCACCACACTTTCTCTTCCAACAAACTTACTCTTTCCTTCAATCCAACCCCAAAATCCAAAAAAAAATCAATAGAACCAAACACTCTTAACCACACCACAATCAAACAAACACATAACAACCACAATCTCAACTCACAAACTCAAAGAAGATCAAAGAATCAAGTGGAAAACTTACCAAGGATGAAGAAACTCTTAAATTTCCAACTTGATCACTTGAAAACTTCCTTCAATCTTGAGTTTGGAAGATCAAATCTCTCTCTTGCTCTCTTGCTATGGAGTGCCGGCCAAAACAAAGAAAAGAAAAGGAAAGACAATGACCATGAAGAAGGAAGAAAGAAAACCAAGTCAAACACTCAACCTTCTCTCTCCTCAAAACCCTCTCCTCCAAGCATTTAATATTAAAATAATGCAAATTATCTTCCTCCACTAATTCAATTTCCATTCACTTAATATTCTTTTAATTAATTTCATTAATTCAAAAATAAATAAATATCTTCTTTGACTATAACTCACTTTGACTTGTGTATATGTTGTATATATTTCCATATATTCAACATATACACTCTCTTCACTTCTTTCTCTTTCCAATTACACATATACATTAAATGCAATTATAACAAAAATTCCAAAACTATTAGGGTGTACTTTGGGATATTACATATCTAGAAAAAATCCATGGATGGAGTATCAAGCAAGCAAAGACGCTCCTGAAGCCAAATCTATGAGGGAAAATTAAATTAAATTAAAAAAAAAGAAAGAAGAGTCCGCTGAGTTAAAAACCCGTAAGGGCAGCTTAGGCAAAAATTAGGATAGCTCGCTAGTTTCGAAAACTCACATGGGTGAACTAGGTAAAAATTAGAGAGATATGAAAAAAATAAAAAGAGATCTGCTAAGTTGAAAACTCGCAAGGGCAGCTTAGGCAAAAATTAGGACAGCTCACTAGTTCCGAAAACCCGCATGGGAGGACTAGGCAAAAATTAGAGCAATAAAATAAAAAAGAAGAAGAAAGAGAAAACCTAAATTGAAAACCTGAAAGGGCAGTTTAAGTAATTACCTAAAGCAACAACGGACTCCCGGTCAGTCTCTTTGACAATCTTGATTTAAGTTGGTCTAATCCAACTAAAGTCTTGGCTAAGATCACGGGTATCGGTGACAAGCCTCCTTCCATTTGGTTCATGATATCCAATACCCATGGATCAATATCGCCGTCAGAAGAAACAAGAAAGCAAAGATAAAGCATACGTCCCCAAGCCTTAGTAGGAGCCAAATGAGAGAGACAAAAATCAATCAAGGGAGCAAGTAGAATTTTCTCACCTCTCATCAACTGTATAACTTCGGGATTTGAAATTTGAAATAACATCTGCATCTTCTGTTGAGTCTTGGAAATCAATATGGGTAATGCCATTTGTTGATTATTTGGATATCCAAGGATAGCCTCAAATTCTTCAATCAAGGGATACATTTCAAAGCCATTAATTTTAAATGTTCTAGAATCTACATTCCAAAAAGAAGCCATAGCATGTAAAAAGGAATGGTCCAATTTAACATTTTGAAAACACTTTAAAATATCAATCTTTGACTAATAAATTTGCTTCCAGTGAATGGCAACCATATTCTTAAATAGAATTTTTATTTTCTTTAAATGGAGCTAGGTCATCGTGGAAGGATGAAGGAAAATTAGAATTGATAAAAGGAGTTTTTATGCTGAAGTGGAAAATCTCTTGGTTCTTGTATGAAATTATGGCATGAAGAGTGATTTATATAGGAGGATTATGCTATTCCAAGATTGATAAGGAAAAATAAATGGGACCGAGATACATGAGGAAAAGAATTGGCGTCGAAAGTTTTTTAATTACCGCGTTGCATTTGGCTTTGTAGTGATGCTGTATAAATGTTAAAATATGAAGAGGAAAGTATAATAATTATGGCGCAGTAATCATGATATTAAAAAAAGAGAAAGAAGTTGCAATAAAATGGACATTATATATTATCATTATTATTATACAATGTTTACTCAATTCATACAATATTCATATATCACTAAGAAGGTGGTGGTAGGTCATCAAATAAAGCTCTAAAAAAAACATCACCTGTCGGAGGAGGAGGCAAATCACTCGTCCCATGTCCGTCCAAAGCAGGAGAACCAGAATCCCTATTACCTCGGAGTTCCAATCTATCACGGTCCTCATCAGAAGTAGAAGAAAGGATCTCATGGTCATCAGTTTGGGGGCCTCTAGATGAAGAAGCACCAGGATCTCTCATCCCCTGAAATGGAAAGTCTCAAAAATTTTGTTCTGATTGATGATACAAATTTTCAAAGTAGGAAACCTGCTAATGACTAGCGGCTAATTCTTCTTGAAGTTTTTTGTTTTGTTCTTCAAGCATCCACTGTGAACCAGAAAGGAAAAGAGTAAAAGCATACATAATCATGCATACATATAGCATAAGTTATCATGGAACAAGAGAACTTACTAGGTAATTCATATCAATACCCTGTGGATGAGATGGCATAGCCAGTGGACTAGAATAAGCAAATGAAGAAACAGTAAAAGAAGGTCCAGCCTCATGATCAAATGGTCCAAAAGCCTGCAACAATCATTAAAAAAAGTTAAAATAAGTTTAGAAGCGATTGCAATGAAAAATGGTAAAAGTTTACCTGAGAAGTGCTAGCCCCAAGATGTGGAACAAACTCTACTCCCTCTTCATGATGTTCCTCTTCATCTCTACCCTCATTTTCTTTAGAAATCTCCCATACTCCAACAAGAGATATGTCAAAGCTCAGAAGCCCAATTTGAATAAACTAGGTATAAGATGCACCCGGTGGATAGAGAAATGTTTCAACATCATAACCGTGCCAGGCCAACCACCATGCATCCTCCGGCATTGATGCAATATTCAAGGTATATTCCAAGCAATGCATCGGGATCCTCCGCTGCTCAAGACCAAGAAACCACTCATATACTCTCTCTCTGAGAAACCAGCCACTAGACACAGGGCCGGCGATGACTCGGCGAGTATGTTGAAAAGGCAGTGTAGAATTCATGGAGGAAGTCCAGTTTGTCTGCTCTTATGGGTTCCACCAGGCCAAATTCACCTGCAAAATGACATAAGGTAAGTAAATTTCACATAAATTTTAAAGTATACTAATTCTATTTTACCTGGTCCCAAGTTAGGCAACTCAAGACAAAATGTTGGGTATGCACATGGTGAGAGCTGGGAACTTCTACACGCTCAGACAACTAGAAATTTAATCTCGGATACTCGACTCTCTCTTGGGAAATACCAGGCACCCTCACAAGCTTTTGATCATATGCCCATGCCTACAACAATAATAAAAATCAAATTCATGCAAGAAAAGAATGGAATTGACATTGGTGGAAGAAGAGTACCTCGAAAACCGCTATAAAGCCAACGAAAGACTTCTTATTTTGGCAAATTTTGTCAAGACCATGGTAAAGACAGGCAAGACCAGCTTCACCCCAGCCATAAAGTGGTACCGTCCTAAAATAAGTAAGGGCTCTCAACATTGACAAATAGATGGAGGATTCAGTGCTGCCTAAGATGTTCGACCCGAGCAAATACAATAAAAATCCTCGAGCATACTGTTGGGCTGTGTCTCTGTGAGCCCGTCCTTCATAGTTCATCCAATAACTACGAATTGGCTTAATTTTTATCTTGAAAGGCCCTTTATATGATGGTTCCATACCAATTAATTGTTGAATTTCTTCAAATGTTAGAATATCGTTGGTAAGAGGAACCAGAAGACCATCATACCGAATGCCGGTTATGGCAGCAAAGTTAACCAGACCAATTGTCATCTCTCCAATGGGCAAGTGAAAAGTATGAGTTGTGTCCAACCATCGTTCTGCAAGCGCCTGGACTATGCTCCAGTCTATCGAATACTCCTCGGACGGTAATTGTAAGATGAAGTTCTCAAAGCCGCAGTCTTGGATAATTTGCCTTACCCGAGAAGGTGCTACATCATACCATTGACAGACTTTGAAGATACACCCTCCAACCCAAATTACGCAACGATCATGCTAACCCGAAGCCAGGTAAGTTAACACCAGGTAAGTATATCATTATTCTATCTACTTAAATTCTTAAATTAATATATTTTTCCTAAATTTTCTAAAAAATAGAAAATATAAAGAAAAGAAAACAAATAAAAATACAAAGAAAGAGAAAAATGAGAAAAACAGAAAAAAGAAAAAAGAAAAAATAATAAAAATAATAGCAACAAAAAAAGCACACAAGAAAAATAATAATTTGCAGTTAAAATAAATAATTACCATGTTCTTTCTATTTGAACTATGATGAAGCGGCATGGCGGCTAGTAGACCTATATTTCCATCTTCATGCCGCCGAATAAATTCTAATAACTCAGTATTAGAGTGAGTTCCTGATCTTGAAGCATGCATTTTGTTAAAACTATATGAAAAACTCGAAATGCTTATAAAATGAAGAAGTTCGCTGTGAATAAAAAGAAGAAATCGTTCGTTTATATAGAGGAACGGCAAAGGAAAAAATAAAATTCAAAAAGTAATTTTTACTATTGATGAATAGTAGAATACTATTTACAAATAGTAAATTACTATTCAAATAGTAAATTTTACTATTGATAAATAGTAGATTATTATTTACAAATAGTAGGTTACTATTTACAAATAGTAAATAGTTCATGAACAGTGACTACACAGTAAATAATTAGAAAACTCAATTATTCAATTTAATCATTCAAATACTTGCATGTATATAAATATTTTTGCACTTTTAAAAAAAATATTTTAACACGCAGGGGGTAAGGAGAAGATATGTGCATAAAAATTAGCTTAATTTTTTGCAAACAAAATTTATATGCTACTGACTATAATTATTTTTTGCAGAGAATTAAATCTCTTAGCTCAGGTCCAGAACCCAAATTACCATTAGGTCCAGAACCTAAAATCTCTTTTAAGTCTTGAACTTAGCTCGGGTCCAGAACCCAAATTACCCTTACGTCCAGAACCTAAAATCTTTTTTAAGTCCAGAACTTAGCTCTGGTCCAGAACCTAAATTATCATTAGGTCCAGAACATAAAATCTTTTTTGAGTCCAGAACTTAGCTTGGGTCCAGAATCCAAATTATCCTTAGCTCCAGAACCTAAAATTTCTTTTAAGTCCAGAACTTAGCTTGGGTCCAGAACCCAAATTAACCTTAGGTCCAGAACCTAAAATTTTTTTTAAGTCCAGAACTTAGCTCGGGTCCAGAACCCAAATTATCCTTAGGTCCAGAATCTAAAATCTCTTTTAAGCCCAGAACTTAACTCGGGTCCAGAACCCAAATTACCCTTAGGTCTAGAATCTAAAATCTCTTTTAAGTTAGAACTTAGCTCAAGTCCAGAACCCAAATTATCCATAGATCCAGAACCTAAACTCTCTTTTAAGTCCAGAACTTAGCTCGGGTCCAGAACCAAAAATTACCCTTAGGTCCAGAACCTAAAATTATCCTTGAGTCCAGAACTCGAACTAGGTCCAAAACCCAAAACCGAAACCATCTCAGAAAAATTAAGTCTTATTGCTTTTCACTCTCTTTTACTAAAGTCTCATATCATTCAAGCAGGGGGCAAACTGTAGACCCTTAATTTTTGACCCAGTCTGGTCCGTTATTTTTTATATAGTCCAAAAAAATTATTGTGATATTTATTTTAGTATTTATTATTTATAATTTTTAATAAAAATTTAAAATGGTGAAGTTAATAAAAATAAATAATAATAATAGATAATAATAATAATAATAATAAATAAAAAATAAAAATAAAAAAGTAAAAAAATCTACGACGGAAAAATCAGCGACGAAAAATTCGTCACCGAAAGTCAAATTGGCTGGCCGCACCAATCCTCGCAGCCAGCGCCTCGCAGCTCGCAGTTTCTCGCCAACGCTCGCAATTTTGCCAGCGAAAGTTTTCTAATGCAATTTTTTCAGAAACCAAATTCTATTTTGTTTCGGTTTCTTTTCCTAATTAATTTTAGTTTCCTTAAACAATTACACTTAATCATATAAATTTTCCTATAAATAACACTTGAAAAACACAAAATTAAGGGACTTTTGGGACTAGAACTTGGAGATCGGATAGTGGGACTTTGATTAGGTGATCAAAACTTGTATTACAGAAAACCCTAGCAATAAGTAAGCAATCAACAATTGATCAAAGGTAGAAACCTTGTCTTTGTCCTTGTTCATCCAGAAAGCAATTTTTGGTGAAACCAACGAACGGAGGTTTGAATCTCTATTTTCTTTATTTATTTCTTTACAGTAGCTTCATCACTCAAATTGAATAAATTGTTTCTTCTATTTCTTCTAAAACTTAAAACCCTAAAACATTTCTTCTAAACCTTAAAACCCTAAATTGTTCCTTCTATTTCTAAAAAACCCTAAAAAGTACTTTTCTTTTTCCAAAAACCCTAAGAACCCTAATTTATTTCTTTTGTCTCTAAAAAACCCTAATTCGTTTCTTTTGTTTCCAAAAACCCTAAATCGTTTCTCTTATTTCCAAAAACTTTTAAAAACCCTAAACTGTTTTCCTCTAACTTTTTTCCAAAATTTCCAATTGTTTTGCTAAATCTCCAAACCCTAACCTACTTTACAATTTCAAAAAATCATAATTATTTTATAAGACTCTAAACTATTTTCTTAAATCCTAAAACCAAATATGTCTTCTAAAATATCAAAACCCCTAATTCTCTCAAAACTAATACGGTAAACCCTAATTTTCCTAAATCCTAATTCTTAAAACCTTAAAATCTTATAAATCCAAACCTTAAAACTCAATACAGTAAGCCTAAAATCACAATCCAACAAACATGAATTATAAACCTAATATCTTAAGATTCCAAAACCCTAATTTCATAATTTTACCCCTCAAACCCTAATTTGATCAATCAAAGAACCTTACTAATTTCTTAAAGTTATAAAACCCTAATCCATTTCAATTTTCTTAAATCATTACAATAGATACAAATTATAAACCTTATCATACTAAAATCCCAAAACCCTAAATATTAATTAAAGAACTTTAAATAGAAATAATAAACCATAAATTGTATCTTTACTTGCTTTATTTTTAGATTTAATTATGTAGTTCATTATATGCTTTGATGGTTGATTTATTTAATGCTTGATTTATTTAATTTATCATGGATGAATGTTTATTATATATTTTGATTGATGTTTAATATCTTTGATGAATGATTTATTTATGATGAATGGTTATTTACTTTTATCGATTTATTTTGATTTCCAAATGTTGTAAGAGGTATGTTCCACTTGATGGATACCTCATTAGTTAAATATCATGTAATTTAAATTGCTTTTATAATTTAGAATGGTGTAAGGACATGTTTCCATCCTCGAATGGGTGTCCATTTATTTGCTTTTGTTTGGACATTGCTTTGATTTTTAATATAACGATGCTTTGTTTCAATTGTTGCATGTAATATGGTTAATATTGTTATATTTAAGAATTTTATAATATTAAGACTTGTAAAGGAGGCCAGTTCCAATGAACCGGGCATTGTAGGGGTGCTGGGCTATTTCTCACCTTCCCCACATGTACCCAACTTTCCGAACCCATTAGGGGGTTGGGGATTCCTTAGGAATAGAGTCATCCACCCCTTTCTTTTTCCCGGCCTATCCAGGTGGTGACTCCATTTTCTCCGGACTTAGACCCGTGTTCTCTAAGACTCCGAGCCTAAACAGTGCCGAAGTCGCAAGAACCATTCCACCGGGAGTGGTGGTAAAAATCCTCGCTCATAGCACTATATCAAATTGGGGCTACCCCAATTCGATATGGGAAGCTCCATATCGAATTGAGAGGCCCCAAATTCGATATGGGGCTTCCTCATGTCGGATTGGATGCCCTATTTCAACATGGGACACCCCTATTGACCAAAAACCATCCAGATTTAGTGAAAAAGCAACCAGACCTTCAAATTAAACTCATTTTAGGGTTTAGTGCACCAGTATCATGTAAAAACTAACCAAATCTTCTAAAATAGACCCAATCAGGGTTTTAAAAGTTTAATTAATTTATTTTAGGTCCTATTGCAATATATTAGTCTAATCAAAGGTTTGAAATTAGCACCAGACTAGCCAGGGCCAAAATCAAGGGTCTACACTCAAGTCTAGTGGAAAATTAATAAGTTGTTAAGGAAGTGGATGTAGGATTGAGATAAATCCGAGCCAATATAACTCTTCATGTTCTTTCTTCTCTACTCCACTTAATCTTCATCTACATCTTCTTCTTCACCTCTTGCCTTTTAAATTTTCAATTTACCATCACTCTTCATATCAACCAATTCACACCCCTTCTTGGTTTCTAGTTTGGGACAACAATTGGTATTAGAACTAGTAAATTTCTTTAAATTAATTGTGAAATTTGATCCAAAATGGAAACTATTCCACTAGCAAACACCTCTACACATAGAAACCTAAATTCATTCCTTAGACCCTATTTCGATGGAACAGATTATTCTTATTGGAAACATAAGATGTTTTTGTTCCTAGTAAGTGAAGGAATTGAGCTTTGGGATTTTGTTGAAAATGAGTGGAAACCTCCTACTCATGAAGTTGATGGTGTCCAAGTTCCTCTTCTTATATCACAATGGTCAAATGCCAATGTGAGATATCGATTCAAGAACAATAGGGCAACCTCCATCTTGATGGATTCAAAATTAAGAAAAGAATGCGAGAGAGTCCAACATCTCACTTGTGCATATTGCATTTGGAAAACTCTTGAGAACTATTATGAAGGTACTACCCAAGTGAGGTTCACCAAGAAGTAAATGCATGTTCATTAGTATGAGCTATTCAAGATGAAGTCCAACGAAAACATCACCAACATGACAAATTGTTTGCTTGCCATTCTCAATGAATTAAAGAAGTACAACAAGGAATATTATCAAGGTGATGTCAATAGCAAAATCTTGAGAGCTCTTAGAGCAAGAAAGAGCTTTGAGTCAAAAAGTTTCTTCTATTGAAGAGGCTCATGACCTTAGAACCTTGAGAACTGATGCACTTGTAGGAAAGCTACTCACTTTTGAACTACACAATGAAAAGGAAGAATAACAAGGTGAGAAAGAGAAAAGGAAAGCAATAGCTCTCAAGGAAATCAAATAAATTGAGAGCTCAAGTAATAAAGATAGTGAAGATGAAGAAGAAATGGCAATGCCTTCAAAAAGAATAAGTGATTGGAAGAGAAAGAGAAGATTGCAAACCAACAAAGGTACATTTTCTAAATCCTCCTTCAAAGATAAAGATAAAAAGAATAAAGTGAAATGTTATGAATGTGGCAAATCTGGTCACATCAAATTGGATTGCTTCAAATTGATAAATAAAAAGAAGCGGGATAAGGAAAAGAAGAAATCACTTAAAACTATATGTGATGATTATTCCTCAAGTGAAGAAGAAGAAGAGGAGGAGTAAGGAATCACTAGTCTATGTCTCCTGGCTATTGAGGATGAAAATGACTCCAATGAGGTAGGTACTCAATCCTTAAACTTTATTGCATATGATGATGATGTTGATGATGTTGTAGATGGTAGTGATTAAATTGAACATATGAACCTTAGAGTGGAAAAGTATTTTTCTAAAATGAAATTTCATAAGGAAAATGTTCTAATATAGAAAAGGATTTTGTGTGCTTAAAAAACTCTACATAAGAATCAAAGACATCAAATGATCAATTCTTAAAATCAATTGATGAAATGACTAAAAGTTCACATACTTAGAAAATGTGATCAAGGAAAATAAAATATTAAAGGATTAAATAAATGAGTTAAAAGAATATATTTCAAATTTTCACAAGGAAAAAGAGGCCTTAGATACATTGATCAATAATTAAAGACCTCCCTCGTTGAAACATGGTTTAGGGGTTTATTGGTTCATCTAACACTTCATCTAATGTACCAACATTTGTAAAAGCATCTACAACTCAAACATCAAGTGTTGAAGTTGTAAAGAACACTAATGCACAAAATAAATCTAAAAATCCTAAAAGGATTACATTGGGTTTGCAAGGCTCTAGAACTAAAGTGCCAAGAGCAAATAATGTATTCATGCATACAAGCCATGTACATAAACATAAAAATGCACAAAAACAATCTCATTCAACACACACTTGCAATTGTGTGCATGGTTCATTGAATTTCAATAGGAAAGTGCATAAGTATAAAACCTTGTTTCAATGAACTTATTGTATGAATTTGGACATAAGAGCACATTTTGCTATATTAGGAAGGCTCATCTCAATTTAAAGGATCCCTCTACTACTAACCCCCAAGGACCCAACTTCATTTGGGTACCTAAAAGAAGATGAACATTGTTGTTTTGTAGGTATGCCTAAAATCCACTATTAATGAAATTGTTTGGCTTGTGGATAGTGGATGCTCAAGGCATATGACGGGGAATGCAAAGCTTTTTACAACACTCACTTACAAGCATGGAGGTAATGTTACTTTTGGAAATAATACTAAAGGCAAAATCATTGGCATTGGTTCCATTGGCATGCTTGGTAAAAATATGATTGAAAATATGTGGCTTGTTGATGGGTTCAAACATAATTTGCTTAGTGTAAGTCAATTATGTGATAAAGAATATGATGTAAGTTTTAACTCCAAAGAATGCAAAGTTACCAACCAATTCAAATGGTGAACTTGTTTTCAAAGGAGAAAGAATTGGCAATACATATAAAATTGACTTACATTCTAATAATGCATTTGAATGTTTGATTACCATTAGTATTGATACTTGGTTATGGCATAAAAGACTAGAACATGCTAGTATGGATCACTTACAATACATTAGTAAAGAAGAACTTGTTGATTGTCTCCCTAAAGTAAAATTTGATAAAGATAGGACTTGTGAATCTTGTTAATTTGGTAAGCAACATAAAAGTTCATTCAAATCAAAAAAATATTATAAGCACTTCTAGACTCTTAGAACTCATTCACTTGGATTTGTTTAGACCAAATAGAGCTGCTAGCTTAGGTGGCAAGTTATATGCATTTGTACTTGTTGATGATTACTCAAGGTTTACATAGGTAAAATTCTTAGCTCAAAAGAATGAAGCTTTCAATCATTTTAAAATATTTGCAAAAGGAGTTCCAAATGAAAAAGGCTATATAATCACATCTATTAGAAGTGATCATGGCAAAGAATTTGAAAATGAGAACTTTAAAAATTTTTACAATGAGTTTGATATTTCACATAACTTTTTAGCACCTAGAATATCACAACAAAATGGTGTAGTTCAAAGGAAAAATAGAACATTGGTTGAAATCGCTAGGACAATGCTAAATGTATATGATTTACCATTTTACCTTTGGGCGAAAGCCATTAATACCACATGTTATATTTCAAATCATGTTTATAAAAGACCTTTAATAAAAAAAACCTCTTATGAGCTATGGGATGGAAGAATACCGAAAATTTCATACCTTAGAGTGTTTGAATACAAATGCTTTATATTGAATACCAAGGATAATCTTAGAAAATTCACATCCAAATAGGATGAATGCATATTTTTAGGGTATTCATCATCTACCAAAGCATATTGTAGACCCTTTATTTTGGTCCTGACTAGTCCGTTGCATGAGTCATAAACCTTTTGATTAGAGGGTATAATGGTTGAACCTTTAAAACCCTAAAGAGGTTTATTTTGAAGATTTAATTGGGTCTAATTTGATGTTATGGTATTTAGGGGTGTGTCCGAGTCAAACTGGACCTTCCAATTCAATATGGGACAACCCATATTGAATTCGGATGCCCCAATTCGATATAGGATAGTCCCATATCGAATTGGGATGCCCAAATTCGATATAGGATAGTCCCATATCGAATTGGGACTTTCAGAGTTAAGGTCCCATATCGAATTGGGAGCCAATTTTGATATAGGGATAGGCTCCAGAATTGGGGCCTTCCTAATTTGATATGGAACTATATTTTAATGAATTAAAATTGTTTTACTTCGGTTTTCTTGGTTTGAGCTCGATATGGGCTTAGTTTGCTATGAATTCAAGTGGTTTTTAATTCGATATGCATCAGAGTCCAATTTGAGAATGGAAAGCTTCCACCATTTAGCCTAATAGACTCTTATAAATACATACTTTAAAAATCTAGGACGAGACTTTTGGATTTTAAACTTCAGCAGACTTTTGGCCGAGACTTGGGACTTGGAACTTTTAGAAAGAAAACCCTAGCAATTAAACTTGGAACCTTTAGGAAAGAGTAACCTTCAAAATGAGAAGAACCTTCAGAAGGGGATTTGGAATGGCAGCAACTTCAACAAACTTCAACAATGAAGAGCATAACAACAAAAATAAAAACCCTAGTAGTAAACAAAAAAGAAAATAAAGAAGACAATCAAAGATAGAATGATACAAAGGTAGTGACCTACTGCCTTAGACTTGCTCAACCAAAATTTCTATGCGCAATTGTGGTGGAGCCAACAAACGACAGTACACTCTAAATTAATCAATATAACATGCTTTGATAGCTTTAAATATTAAATATATTTGTCTAGAATAATTCTAGTAGGTTAAATTGATTCATAATTCATAGTAGGTTTGAATTTATTTCATACAGTAGCCATCCAATATTCATTCAGTATTCAAATAGTCACAGTAGCTCCTTATACCATAAAAACCTAATTAGTTTATAGTTTCCAAAACCCTAATCCAGTAGACATAATCTAAAACCAATTTGTTTATAGTTTAATCCAAATACCAAAACCTTGATTTCCATAAATATAAAACCCTAGCTTACATAAAAATCCTAATTCTCCAACAAAACCATACGATGTAAACTATTTACCTTTCGGGGGTGCTGCCCCCTTGACCCCCGTCCGCTAATCGCCGTAAGCGTAACCCTCATCGTCACACCCTATATTTCTTTAATGGATAATATTTAGATGTTTTTATCTTCTTTTTAATTATTTAATTATTTTCATATATGTTGTATTATTTTTCCATTACTTTATTCTTTTCCTTAGATTTATATATATTTTTAAATAGACTTGTAAAAGGCATGTTTCCACTAGTGGGTGCCTTATTTATTTGATTTATTTTTTTTTGTAGTTTAATTTATTTAAATATTTTGGGATTAATGTAAAGGACATGTTTTCCATTAAATGGTGGGTGTCCTATTTTATTTGTTTTCTTTTGGACATTGAACCATTGTAAAGGCATGTTTCCATCCATGGATGGGTGCCTATTCATTTATTTTGTTTGAACTTGTTATGATTTTTAATAAAGTGATTATTTATTCTTATGATTGCATGTAGTATGGATAATATCATTATAATTAAGATCTCTATAATATTAAGACATGAAAAGGAGGTCGATTCCAATGAACCGGGTACTATGGGGGTGTCGGGTCATTCTCACCTTCCCCATGCGTACCCAACTTTCCGAACCCAATAGGGGGTTGGGGATTCCTTAGGAATCGAGTCATCCATCCCTTTCTTTTTCCCTGCCAGTTCGAGTGGAAACTCCATTTTCTCTGGGTTTAGGCCCATGTTCTCTAAGGCCCTGAGCCTAACAGTGCCGAAGTCGCAAGAACCATTCCACATAGGGGTGGGGACAAAAATCCCCGCTCACACATATAGAGTATTTAATAAGAGAACATTAGTAGTTGAAGAATCAATGCATGTTGTTTTTTATGAATCCTCTAAACTTGATAAAAGGAAAGGTAGTGTTCTTGATGATTTTGTAGGTACATTTGAACAACTAGAAACAATCAATGTTCCAAAGAATAATCATGATGAACAAGAAAAAGAGTCTCAAGAACTACCCATAGATTGGCAATATAAGAAGGATCATCCAAAACAATTTATCATTAGTGATACATCAAAGGGAGTAACTGGTATATCCAAGCTTAAATACTTAGATGTTAATTTTGCTTTTATTTCTCAAATTGAGTCAAAGACCATTAAGGAGGCTCTTAGTGATGAATGTTGGGTAATTTCTATGCAAGATGAACTCAACCAAGTTGAGAGAACTAATGTGTGGGAATTTGTTCCTAGACCTAAAGACCATCTAATTATAGGATGTAAATGGGTATATAGGAATAAGCTTGATGGAAATGGTCTTATTACTATAAACAAAGCTAGATTGGTATCAAAAGGCTAGAACCAAGAGGAAGGCATTAACTATAATGAGACATTTTCCCCCATAGCTAGATTAGAATCCATTAGAATATTGCTTGCACTTGCATGTCACATGAATTTTAAACTTTTTCAAATGGATGTTAAAAGTACATTTCTAAATGGGTTTATAAATGAGGAAGTTCATGTTGAAAAACCTCCTGGTTTTGAAGATTATAAATTTCTAAATCATGTTTTTAAACTTACCAAAGCACTATATGGATTGAAACAAGCTTCAAGAGCTTAGTATGATACACTTAGTGCATATTTACTTGAAAATGATTTTTCAAAAGGTAAGGCTGACATAACTCTCTTTGTTAAAAAAGAAAATGCATAACATTTTGATCCTGCAAATTTATGTTGATGACATTATATTTGGTGCTACTAATGAATCTATGTGCAAGGAATTTCTTCTTGTATGACTAGGGAATTTGAAATGGGAGTGATGGGTGAACTCAAATTCTTCCTTAGACTGTAAATCAAGCAGTGCAAGGATGGAATCTTCATCAACCAATCCAAGTACACAAAGGAACTCCTAAAGAAGTTTTGAATGGATGGTTGGAAATCAAGTAAAACTCCTATGAGCACATCCTTAAAACTTGACAAAGATGAAAGTGGTAAGGCAGTAGATGAGAAGAAATATCGAGCTATTATCCGATCACTACTTTATTTAACCGCTTCTAGACCTGATATAATGTATAGTGTATGTTTATGTGATAGATTTCTATCTTGTCTTAGGGAATCACATTTAAATGCAACTAAAAGAATTTTAAAATACTTGAGTGGGACATTGCATTTAGGTCTATGGTATCCTAGAAACACATCATTTAACATATTAGGCTTTTTCGATGTAGAATTTTCTGGTAGCCTACTAGATAGGAAAAGTACCATTGGAGCATGTCATTTTCTTGGTGAATGCTTAGTTTCTTGATTTAGTAAGAAACAAGTATCGGTTGCTTTATCTACCATGGAAGCTGAATAAATTGCTGCATATTTTTGTTGCACACAAGTTCTTTGGATAAAATAGCAATTGTTGGACTATAACAAAACTTTTGATCACATTCCCATTAAATGTGATAACACTAGTGCCATTAATCTATCTAAAAATCTAATTCAACACTCTAGGTTAAAACATATAGACATTAGATATCATTTCTTAAGAGACAATGTTCAAAATCAAAATGTTATCCTAGAATTCATTGAAGCTCAAAACCAACTTGCTGATATCTTTGCAAAACCCTTAAATGAAGAAAGGTTAAACTTCATAAAGCAACATTTAGGGATGATAGATGGAAACACCTTAATATAGGAATTGGAATTGCTTAAGAAGCTTATTTTACATGATCTAATTTTCCCATTTGTATCTATTTGATTATATATTGAAGCTTCTAATTAAAACACACAATTTCCCTAAAAGTCTTAATTTTTGAATTTTTCTTGATCGGACCACCTTACAGCTCGACCGTACTTGTTTGAAAATCCTTGACTTCAAATTTCTCGTAAAAGTATGACCATACCCTCAATGGTACGATCAGATTAATTTAAAAATTTCTAACCATTGTGCCTAAAAATAAAATTTCATTCGGTCCTACTATAGTCTGACCCGACTTTCTATGATTTTTTAAAATTCACCACCGGACTCAAAGTATTCCGACCAAAATTTTGCTCTGTTTCAAAATTTTTCTAGCCGTTAGAACTCATTCAAAACCTGAAAATTACTCCTCCAATAGATATAAAGAGCTAGTTTTCAACCAAATCACTATAAATATGCCCCCAATATTAGTGCTTGTAACTTTTTATCAAATCCTAAACACTTAAACACTCAAAACACGCAAACTCTCTTAAAACTCCCTCTTTCCTTCATCTACTTTCTCAATCAATCTCAATGGCTCCAAAAGAACACAAAAGAAAAACACAAAGAGCTAAAAAAGGGAAGGAAATTACTACCTCTTCTCATCAAGAAGAACCACCAAGAAGAAGCCACAAGATAAGATTCAAAGATGATGATGATAAGATTCAAAAATGATGATGAAAGACAAAGGTATGCTACTCTTAAAGACAAAATTGTAGAGTCAAATTGTCTCTTCTCCACCCTCAATCTAGAATTTCTAGGTGTTGAAAATGATGTTAGAGGTTGTCTCCAAGCCTTAGGGTGGGAGAAATTTGTCTTCTTGGAGCTTGATGACCTTGGTTGGGAGATTGTGATAAAGGGGTTTCTCACAACCTTGGTTGTTAGCAAAAAAAGCACCAACCCTTTAGGTTATTATGGCATATCCTTTAGGTTCTTTAACCAAGAATATAGTCTTACCTTAGATCATCTTTCATCCATTTGGGGCTTTCAACTAAAAGGTATCTCTCACTACTCAAACATTGTCCTCACTCCTGAAGTTCAATTGGAATTTTGGCAAAAAATTTCCATTGAAACCTCACTTCACAAGCAATCCAATGCCAAGAACCTTAGGACTTTGACCTATTGGATGTTGCATATGATTATCACCTATACAATAAGTGCTAGGGGAGAAAGCAATGAAAAAGTAACACAAAAAGATCTCCTCTTTATTTATTGTCTCGTTAGAGGTGAAGCCACTCAAACCAAAAAAATTCCTAATTGACACATTTCTACACATTAGGAAAATCAAATCTGGACTTATTCTTCTCTCCTCCTAAATAACATAAGTTGCCAAATATGTTGGTGCACTTACACCAACAAACAAAGCCACTCTCTCCAATCTTCTTGATCCCACAACAAAATCCATAAACATAGGCTATCTCAAAGATGCCAAGTGTGTTAGGGATGATGATGGGACATATGTCTACCTTTTAGGAGCACTAGGTGCTAGAGCTCAACAAAGAAAAAGACCTAGGATTAATATAGAAGAAGGTGAAGAGACATTTCAAATGGAAATTTCCTAGAACTCTAACCACAAGAGCTCAATCCTCTATCCTCCAACTTCTCCAAGATATTTATAGTAAAGTGATCTCCCAAGGAACAAGAATTAATAGCCTTACCAACCAAATCTCTCATCTTCATCTTGGCATTCAACAAATTCAAGAATCTTTGGGACTACCAAAATGTTTTGATGATGAACCAAATCTATCTCCTTCAATCCATTTTTCCTCTCCTCATGAAGAAGTGAGTGAAGTTGTTGTCTCTCACCCAAGGGATGAAGAAGAAGGAGGAGATAAAGAAGAAGAAGGGTATGAAGAAGAAGAAGAAGAAGAAGAAGAAGAAGAAGAAGGGGATGAAGAAAATGATGATGATGATGGCAATAATAATTAAAACTTAATCATTCTACTGTACTTATGTTTGATTAATTGATTGAATGTTGTTCTTGTGTTTGTTTAAATGAATGCTTTTGAATGTATTAGTTTAACTCCATCTTTCTCAATTATTTTTTCCTTTATCAAAGGGGAAGAAGTAAATTGAAATTGAATAAAATTGAATAAATTAAAGTTAATATTAAGAAACCAATTGAACATGAAGCACTTATTAAGGGGGGAGCAAATCACCTTAATCAACTTAATTTTACTTAAACACACTTTGAAATCAATTTAATTACCAAAGTAAAAAAAGGGGAGATTGTTAGCCAAACCCTTGGCATGATTACTCTATTTTATCTTAAGCAATCAAATTGAATAGAACTAACACTTGTATCAAATTACATTTTATAGGAAGATAAACTTTTGATGAAATCTTGAAAGGTACTATCAGACCACATTGAAGACTGACCGGACCATTCATACCAACATAAGTAAAATTTACATAGAAAGGTTCACGGTGGAAAGTACTCCCATTTTCTCAGAATACTAGAGAAGTTTAACTGGATCATCAAGCATCTCAACCTCACCATTGGTTGTGATAAATGGAAATTAACACAGTAAGTTTCATGGTCAAAAGTACTCCCATATTCTCAGAGTACCAGAGAATTTCAACCGAACCATAGAGATTTCCAACTAGACTCTTGAAGCAGAATTTGTCCAAAACATCCATCAAAGTTCATGACTAAGGGTACGCCCAGAAATTGAATGTGCCATAAAAAGTATGACCAAACCAGATGCAAGCCCAATTAGACTATTTAAATAATCTTCAAATCAGAAGTTGTTCTGTCTCCACTCAGTTAGTGGATGACACATAGACCGACTGTTGAAGGAGCATTAGTCAGATTCTCAAAAAGTACGACTGGACTTTGCTTATTCCTACCGGCCTTATGGAAATACGATCGGACTAGAGCTAGTCCGACCATGAAAATGCTTTGGACAATAATTTAGTGGAAGACAAGAATCAAACATGTTGGCTCCTACCCCAAATGACTAGTTAAAGACTTAAAGGCTATGATTGTAATTGCAAAAAAAAAACAACTTTCATTTCTTTGTATCAAAACTACATTTGTATTGATTGGGTGTTGGGTTTGAGCATTAAACACCATCATAAGTTTGAGTGTGAGCTTAGAAACACTTAGGTTGTGAGAGTGAGCCTAGGAAAACTCTCACAATCACTCTCACAAGGGTTGTGAGGATTGATCCCAAACTATTATAATAGTTTTGTTTGAGCTAGTGTAAACACCAAGTTAGAGTTAAGCTTATAATAACTCAAGTCTATTGGAATCTTAACAAGTTGTTAAGGAAGTGGATGTAGGATTGAGGTAAATTCAAACAACTATAAGTCTTTATGTTCTTTCTTCTCAACTCCACTTAATCTTCATCTTCATCTGCATCTTCTTCATCTCTTGCCTTTTAAATTTTTAATTTACCATCACTCTTCATATCAACCAATTCACCCCCCTCTTGGTTGCTAGTTTGGGACAACATTAGTGTATTAATAAAATTGAAGATATTGTTTAACAAGAGTTATATAGTGTGAGCGGGGATTTTTGCCCCCACTCCCGGTGGAATGGTTCTTGCGACTTCTACACTATTTAGGCTCAGGGCCTTAGAGAACACGGGCCTAAGCCCGGAGAAAATGGAGTCGCCACCTGGATGGTCCGGGAAAAAGAAAGGGGTGGATGACTCGATTCCTAAGGAATCCCCAACCCCTTAATGGGTTTGAAAAGTTGGGTACATGTGGGGAAGGTGAGAAATGGCCCAGCACCCCCACAACGCCCGGTTCATTGGAACCGGCCTCCTTTTCAAGTCTTAATATTATAAAATTCTTAAATATAATTATATTATCCATACTACATGCAATAATTAAAATAAAGCATCATTATATTAAAATCAAAGTAATGTTCAAACAAAATAAATAAATGGACACCCATCCGAGGATGGAAACGTGTCCTTACATCGTCCAATGTCTAAAACTAAATAGGACACTCACTAAAAGGTGGAAACATGTCCTTTACATTAATCCTAAAATATAAAAATAATTTAAATACATAAAAATTAATTAATGAGGTACCCAATCATGGAAACATACCTCTTACAATTTTAATAAACAAATAATAATTGAAAAAATATTCATCCATGATAAATTAAATAAACCAAACATCAAAATTAAATAAATGAATCATCAAGACATATAATAAACTACATAATCAAATCTAAAATTAAATAAAGCAATAAATGTACAAATTTAGGGTTCGCATCTTAAAATAGGGTTTTAGAATTTTAATTTCTAAATTAGGGCTTTGGGAAAAAAGAAAGTTAAATACACAGACTCATAATACATAAATGAATATTGACCTCTTCGACGAGCCCATAGGACAGTCCCGCTTAGTTTAACAATTAGGGTTTTGTATTTTAATTACTAGATTAGTCAACTAATAAATATTTAATATAAAGAAAATAATATGGCTACTGGATGTTTGAATTAAAGATTAGGTTTAAAGAATTGAGGTTTTGGATTTAGGGTTTCGAAAGTTGTATGAAAGTAATATTAAAGTTTAGGGTTTAAATAAATAAAATTTGAAGATCATGCAAATAGGATTTTAAATTAGGTATTTAGAAAGAATAAGCTACTGTGAATATTAGAAAAATAGAATTGATTATGGTTTTGAGAAAAAAGATTATTGTTTCGAGGTTTTAGAAAAGTGCAATTAGGGTTTTAGACTTCAAAAATTAATTTAATGAATATTAAGATATTATGGTTTTGGTTCATGAAACATATAATTCGTATTCAACAATTTCATGCTACTGAAAAATTAATATCAAAATATTTTAACAAAACATTAAAAAGGAAGCATGTTATGGCTGCTGTGAATACAAGATTTTATTGGTTAAGCTCAAACCTCCGTTGTTGGTTCCACCATAATTTGAATTATGGTTGAACAATAACAAAGACAGTGTGTGCTGCCTTTGATGGATTCTTTGTTGTTTTGCTGCTTTTTTAAGTCCAAGCTTTTGAAAAAATTCAGAAAAAGAGTTTGAATAATTCTTGAATAAAATTCCAATTCCAAAAGTCCCAATCCCAATCTAGTGTGTTTTAATGTGGTATTTATATTCAATTAAAATAAAAAAAAAACCTAGTATGTTTTGGAAATTAAAAATTATTTTGGAAATAAAATAAAAAACCAACTAAAATAGGGTTTCGACGAAAACTGCGTGCGGACGAGCTGGGGGAGAGCAAAACTGTGCGTGGGGCACAATTTTGCTGCAAGTTTTGCTTGCGAGTAAATTGGCCCGTGGCTAATTCGCCACAAGAAAAACCTACGGCGAATTGCCCCAAGCCAATTCGTCGCCAACGACTTTCATCGCCGATTTTTATTTTTTTTATTATTTTTATTTTTATTATTAAAAATAACTATAAAATGTTATAAAAATAAATAATAAATAAAATAAAATAAAATAAATACCACAAAAATTATTTCAGATTGTTTCAAAATATCAGACCGAACCTAGTAAAAAATTAAGAGTCTACATATAGTTATAGTTTGAACAAAAATTAGTTTGGAATCACATTGGGTCATCATTCACTTGCCACCTTCAACAATGCCTTATTCCCTTTACCATAGGGTTCTCCTTCTTTCCTACCTACATCGCACATTAATAATATCTATTATATAAAAATTTTATTTTATTATTATGATATAGGTTGTTTATGTTATTTATTTTATTATGATTATTAATTAATCTCATTGTGCCAATTTTAATTTTTAAAATTATATTCTAGTATATGGTTTATATTTAACTTATATTATTTCATTTCTTCATTTAATATACATATGTTGCCCAATCCAACCATCAATTTAGCAATTAATTAGCTAAGTTTATTTTTACACTATCTTGCACATTTTCACATTGTGCATGGAAATCCCATGCTTTCTATATTGCTCTTACTTATGCACATACTACATTTTAGTGGCTACTACTTTAAGTTTACATACACATATTTTTAATTCTATCATAACCTTATTGTATACATTTTAGTGGCTACTACTTTAAGTTTACATACAAGTTTTTTCATCATGATGGAGATCTTGATGATGAGAGCCATTTCTTTTATAATTTAATCTAAAGTTTTTCAGGATCGTAGTATCATTTAATAGGCTTTAATGATCTAATTGGATCAATATATATAAATGATGGTCTCTATAAGATAGAGATTAGTAGTTCTTATTAACTAAATCACATATATAGATGGTGCATATGGAGATATGACCATTGAACCAATTCAACAGAGAATTTCTAATGGTTAAAATTATCATTAAACTGTCATTGAGGTATTCTTTTGAAAAATATAATGTAATAGCTTCATTTGACCTGAGATCATCATAGTAATTGGCAAGTTATTTATTATACTTTGATATTAGACACCTATTGCCTTAGAGTAGAAGTTGAAAGGATATTAGGTATAATCAAATACTTATACAATTAGTAATTGATCAAGATGGAATAAGTCAACTCTTAAAAATGAGTTTAAGCTATATATTGTCATTAATTATAAATGGGCTAATCAAGACCTTGGCCAGGGCAATTGAATGAAGAAGAAAAAGGTTTCTTAAGTTATTCACTTGTCATTTATAATTGACATGAAATATAGTTGGCAATCTATTGGGATTTGATAAGTTACCTAAGGTTGACCCAGAGCTATAATGACAGAAGAAAATATTACATTATTATTTTATGGTTCTTGAGAGTAATAATTTACTTCATGCTATTCGATCAATAAGCAGTGTCACTCCATGCCAACCTGAATTAGTCAATCGGTTTGACCTATTTGCTACCGTTTTAGAATTAAACCTAAGGGATAGAACACTAATGAGTGTTCTAAGCTTTGTTAATGGATTAATTATAATATTATTTAATAATTAAATTAGAGAATTTAATTATTTAAGTAAGTAATCTTTTTAGTCCAAAAGAAAAAGTATTATATTTTCTTCTAGCACCGATGATATAATAAATTTTATTAGCAGCAAATTGAATTTTTCTATTTAGAATAAAAATTTAATTAATTAATATTTTATGGATAAAATGAATATATATTAAAATATTATTTATATATTTGATATATAAATAATAATAATTTAAAATTTAAAAAAATAAATAAAAGTCAATCCATGGCCATGTGACCATGGAGAGTTTTAAGATGTTCAACTCTTGCCACTTGTCTATTATTCTAATACACTAAGCAACATAGCATAGAGTTGCATAATGTTACCACTCTATGGCCATGGTATACATACACACACACACACACACACACATATATATATATGAATATATATTTCTTAACTTAAAAAGAAAGAGATAAGATTGAAAAAGTCTTAATCTAATAAAGAGGTTTATCCACTTTTGAGCTAGGGTTTTAGTGAAAATTTTTAGCTAAATATTTTATTTTCTTGCGAGTTCCATTTGTTAAAGGGTTGATAGCAAAGCTCAATCTCCGTGTGGATATTTATAGAGATTTTGTTCAAGAATTCGCTTATATGTATGTTTTAAATATGTTTTCAACACACACATATAGACACACAAATATATATATAATTTTAAATGCAAATAGATCTATCATTGATTGTTATAAACTTTTGTTATGTGTTATAAACTCCAAACAATCCAAATATATATATTAAAATTGTTTATTATTATACTGTGAGCGGAAATTTTTACCCTTATTTCTGGTGGAATGGTTCTTGTGACTTCAGTACTATTAGGCTTAGGGCTTTAGAGAACACAAGCCTATGCCCAGAGAAATGGTGTCACCACCCGAATGGGCCGAGAAGATATAAAGGGGTGGATGACTTAATTCCTAGGAAATCTCCAACCCCCTATTGGCTTGGAAAAGTTAGGTAAGCATGGGGAATGTGAGAATGACCCAGCACCCCCATAATGCCTGGTTTATTGGAACTAGCCTCCTTTGAGGTCTAAATATTATAAAATTCTTTGATTGTTTTGATATTATCAATATTACATGTAATTAAAATAAATGAACATCCATCATATTATAGATCAAACAAACAAATAAAAAAAATAGGCACCCATGCAAGATGGAAACATGCCCTTACAACCATTCAATTGTCTATATAAATAAATAAAAGAGGACACCCACTAATTGATGGAAACATGTCCCTTAAAACATACCAAAATCCTTATAATTAACATACAAAATTAAAATAAAGCACCCACAAAGTGAAAACATGCGTTTTACATCTTCCTTAAAAACCCAAACAATAACAAATAAATACCATTTAATCATCCATGATAAACAAAAAAAAAAGATCCAAATAAACAAATCACATTATCCATCGTAAACAAATAACAATAAATTAAATAATTAAATTTAGGTTTCCACCATTAATATCAAGGTTAGATTTCCAAACTAAGGTTTTATTAAACAAATTAGGGTTTTACTATAAGGTTAGGGTTTCTATTGCGAAATTGGATTTTTAGGGTTTTAATTGATCAAATTAGGATTTTTCCTAAATTAGAGTTAAAACATAGAAACCTAGGGTTTAATGTGCTAACTAGGGATAAACATGTAGAATTAGGGTTTTAAGATAAATATTAAGATTGGATATGCAATTTAGGGTTTTGGTTCAAAGTTATAGTTTTAGTTATACAAATCTAGGGTTTTATAGAAAATTATGGTTTTTTAACCTAGGGTTTAATCTATGTAGTCTAGGGTTTTAATACAAAACTAATTTTAATCTTAAATCTAAGATGCAACATACAATAAAGATCCTATAATATAATTCTAAGATATAAAATAGAATTAAGGTTTCGGGTTCAAAGATAGTATTTATTGATCTTTTGATTAATTTCAAAAATTAACCTATAGCTTACTGTAACAGAAGTTATAAAATCCCATCCATAATTTGATGACACATTGAATAAAGTATTGAAGGTAATAAGTGAATTAAATTGAATTGGCAACTAAAAATTGTACCTACATTATTGGTTGCACCAAATTTAATCCGGTGAACCAAACTTGATGAATGCTTCTGCCTGTATCAATCTGAATCTTGGCTGAGTGAGGCAATCCGAAGATAATGGTTGCTTTGAACTACTGCCTCTCTTTTATGATTGTTGTATTCTAGTTTTGTTGTCTCTTTTTTATTTGATCAATTACTCTCTATCTCATTTTCATTCTTAATATCTTCCTCCTTTCATGGTTCTAGGTTGTGTATTTATCAACAACAACTAGGGCAACATTGGCTTATCAATCCTTGTCCAATTCAATCATCTTTTTTTGCTTATCCGAGTCTTATTGAAATTTAAACACGACTCAAAATGATAGCCTGAATTAAGGACTCATGGAAAATTGGCCTTAGCCAATTGGCAATGAGGGAGCCCGGTGGAATAGTTCTTGCTACTTCAGCACTGTTAGCCTAGGGGCCTTAGAGAACACAAGCCTAAGCCAGAAAGAAATGGGGTCGGCACTCGGATGGGCCAGAAAGATATAAAGGGGTGGATGACTTGATTCCTAGAGAATCCCTAACCTCCTATTGTGTTCAAAAAGTTTGGTATGTATGAGAAAGGTGAGAATAACCTATAACACCCATAATGCCCGATTCATTAGAACTGGCCTCCTTTTCAGGTCTAAATATTATAAAATTATTAGATTGTTATGATATTATCCATATTATATGTAATTAAAATAAATGAACATCCATCATATTATAGATCAAACAAACAAATAAAAATGGGCACCCATGCAAGATGAAAATATGTCTTTACAACCGATCAAATGTCCATACAAGTAAATAAAAGAAGATACCCACCAATTGGTGGAAATATGTCCTTTAATATCATAAAATCTTTATAATTAAAATACAAAATTAAAACAAGGCACCCACAAAGTGAAAACATACCTTTTACATCTTCTTTAAAAACCCAAACAATAACAAATAAATACCATTTAATCATCCATGATAAATAATAAAAGAAGATCCAAGTAAACAAATCACATTGTCCATTGTAAACAAATAACAATAAATTAAATAATTAAGTTTTGGGTTCCATCGTTAATATCAAGGTTAGATTGCCAAACTAAGGTTTTACTAAACAAATTAGGGTTTTACTATAAGGTTAGGTTTTCTATTGTAAAATTGGATTTTTAGGATTTTAATTGATCAAATTACAATTTTTCCTAAATTAGGGTTAAAACATGGAAACCTAGGGTTTAATGTGCTAACTAGGGCTACACATGTAGAATTAGGGTTTTAAGATAAATATTAAGATTTGCTATGCAATTTAGGTTTTTGGTTCAAAGTTAGGATTTTAGTTATACAATTCTAGGGTTTTATAGCAAATTAGGGTTTTTAACTTAGGGTTTAATCCTTGTGGTCTAGGGTTTTATGAAAACTAATTTTAATCTTAAACCTAATATGCAACATGCAATAAAGATCTTATAATATAAGTCTAAGATATAAAATAGAATTAAGGTTTCGGGTTCAAAGTTAGGATTTATTTATCTTTTGATTAATTTCAAATCTAAACCTATAGCTTATTATAAGAGAAGTTATAAAATTTTATCCATAATTTGATAACACAATGAATAAAGTATTTAAGCTAATAAATGAATTCAATTGAATTGACAAATAGAAATTATACATGCATTGTTGGCTACACCAAATTTAATTAGTTGAACCAAACTTAATGAATGCCACTGTCTGGATCAATCTAAATCTTGGCTGAGTGAGGTAATCTGAAGACAGTGATTGCTTTAAGCTACTGCCTCTCCTTTATGATTGTTGTATTGTGGTTCTGTTGTCTCTGTTTCATTTGATCATTTGCTCTCTGTCTCATTTATGTTCTTAATTTCTTCCCCCTTTATGGTTCTTAGCTTTGCATTTATCAACAACAATTAGGGCAACATTGGCTTATCAATCCTTGTCCAATTCAAACCCCTTTTGCTGATTATCTGAGTCCTATTAAAATTTAATCATGACTCAAAATGAACCTAGCCCAAATTAAGGACTCATAGAAAATTGGCCTCTCATGGCAAATTGACCAAGGCCAATTCGCCATGAACTTACTTTTTAACCTTGAACTTGCTCGGTTTGTCTTTAAAAAATATACCAAACTTAGTTTGGGCCTTTAAAATTGAACCAAACTTATTTTAAGCTTTTAAAAATTGAATTGGACTAAGTTTGAGCTTTTAAATTTGGACCAAACCAAATTCAATTCTTAAAATTGGATCAGACTAAAGATTAATTTTGGCTTGGCCCCTGAACTTGTTTAGGGCCAAAATTAGGGGTCTACGTATACCTTTTTTATAATATACCAAAATTTCCATACATTATAGTTTTAGTGCATTATTTTCTAATCCAAATATATGTGTGGTCGTTGTAGGCTTTGACTCTTATGTATTATCACCTTTTCTATGCATTATCAATTCATGATGGTAACATGCATCATACATAAAACACATAACCATGCAAAATGAGACCCAACTTTTGCCATTTTAGAAGAAAGCTTCAAAAGATCTTCCAAACCTTATTATTATTATTATTATTTATATTATTATTATTGTTGTTGTTGTTGTTGTTGTTGTTATCATTATTATGATTCTTACGTTAAAAATAGATTTAAATTGGATATTCAAGGTTGAGCTCACTCCCCTCATCCACCTCATATAAATTATTTCTATTATTTCTCTACTTTAAAAAAAATTGATTTTGTGCATACTAGATGTATCCATCATGTATATCTAAGTGTTTTATCTAGATTTTCTTTAAAATCGTCCCCTATTTTAGTGGTCTTTTTCCATTCATAACAAGGAAGACTGTACATGTTGTTACGATTTAAAAGAAATGAGAGTGAAAAAAACAGAACATAAAATTCTTATCATATTTCACTATATAATTTGATACAAGAGGAGAAGTTTTAGGCTAAACTTTAGGCCATATCCTTTTTTCAACTAATCTGATTGATATCAAACTCCTTACTTTAAGGATTACAATACAAGTCAAAATTCTACCTAATCTATCAACATAATAGCTGATGGCGAATATGTACTATCGCCGTGTTACTGCAAGTGCATGGGTAATGTAGGTAATAAAGTATTGAGTAAGATATCATTCCACTGTGGATAAGGTCAAGTACTAGTGCAAATTTTAACTATTGTTTAGTAAATCACTAGTTTTTATGATGACTAAAATAAAAGATGAATTACTTAATAAATTAAAGTAAAGAAAAATTGAATATTGTGCAAAAATAGTTGATGATGAAAATACTATCCAAATATTGAATCCCCCTAGCCATAAAAGAAATATTTATGAATATCAATTCAATTAAACCAAATAATAGAGTTGAATTGGCATTCCTCTAAATCAGATCAAAACCTCTATCGAGTAAATTAATCCATAATCACTAAGTAGAATGCTAGGAATCTCTTCTCAAGCATAATTAAATAGAACTTGCAATAAGAACAAGGAAATTTAAACCAAAGGGCCTTGTAAGTCTATCTCTAACACTCCAATCAACCCTCAATCCTAATGAAAACTCTGTTCATATCAAGCTTTCTCAAGTTAATAATATGAAAATTGCAACCAATCAATAAGCATGCTATTATCAATTGGAAATAAGAAATTAAGAATCAAAAGGATAAAACAACTCAATCAAATGATTTAATTTAAAAAGAACTATTCAACCCATACAACAAGTCTAGGGTTCATCAATATCTAGATAGAAACACTTTAACTCATGTTCATAACCAGAAAAAGAAAACAAAAGAAATAAGTAAAAGAATTCAAACAATCCATAATGAATGATTTATGTTTCTTCACTTCAATCCTTGAATCATGATTTAAATCTCGCATGAATTGGATCTTCACCTTCATTCTCAGCTACCAAAACTCTCTTTTACTCAGAAAGTTGGCTCTAATAATAAAAATTGGATCCCTAATTCGCACTTTAGCTCAGATTTTAAAGCCCATAAATTTTGCCTGACATGCCCATTGACATGTGCATGTCTGTGGGTGTGTCAACGATGTTGTTTCAAACTTTAATGATATGGGCAGTGACACTCCCATGTCCTTGGGCGTGACATTGCTACTGCAATGCTGAGTTAGGGACACGATCAGGGATGCCCATGTCTTTGGGAATGTCACAGCTTCTATAAGGCAAGATCAATGCCACTTTTAGTGACATGCCCATATTTCTGGGCGTGTCGAGGCTTCTGTAAAGTAGTTGAATGACACAGCCATTGACACGCCCATGTCATTGGGCATGTCAATTGAAGAATTTGCCCAAAATAGCTCCTTTCATTGCCTTTCATTTGTGATTCTAGCCTAAATAAACTTAAGGTCCTAACATGTCAAAGGTTCTTGGAATCAACCCTAATAAACACTTGAACAAACAAATTAAACTCAATTTGACAATAAATATATTAAGAAATAAGCGCAAAAATATCATTAACTATACACTTATCAAATTTCCCTACACTTGAGTTTTTGCTTGTCCTTGAGCAAACCGAATCACTCTAATAGGCAGAAATGAAGGACCCCTCTATATCCAAAGAAAATAAAAGTTTTACAATACTTGAATTAGAAAACCCAACATTCTCAACCAAAAACTAAATCTCAAACATGATAATTGAATTAAGAAGTTTCAAAACAAAAATCTAACAGATCTAAAATCTAAAAATTCAGAGTTAAAAGATTTAGCATAAAATTCCAACAACTTAAAAGTCATGAACAAAGTAAAAAAGTGTAAATTTTCTCTTAAGTTCTTTGACCCCTTTGTAAAATGCATTGCGTGAAACATTTTTTTTTCAAAAGGAGCCCGACTTGTTTGAACTGATACTAACTTTTTGGTGTAAAGAAAAATATTTGTGATGCCAACCCCCGGTTACTCAGTTAGAATCACCATTCAAATGGCTACTAGCACTATTCATGATTCCAACTCATTCGTTTCAATTCAAGAGTAAAAATCAGTGGAATAGGGATAAAATTTCATAGCTTCTGAAAAATTATTTTAATTTATTATATTTATTTATTTATTTATTTGTTCAAGGAAAGTGGTCAGGAACTTAAAATAATAAAGGAGTCATACTAAGTTCGACTCAAGTATCTAAGGAATTGGGACATGCTAAAAAATGTAACTAAAGTTTTAAACTTCATATATGAAACTCTCATTAATCAACTACCTAATTCAAACTATCACATTTAGTCTTTAGCAATCAGTTAAGAAAACTGAGTCAACCTCAATAAGATATTATCGTTCATTAAATCAACCACTAAATGAGACAAATGCATCAAATGGTAAGAATGAAAACAAAAGCTTAATTTAAAAATTATACCTCTCCCCCACACTTAAGATGCACATTGTCCCCAATGTCTGTAAAATAAGAAAAAGAACAAAAGAGAGAGAAAACTGCCTTGACATGACCATGAATTCATATATATGAATATGGTTAAAAAAACATTTCGAAGTCGAATTAGCTACATGACAAAAACTGACATGGAAAATGGTGAAGATTCATTTAAATATAAAAAGATAGAAAGAAATAAATACATAAATCAAATAAAAAGGAAAGGAAAGGAAAAAGAAAAATAAAAGTACGAACTAGTGAAAAGTACAATCATCCATACTCAAGGTGATACGAAAGGGTCTTGAGTTCAAAGTTGGGTGGACCAATCATACATGATTTCGGCTTCTTTTCTTTTGGAATCTCAATGTTTTCATATGCCCGACACTTGAATGATTTGCTTGCTTCAAGATAAGCAAGCTGCTCCAGTGCTTCCTGATTCTCAACATTATCCTGCAATAAACACAACTCAAGGGGATCCTTGGAAACAATGTTAGTAACACAATTTAAGGTTTCATGCTCAATGATATCATTGCATGAATCGACCTCATTGAGTGTAAATGGGTTCTTCTTAGCATAGTGTATATTAAAAATAACTTTCTCGCTTCCCACTCTTAAGGTCAATGTGCCATCATGGACATCGATAAGGGTAAGGGCTATATTAAAAACTAGCCTACCAAGGATAAGCAAAACATCTGAGTCCTCATCTACATCAATGACAACAAAATCATTGAGAAAAATGAAATCCTCGACCTTTACCAACACATCCTCTATAATACTACGAGGGTGAATTACTGACTTATCAGCAAGTTGAATGGTCATGAGTGATGGTTTAGGTTCTTCGAAACCTAACTCTTTAAACATCTTGTAGGTCATAAAACTTATTCTAGCCCCCAAATCAACCAATGCACTTTGAACTTCAAGTTTACCTATCAAACATGGGATAGTAAAACTATCAGGATCTTTTAATTTCTTAGGCAACCTTTTTTGCAAAATTGCTGAACTCTTTTTTGACAATTGCACCAAAGATATTTCCTCAAGTTTCCTTTTGTTAGAAAGGAGATCTTTCAAAAATTTAGCATATTTGGGCATCTACGATAAAGCTTTAGCAAAGGGAATAATAATGTGCAGTTGTTTAAGGAGTTCAAGAAACTTACCGAACTGAGCATTAATCTTGTCCTTGTTCAACTTTGCTGGATATGGCACTTGAGGTCGGTATTCCTTCCCTATTGGACTGGGTTCTTGTGGTTGATCTCCTTTCTCAATTTCCACAACAGCCTTCTCACCCAAAGTGATAGTAGGGTTATCTTCTTTTTCTTATGTCTCAGCCTCTTTTTCTTATGTCTCAGCCTCTTCCTCAACCACACCACCCTTAATTTCCTTTCCACTACTTAGAGTAAGTGCCTTCAGTTGTTCCTCCAAGTTTGCCTTAGTATTGCTAGGTAAGCTCCCTTGTGGTCGTTCACTGAGTAACTTGGCAATTTGCCCCACCTAATTTTCCAACTTGTGAATGGAGGCTTGTTGATTTCTATGGGTGGTTTTTGTTGATTGAAATCTGGTTTCTGAAGCTACTACAAACTTCTCCATCATGTCCTCCAAATTGTTGGTTCTTAGAGGGGCAGCTTGTTGATGTTGAGGCTACTGAAATCCAGGAGGAGGCATTGGATTATTCTAATTACTCCAGGAGAAATTAGGATGATTTCTCCACCCCGGATTATATGTGTTGCTGTAAGGGTTATTTTGCTATTGCCTAGGCATATTTCTAACATAATCCACCTGCTCCCGTCTAGCAAACATATTGCTATTTTGGCAATCTTGATTTTGATGTCCACCCCTACACCATTCACGAGACATCACCTGCATTGATTTCCCCGAAGATGAAGCTAAAGAATCAATCTTTTTATTCATTGCTTCCAATTGTGTTGTCGAAGCCACCACAAGATCCAATTGATGTAAACCAGTGGCCCTCAATTTTCCTTGTTCCCTTGTAGTTTGCCACTGATAATTGGTAAGGGCCATATCTTCAATCAATTCCCTTGCTTGTTCAGGTGTCTTGTTATTTATGATACCCTTGCCAGCTGCATTAATGGATTGCTTGCATGCATAATTCAATCCATTGTAGAAAGTTTGAATCTGGAGCCACAATGGAAGCCCATAATGAGGACACATTCTTAATAAATCTTTAAACCTCTCCTAAGCATCATAAAGGGTCTCACCATCTTGCTGGAGAAAAGATGAAATATCATTCCTCAACTTGGCAGTCTTGGACAGTGGGAAGTATTTTTCTAAAAACTCTTCTGCCAACTTACCCCATGTGGTGAAAGTGTTTAGGGGGAAAGATTTCAGCCATTTCTTCAGTCAATCTCTAAGTGTGAATGGGAACAACCTCAGCCTAATTGCATCTTCTGAGACATTATGTATCTTGATTGTGTCACATATTTCTAGAAAATTCTCAAGATGTGCATTAGGATCTTCATCTGGGAGCCCATCGAACAGGCAAGTCCGCTGCACCATTTGAATTGCATTTGTCTTTATCTCAAACTTGTTTATAGCAACTGCCAGCCTTTGTATGCTTGAATTAGCCCCATTGATAGTGGGCTTAGCAAATTTCTGCATTGTCCTTGGCTCATTTCCTACCATCACTTCAAGTTCTTCTTTCGATCTTGAATCTTCCAAGTTTTCATTCATTTTCGCCAGAACTGCTTCCCTTTCTTCCTTCTACTTTCTCCTCAATATTCTCTCTAGCTCTGGATCTAATTCAAGTAATTGGGATGAGCTAGCTCGGGTCATAAATGGGAAGAAGTACCCATAATGATGGTCAACAAGCAAGAACCAATGTTAAAACAAATAAAAAAAACTAAATCAACAGTCTTGATTATTTTACTAATATTGAAAATCGTTGTTCCCTGGCAATGGCATCAAAAACTTGATGGCAAATTTGTGCTATCGCAGTGTTACTGCAAGTGCACGGGTTGCGCAAGTAATAAAGTAGTGAGTAAGATATCATTTCACCGGGGACAAGGTCAAGTACTAGTGCAAATTTGAACTATTGTTTAGTAAATCACTAATTTTTTTTATGATTAAAATAAAAGATGAATTACTTAATAAATTAAAGTAAAGAAAAATTGAATATTTTCCAAAAAGAGTTGATGATGAAAATACTATCCAGATATTGAATTCCTCTGGCCATAAAAATATTTTTGAATATCAATTCAATTTAGTCAAATAATAGAGCTGAATTGGCATTCCTCTAAATTAGATCAAAACCTTTCTTGATTGAATTAATCCCTAATCACTAAATAGAATGCTAGGAATCTCTTCTCAAGAATAATTAAATAGATCTTGCAATAAGAACAAGGAAATTTGAACCAAAGGGTCTTGTAAGTCTATCTCTAGCACTCTAATCAACCCTCAATCTTAATGAAAATTCTGTTCATATCAAGCTTTCTCAAGTCAATAATATGAAAATTGCAACCAATCAATAAGCATACTATTTTCAATTGGAAATAAGAAATTAAGAATCAAAAGGATAAAACAACTCAATCAAATGATTTAATTTAGTAAGAACTATTCAATCCATATAACAAGGCTAGGGTTCGTCAATATCTAGATAGAAACACTTTAACTCACATTTATAACCAGAAAACCAAAACAAAAGAAATAAGTAAAAGAATTCAAACAATCCATAATAAATGATTTGTGTTTCTTCACTTCAATCCTTGAATCTTGATTTATATCTTGCATGAATTGGATCTTCACCTTCACTCTCAGCTGCCAAAACTCTCTTTTTCTCAGGAAGTCGGCTCTAATAATAAAAACTAGATCCCTAATTCTCACTTTAGCTTAGATTTTATAGCCCAAAAATTTTGCCTGACACGCCCATTGACACGTACATGTCTGTGGGAGTGTCAACGGTGTTGTTTCAAACTTTATGACATGGGAAGTGACACACTCATGTCCTTGGGCATGTCATTGTTGCTGCAATGCTGAGTTAGGGACACGGTCAGGGACACGCCCCTGTTTTTGGGCATGTCACAGCTTCTGTAAGGCAGGATCAATGGCACGTTTAGTGACACGCCCATGTTTCTGGGCATGTCAAGGCTTCTGTAAAGTAGTTTAATGACATGGCCATTGACACGTCCATGTCACTGGGCATGCCAATTAAAGAATTTGCCCAAAATAGCTCCTTTCCTTGTCTTTCATCCGTGATTCCAGCCTAAATAACCTTAAGGTCCAACGTGTCAAAGGTTCCTGGTATTAACCCTAATAAACACTTGAAAAAAAAATTAAACTCAATTTGACAATAAATATATTAAGAAATAGGGGCAAAAATATCATCAACTATACACTTATCAATAGCATGTCTCTAACACTAAAGGAACTAGCTTACAAAATAATTTAATTAAACATTAATCAAGTTTCCAATGATAATCTCAATCTTAACACTCCTCCTTGAGATTGTTTTTGGAAACTCCAAGCATAGATCTCATAGCTTCAAACTTCAATTTGGGAAGAGTCTTGGTCATAACATCAACCTTCTGCTCTTCTGAAGAAAAATGAACAAGCTTTATCTCTTCTCTTTTTTTAGCTTCTTTATAGCATGGAATTTCACTTGAATGTGCTTTGTTCTTCCATGTTGTACTGGGTTTTCTGCCATTGAAATTGCAGACCTCTTATCCACATAGATCACAGTAGCTTCAACTTGTTGTTGCTGTAAATCATTCAAAACTTTTCTCAACCAAATTGCTTGATTTGCAGTAGAGACAGCTGCTATATACTCTAACTTAGATCTAGATTGTGTAAAAATGTCTTGCTTTTTAGAATTCCATGAAAATACACCAGAACCAAAAGGAAAAATATAACTAGATGTGCTTTTGTAATCATCCAAGCACCCTGATCAGTCACTATCTGAGTAATCAATAAGACTTGCATTTTCAGTCTTTGCATACATAATTCCAAAGTCAGCAGTTCCCTTCAAATATCTGAGAACTCTTTTGCCAAAACTAATGTGCTTTTAGATTGGAGACTGCATATATCTTGATAAAAGGCTTGTTGCAAACATCAAGTTTGGTCTTGTTGATGTAAGATACAAAAGACTATTAACAAGACTTCTAAATACAGTAGCATCAGCTTTAAGCTCTCCATCATCCCTTTCCAACTTTTGATTTTGAATAAGTGGAGTTGCAACATACTTGCACTTCTCTTCCTTGAATTTTTTTAATAAATTTGAAGCATACTTGTATTGAGATAAGAAATACGTCTTTTATATTGTTAAACTTCAAGGCCAAGGAAATATTTCATCTCTCTAAGGTCTGGCATTTCAAATTCAAACATAACTTGATCTTTGAATTTTAAATTTGATAAATATCATTTCCTGTCACCAACAAATCATCAACATATAAGGACACAATCAACAAGCTTTCATTTTTTTGATGTTTAACATATAATGCAGCCTTATTTTGACTTCTAGAAAAACCTTGATTGAGCAAATGAGTGTCCATTCGACTGTACCAGGCCTAGGAGCCTATTTCAGGCCTTATGAAGCTTGTATACCTTGTCTTCCCTGCTAATAGCCATAAACCCCTCTAGTTGATCAACATAAGTATCCTCTTATAGGACAACATTTAGAAAAGTAGATTTATTGCCTAGGTGGTACACTTTCTAACTCTTTTGTGCAACAAGTGCTATAAGCATTCTCACTATATCATGTCTAGCCACAGGAACAAAAGTGTCTCCAAAATCAACTCTAGGTTGTTGTGCATATCCTTTCACTACTAGTATGGCTTTATATTTGTTGATGCTGCCATCAGGGTTTAATTTTACTTTATACATCCACTTTACACCAATCACATTTCTATCTTTTGGTCTATCAATGAGGCTCTAAGTATTATTCTTTTTTATCATGTTGATCTCCTCCTACATTGCAGCATTCCAGTTATCACTCTGAGATGCTTCTGCTTAAGTTGTTGGTTCAATAACAGCCATATTACATCTTGTATACACATCTGACAAGGATTTCAGTTTTGGTGGTGGAGAATCTGCTAAGGAAACTTCAGTATTAGAATTATCACTTTCTAATTTTGTGATTTCATTTTCTTTTTTGTTAGCTACTACTTGAAGAGTGAAGAGTGTTTATTGGAAAATGTTCAACCTTTTCTTTGTCAAAATTCCAATAAGCATTTTTATCAATAGCCACATCTCTACCGATGATCACTTTGTTTTGAATCTGTATTATAAATTTTGAAACCTTTTGATTGAGAAGCATAGCTAAGGAAGACACCAATTTTAGCTTTGTCATGTAATTTTCCTCTTTTTGTAGCAGGAATATGGATGTAGCTTAAAGAACCAAACACCTTCAAATGTTTAACTAAAGGTTTGTGTCCAGATCGTACCTCAATTGGGGTCTTTTCATTAAGGGCCTTAGTTGAAAGTGTATTTAGAAGGTAAACTATTGTATTTATAGCCTCTACCCAAAATTGCTTTGGTAATTTTTTCTCTTCTAACAAGCTTTGTGACATCTCCATTACACTCCTATTCTTCCTTTTAGAGACTCCATTTTTCTCAGGTGAGTAACTCACTGTAAGTTGGTGATGAATGCCCTTATCTTCACAAAAGTTGTTGAAGTCAAATGAGGTATATTTAATGCCATTATCTGACCTTAGCACCTTGAGCTTGCATCCACTTTGTGTTTCCACCAATGTTTTGAATTTTTTGAACACTGAAAAAACTTGTGATTTGCTGCTCAAGAAATAAACCCAAGACATCTTATTAAAATCATCAATAAACAAGATGAAATACATATTGTTATTGAGTGATGTTGTTCTCATTGGGCCACACACATCTGTGTGCACTAACTCTAATCTTTCTGTAGCTCTCCATGTTGCCATTGTCATATCCGTGATTTTAGAGATATAAAATTTTATATATACTCAAAATATATATCTAGAGTATATATAACATATACATATGGCATATTAATTGTTTATGTTGAATTAGTATATTACATACTTAATATTTGATACACATATAAGGTACATTTGATGTGTATATAAGATACAAATTACTTGTGCATATGTGTAATATCCCAAATTTTTGAAAAGTTCTAATTTTTGGAAATTTGATAAAATAAATTATAATTTAAATGGATAAATTAAATTAATGGTTTTAAATGAAAAATGAAGGGATTTTAAATGAAAAAGTGGAATATATATGTGATATATATATAAAATATATACAACATATAAAAGTCAACACTTTTTAATAGAAAAGTCAAAGTAAAAGGGTATTTTGGTAATTAAATCTTAGAAATTTAAAATTAATAAAATAATTTAAAAATAAATAATTTTGGATTAAAGATAATATTTTGGGGTTTTAATTAATTAATTAATTAATTAAAAATATATTAAAATAATAATATATATAATGTTGAAAATGTAAGTGGGAGGAAAGAGAAAATCATTTTTTTTTCATCTTCTTCTTCTTCTTTCCTTCAAGGCCGACTTTCATGGTTTCAAGAGAGAGATTTGCTTCTTTAATACTCCAAAAATTGAAGGATTTCAAGTATTCAAAGTGGATTTTTGGTGATTTCCACCAAAATTAGTAAGTTTTTAACTCTTTTCATTTAATTCTATAGGAAATTGGATTATGTTGAGTTTGGAGTTTTGATGTTGCATGTTATAATTATTGGAATGGGTGTGCATGATATTATTTTGGGTAGCTAATAATGATTTTAAGGTTGGATTAAAGAAATGGTTGAATTTAAGTTGAGTTTGGTGAAGAGAGAGAATTTAGGGTTATGTAACATTTGAGTTTTAGAAATCATGAGTTTTAATTGTGTAAATTGGTTCCAAATGTGTTATTTTGATGCATAGACAAGGATTTTAAAATCAAATGATGGATTTAGTTAAGTTTGGATAGAGTTTGAAGATGGTAGTATTGATTTAGGGTTTTGAAAAAGTGAATTTTCAAAGAATGATTAATTGTCTGATTTTAATGCTTAAATCATGTTATTTAATGATATAAGTGGTGGAAATAAGATAGAAATGATAATTGGATTGAGTTGGAATGGAGATCCTTCAATGGTGAAGGTTATACCATTTTAGGGTTTTGAGCATAAGCATGTGGTTAATTAATGTAATTGGTTTAAACATGCTAAAATATGTTTCTAATGATATTAATAAACTTAAAACACTAATTTACATGGCTTGATATGGTTTTTCAAAGTTAAAGTGAGGTGAAGCTTAATTTTGGGATTTGGTTTAGAGTGGTGTTTAATTATGGTTTGATGTTGAGAATACCTTAGAATGTGATATTAAATGATTATGTATGATCACGTTTGGTATAGGCATTGAGGGAGGTTGATTTGCTTCATCCAAGTGGTGAAGGGCAAGTTGGAAGGATAGGATTGGAGGTTGTGTTAAGCTTGTTTTGGGTTGCTAGTGAAGGTATGCACAAACTTTAAACATATTGTTTATATTTGCATGACATTTGGGCTTAACACATTTTGGTTGAAAAATGTGTTAAGTTACTTGGTTCATTGATTGAGTATGAATAATGTGCTATGACATTTGTAATGTCATATATGTGTTAAATGCATTGTGAAAAGCCATTGATAATGGCTAAATTGTATAGAACGTGAAATATGTATATTATGTGAAAATACCCAAAGTATTTGGATAATGTGTTATGAATGCAAAAATGAGATATGTGGAATAATGAAATGAATTGATATTGATAAAAATGAGAAAAGTGAGAAAAATAAGAAAGATCTGAAAAATGAGAAAAATGAGAAAAAAAAAATGTGAAAATAAGGCAATGTGCCTAGATTGAATATGTGACAATGAGAAAGAATTTGATAATGAGAAATATGAATAAATTGTGTGCCTAGTATGTTATTCAATTTTCAGAGTTCTGAGTTTGGCGGCATGCCTATGATTGCCTACAGGCTAAATGCTGGAATGGTGAAAAGACTGGGTCATAAGCCATGCCAGCTGATAAATATGATGTTTTTGGGGTGAAAAGACTGGGTCGTAAGCCTCAAAAACTGTAGCAGTCTAGCCGGGTTGAGGACCAAGATACTGGGGCCCAAGGGTCTAGCAGGGTTGAGGTCCAAGAGACTGGGGCTGTTACATTATCCATAGATATATTGCCTACGGGGCTAGACACATGGTGTCATTATGGACCAAAGCAGTAACTCTGAAATTTGAATAGCATATTAGATACTTTTTGGGCCCATGCTTGTCTTTGATTTAACGTAAATTATGAATTGTGATACAATTGAGCAATATAATGCTATAAGTTGTGATTATGAAATATTTAAAAAAATAAAAAAGTAGAATGATGTGACATCTATATGCATTGTGTGTTGGCATTGCATTGAGTTGTATTGTTATTATTAAAGTTTGTACCACTAGGCTTCTGCTTAGCGCGATTGTAATTCGTCGCGCAAGTGTCATGGATGATTTGGTAGAGCCGGAGAGTTCTACTAGACCTAGTCGGGTCTATGTTTGTATTTATTGAGCTTGAAGAGTTATTTTTGGGTACATCAAGATTTGAGTCAGTTGTCAGCATGTAGATATTTGATATTACAATGTATTTTGATATTATATATGTTATGATATGTTTTTGGAAGTATATAATGTAAATTGTAAAGAATATTTTGAATAATTTGTTCAGATGCGATTTTATACGTGTTGTTAATTTATATATCTATACATAAGTATTTTGAGAAAATATGGAGAAATTGAGAAGTATTGGTGAAATGGTGAATTGATTTTTATTTGGAGTGTTTGCTTTATGTAGGTTGTGTTTCGTTGAATTTTGGAAACGTTCAAATTACAAACAAAACTCTGGCGAATTTTTCCCAGAGATTTTCATATAAAATATTTATTTTGGATTCCTATAACAAGCAAAGAATATTTATAGACTATTTATTTTATATATTAGTATTTGAAATCTTAAAATAGAAATGTGAAAATTTTTATTAAATCGGTCTGTGACATTTTTATACCACATATGTGTATTTTGCATATGATGAAAATATGTATTGTACATATATAGGGTATAAGGGTGTTACATTTATTTTGGTATCAGAGCCTAGGTTTGAGGTTCTCGACATAGGTGGGTTGTTAGAGAGAGAAAATTAGAATTTAAAAAAATGATTTTTAATTGTGATGCATGCATTGGCACTGGCAATTTATCTGATCTCTGATGTGGCAATGTCCATTTGATATAATGGATATGAGTTGAGATGGTGTCTGGGTTGCATAGATCAGAGTGGCGTAGTGGAAGCGTCATTCTAGAGATTATGGATTACGAATTTTTGGAACTTTTATTTGAAATTTAAAATTCATAGCTGATTCAATTGATGAATAAGTGAAATTAGAAAAACAATCTAGGAAATGATTTAAGATATAAAAATAAAAAGTTTGAGAAATGAGCATGATAGTTACAGAAAATTTTATAGGTGCACTGCAAAGTGATATTGTCTGAATTTTTGGACAAATCTAGAAATGTTGGATGAGTTTTAACATTTAATAGAAAGTTTTTCTATATGTTAGAATCCAATGTGTAAAATTTTATAAATTTTAAAGATGGATCTCTAATTAAGAAAAATAGAAGAACACAGATTATTGAAGTAATTCCAGCAACTCAGAATCTGTAGAAAATGAGAAACAAATAAATTTAGAAACTATGGTAAAACAATCCAGAAAATTCTGAAAATTTACACACAATATCATATGTATTCCTATAACATATGGTTAAAAGTTCATGAATTTTTATTAAGTTTTGATACCTGAAAAAAATGGACAACCGGGTACTATCATAAAAATTATTAAAAAGACAGATTCTCTGATTTTGGAAGATTTAATTTTTAAATATATTAAACCAGCTTGGAAAAATCTAAAACATTAAATATAAGTCCATATATGTGTCAAGTACACATGGAAAAAATTTTACAAGCTTTTATAAAGAATTGGTAAGGAATATAAAAATTGAAAGTGAGATTGACATGAAACTGAGGAATTCATGCAGTTTTGTGTAAGCAAGTAATAAATTAATTTTATGAGACAAATGAATGAAGAAAATTATAAAAATTTATATGCATATGGGTATAAGTATAGAAGGAATATGGAGTTTCTAATAATTTTCAACAAAGAGTTCATAATTAAAATCAAAGAGTGAAATCATATATAATAGCGAATTATTTATTATGGAATAATGATTCACGATTTAGGGTTAAGTGTGTAAAATTAAAGTATCTAAATGGATGATGTTAATTAGTGTAATGAAATGAATTAGTGTTGTTTAAATGTAAATGTTATAATTTTAAGATTGAAAATGTGACATGGATGAGATTTTGTGACGTTCATGTTGTTGGTTGCAATATATGAAATTTGAATTTTTGAAATGGGTTTCCATAATTGTGAAAGTGATGTGTTTTGATGTTATATTAATATAAAAATAAAGTTTGTAAAGTTAGCTCTTGAAAATGAGATTAATAGAATGAAGTTTAAGTAAAGTAGTAAGTTGAAAAGTTAGAGTTATAAGAGAATTTTGATGAAGATTGTTTAGATGTTGATAGTTTAATGTTTAATAAGCATGGGAGTAATTTTGAATGAGTAATATTATTTATGAAAATATCATGTAACGTATAATGTGGTTGATAATATAGAAATTTGTTATGAAATAAAAGGGAAATGATTAAGTAAGTAAAAATGAGTTATTTTAGGTAATTGCATTGGAAATGATGAAAAGGGATATGAAGGGTATGATAAATGCATAAAATAATGTGAGAGAGATGTCACATTGGAAATGTGACTAAGAATTATGTGAGGTGTTAAAATATATATATATATATATAATAAGAAACTTATTTAAGAGATGGACGATTAAATAAGGAAGATGTTAATTATGTTGTGGTCAGAGTGTATATATATGTTGAATTGATAAATAACCTAAGTAATGTCAAAAAAATGAGAAATGATAATGTTCTCTGAAAGGTGATAAATGTTAACTTTGTATAGGTTGTATGTAAAAGAGGAATCGAGTATAATTGTATGATTTGTGTGATGAGATTTTTTTTTCTATATGAACACAAATATGATATGTAATAAAATGTGGAAAGTAAGTCACATTGTAATTATGACTTACGAAGGTGTATGTGGATGATTAAAAAAAATGTTATATAGTGTTTACTATCTTATACAAATACGTGTTTGGTGATATTGAGAATGATATTGCATGTATTAATAGACCTAAGAGAGATTAGGTCTTGACCTGCATAGAGTTAATTCATGTGATGAATTGAGATTGAGAATGGACCCGAACAGAGCTGGACGGTGAAATTGTTATTTTAACAACTGAACTTGATGATTGTATTGTGTTTTGGGCCTAACGTATATGCGTATAAATAAGAGATTGTAAGGAAAAGAAAAGTAAAATGAAGAAAGTATGAAAATGGAAAATATATATATATATATGAATGAAAATTTGTATCAGAGATAGATTAGAAATGGAGTAATAAATGGAAATTGTGTAAATTAGCATATGAATGAATGTGTATATGTAAGAGATGTTAATAATAATATTGTTGAAACATGAGTTAGGCTAATGATGATCAAGTAATCAACAGTAAATTGCTTTGAAACAGAGCTGAAACGTGTTAACTTTTTGTGTAGCAAAAGATTAGAAAATGAATATGTGATTTTTGCGATACGAACTTGTCACGACCCAACTTATACATATGTACAGTACATCCATGTACAGTAAGAGGAATCATCCCGAGAAGCTACTCAAGAGCGCGAAGTGAAGGGAAGTTTTGTAGAACTTAAAGGACCTATTTGAAAAGATTGCAAAGTTTTGTGGAGGTGACTGTAATTACCAAAAGTTGTTCCGAAAGTCCTTAATAGTGCATATAACGGACTCCAGAAATGGAAAGTAGAGAAAAATCGGGTAGCAACAGCGTGACACGGTTTTTACCGAAAACGCATGGTTTGGAAGATATAGGGAATTTTGACCAGGGGCATCATGGTCATTTTTAAAAGTGTCTCGAAAGTAATAATGGATCTCAAAAATGAAAAGTAGAGGAAAAACTGAGTCAAAAAGTGTACCACAGCATTCGGCGGAAGTGCGCGGTTTAAAAGTTACGAACGAGTAATCGTTGGAGGGTATTTTGGTCTTTTCACATTTTAGACCATAAAATTACAGCACAAGGAGGTTGAGGGGCCAAAATATAATTAAAAGAAAGTCCAAGGGCTTGGGTTTTAAATAAATAAAAGAAAGAGACATTTGGACCAATGAGAATTAGCCATTTTCCCACTTAAGTGTACCAATGGGAAATCAACACTTACACTGTAATACCCCTATATCCCGTATACGTACAAAACATGCTTATACGATCGTATTATACGTATACTGAATATAGAAATGACACACTTTACAAATACACAAATCATATTTAAAGTAAAACTAAAAATTTAAGAAATACCAAATAAAGAGAATTGAAAATCATAAGACACAATAGATAAAAACGTTTGTTTATTACGCAACGGAAGTTACATCCAAAACTTACAAATATGAATACATTAAACCTCCATAATTACAAAATATGAAATATATACATGATTGGCAGCTTGACTCTCTGATCTTTAAGCTTTAATCCAACTCTTCACAATCAAAACAACCTCAACTAGGTCTAGAGGAATTATCCGTCTCAACTCTATCACCTCTGTCACCTGCGCGATGAATCATAATCGCGCTGAGCCAACAACTAAGTAGTACAAACCATAATGCTATTATGCTTAATCAATAACAATGATATACAATCAAACAATAAAGATTATACTCAATACACAATATTTCATGAGTATTACATTATTTCATCATATTACACCATCATTCATAACATCAACATAACATAGACACGTATGGGCCCAACAAGTGTTTAATATGATATTCAGAATTCAGAGTTACTGCTTTGGTTCATAATCACAATAATCAAGCCCGTAGGCAACATATATATATATGTCTTTATCCATGGATAGTGTAACAGACCCAGTCTCTTGGACCATCAACTCAACAAATCGAGGAGATCCTCAACCCGGCAAGACTGTTACCAATCATATATCTCATAATCACAATTCTCATAATGTAACAGACCCAGTCTCTTGGACCTCAATTCAACTCAAATTGAAGAGATCCTCAACCCGGCAAGACTGTTACTATTCATAATTTCATAGGCATGCCACCCAAATCCAGAACTCTAAAACTGAATAACATATTAAACATACAATTATATCATTATTCTCTTCCTCAATTTGTATCTCAATATCAAATAGGTAATCATTCCTCAACACTTTCATTTGTATAACCATAGCCACTCACAATGGCTTCTCATCACATTTGAATCAATCATGTCTCAATTCACAATATAATACATCATCTTTCACATATTCATAATTAATTACATTGAACATAATCATATATGCGTACATATCTCAATTATCTTATTTCACATTTCACAAGATTCACAATGTGCAAAACATAACATTATTCATATATAACAATGATGTCATATCAAGTGAATGTATGCAACAATGCAAGGTTTGTACTTACCTCAATAACAATTCACACAACTCTAAACACTTCCTTTCCAAGATTCTTTTACTTCTTAGATCAATGATAAATCACTTTCTTCAAGACCTAATCCAAAAATAATAACATACACTTGCTTAGGGATACACATGAGATAATTAAATTAAGAGTTAACTAGGGCAACCCTAAACATGACACGCTCAACCACACGGGCGTGTCCCTGACCGTGCCCTAACTCCACAACACAGAAGCTTTTACACGCTCAGAACCACGGGCATGTCACTGGGCATGTAATACATTCTGCCTCTCTGAAAAATATCAACACGTCCAACAACGTGAGCGTGCTCATGGCCGTGTAAACTCTCCAATCTCACAGTAGCTATGACACGCTCAATAACACGAGCGTGTTACTGGTCGTGTCAAACCTACTGCCTCCAACACAATTGACACGCCTAAAACTCTGGACGTGCTCCCGGGCGTGTCAGGCCAAAAACTAAGATTCCGGCCAAAACCACAAAACACCCATCAAAACACTTCTTTTCACCAACATCCTCTTCAAACAAACTTAACAAAACATACCCAAAAACTATCTTAAACTTACAAAAACACCTAAATAACTCCACATCTATAACAAATACAAATCACAACATCATCTCAAACCCTAAACACAAATACAACACCATCACTTCCAACCAACTCACTCTTTTCTTCAATCCATCTTAAAATCCACAATCAATTTAATCAAACACTCTTAAACATATCACAATCAAACAACACACTCTTACATACTCTATCAACTCACAACACAACTTCAAATAAGCAAAGAAATCAAAAGAGGACTTACCAAAGTAATGAAACTTCTTGAATCACCAACTTGATCACTTGATTCTCCTTTGAATTTGATCTAAGAACTCAAAACTCTCCTCTTTCTGTCTTGTCTTTGGAAGGTCCGGCCACCAAGGAAGAAGAAAAGAAAATAAAGAAGCAAAGTCAAATTTGTCATCTCTTTAAACCTCCACCAAGCATTTCTAAAAAGTCAATTACCTAAACACCCTTATACAATTTGTTTTGATTTCCTTTAAAGCACTTGCCCTCTTTTAGTAATTTTACAAAAAACCAAATAAATATCTTCTTCCCTTGACCACTCTTTTGACTTGCATATATGTTATATATATTATCATATAAACAACATATACACCTCTCTCTATACACTCTTTCCTTTCCCATAACACATATACATTCAATCCAATTTAAAACAACAACAATATTCAAAACTTCTAAGGCATACATTGGGATATTACAATTCTCCCCCTCTAAAAAGAAATTTCGTCCTCGAAATTACCTGTCATTGAGTCCGAAACAACTGAGGATATTGATCTCGCATTGCTTGCTCACTCTCCCAAGTTGCCTCTTCCTTTGCATGATTCTTCCACAAAATCTTCACAAGTGGCACTTTCTTATTTCTCAATTCTTTCACTTCACGTGCCAAAATAGCAATTGGTTCTTCTTCAAATGTCAGATCTGAACATACTTCGATAGATTCAATTGGCAAAACATGAGATGGATCTGACCTATACCTTCTCAACATAGAAACATGAAATACATTATGGATCCTATCCAACTCAGGTGGCAAAGCAAGCTGATAAGCAACTGGCCCAACTCTTTCCAAAACTTCATACGGTCCAATGAAACGAGGACTCAATTTCCCTTTCCGACCAAACCTTAATATCTTCTTCCAAGGAGATACTTTCAAAAATACCTTATCTCCAACATCAAACTCTATGTCTCTCCTTTTCAAATCTGAATAAGATTTCTGTCGGTCTGAAGCTGCTTTCAACCTATCTTGAATCACTTTCACTTTCTCTTCAGTTTCTTTAATCAAATCAGGACCAATTAACTTACCTTCTCCAAGCTCATTCCAACATAGAGGTGTCCTACACCGTCTTCCATACAATGCTTCGAATGGTGCCATACCAATGCTGGATTGATGACTATTATTGTAAGCAAATTCCACAAGTGGCAAAAATCTATCCCAACTTCCAGAGAAATCAATAACACAGCTTCTCAACATGTCCTCAATAATCTGTATCACTCTCTCTGACTGCCCATCTGTCTGTGGATGAAAAGCAGTGCTGAAGTGTAATCGAGAACCCAAAGCATCATGTAAACTCTTCCAAAATCTTGAAGTAAATTGGGGATCTCGATCAGACACTACAGAAATTGGGATACCATGCAACTTCACAATCTCATGAATATACAGCTCAGCTAACCTTTCCAAAGAGTAATCCAGCCGAACTGGAAGAAAATGAGCTGTCTTAGTCAACCTGTCAACAATCACCCAAATAGCATCATGCTTCCTTTGTGTCAATGGTAAACCAGATATAAAATCCATGGTTACTCTATCCCATTTCCATTCAGGCACCGATAACGATTGAAGTAACCCTGTTGGAACTTGATGCTCAGCTTTTACCCTCTGACATGTGAGACATTTGGACACAAAGTCTGCAATGTCTCTCTTCAACCCAAACCACCAGTAATACTGCTTCAAATTATGATACATCTTTGTATTGCCCGGATGCATAGCAAATACTGATTGATGTGCTTCTTCTAAAATGATCCTTCTCAAATTAGCATCATCAGGTACACACAATCTGTTTTTAAACCAAAGACTCCCATCACTTCTCACAATAAAATCTTGACTCTTTCCATTCTGGCAATCTGAAACAATCTTTTGAATCTTCTCATCCGCCAATTGAGCCTCTTTAATCTGATTTAACAATACCGGTTTCAATTGCAACTGTACTAACAATGCACCATCATCACAAGATACAAAGCTAACATGCAATGCTCTCAACTCAACAAGCAACGAGAGCGAATAAACAGTCAAACCTATTAAAGACTTTCGACTTAAGGCATCAGCAACAACATTTGCTTTACCAGGATGATAATCAATCAAATAGTCATAGTCTTTAATCAATTCCAACCATCTCCTCTGTTGAAGATTGAGCTCTCTCTGGACACCCAAATATTTTAAACTTTTATGATCTGTATAGATAAAACACTTCTCCCCATACAAATAGTGTCGCCAAATCTTCAATGCAAACACAATGGCTGCTAACTCTAAATCATGGGTCGGATAATTGAGCTCATGCGGTTTCAACTGTCGAGAAGCATAAGCTATAACTTTACCTTCTTGCATCAGAACACAACCCAAACCATTGTGTGAAGCATCATTGTAGATTACATATGGTTTATCTTCCACAGGTAAAGTAAGAACAGGCGCTTGAGTCAACATTTCTCTTAACTGTTCGAAGCTAGCTTGACACTGATCCGTCCACACAAATCTAACTCCCTTTCAAAGTAATCTGGTAAGTGGAGTAGCTATCAAAGAAAATCCTTTCACAAACCGTCGGTAATAGCCTGCCAAACCCAGAAAACTTCTAACTTCAGTCACAGACTTTGGTGGACTCCAATTCAAAATAGCTTCTACTTTACTCGGATCAACTCTAATACCCTCTGCTGAAACTATATGACAAAGAAAAGTTACTTGGTGAAGCCAAAATTCACATTTCGACAGTTTAGCAAACAATTAATTCTCTCTCAAAATTTGCAACACAATTCGCAGATGCTTGTCATGCTCCTCTTCATCACGCGAATACACCAAAATATCATCGATGAAGACCACCACAAATTGATCCAAATAGGGCCTAAACACCCTATTCATCAAATCCATAAAAACTGCAGGTGCATTCGTCAACCCAAAAGGCATAACTAGAAACTCATAATGCCCATACCTTGTACGAAAGGCTGTCTTAGGAACATCTTCAGCTCTGACTCTTAATTGATGGTACCCTGATCTCAAATCAATTTTGGAAAACACTGCTGCACCCTTTAATTGATCAAAGAGATCATCAATTCTAGGCAAAGGATATTTATTTTTAATAGTCACCTTGTTTAATTGCCTATAATCGATACACAATCTCACAGTACCATCCTTCTTCCTCACAAACAAAACAGGAGCTCCCCACGGTGAAACACTAGGGCGAACAAACCCTTTATCTAACAACTCCTGCAATTGCATCTTTAACTCTCTCAGTTCAGCAGGTGCCATTCTATAAGGAGTAATAGAGATAGGAGTGGTACCAGGCAATAATTCAATACCAAACTCCACCTCTCTCTCAGGAGGTAACCCTAGCAACTCTTCTGGAAACACATCTGGAAACTCTGCAACTGTAGGTATACTATCAATTTGAGAACCCCTTACTCTAGTATCCACCACATGAGCAAGATAAGTATCACACCCTTTTCTAATCAATCTCCTAGCTGCAACAGCTGAAACAAACAAGGATGCTAACTGTCCCTGCTCACTAGATACTGTCACCTCTCTACCATCACCAGTTCTCAAAGTAACAAGTTTCTTTTGACAGTCTACCACAGCTCCATGTCTAGATAACCAGTCCATGCCTAGGATCAAATCATATTCCTTAAAAGGCATTTCAATTAAATCTCCAAAGAACTCCTCACCTTGCACCACAACTGCACTGTCTCGATGCACCTTACTAACAATCACACTATGCCCTAGAGGATTTGTCACCAATACATCAAATCCTAGGGATTCAGCATGCAATTCAGACACAGGCAAAATAGATGCACTAATATATGAATGTATAGATCCTGGATCAATCAAAGCAAGTACTGAAATACCAAATAAAGAGAAAGTACCAGCTATGACTGCCGAAGCATCTAGCTGCCTCTGCATCACATAAACTCGTTGAGAAGGCCCAGCCTCATCTGGTCTAGTATCCCTGGATGAAGATCCTCTCTGACTATACCCAGGTCTACCCCCTCTGCTAAAACTTCTGCCCCCTCGAACACCTCTGACACTAGGTCGAGAAACTACAGAATCTGCTGACCTCTGTTCTCGCATCTCTGGACACTCTCTAATAAAATGATCCGGAGATCCACATCTAAAGCACACAGCTGGTCCACTATTCCTCCAACAAGCACCCCTATGTGTTCCACCACACTGAGCACACACAAGTGGAGTGGATCTCTGAACTACCGGAGTAGGAGCACTCACTACTGAAGCTGTAGGTCTCGATCTCTGTCTCTGAAACTGAACCGACCTACCAGCCTGTCTCTGACTCCGACTGATTATGGGAACAAAACTTCCCCTACCTCTCTTCACAGAAGAAGACCCTGCCTCAAACTGGGGTCTACTAACCCTGATCTCTTCCTCAGAAGCAGCTGCTGCAATATTCTGAGCTCTTTCCACACTCCTAGCTGCTGCAACCAGTTGGGAAAAGTATTGGTATCTAGAACCAGCCACAAGACACATAATTGAGGGTCTCAATCCCTCCTCAAACCTTCTACACCTGTCAATCTCGTCAGAAATAATTCCCCCGGCGTAGTGGCTCAACCGGATAAATTCTAACTCATACTCCGTCACAGACCGGTGATCTTGCCTCAAAGTCAGAAACTCCATCTTCTTCACATCTTTATACTCCCTTGGAGTATATTTCCGCTCAAACTCCCATAGAAAATCATCATAGGACAATGTTGGTGGATCATCCATAGCATGGGGCACTGTCTTCCACCAATCATATGCATCCTTCTGCAACAATGATCTTGCATAATCAAATTTTTCTTCTGGAGTGGCTTGCAACTGAATAAATATTCTCTGTACTTTATCTAGCCACTGCTCAGCTACAGCTGGATCAATAGTACCTAGAAAATCTTCTGCTCCATACTTCCTTAATTTATCGTAATGTCTCACTGATACTAAAAGCTGTGGGGGTGGTGGGGGTGGTTGCACTGGTGCTTGCCTCAATATCTCTACCACATGCCTAAGCCAAACTGGCGGAACCTCCTCACCAGCTGGTCTCCCTGACACAGAAGCAGGTACCTCTCCAGCACTATCCACTCTAGCTCCTTCTCTAACCTCATCAGGAGCTACACTCTCCGCACTCCCCTCTACTGATTGACGTAAGTGAGAATCCATCACAACCTATGTCTGCAAACACAACAGAATACATCTCATTAAAGATCAGAGACTGCCAATACCAAACATGTATGTTATTCAAAAACTAACTTTTAAATTCAAAATATTCTTTTTCTTTCATTTTACCTAGGTTGAGAATCTCAAACCTAGGCTCTGATACCAAAACAATTCTAACACCCCTATATCCCGTATACGTACAAAGCATGCTTATACGATCGTATTATACGTATACTGAATATAGAAATGACACACTTTACAAATACACAAATCATATTTAAAGTAAAACTAAAAATTTAAGAAATACCAAATAAAGAGAATTGAAAATCATAAGACACAATAGATAAAAACGTTTGTTTATTACGCAACGGAAGTTACATCCAAAACTTACAAATATGAATACATTAAACCTCCATAATTACAAAATATGAAATATATACATGATTGGCAGCTTGACTCTCTGATCTTTAAGCTTTAATGCAACTCTTCACAATCAAAACAACCTCAACTAGGTCTAGAGGAATTCTTCGTCTCAACTCTATCACCTCTGTCACTTGCGCGATGAATCATAATCGCGCTGAGCCAACAACTAAGTAGTACAAACCATAATGCTATTATGCTTAATCAATAACAATGATATACAATCAAACAATAAAGATTATACTCAATACACAATATTTCATGAGTATTACATTATTTCATCATATTACACCATCATTCATAACATCAACATAACATAGACACGTATGGGCCCAACAAGTGTTTAATATGATATTCAGAATTCAGAGTTACTGCTTTGGTTCATAATCACAATAATCAAGCCCGTAGGCAACATATATATATATATGTCTTTATCCATGGATAGTGTAACAGACCCAGTCTCTTGGACCATCAACTCAACAAATCGAGGAGATCCTCAACCCGGCAAGACTGTTACCAATCATATATCTCATAATCACAATTCTCATAATGTAACAGACCCAGTCTCCTGGACCTCAATTCAACTCAAATTGAAGAGATCCTCAACCCGACAAGACTGTTACTATTCATAATTTCATAGGCATGCCACCCAAATCCAGAACTCTAAAACTGAATAACATATTAAACATACAATTATATCATTATTCTCTTCCTCAATTTGTATCTCAATATCAAATAGGTAATCATTCCTCAACACTTTCATTTGTATAACCATAGCCACTCACAATGGCTTCTCATCACATTTGAATCAATCATGTCTCAATTCACAATATAATACATCATCTTTCACATATTCATAATCAATTACATTGAACATAATCATATATGCGTACATATCTCAATTATCTTATTTCACATTTCACAAGATTCACAATGTGCAAAACATAACATTATTCATATATAACAATGATGTCATATCAAGTGAATGTATGCAACAATGCAAGGTTTGTACTTACCTCAATAACAATTCACACAACTCTAAACACTTCCTTTCCAAGATTCTTTTACTTCTTAGATCAATGATAAATCACTTTCTTCAAGACCTAATCCAAAAATAATAACATACACTTGCTTAGGGATACACATGAGATAATTAAATTAAGAGTTAACTAGGGCAACCCTAAACATGACACGCTCAACCACACGGGCGTGTCCCTGACCGTGCCCTAACTCCACAACACAGAAGCTTTTACACGCTCAGAACCACGGGCGTGTCACTGGGCATGTAATACATTCTGCCTCTCTGAAAAATATCAACACGTCCAACAACGTGAGCGTGCTCATGGCCGTGTAAACTCTCCAATCTCACAGTAGCTATGACACGCTCAATAACACGACGAGCGTGTTACTGGTCGTGTCAAACCTACTGCCTCCAACACAATTGACACGCCTAAAACTCTGGACGTGCTCCCGAGCGTGTCAGGCCAAAAACTAAGATTCCGGCCAAAACCACAAAACACCCATCAAAACACTTCTTTTTACCAACATCCTCTTCAAACAAACTTAACAAAACATACCCAAAAACTATCTTAAACTTACAAAAACACCTAAACAACTCCACATCTATAACAAATACAAATCACAACATCATCTCAAACCCTAAACACAAATACAATACCATCACTTCCAACCAACTCACTCTTTTCTTCAATCCATCTTAAAATCCACAATCAATTTAATCAAACACTCTTAAACATATCACAATCAAACAACACACTCTTACATACTCTATCAACTCACAACACAACTTCAAATAAGCAAAGAAATCAAAAGAGGACTTACCAAAGTAATGAAACTTCTTGAATCACCAACTTGATTACTTGATTCTCCTTTGAATTTGATCTAAGAACTCAAAACTCTCCTCTTTCTCTCTTGTCTTTGGAAGGTCCGGCCACCAGGGAAGAAGAAAAGAAAATAAAGAAGCAAAGTCAAATTTGTCATCTCTTTAAACCTCCACCAAGCATTTCTAAAAAGTCAATTACCTAAACACCCTTATACAATTTGTTTTGATTTCCTTTAAAGCACTTGCCCTCTTTTAGTAATTTTACAAAAAACCAAATAAATATCTTCTTCCCTTGACCACTCTTTTGACTTGCATATATGTTATATATATTATCATATAAACAACATATACACCTCTCTCTACACACTCTTTCCTTTCCCATAACACATATACATTCAATCCAATTTAAAACAACAACAATATTCAAAACTTCTAAGGCATACATTGGGATATTACATACACCATCACATCTTAACCTCTCTTGGCTGCCATTTGGAGGAGAGAACACCAAATAAATAAAAGCCAAGAGCTCTCTTTGTTCTTGCTTGGCCGAATTGAAGAGAAAGGGAAAAGAGAGAGAGATTGTTTTTCAAGTAGCTAATTTTGGTTGCAAACTTGGGTGGAGAATAAGACTTTAAGGTAAGGAAATTCATCTATGGTCCTATTTCTTTCATTGGTTATATTATTTGCAAGATACAAATGAAAGAATAAATATGATGATTATAGAAAATTTAAGAAGTTGAAGAGAAAGTGAAAGACATGATTTGCACATATAAGATTAAGGATAACAAGGATGACTAGTAGTATTAGTTAGCAAAATAAGGCATGAAGCACTTAAATTTATTATGTTCCTGACATGGAATTTATGAAAATTATAGGAAATCAAGAAGTGAGAGATAAGGAAGCAAAGAAGGCATAAAAGAACTAGAAACAAGTGAAAAGAATTAAGGTTTGGTACTTAAATCATTGCCCTTTTCAATTAATTCACATATTTTGCATTATGGGACTTTTGAAATGGTTTTGAAATGATGTTATTATGTGTAGTAAATATGTGGGAAAGTGCTCTTGAACCATTTGTAATCAATTGATTGTGAAAAAAATGAAAACAAAACAAACTAGCTAAATTTGCTCAATTATCCATAAACTTTGATGAACTTTTAATCACCCCTTTGGTTTGATTATTGAAAGAGGGACCCTTAGTCCTTTAATGGTATCACAAAAGGAGTCTAAAAATCAATTTTGTAAGAAAAAAAATGAATTTCCCTCAAGTTTTGAAATTTGGGCCGAATGGTCCCTTTTGGGCACCATTCTGCAGCTTTCATTTTGGGCAGTCCGTTGAAGGGGCAAACGAAGGAATATTTCGTTGAAATTTTACATGCATTTAGATAACGTATGAAAGTGTTTTCCTGCAAACATTCAGCCAAAAATAAGTTTGTTTACATGGTCAAAACTGTTGCCAAAGTTGACTGATTTTTAGCAGTAAAAACAGATTTTACCATTTAGTTGACAATTTTATGCGCCGCGCCACTATTCATTTGGTCATTTTTTCTAAATGGGTTAAAACTTGAATATTATGATATGGATTGATGTTAAATTATATAAAATGACATGAAGGAGAATTAAAAATGATCAGAAAGGCATCATGACAAGCTATTCCGACAATACATGCATTATGGAAAAATCATGGCTTATTGAATATCATGATCAAATTACTTAATAAATTGTTTACGCTCTACTTGGTTATGATAGAACCCTTGAGATAAGGGTATGATGCATCATACTATTATTGCAGTACTGCTCATGACATGACATGATATTCCGGTTGAAGGCCGATGATTACAATGACATGATCAATGATTCAATAAACAATGGCTATTAGCACATGTGCAAGAATTATGATGAAGGATGATGAAATATGCACCATGACACATATCATCCTGTAATATCTCACCATGACGAGATATGTTTATCATGACCCTTCCTTATCCGCTGATGTTCTGTTAAACCAGTAGAGCACCTAAATTGATAAAAGCAAAACAAGAAATTTCTAAATTCAGAATATGGGATTTAATCTTTTATCATTATGTATAGATCTTATTCATTGATTTAAAGTATTCAAATACATGTTTTTAATTACTCTTTTCATCTATTTATTTAATGCAATGATTTAAGTGCCCACTAAGCAAATGCTTAGCGAGTTTAGTTTTCTTTTCTAAACTCGTAGGTTGAGCGAGAAGTTGTTTTCTGCAGTGTCCCGAGCAGCTGGTATTGGCAACTTTTCGGATAGAAAGTTATTATAAGTAATGTAACTAGAATGGCATGTACATATGTTAGCGTAAACTAAGAATTGTATGTATGACTAGTAAAAGACCACAGTACGTGTGCTAAGTATATTAACTACTGTATGTTGGTATGAATTAGTGTGTATGGATGTGTGTGTAGAAGAGTGAAATTTTAATGCAGGTTTTGGTGGAGGATATAAGGAGGTCGACTATAGAAGTGCTTGAGATTGATTGGTTGAGATAAAATAATGTTTTCATTAAATCAAAAAAATCAGTTTTGGCGACACTTGGGACCACCAATTATAGGGGAAACTCTGGCAAAATTTTTGTAAAATGTGTATTATAAATTGACTAAGTATAGAACCAAGACTCGAATATCATAAAATAGCATTCCATCTTGGTCTATAAACATAAGCTAAGATGGGGTGTTACATTTAGTGGTATCAGAGCATTGGTTTAGTCGATTCTGGGTAGTTAGTTGAATCAAACTGTGAATGCATGACACATAGGTATAGGAAGGGAGATTTAATAAGCTGATGTGTATGTTTATGATGCTTATTAGTGATATTGTGGTATTGAGAACATGAGTGAGGATGAGTGATTCGAAACAACCAGCTAAACTGGCTTTAGGTCCTAAACCTTATTCTCGAGCCAGCACAAGTGAGAAAAAAAGCCATAGATAAGAAGCTTTTTGAATTGGGGAAGGAGAATCTGCACCAGAAAATTAAAATGGAAGCCAGAGAGCGAGAAATAGCAGAGTTAAAAGAAGAATTAGTTAGAATGAAAGGGAAACAGGAGGAGCAAGAGGAAGTAATAGATCAATTGAGAGACTTGAGACTTTAGGACGGGGAAGACTTAGTGTTAGCCCTGGATAATAGTAGGCTCTTGATGGAAGATGTTAGGGCATTATAAGTGGATAAGAGGCAAACTACAATAGAGCTTGAGAATGTGAATCGTTTGGCTAGGACCTTGCAAGGAAGGATAGAGATGTTACAGGATAGAATGGACGAACTCCCTCGTAACCTTCCTAGAGTTCAGTCTAACGAGGTAGATCCGAATCCGATGGAGCTTGCTTCAGATAGTGCTACCTCTCCCCGAGCTCCTACTTATTGAGTTGTGATGGGCTGATGATTTTGCTACCCCTTTGGTTATGTATATAGGCAATAAAAATGCAACAATAGATAGGCCATTTTGTTGTAAATAGATATAAATAGGCCATAATAGGAGTATGTGATGATGTATGTTAAATATGTATGAAAACGTGATTATGTGAATAAATAAGGTTATGTTTATATTAAGTGTATGATCTGAAATTATGATTGGAATTTATCTATGTACATGCCATATAGGAAATTTAATATGCCAAGCCAAACCAGCTGCTAACTTTATTATGATATACATGTATATGATTGTAGAATGTCGCAAGAAGTTGAATCACAGAGAGCCGTAGACGAGGAGGGCGAGTCACGTGCCTCCATGCCTACGAATGTAGAGGAGAGTCTTGGAACTATGCCCCAACCAGCAGCGGCGGCCGCGGAAGGCCCGATGCTTATTTACGACAGATGGCAGTAGTATTTCAACAAATGGCAGGAATGGTACCTACTGCTGCCGAAAGAGAGAGAAAGCCCCCAATAGGGAGTATGGGAAGTATGGGGCTAAGGAATTTAAAGCCAGTAGGGAAGAAGGATCTGAGGAAGCGGAATACTGGTTAGATAGTACCATTAGAGCATTGGATCAATTAAGGTGCACGCCAGAGGAAAGATTTATTTGTGCCACGTCTCTTTTGGTTGAAGAAGCGTACATTTGGTGGGAGACTACACAGCAACGCGTGCCACCAGAACAGCAGACATGGGAATTTTTCCAAACCGAGTTTAAGAAGAGATATATCACCGAGGCGTACTTAAATGCAAAAAGGAATGAATTCACGTACTTAAAGCAAGGAAGAATGACGGTATCCGAGTATGAAAAAGAGTTCACTCGTCTTAGTAAGGAGAATGATAGAAATAGAACGGGAATGATGCCAGAGATTCTTAAAAGGATTAAACAATGAAATCAAAGTGCAATTGGTAGCCATAGATATATCAAAATTTTCCAAGCTTGTTGCAAAGGCTTTGGACGTTGAGAAAGTACAAGTGGATGAGAGGAATAGGCATCAGCGCATGCAACAAAAAAGGATGCAAACTCGAGGCCCGAGAGGACCTCAGCAGGCCCAAAAGAGATTCATGGGAGGAAGTAGTTCTATACAACAAGGCCGACGATCTCAGAATCAGAGGTCAGGCCGAGGTATGAGCTATCAAATATCTGTAGCTAATGCACCGAGGTCGTTTGGAAGAGGCTTTGGAAGAGGATTAAGTAGAGGCAGAGGAAGAAGTAACAATCCAGGAATGAGTGGAGGATTTGGAAGAAACACGGGTTTTGAAGGATATACTTTTCCTCTATGTGAGCATTGTGGACGAAGACATGGGGGTGAATGTTGGTATTTAACCGAAGGATGCTGGGAATGTGGAGCACCAGACCATATAAAGGTGAACTACCCTAAAATACAGATGAATACTCCTGCACCAATGGAGAGGTCACAGCCTACCTTTGGCAGAGGCCGAGGTAGAGGAAGAGGAGGTAATCCAAATTTTCAAAAGGTACAATCAGAGACTGTTAACCATCCTAATACAATTGCACCAGCAAGGGTATATGCAATGAGAACCCGAGAAGAAGAAGAAGCACCGGACATCATTGTTGGTACGTTTTATATGTTCAGCAAACCTGTACATGCTTTAATTGATCCCGGATCCACACATTCGTACATATGCATGCATAGTGAGAATTTAGAAGGATTACCAGTAGAATATGTCAAGTCCGGTATACTAGTTACAAACCCTATAGGAGATGAAGTAGTTACACACAAAGTAATCAAAGAATGCCCTATAGAGATACACGAAAACGTATTTCCTGGAAATTTGATGGAATTACCATTTCGGGATTTTGACGTAATTTTAGGAATGAATTGGTTAGCAAAGTATAAAGCAATAGTTGACTGTGAGAAGAAAAGAGTGGCGCTCCATACCCCTCGCGGAGAGGAAGTGACAGTAGTCGAAAAAAGAGGCGACTATTTGAACAACATAATATCGGCAGTGACGGCAAGGAAGCTAATACAAAAGTGATGCGAGGCATATCTAGTAAGCGCCATGGAAGCAAAGAAAGACGCTACTAAGATCCAAGACATACCGACGGTGCGTGATTTTCCCGATGTTTCCCAGATGAGCTACCCGGACTACCACCTAAGAGAGAAGTGGAATTCACCATAGATGTTTATCCGGGAGCTGCACCAGTGTCGATTGCCCCATACCGAATGGCACCAGCGGAACTCAAGGAATTGAAGATGCAATTACAAGAGCTACTCGACAAAGGCTTTATACAACCAAGCATTTCCCCATGGGGCGCACCGGTACTTTTCATCAAGAAGAAGGATGTATCCTTAAGGCTATGCGTGGATTATCAACAGTTGAACAAGCTCACAATCAAGAACAAGTATCCACTACCACGCATTGATGATTTATTCGATCAACTCAAAGGAGCCAGTGTATTTTCAAAGATAGATCTCCGATCGGGATACCATCAGCTGCCAATTAAGGAGGAGGATATTCCAAAGACTGCTTTCAGAACTTGGTATGGACATTATGAGTTTCTTGTAATGCCTTTTGGGCTTACAAACGCACCAGCAGTATTTATGGATTTGATGAATTGAATTTTCCATCTGTACCTCGACCAATTCGTAGTGGTGTTTATAGACGACATTCTTGTTTATTCAAAGAACAAAGAAGAGCACGATCGACACCTCCGCATTGTTTTGCAAACATTGAGAGAAAAACAACTATATGCCAAGCTCAGTAAGTGTGAATTTTGGCCGGAAGAAGTGACATTCTTGGGACACATTGTATCTGCTGAGGGCATTAGAGTGGATCCTAAGAAAATAGAAGCTATTTTGGATTGGAAACCGCCAAGGACAGTAACAGAAGTGAGAATTTTCTTAGGATTGGCAGGATACTATCGACGATTTGTGAAAGGATTTTCCATTATCGCCACCCCAATGACCAAGTTGCTTCAGAAGAATGCTAGATTTCAGTGGACAGATGAATGTCAAAGAAGCTTCGAGAAACTGAAAGGAAAGCTAACAAATGCTCCGATACTCACGCAACCAGTGTCCGGTAAGGACTTTGTGATATACAGCGATGCATCACACATTGGCCTAGGTTGTGTACTCATGCAAGAAGGTAAAGTGGTCGCGTATGTTTCCTGGAAACTTAAACCATACGAGAAGAATTATCCAACACACGACTTAGAATTGGTGGCTATTGTATTGGCATTCAAGACATGGAGACATTATCTGTACGGAGAAAAATGCTACATTTATACGGATCACAAAAGCTTGAAGTATCTGCCAATACAAAAGGACCTCAATTTGCGACAAAGGAAATGGATCCAAATTTTGGAGAATTATGGCTATGTCATAAACTATCATCCAGGAAAGGCGAACGTCGTGGCCGACGCACTTAGTAGGAAATCAATGCAAGCCTTAAGTGTTATGAGGATCAGTTTGAGACCAACAGAAGAAGGAGCACTGCTAGCAGAAATGCAAACACGACCCATGCTTTTTCAGGAAATCCACCAAGCACAAAAAAAAGATAAACAAGTCCAAAAATGGATCAAGCAAGTACAAGAAGGAAAAAATACAAAGTTTCAAATTTCAAAAGACGACAGGTTATATTACGAAAGTCGGACAGTAATACCAGCAACAGGAGATATAAAGAAGAAGATTCTTCAGGAAGCCCACAGTAGTCCTTACGCAATGCACCCAGGGGCTACAAAAATGTACCAAGACTTGAAGAAATTCTATTGGTGGCCAGGAATGAAGAGAGACATCGTAGATTTCATAACTAAGTGTTTGACATGCTAGCAAGTGAAAGCAGAACATCAAGTACCATCAGGACTATTACAGCCAATTACAATTTCGACATGGAAATGGGATCGCATCACTATGGATTTCGTCACAGGACTGCCAATGACGAGAGATAAACATGACGCTGTATGGGTAATTGTCGATCGATTAACTAAGTCAGCTCATTTTCTGCCTGTGCGAATGGACTATTCAATGGATAAGTTGGCAGAAATATATGTCAAAGAGATTGTATGATTGCATGGAGTCCCAACATCTATTATATCGGACAGATATCCACGGTTCACTTCAAACTTTTGGAGAAAGCTCCAAACAGCCCTCGGAACCCAAGCAAGCTATAGCACTGCTTTCCATCCTCAAACGGATGGGCAATCTGAAAGAGTAATTCAGATTTTGGAGGACATGTTGAGAGCGTGTGTTATGGAGTTTAAAGGCAGCTGGGATAAGTACCTAAGCCTAATGGAATTCGCATATAACAATAGCTACCAATCCAGCATACAGATGGCACCCTATGAAGCATTGTATGGAAGAAAGTGCAGAACGCCAGTATGTTGGACATAACTAAGTGAGGAAAAAGTTCTTGGACCCGACATTGTGAAGGAGACTCAGGAAAAAGTGGACATCATTCGAGACAGACTAAAGGTTGCATCAGATAGACAGAAGTCGTACGCAGACCTGAAACGAAAAGACATAGAATTTGCAGTAGGGGACAAAGTTTTCCTTAAAGTTTCTCCATGGAAGAAAGTACTGAGATTTAAGTAGAAAGGCAAGTTAAGTCCCAGATTCATTGGACCGTACGAAGTCATCGAACGTATAGGCCCAGTAGCTTATCGGCTAGCCCTACCACCCAAACTGGACAGGATACATAATGTTTTTCATGTTTCGATGTTACGACGATATCGTTCAGACCCTGCACACGTCATCAAGACATAAGATATCGAGGTTCAGCCCGACTTGACCTATGAAGAGGAGCCAGTGAAGATTTTAGCACGAGAGGTTAAAGAATTGAGAAATAAGAAAATTCCTCTAGTTAAGGTATTGTGGAGAAATCATAAGGTAGAAGAGGCAACCTAGGAAAGAGAAGAAACTATGAAGCAGCAATACCCGCACTTGTTTACAACTGACCAGCTTCGGGACGAAGCCTAAATTTTAGAGGGGAAGACATGTCACGACCCAACTTATACATATGTACAGTACGTCCATGTACAGTAAGAGGAACCATCCCGAGAAGCTACTCAAGAGCGCGAAGTGAAGGGAAGTTCTGTAGAACTGAAAGGACCTATTTGAAAATATTGCAAAGTTTTATGGAGGTGACTGTAATTACCAAAAGTTGTTCCGAAGGTCCTTAATAGTGCATATAACAGACTCCAGAAATGGAAAGTAGAGAAAAATCGGGTAGCAACTGCCCGACACGGTTTTTCCCGAAAATGCACGGTTTGGAAGATATAGGGGATTTTGACTAGGGGCATCATGGTCATTTTCAAAAGTGTCTCGAAAGTAATAATGGATCTCAAAAATGAAAAGTAGAGAAAAAACTGAGTCAAAAAGTGTACCACAGCATTCGGCGGAAGTGCGCGATTAAAAAGTTACGAACTAGTAACGCTGAAGGGTATTTTGGTCTTCTCACATCTTAGACCATAAAATTACAGCACAAGGAGGTTGAGGGGGAAAAATATAATTAAAAGAAAGTCCAAGGGCTTGGGTTTTAAATAAATAAAAGAAAGAGACATTTGGACCAATGAGAATTAGCCATTTTCCCACTTAAGTGTACCAATGGGAAATCAACACTTACACCATCACATCTTAACCTCTCTTGGCTGCCATTTGGAGGAGAGAACACCAAATAAATAAAATCCAAGAGCTCTCTTTGTTCTTGCTTGGCCGAATTGAAGAGAAAGGGAAAAGAGAGAGAGATTGTTTTTCAAGTAGCTAATTTTGGTTGCAAACTTGGGTGGAGAATAAGACTTTCAGGTAAGGAAATTCATCTATGGTCCTATTTCTTTCATTGGTTATATTATTTGCAAGATACAAGTGAAAGAATAAATATGATGATTATAGAAAATTTAAGAAGTTGAAGAGAAAGTGAAAGACATGATTTGCACATATAAGATTAAGGATAACAAGGATGACTAGTAGTATTAGTTAGCAAAATAAGGCATGAAGCACTTAAATTTATTATGTTCCTGACATGGAATTTATGAAAATTATAGGAAATCAAGAAGTGAGAGAGAAGGAAGCAAAGAAGGCATAAAAGAACTAGAAACAAGTGAAAAGAATTAAGGTTTGGTACTTAAATCATTGCCCTTTTCAATTAATTCACATATTTTGCATTATGGGACTTTTGAAATGGTTTTGAAATGATGTTATTATGTGTAGTAAATATGTGGGAAAGTGCTCTTGAACCATTTGTAATCAATTGATTGTGAAAAAAATGAAAACAAAACAAACTAGCTAAATTTGCTCAATTATCCATAAACTTTGATGAACTTTTAATCACCCCTTTGGTTTGATTTTTGAAAGTGGGACCCTTAGTCCTTCAATGGTATCACAAAAGGAGTCTAAAAATAAATTTTTCAAGAAAAAAAATGAATTTCCCTCAAGTTTTGAAATTTGGGCCGAATGGTCCCTTTTGGGCACCATTCTGCAGCTTTCATTTTGGGCAGTACGTTGAAGGGGCAAACGAATGAATTTTCCGATGAAATTTTACATGCATTTAGTTAACTTATGAAAGTGTTTTCCTAAAAAAATTCAGCCAAAAATAAGTTTATTTACATGGTCAAACCTGTTGCCAAAGTTGACTGATTTTTAGCAGTAAAAACAGATTTTACCATTTAGTTGACGCGCGCCATTGTGTTGACAATTTTACGCGCCGCGCCACTATTCATTTGTCATTTTTTCTAAATGGGTTAAAACTTGAATATTATGATATGGATTGATGTTAAATCATATAAAATGACATGAAGGAGAATTGGAAATGATCAGAAAGGCATCATGACAAGCTATTCCGACAATACATGCATTATGGAAAAATCATGGCTTATTGAATATCATGATCAAATTAATTAATAAATTGTTTACGCTCTACTTGGTTATGATAGAACCCTTGAGATAAGGGTATGATGCATCATATTATTATTGCAGTACTGCTCATGACATGACATGATATTCCGGCTGAAGGCCGATGATTACAATGATATGATCAATGATTCAATGAACAATGGCTATTAGCACATGTGCAAGAATTATGACGAAGGATGATGAAATATGCACCATGACGCATATCATCCTGTAATATCTCACCATGATGAGATATGTTTATCATGCCCTTCCTTATCCGCTGATGTTCTGTTAAACCAGTAGAGCACCTAAATTGATAAAAGCAAAACAAGAAATTTCTAAATTCAAAATATGGGGTTTAATCTTTTATCATTATGTTTAGATCTTATTCATTGATTTAAAATATTCAAATACATGTTTTTAATTACTCTTTTCATCTATTTATTTAATGCAATGATTTAAGTTCCCACTAAGCAAACGCTTAGCGAGTTTAGTTTTCTTTTCTAAACTCGTAGGTTGAGCGAGAAGTTGTTTTCTGCAGTGTCCTGAGCATCTGGTGTTGGCAACTTTTTGGATAGAAAGTTATTATAAGTAATGTAACTAGAATGGCATGTACATATGTTAGCGTAAACTAAGAATTGTATGTATGACTAGTAAAAGACCACAGTACGTGTGCTAAGTATATTAACTATTGTATGTTGGTATGAATTAGTGTGTATGGATGTGTGTGTAGAAGTGTGAAATTTTAATGCAGGTTTTGGTGGAGGATATAAGGAGGTCGACTATAGAAGTGCTTGAGATTGATTGAGATTGATTGGTTGAGATAAAAAAATGTTTTCATTAAATCAAAAAAAATTAGTTTTGGCGACACTTGGGACCACCAATTATAGGGGAAACTCTGGCAAAATTTTTGTAAAATGTGTATTATAAATTGACTAAGTATAGAACCAAGACTTGAATATCATAAAATAGCATTCCATCTTGGTCTATAAACATAAGCTAAGATGGGGTGTTACAGAACTTAACATTGTGATTGGAAATGTTTGAAGAAGAATGATAGAGGAGCAGTATTTATTTATAAGCCACAGGCGTGACTATTATTATGGCATGACCGTTGGATAGTTTTGGTGAGATTGATAGTTATGCTTCAAGAAACATGGTCAAGACTTATGGTTTGCATAGTTGTATCTTATAATTTTATACTAGAAATTTGTTTATAATTATAGAAAGTGTGGAAACAGAAGAGAATTGTGAAAATATGATGAGCTTTAAATTATGTGTAAGAAAAGTGATTTGTGTAAATAGGGTAACTATAAGAAATGTGAGAAAATGGTAAATGAAAGGAATTATGAAATGTGAGTAAGAGTTATAATGAATGTGTTTAAAAGTGGTATAAAATGAATAAGTTTATGAAAATGATGTGTAAAGTAAACGAGACTAGGGGAAGTGAATATTATCTGTAATGATGAATTCAAAGAGAATTAAAATTTGAGAATAAATTTGACCTAATATAATTAGGTCATGAATTGAAAATAGATTGATGAATTTAAAACAGACTAAAGGTTGGTCAGAATAGAATGAGGTTGTGATGGTCATATTGTGATAGTTAGATCAATTGATCCGAAATGTAATAAGTTTATAAGTATTTATTGAAATTCAATGTGTGTAGTTGTATTAAGAATATGCAAGCTATGTGATAATGTGCATAATACAGCATTTTTATATGAATATGCATATGAAAGGAGCTAAGTTATATTAGTTTCATGTAATTATAAGAGAAAAGTGTTAGTTATAGTGTAATTGGAATGAATCTTAATAAGGAAATAAGATTTTGTTGTTGTATAATGGTGATATTAAATTAATATGTGGTAATTGTATAAAGAGTAGGATCAAAGTGAAGATGTATAAAATTATTGTGTTACGATAAAAGTTATTAACATTCGAATTTAACGTGTTGAGAGTATGTTTTTAAGATAATGAAGTGATCAGATATCTTGAGTGCAATAGGTGTGTGGTGTATATAAATTAAGGAGATGAACTAATTTTGTCTAATGACAATTCGATTGAAGATATGATAATATGTTTTGATTGTTTGAGTAAATAGACAGTATAATGATGAGTTATGGAATGGTAAAAAGGTAATTGAGAATGTACCTAAGGGGGAGAATATAAATTATATAATTTGATGAAATAATGATTTGAATGATTTATTACCGTACTGGATAATTTCGAGGACGAAATTATTTAAGGGGGAGAAAATTGTTATATCCGTGATTTTAGAGATATAAAATTTTATATATACTCAATATATATATCTAGAGTATATATAACATATACATATGGTATATTAATTGTATATGTTAGATTAATATATTACATACTTAATATTTTATACACATATAAGGTACATTTGGTGTGTATATAAGATACACATTACTTGTGCATATGTGTAATATCCCAAATTTTTGAAAAGTTTTAACTTTTAAAAATTTGATAAATAAATTATAAATTAAATTAATGGTTTTAAATGAAAAAAGAAGGGATTTTAAATGAAAAAGTGGAATATATATGTGATATATATATAAAATATATACAACATATAAAAGTCAACACTTTTTAAAAGAAAAGTCAAAGTAAAAGGATATTTTAGTAATTAAATCTTAGAAATTTAAAATTAATAAAATAATTTAAAAATAAATAATTTTGGATGGAAGATAATATTTTGGAGTTTTAATTAATTAATTAAAATATTATTAAAATAATAATATATATAGGGTTGAAAATGTGAGTGGAAGGAAAGAGAAAATCATTTTTTTTTCTTCTTCTTCTTTCCTTAAAGGCCGACTTTCATGGTTTCAAGAGAGGGATTTGCTTCTTCCATACTCCAAAAATTGAAGAATTTTAAGTATTCAAAGTGGATTTTTGGTGATTTCCACCAAAATTAGTAAGTTTTCAACTCTTTTCATTGAATTCTATAGAAAATTGGATTATGTTGAATTTGGGGTTTTGATGTAGAATGTTATAATTATTGGAATGGGTGTGTATGATATTTTTTTTGGGTAGCTAACAATGATTTTAAGGTTGGATTAAAGAAATGGTTGAATTTAAGTTGAGTTTGGTGAAGAGAGAGAATTTAGGGTTATGGAACATTTGAGTTTTTAAAATCATGAGTTTTAATTGTGCAAATTGGTTCCAAATGTGTTGTTTTGATGCATAAAAAGGGATTTTAAAATCAAATGATGGATTTAGTTAAGTTTGGATAGAGTTTGAAGATGATAGTATTGATTTAGCTTTTTGAAAAAGTGAATTTTCAAAGAATGATTAATTGTTTGATTTTAATGCTTAAATCATGTTATTTAATGATATAAATGGTGAAAATAAGATTAAAATGATAATTGGATTGAGTTGGAATGGAGATCCTTCAATGGTGAAGGTTATGGCATTTTAGGGTTTTGAGCATAAGCATGTGGTTAATTAATGTAATTGGTTTAAACATGCTAAAACATGTTTCTAATGATATTAATAAACTTAAAACACTAATTTAAATGGCTTGATATGGTTTTTCAAAGTTAAAGTGAGGTGAAGCTTAATTTTGGAATTTGGTTTAGAGTGATGTTTAATTATGGTTTGATGTTGAGAATACCTTAGAATGTGATATTAAATGATTATGTATGATCACATTTGGTATAGGCATTGAGAGAGGTTGATTTTCTTCATCCAAGTGGTGAAGGGCAAGTTGGAAGGATAGGATTGGAGGTTGTGTTAAGCTTGCTTTGGGTGGCTAGTAGAGGTATGTACAAACTTTAAACATATTGTTTATATTTGCATGACATTTGGGCTTAACACATTTTGTTTGAAAAATGTGTTAAGTTACTTGGTTCATTGATTGAGTACGAATAATGTGCTATGACATTTGTAATGTCATATATGTGTTAAATGCATTGTGAAAAGCCATTGATAATGGCTAAATTGTATAGAACGTGAAATTTGTATATTGTGTGAAAATACCCAAAGTAATTGGATAATGTTTTGTAAATGCAAAAAAGAGATATGTGGAATAATGAAATGAATTGATATTGATAAAAATGAGAAAAATGAGAAAAATGAGAAAGATGTGAAAAATGAGAAAAATGAGAAAAAAAATGTGAAAATAAGGCAATGTGCCTAGATTGAATATGTGATAATGAGAAAAAATTTGATAATGAGAAATATGAATAAGTTGTGTGCCTAGTATGTTATTCAATTTTCAGAGTTTTGAGTTTGGCAGTATGCTTATGATTGCCTACGGGCTAAACGCTGGAATGGAGAAAAGACTGGGTCATAAGCCATGCCAGCTGATAAATATGATGTTTTTTGGATGAAAAGACTGGGTCATAAGCCTCAAAAACTGTAGCAGCCTAGGCAGGTTGAGGACCAAGATATTGGTCCAAGAGACTGGGGCTGTACCCAAGGGTCTAGCCGGGTTGAGGTCCAAGAGACTGGGGCTGTTACATTATCCATGGATATATTGCCTACGGGGCTAGACATATGGTATCATTATGGACCAAAGCAGTAACTCTGAAATTTGAATAGCATATTAGATCCTTTTTGGGCCCATGCTTGTCATTGATTTAATGTGAATTATGAATTGTGATACAATTGAGCAATATAATGCTATAAGTTGTGATTATGAAATATTTTAAAAAAATAAGAAAGTAGAATGATGTGTCATCTATATGCATTGTGCATTGGCATTGCATTGAGTTTTATTGTTATTATCAAAGTTTGTACCACTAGGCTTCGGCTTAGCACGATTGTAATTCATCGCGCAGGTGTCATGGATGATTTGGTAGAGCCGGAGAGTTCTACTAGACCTGGTCGGGTCTATGTTTGTATTTATTGAGTTTGAAGAGTTATTTTTGGGTACATCAAGATCCGAGCCAGTTGTCAGCATGTAGATATTTGATATTAAAATGTATTTTGATATTATATATATTATGATATGTTTTTTGAAGTATTTAATGTAAATTGTAAAGAATATTTTGAATAATTTGTTCAGATGCGATTTTATATGTGTTGTTAATTTATATATCTATATATAAGTATTTTGAGAAAATATGGAGAAATTGAGAAGTATTGGTGAAATGGTGAATTGATTTTTATTGGGAGTGTTTGCTTTATGCAGGTTATGTTTTGCTGAATTTTGGGAACGTTCAAATTACAAACAAAACTCTGGAGAATTTTTTCTAGAGATTTTCATATAAAATATTTATTTTGTATTCCTATAACAAGCAAAGAATATTTATATACTATTTATTTTATATATTAGTATTTGAAATCTTAAAATAGAAATGTGAAAATTTTTATTAAATCGGTCTGTGACATTTTTATACAGTATATGCGTATTTTACATATGATGAAAATATGTATTGTACGTATATAGGGTATAAGGGTATTACAGCCATTACAGGAAATGATTGCTTATGCAACTTTCCAAATTGACAGCTACCACAAACATTTGAATCTTCAGATATCTCTGGTAAATCTCTAATAATATCTTTTCTCTTCATTAGTTTTAACACATTGAAATTACAATGACCCAGCCTTTTGTGCCATAACCAGGAGTCAATACCTTTGGCTCTATAAGAATGATGAGAAACAAAACTCCAATTTATTGGAAAGTTGTTGTTGACCATAAAGACCTTGGCAATTTCATTGCCATGAGGATCATTAATAATGCAGGTTTTTTCTTTGAAATTAAGTGCATAGCCTTTGTTCATTAGTTGTGCAACACTAAGAAGATTCTAATCTAAATTAGGAACATAGAGCACATCTGTTATCAGTTTCATACCTTCTTTTGTTCGTAAATAAACTATTCCCCTTCCTTGTGACTCCACCAGCTCGCCATTTGCTAGCTTAACCTTGGTTATGACTGATTTATCCATCTCAGAGAACAAGTGTTCATCTTTTTCCATGTGACTTGTACAACCACTATCCATATACCAGCAATCATTTTTTGTGGAGCTGAGATTTTGAGTTGCAACAAAAGCATAGTCATGCTCCTGATCATTTATGAAGATTGCTTGCTGTGGAGTTAGTTGTTGAGCTTTAGCTTGGTGACTCTTCTTGATTCTACAATCATTTTCAACATGCCCATACCTCATGCAGTAGTCACACTGAGGTGGTTTAATTCCATTCTTTTTCCAACAATTTGTAACACCCCGATACCCTATATAAGTATTATACATATACCTAGTATACATTTAGTAAGTATATAAAGTATGAGGATGTCACTTTTCATTACCTTTTAAAAACATGTAACAGAGTTCAAACCATAATACGTTACTTTAAATAACATTTATAAAATCATTATCATTATCAAAACTTCATTTATACATATAAATACTTTCTCGTCAGAAATACATCATAATTAAAAGTTATACATGTATGCATCACCCTCTATTTGGTCTCGATAAACTCTTACTCTACGCGTGGCATAACAGCTGGACTTCCAGATCAACCGCATATCCACCTGCGCGATTACACAACCGCGCTAAGCCCAAGAGCTTAGTAATACAATTATGAAATATAAACATACATTATAGAAATTCTAACATATAATGATATATCAATTCAATGTACCATTAGTTATTATCATGTTTTTCCTTTTTAATTGCACCTTTCATATATCTCAGCTAATTTCATATTTTATGTACATATATACACATAAACATTATCACCGACCACAATCCATCACTAGTATTCATAATCAATATATCATTACACATATTACATATCATACCAATCATGAATCACATTTCCAATGAAATCAACCATAGATCTCATTTCTCATTTCTTTCAACACTTGTATATCACATTGACAACAAAGACAGACTCGGGCCCAAAAGACACTAATATGCTATTCAATTTTCAGAGTTAATGCTTTGGTTTTGTTATCACATTTATTATTATCATAGACCCAACTAGGCTTCAAGGATTTAGATTCAACCAAGCTTCAAGGGGAACAAAGCATGCTAAGTCTCAACCCAACTTGGCTTCAAGAATCAATCCAACCTAGCTTCAAGGGTTGTAACATCTCAATTAGGCTTCAAGGATTAGACCCAACCAAGCTTCAAGGGGAGTAAAACATGTTAAACTTCTACCCAACTTGGCTTCAAGGATCAAGCCCAACCTAACTTCAAGAGATTGTTACTATCATTAGGCATGCCACCAACAACAAACTCTGAAAATGGAATAACACATTAGTCACACAATTCATTTATTATTTCATTATCCATTTCATTCTCAATTGAATCATTATCTAGGCAAACATGCCTTATTTATCACAATTGAATCATCATAGCCAATCACAATGGCTTCACATCACATTTGAGTTATCATAGCCAATCACAATGGCTTCACATCACATTATATCTCAAATTACCTTTCATATTTCATCATTGATATATGCAACATCAATTACATTAACTAAACACACATATCATTATTCAATCATACCATCTAGGCATGCTTCAATCATATCATTCACATCATTATAACTCAGAACATTAGTTTCACACCTCTTTATATCTCAATTCACATTATACACTTCATTATTCAAGCATACATAATCAATTACCTCATCATATCCTTCACATTTTACATATTGCATCATTGATGTAACACTACAAAGTACATTATTCATATAACACATTACCATTCACAAGATTCACAATGCATAAAACATAGCATTGTTCATATAGTATCATATGCATCATCATTGTCATCAAATGAATGTTCAATCTCAACAATGCAAGAAGAACAAAGGAACAATCACAGTAGCTAACACCCTCAAGGGACACGGCCAAGCTTGTGGCCGTGTCTCTCAACACCAATTCAAGCCGAGGCAGACACGGGCAAAGGACACGGCCGTGTCTCTCAACAAAAATCAGGCAGTGGCAAACACAGTCAAGGGACACGGCCAAGCCAGTGGCCGTGTCTCTCCAAAATTCATCCAACACGGCCAAGTTTCATTAAGCTTGGCCGTGTCTCTCCAAAATCTTAAGTCTTTGCCGTGTCTCTCATGAACAAAAACCCTAAATATGGCCAAAATTCTTTTAATTGCATTTAAACACATTGTGCACACCATAACCTCATTCAAATGGATCTAAACTATGTCATTAACACTTATTTTACATATTCATCACAATATTCTCATTAACAAAACATTGACAACACATTTAAACACATACTACTTCAAAACCCTAAAACCAACATTATTCTTATTCTTTCAATATCAACATCCACTTAACTTACCATCCTCAAACCAAAACCAACACCAATTTAACTTACAATCAAACTCAACACTTATAAACACATCTCAACAAATCAAAACTCACTTCAAACACAATTTCAAAAAAATAACAAGGGAAAACAAGAGAGTACTTACCTCAATTGAAGAAATTTCACAAATCTCCAACTTAATCCTTTGATTCTTCCTTCAATTTGATGTTAGAAATCAAAACACCTCACTTGCTCTCTCTTTCCCTTTGGTAGCCGGCCACACCAAGCAAAGAAGAGAAAATGAAGACAAGTCAAACTTCTCTTCTTCTTTAAATCTCCACCAAGCAATCCTAACAAAGCAATTACCAAATTGCCCTCATCCATTTAACTTAACTCTTGTCACTTATATGCCCATTTAAGTAATTTCACATATCACAAATAAATATCCTCTTCCATTGACCATCCCTTTTGACCAACATATATGTTATATATATTACCATATACCCAACATATACATTATCTCAAAATACATTTTTCCTTTCCAATAACACATAAACATTTAATTCAAATCAAACAACAATTACATCAATACTTCTAGGGCACATTTTGGGATATTACAATTCTCCCCCTCTAAAAAGAAATTTCGTCCTCAAAATTATCAGTATCATAACAATTCATTCTTAACAAAATGTTATCTTAACTTCCATATGAAGTTAATTATATGCTTAAGTTATTATGTCACCAAACCATATAATTTCAACTCTCCCCTTTTTAATCAACCATCTTTTCTATACTTCATAACTCATCATTCTATACGTTTATACATCTTATCACTTCCTTGATCAAACATTTAAAAGAACTCATTACATTTCCTATTAATGTCTTTATATAATAATCAGATCATTTTATAGCACACTAACACTTCGTCCAATCTTTATATTTAATATAATTTGTTCCTTCATCTCTATGTAATTACCCTCTTAACTTTAACCTTAGAAACCATTGGTTTATATCTGAGCATTAATTATCCCGTCATTACAATTACTGTCTAAATAGACATTTATCAAACCTCAATGGATAACAAGATCCTTATTTTTCACAAATGGAGTTACTTCTTTAGCATGCTTTTCACTTAACTTATATATTAATACACTACCTTTCAACTTATTTTGTAAATAACCAATCTTTTCCCTTTATATCATAATTTATAACTACTATAACTCCATTCATTCATGTCCAAACACACTCTAAAATTTTACATCATATACATTATCATGAAAATAATTATACTCTTAGTACAACTATACACATTAAATCTCAATAGTGATTCATAATTCTTAGCCAAATCCAGATCACTTGATCTATCTGCCACAATATACCCACATTCCAATCTTGTTCAATTCCATCCAACGATTAATTTATTTAACTTATCATGAAATTTCACAATATTCATATATGTATACATATATATGTTCATTCCATTAGGGTAAATTTATATTCAATTCCTGATCTCTTCCGATCCATATTCAATCAAATTATCATAATAACAAATCACTTCAAATTATCTTTTAATATACACATAGTTTATTCACTTAAACCTCAAGTTACATACCATAAACATATTCAGTATAACTTTCAGTCATATTTTATAATTTCTCCCTTTTTAATATCTCTTCACAATTCATATCATTGCTATATTTAATTTGATTACCTTTTTGTCATATTATCCATAACTCAACACATTTCCATAATTTCCTTTTTCTCTCTTTACCTTCACAACTATAACCAAATTTTTAACATAAAATGATAAAGTACAACTTTATCCATCATAACTTTTAACTATACTTCTCAAATAAAGTTTTCAATCTCACCAAATCTGTATTACAATCATTTTATCTAAAATCCAAATCTATGGATAACAACATTAACCGATTAATTATACTAAACAAAACACATGGCTTTAAGAGATTAATATTCAAGCCTGGAACTTTTAAATCAATACTGTTCTTTTATAACTTTATTCTCAATCTTTACAAATACAAGGCTAAGGTGTATCTCAAGAATTATATATTCCTTCTTTACATTTTTGGTATAACAGAAATTAACACATTCCAACTCCATTTCAAACCAATTTGCACTCGATTATATGATCTTTATCAACTTAGTTCATGTTTCAACAATATTACTATATACATATTCAATCATATGCAGTTTCCATATAATTTCTATCCGTCACTTCATTTCTAATCCATTTACAATCTCTTATAATATAATTACATAGAACTTTCCATATGTGAATACTTTGGGACTCTAAATATCATATGATTATCACGTTCAATGCTCACCATAACAATTTCCACTATCCAATATTACTCAAGTCCATTCCATACTTACTTCCATCACATAATCCATCTAACTTTATACAATTCAAGACCTATTCTCTCTTAGGTCCACTAATACATATAACATCATTTTCCATATCACTAATTCTATAATTATACCACATACATATTCATAGGTCACCTTCATAATGTGATTCATACATTTGTTTATATATCATAATTTCATTCATATTGAAAACTCAGTTCACATATCATATACATGTATACACTTAAATATATGCTCTTATTTTATTTTCCTTTTTCATACATTCAATACAAATTTAATGTTTATCACTTTTTTTTTAAATACTATCCTTCTCATTCTTCCAATATGATGTAAAGTATTTATTCATACTACAAATATATATTCTGACTATAATAACATTTCACATCCATCTTGGTCACATTCCCAATGTGACATCTCTTTCACTTTCGTCTTTAAAAACATTTAATATACTTCCATATCCATTTTTACCCTTTGCAGTATAGTGACTTAAAATAACTCATTTTCATTCGCTTATTCACTTCCCTTTTTACTTCAAAACAAATTTTCATACCATCAATCACATTGTTCAATTCATAATACTTTCATATGCAATATTAGTCATTTCATCTAGCTCATGTATTGTATATACATTAAACCATCAATATCCAAATAATCTTTATCAAATTCCACTAAAACTTTAACTTTTCAACTTACTACTTCGCTTAAGCTTCAACTTGAACTTGCCAAACTCATCTTTTCTTAATATCAACTTTAAAAACATCTTATATATATATATATATCACAAAGCAATATCAAAACATATAATTTTCACAATTATCAAGCTCATTTCAAAAATCTCAAATATCACATATTACCACCATTACCATGAGCTTTCACAATATCCAAGCATCTCACATTTCTAACATTGAATTCACAATGTTTGCATTAAAATAACAATACCAATTTATATTCTTACTTAACCAATATCATCTCTTTTTCCTTTAAACAAAACCTTAACTTTATATATACCCCAAACTTTAAATAGTCACACTTTGTCTATACTAATCAACTCATTCAATATTCCACCATACTCTCCTCATTTTAGTAACATATCTTTCAATATTAACAATTCAACAATATTTCCTCTATCTAGCAAACCCAACATAAACTCTATTATAAAGAGATTCAAAGTGTAGAGGAAAGAGTACATACTCTTATCTTAATTTTGATTTCATCTCATGTTCAACTTTATTCTCCTTTTCATTTCTTTATATTTCAACACATTTAACAATTCACTTTACTTGCATAAATTTCCAAAAAAAAAAATTTCAATTTATCAATTAAACTTATATAAATCCATATCATTTCATTCTCTAGCTGTACATTCATGTAAAACATCATTCACACACTAGCATCCATCTCATATACCACAGATATTCTACCATTCATATAATGCCACATCCGAGACCAACCTAGGTGTTAATGCATATGCATGTATTACCAATTACATTCCAAAACTCTTCTTTTTAATTCTTAAACGTTTCAATTTTTTTTTTTTTAAGTTCACTTAGGCCGAGAATCTCGAACCTAAGCTCTGATACCAAAATAATTATAACACCCCGATACCCTATATAAGTACTATACATATACCTAGTATACATTCAGTAAGTATATAAAGTATGAGGATGTCACTTTTCATTACCTTTTAAAAACCTGTAACATAGTTCAAACCATAATACGTTACTTTAAATAACATTTACAAAATCATTATCATTATTAAAACTTCATTTATACATATAAATACTTTCTCGTCAGAAATACATCATAATTAAAAGTTATACATGTATGCATCACCCTCTAGTTGGTCTCGATAAACTCTTACTCTACGCGTGGCATAACAGCTGGACTTCCAGATCAACCGCATATCCACCTGCGCGATTACACAACCGCGCTAAGCCCAAGAGCTTAGTAATACAATTATGAAATATAAACATACATTATAGAAATTCTAACATATAATGATATATCAATTCAATGTACCATTAGTTATTATCATGTTTTTCCTTTTTAATTGCACCTTTCATATATCTCAGCTAATTTCATATTTTATGTACATATATACACATAAACATTATCACCGACCACAATCCATCACTAGTATTCATAATCAATATATCATTACACATATTACATATCATACCAATCATGAATCACATTTCCAATGAAATCAACCATAGATCTCATTACTCATTTCTTTCAACACTTGTATATCACATTGACAACAAAGACAGACTCGGGCACAAAAGACACTAATATGCTATTCAATTTTCAGAGTTAATGCTTTGGTTTTGTTATCACATTTATTATTATCATAGACCCAACTAGGCTTCAAGGATTTAGATTCAACCAAGCTTCAAGGGGAACAAAGCATGCTAAGTCTCAACCCAACTTGGCTTCAAGAATCAATCCAACCTAGCTTCAAGGGTTGTAACATCTCAATTAGGCTTCAAGGACTAGACCCAACCAAGCTTTAAGGGGAGTAAAACATGTTAAACTTCTACCCAACTTGGCTTCAAGGATCAAGCCCAACCTAACTTCAAGAGATTGTTACTATCATTAGGCATGCCACCAACAACAAACTCTGAAAATGGAATAACACATTAGTCACACAATTCATTTATTATTTCATTATCCATTTCATTCTCAATTGAATCATTATCTAGGCAAACATGCCTTATTTATCGCAATTGAATCATCATAGCCAATCACAATGGCTTCACATCACATTTGAGTTATCATAGCCAATCACAATGGCTTCACATCACATTTGAGTTATCATAGCCAATCACAATGGCTTCACATCACATTATATCTCAAATTACCTTTCATATTTCATCATTGATATATGCAACATCAATTACATTAACTAAACGCACATATCATTATTCAATCATACCATCTAGGCATGCTTCAATCATATCATTCACATCATTATAACTCAGAACATTAGTTTCACACCTCTTTATATCTCAATTCACATTATACACTTCATCATTCAAGCATACATAATCAATTACCTCATCATATCCTTCACATTTTACATATTACATCATTGATGTAACACTACAAAGTACATTATTCATATAACACATTACCATTCACAAGATTCACAATGCATAAAACATAGCATTGTTCATATAGTATCATATGCATCATCATTGTCATCAAATGAATGTTCAATCTCAACAATGCAAGAAGAACAAAGGAACAATCACAGTAGCTAACACCCTCAAGGGACACGGCCAAGCTTGTGGCCGTGTCTCTCAACACCAATTCAAGCCGAGGCAGACACGGGCAAAGGACACGGCCGTGTCTCTCAACAAAAATCAGGCAGTGGCAAACACAGTCAAGGGACACGGCCAAGCCAGTGGCCGTGTCTCTCCAAAATTCATCCAACACGGCCAAGTTTCATTAAGCTTGGCCGTGTCTCTCCAAAATCTTAAGTCTTGGCCGTGTCTCTCATGAACAAAAACCCTAAATATGGCCAAAATTCTTTTAATTGCATTTAAACACATTGTGCACACCATAACCTCATTCAAATGGATCTAAACTATGTCATTAACACTTATTTTACATATTCATCACAATATTCTCATTAACAAAACATTGACAACACATTTAAACACATACTACTTCAAAACCCTAAAACCAACATCATTCTTATTCTTTCAATATCAACATCCACTTAACTTACCATCCTCAAACCAAAACCAACACCAATTTAACTTACAATCAAACTCAACACTTATAAACACATCTCAACAAATCAAAACTCACTTCAAACACAACTTCAAAAAAATAACAAGGGAAAACAAGAGAGTACTTACCTCAATTGAAGAAATTTCACAAATCTCCAACTTAATCCTTTGATTCTTCCTTCAATTTGATGTTAGAAATCAAAACACTTCACTTGCTCTCTCTTTCCCTTTGGTAGCCGGCCACACCAAGCAAAGAAGAGAAAATGAAGACAAGTCAAACTTCTCTTCTTCTTTAAATCTCCACCAAGCAATCCTAACAAAGCAATTACCAAATTGCCCTCATCCATTTAACTTAACTCTTGTCACTTATATGCCCATTTAAGTAATTTCACATATCACAAATAAATATCCTCTTCCATTGACCATCCCTTTTGACCAACATATATGTTATATATATTACCATATACCCAACATATACATTATCTCAAAATACATTTTTCCTTTCCAATAACACATAAACATTTAATTCAAATTAAACAACAATTACATCAATACTTCTAGGGCACATTTTGGGATATTACACAATCTTTCTCAGCATGGTTTGTTTTTTTGCAAGTAGGACAAGGTGAAAATTATCCCTTCTTTCCTCCTCTCTTCTAGTTTCCTGAAGTTCTAGACATGCTTGATTTTTTACCTATAGTCTTCTTATCTTTGGTAGGTTGCTTGCCTTTCGGTCTTGCTACAAAGACTTCCTCAGTGGTCTCCTCCTTCCTTATAGCACGCCTTTGCTCAAGAGCTTGCAAGGTATCAATAAGCTCTAGTAAGGTGATGGTGCCCAAGTCTCTAGAGTTTTCTAAAGAAGAGATTTTTGGCTCAAGTCTCTCAAGTAGACTCACCAACACCTTTTCAATAATTCATTTTTTAAGCAACTCTTCCAATAATTTGATCTTATTTACAATGGTCATGATGTTATCAGAATATTCTTTACTAGTTTCTGAGTCCTTCATCTTTAGAACTTCAAATTCTCTTTTCAAATTCAAGATCTGCATGCCTATTATTTTTTCACTACCTTGAAAATCAGCTTTTAAAAGATCCCATGCGTCTTTGGCAATATCACATGCCATAATTCTTAAGAAAATATGATCTGAAACAGCAAATTGTATGCGGGTGAGAGCTTTGAATCTTTTGGCACACTCCTTACTATGTTACTCGATTTGAGCTACTGTGGGGTTTGCTCTAAGTAGAGGTGGTTCTCTTCCTATCACAACCACATTCCAAAGATCAGAAGCTTTCAAATATGTTTTACTTTTGAAGGACCAGAGGTGATAGTTTTCACATTTGAAAGTCAGGGTGGAACTGCTTTGAAGTTATTAGCAGCCATGGTTTTAGTTCTTAGATAACTCACGTGTTTTCTGTCTTGTTTAGGTCCTCAAAGATCAAAGAGGAGCTCTAATACCATGTTATGATTTAAAAGAAATGAGAGAGTGAAAAAAATAGAGCATGAAATTCTTATCATATTTCACTATATAATCTGATACAAAAGGAGAAATTTTAGGCTAAACTTTAGGCCATATTCACTTTTCAACTAATTTGATTCATATCAGACTCCTTACTTTAAGGATTACCATACAAATCAAAATTCTACCTAATCTGTCAACATAATAGCATGTCCCTAACACTAAAGGAACTAGCTTACAAAACAATTTAATTAAACGTTAATCAAGTTTCCAATGACAATCTCAATCTTAACACAGGTTACTCTAACACAGTTTCTTCTGGTTTTTCTTCCTTAAATGAATGAAGAACAAGTTCAAACTTTGTTTAATTTCTATCCACTATATTATAATAGGTTTGATAGTGATAAGTTCCAAAAAAAGAATTGATTTTACTAACCAAAATGTCCAAATTTCATTTACCTTCTTATTCCTCTTCTAGCTCAATTTTTTTAAGTGTTGTTTTTCTTGCTTTATCACAAAGCCAACTTCAGTAATATAGCAAGGTTTGTTTGTTAAGGAGAAAGGTAGAAGGTTTTTTTCTACTTCTTTTACTAATCAATGTATGTGAATGATGAAGAATGTAATAACTTCTTCATTTTGTTTTCTTACTCATAAGATAATTGTTGGCTTCTTATCCTTTCAATTGTCATCACATAACAAGTGTTAATACTATATTATTTAAAACAATCAAATTTCAATTTTTATTCTCCACTATCACCAAACACAAGCAATTCCTACATGCGGTAGTGAAGCAAAACCCAACTACTTGTCAATCTCTATTTGTGTAATCATTTTGTTTTTTATACATATTCAACTTTTTTAATTGTTCTCAAACTTTCAAAAATGATATTTTCTACGATCTCTATATTTTTTCAATTTGTCTATAAAAGTTTCCACAAATTTTGTAAGTATAGTAATGTAATATCCCTGTCTTTAGCATGTGACCTGTGTGGTATTGGTTAGGTAAACAAAGGGAATCTTAAGGTCAAAAATTGAATAAAATTTTAATTGAGAGACCTTGAAGTTTTGATTCTTGAAATTGATAAAGAATGAGTTAAATAACTTTAATTAAATGAATTATGTTAGTGAAGGAAATTATATGAATACTACATATGTAATTGGAGTTAAAAATATTGATTAGAAGAATAGGAAATTTGATGAGAACAATTGAGACTCTGAAAGCTAGATGAGGACTTGATTAAAAGAAGGTTGATGAGTTCTAGATAAACTTGTAATAAGCAAGAGTGATTGAAAGAAACAAGGGAGAGTTGAGGTATAAAGTAGAAATATATAACATTTGGAAGATTACATGAGAAATTGTCTCCAACCAACAGGGATGTGCCACATAAAACAAATCTATTTTTGAGAAGAAGCCATCTAGTTAGCCACTAAGCCTAAAATGGAGAAAAGTAATTAGAAATTTTGAAGTTGTTGTGCCATTTCTACCGAATTAGCAACAAAAAGGGCTCTTTATCTTGTCTCTTTTCTTCTTCTTTAACTACTATGGTTGATGTTTAATTAGAATAAGAAATTGAAAGTTCTACATGAGATTGAAGGTTTGAAGATGAGGAGTATATTTTAGCATGTCAATAAAGTAAGTAGGGTTCTATTTTCTTATTCTCTTTTTATTATATTCTTTTGAATCTTGAAATAAAATGGGAATTTGATGTGTAAAGGTGAACCTTAGTACTTGAAACATGATAATTTTAATATACATTTGAAGAAAGAAATGAAATTTGGTGTGAAATTAATTTAAGTATGAGATTAAAGAAGATTGATTGATGAAAGATTGGGAATTTGGGTAATTGAATCAAATAAATATGAAGATAGAATAATTTAAATGATTGTACATGTGGAACCAAGCTTAACGATGTTATTGAATGTTTAAGGATAAGAGAAGTTAACGAACTTATAGTATTCTTTTGAAATTTGGGAGAAGGCATAATATATCCTGTGAACCTCAATTTCCTAACCATGATTTAGAATAGTGATCGTGATATAAAATAGTGGTCGCGACTCTAGTCGTAATTCTTACTAGATCTTGAATTGTTTAAGTTTAAGTAATTTAGCAACTGCTATTCTGGCTACGGTTTTTACTGGATCTTGAATTATTTAGGTTTAATTAATATAATCAGCATGATTGAGCTAAAGGAGACCATGAAATTTTTCATTTTAAGATTAAGTAGAATCAGTAATTTCCTATTTGCTTAGTATGGATTAGGTTTATGTATATGTGAAATTTTATATAGGATATAAATAATTTAAGATATCTAAGGCAAAGAAGAATCCTAAAAGAGCTAAGCTGAGTATAATGTTGTGACGCCTAGAGCTAAGATGAAAATAATAAATGAAATGCACATGTAAAACTAAGCTTAAAGACACTATAAAGGTTGAGAAGTACAAGAAGTTAAAGAACTTATGACAAGAAACTTGAAAATGTAAGAAAACACAAAGTATCCTATAAAATATCCTAGTGTACCAACCGGAACAATGGGCGTGAAACCTACTGTACCCAAAAATGTTACCTCCTATTCAGTATCCCAACCGAGATCCTAATAGTTAAACATATTGTGTCTCAAAAATGTGTTTTCACGCCATATAGCTTCCCGTAACACCCACCGTGGTCTTTTTTGTGACTTTGGGATACCTTCTAATTAAGTTAATCTGAGCACTATAAGCATTTGTCGATTGAAAAACTTTGTCACGAGCAATATCTTGACCAAGCCAGAGATCATGATCTCTACTGTGACTTCAAATTTGTGTAAGCAATTTAAATAGTGGGTGGGAAAAAATATACCGTAGGAAAAATGAGAATTAGTGATGGATTTTAATTCTCAAAAATCTCTCACTAATAGTCATTAGCGACGAAATAGCATTTGTAGCTACCCATGTTGTCGCTGAAAAATTAGCGACAGAATTTTGAGGCCGTTGGTATTTAACAATGAATTTTTTTCGTTGCTAATTATATATTTCGTCGCTATTTTTTCTCATCGCCTTTAATGAAGACGAATTTAACGACGGAATATCCGTCGCTAATCTCTCGTTAAATTATTAGTTTTTTAAAAAGATAAATTATTTATTTCTAAAATAATTTATTCCTAAAAATTATTTATTCTATTAAATAATTTATTCCAAAAAATATTTATTTTAATAAATAATTTATTTATGTAAAAATTAAATTATTTACCAGATAATTTCTAAAAAATTATTTCTCTAATAACTTAATTATTTTGTAAAAAATAATTTTTTAACTAATTTCTCTAAAAAATAATTTATTCTAAAAATAATTTATTTAATAAAATAATTATTTAACCAAATAATTTATTTATTCTAAAAATTATTATTCTAACAAATAATATATTTATTCTAAAAATAAATTATTCCACTAAATAATTCCTAACAAAATATTTATTCTAACATTTTTTTAAAACATAAATCATCCTATCAAATAATTTCAAGAAATTTCTAAAATAAAATTATTTATTTAATCTAAAAATAAATTATTAATTTAAATAATTTCTAAAAATTATTCTATACCCAATAATTTCTAAAAATTCTTTTTCTAAATATTATTTATTCAATAAAATATAATATTTATTTTAAAAATTATTACTATCGACAAAAATATGAATAAATAAATAGGTTAAAAAAATACATACTTTTAATCGATGGCGCATGACCGATGAGATTTTCAACTGATGGCAAGAGAAGAAAGGAAAAAGAGAAGGAAGAGGATGAAGAAAAAGAAAAGAAGAGAGAGAGGAGAAAGAAAAAGGAGAAAAGAAGAAAGAATGAAAAAAGAAAAAGAAGAAAGAAAGAAGATGGAAAAAGAGAGAAAGAAAGAAGAAAGAGACGAAAGAAAAAAAGTATGGAAGAATAAATATTAAGGTTTTAGCAATAAAATTAGAATTTCATCACTAAAAAGCCGCGCCTTGTTTAAAAAAATCATTATTAGCGACGGAACTAAAAGCTAACATAAAAATCCTTCCCGCATTTTAAAATATTTAAAATTAGCGACGAAATTAATTAACGACAGAAATAAGTTTTGTCGCTAAAAGTCCCTATAAAAATTTTGCCATATTTTTAAAATACTTAATATGAGCGACGGATAATAACTGTCGCTATTTTTTAATAAAAAAAGTAAATATTTTAATATTTAGCAATGGATTTTGTCCATTGCTGATCATTTTAATATCTTAAAATTTAATAATTTTAATTATTAGTGACAGTTATTTTCCATCACTAATTTTTAGCAACGAATATATATTACCGTCGCTAAATTCTTGACGCCAACATTTGACGTTAGATTTTACTATGGAATTAGCAGCGGATTTTTTTAGTTCCTCGCTAAACTCAAGGTCCCAATTGTTGGCACTAGTTTTAGCAACGAATTTAGCTACTGATTTATTATATAGCTGAATTCGTCACTAATCCGTTGCGAATAATTTTCCATCGCAAATTTGTCGCTATTTAACGACTAATGTTTATTCGTCACCAATAATTAATGATTACATATTATATGCATAAAATGTAAGTTGTGGATGGCTTAAGGACCCATTAAGGTGGAGAAATATACTTAAACAGAGCTTGAAGTATTTAAGGTGAGATATAGTAATCTCTTCTCTTGAATGTATGAGTTGTTTCTGAATCTGTATTGCTTATTTGTGATAAGTCATTATGCCATGATTGGATCTTTATCTCAATGACCGCACAGTGATAAATGTGTATATATGCATACATTGACCCTTGTGATTTATGAGATATGAGATTGAGCAATGGTTGAGTAGCGATGTGTTATGTGTGTGTATATATATATATATTGATCTTTGCGATTTATGAGAACTATGATTGAGCAATGGATAAGTAGTAGTGATGTGTTATGTTCTCTAATATTTTTTTAGTAATGTGAGACATGTGATTGATCCCAACCTTAGTCGGGAATAAATCATTAGACTACATGCACATAAAGTAAATTATATGTTTTTGTATGGGCCTAAATGCTATATGATGAGAGTCACCCTCTAGAGCCAATTAGGCTAAGTGCAACATTGTGGGAGCCACTTCTAGAAACCCAAAAAGTCTAAACTCTATGTACCTACTGTTAATATCTATTTATTAAATATTTTATACAAGCTTAAGTGCTACACGGTGGGAGTCACCTCTAGAGCCAATTAGGCTAAGTGCTACTGTAACACCCTTATACCCTATATACGTACAATACATATTTTCAGCATATGTAAAATACGCATATACGGTATAAAAATGTCACAAACCGATTTAATAAAAAAATTTACATTTCTATTTTAAGATTTCAAATAATAATATATAAAATAAATAGTATATAAATATTCTTTGCTTGTTATAGGAATCTAAAATAAATATTTTATATGAAAATCTCTGGGAAAAATTCGCCAGAGTTTTGTTTGTAATTTAAACGTTTCCAAAATTCAACAAAACACAACCTGCATAAAACAAACACTCCAAATAAAATCAATTCACCAATTCACCAATACTTCTCAATTTCTCCATATTTTCTCAAAATACTTATATATAGGTATATATATCAACATTATATATAAAATACCATCTTAAACAAAATTATTCAAATCATTCTTTACAATTTACAATATATGCTTCAAAAACATATCATAACATACATAATATCAAAAATGTACATGCTGGCAACTGGCTCTGATCTTGATGTATCCAAAACAACTCTTCAAGCTCAATAAATATAAACCTAGACCTGACCAGGTCTAGTAAAACTCTCCGGCTCTACCAAAACGTCCATGACACCTGTCGACAAATTACAATCGCTCGAAGCCGAAGCCTAGTGGTACAAACTTTGATAATAATATGCCAATACACAATGCATATAGAGGTCACATCATTTCACTTTATTATATTTTTCAAATATTTCATACTCACAACTCATAACATTATATTGCTCAATTGTATCACAATTCATAATTCAAATTAAAGCAAAGACAAGACACCATGTGTCTAGCCCGTAGGCAATATATATATCCATGGATAATGTAACAGCTCCAGTCTCTTGGACCTCAACCCGGCTAGACCCTTAGGCCCCAGTATCTTTGTCCTCAACCCGGCTAGACTGCTACAGTTTTTGAGGCTTACGACCCAGTCTTTTCACCCCAAAAACATCATATTTATCATTTATCAGCTGGGCTCGACTTACGACTCGGTCTTTTCACCTGCCCAGCAATTCATAGGCATGCCGCCAAACCCAGAAATCTGAAAATTGAATAACATACTAGGCACATAATTAATTCATTTATCTCATTATCAAATACTTTCACAATTCATTTCTCATTTTATTTCTCATAATCAAACTAGGCTCATTGCCTTATTTTCACATTTTTTTTTCTCATTTTTCTCATTTTTCACATCTTTCTCATTTTTATCACTTTTCCATTTTTTTCTCATTTTTATCAATATCAATTAATTTCATTATTCCACATATCTCATTTTTGCATTCACATCACATTATCCAATTACTTTGGGTATTTTCACATAATATGCATATTTCACACTTTACTCAATTTAGCCATTATCAATGGCTTTTCACAATGCATTTAACACATATATGACATTACAAATGTCATAACACATTATTCATACTCAATCAATGAACCAAGTAGCTTAACATATTTTTCAATCAAAATGTGTTAAGTCCAAATGTCATGCAAATATAAACATTATACTCAGTTTGTACATACATCTACTAGCAACCTAAAGCAAGCTTAATACAACCTCCAATCCTATCCTTCCAACTTGCCCTTCACCACTTGGATGAAGCAAATCAACCTCCCTCAATGCCTATACCAAATGTGATCATACATAATCATTTAATATCATATTCTAAGGTATTCTCAACATCAAACCATAATTAAACATCACTCTAAACCAAATCCCAAAATTAAGCTTCACCTCACTTTAACTTTGAAAAACCATATCAAGCTATTTAAATTAGTGTTTTAAGTTTATTAATATCATTAAAAACATATTTTAATACATTTAAATCATTTATATTATAACAATACACTCTTATACACAAAATCTCAAAAAATGGCATAACCTTCCCCCATTGAAGGATTTCCATTCCAACACAATCCATTACTCATTTCAAGCTTATATTCATCACTTTTAACACTAAACAACATGCTTAAACAAATAAAATCACACAATTCAACCACTTTGGAATATAAGTTTAGTTAGTTTAGTTAGTACTTTTATGTAACATTACTCATTCTAAATTACTCCCATGCTTATTAAACATTAAACTATCAATATCTAAACAATCCTCATCGAAATTCCCTTACAACTCTAAATTTCCAATTTACTATTTTACATAAACTTCATTCTATTAATCTCACTTTCAAGAGCTAACTTTATAAACATTATTTTTATATTAATATAACATCAAAACACATCACTTTCACAATTATGGAAACCTATTTCAAAAATTCAAATTTCATATAATGCAACCAACAACATGAACCTCACCAAATCTCACCCATATCACATTCTCAATCTTAAGATCATAACATTTACTTTTAAACAACACTAATTCATTTCCTTACACTAATTAACATTATCCATTTAGATACTTTAATTTTACACGTTCAACCCTAAATTATGCATCATTGTTCCATAATAAATAATTCGCTATCATATATGATTTCACTATTTGATTTTAATTATGAACTCTTTGTTGAAAATTATTAAAAACTCCATATTCCTTCTATACTTATACCCATATGCATATAAATTTTTATAATTTTCTTCATTCATTTGTCTCATAAAATTAATTTATTACTTACTTCCACAAAACTGCATGACTTTCCTCAGTTTCATGTCAATCTCACTTTTAATTTTTATATTCCTTACCAATTCTTCATAAAAGATTGTAAACTTTTATCCATGTACACTTGACACATATATGGACTTATATTTAAAGTTTTAGATTTTTCCAAGTTGATTTAATATATTTAAAAATTAAATCTTCCAAAATCAGAGAATCTGTCTCTTTAATAATTTCTCTAGTAGCACCCGGTTGTCTATTTTTTTAGGTATCAAACCTTAATAAAAATTCATGAAATTTTAACCATATGTTACATGAATACATATGATATTGTGTGTAAATATTTAGATTTTTCTGGGTTGGTTTACCATAGTTTTTAGATTTTTTTTTCAATTTCTACAGATTCTGAGTTGCTGAAATTTCTCCAACAATCCGTGTTCTTATATTTTTCTTAATTAGAGATCCATCTTTAAAATTTATAAAATTTTATACATTTGGATTCTAACATATAGAAAAACTTTTTATTAAATGTTCAAACTCATCCAACATTTCTAGATTTGTCCAACAATTCAGACAATATCACTTTGCAGTACATCTATAAAATTTTCTGTAACTATCATGCTCATTTCTCAAACTTTTTATTTTTATATCTTAAATTATTTCCTAGATTGTTTTTCTAATTTCACTTATTCATCAATTGCATCAGCTATGAATTTTAAATTTCAAATAAAAGTTTCAAAAATTCTTAATCCATAATCTCTAGAATGACGTTTCCACTGCGCCACTCTGATCTATGCAACCCAGACACCATCTCAACTCATATCCATTATATCAAATGGACATTGCCACATCAGAGATCAGATAAATTGTCAGTGCCAATGCATGCATTACAATTGAAAAATTCATTTTTTTTATTCCAATTTTCTCTTTCTATCGTCCCACCTAGGTCGAGAACCTCAAACCTAGGCTCTGATACCAAAATAAATGTAACACCCTTATGCCCTATATACGTACAATACATATTTTCAGCATATGTAAAATACGCATATACGGTATAAAAATATCACAGACCGATTTAATAAAAAAATTTACATTTCTGTTTTAAGATTTCAAATACTAATATATAAAATAAATAGTATATAAATATTCTTTGCTTGTTATAGGAATCCAAAATAAATATTTTATATGAAAATCTCTGGGAAAAATTCGCCAAAGTTTTGTTTGTAATTTAAACGTTTCCAAAATTCAACAAAACACAACCTGCATAAAACAAACACTCCAAATAAAATCAATTCACCAATTCTTCTTAATTTCTCCATATTTTCTCAAAATACTAATATATAGGTGTGTATATATATATATATATCAACATTATATATAAAATCCCATCTTAAACAAAATTATTCAAATCATTCTTTACAATTTACAATTTATGCTTCAAAAACATATCATAACATACATAATATCAAAAATGTACATGCTGGCAACTGGCTCTGATCTTGATGTACCCAAAACAACTCTTCAAGCTCAATAAATACAAACCTAGACCCGACCAGGTCTAGTAAAACTCTCTGGCTCTACCAAAACGTTCATGACACCTGCACGATGAATTACAATCGCGCTAAGCCGAAGCTTAGTGGTACAAACTTTGATAATAATAAAAATGTAAAGTAATGCCAATACACAATGCATATAGAGGTCACATCATTTCACTTTATTATATTTTTCAAATATTTCATAATCACAACTTATAATATTATATTGCTCAATTGTATCACAATTCATAATTCACATTAAAGCAAAGACAAGCATGGGACAAAAAAGGATCTAATATGCTATTCAAATTTCAGAGTTACTGCTTTGGTCCATAATGACACCATGTGTCTAGCCCGTAGCCAATATATATATCCATGGATAATGTAACAGCCCCAGTCTCTTGGACCTCAACCCGGCTAGACCCTTAGGCCCCAGTAACTTGGTCCTCAACCCGGCTAGACTGCTATGGTTTTTGAGGCTTACGATCCAGTCTTTTCACCCCAAAAACATCATATTTATCATTTATCAGCTGGGCTCGGCTTACGACCCGGTCTTTTCACCTGCCCAACAATTCATAGGCATGCCGCCAAACCTAGAACTCTGAAAGTTGAATAACATACTAGGCACACAATTAATTCATTTATCTCATTATCAAATACTTTCACAATTCATTTCTCATTTTATTTCTCATAATCAAACTAGGCACATTGTCTTATTTTCACTTTTTTTTTCTCAATTTTCTCATTTTTCACATCTTTCTCATTTTTCTCATTTTTCTTATTTTTTTTCCATTTTTATCAATATCAATTCATTTCATTATTCCACATATCTCATTTTTGTATTCACAACACATTATCCAATTACTTTGGGTATTTTCACATAATATGCATATTTCACACTTTACACAATTTAGCCATTATCAATGGCTTTTCACAATGCATTTAACACATATATGACATTACAAATGTCATAGCACATTATTCATACTCAATCAATGAACCAAGTAGCTTAACACATTTTTCAACCAAAATGTGTTAAGTCCAAATGTCATGCAAATATAAACAATATACTCAAAGTTTGTACATACCTCTACTAGCAATCCAAAGCAAGCTTAATACAACCTCCAATCCTATCCTTCCAACTTGCCCTTCACCACTTGGATGAAGCAAATCAACCTCCCTCAATGCCTATACCAAATGTGATCAAACAAAATCATTTAATATCATATTCTAAGGTATTATCAACATCAAACCATAATTAAACATCACTCTAAACCAAATCCCAAAATTAAGCTTCACCTCACTTTAACTTTGAAAAACCATATCAAGCCATTTAAATTAGTGTTTTAAGTTTATTAATATCATTAAAAACATATTTTAATACATTTAAATCATTTACATTATAATAATACACTCTTATACAGAAAATCTCAAAAATGGCATAACCTTCCCCCATTGAAGGTTTTTTGTTCCAACACAATCCATTACTCATTTCAAGCTTATATTCATTACTTTTAACACTAAACAACATGCTTAAACAAATAAAATCACACAATTCAACCACTTTGGAAAATCACTTTTCCAAAACCCTAAATCTCCACTTCCATTCTCAAACTCCAACCAAACACAACCAAATCCAATATTTGACTTTAAAATACTTATTTATGTATCAAAACAACTCATTTGGAATCAATTTACATATTTAAAAACCATGATTTCAAAACCCAAAAAATTACATAACCCTAAATTCTCTCTCTTCACCAATCTTACCCAAACTCAACCATTTCTTTAATCCAACCTTAAAATCATTAATAACCAATCAAAACAACTTCATTCATATCCAATTAAGCAATTAAATCATGCTACTATAGAATTCCAAATATTACATAACACACTTTTCCATAGAATTTGAAAATTTGGTAAGAAAGCTTACCAATTGATGAAGAAACTTCTAAAACTCCACTTGAATCCTTAAAATCTCTTCAATTTTTGGAGAATGGAAGAAGCAAATCCCTCTTTTGAAGCCATGAAATTCGGCCTTGAAGGAAAGAAGAAGAAGAAGACTTTATTTTTTTTTATTTCTCTTTCCTTTCACCCTTTAATTTTAAACCATATATATATATATATTAAAATAATTTAATAATTAATTAATTATTTATTTATTTAATAAATTAAAAGTCCTAAATTTCCTCTTCCATTAAAAAATAATTTTTTTTTGAATTATTTTATTAATTTTAAATTTCTAAGATTTAATTACCAAAATACCCTTTTACTTTGACTTTTCTTTTAAAAAGTGTTGACTTTTATATGTTATGTATATTTTACATATATATCACATATATTATCCACTTTTTCATTTAAAATCCCTTCATTTTTCATTTAAAATCATTAATTTAATTTATCCATTTAAATTATAATTTATTTTATCAAATTTCCAAAAATTAGAACTTTTCAAAAATTTAGGATATTACACATATGTACAAGTAATGTGTATCTTATATACACATCAAATGTACCTTAAGTGTGTATTAAATATTAAGTATGTAATGTATTAATCCAACATATACAATTAATATACCATATGTGTATGTTGTATATACTCTAGATATATATATTGAGTATATACAATTTATCTCTCCAAATACTTATTTAATTTCTCCAAAATCAGGGATGTTACAGCTACATCATGGGGTCACCTCTAGAAACTCGAATGTTGATAATTTGTGTGGTTACTATTAAATGATTGTGAATTGATATCTAGCTTTTTTTGAGTATTCTTTGGGACACAAATTATTCAAAATAATACTTCTTATGACTACTCTTTATATTTTAATGATTGTGGCATTACGTTAATTTATTCTTATTACTATATCTCATTGAGTTGCAACTCACTAGATCAATTGTAATCTAGTTTTGCAGGTAGCTGATCAACCATAGAAGTTTTGTGGCATAAAGATAAAGGGAAGAGTGGTGATTTATTAGAGTGAAGATTTTCGTAAGTTGAGAATTTGGTTGGATTAATGGACAGATGGTACAACATGTGAATAAGAATATTTATGTAAAAGAATATAATGTGAATATGAGTACATATATAGTGAAAGAGTCTATTGGAAATTCTTGAAAGATGTGTGTGTTATTAATTTCATTAATGGTTTGTTATTCAATCAAGAACTATGGATAATTCAGCATGATGTTACCTTAAGTTGTAGTCCATATGTGAGGAATTAATAAAAATAGATCCACGACTAATCAATAAGGGTTCTACATGATGTCCGATGGCCTTAAATCTTCTTAGAACTTAGGATAGTCATGCCTTGGAGGGCAGGATGTAACAAGTAACTTGTTCTTTCCTTAACATTTTCATCCAATATTCACAGACAAATTCATTGGTATTACTTGCAAAATCCAAGTAAATCGCGAAAGACAGTTTGAAAACTTTTCTTTACCATCTAAAGAAATTACACTGTTGATTGAAGAAGTTAACCTATGGTAGTTTGATTGATGAGCTGATAATTCTCCAACACGTCCTTAAAATTATTGAACAAAAATTAAAATTTTCATTCTCCATGAAACAATAAGATATTGCAAAATTCATAAACATACAACTAATAAATTATACATCTATCGTCATTTGTTTAAGAAAATTTTTGTATTAATATATTATACATCTCTTATAAAACAATTTTTATTAAAAAATAATCATATATTTATTTTAGAACATAAACTAAAAATTTTATATTTATTTTATTATTTTACTCTTATTGCAATTTAACAACATTGATTATTCTAAAATAAATTTTATTTAAAAATTAAATATTTTTTGAAACATATCAAAAAGAAAATATGAATTACTAATATGAATGAAGAAGTTATAAACTATTTTTTTGAACTCCAAATATAAACGTTCATTACTGTAATTCAGAATGCAAAACATCAACAATAAACATAAGTGGATTGCCCACCCAAATAACAAGCTCAGACAAAGAACTAGCACCCTAGCCAACACATGAGCTACCTGGTTCATAGAGCGTTTAACAAAAAGAACCTTGGTCTCTCCAATAGAGCTAAGAAGAGACTTACAATATTAGCATCAACAACGTGAGAGGAAATAGGTTGAACCACATGAAAACAATCCAATTCAAATATAATTTTAGTCCACCCATTCCTCTTTAACCAGCTCAAAGCCTCCCAAAAACTTAAAGCCTTGGCAAGTTTGGGTGACAGACACCCTACAAAAGCCCCAACACCTGCCATAAAAAATGCCCATGTTTCATCCCTAGTCACAAAGCCAACTCCAAATTGACCAGTATGGTGAAAGAGTGCACCATCAACATTACATTTTATCCAACCAACAATAGGTTTTGACCATTTGACTTGAAATGTAGAAGAAGTAGCAGCAATAAGCATGGTTTGTGCTTGTGTCCACTGATTGAGCATGGACTTTACAGTTGAGAGAATACTGTTAGTTAAAGAATATTGTTGCTGCCAGAGAAGTTTGTTTCTGCTGGACCATAATGCCCATAATATCATGATCATCATACAATGATTAGTCCCATCTAACAAGGACCACATATTACGAATCCAACTCCCAAACTCAAATCATCATTGAGGATAACACCAAGGTCAGATTTATATCTCTAGCTTTGGCATAGAAGAGCAAAGCATGAGCCACAGCTTCTTTAGCCAATTCACACCCTGGACAAAAAGATTGCAGCACCACTTGTCGATGATATAGCTAAGCCTTTTTTGGAAGACAATCATTAAAAGCTCATCGGAAAAAATGTTTCACTTTTGGGGGAATAGATAGATTCCACACAGCATGCCAAAATGTTGATGGAGAAATAGCAGCCGATGGGAAGAGGTCATGAATGAGTTACCAATAATAAATTTTAGCAGAAAATGCTCCTTTGGCACTTCATGACCATACCTATGCATCAAATACCTCTCTACAACTAATTAGAATCTGTAATATCAAATCAATATCCCTTTGATTAAAGGGCCTTTGCAATAAATCATAATTCCAACTATGATGTGGTGAGAAAATCAAACTGTCAACTATTGCTCCATTCAAATCTGCAAGGAGCATTGAAGAAATATAGGGCTCAGATCCATATGGGAGCCATGGGTCTCTTGAAATAGAGATATCTACACCATTGTTAACTCGTTTCCTACATCCCCTCCTTAATACTCCTTGTGCAGCTATTAAGCTATGCCAAACATAGCTTGGGTTTCCCCCCAACTGTGCTTCTAAGAAGAATAATTCAAGATAGTATTTAGCCTGAAAAATTTGTGCAGTCATTAATAAAGGGTTATTTTTAAGGTGCCATCCTTGTTTGGCCAGAAGTGCAATATTAAACTCATGGATCTTGCAAAATTTGAACCCACCATTAGCCTTTCGTCTGTATAGAGCATCCCAACTTCGCCATTGTATTGATTAGAAGACCCCCACCAGAAAGAATTAAGCGATCACTCATTATCAGTAAAAAGACCCAAAGGTAGGAGATAGATACTCATGATATATGTTGGGATCGCTTGGAGGACAACCTTAATCATAACTTCTTTCCCAGCCTTTAATAAGAATTTGTTTCTCCATTTTGATATTCTTTGCCAAATTCGATCTTTCACAAAGTTGAACACTTCCTTTTTATCACGTCTAAAAATGGATGGCAGACCCAAGTAACGTCTAGGTGAAGTAGTGACCTGAACATTTAGCCTTGACCTCACTACCTCCCTCGCCTCCCTTGATTTATTAGTGCTAAAGAATATAACTAATTTCTAAAAATTAACTTGTTGAACAGAGGCCCTTGAGTGCAACAGTAAAACATTCTGAATATGTTCACATTCTTGCAAGGAGGCCTTAAAAAACAAGAAATTGTCATCAGTAAAGAATAGGTGTGATAGAACCGGGGCCCCTCTTGCAACACGACAACCATTAAGGTGACACTTAACCTTCAAATCTCGCAACAAAGTAGTGAGCCCCTCTGCACACACAATGAATAAATACGGTGACAGTGGATCCCCTTGATGTAATCCTCTCTTTGGAATAACTGGCCCAAATTCAACTCCATTAAGACAGATAGAGAAATTTATAGTGGAAACACATATCATGACTAAGCTGAGAAACTTAGTTGAAAATCCCAGACTATACATAATCCTCTCTAAGAAGATCAATTCAACCTGGTCATATGCTTTGCTCATATCAAGTTTTGATGCTGCCCAACTAATGGTGTAATACCTATGCTACTGCAATACCGCAAGTGCACGGGTCACTCAAGTAATAAAGTAGTGAGTGAGTTATCATTCCACTGGGGACAAGGCCAAGTACTAGTGCAAATTTTAACTATTGTTTAGCAAATTAATAGTTTTGAGAAGTTTGTAATTAAAGACAATTAACTTAATAACTTAAAAGTAAAGAGAGATTAAGCGTTGTGATAAAAGGATTGATGATGAAAATACTATCCAGATATTGAATCCCCCTAGCCATAAATATATTTATGAAAATCAATCCAATTAAATCAAATGATAGAGTTGAATTGGCATTCCTCTAAATTAGATTAAAACCTTTCTCAAGTGAATTAATCCCTAATCACTAAGTAGAATGATGGAATCTCTTCTCAAACATAATTAAATAGATGTTGCATTAAGAACAAGGAATCATAAACCAAAGGATCTTGTAAGTCTATCTCTAGCTCTCCAATCAATCCTCAATCCTTATGAGTATTCTATCCATATCAAGCTTTCTCAAGTCAATAATATGAAAATTGCAACTAATCAATAAGCATGCTATTATCAATTGGAAATAAATTATTAAGCATCATAAGAATAAAACAACTCAATCAAATGATTTAATTAAATAAAATTATTCAATCCATACAATAAAGCTAGGGTTCATCTATATCTAGATAGAGAATGAATTAGTTCATGTTCAAAACCAGAAAACCAGAACAAAAGAAATAAGTAAAAGAATCCAAATAATCCATGGTGAATGATTTGTATTTGTTCACTTAAATCCTTGAATCTTGGTTTAGATCTTGTGTAGGATGTGCCTTCACCTTCAATCTCAGCTTCAAAACTCTCTTTTTTGCTCTAGAAGTCGGCTATAGGTTGTAAAGAATGAAAATCAAATCCCTAATTCCCGCTTCAGCTCAGCTTTTATAGTGCAGATATTTTAGCTTAACACGTCCAATGACACGCCCATGTCACTGGGCGTGTCATTGCTACTGGAATTTTGAATATAAGGCACATCTAGTGACACGCCCATGTCACTGGACGTGTCACAGCTTATGTGAATCATTGCAATAGGCATGCTCGGTGACACGCCCATCTCACTGGGCATGTCAATGCTTTTGTATGGCAGTATCAAGGGCACGTCTAGTGACATGCCCATGTCATTGAGCGTGTCACTTGAAGAATTTTGCTCTTTTCCTCTACTTTCATCCGTAATCCCTCCGAAATGACCATAAGCCTCAAAATACAAAGAATTTCTGAAATTAATCCTAAAAAGCACTTGAACAAACAAATTAAACTCAATTGGATAATAATCATATTAAGAAATAGGGGCAAAATATCATCAATTATGCACTTATCAAATTCCCCCACACTTGAGTTTTTGCTTGTCCTCAAGCAAACTAAATCACTATAATAAGCAGAAATGACGGACCCCTCTATATCCAAAAGGAAAAGAAAAGTTTGACAATACTCGAATAAAAAAACCCGACATTCTCAACCAAAGACTAATTCACAATCATGACAGCTAAATTAAGAAGTTTCAAAACAAAAATTTCACAGACCTAAAACTTAAAGATCCAGAGTTAAAAGATTGAGCATAAAATTTTAGAAACTCAAAAGTCATGAACAAAGTACGAAAATGTAAATTTTCTCTTAAGTTCTTTAACCCTTTTTTTTACTATATATATATATATTTATTATTTAAGTAGCCCGACTTATTTGAACTGATACTAACCTTTTGACGTGAAGGTAAACATTTGTGATGTCGACCCCCGGTTACTCAGCCAGAATCACCGTTCAAATGGCTACTAGCACTATTCATGATTCCATCTCATTTGTTTCAATTCAAGAGTAAAAATCAACGGAACAGGGATGAATTTTCAAAGCTCCTTTTATTAGAAATTTTAATTTTTTTTAACTGTTCAAGAGTTAGGAACTTAAGATATTAAAGGTGTCATACTAAGTTCGACTCAAGAATATAAGAAATTACAACATGCTCAAAAATGTAACTAAGGTTTTAAACTTCAGATGTGTCCAATTCCCATCAATCCACTAACTAATTATAGCTATTATAGTTGATCCTCAGCAATTGATCAAAATAGCCAAGTTAACCTCTACAAGAAGTTGTCATTTAGAAAATCAAAAATTAATTTAATATATAAAGAGGAACCATTTCAATTCACACTATTATAGCAATCTAGCTTACTTGAATGCAAAAATAATTTGCAGAACTTAATTGAGAAAAATGAATCAAATGGTAAGAATGAAATAATAGTGACTCAATCAAGAAAGTATACCTCTCCCCCACACTTAAGACGCACATTGTCCTCAATGTGTGTGCAAAACAAGAAAAATGAAGAGAGAGAAAAACTGCCATGCCAAGTCCATGATTAGACAAATATGAGTATGATTCTAAGAGTATGGTGAAGGCGAATTTGCTTCAAAACAAAAACTAAGATGCATAAACAAAGTTAAAACATAAGTAAATGAAATAACTAAATAGATAAAACAGTTCTGAAAGAAAAATGCAATTGTCCAACAGGAATAAAAATAAAAGACAAAGAATAGTAAATAGGTCATGAAATGAAATAAAAGGTGGGCTAGTCAAACGTCGGCGCATCACTAGAATCGTCACCACTGGCCTCCCCACCTCTAGCATCATTGTTGGCATCATTATCGAACACATCAACTAGAGGTGCAGGTGCAGGTGGCTGGTATGGTGGAGGTGGTGGCTGTGAAGGGTTAAACCCTTGATACCTCCAGAACTCTAACATGGACTGTTCCAGCCATTGCCTTCTCAAGATCTCATGATCCACCTGTGCATGGAAGAAAGTAGTCTGTTGAAGCATGAACTGCTGCATCTGGTCCTGCTGAGTTGAGATTTTATTCTAATTTAGCTCGATATTCCCTAACTTACCTTCGATCTTACAAATCTGACGCTCGAAATCTGTGGGCTTTCTGTCATCATCCCACTCAACATTAACTGACTGGTGCCAGTCTCAAAATATAGGGGTCTGGACAAAAGATGGTCCAGCAGATGAAGAAGGTGCAGCAGTGGAAGAAGGCCCAGCGGCAGTGGATGAACCCAAAAAATCTATCGATGGAGGTGGTGGTATATCTGAAGGAGCAGAAGGGGCTACCTCAGAATCCATAGGAGGTGCCTGCAGCCTAGTTACCTTCTCCCTATTTAGTCTCTTCAATGTGTCCATACTGTTTTGTTAGTTTTTGTCATAGATTTGTAGTTTGTTTATTATGATAATTATTGTTTTATTTAGGTATTTTGTTAGTTTTTATCGGTTTGTTTAGTGTTTTCATTAATTTTGATAGTTTTAGTTTATTTTAGTGTTTGTGTTGTTTTTGATCTAGTTTTTAGTATAGTGTTTATGTTTTGTTGGTTATTGTTTATTTACTTTTTGTTTAAAGTTTGTTTGATGTTTTGTTTTAGGTTAAAAAAGCCAAGGAACCAAGACTGAAGAAGAAGAAATCATCACAGTAGGCGACACATGCAAGCGACATGGCCAAGTCACCTGGCCATGTCTCTCCAAAATGAAGCAACACGGCCAAGTCACCTCAAACATGGCCATGTCCCTCCAAATATGCTCAAACACGGCCAAGTCATCACAGTAGGCGACACATGCAAGCGACATGGCCATGTCACTTGGCCATGTCTCTCCAAAATGAAGCAACACGGCCAAGTCACCTCAAACATGGCCGTGTCTCACCAAGTTCCAAAGGAAAGAAGACTAAAGACTTACAGTGAAGGACACATGCAAGGGACACGGCCAAGTCTTGTGGCCGTGTCCCTCAAAAGACATGCAACACGGCCAAGTCACCTCTGACTTGGCCGTGTCACTCAACAAAGAAGAAAGAGAGATCGAAAGCAACAGAAGTGGACACAGGCAAGGGACACGGCCAAGTGACTTGGCCGTGTCCCTCCAAAGATCACTCACACGGCCAAGTCACTTCTGACTTGGCCGTGTCCCTCATGTTCCAAGCCCGCATCGGATTTTTAACGCGTACGATTCATATAAAAGGAAAATAAAAGCTAGGGTTTGAGGGACGATTTAGAACGGATTTGGAGCAAAGTTTTGAGCCGTCAAGAGCAAAGTTAGGGTTTTAAACATTTGTTTTCTTGATTTTTATTTCACTTTGGATTAAAACTAGTTTAGATTAAATTGTTCTAGCCATCAAGACATCCTTCTTGCAAGATTGAACAAGAGATTCTTCAAAAGCTTCAAGGAGTTTGTAACTTGGTTTTGTTCTTGAACTTATTCTCTTTATTTTCATTGAATGGATATTATCATGTCTATTTTGATTTCTTTGAACATTAATAAGATGAATATGTTTGATTGCATTATGAACTAATTTGATCTAGTCTAGGGTTTGTATGGATCTGCTATGATTGTATGAATTGGTTATTCTCTTAGCTAACAATTTCTTTAGCCTTGATTGAATGGAATATTGTTAATATATAATTGATTGATCACCAATTATGTGTTTTAAGGTATTAGATGATAGATCGAGAGATGAAGTTTAATACTTGAACAATTCAATAAAGGACTTAGGTGAATTAGAAATATAACCTATTAAAAAGATTATTTCACTTATAACAAGATTAGTTGAAAGAGGTTTGAATGCGAGAGCTTATTTCCTTGACTCGATTAGTTGAGTTGTTTGAGATTTAATCTTTGAAATTGAATTAGTTAAGAGGAATAACCGTTCATACATATAAGTAGTAGAGAAGTGCAAACCCTAGACCATTCTATTAAGTGAATCAAAACACAGCTCAATTTACTTTTATTGTTTTAAACTTTAATCAATCTTCTTCATTATTTAGCAATTTATAAATCTCTTTATTACTTGTTAAACATAATCTGATAAGCAATTAACCACTTTAGCTTCCTTGAGAGAACGACCTTGGGGCGATCACCTTTGCTACAACTACCTCGTATACTTGCGAGTGACGCTTTGTGGTAGAGTTAATTTGAGCGCAACACATACCTAATAGTTTGGGCAAACCATCCACCGTCATAGGTAGGCATCCATCTAACACACCACCCAAGCGACGAGCCAGTCGTGTGACATACATGCCACCATGCAAAGTACCTGATGCTCCCTTTTTAGACTGCTCATAAAAGAAGTGCATGATGGCGTGTGCAACATTGCACTGGGTCTTCTGTACCATGCAGTGTAAGAAAAATAGATCTCTTAGGCTCACCACCCCTGTGCTGCTCAGCTGAGTTGTAAGAGTGTGAACTAACAGATTATACACCACTCGGTAGGGGAAGGACTCAAAGTTGGATGCCTTAGATACCTTGGGCTGGTATTTATCTGTAGTGGGTGCAAAGGTCCTCCAAACCCGAGGGGGAACGACCTCATACTCGACAAAATTCACCTCAAAATTCAGATAGTCGAAAGTCTGTACCTCTTCTGTAGTGTATAACCGTAGATGTACCCCAAGGTCATTAATGCTTATATGGAATCTTTGCCCCCCAATCTAAATTTCATGGTTGGCTCAGTAATTGAAACCTTGGTCTTTTGGAACTGATAGGTGCAGTAGAATTCCAATGTCAACTCTCTATAAGCAAGCTCATTGATGCAGAACAGTTGTTCCCATCCTGGTTGGGTGATTAGTTCCCGAATATCTGCTGCAATGTTGGCTAATTCCATAGCAACCCAATCCAAAATATGAGGTGGGGACCAATCCTTGTTGCCGAAAAGCTCAAATCACTTTCTTTCCTCGGCATTTGAGAATCTAAGGCATTTGTGGTTTGCCATGAACTTAGAGGTTGGTCGTATAGCGGGTTGGCTTGAATTGCCTTGCCCTCGTGCACGTTTGGCAGGTAGCTGGGAGGATGATTGTTTGTGAGAGCCCATTTTCTACAAAACAAACAAGAATTCCTCAATGACAACAAAAACATAGCACGATATGAAACACCGATAAAAGGCCGGTATAAGGTTACCGAAATACCGACATTATAACGATAAAGCACAATGTAAATCCCAATAAAATTAATGCCAAAGGCCAATATAAAACAAGTTTAATCAACCTATATTGACAAACACTTAACTAACAAAAGCGATAAAATTTTATCTAAGCCAATAATAGCGATGAACCAATTCGAGTAAAGGAAATTATTTTGATTCACAAATGAAACCTTGTATCCATAGCCCAACAAAACAAAACAAACAATTGACAATTCAAATGCAAACTAAAATAAATCAAATGCCGAATCAAAAATGAAATCAAAATCAAAATAAAAGCAAAAATAAATCAATCGCCACATAAATCAAAATAAAGCAAACCATAAACCTCAAAATTCTAAGGAAAACAAGAGATAATACAAGGAATCTATAAGAAAAATGAATGAAATCCAACAAAAATCGCAAAAGTGAGAGTTCGTACCTGAAAAATGAGAAAAACGTGTGGAACCAAACGTAAAACAAAAAATGATATACTTACCTTATGTTAACTTACCTGGCTCCGTGTTAGTATGATCGTTGTGTTATCCGGGGCAAAGGGTGTATCTATAAAGTCCGACAATGGTATGATGTAGCACCTTCTCGGGTAAAACGGATTATCTGAGATTGCGGTTTTGAAAGCTTTATCTTGCAATTACCATCTGATGAGTGTCTGATAGACAGGAGTATAGTTCAAGCATTGTTAGAGTGGTGGATGGATGCGACCCATACTTTTCACCTACGTATAGGAGAAATGACCATTGGCCCAGTCGATTATATAGCCATAACTGGTATCCGGTACTATGGCCTTCCAGTCCCTCTTACCAATGATATTCTAACATTCAAAGAAGTCCAACAGTTAATCAGTATGGAACCATCATTTAAAGGGCCTTTCAAGATAAAAATTGAGCCAATTCAGAGTTATTGGATGAACTATGAAGGACAAATTCGTAGAGAAATAGCCAAGCAATATGCTCGACGATTTTTACTGTATTTGCTCGGGTTAACCATTTTATGCAGCACCGAATCTGCCATCCATTTGTTGGTGTTGAGGGCCATTACTGATATGAGTATGGTACTGCTTTATGGCTAGGGTGAAGCTAGCCTTGCCTGTCTTTACCATGGACTTGATAAGATTTACAGAAATAAGAAGTCTTTTGTTAGTTTTATGGTGGTTGTCGAGGTACTCTTCTTCCACCATTGTCAATTTCATTCTTATTCTTGCATAAATTTGATTTTTATTATTTTTGTAGATATGGGTATATGAGCATAATCTTGTGAGGGTGCCTGGCATTTCTAGAGAGAGAGTCAGGTATCCAAGATTAAATCTTTGGTTTTCAGATAGTGTAAAAGTCCCCGGCTCTCACCATGTGCACACCCGATGCTATCTCTTGAGTTGCTTAACCTAGGGCCAGGTAAAATAGCATTAGTAAACTTTAAAGTTCATATAAAAGTCCACTTACCTTATGTCATTTTGCAAGTCAATTTGGCCTGTGGAACATAGAAGACCGGATGAACTGGACTTCCTCCATGAATGCCGCACAGCCTTTTCAACATACCCGCCGAGTTGTCGGCCCTGTGTCTAGTGGCTGGTTTCTCGGAGAGAGAGTATATTAGTGGTTTCTTAGTCCCGAGCAGTGGAGGATCTCGATGCATTACCTGAGTATACTTTAAATATCACATCAATGCCGGAGAATGCATGGTAATTAGCTCGGCACGGTTATGATGTTGAAACCTTTCTCTATCCATAGGGTGCATCTTATATCCAGTTTATTCAATTAGGACTTTTGAACTTTAATGTATCCCCTATTGGTGTATGGGAGATTCCTGAGGAAAATGAAGTTAGAGATGAAGAGGAGTATCATGGAGAGGGAAGAGAGTCTGTCTCATATCTCGGGGCTAGCACTTCTTAGGTAAACTTTTACCATTTTTCCATTGTAATCACTTCTTTCTTAACTTGTTTTGACTTTTTTAATGATTGATGCAGGCTGCTTGCTCATTAGTCATGAGGCTGGACCTTCTTTTACCGCTCCTCCATTTGCTCATTCTAATCAACTGGAGATCCCATCTTATCCATAAGGCATTGATATGAATTACCTAGTAGGTTTTCTTGTTACATGATAATTTATGCTATATGTATGCATGATTATGTATGCTCTTACTCTTTTCCTTTCTAGCTCATAGCGGATGCTTGAGGAACAAAACAAGAAACTTAAAGAAGAGTTGGCTGCTAGTCATCAACAGATTACCCATTTTGAGGAATTGTATTACCAGTCAGAGCAAGATTTTTGAGACTTTCGGTTTCAGGGGATGAGAGATCCTGGTGTTTCTTCATCTAGAGGACCCCAAGATGATGACCATGAGATCCTTTCATCTACTTCAGATGAGGACCGTTATAGATCTGAATTCCAAGGTAATAGAGATTCAGGTGCTCCTACTTCGGGCAAACTCGGGATGGGTGATATGCCTCCTTCTTCACTAGGCGATGACTTTTTTAAGGCTTTGTTTGATCATGATCCACCACCCCATCCTTAGTGATCTATCAGTATTGTATCAATTGAGAAAATATTGTATAATAAGTATAATGATAAAAATAATAATGATGATATATAATTTTTATTTTTACTGCAACTCTTTTTTTTCATCATTATTATTGATACCTACAATTATTGGTCTTTCCTCTTCACATTTAATATTTCCACAGTATCACTAATTTAAAAACCAAAGGTAACGCGGTAATTCAAGATCCTTTCATTGCCAATTCCCTATCCTTGCACATCTTGGTCTCACACTTTTCCTTGTCAATTTTGGAATAACACAATCATCCCATATAAATCTCTTTTCACGCCATGATTTCATATAGAAGCCAAGAGATTTTCTACATCAACATAAAAATTCCTTTTAATAATTTCAATTTTCCTTCATTCGTCAATAATGACCGAACTCAATTTGAAGAAAATAAAAGTTCTATTTAAAAATATGAATGCCATTCATTGGAAACAAATATCTTATGCACAAATTGATACTTTGAAGTGTTTTCAAAATATTAAATTGGACCATTCTTTTTTACATGCCATGGCTTCTTTTTGAAATGTGAATTCTAGGACATTTAAAATTAATGGCTTTGAAATATGTCCCTTGATTGAAGAATTTGAGGCCATCCTTGGATATCCAAGCAATCAACAAATGGCATTACCTATATTAATTTTCAAGACTCAACAAAACATGAAAATGTTATTTCAACTTTCAAAGCTCGAAGTTCTACAGTTGATGAGAGGTGAGAAAATTCTGCTTGGTCCCTTAATTGACTTTTGCCTTTCTCTTTTTGCTCCTAATAAGGCATGGGACGTATGCTTTGTCTATGCTTGCTTGGCCAATTCTTGCTTGTTTCTTCTTATGGCGATATTGATCCACGAGTATTGGATATCATGGACTAAATGGAAGGAGGCTTGTCGCCGATACCCGTGATCTTAGCGGACACTTTTGTTGGATTAGACCAACTTAAATCGGGATTATCAAAGAAACTGAACGGGAGTCCATTGTTGCTTCAGGTAATTACCTAAACTGCCCTTTTGGGTTTCAATTTAGGTTTTTCTTCTTCTTTCTTTCTCTTTTCTTTATTGCTCTAATTTTTGCCTAGTCCGCCCATGCGGGTTTTTGGAACTAATGAGTTGTCCTAATTTTTGCCTAAGCTGCCCTTGCGGGCTTTCAACTTAGCGGACCCCTTCTTTTTTATATTTTATATTGCTCTAATTTTTGTCTAGTCCACCCATGTGGGTTTTCGGAACTAGTGAGCTGTCCTAATTTTTTCCTAAGTTGCCCTTGCAGGTTTTCAACTTAGCGGACCCCCTTTTTTAAAATTTTTAATTTTTCCTCATAGATTTGGCTTCAAGAGCGTCTCTGCTTGCTTAATACTCCATCTATGGATTTTGCCAGATATTTGCCACGACATCATTCTGCTCGAAAACTACTCCATCCTGCTTCTTCGTATGTTGACTGGGTTGACTGGATCCACTCACGCACTGAAGTCAACATTCGTTGGTTAGTACCTTGGTGGAAGATTTCTCGTATCACCATGCGGACATACTTGATGTATATTCCTCTTGTTGCTCTTCGTCGAGGTACTTGCTATGATCCTCGCCGGCTTAACCGTCAGTATGGAGTTGAGCCTCAAAGTTCTGAATTCACTCTCGATTTAGACATGCCTTGTCTGACTTAAGCCTACTTAGATCGGCTGAAGCAAAGCTGGCCTGCACATTACACTTATCGTCTGCCATAGATTTTACATTTGTCAATTTCTTTAAAAAAGTGTATTGTTAGGATGAAAAAATAATAAAAGTAATAATAAGAGATGCTTCTTTTCCTTTTATAATTTGTTGTCACCTTTTGCTATTGTGTTTATTTATTTCATCCATCCATATCTAGTCAAATACTTATAACAGTGCACATAGAACAATTTTAATATTAATTCTATTTTATTAAATTGGGGAACAACCAAACATAAAGCCAGCATACACAAGATCACTCATGTTGCCAACTAGCCCTTTTGGGTTTTCTAATTGATGATTTTCTCTCATTTAGCCCTAATTGTTGCCTAGCCTGCCCTTTCAGGTTTTCGGAACTAGTGGACTGCTCTAACTTTTGCCTAGGCCGACTTTTTTGGGTTTTTAACCTAGCGAGCTCTTTTTTCTTTTTCTCTCTTTTTTTTATACATAAAACCTCTTCAACCTATCAATGTTCACTGGCTCACTAAACTCGTTCCCATCCATGTATGATAACTTCACTACACCCTTGTTCATAACTTGTTTCACAAAGTATGGCCCTTCCCAGCTAGGCCTAAATTTTCCTCTTGGATCAAATACATTAGGCTTATATTGTTTCAACACAAAATCCCCAACTCTGAGTTTTATGATCTTAATTCTTCTATTGTAGGCCCGAGCTATTCTCCCTTGATACAGTTTATGATGATACAGTGCTTTTAACCTTCTCTCCTCTAGTAAAGCTAATTATGTATATCTGCTCACTACCCATTCCGTTTCAGGCAGTTCAGCTTCCAAGACCACTCTTAATGACTTGATCTCAATTTCAATTGGCAACACTGCTTCCATCCCGTAAACCAAAGAGAACGGTGTCATTCTGGCTGGTGTTCGCACACTTATTCTATATCCCCACAAAGCAAAAGGAAGCATCTCTAACCAATCCTTGTATGTCTTGGTCATTTTGGACAGAATTTTCTTAATTGTTTGTTTGTTGCTTCTACTGCACCAATAGCCTTTGGTCTATAAGGAGAGGATCGGTGATGATGGATTCGGTACTTTGAGAATAAGTCATTAACTGCTCCTTGAAACTGTACCCCATTGTCTGATATCACACTGTGCGGGACCCCATATGTGCATATGAGGTTCTTTTCAATAAATCTAGCCATTTGACTTGCCCCCAGTTTATTGAAGGATTCAGCTTCGACCCATTTTGAAAAATAATCTACCGCTACTATAATAAAATGATGACAGTTTGAGGTTGTCGGATGTATCTCTTCTATAATGTCGATACCCCAAGTGGCAAAGGGCTAAGGTGAAGACATAGAATGCAATTCTTCAGGAGGCATATGATTCAAATTATCATACATCTGACATTGTTGGAACTTCTTTACAAACTTAATACAATCTCTCTCCATGGCCAGCCAGTAGTAACCTTGTCGAATTATCTTCATAACTAGGGCCAAACCACTCATGTGTGTACCGTAACTTTCCGCATGTATTTCTGACATGATATGCTCCACTTCAAGCTTCCTTAAACATCTCAAATGCACCCCCATCAGGCCATCCTTGATATAACTCTCCATGGAAGGTGGTGTATTGCAAGGACCACCGCCTTATGACTCTTCTTTCTTTCTTTGTTTCCCCTGATGGGTATTCCCTATAATATCCCATATAGTACCCTAAATTTTTGGATATATTAATTGTTGAATTGGATTATATGATTTTAAGTGTATGTTTAATTAAGAAAGGAAAAAGGGAATAAGAGGATGTGTGTATATGTTGTATATATGAGGATATATACAATATATATACAAGTCAATGGGTTTATTTTGGTTGAAAGATATTTTGATTAATTAAATGGATTTATTTAAGTTAGTGGAAGATGATGTAAGTGGGTTGAATATTATATTGGTATAATTGCTTGGTGGAGAGTAATTTGAGGAAGGTGGTTGTCTTAAGAGGTTGATTTTCTTTCTTTCTTTCTTTCTTTCTTTCTTCTTCTTCTTCCCTCTTCATCTTCTTCTTTCCTTCTAGTGAGCCGGCCACCCTTATCCACCAAAGGAAAAGAGATTTTGTTGCTTCCAAACTCAAGAGATTGAAGGTTTTCAAGAGATCAAGTTGGAGTTTTAAGGATTTTCTTCACTTTTGGTAAGTTTCCAACTTGTTTCTTTGTTTTATTTTGAGTTGTGTTTATGGGTTTGTTAGAATGGTTGTTGTAGAGGTGTTTTTGGTGTGTTTGAAGTGTTTTGTCTTGGTAACTTTGATTTTGGGTTTGGATTGAAGAGAAAAGGGTTAAGTTTGGTGAAAGAGACAAGAGTTATGGGTGTTGTGAGTTTGAGTTATGAGATATGGTTGATATTGTGTTTTGATGTTTGTAATTGAGTTGTTTTAAGGTTTACTCAAGTATTATATGGATTGTTGATGGTTTTGATTGAGTTTGTGTGTTGTTGTTATGGTTATTGGAAGATGTTTGTTGGATGTGGTGTCGATTTCAGGGTTTTTGGCCTGACACGTCCATTAACACGGCCATGTCTTTGGGTGTGTCATTGGTTCTATTTTCTGGGTTAGTAACACGAGCAGTGACATGCCCATATCATTGAGCGTGTCACAGCTTCTATGTTGTAGTAGCATTGATACGTCCAGTGACACGTCCATGTCACTGAGCGTGTCAAAGCTTCTATGTTGTGAGTTTGGGCATGGTTAGGGACACGCCCGTGTTGTTGAGCGTGTCAAGTGTAGAGTTTGCCCTAGATAGTTCTCTTCCTTATTCTCTTATGTGTATCACTAAGTGAGTGTGTATGATCACCTTTGGATTAGGTTTTGAAGAGAATTGAGTTACCCTAGCCATGTAACACCCCCATACCCTATATAAATACTATACATATAGCGGGTATACATACAGTACATATATAAAGTATAAGAATGTCACTTTTTGTTACAATTTAAAAACCTTTAGCTGAGTTCAAACAATATTACATTAATTTAAATAACATTTACAAAATCATTATACTTTTAATGATCTTACATATAAATAATAATCTTGTCCTTATTAAAATTCACTTATACATATGAATACATTTTTAATAAAATACAACATATTTAACTTGTACATGTATGCACCACCTTCGAGTTGGTCTCGAAACACTCATACCCTTCTCGTGGCAAAACGATTGACTTTAGATCTGCTACCTACTCACCTGCGCGATTACACAACCGCGCTAAGCCCGAGAGCTTAGTAGTACAAATAAATATTATAAACATATATTACAAAAAAAATCATACTCATATGTTAAATTCATATATCATTATCTTTTTATCATGTTTTCCCATTTCAATTACACCTTTCAAATATATCTACTAATCTCATAATTATATTCAAATACACATATCATTAACACAACCTACCATTCCATAACTTATAGGAATATTCATAACTAATACTTACAATGTCCTCATCCATACACATTTTACATGTCATATTATATTTTCAGAATCTCATCTTTCAACTTAGCTTCTCAAACTATATTTCTATTCAATAGTTTACTTATGTATTGTAATCATATCATACTTTATAACATTACATGTCCTTATATTATTCAATTAATTCATTATTCACAATTCACCTTTCATGAATCACATTTCATCATTCATATTGAAAACAAAAACAAGTATGGGTCTCATTATTCCTTCATTTCACATTTCATAAATCACATTGAAAACAAAGACAAGCATGGGCCCAAAAAGAATCTAATATGTTATTCAAAGTTCAGAGTTACTGCTTTGGTCCATAATCACAATCATCAAGCCCGTAGGCGATATATATATATATATCTCTATCCATGGATAGTGTAACAGACCCAGTCTCTTGGACCTCAACCCGGTTAAACCCGAGGAAATCCTCAACCCGGCTAGACTGTTACTGTTTTTGAGGCTTACGACCCGGTCTTTTCACCCCAAAAACATCATATTTCACATATTTCACATTTCTCAACTGGAATCGGCTTACAACCCGGTCTTTTCACCTATCCAGTGATTCATAGGCATGCCGCCAAAACCAGAACTCTGAAAATTGAATAACACATTAGGCACACAATCTTTTCATTTATATCGTTATATATTTCTTTCTCAATTCATTTCTCATTTCATTTTCATAATCAAATAGGCAACCATGCCTTAATCATCTCATTTGCATCATTATAGCCAACAACCATGGCTTCAATTGTATTGGACATCATCATTTAAACAATCATGCCTCATTCATTTCATTTATATCATTATAGCCAACAACCATGGCATTACAACTCATTAGGCTCAAATCATATAAAAGCAATTCATCATAACCAATTGCATTGCACATACCTTTTTAATGATCATCATATCTTTTACATTTCATATTTCATCATTAACATATATATACATAGCATTATTCATATGCATCATCAATGTAATAGGTTACTTAACACATTTCTAACCAAATGTGTTAAGGTCCAAAGACATATAAATATATGCAATCAAATAGGGTTTGTACTTACCTCATGAGCCATCACACAACACCAAACTCATCTTCCAATAATCCTCAATACTTGGATTAGGGAAAAACACTTCTTCACAACCTAATCCACAAGGAATAACACACACTTACTCAAAGATACACATGAATTCAATACAATTATTCATTTATCAATCTCATACTAGACCCTTAGATCACAAATTACAAACCAACATCTCTCTCTAGGACCCCACGGTCATGGCCTACCAACCCCCACGGGCGTGGCATAGCAAACAATTCTGCCCAATTACTCTAACAACCCCCACGGTCGTGGCCTTCCCACTCCCACGACCGTGGCATAGAAAGTGAATCTGTCTCCTTTGTTCGACACCTCCACGGCCATGGCTTCCAATGGCCACGGTCGTGGCAGCCAAGGGCCACGGGCGTGGCATCCAAAATGCCTCTGTTTTTCGGACCAAACTCATGTATTCTATGTTTTCAACTTCATTAAACCCAAACATACATCAATCATACATCAATTATTCAATTCTCCAACTCATACATATTAAACCCTTACTAACCAATTTCAATAATCCATCATCATCCTCACAAATAACCATATTATCATCATCTAAATACCAATTTAACATATCTATAAACTTTAATCTTTCATTAATATCATTTTCACACACCCTAACCATATCAACTAAAAAACTCAATCAATAGAAATCAATATAAGGAAATGAATACTTACTTGAATATTTTGCCAAATCTTCAATCTCCACCTTCAATTCTCTTAAAGCCCTTAAGAATTTGGTGTATATGTAGATAAAATCACATCTCTCTCTCTCTCTCTCTCTCTCTCTCTCTCTCTCTCTCTCGTTCAAGAAAAAGAAGAAGAAGAAGGAAAGAAGATCTTTTCTTCTTTTTCTCATACTTATCATATATATATATAATAATATAATTAACTATTACAAAAATTCCTCACCTCATATTTCCTTCTCTTTGACTTCTTTTTCTTCTTTTTCTTTTACTATTATTATTAATATTATTATTATTAATTAAGTAATTATATACAGTTACTTTTCCTACACCACTTTATACATTATGTATATGTGATGTATATGTTGGTATATGTATATCTCTTATATATTGCTTTTATATCTCCCATATATTTTTCCAAATACCGTATATACATATCATCCTTCATATACATTTATCTCTTATAATATTTTCCTTACATATATTACCAACATATCTTCTCACAACTACTATTCCAATATACACCAAAATCGGGGTATTAAATTAATTCGTTTCTCTTCTTTTGACTTTCATTAGTTTAACTTGTATATATATTTCCATAGATACAATATATACACTCTCTTCACTTCTTTACTCTTTCCATTAAACATACACATTAAATCCATATACAACAATAATTATTCCAAACTTTTAGGGTGCACTTTGGGATATTACAAGCCAAGATTTGAGGGATATCTTGGAAGAGGAAGTTGATAGAGTGGTGTTGTTGCTTTAAGAGGTAAGTACAAACTTTGAATGATTGCATACATTTACATGACATTGGGACTTAACACATTTAGTGGAGAAATGTGTTAAGTTAATTGATATATTATTGATGAATGAGTTATATATTATGATATGTTGATGTGTCAATGCAATTGAGCAATATGTTGTACATGAAAAGAAATGTTGAATAAAGTGATATGATATGTGAAAACATAATGTAACAAATTGATATTCATACAAAAGAGAAGAATGAGAAAAGATGAGAAAATGAGGATTTAATAAGGCAATGAGCCTAGTTGATTATGAGAAATGAAATGAGAAATGAATTGTGAAAGAAAATGATAATGAGATAAATGAATTAATTGTGTGCCTAGTATGTTATTCAATTTTCAGAGTTCTGGGTTTGGCGGCATGCCTATGAATTGCTGGGCAGGTGAAAAGACTGGGTCGTAAGCCGAGCCCAGCTGATAAATGTGAAATATAATATTTTTGAGGTGAAAAGACCGGGTCGTAAGCCTCAAAAATAGTAACAGTCTAGCCGGGTTGAGGACCAAGATACTGGGGCCCAAGGGTCTAGCTGGGTCGAGGTCCAAGAGAATGGGTCTGTTACATTATCCATGGATATATATATTGCCTACGGGGCTAGACACAAGGTGTCAATATGGACTAAAGCAGTAACTCTGAACTTTGAATATTATATTATATTTCTTTTGGACCCATGCTTGTCTTTGTTTTAATGTAAATTATGAAATGTGATGCAAATGAGTAATATGTTGAGATATAATGTAATGACTTGATATATATATTCAGATGTATTGTGTATGAGCATCGCATTGATCTTTATTGAATCAAAGTTTGTACCACTAAGCTTACTGCTTAACACGATTGTGGTTCATCGCGTAGGTGACTGGGTAGATCCGGTTGTGCCGGAGAGCTCGTCTAGATCGAGTTGAGTTTAGGCTTGAGATTAGAGATAGTTGTGGGCATCAAGATCAGAGATGAACTGCCACTATGTATAAATTCTATAATTTTGTAAACATTGATTTTGATATATATACATATGTATTTTCCGCTGCTTATTTAACAAATGTTTTGAACAGACTGTTTTGGATAAACTTTTGGGTAATGATGATATATATATATATGTATTTTAATGAAGGAATGTTTTATCTATTATTTTCTATATAATAACTTAAATGTTTTAAGTTTACTTAAATTGATTTATAATGATTTGATGATAAAGTGATATAAGGGTTGTTTCATCTATTGCTATTTACATTATAGGTTAAATGTTTTTAGTTTATTCAAATTTTGGAAATGATGACTTTGGTTTTATGATTGGTTTGGTTTGTTTAAAATGGACCGTGACACCCCTATATCCGGTATACATATATTGCATATGTGTATGTATGCGGTGTGTGTATATTGGGTGTGAGGGTATTACAACTGTTTTGGTATCAGAGCCTAGGTTTGAGGTTCTCAACCTAGGTGAATTGTAAGGGAAAAGAAAATTTTGATTTTTAAAATATGGTTTTTAAATAAGATACATGCATTGCTGTGTTTGTAGATATAGGTAGTGATGGCGTCTCAGTCACATTAGTCTGTGGAAGGTAGTGCTGAGAGTGTAGCTTTTTTTGAGGGTAGAGATGGAGCTAGGGTTGAGATAGCTGGTGAGGCACCTGCTCCTGTGCCAGAGAGACTAGCTGCTGATGAGATTCTGCCGAATTGGTTACGGCATATGGTAGATTTGTTAAGGCAGACTCCAGTGTAGCAGCCGCCACCGCAACCATAACCACAAGTATCGATGAGGCAGTATGATAAATTGAGGAATTTTGGGGATGAGGACTTCTTTGGTACTACAGATCCTGCAGTAGCTGAGCAGTGGTTGGATAGAATTCAGAGGGTATTTATCCAGTTGCAAGCCACTCCTGAATAGAAATTTGATTATGCTCAATCTCTTCTGCAGAGAGATGCATATGATTGGTGGAAGATGGTTCCACATGCAATGGATGATCCACCGACCTTATCTTATGGTGATTTTCTGCAGGAGTTTGAGCAGAAGTATACTCCGAGGAAGTATAAGGATGCTAAGAAGATGAATTTTTAAATTTGAGATAGGATAACAGGACTGTGACAGAGTATGAGATTGAGTTTATCCGATTGAGTCAGTATGCCGGTGGGATTATTTCAGATGAGATAGACCAGTGTAGGAGATTTGAGGTTGAGGCCCTCTATTATGTGTATTATTGTTGGTTCCCGGTATTAGGATCTTTCCCAGCTTGTTGCAGCCGCCCGGAGTGTTGAGAGATCACAGGTTATTGCAGCAGCTGCTACTAAGGAGGAGGCCAGAGTTAGGAGACCCCAGTTTGAGACAGGTTCTTCATCTGCTAAGAGAGGCTGAGGAGGTCATTTTCAGAGGTTCAATAGGGGGCCAAAGGCAGCCTGTTAGGTTAGTACCACATCAGAGGCAGAGATCAAGACCTACAGTTTCTGTAGCTAGTGCACTGACCCCAGTGGCCCAGAGATCTACTCCGCCTTCATGTGTCCATTGTGGTAGGATACATGGGGGTGGTAGGATACATGGAGGTGTTTGTTGGAAGATAGGTGGACTAGCTGTGTGTTTTAGATGAGGGTCGCCTGACCATTTCATCAGAGATTGTCCTGAGCTACAGGAGGATAGACAGGCAGATTCTGTAGTTTCTCGACCTAGTGTGAGAGGAGGTTGTAGTTTCAGAGGTTTTTGTAGAGGTGGTCAACCTGGGTTTAGTCAGAGAGGAGGCTCTACATCCAGAGGCAGTACGTCAGATGATGTTGGGCCTTCTCAACGAGTGTATGTGATCTAGAGGCAGCCGGATGCTTCAGTTGTAATTGCGGGTACATTTTCTTTATTTGGCATTTCAGTTCTTGCTCTAATTGATCCAGGATCTATGCATTCATATATAAGTGCATCCATCTTGCCTATGTCTAAATTGTACTCTGTGTCCCTAGGATTTAATGTTTTGGTGACAAATCCTTTAGGGCATAGTGTTATGGCAAGTAAGGTGCACCGAGATAGTCCAGTTGTTGTTCAGGATGAGGAGTTTCTCGGTGATTTGATTGAAATGCCTTTTAAGGAGTATGATCTGATTCTAGGCATGGATTGGTTGTCTAAGCACGGGGCTATAGTAGACTATCAGAATAAGTATGTTACCCTAAGAAACGGTGATGGTAGAAGTGTGATGGTATCTAGTGAGCAAAGACAACTTGCATCCATGTTTGTTTCAGCTGTTGCAGCTAGGAGGATGATTCGGAAAGGGTGTGATACTTATCTTGCTCATGTGGTAGATACCAGAGTAGTGGGTTCTCAACTTGATAGTATACCCATAGTAACTGATTTTCCAAATATTTTTCCTGAGGAGTTGCCAGGGATACCTCCTGAGAGAGAGGTTGAGTTTGGTATCGATTTGTTGCCTAGTACCACTCCCATCTTTATTACTTCTTATCGAATGGCACCTGCTGAGTTGAAAGAGTTGAAGGTGCAGTTACAGGAGTTGTTGGATAAAGGGTTTGTTCGCCCTAGTGTTTCTCCTTGGGGAGCTCCTGTTTTATTTATGAAGAAAAAGGATGGTACCTTAAGATTGTGCATTGATTGTAGGCAGTTGAATAAGGTGACGATCAAGAAAAAGTATCCTTTGCCTAGGATAGATGATCTCTTTGATCAGTTGAAAGGAGCAGTAGTTTTCTCCAAGATTGATCTGAGATCAGGGTACCATCAGTTGAGAATCAGAGAGAAAGATGTTCCCAAGACAGCTTTCCGCACGAGGTATGGGCATTATGAGTTTTTGGTAATGCCTTTTGGATTGACGAATGTACTAGCAGCTTTCATGGATTTGATGAACAGAGTGTTTAGACCCTATTTAGATCAGTTTGTGGTGGTATTTATCGATGATATTTTAGTGTATTCGCATAATAAGGAGGAGCATGGCAAGCATCTGCGGATTGTATTGCAGACCTTGAGAGAGAAGCAGTTGTATGCTAAGCTATCTAAGTGTGAGTTTTGGTTTGATCAAGTGACTTTTCTTGGTCATGTGGTTTTAGTAGATGGTATAAGAGTTGATCCGAGTAAAGTTGAGGCCATTTTGAATTGGAGTCCACCAAAGACTATGACAGAGGTTAGAAGTTTTCTGGGTTTGGTAGGCTATTATAGACGGTTTGTGAAAGGTTTTTCTTTGATAGCTACTCCACTCACCAGATTGCTTCGGAAGGGAGTTAGATTTGTGTGATCAAATCATTGTCAAGCAAGCTTTGAGCAGTTGAAGGAGATGTTGACTAAAGCTCCTGTTCTTACCTTGCCTGTGGAAGATAAACCATATGTGATTTACAGTGATGCTTCACATAGTGGTTTAGGTTGTGTTTTGATGCAGGAGGGTAGAGTCATAGCTTATACTTCTCGGCAGTTGAAGCCGCATGAGTTGAATTACCCGACGCATGATTTGGAGTTGACAGCCATAGTTTTTGCTTTGAAGATTTGGCGACATTACCTTTATTGAGAGAAGTGTTTTATTTATACGGATCACATGAGTTTGAAATACTTGGGGGTTCAGAGAGAGCTGAATCTTCGGCAAAGACAGTGGTTAGAGTTGATCAAAGACTACGACTGTTTGATTGATTATCATCCTGGTAAGTCAAATGTTGTTGCGGATGCCTTGAGTAGGAAGTCTTTGGCAGGTTTGACTACCTATTCGCTCTTGTTGCTTGTTGAGTTGAGAGCATTGCATGCTAGTTTTGAATAATATGATAATGGTGCTTTGTTAGCTCAGTTGCAATTGAGACCGGTGTTGTTGGATCAAATTAGAGAGGCTCAGTTGGCAGATGAAAGAATTCAGAAAGTTGTTTCGGATTTCCAAAAAGGGGAGAGTCAAAATTTTATTGTGAGGAATGATGGCAGTCTTTGGTACAAAGATAGATTGTGTGTTCCTAATGATGTGAGATTGAGAAAGATTATTTCGGAGGAAGCACATCAGTCGGCTTTTGCTATGCACCCTGGGAGTACTAAGATGTATCATGATTTGAAGCAACATTATTGGTGGTCAGGTATGAAGAGGGACATAGAGTTTGTATCCAAGTGTCTCACTTGTCAAAGGGTGAAGGCCAAGCACCAAGTTCCTTTGGGGTTGCTCCAACCTTTATCAGTGCTAGAGTGGAAATGGGAGTGAGTAATGATGGATTTTGTGACTAGTTTGCCTTTGACTCTGAAGAAGCATGATGCCTTTTGGGTGATTGTTGATCGATTGACAAAGACAGCTCATTTCCTTCCAGTTCGGATGGACTATTCTCTTGAGAAGTTGGATGAGCTGTATATCAGTGAGATTGTGAGATTGCATGGATTCCCAATTTCTTTGGTATCTGATCGATATCCTCGGTTTACTTCAAGGTTTTGGAAGAGTTTGCATACTGCTTTGGGATCTCAGTTACATTTTAGCACTACTTTTAATCCTCAGACAGATGGGCAGTCAGAAAGAGTGATACAGTTTTTAGAAGACATGTTGAGAAGTTGTGTCGTGGATTTCTCTGGGAGTTGGGACAGATTCTTGCCATTGATGGAATTTGCTTATAACAAAAGTCATCAGTCCAGCATTAGAATGGCACCTTATGAGGCATTGTATGGTAGAAGATGCAGAACGCCTCTATGTTGGAATGAGATTGGAGAAGGTAAGTTGGTTAGTCCCAATTTGATTAAAGAAACGGAAGAGAAAGTGAAGATAATTCAGGATCGTTTGAAAGTAGCTTCAGATCGACAGAAATCCTATTTAGATTTGAAGAGGAGAAACATAGAGTTTAGTGTTGGAGATAAAGTATTTTTGAAAGTGTCTCCTTGGAAGAGAATTTTGAGATTTGGCCACAAAGGAAAGTTGAGTCCTCATTTCATTGGTCCTTATGAGGTACTGGAGAGAGTTAGACCAGTGGCTTATCGACTCGCTTTGCCGCCTGATTTGGATAAAATCCATAATGCTTTCCATGTTTCTATGCTACGAAGGTACAGGTCAGACCCATCTCACGTTCTGTCAGTGGAATCTATTTAGGTGAGTCCAAATCTGACTTATGAGGAAGAACCATTGGCTATTTTGGCACATGGAGTGAAAGAGTTGAGAAAAAAGAAAGTGCCAATTGTGAAGGTTCTTTGGAAGAATCATGCAAAGGAAGAGGCAACTTGGGAGAATGAGCAATTGATGCGAGATCTGTATCCTTAGTTATTTCAGATTTCAGAATAGGTAATTTCGAGGACGAAATTATTTTGTAGAGGGGGAGAATTGTAATATCCCATATAGTACCCTAAATTTTTGGATATATTCATTGTTGAATTGGATTATATGATTTTAAGTGTATGTTTAATTAAGAAAGGAAAAAGGGAATAAGAGGAGGTGTGTATATGTTGTATATATGAGGATATATACAATATATATACAAGTCAATGGGTTTATTTTGGTCAAAAGATATTTTGATTAATTAAATGGATTTATTTAAGTTAGTGGAAGATGATGTAAGTGGGTTGAATATTATATTGGTATAATTGCTTGGTGGAGAGTAATTTGAGGAAGGTGGTTGTCTTAAGAGGTTGACTTTCTTTCTTTCTTTCTTTCTTCTTCTTCTTTCCTCTTCATCTTCTTCTTTCCTTCTAGTGAGCCGGCCACCCTTATCCACCAAAGGAAAAGAGATTTTGTTGCTTCCAAACTCAAGAGATTGAAGGTTTTCAAGAGATCAAGTTGGAGTTTTAAGGATTTTCTTCACTTTTGGTAAGTTTCCAACTTGTTTCTTTGTTTTCTTTTAAGTTGTGTTTATGGGTTTGTTAGAATGGTTGTTGTAGAGGTTTTTTTGGTGTGTTTGAACTGTTTTGTCTTGGTAACTTTCATTTTGGTTGGATTGAAGAGAAAAGGGTTAAGTTTGGTGAAAGAGACAAGAGTTATGGGTGTTGTGAGTTTGAGTTATGAGATATGGTTGATATTGTGTTTTGATGTTTGTAATTGAGTTGTTTTAAGGTTTACTCAAGTATTATATGGATTGTTGATGGTTTTGATTGAGTTTGTGTGTTGTTGTTATCGTTATTGGAAGATGTTTGTTGGATATGGTGTCGATTTCAGGGTTTTTGGCCTAACACGTCCATTAACACGGCCATGTCTTTGGGCGTGTCGTTGGTTCTATTTTCTGGGTTGGTGACACGAGCAATGACATACCCATGTCACTAAGCGTGTCACAGCTTCTGTGTTGTAGTAGCATTGTCACGTCCAGTGACACGCCAATGTCACTGAGCGTGTCATAGCTTCTGTGTTAGAGGAGAATTAACACGTGCAGTGACACGCCCATGTCACTGAGCATGTCAAAGCTTCTGTGTTGTGGGTTTAGGGCAATGTCAGGGACACACCCGTGTTGTTGAGCGTGTCAAGTGTAGAGTTTACCCTAGATAGCTCTCTTCCTTATTCTCTTATGTGTATCACTAAGTGAGTGTGTATGATCACCTTTGGATTAGGTTTTGAAGAGAATTGAGTTACCCTAGCCAAGGTTTGAGGGATATCTTGGAAGAGGAAGTTGATAGAGTGGTGTTGTTGCTTTAAGAGGTAAGTACAAACTTTGAATGATTGCATACAATTACATGGCATTGGGACTTAACACATTTAGTAGAGAAATGTGTTAAGTTAATTGATATATTATTGATGAATGAGTTATATATTTTGATATGTTGATGTGTCAATGCAATTGAGTAATGTGTTGTACATGAAAAGAAATGTTGAATAAAGTGATATGATATGTGAAAACATAATGTAACAAATTGATATTGATACAAAAGAGAAGAATGAGAAAAGATGAGAAAATGAGGATATAATAAGGCAATGAGCCTAGTTGATTATGAGAAATGAAATGAGAAATGAATTGTGAAAGAAAATGATAATGAGATAAATGAATTACTTGTGTGCCTAGTATGTTATTTAATTTTTAGAGTTCTGGGTTTAGCGGCATGCTTATGAATTGCTGGGCAGGTGAAAAGGCCGGGTTGTAAGCCGAGCCCAGCTGATAAATGTGAAATATAATGTTTTTGAGGTGAAAAGACCGGGTCATAAGCCTCAAAAATAGTAACAGTCTAGCCGGGTTGAGGAACAAGATACTGGGGCCCAAGGGTCTAGTCGGGGTGAGGTCCAAGAGACTGGGTCTGTTACATTATCCATGAATATATATTGCCTATGGGGCTAGACACAAGGTGTTAATATGGAACAAACAGTAACTCTGAACTTTGATTAGTATATTAGATTTCTTTTAGGCCCATGCTTGTCTTTGTTTTAATGTAAATTTTGAAATGTGATGCAAATGAGTAATATGTTGAGATATAATGTAATGACTTGAAATATATATTCAGATGTATTGTGTATGAGCATCGCATTGATCTTTATTGAATCAAAGTTTGTACCACTAAGATTTCTGCTTAGCGTAATTGTGGTTCATCGCGCAGGTGACAGGGTAGATACGGTTGTGCCGGAGAGCTCATCTAGATTGAGTCGAGTCTAGACTTGAGATTAGAGATAGATATGGGCATCAAGATCAGAGATGAACTTCCAGCATGTATAAATTCTATAATTTTGTAAACATTGATTTTGATATATATACATATGTATTTTCCGCTGCTTATTTAACAAATGTTTTGAACAGACTGTTTTGGATAAACTTTTGGGTAATGATGATATATATTTTTGTATTTTAATGAAGGAATGTTTTATCTATTATTTTCTATATAATAACTTAAATATTTTAAGTTTAGTTAGATTGATTTATAATGATTTGATGATAAAGTGATATAAGGGTTGTTTCATCTATTGTTATTTACAATATAGGGTAAATGTTGTTAGTTTATTCAGATTTTAGAAATGATGACTTTGGTTTTATGATGGGTTTGGTTTGTTTAAAATGGACTATGACACCCCTATATCCGATATACATATATTGCATATGTGTGTGTATGTGGTGTGCATATATTGGGTGTGGGGGTGTTACATTCCCTTTCCTCTAAAAATTGTATTATAGTATCATACCACGCATCATGGTCTGTATTAGTTTCCATAATTGTCTCTTATTCAAAGCAAGGAGTTGACGAACTGGTCAAAATCAAAGGCTTGAGAAATAACTTGACAGGGTTTTCCCATACCGAATCTAATGTGGCTAGGCATCAGCCATCTGGTTTTCTTCTCTTTGTATGTGTATAAACCTACACTCCTTAAAGTTCTTCTTCATCATGGTCAAGTAATGGTGGTATAGTTTTAATTTTTCTTCTTTCAACTCCCACTCTCCATTTACTTGGAATACTACTAGAAATGAATTGCCAAAAACTTCCACCTTATCCACCTTCATAATCATTAGTGTTTCCAAACCAAATATACATGCTTCGTACTCCACCATATTATTGGTTGCCCTGAATTTTAACTTTTTGGCTAAAGGGATAAGTTCCCCGTCGGGCGATTCTAGTATGACTCCCAAACCTGCTCCTTTCCTATTTACTGCTCCATCAAAATATATTTTCCATCCTTGTACTTCAATGGCCTCTAAATGTTCATCTGAAAATTTTAAGACTACCTCTTTGCTATCCAGTAATGGTTGTTGGGCCAGGAATTCTGCCACTGCTCTACCTTTGATTGTTTTCCTAGTTACATACTCAATCTCAAATTCTTCCAATATTATCAACCATCGCCCATACTTCCCAATCAATGATGGTGTCTCCCTTAAGTACTTCATTGGATCCAACCTGGAAATTGCTTGCACACTATAAGATTGAAAGTAATGCAGCAACTTCTTAGAAGACAAACCACAGCTATACAGGTCTTTTCAATGATACTATACTTAATTTCATAAGATAGGAGCTTTCTACTCAAATAGTAAACTGCATGCTCAATCCCTGACTCATCTGATTGGGCTAGCATGGCTCCTATTAACTCTTCCTCTACTGCTAAACCGGGTTTAGGTGGTTTCAAAACAGGTGGATTTAGTAGATACTCTTTTACTTGTTCAAAGGCCCTTTGACATTTTTCATTCCACAGGACCAGCTGATTCTTCTTAAGCAACATGAAGATAGGCTCACAGATTGTTGTAAGCTTTGCTATAAACCTGCTAATGTATTGTAATTTACCAATGAATCCTCTTCTCTCTCCATCTTAGGGGCTGGCATATCCCTGATTGCTTTAACTTTGTCAGGATCAATCTCAATGCCATTCGGACCAATTACATGTCCCAATAATTTGCCTGAGGTAACCATGAACACACACTTCTTCGGGTTTAATCTTAGCTTATATTTCAATGCTCTATGAAGAATAATTCTAAGTTTTAGAAGTATTGTTCCCTCGTATCTGATTTCACCATCATATCATCAACATATATTTTGACTTCTTTGTGCATCATGTCATGAAATAACGTGGTGGCCATCCTTTGGCAGGTTGCTCCAGTATTCTTCAAGCCAAACGGCATCACTATATAACAAAATATACCCCATGTAGTAATGAAAGCAGTTTTGACTTTATCCTCTTGGGCCATTAACACTTGGTTGTATCTAGAAAATCCATCTACAAATGAGTGTAGCACGCTAGAGGCTGCACTATCAATGAGAACATCTATATGGGGTAAAGGAAAATCATCTTTAGGGGAAGCCTTGTTTAAATCTCTATAGTCCACACAGACCCTAATTCTTCCATCTTTCTTTGGCACAGGTACTATGTTGGCTAGCCAATCTGGATATTCTATCACTTCAAGGAACTTAACTTGTATTTGTTTAGTGACCTTTTCTTTAACCAATTCAACCTACTCAGGTCTTAATCGCCTAAACTTTTGTTTGACAGGTTTCATGTGAGTGTAAGTAGGAATAAGATGTTCGGCTATGTCTCGATCTATTCCAGGCATATCCTCATAAGACCAAGCAAATACTTCTTCATATTTTTTAAATATTTTTTTAAATCTCTCTCTCTCTCTCATCAAGAGTAGGATGCTCATGTAACCGCTATTTGAATGTATGCAACCATCAGGAGAAACATCACACAAGTAAGCAAAATGAGACTTTATTGCATTCATTTTGGAAAAGAAAACATCATCATCCTTGTACAAAGCAGAAAAATTAAAATTAAAATCAAAATCAAAATCATTGTTCTCAAAATCATAAAGTAGAATATCTTCAAACTTCTCTTCAACCAGGGCAGCGATCTCCTCAGGAGTCTTCTCGGCTTTTAGGACAGCTTCCTTCTTCTTTTTTGGATTCGGCTCCTTGTTGGCTGGCAGGGTGAGCTCTTTCTTCACTTGTTCCACTAACTCAGTAACATCAGCAAAAATTTCAAAATTCGGGATCAACTTTCCCATGAACATGATTGGCACGGGCTTTTCTTGGAGTGGTCCCATGTCTGGAGCTTTGACAAAGATCTCTTCAAGTGGTGGGAAGCTCTTCTTATCACTCTTCTTTGGCTGGACATCTTTGTTGGCTTCTTTATACCCTAACCCTTTCTTGGAAGTTTGAGTTTTGAAATCTGGAAGCTTTGTCAAATCGGCCTTGCCCTTTCCAAGACCAGCTCCAGAAAGGTAGCCCATGTTCTTCATCATGTTCAAGACCTTAGAGTCCACTACTTCATCATCAGAAATTGCAGCTACTTGGAAACCATTGAGAGGCCTCTCCACCATTAGAGCATTAACAACCTCATTATCTTCGGCCTCAATGACCACTGTCTCATCTCCGTTAGAGAACTTGATCTTTTGATGAAGGGTGGAAGGAAATCCACCAAAAGGATGAAACCATGGTCGTCCCAAGAGTAAGGCAAAGGTAATAGGTATGTCCAAAATAAAAAATTCAATAATAGATTCAATTGGACCAACCTTGACAGCAGCTTTGAAAGTTCCTTCAGCATGTCTCTTGGTGTTGTCATAAGCCTGAATGGTTACCTCGGTTGGGTTTAGATCCCTTGTTGACATGGCTAGCTTTGGCAATATTTTAGGTGGACAAACATTTATGGTGAACCCATCATCAACCATTACACATGGAGTCCTTTTCCCTTTGATTTCTATTTTTATAAAGAGAGGGCGGATATGATCTTTCCCCTCTTTCAGTAAATCCGCATCTGAGAAAGATACCGCTCCCATATTAATTTTGCTCTTCTCTTGAATATCTTCACATTTCATTACTCCTTCAACTTTTATGAAGTTGATCAGCTCCTCCAGTGTTATGGAGGTGGAAATTGGCATGCTGGCCAAGGCCTTGGCTATAGTTTCTTGGTGCTTTTTAGAAGTAGCCAATAAATCCCAAATGCTAACGCTTGCTTAGGCTCTTTTCAATTGTTTGAGCACGGTATCATCTTCCTCTTCTTTATTCCCTACTTCAGCTTCCTTTCCTTTATTAACTTCTACCTCCTTAGGCGGTGGCCTTGCATAAGGCTTACCGAATCTAGTATTCATTACTTCATCTTCTTCGGGCTCGGATCAGGTCCATTCCTCCTTCTTGGGTACAAGATTGTCATCACTATCGCTTGAATCCCAAGACCCCTTCACAACACAAATTGCTACTTCTTTACCCACCATAACTTGTTTAACTTTGCTAGATACCACTTCTTTTTTGGTTGCTTCTTCATCCATATCTTGGAAAGAAGACAGGACAAAACTTTCATGCAAACCTCCTCCAATCATGAAGGTCACCGGTGGTAGTAATATATTGAGCCTCGATAATGGATTGTCTTTGGTGTTTGGCTTGTTGGACTTGGGCAGCTTCAAATTTTAGATCTCATGCGTCAACCTCGCACATCTATCGATATCATGTCCTTGCATTTGATGAAATTGACAAAATGCTTTAGTGTCAAAATTAGGTGGGAGAGGGTAAGGCAAAGGACGAGGATTTAAGGGTTGTAACAATCCCTTCTTTTGTAGCTTATTGAGGACCCAAGATAGTGGCTTCCCTAATTCTGAAAATTGCCTTCTTGTTCCTTGGCTAGTAGCATTAACACCAACTGCCTTTTGCATGCCTTGGTTACCAGACTGATAGTTTCCTTTCTCATTCCTTCTTGTTGAAAAGCGAATCTTCTCTCTTTTTCATTCTTCAATTTGCAGACCAGCTTGGAGAAGATCCTTGAAATCATGGATAAGTGTATGAGACATTCTTTCACGAAGACTAGGAAATACTCCTCTCACAATCATTCTTATTTGATCAAATTCATCGGGCCTCTTCTTGAGCAAAGCAGCCTTATTCCTCCATCTCTTCACATAGTCCATAAAATTCTCATTTGGCCTTTGTCTAATGGACTCCACTTCCATTAAGGTAACTTCCATTTCGACATTGTATCCATAATGTTGAATGAAGGCCTTGTATAGTAGATCCCAAATCTTTTGCGCACCTTCATCTAAGGTATTGAACCAGTTTTGGATAACAGGATCCAATGAGAGCATAAAGTACCATAGAGTTTAATCCTTAGTAGCTCTGGCAGACTATATAGCAGTGATATACTGCTTCACATGGAGGTGAGAATTTTCGGTTCCATCAAACTTTGCAAAGGATGACATCTTAAATTTGTACGGAACTTCTTCATCTAACTCAAATAATTTGTCAACTTCAGACATTTCTTCGATTTTCAGCTTCTTCTCAAATTTCTTTTCCAAGTCCGCAATCATCTTATCAACATCAAACGTTTTGGTTTTCTCCATAATTGACCTTTCAACAATCTTCGGTTCTTTCTTCTTGTCTTGAGGATCTTAGAAGTATTAAGCCCAATCATCATCATCATCAATGATCTCCTTATCGTCATCAAAAACCACTTCACCAACTTTAGCCTTCCCCTTGTCCTTTGGCTTCTTAGTGCTAGCAGATGCTTTGGCATTATTTCCTAAAATGGCAGCCAATTGGTTCTTCATGGTCTTAGCCAGGGCCTCTTTTATTTCTTCCATCTTGGCATTGAAGGCGTCATCCACCATTCTTTGAATTTGTTCAGGCTCCATTGCTTTTGGTGAACAAGTGATTGAGTCGTTGCTAGATTCTTCATTTTCGGCGTAAGTCAGATTTTTGTAAGCTTTTGAACTATCATAATCCAAGGCTATGAGCCAGAAGGGATTAATGATATGAGATGCAAATGTATGCATGTATGCATGTATGCACAAACAATGAACAAACAAGGATAAATAGGACGTTCCTTCCAACCTTATAACATCGACACATGAATGGCAAGTCTCTTTTCCTAGGTAATATAGTTAACAAAATATCAACACGAGGTATTTTGTTTTTGAATATTTTCCTCGGACGTTTCAACCAAAAGTTATATTTTCAAAATGGAAATCAGTTCATGATAATTCCCATTAATTAGGTTCTAATCCATTCAACCAACTAAAGTAGCTTTTATGCTATATTGAATTAAAACTAAATTAAGAGGTTTATTACAAATAGATTTCTCACTTGAAAAAGTAACTAATGATTCATACCAAAAACAAGCCCGTGATTAATAATTCTTAGTATAAACTAGGCTCACAATTGATTTTTGGTATTTTCATAATTGACCTAAATAATTTTACAAGCTCTTTGTAAGAAAAGGTTAGATGAAAATAATTTTTTTTCTAAGCCCATCGTAAAAGGATTTTAGAAAAAATGGATTTCGGGATTTGTATTTGAGTCGTGAGAAAATGAATTTTTGATTTGTTTTTAGAAAAGTTTTATATCCAAAGACCATCTTGAAAAGTTTTAAAAATTGCTTTTGTCTTTTGGAATTTAAAGAAAAATTTATTTTGAACTTACAATATACTTAGTTCATATTAGAAAGAGAAAATCCAAATAAGCCATGATTTAAGCTAAGATAAATTAACCATAGTCAAACAACATGCATTTGGGGTAAAAACCTAAGGAAAGTAACTAGGCCAATTACATGAGTTTTAGTCTTTGGGTAAAAAGGCTTAGGTTTCCAAAGCAAGTTTATACCAAATGGTACAAGGCTATGAGTGGTTATGCCTTGCTCGATCTCTATACCTTGAGTGAAAGTATGGAATCCCTCACACAACACAACACGGGTAACACAGGCATCCTAACTCACGCACATAATGCAATCTAATATGATGCAATAGATAATATCATGATAAGAAAGAATAGAATAATAAAAAGACCAATGGAATCAACTTCTCTTATCCCCAGTGGAGTCGCCACTGTGAGCGGGGATTTTTGCCCCCACTCTCGATGGAATGGTTCTTGTGACTTCAGCACTATTTAGGCTCGGGGCCTTAGAGAACACAGGCCAAAGGCCGAAGAAAATGGAGTCGCCACCCGGACGGGCCGAGAAAAAGAAAGGGGTGGATGACTGGATTCCTAAGAAATCTCCAACTCCCTAATGGGTTCGAAAAGTTAGGTACGTGTGGGGAAGGTGAGAAATGTCCCAGCACCCCCATAATGCCCGGTTCATTAGAACCGGCCTCCTTTGCAGGTCTTAATATTATAAAATTCTTAAATATAACAATATTATCCAAACTACATACAACAATTAAAATAAAGCATCATTATATTAAAATCAAAGAAATGTCCAAACAAAACAAATAAATGGACACCCATCCAAGGATGGAAACATGTCCTTACATCGTCCATGTCTAAAACTAAATAAGACACCCACCAAAAAGTGGAAACGTGTCCTTTATATTGGTCCAAAAACTTTAAAATAAAATAAATTACATGATGGTCACGACATGAAGTACTCAAAAATATGGAAACATACCTTTTACCATATTTTGAAATCAAAATAAATCAATAAAAGTAAACAACCATTCATCATAAATAAATCATTCATTAAAGACATCAAACATCAATCATAATATATAATAAACATTCATCCAATTTAAATAAAATAGTAAATATATTAACTTTAGGGGTTCATGCATCAATTAGGGTTTCTAGGGTTTTATATTTAATAAATAGGGTTTTGCTTATACTTGTTTAATTAGTTGAGAAATATTTTTGTAATATCCCAATGTATGCCCTAGAAGTTTTAATACAATTATTGTTTGATTTGAATTTAATGTACATATGTTTTTGCAAAGGAAATGATTGTGTTAATGAAATGTATATGTTGTATATATGTTAATATATATAACATATATGTTGGTCAAATGGAGAGTCAAGGGAAGAAGATATTTTATTTGGGATGATGTGAAATTACTTCAATGGGCATATAAGTGACAAAGGTTAAGTTAAATGGATGAGGGCATTTAGGTAATTGCTTGGCTAGAATTGCTTGGTGGAGATTTAAAGAAGAAAAGAAGTTGACTTGTGTGTATTTTTCTTTTCTTCTCCTTTGTGTGCCGGCTATCCAAGAAAAGAGAGAGCAAGAGAGGTATTCTTAATGCTAGAATCAAATTGAAGGAGGAATCAAAGGTTTTGGTTGGAGATTTGTGAAATTTCTTCATTTAAGGTAAGTACTCTCTTGTTTCTTTTTGTTATTTTGAAGTTGAGTATAAGATGAGTTATAGTTTGTTGATATTATGACTTGGTGTGTTTGAGATGTGTTTACAAGTGTTGAAATTGATTGTAAGTTAAAAGAAATTGAATTGGTGTTGGTTTTGTTTTGAAGATGGTGAGTTAAGTGGATGTTGATGTTGAAAGATCAAGAGTGAAGTTGGTTTTAGGGTTTTGAAGTGGTAAATGATTATATGTATGGTTAATGTGGATATTGTGTTAAACATGCAAAATAAGTGTTAATGACTTTGATTACATTCATTTGAATGAGTTTATGTTGTGCATAATGTGTTTAATTTCAATCAAAAGAGTGTTGGCTATGGTTAGGGTTCTTGTTCATAAGAGACACGGCCAAACCTAAGAAGAGACACGGCCAAAACTAAAGGATTTTTGAGAGACACGGCCAAGTCTATGGAAATTTGGCAGTGTTGGATGATTTTTGGAGAGGACACGGCCGTGTCCCTTGCCCATGTTTGATTCTGTTGCTTTTGGTTGAGAGACGCGGCCACAAGCTTGGTCGTGTCCCTTGAGTGTGTTGGTTACTGTGTTTGGTTTTTGTTCTTCTTGCATTGATGAGATTGAACATACATTTGATTATGCATATGACACTATATGAACAATGTTATGTTATATGCATTGTGAATCTTGTGAATGATAAGATGCTATATGAAATGATATGAAGCCATTGTGATTGGTTATGATAACTCAAATGTGATGTGAAGACATTGTAATTGGCTATGATGATTCCATTGAAAGAACATAAGGCATGTTTGCCTAATTGATGATGAGATTTGAGAATGAAATAATAAATGAATTGTGTGTCTAATGTGTTATTCATTTTCAGAGTTTTGTTATTGGTGGCATGCCTATTGGTAACATTCTCTAGAAGTTAGGTTGGATTTGATCCTTGAAGCCTAATTGAGATGTTACAACCCTTGAAGCTAGGTTGGGTTGGTTCTTGAAGCCATGTTGGGTTGATACTTAGCATCTTTGTTCCCCTTGAAGCTTGGTTGAACCTAAATCCTTGAAGCCTAGTTGGGTTTATGATAATGATAAATGTGATAACAAAACCAAAGCATTAACTCTGAAAATTGAATGGCATATTAGAGTGTTTTGGGCCCATGCTTGTCTTTGTATATAATGTGGTTCTTGAATGGTAAAATCATTGGAACTATGAAGATGTAATATGAATATTGTTATGACATCGAATGTAGTGTGATGTGGTAATGTGATGTGCTTTTATGTGTATGGTTTATGAAATATAAAGGTGTGATGTTAGCTTTTCACCTATGATGTTAACTTTATAATTTAGATGTGTATCATTGCATTGCCTTAAAGTATAGTGTTGGTATATTTTGTACTACTAAGCCGATGGCTTAGCGCGATAGTGTTTAATCGCGCAGGTGACAGAGTTGAACCTGAGACTTCTTCGAGACCGAGTGAGAGTAGACATTGAAGAGTTCATTTTGGGACTTAAAGATCAGAGAAGAGCTGCCAATCATGTATATATTCTATGTTTTATAAACTTTGATTTATAACATATTTGTAATAACTTCCACTGTGAATTAATAAATGTTTTTATATATGGTGTCGTTTGGATTTCTTTTAAATGTTTAAGATTGATTGCACTTATTTATAAAGATATTTGTTGTGTTTTTTTTTAAACTGTGGCATTTTCTATATTCAGTATACGTATTTTATGATCGTTTAAGCATGCTTGGTACGTATACGGGATATATGGGTGTTACAATTTTAAAATAATAACATAGCTACTGGATGTTTTAAAGATTTAGGGTTTTGGATGTTTTTAGAAAATAATGCTACTGTGATTTAAAGAAATAGGTTTGATTAGGGTTTAAAGCAAACAGATTGTTGTTTTGATTTTTAGAAAAATGTAATTAGGATTTCAGATTTGAAAAACATGTTTTAAGGCTATTAAAGTTTCAGGGTTTTACGGTTAAGATATTAGGGTTTTGTGGTTTGAAATCTTGATTCTATAGATTATGATTTTGAATTTATAATTTGATGTTTTTCTGTGATCAAAGTTGAGTGTGCTTTTAATATTGACTATATCAACTACTTATGTATTTTTAGGTGAAACTAATATACAAAGCCAAATTTATTGTTGAAAGATTAAAAATAGCTCACTGAATAAAATTATAATAAAATAGCTACTATAGAAGTTTGGAAACGAAATTAATTAAGAATTAGGGTTTGAATAACTTAGGGTTTATGAAATTAGATTTGTGTTGAATGATTATATTATTTACTTTAATTAAGACCTTAAGTATTGTATGAACTAATTCATGCTACTGCCTAAACTAAATTGAAGGAAGAATTAAATAACTAAGGCAGTGTGATGATGGCTTAAAAGGTGAAGATGATTAATGATTCAATAAACTAAAGTTAGAGCAATTTACCTACGTTTGAAGGCTCCACCAAATTTGAAGAGATTGAACCAAGCTGTTGCCTACTTCAAATTTAATTTTGGTTGAGCAAAGCAATCTGGAGATGATTGATTATTGCCTCCTTTGCTTGCTGTCTCTTAAATTTCTCCTTGCTTGCTAGGGTTTTCTTTTGGCCGAGAGAATTTTTGAGAGTCCCAAGTTTGGTTCCTAGTTTCTTTTTTTTTTTGAAAGATCTAAGTTCAGTCTCCCAAAATCTAGATCCCTTTCTAAAGTGTTTTAATGTGGTATTTATAGGAAAAAATCCAAACCTAATTCTAATTGTCTAAGGAAATTAAAACCATTTAGGAAAAGAGCCCAATTCACCATAGGAATTTGGCCCAAGCCAATTCACTTTCGGCGACGAAAAATTTTGGTCGCCAATTTTTATTTATTTATTTATTATTTATTTATATTTTTTTTACTTTACTAATATTACCTTTTTTATTTTTATTAAAAATTAAAAATAAAAATAAAAATTATTTAATTAAAATACCAAAAAAATTATTTTGGACTATAAAAAATATTGGACCAGACTGGGTCTACAATTTGTACTTACCTCTAAAAGCAATAAAATAAGCTCAGACACCACTTTCAACCTTCTTTTCCAAGATATCCCTCAACACTTGGATTGGGCAACTCAAGTCTCCTCAAAGCATAAACCAAATGTGATTATAAATAATCACTTAGTAACACACTTAAAGGCATATACATAACCTCTCAACACAAGGATAAGAAACACAAAGGAAAATAAGGACAAGAACTATCTATTTGCAAAATCTACAAATGACACGCTCAACAACACGGGAATGTCAATGACAGTGCCCTAAACCCACATCATAGAAGCTTTGACACGCTCAGTGACATGGGAGTGTCAATGACTGTGTCCTTAGCTCTGCATTATAGCAGATAAGACACATCCAAAGACATGGGCGTGTCCCTGCCCGTGCCAAAACTCCTACATCACTGTAGCTATGACACGCTCAGTGACATGGGTGTGTGGCACATGACAATACTATAACATTACAGAAGCTGTGACACGCTCAGTGACATGGGCATGTCACTCCACATGTTACCAATACTGAAAATAGAACCATCGACACACCCAAAGACATGGCTATGTCTTCAGGCGTGTCAGGCCAAATTTCTGATATCAACACATATTTGTCACATCCAAAGTTATCTTTCTTTTCCCTTTCCAACTGTAATATCCTAAAATTTTTGAAAATTTCTAATTTTTGAAAATTTTGATAAAATAAATTAAAATTTAAAAAGATAAATTAAATTAATGGTTTTAAATGAAAAATGAAGGGATTTTAAATGAAAAAGTGGAATATATATGTGATATATATGCAAAATATATGTAACATATAAAAGTCAACACTTTTTAAAAGAAAAGTCAAAGTCCAATGGCATTTTGTAAATAAATTTTAGAAATTTAAAATTAATAAAATAATTCAAAAATAAATTATTTTTGAATGGAAGAGGAAAATTAGGACTTTTAATTTATTAAATAATTAATTAATTAATTATTAAATTATTTTAGTATATATATATGGTTTAAAATAAAGATGAAAGGAAAAAAAATTAAAAAAGCCTTCTTCTTCTTCTTCTCCACAAGGGCCGAAACTCCATAGGAGTCTAAACCAAGATTTTGATTCTTCCATACACCAAGGATTGAAAGAATTTTAAGGATTCAAGTGGAGTTTTAGAAGTTTCTTCATCAATTAGTAAGTTTCCAACTCTTTTCTTTGAATTTCATGGAAATTTTATTTATGTGAGTTTTGGACTTTTGAAGTAGTATGTTATAATTGTTGAAATTGGTGTGTATGATGTTATTTTGGGTAGTTAATAATGATTTTAAGGTTAGATTGAAGAGATGATGGAGTTTGGATAAAGAATGGTGAAGAGAGAGAATTTAGGGTTATGAATTTTTGGGGTTTTGGAAACATGAGCTTTAATTGTGCAAATTGGTTCTAAATGTGTTGTTTTAATTCATAAACAAGTATTTTAAAGTCAAATATTGGATTTGGTTGTGTTTGGTTGGAGTTTGAGAATGGAAGTGGAGATTTAGGCACTTTTCCAAAGTGGTTGAATTGTGTGATTTTATTTGTTTAAACATGTTGTTTAGTGTTAAAAGTGATTAATATAAGCTTGAAATGAGTAATGGATTGTGTTGGAATGGAAAACCTTCAATGGGGGAAGGTTATACCATTTTTGAGATTTTGTGTATAAGAATGTATTTTTATAATGTAAATGATTTAAATGTATTAAAATATATTTTTAATAATATAAATAAACTTAAAGCACTAATTTAATTATAGTAGAATGGAATTCTAATGTTAAAGTAAGGAAAGGCTAAATTTTTAGAAATTTGTAGGAGTGATGTTTAATTATGGTTAAATATTGGAAATACCATTAAATGTGATACTAAATGATTATTTGCTATCATATTTGGTTTAGGCATTGAGGGAAGTTGATTTGCTTCATCCAAGTGGTGAAGGAAAAGTTGGAAAGATAGGATTGGAGGTTATTTTAAGCTTGCTTTGGGTTGCTAGTGGAGGTATGTACAAACTTTGAATATATTGTTTATATTTGCATGACATTTGGGCTTAACAAATTTTGGTTGAAAAATGTGTTAAGCTACATGGTACATTGATTGTGTATAAATAATGTTGTATGACATTTGTAATATCATATATGTGTTAAATGCATTGTGAAAAGCCATTGATAATGGCTAAATTTTGTAAAATGTGAAAAATGAATATTATGTGGAAATATCCAAAGTAATTGGGTAATGTGTTGTAAATGCAAAAATGAGATATGTGGTATAATGAAATAAATTGATATTGATAAAAATGAGAAAAATGAGAAAAGTGAGAAAAATGAGAAAGATGGGAAAAATGAGAAAAGTGAGAAAAAAAAGTGAAAATAAGGCAATGTGCCTAGATTGAATATGTGAAAATGAGAAAGAGATTAATAATGAGAAATATGAATAATATTGTGTGTCTAGTATGTTATTCAATTTTCAGAGTTCTGTGTTTGGTGGCATGCCTATGATTGCCTACGGGCTAGGCGTCGGGCGTTATTGTGAAAATATTTTTTAGGTGAAAAGACTGGGTCGTAAGCCTCAAAAACAAATAATTAAAGCTAGGATGAGTGAAAAGACTAGGTCGTAAGCTCATGCCTAGTTGGAATATTCCATTGATATATTGCCTACGGGGCTAGACACATGGTGTCATTATAGACCAAAACAGTAACTCTGGAATTTGAATAGCATGTTAGTTATCTTTGGGCCCATATTTGTGTTTGTTTATATGTGAATTGTGATTATGAAATATTTGAAAAAATAATAAAAAAATGAAATGATGTGACATATATATATGCATTGTGCATTGACTTTTATTATTATTATCAAAGTTTGTACCACTAGACTTCGGCTTAGCACGATTGTTTCCATCATGCAAGTGACAGGGTAGACTCAGCTGAGCCAGAGAGTTCTTCTAAACCAGGTCGGGTCTAGACTTGTAGTTGAGCTTATTGAGTTGTTATCGAGATCAGAAACACTGTCAGCATCATGTAATATTTTGAGTATTATGCATAATATATTATGTTTTAGATTTTATGTATTGTATATTATAAAGAATATTTGGGTCAATGTATTTGAAATGGAAGAGTAAATGTGTTTTAAATTATATATATCTATATATATATGTTTGAGAAACTTGGTAAAATTGAGGAGTATGGTTGAGATGGAGATTTGAAATTATTTGGAAGTGTTTTCTTTTCGCAGGTTGTGTTTTGCTGAATTTTGGGATGTCCAAATAACAGACAAAACTCTGGCGAATTTTTTCCAGAGATTTTTAAATATAATATTTATTTTGGGTTCCTATAACAAGTAAAGAATATTTATATGCTATTTAATTTTATATATTTAGAATTTGAAATTTTAAATTGGAAATGTGAAAAATTTTTATTAAACCGGTCTGTGACATTTTTGTACCGTATATACGTATTTTACATATGCTGAAAATATATATTGTACGTATATGGGGTATAAGGGTGTTACACCAACTCTATTCAAACTCAACCAAATCTATTATTTTACAATAAAATACTTATATATACATCAAAACAACTCAGTTAAAAGCAAAATACACAATTTAAAATTATGACTTCACAACTAAAAAGTTACATAACCCAAAATTCTTACTCTCTTCACCAAAAGTTAACCATTTCTTCAATCCAACCCTAAAATCATAGTTAACTACTCAAAACAACTTCATACATACTAATACCAACCATTAAAACATAATACACTAAATATCCAATTCACACATATACAAACTTTCATAGAAAATTAAGGAAACGAGTTAGAAACTTACCAAATATGGAGAAAATCCCCAAAACTCCAACACGTACACTTGAAATCCTTCAATAACTTGAGCTTAGAAGAGACAAATCCTTCCTTCCCTCTAATGGATAAAACCGGCTTCAATGGAGAAAGAAGAAGAAGATGATGATCCATACTTATCTCTATCGAACTATTACACTTTTAACCACTTAATTTTCCACTTTAATTATCCACCAAGTAAAATATATTATTACTTAATTAACATCAAAAATTATCTTCCACTAACTATACAATTTACTTTTCAATAATTTAAAATAACATTTGACTAATTTAAAATATTGACTTGTATATGTTATGTATATCTACATATATATTTCATATACACATTTTACTTTTTTCACTTAAATATATTTATTTATTTTTTATTTTTTTATTAAATTATTTATTTAATTTTCAAAAATTAAAATTTTTAAAATTTTGAAATATTACAATTCTCTCCCTCTAAAATAATAAATTTCATCCTCGAAATTATGCTCTCAAGTCTGGAACAACTGGGGATACTGACTCCGCATCATTCGCTCACGCTCCCATATTGCTTCCTCAATGGCATGATTCCTCCAAAGAACTTTCACTAGTGGTACCTTCTTATTCCTCAACTCTTTCACTTTTCGTGCCAAGATCGCCACTGGTTCTTCATCATAAGTCAAATATGGACTCACCTCAATTGACTCTACTGACAAGATGTGAGATGGGTCTGACTTGCACCTCTGAAGCATAAAGACATAGAAGACATTATGAATTTAATCCAACTTAGGCGGCAAAGCCAGTTTATAAGCCACTGGACCAATTCTCTCCAGTACCTCATATGGTCCTATGAAATGAGGACTCAACTTTCGTTTGCGACCAAATCTCAAAATTTTCTTCCAAGTAGACACTTTCAAAAATACTTTATCTCTAACACTGAACTCTATGTCTCTTCTTTTTAAATTTGAATATGATTTCTGTCGGTCTGAGGTTGCTTTTAGACAACCTCGAATCACCTTCACTTTCTCTTCTGTTTTCTTAATCAAATCGAGACCGACCGACTTACCTTCTCCAATCTCATCCCAACATAGAGGTGTCATGCACTCCTATCATACAATGCCTCATAAGGTGCCATCCCAATACTGGACTGATGACTGTTGTTATAAGCAAACTCAATCAGCGGTAAGAATCTGTCCCGGCTCCTAGTGAAATCAATGATATAGGTCCTCAACATGTCCTCTAAAATATATATAACTCTCTCTGACTGTCCATCTGTCTGAGGATGGAAAGCAATACTAAAATGTAACTGAGAGCCTAAAGCGTCCTGCAAACTCCTCCACAATCTCGATATACACCGAGAATCTCGGTCAGATACCAAATGTAACACCCCGATACCCTATATAAGTACTATGCGTATACCTAGTATACATACAGTAAATATATAAAGTATAAGGTTGTCACTTTTCGTTACCTTTTAAAAACCTGTAACAGAGTTCAAACCATAATACATTAATTTAAATAACATTTACAAAATCATTATCTTTATCAAAAACTTCATTTATACATATAAATACTCTCTCGTCAGAAATACATCATAATTAAAGTTTATACATGTATGCATTACCCTCTAGTTGGTCTCGACAAACTTTACTCTTCTTGTGGCATAACAAAAGACTTCATATCTTCCATCTATATACCTGCGCGAATAAACACCCGCGCTAAGCCCGAGAGCTTAGTAGTCCAACTATAAAATATAAACATATAGTATAGAAGTATTGACATATAATGATACATCAATTCAATATATAATTAGTTCTTATCATATCTTCTTTTCTTTTTAATTTCATCTTTAATATATCCTAGCTAATTTCAAATATGATGTACATATATACATAATATTATCACCAACCCCAATGCATCACCAATACTCAAAACCAATATATTAATACCCCTACATTATATATACCATACCAATCATTATTGCAATACACAAATTATATATCATACATTTACAATAAAGACAACCTTTATCATCAACCACAATTCATTTACATATTACACTTAATAACATTATATTATTCACAATTCACCAAGCATAATTCATTATTAATACTCACAATCAATATTTCAATACTTGCAATTCACATTGACAATAAAGACAGACTCGGGCCCAAAACCCTAATATGTTATTCAAAGTTCAGAGTTACTGCTTTGGTTCATAGTCACAATCATCACGCCCGTAGGCAATGTATATACATGTATCTCTATCCATGGATAGTGTAACAGACCCAGTCTCTTGGACCATCAACTCAACACATATGAGGAGATCCTCAACCCGGCAAGACTGTTACAAATCATATATCTCATATTCACAATTCTCATAGTGTAACAGACCCAGTCTCTTGGACCATCAACTCAACACATATGAGGAGATCCTCAACCCGGCAAGACTGTTACCTTTCATCATTTCTTAGGCATGCCACCCAAATCCAGAACTCTGAAACTGAATAACATATTAAACAAACAATTCATTTATTATTTCATTATCAATCTCATCATCAATTAGGCCAACATGCCTTATCTCTTTCAATTGAATTATCATAGCCAATCACAATGGCTTCATATCATATCATATCTCAATCCATATGATACATATAGCATCATTGATATCACATTTCAAAGTATATTATTCATATAATACATTGCCATACACAAGATTCACAATGCATATAACATAACATTTTCTCACTTCTCAAAACACATTAACATCATTCATTACTAGAGCATTTATCATAACAAATTGCACATACCTTAAGAATGATCCTCATTTCTTCCTACCTTTCCCATTTCATATTTCATCCTTTATATATATTCTTCATTTACATTCACAATATAATAGCTTATTTAACACTTTCATCCCAATGTGTTAATGTTCAAAGACATATAAGGATATACAATCAAATAGGGTTTATGCTTACCTTGTTAATGATCTTCACATCCTTCACATCATTCAATCATCACCTTAGTCCAATTATGTTAACAATATAATAGATCACTTAACACATTTGCAAACAAATGTGTTAAGCCTCAAATTATGTAATTAAATACAATCATATGTATTGGTACTTACCTCAAGAACTAGTCCCATCAATCTATACATTTCTTTTCTTTCCAAGAATTCTCCACATTTAGGTTAATGCAACCCAATCTCTTCAAAACCTAATCCAAAGGAATATTAGCAAAATGACCATATGAATAGTACATTCTGGTTTAAGACTCCATTTTATCCTTATTTTGAAAAATTGTATAAATTAATCTACTTGACTAAAAATTCTAAAATTTTTACAGAATTTAGTTTTGTATCTTAAAATCATTCCTTTAAAATTTCAGATCAAACTGAACACAAAATCTTGGTCAAATAGTTCACCTAACCAGACTGCCCCAATTGCCCTGCATCCTGGCAGCAGTTCTGAACTTTGTGAATTCCATAAATCAAATTCAATCAACGTGGTTCCAAATTATTTTTCTCAAATATTAGACTCACTAAGCAACAACATATCCAAAATTCAATTGGATATGATTTTTCTACATTTTATTAAAAATCCCGAAATATAGCTGTCTCAGTTAAGGTACCTGCTGGAACAGGTCTAATAAAAATAATCTTTCTAAACTCATAACCATTCCAAAATCGAATCAACATATTTTTCAGTCATTCTAGACTCATAGAGTCACAACATATCAAAAATTCACTTCAAGAACATTTTTCTATAATTAATTAAAAATCATACAAGTCACAGCCTTTACTAATTGTAAAACAGAAAAAAATTCACTAAACACAACTCTTACTCTTCCATCACCAACACCAACCTAGCTTCTTATCTTTAATTCCATTTCAACACTTTTACACACACCATACACAAACACACTCCATCAACCATCCATATCAACTCACCAATCCCAAACACAATTTCAAAAGAACAAAGGAAAATCAAGAGAAAGAACTTACCTAAGTTGTTGAATTCCACAAATCTTCAATTAAATCCTTTGATTCTCCCTTCAATTTGATGTTAGAATTAAACAAATCTCACTTTGCTCTCTCTTGTCTAAGGAGGAGCCAACCAACGTGGAGAAGAGAAGAAGAAGAAGAAGGAAATGAAGAAAAGACAAAATATCACCTCTTTAAATCTCCACCAAGTGATTCAACAAGAGTAATTACCTAAACACCCTTATACCATTTGTCTTGATTACCATTCATTACATGCCCTTTATAGTAACTTCACACTTAACAAAAATAAATATCTTCTTTCCTTGACTCTTCATTTTGACCAACTTATATGTTATATATATCATCATATACACAACATATACCATTCTCTCTAAACCCTAAATTCTTTCCCAAATCACATATACATAAACATTCTTTTCTCTATTTCTTTTCTCTTGTAATGTAACACATATATTCAATCCAATTATATAACAACAACAACAACATAATCACAACTTCTAGGGCATATATGAGGATATTACAATTCTCTCCCCCTTAAATAATTTTGTCCTCGAAATTATCAGTACCATAACAATTTATTCTTAACAAAATACTATCTTAACTCCCATATGAAGTTAATTATACGCTTAAGTCATTATATCATCAAATCATATAACTCCAACTCTCCTCTTTAGAATCAACCACCTTCTTTAAATTCTATAACTCATCATTCTATATGTTTATACATCTGGTTACTTTCTTAATCAAACATTCAAAAGATCACATTACATTTCCTATTAATATCTTTATACCAGAATCAGATCATCATATAGCACAATAATACTTTGTCAAATCTTTATATTTAATATATTTTGTTATTTCACCTCTGTATAATTACTCTCTTAACTTTAACATTAAAAACCATTGACTTATATCTGAACATTAATTATCCCTTCATTACAATCACTGTCTAAATAGACATTTATCACTCTCAATAGATAACAAAATCCTGATTTTTCATAAATGGAGTTATTTCTTTAGCATGCTTTTCACTTAACTTACATATTAATACATTATCTTTCAACTTATTTTATAGATAACCAATCTTTTTCTCTTCTTATCATGATTAACAATTACTATACTCCACTCATTCATGTCCAATCATACTTTAAAATTTACATCATATACATTATCATGTAAATACCTATTTTCTTAATACAACTATACACATTAAATTTTATTAATGATCCATAATCTTAGCCAAATCCAGATCAATTAATCTATCTCTCACAATATACCCACGTTCCAATCTTGTTCAATTCCAACCAACGATTAAGTAATCTAACTTATCATGAAATTTCACAATTTTCATATAAGTATAAATATAACTTAATTCCATAAGAGCAAACTTATATTCAATTTCTGCTCTCTTTCAATCTATTTTCAGTCAAATCATCATGATAACAAATCACTTCTAATATCTTTTAATATACACATAGTTTATTCTTTATTATCTTAGTATAATTTCCACCAATTCTCATAAAAATGTTATATCATACTTAATATCTATAATTCATTCACTCAAACTTTGAGTTCATTCCCTTAAACCTCATGTTACATACCATAAACATATTCAGTATAACTTTCATTCATATAATATAATTTCTCCCTTTTACTAACTCTTCACATTTCCTATCATTGGTATATTTATTTTGATTACCTTTTTGTCATATTATCCATAACTCAACACATTTCAAAATTTTTTATTTTTTATTTTTAATTTTTTTTTCACAGTTATAACCAAATTCTTAACATAAAAAAAATAATAATAATAAGGTACAACTTTAACCATCATAATTTTTAACTATACTTCTCAAACAAAATTGTCAACCTCACCAAATCCATATTACAATCATTATATCTAAGATCCAAATCCATGGATAACAAATTAACCGATCCAAAATACTGAACAAAACACATGACTTTAAGAGATTAATATTCAAACCTAGAACTTTCAATTCAATACTGTTCTTTTATAATTCTATTCTCAATCTTAACATTTTTAGTATAACAGAAGTTAACACATTCCAACTTCGTTTCAACCAATTTGTATTCGCTTATATGATCCTTATCAACTTAACTCATGCTTTAACAATATTACTATATACATATTCAATCATATACAGTTCTTATACAATTTCTATTCATCACTTCATTTCTAATCCATCTACAATCTCTTATAATATAATTACATAGAACTTTTCATATGTGAATACTTTGAAACTCTAAATATAATATAATCATCAAGTTCAATACTCATTATAACAATTTCCACTGTCCAATATTACTCAAGCTCTTTCCATTCTCACTTCCATCACATAATCCATCTAGCTTTACACAGTTCAAGACCTAATCTCTCTTAGGTCCACTAATACATATAACATTGTTTTTCCATATCACTAATTCTATAATTATACCACATATATCTTCATAAGCCATCCTCATAATGTGATTCACAAATGTGTTTATATATCATAATTTCATTCATATTGGAAAACTCAATTCACATATCATATACATGTATACACTTAATTATATGCTCTTATAGTATTTTCCTTTTTCATACATTCAATACAAATTTAGTGTTTATCATTTTCTTTTAAACACTATCCTTCTCATTCTTCCAATATGATATAAAGTATTTATTCACACTACAAACATATATATTCCGACTATAGTAACACTTCATATTCATCTCAGTCACATTCCCAATGTGACATCTCTTTCACTTTCGTCTTTAAAAATATTTAGTACACTCCCATATTCATTCTTACCCTGTTCAGTAAAATGACTTAAAATAACTCATTTCTATTTACTTATCCACTTCCTTGATTATTTCAAAACAAATTCTCATACTATCAATCACATTACTCAATTCATAATACTTCCATATGCAATACTAGTCATTTCACTTAGCTCATGCATTGCATATACAGTTAACTATCAATATCCCAATAATCTTTATCAAATTCCACTAAAACTTTAACTTCTCAATTTACTACTTCGTTTAAGCTTTAATTTGCCAAACTCATCTTTTCTATCATCACTTTAAAAACATCTTACAAATATATATCACAAAGCAATATTAAAACATATAATTTCCACAATCATAAAGCTCACTTCAAAAATCTCAAATATCACATATTATCACCATTACCATGAGCTTTCACAATATCCAAGCATCTCACATTTCTAACATTGAATTTACTATGCTCGCATTATAGTAACAATACTAAGTTATATTCTTACTTAACCACTATCATCTCTTTTTCCTTTAAACACAACCTTAACTGTATACACATCCCAACTTTACATAATCACACTTTGTCTCTACTAAACAACTCATTCAACATTCCACCATACTCTCCTCATTTAAATAACATAACTTTCAATTTTAACAATTTGATATCATTTCCGCTGTCTAGTAAATTCAACATTAGCAAAACCAACATAAACTTTATTATAAAGAGGTTCAAAGTATAGAAGAAAAAGTACATACTCTTATCTTGATTTGATTTTCAACTCATTTTCAAATTTATTCTCCTTTTCATTTCTTTATGTTTCAATTCATATTATGTCCTACATAATATTGCTCATAAACATCAACATTACATTCCATGTTGCACACAACATGACATTTTCATATGCATCATCAATATACATATATCATATTACATTTCACAATTAGTTTCTCATAATCAATTAGGCACTATGCCTCAATTATAATTCATTTCCAACATCATTGTCAACAATCATAATTTCTCATCACATCAAAATAGTATACACATATATCATCAACTATATTGAACATCTCATATAACACAAATATTCTATAATTCATATAATGCCACATCCGAGACCAACCTAGGTGTCAATGCATATGCATGTATTACAAATTTCATTTCAAAACTTTTCCTTTTTACTTTTATTTAAACTTTTCAAAAAAAAAATTTTTTTCTCACTTAGGCCGAGAATCTCGAACCTAAGCTCTGATACCAAAATAATTGTAACACCCCGATACCCTATATAAGTACTATGCGTATACCTAGTATACATACAGTAAATATATAAAGTATAAGGATGTCACTTTTCGTTACCTTTTAAAAACCTGTAACAGAGTTCAAACCATAATACATTAATTTAAATAACATTTACAAAATCATTATCTTTATCAAAAACTTCATTTATACATATAAATACTCTCTCGTCAGAAATACATCATAATTAAAGTTTATACATGTATGCATTACCCTCTAGTTGGTCTCGACAAACTTTACTCTTCTTGTGGCATAACAAAAGACTTCATATCTTCCATCTATATACCTGCGCGAATAAACACCCGCGCTAAGCCCGAGAGCTTAGTAGTCCAACTATAAAATATAAACATATAGTATAGAAGTATTGACATATAATGATACATCAATTCAATATATAATTAGTTCTTATCATATCTTCTTTTCTTTTTAATTTCATCTTTAATATATCCTAGCTAATTTCAAATATGATGTGCATATATACATAATATTATCACCAACCCCAATGCATCACCAATACTCAAAACCAATATATTAATACCCCTACATTATATATACCATACCAATCATTATTGCAATACACAAATTATATATCATACATTTACAATAAAGACAACCTTTATCATCAACCACAATTCATTTACATATTACACTTAATAACATTATATTATTCACAATTCACCAAGCATAATTCATTATTAATACTCACAATCAATATTTCAATACTTGCAATTCACATTGACAATAAAGACAGACTCGGGCCCAAAACCCTAATATGTTATTCAAAGTTCAGAGTTACTGCTTTGGTTCATAGTCACAATCATCACGCCCGTAGGCAATGTATATACATGTATCTCTATCCATGGATAGTGTAACAGACCCAGTCTCTTGGACCATCAACTCAACACATATGAGGAGATCCTCAACCCGGCAAGACTGTTACAAATCATATATCTCATATTCACAATTCTCATAGTGTAACAGACCCAGTCTCTTGGACCATCAACTCAACACATATGAGGAGATCCTCAACCCGGCAAGACTGTTACCTTTCATCATTTCTTAGGCATGCCACCCAAATCCAGAACTCTGAAACTGAATAACATATTAAACAAACAATTCATTTATTATTTCATTATCAATCTCATCATCAATTAGGCCAATAAACTTTTGCTGACAGTCTACCATAGCCCCATGCCTGGATAACCAATCCATTCCTAAAATCAAAATATATTCCGTGAAAGGCATCTCAATTAGATCACCAATAAACTCTTTGTCCTGAACCACAACCGGGCTATCTTGGTGCACCTTGCTAACCACAACACTATGCCCTAAAGGATTTGTCATCAAAACATCAAATCCTAGGGACTCTGAATGCAAATCACTCACAGGCAAGATTGATGCACTAATGTATGAATGAGTTGAGCCAAGATCTATCAATCCAAGAACTTAAGTACCGAATAAAGAAAAAGTACCAGCAAGAACGGCTTAAGCATCTAGTTGCCTCTGCATCACATATACCCACTGCGATAGCCCTGCCTCATCTGATCTACCTCTTATTGTAGAATCTCCTCTCTGACCAGACCTTGATCTACCACCCCTACCAAAGCCTCTGCTACTACGATCTACTCTAACATTGGATTGAGAAGCTGCAGTATCCGTCTGTCTATCCTCTGGTGGCTCAGGACAATCTCTGAGAAAGTGATCTGGCGATCCAAATGTGTAACACACTACTGGTGCACCTTTCCTCCAGCAGACACCCCCGTGTGCCCTACCACAATGGACATAGGTATATGGAACTGGCCTCTGAACTACTAGGGTCGGAGCACTAGCCACTAAAACTGTAGGTCTCTGCTACTGTACAAACTTGCCAGACTTCCTCTGGCTTCTACAAAATCTTTAAAAATATCCCCCTCGGCCTCTCTTCACTGATGAAGACCTTGCCTTACTCTAGGGTCTCCTAGCTCTGGTCTCCTCAACTCTAGCAGCTGCTGCAAGACCCTGTGCTCTCTCAACACTCCTGGCAGCTGATACCGGGAGCCTACTATAATGCACATGATAGAGGGTCTCAACCCCTTCTCAAACCTCCGATACCAATCAATCTCATCATAAATGATCCCACCAGCATGCTGGCTCAGCCAAATAAACTCTATCTCATACTCCAACACTGTCCTGATATCCTGCCTCAAACTCAAAAACTCTATCTTCTTCGCATCCTTATACTCTCTCAGAGTATACTTCTTCTTGAATTCCCGTAGGAAATCATCATAGGTCAGAATTGGTGGATCATCCAAAGCATGTCAAACCATCTTCCACCAATCATATGCTTCCCTTTGCAGAAGATATCTGGCATAATCAAACTTCTCCTCTAGAGTAGTCTACAGCTGGATGAACACTCTCTGGACTCTGTCTAGCCACTGGTCTGCTACAGCAGGGTCTGTAGTACCAATAAAGTCCTCAGCTCCAAACTTCCTCAGTTTATCATACTTCCTTGTCAGCAACTGCGGCTGCGGTGGCGGTGGTTGAACTGGAGCCTGCCTCAACAGCTCCACCATATGCCATACCCAGCCCAACGAAATCTCATTAGCTGTTGGTCTCTCTGGCATAGAAGCAGGTTCCTCTCTAGCTATCTCAGCTCTAACTCTATCTCTACCCTCACCAGGAGTCACACTCTCTGCACTACCCTCTGCAGACTGATGCGTCTGAGATGCCATAACTATCTATATATGCAAATACAGCAGAAATTGCCACATTGGAGATCAAAAACTGCCAGTGCTAATGTATGTATCATAATTAAAAACCATATTTAAAAAATCTCCATTTCCTTTCTCTCACAAGCCACCTAGGTTAAGAATCTCAAACCTAGGCTCTGATACCAAAATAAATGTAACACCCTTATACCCTATATGCATATAATACATACACCCAACATATGTAATATATGAATATATGGTATAAGAATGTCATAACCCATTTTAATAAAAATCTTACTTTTCGAATCTGTATAAACTTAAATCATTTAATTGATATAATTTAAATAATAAATAAAATATTACTTGCTAAAACTTATACATACCTTCATTATAAAATTTTTATCCAAACTTTCTTGATAGTTTGCGATATATATATACATCAAAATATAATATAAAATACATGAAGTCAAAATGTATAAAAATATAAAATATGTACATGCTGGCAGTTTATCTCTGATCTTGATGTCCAACAATCAACTCTACACTCAAGATCTTAAGCCTAGACCCGACTCGGTCTAGATGAACTCTCCGAATCAACCGGATCTACCTTGTCACCTACACGATGAATCACAATCATGCTAAGCCAAAAGTCTAGCAATACAAACTTTGATAACAATAAAGTTCAAATGCAATGCCATTGCACAATGCATATGGATATTATATCTCACATCACTTTATCTTCACATGTTTCTCAATTGTTCCACAATTCATAATTCACATAAACACAGACACAAGCATGGGCCGAAAGGATCTCATATGCTATTCAAATTTCAGAGTTACTATTTTGGTCCAAGTTAACACCATGTGTCTAGCTCCGAAGGTAAATTAAGTAATTGCTTAAAAGCTAGCCTTGAAGGCAGATCATATCACAATGAGGATAACCTCCTATGTAACATCCCAACTAGGCTTTAAGGGCCAAGCTCATCCCAACTTCAAGGGACTGCTACATTATAGGCATGCCACCAAACACAAAACTCTAAAAATTGAATAACATACTAGGCACACAATTATTTCATATTTCCATTATCAATCCATTTTCTCATGATAAAGCTACGCACATTGCCTCATTTATCTAATTTAAATCAACATTATTATATAATCATAATGTATCACATTTTATACAAACTAGCCATTACCAATGGCTTTACATAATATCTTCAATGTATACCCAACAAAACACATTACCTAAATATTTTGGGTCATTTTCATATTTTGCACATAGTTACATTTCATTCAATTTAGCCATTAACAATGGCTTTTCACATTACATATAATGCTTTTATGACAATACACAAGTCATAGCATATTACTCATGCATAAATAATATAGTAAGTAACTTGATACATTTTTCAACCAAAATGTGTTAAGTCCAAATGTCATGCAAATGTAATCAATTATTCAAAATTTGTACTTACCTCTAAAAGCAATAAAACAAGTTCAAACACCACTTTCAACCTTCTCTTCCAAGATATCCCTCAACACTTGGATTAGGCAACTCAAGTCTCCTCAAAGTCTAAACCAAATGTGATTATAAATAATCACTTAGTAACACTTAAAGACATATACATAACCTCTCAACACAAGGATAAGAAACACAAAGAAAAATAAGGAAAAAAACTATCTAGGGCAAAATCTACAAATGACACGCTCAACAACACGGGCGTATCAATGACCGTGCCCTAAACCCACAAGATAGAAGCTTTGACACGCTCAGTGATATGGGCGTGTCAATGACCGTGTCCTTAGCTCTGTATTATAGCAGATAAGACGCATCCAAAGACATGGGTGTGTCCCTGCCCGTGCCAAAACTCCTACATCACAGTAGCTATTACACACTCAGTGACATGGGCGTGTCCCTGCACGTGTCAATACTATAACATTACAGAAGCTGTGACACACTCAGTGACATGGGCGTGTCACTCTACGTGTTACTAATACTAAAAATAGAACCATCGACATACCCAAAGACATGATCGTGTCACCGGGCGTGTCAGGCCAAAATCCTGATATCAACACATATTTGTCACATCCAAAGTTATCTTTCTTTTCCCTTTCCAACTCTATTCAAACTTAACCAAATCCATCATTTTACTATAAAATACTTGTATATATATCAAAACAACTCAATTAAAAGCAAAATACACAATTTAAAACCATGACTTGACAACTCAAAAGTTACATAACCCAAAATTCTTACTCTCTTCACCAAACTTAACCATTTCTTCAATCCAACCCTAAAATCATAGTTAACTACTCAAAACAACTTCATACATACCAATACCAACCATTGAAACAAACTACACCAAACATTCAATTCACACATATGCAAACTTTCATAGAAAATCAAGGAAACAAGTTAGAAACTGACCAAATATGGAGAAAATCCCCAAAACTCCAACTTGTACACTTGAAATCCTTCAATAACTTGAGCTTGGAAGAGACAAATCCTTCCTTCCCTCTAATGGAGAAAACCGCCCTTCAATGGAGAAAGAAGAAGAAGATGATGATCCATACTCATCTCTATCGAACAACTATACTTTTAACCACATAATTTTTCACTTTAATTATCCACCAAGTAAAATATATTATTACTTAATTAATATCAAAAATCATCTTCCACTAACTATACAATTTACTTTTCAATAATTTAAAATAACCTTTGACCAATTTAAAATATTGACTTATATATGTTATGTATATCTACATATATATATCATATACACATTTCATTTTTTCACTTAAATATATTTTTTATTTATTTTATTTATTTTTTTATTAAATCATTTATTTAATTTCTAAAAATTAAAATTTTTAATTTTTTGGGATATTACAGAACCAACCCACGTTTTTCCAATTGAGAGAGTAAATCATTGAAATCACCTATCACACACCAAGGTAATTGAAATTTCAGATGGAGAGCTCGTGAGTAATATCCCTCCACCATTGCGAATACTATCTACTACAAAACAACCTTCAAACCCCAAACTCTTTTTGACCATCTCCACTTGATCCCTATTAACCATAGTTTCTATGAGGAACACAAAAGTGGGACACTTAGAAAGGACTAGGTCCTTTAACACATGAATTGTACGTGGGTTCCCAAGCCCACGACAATTCTAGGCTAGTGTACTCATTGGGCCTGGCGGGTCTGGACCCCCCAGATCCCGCCCCAACAACATTTGATACATCAACAGTAACCAACATATTATTAGGCTATTGAGTTGTACATACACTCGAAGTTTCATCATGTATGCGATGATGTTTTACTTCCATTTAAAAACCATGCTCATATGACATGGCAAGATCAGAGTCTCCACCTGAAGGCAGTTGCCCATGTTCAACCAACACATTAAGGGGAGTTATAGAATGTGTAGAGACATTCCTACCCATGTTTCCCAAATTGTTTGCCACATCTGTAACATCTTAAAATTTTTAAAAATTTTTAATTTTTGGAAAATTGGATAAAATAAATTATAATTTAAAATGATAAATTAAATTAATGGTTTTAAATGAAAATTGAAGGGATTTTAAATGAAAAAGTGGAGTATATATGTGATATATATGCAAAATATACATAACATATATAAAAGTCAACACTTTTTAAAAGAAAGGGGTATTTTGGTAATTAAATCTTATAAATTCAAAATTAATAAAATTATTCAAAAAAATTATTTTTGAATGGAAGAGGAAAATTAGGACTTTTAATTTATTAAAAAAATAATTAAATAATTAAATATTAAATTATTTTAATATATAAATATATATATATATATATGGTTTAAAAAAAAGATGAAAGGAAAAGAAATATTAAAGTCTTCTTCTTCTTCTTCTTCTTCTTCTTCTTCTTCTTCTCTTTCCTTTGGCCGAAATTCCATGGGAGCTAGATCAAGGATTCTACTTCTTCCATACTTCATAAATTAAAGAAATTAACAAGTTGCAAGTGGATTTTTGGTGATCTCCACCAAAATTAGTAAGTTTCCATCTCTTTTCTTTGAATTCCTTGGAAATTTGGATTATGTGAGTTTTGAGATTTTGATGTAGTATGTTATAATTGTTGGAATTGGTGTGTATGATGTTATTTTGGGTAGTTAAAAATGATTCTAAGGTTAGATTGAAGAGATGGCAGAGTTTGGTTAAAGAATGGTGAAGAGAGAGAATTTAGGGTTATAGATTTTTGGGGTTTTGAAAACATGAACTTTAATTGTGCAAATTAGTTCTAAATGAGTTGTTTTGATTCATAAACAAGTATTTGAGTTTGATAATGGAAATGGAGATTTAGGATTTTGGAAAAGTGATTTTCCAAAGTGGCTGAGTTGTGTGATTTTATTTGTTTAATCAAGTTGTTTAGTGTTAAAAGTGATGAATATAAGCTTGGAATGAGTAGTGGATTGTGTTGGAATGGAAAACCTTCAACGGGAGAAGGTTATGCCATTTTTGAGATTTTGTGTATAAGAGTGTATTTTTATAATGTAAATGATTTAAAGGTATTAAAATATGTTTTTAATAATATAAATAAACTTAAAACACTAATTAATTGTAGTAGAATGGAATTCCAATGTTGAAGTAAGGAAAGGCTAAATTTTTTGAAAGTTTGTAGGAGTGATGTGTAATTATGGTTTAATGTTGGAAATGCCATTAAATGTGATACTAAATGATTATTTGCTATCACATTTGGTTTAAGCATTGAGGGAGGTTGATTTGCTTCATCCAAGTGGTGAAGGGCAAGTTAGAAAGATTGGATTGAAGGTTGTTTTTAGCTTGCTTTGGGTTGCTAGTGGAGGTATGTACAAACTTTGAATATAATGTTTATATTTGCATAACATTTGGAATTAACACATTTTGGTTGGAAAATGTGTTAAGTTACTTGGTTCATTGATTGTGTATGAATAATATGTTATGACATTTGTAATGTCATATATGGGTTAAATGCATTGTGAAAAGCTATTGATAATGGCTAAATTGTGTAATATGTGAAATATGCATATTATGTGAAAATACCCAAAGTAATTGGGTAATGTGTTGTGAATGCGAAAATGAGATATGTGGAATGATGAAACGAATTGATATTGATAAAAATGAGAAAAGTGAGAAAGATGTGAAAAATGAGAAAAGTGAGAAAAAAATGTGAAAATAAGGCAATGTGCCTAGATTGAATATGTGAAAATGAGAAAGAGATTAATAATGAGAAATATGAATAAATTGTGTGCCTAGTATATTATTCAATTTTCAGAGTTTTGGGTTTGGCGACATACCTATGATTGCCTACGAGCTATACACTGGAATGGTGAAAAGATTGGGTCGTAGGCTAGGCCAACTGATAAATATGATGTTTTTGGGGTGAATAGACTGGGTCGTAAGCCTCAAAAACTGTAGCAGTCTAGCCAGATTGAGGACCAAGATACTGGGCCTAAGGGTCTAGCCAGGTTGAGGTCCAAGAGACTGGGGCTGTTACATTATCCATATATATATATTGCCTACGGGGCTAGACACATGGTGTCATTATGGACCAAAGCAGTAACTCTGAAATTTGAATAGCATATTAGATCCTTTTTGGGCCTATGCTTATCTTTGTTTTAATATGAATTATGAATTATGATACAATTGAGTAATATAATGTTATGAGTTGTGCTTATGAAATATTTGAAAAATATAAGAAAGTGGATTGATGTGACATCTATATGCATTGTGCATTTGGTATTGAATTGAGTTATATTGTTATTATCAAAGTTTGTACCACTAGGCTTCAGCTTAGCGCGACTGTTTCCATCGCACAGGTGACAAGGTAGACCCAGTTGAGCCAGAGAGTTCTTCTAGACCATATCGGGTCTAGACTTGTAGTTGAGCTTGCTGAGTTGCTATTGAGATCAGAAACACTACCAGCAGCATTTATATATTTTTATGTTATAATACATTTTGAGTATTATGCATAATATATTATGCTTTGAATTTTACGTATTTTATATTATAAAGAATGTTTGGGTCAATGTATTTGAAGTAGGAGAGTAAGTGTGTTTTAAATTATATATATATATATATATGTTTGAGAAACATGGTGAAATTGAGAAGTATAGTTGAGATGGTGATTTGAAATTATTTGGGAGTATTTTCTTTTTGCAGGTTGTGTTTTGATAAATTTTGGGATGTCCAAAATACAGACAAAACTCTAGCGAATTTTTCCAAAAGATTTTTATATATATTATTTATTTTGGGTTCTTATAACAAGTAAAGAATATTTATATTCTATTTAAATTTTATATATTTAGAATTTGAAATTTTAAATTGGAAATGTGAAAATTTTTTATTAAACCGGTCTGTGACATTTTTGTACCGTATATGGGTATTTTACATATGCTGAAAATATTTATTGTACGTATATAGGGTATAAGGGTGTTACATTTGTTTTGGTATCAGAGCCTAGGTTTGAGGTTCTCGACTTAGGTGGGATGATAGAGAGAGAAAATGGGGGATTTGAAAATAGTTTTTAATTGTAGTACATGCATTGGCACTGGCAATTTCTGATCTCTGATATAGTATTTTTTGCTTTATTTGCAGATATAGGTAATTATGGCATCTCGGCCGCATCAGGCTGCTGAGGGTAGTGCAGAGAGTGTGGCTCCAGATGAGGGTTGAGGTGGAACTAGATTTGTATCTGCTGGTGAGGCGTCTGTTTCTATGTTTGTGAGACCAGTAGCTGATAGGATTTCGCCTGGCTGGGTATGGCATATGGTAGAGTTGTTGAGGCAGGCTCCAGTTCCACAGCCGCAGTTGCCGGTGAGGCAGTATGATAAACTGAGAAAGTATGGAGCTGAGGACTTTGTTGGTACTACAGACCCTGCTATAGCAAAGCAGTGGCTAGACCGAGTTTAGAGGATATTTATTCAGTTACAGGCTAGTCCAGAAGAGAAGTTTGATTATGCCAGATCTCTTCTGTAGAGAGATGCATATGATTGGTAGAAGACGGTTCCACATGCTCTGAATGATCCACTAGTCCTGACCTATAATGATTTCCTGCGGGAATTTGAGCAGAAGTATACTCCGAGAGAGTATAAAGATGCAAAGAAGATGGAGTTCCTGAGACTGAGACAGGATACCAGGACAATGACCGAGTATGAGATCGAGTTTATCTGGTTGAGTCACTATGCTGGTGGAATCATTTCTGACGAGTTTGACAGGTGTAGGAGGTTTGAGGAGGGACTGAGACCCTCTATCATGTGCATCATTGCAAGCTCTTGGTATCAGGATTTCTCCTAGTTAGTTGCAGCTGCCAGGAGTGTTAAGAGGGCACAGAGTCTTACAGCAGCTGCAAGGGTTGAGGAGACCAGAGTTAGGAGACCCCAGAGTGGGCAGTGTCTTCATCAGTGAAGAGAGGCCAAGGGGGATATTTTCAGAGGTTTCGTAGGAGTCAGGGCCAGTTTGGCAGGTTAGTACAGCAACAGAGACAGAGATAGAGACCTGCAGTTTCAGTGGCTAGTGCTCCGACTCCAGTGGCTCAGAGACCTACTCCACCTACTTGCATTCATTATGGTAGAGTTCATGAGGGTGTTTACTGGTGGAGAAGTGCTTTGGGAGTGTTTTTTAGATGTGGGTCGTCAGACCATTTTAGAGGTTAGGCAGGCAAATACTGCAGCTTCTCGACCTAGTGTCAGAGGGGGTCGACCTGGGTTTAGTCAGAGAGGAGGCTCTACATCCGGAGGCAGTAGGCCAAATGAGGTTGGACCATCTCAGCGGGTTTATGTGATGCAGAGGCAGCCATATGCTTCAGCCGTCATTGCGGGTACATTTTTTGTAACACCCCCACACCTAATACATACACACTACTTACACCACAAAGTAGTATACATGTATCGAATATAGGAATGCTACGGATTTTATTAACATTTAAAATATTTTATATAATACCATCATCTTTCTCATATACATTACAGAAAATAAGTCATCAATTTGTAATATAACACAAAATTGATATATAAATACATTTAGTTAATACGCAGCGGAATATAGAAAATATTTACATATATAAAAGCATTTGAATACGTATTTACAATTATACATATATTTACATTATAAACAAAACTTTTCAAAATATAAAGAAGTAGTACATGATTGGCAAATCTCCTCTGATCTTTAAGTCCCAATAACCACTCTTCAATGTCTACTCTCACTGGGTCTCGAAGAACTCTCGGGTTCAACTCTATTACCTGCGCGATTAAACACTATCGCGCTAAGCCAAGGGCTTAGTAAGACAATTCATGCTAATGTTATGCTTTAGTGCAATGCAATGTTTCATATATGTATTAACAAATCAACATCAATGATACACACTCAATCAATAAAGATCATATTCAACATACAATATTCCGTGAATAGTCCGTTTCATCATTTAAGTAATATTAACATTTCATTACATTAGATCATTTATGATATACATAAAACCTAGACACCTATGGGCCCATCAAGTATTTAATACGATATTCAGAATTCAGAGTTACTGCTTTGGTTCATAAACACAATTATCAAGCCCGTAGGCAACATATACATATATATCTCTATCCATGGATAGTGTAACAGACCCAGTCTCTTGGATCATCAACTCATCTAACTCGAGGAGATCCTCAACCCGGCAAGACTGTTACAAATCAAATATCTCATAATATCAATTATCATTGTGTAACAGACCCAGTCTCTTGGACCTCAATTCAATTCAATTTGAAGAGATCCTCAACCCGGCAAGACTGTTACCTTTCATTAAATAGGCATGCCTCCAAAAAACCAGAACTCTGAAACTGAATATCATATTAAGCATACACTTATTTCATTATTTTCTTTATCAAACTCTTTCTCAATCTTCCTCATCAATTAGGCAAATATGCCATACATCATTCAATTGTATCATCATAGCCAATCACAATGACTTTACATCACATTTCACATCTCAATTCATATTTTGCATATAGCATCTCAAAATACATTATCCATAACACACATTATTATTTACAAGATTCACATTACATATAACATACCATTGTTCAATCTTAACAATGCAATTAGGGCAAAGAACAATCTACATCATTCATATTTTTAAGATCTTCCACATCCATTTGATTAGGGCATTCTTTGTTTGAAGTATGTTTAAAGTGTTTATGTTTAGGTTTAGGTACCAAAATACCTTTGAAGAATCATTACAATGCAATTAGAGCAAAGAATAAAAAAAACCTAACCAACACATTTGAGGGACACGGGCAGCCCACTTGAGGGACACGGCCAAGCTTGTGGCCGTGTCACTCAAACCAATTGGGCAGTAAGCAACACGGGCAAGGGACACGGCCAAGCTTGTGGCCGTGTCACTCAACCAAAAATCACAGTAGCGAACACAGGCAATAGACACGGCCGTGTCTCCCAAAAATCCTTCCAACACGCCCAAGTTTTCTTGGCTTGGCCGTGTCTCTCCTTGCTTTTGGCCGTGTCATTTGAAAACCAAACTCTAAATGTGTCCAACAATCTTATAAATGCATTTTAACACATCATGCACAACACAAATTCATTCAAATAGGTACACTCAACAACATAAACACATATCTTACACAATCATCACTTTAATAACACATTAACATCACAATTTAAACACAACCACTTCAAAACCCTAAAAACCAACATCCTTCTCCATCTTCCAAAATCAACATCCTTCACTTTCAACAACAACACCTATTTATATTCTTAACTTACAACCAAATTTACACTTGAATACACAACACAACTACATCCCATCATCAATTCAACAAACCCTAATGAATTTCAAATACTACTTCAAAAGAATAAAAGAAATCAAAGGAAAGATCTTACCTTAGTTAAAAACTTCTTGAATCAACACTTGATCACTTAATCTTTCTTCAATTTGAGCTTCACTCAACAAGATCTTCTCTTTGCCTCGTGCTTCCTTTGTCTAAGGAGGAGCCGGCCACAATGGAAAAGAAGAAGAAAATATGAAGAAGCAAAGTCAAATTTTGCTTTTAATCTTCACCAAGTGATCTTATCCAAGCAATTACCAAAATGCCCTCAATCATATAACTAACTTTTTGTCTCATATAAGCCCTTATATGTAATTGCACATTCCACATAAAATATCCTCTTATATTGACTCTATATTTGACCAATTTATATGTTATATATATCATCATATACACAACATATACCATTCTCTCTAAACCCTAATTCTTTCCCAATTTCTTTTCTCTTGCAATTAACACATATATTCAATCCAATATAACAACAACAACAACGACAACAACAACATAATCAAAACTTCTAGAGCATATATGAGGATATTACATTTTCTTTGTTTGGTATTTTAGTCCTTGCTCTATTAGTTCCTAGATCTACGCATTCATACATAAGTGCATCTATCTTGCCTGTGACTGAATTGCATTCTGAGTCCCTAGGATTTGATGTCTTGATGACAAATCCTTTAGGGCATAGTGTAGTGGTGAGCAAGGTACACCGAGATAGTCCAGTTGTTGTTCAGGATAAGGAGTTTCTCTATGACCTGATTGAGATGCCTTTCAGGGAATATGATCTAATTTTGGGCATGGATTGGTTATCCAAGCATGGGGCTATGGTAGACTGTTAGAAGAAATGTGTTACTTTGAAAACACATGATGGTAGGGATGTGATGGTATCTTTCATCTATATTTGTTTCAGCTGTTTCAGCTAGGAGGATGATTCGAAAGGGATGTGAGGCTTATCTTGCTCATGTTGTAGATACTAGAGTAGTGGGATCCCTGCTTGAAAGTATACCCACAGTTGCTGAGTTTCCAGATGTTTTTCCTGATGAGTTGCCAAGGGTACCTCCTGAGAGAGAAGTAGAGTTTGGTATCGATTTGTTGCCTGGTACCACTCCTATCTCTATTACCCCTTATCGAATGGCACCTGCTGAGTTGAGAGAGTTGAAGGTGCAGTTGCATGAGTTATTAGATAAAGGGTTTATCCGACCTAGTGTGTCCCCATGGGGAGCGCCTATGTTACTTGTGAAGAAGAAGGATGGCACCATGAGATTGTGTATTGATTATAGGCAGCTGAATAAGGTGACCATCAAGAACAAGTATCCTTTGCCTCGGATAGATGATCTCTTTGATCAGTTGAAGGGAGCAGCAGTATTCTCTAAGATTAATCTGAGATCAAGGTACCATCAGTTGAGAGTCAGAGATGTGGATGTACCTAAGACAACTTTTCGCATGAGGTATGGGCATTATGAGTTTCTGGTGATGCCCTTTGGATTGACGAATGCACCAGCAGCTTTTATGGATTTGATGAATAGGGTATTTAGACCATTTTTGGATCAGTTTGTGGTAGTCTTCATTGATGACATCTTGGTGTATTCGCATAATGAGGAGGATCATGATAGGCATTTGCGGATCGTATTGTAGAATATGAGGGAGAAGCAGTTGTATGCTAAGCTGTCTAAGTGTGAGTTCTGGCTCGACCAGGTAGCTTTTCTTGGTCATGTGGTTTAGGAGAGGGTATTAAAGTTGATTTGAGTAAAATTGAGGCTATCTTGAATTGAAGTCCACCAAAGACTGTGACAGAGGTTAGAAGTTTTCTAGGATTGGCAGGCTATTATAGTCGATTTGTGAAGGGTTTTTCTATAATAGCTACACCACTCACCAGATTACTTCAAAAAATAGTTAAATTTGTGTGGACAGATCGGTGTCAGGCAATTTTTGAGCAGCTGAGGGAGATGTTGACTCAGGCTCCTGTCCTTACCTTGCCTGTGGAAGGTAAACCATATGTGATATACAGTGATACTTCACATAGTGGTTTAGGTTGTGTTCTGATACAAGAGGGTAGAGTGCTTATGCCTTTCGACAGTTGAAACCGCATGAGCTGAATTATCCAACGCATGATTTGAAATTAGCAGCAATAGTTTTTGCCTTGAAGATTTGGCGGCATTATTTGTATGGGGAAAAGTGTTTTATTTATACAGATCACAAGAGTTTGAAATACCTGGGTGTTCAGAGAGAGCTGAAACTTCGGTAGAGACGGTGGTTAGAGTTGATTAAAGATTACGACTGTTTGATTGATTATCATCCTGGCAAGGCAAATGTTGTTGCTGATGCCTTGAGTAAAAAATCTTTGGTAGGTTTGACTACTTATTCGCTCTCGTTGCTTGTTGAGTTGAGAGCATTGCATGCTAGATTTGAATCTTCTGATGATGGTGCTCTAATGGCTCAGTTGCAGTTAAGGCCAGTCTTGTTGGATCATATTAGGGAGGCTCAGTTGACAGATGAGAGAATTCAGAAAATTGTGTTGGTTTTTCACAAGAGAGAGAGTTGAGACTTTTATGTGAAGGATGATGGCAGTCTATGGTACAGAGATAGATTGTATATTCCTGATGATGCAGAATTGAAAAGAATGATATTAGAGGAAGCGCATCAGTCACTTTTTATTATGCACCTTGGGAGTACCAAGATGTATTAAGACTTGAAGCGACATTATTGGTGGTCAGGTATGAAGAGGGACATAGCAGAGTTTGTATCCAGATGTCTCACTTGCCAGAAAGTGAAGGCTGAGCACCAAGTTCCTTCAGGATTGCTCCAACCTTTATCAGTGCCAGAGTGAAAATGGGAGTGAGTGACAATGAATTTTGTGACTGGACTACCTTTGACCCAGAAGAAGCATGATGCAATCTAGGTGATAGTTGATTGGATGATGAAGACAGGTCAATTTCTTCCAGTTCGGATGGATTTTTCTCTTGAGAGGTTGGCTGAGCTGTATATCAACGAGATAGTCAGGTTGCATGGAATCCCAGTTTCTTTGGTGTCGGATCGAGATCCCCGGTTTACTTCGAGGTTTTGGATGAGTTTGATTGATGCTTTGGGTTCTCGATTGCATTTTAGTACTGCTTTCCATCCTCAGACAGATGGACAGTCAGAGAGAGTGATACAGATTCTGGAGGATATGTTAAGGAGTTGTATCATTGATTTTACTGGGAATTGGGATAGATTTTTACCATTAATTGAGTTTGCTTATAGCAACAGTCATCAGTCGAGTATTGGGATGACTCCTTATGACGCTTTATATGGCAGGAGATGTAGGACACCTTTGTGTTGGGATGAAGTTGGAGAAGGTAAACTGGTTAGTCCCGATTTGATTAAGGAAACAGAGGAGAAAGTGAAGGTGATTCGGGGTCATTTGAAAGTAGCTTCAGACCGACATAAATCCTATTCAGATTTAAAAAGAAGAGACATAGAGTTCAGTGTAGGAGATAAAGTGTATCTGAAGGTGTCTCTATGGAAGAAGATTTTGAGATTTGGCCGTAAATGGAAGTTGAGTCCTCGTTTCATAGGACCATATGAGGTGTTGGAGAGAGTTGGTCCAGTGGCTTATAGACTAGCTTTGCCGTCTGAGTTGGATCGAATACATAATGTTTTCCATATCTCGATACTTCGAAGATACATGTCTGACCCATCTCATAACTTGCCAGTGGAATCCATTGACGTGAGTCCAGATCTAACTTACGAGGAAGAACCAGTGGTGATTTTGGCACAAGAGGTTAAAGAATTGAGGAATAAGAGGGTGCCACTTGTGAAAGTCCTTTGGATGAATCATGCCATTGAGGAAGCGACATAGGAAAGTGATCAGGTGATGCAGAGTCAGTTTTTCCATTTGTTTCAGACTTGAGGACAGGTAATTTTGAGGACGAAATTTGTTTTAGGGAGAGAGAATTGTAACATCCTAAAATTTTTAAAAATTTCTAATTTTTGAAAAATTGGATAAAATAAATTATAATTTAAAAGGATAAATTCAATTAATAGTTTTAAATGAAAAATGAAGGGATTTTAAATGAAAAAGTGGAATATATATGTGATATATATGCAAAATATACATAACATATATAAAAGTCAACACTTTTTAAAAGAAAATGGTATTTTGGTAATTAAATCTTATAAATTCAAAATTAATAAAATAATTCAAAAATAAATTATTTTGAATGGAAGAGGGAAATTAGGACTTTTAATTTATTAAAAAAATAATTAAATAATTAAATATTAAATTATTTTAATATATATATAAATATATATGTGTGGTTTAAAAAAAAAGATGAAAGGAAAAGAAATATTATAGTCTTCTTCTTCTTCTTCTTTTTCTCTTTCCTTTGGCTGAAATTCCATGGGAGCTAGACCAAGGATTCTACTTCTTCCATACTTCATAAATTGAAGAAATTAACAAGTTGCAAGTGGATTTTTGGTGATCTCCACCAAAATTAGTAAGTTTTCATCTCTTTTCTTTGAATTCCTTGGAAATTTGGATTATGTGAGTTTTGAGATTTTGATGTAGTATGTTATAATTGTTGGAATTGGTGTGTATGATGTTATTTTGGGTAGTTAACAATGATTCTAAGGTTAGATTGAAGAGATGATGGAGTTTGGTTAAAGAATGGTGAAGAGAGAGAATTTAGGGTTATGGATTTTTGGGGTTTTGAAAACATGAACTTTAATTGTGCAAATTAGTTCTAAATGAGTTTTATTGATTCATAAACAAGTATTTTAAAGTTAAATATTGGATTTGGTGGTGTTGGGTTGGAGTTTGAGAATGGAAGTGGAGATTTAGGGTTTTGGAAAAGTGATTTTCCAAAGTGGCTGAGTTGTGTGATTTTATTTGTTTAAGCATGTTGTTTAGTGTTAAAAGTGATGAATATAATCTTGGAATGAGTAATGGATGGTGTTGGAATGGAAAACCTTCAATGGGGGAAGGTTATGCCATTTTTGAGATTTTGTGTATAAGAGTGTATTTTTATAATGTAAATGATTTAAATGTATTAAAATATGTTTTTAATAATATAAATAAACTTAAAACACTAATTTAATTGTAGTAGAATGGAATTCCAATGTTGAAGTAAGGAAAGGCTAAATTTTTGGAAGTTTGTAGGAGTGATGTGTAATTATGGTTTAATATTGAAAATTCCATTAAATGTGATACTAAATGATTATTTGCTATCACATTTGGTTTAGGCATTGAGGGATGTTGATTTGCTTCATCCAAGTGGTGAAGGGCAAGTTAGAAAGATTGGATTGAAGGTTGTTTTTAGCTTGCTTTGGGTTGCTAGTGGAGGTATGTACAAACTTTGAATATAATGTTTATATTTGCATAACATTTGGACTTAACACATTTTGGTTGAAAAATGTGTTAAGTTACTTGGTTCATTGATTGTGTATGAATAATATGCTATGACATTTGTAATGTCATATATGGGTTAAATGCATTGTGAAAAGCTATTGATAATGACTAAATTATGTAACATGTGAAATATGCATATTATGAGAAAATATCCAAAGTAATTGGGTAATGTGTTGTGAATGCAAAAATGAGATATGTGGAATAATGAAACGAAGTGATATTGATAAAAATGAGAAAAATGAGAAAAGTAAGAAAAATGAGAAAGATGTGAAAAATGAGAAAAGTGAGAAAAAAATGTGAAAATAAGGCAATATGCCTGAATTGAATATGTGAAAATGAGAAAGAGATTAATAATGAGAAATATGAATAAATTATGTGCCTAGTATGTTATTCAATTTTCAGAGTTCTGGGTTTGGCGACATGCCTATGATTGCATACGGGCTATACACTGGAATGGTGAAAAGACTGGGTCGTAAGCCAGGCCAGCTGATAAATATAATGTTTTTGAGGTGAATAGACTGGGTCGTAAGCCTCAAAAACTGTAGCAGTCTAGCCGGATTGAGGACCAAGAAACTGTGCCTAAGGGTCTAGCCGGGTTGAGGTCCAAGAGACTGGGGCTGTTATATTATCCATATATATATTGCCTATGGGGCTAGACACATGGTGTCATTATGGATCAAAGCAGTAACTCTGAAATTTGAATAGCATATTAGATCCTTTTTGGGCCCATGCTTATCTTTGTTTTAATATGAATTATGAATTATGATACAATTGAGTAATATAATGTTATGAGTTGTGCTTATGAACTATTTGAAAATTATAAGAAAGTGGATTGATGTGACATCTATATGCATTGTATATTTGGTATTGCATTGAGTTATATTATTATTATCAAAGTTCGTACCACTAGGCTTCGACTTAGTGCGATTGTTTCCATCGCACAGGTGACAGGGTAGACCCAGCTTAGCTAGAGAGTTCTTCTAAACCAGATCGGGTCTAGACTTGTAGTTGAGCTTGCTGAGTTGCTATCGAGATCAGAAACACTACCAGCAGCATGTATATATTTTTATGTTATTGTACATTTTGAGTATTATGCATAATATATTATGTTTTGAATTTTACATATTGTATATTATAAAGAATGTTTGGGTCAATGTATTTGAAATGAGAGAGTAAGTGTGTTTTAAATTATATATATATCTATATATATAAAATGTTTGAGAAACATAGTGAAATTGAGAAGTATAGTTGAGATGGTGATTTGAAATTATTTGAGAGTGTTTTCTTTTTGCAGATTGTATTTTGATAAATTTTGGAATGTTCAAAATATAGACAAAACTTTGACGAATTTTTCCAAAAGATTTTTATATATATTATTTATTTTGGGTTCTTATAACAAGTAAAGAATATTTATATTCTATTTAATTTTTATATATTTTGAATTTGAAATTTTAAATTGAAAATGTGAAAATTTTTTATTAAACCGGTCTGTGATATTTTTGTACCGTATATGCATATTTTACATATGCTGAAAATATCTATTGTACGTATATAAGGTATAAGAGTATTACAACATCCATTGCCACCGTAACCTCCTCACCATTCTCATCAACAGGAGTGGCCCTAGTTCTGGTCACCGGTGCCGCAGAACGCAACCACTATTCACCAATATGGGGAGCACGCCTATGAGAAGCCCCCATCCAATTTTCATAAGGAAATTCCTCCACATGAGCGTGGTTCTCCAGTAAACGAGCACAAAGCCTTTCAAAGTGACCCATCAGTAAAAACAAAAGGTTGGCACCCCCTCATACTTGAATGAAATCCAGCAACTAGAGTCATCAATGCGTCTAATTTTCATTCTCCTCTTCAAGGGCTGCCTTACATCAAAAGAGACGCGAATGCGGATGAAAGGGGACCACGGTCCAGAGAAATTTGCTTGATCAGACTCAACAAAAGAGCCCAAATAGTCCCCAACAGTTTTACAAAGACATTCATAGACAAAGCCAACTGGTAAATCAAATACCTGCACCCATAGCGTAATCCAGAAAAGCTCCACCGAGAGGGGCTGAACACCTTGTTCAACCCTCTCCAAGATCAGCAAGTGCTTGTCAAAAGTCCATGGGCCAGCTGAGTAAATGTGTTGTAAATCCATGGGATGATAGAACTGGAACAAGTATATTGAAAAATTAAGTTCCTTGATGCACACGCCCTTCACTGGTTGCCATACGGATGCAATTAGATTTTTCATCGCCTGAAAGTTGATTTGTTTGTGTTAAGAATCGCCCAACTAAGAGTAATTGTTGATCATTTCTCCCACCAGCTGATCCCAGTTCCTCCACCAGCGTACCCTCACCATGTTCATCTGAAATGGAAATTCTTGCACAGTATTCAGAAAGATTGAAATCCATAGTCGAAAGGCAAAAACTTATCAGAGCGATAAGAATACTTATCACATGGATAAGAACTTATGTGATGTTGTTGTGCAGAGAAATGGATTTATGGAAAAAAAAATTATAAACTATTTATGAATAGGGAGAATATATTTATTATCACATTTTTGAAAGATCATATTGGAAATTCAGTTTTTTTTTGTGCCATAATATCTACTTTTTACTCAAATAATTCTATTTCGATTAGTTCACATCATACTGAATGGATCACATTTCTGGTGAAGTTAGAATAGGTAAAACTCAAGCTGAATTTACAATGGAATTAAAATTTAAACAGAAAGAAAACTTGTCCACCTCAACAATAGAATCACCACTAACAAAATTTGAATGATTAGAATTGTTAGCAAATTCGCAACAAAATGTTAACTCAAATAATCAAATTGTAAGAAGTGGATCTTTTCTCTTTTTTTCACCAAAATAGAGAAGCGTCGAATTCAATAATCATTGGTGCAATTTCAATAAAATGGCCTTTTTTTTTTTTTTTACTAGTCGCACTGATGATAAAGGAGGAATACCATTTGTAACAAGAAAAATAACGACCGACAATTAATCAAATAAATACATAAATAATAAAATGAATTAGCTTTACAGATGAACTATAATTAACTATCCGCGGTTCCCCTGCTGGAAAAAAAAAAGAAAAAAAAAAAAAAGAAATCCAATATAAAGTTTTGTTAAATTTTTGATACATTGAAAGAATACAAAAAGGGGATTCACTTGCTGGGTATTTACACAACAGTTTCTTTTTTTTTGGGTGAAAAAATTACCTCTTTTCTGCAAAATAATCTGGAGAAAGAATAAGAACAAAATATCAATCACCTAAAAGCAAGCATGAGACGAGACCTCACCTTCTGCAGAAACAATAAAAGGGATAATGAGATATTTTTTTCCTTTCCGCCAAAAATAAAGCCTCCAAATAATCATCGACATAAGCTAAGCATGGCCAATGATCAGTTCTGATCCGAACAAAGGTTGAAAGATCAGACACTTCCATTTGGAAAAGAAGATGGAACCTTGGTGGAAGAAATATCAAGACAAGAAAGCAACCCAAATTTCTTTTGCAGCCATTTGCTTGAGACTCTTTCTCATCTTCATCCTCAATGTAGGTAAGATGAAGTGGACCCCTATCCAATTCAGCAGAGACTAGGGCAGTATTATTAGCAAAAGAATATGATTTAGCATCCTTCCATATGATGTCCTTTATGATTCCTCCATCCTTCACCATGTTAGCTAGCTGTTCTCCAATCACAAAAAAAACAAAGGGTGCCAAATACTGCTCAACGGCACGAGTCAGAGAGTCTGCAGGAACTTCAAGCAGCTTGACTGATCGGGTCCCATTGATTGCTGCAGCACCCTAGCCTCCTTTTAAAGAGAATGTCTCACGCCCAATATTGGTAGAAGCACCGCATGCCTCCCAAAGAGCATCAAATAATCCAGAATAATAAGCAAGCACTGCATCTTCTGAGATGTCACATGGGAGAATCGCCTTGAGAAACATGTCTTCTATACCTACTGTGATACTTTGCAGCTGACCATGAATTATCTGGCCATTTTCCACATTTGCCTCAATGAAAACATCAACCAGACCAGGAGTAGGTTCCTGTGGTTCGAGATCAACTGTAACAGGAGCTCTATAGTTTTCTTCTTCAGAACCATGTTCCACAGGAACAGTGTATAGTGAAACTTCTGGACCAGAGAAATGGTTGTTCTTGGTGGGTTCACCAAGAAGAAAAGGTATGTGATATGATGGAATGGACCTATATGGTGCCGAGGATGAAAATTTTAGAACAGTCGCATACAGGGCAGGAAGGTCATCTATTCCATCCAACCGACTAGTGGGAGATCCAGTACCCCATAACTGATTAAAAGGACCAGATTCAAAACTCAAAATGCAGGATATGCTAACCTTAAGACCTGGCAGGTGCCTAAAATCAGTAATACATGAGAAGTGCCTCCTTAATACCCCTAAGATCTGTGAAATCTTTGAATCCATTACCCGCAATGGCTCCTGCAGCTGAGTAGTTCTTTCTATTTCTGAGGTTGCTATAAAATCGACACTAGCATCAAGCTCCCTTAGATCAACCTGAGGTTCACTGTCCGTAATGCTCTCTAGATAAGTAGGTTTACTAGACCTAATGTCCAGAGTTGACAAAGACAATGACCAGGATTGCTTAACAAGCAATGGTAACATGCGCTCAAGATGAATGCACAATGAGATGCTCCTAGATTTCTTAAAATTCTGATGATGTCGTGGAGATAGAACAATGAAAAAAAAAACTGGAACCAGTAGATGGTGAAATTCCAAGGAATTGCTCCCCGAAATTCAGTATGCCTTTAAGCTTCTTCCCTGGTACACAGATTAGCATCCGCATGTAGATCCTACATATGGACACATTTAATGAAAGAAATTAGAACAGCTAAAAACAATTATTAAAAGAAAAGGAACAGCAGCAAGTAAAAGATAAGAGGGAAAATATCTGAAATCATAGTTGAGTCACCTGGCATTGTCTCGAACCTCCAAGTCAGGGAAATATCAACAAGTGAATGCAAGAAGGCGAGACAACCTAAGGAACAATCTAGAGCTATGGCGGTGCATCAGCATAGTTCGGCATATGCCTAGGACTTTACTGCCCTGTGACCATGATTTCAGTCCTGTATCGGGGCCATGATTCTCAATGAGGAAAACCATGAACATTGTAGCAAGGTCTGGCGATCTCCGAGGAGGTATTGCATTATTTTCAGCTATTCTGTCAAATATTGGGAAGTAAGAAACCAATTTATAATCTATTTTGACTTTTGGAAGCAAATTCTTATCAACCATCTGAAGTAGGCGCTCTCCCAACCAATGATGCTTTTGGCAGCCTAATAAATGGTCAATGAAAGAAACAATTACGGGAACCAACCTCAGAAAATCCAATGTCATGCCTACCAGCGTCCCCTGGATGAGTGAAATTATGAGCATCAATACATATAGCAGGAACATCTGAGCACTATTTGCTCTCATCTAGCTGCCTCAAAAAAAAAAAAAAAACAAAACAAAACAAAACAAAAGAGATCCCTTAAGACCAAAGGAATTTACAGATGAAACTCACACAAAATACAAATACACTGGCACACATCCAGTTACAAAATAAAAGATATTAAAGATGGAAAAAAGAGAACAAATAAAAATTACGATAATGTTAAACATGACAAATAAAAATTAAGATAATGTTAAACAGAACGAATAGAAATTAAGATAATGTTAAACGTGCCATATGTTAGAATTCCAAGTGCAGGATCACAGAGAAAAAATCTAGTTGATTCAGCCATTTCAGACTATGTTTGTTACATGTGAAGCATCAAGATCTGATATTAACTCCATGAGCTTAAAAATAATATTTGATGGCCTGAAAGTTATTTTATAGAAGGGTGCACGCACAGAAAAAAAACTTTCAATTATTTTCTTTTCTTCCACCCAGTGTCCTTAAATGTGTTAGGCACACTCAAGACGCTAGGACCTCCTACTGCCTAAGGCAAGAGGTACAATGAAAGGCGCTCATCTAAGTAAAATAAGGTGCCATGAACACTTGCTAATATGTCAAAAAAATAAAAGCACTTTTATGAGATTAAACCTACAAATTTAACATTGTATTGCCGAATCAGTAGTTCTAACACAATAAAAAACAACATATTGCAACAGGAAACAAGAACAAGAAAGGATTAATCCCAGCCATGTACTACCAAGTATCAAATAACTAGTTGGAGTCCTGAAGAAAACGAAGAGGAATATTGTTATCACAAGGCATTAAGGACTCAACTAAGATCCTAATAGACTCCAAAAAGGATCTGCACGATTTTTCCAGCAAAGACAAAATTACCAAATTGCCCTTATGCTCAAATTACTTGGTCAGAAACCTATTTTTTTTTAAATAGACACATAAATATAAATATAACTCTAAAAGGACTATAAATATATTAGAATGTCTGAAATAAATCCTAAATAAAATATGGGCTGTAATGCTAAAATTCTCAAAATTTTGAATTCAAATGTGCTTGATCTCCTTATCTACATCATTCTCCCCTAGTTAAGAGAATACTTGACCTTAAGTTTTAATGCGCGGAAGTATTAAAGAATTTGTTTGATCTAAAACCTTAGCACCTCAAAAGCAGTTTCCAATTCATCCGTATGGACTTTTTAGTTTTTTATAGCCATCAGAACACTAGAAATCTCCATTCAACTTTTGAAAAACAAAATCTCTCTCGCAAACATCATTGGTATCTTGAACACTTCAGTTAGATGCCTTTGTCCTTTCGATTATCTTTGTTCCATCTCGGACCTAACCAATCATTGCAATGTGTTAGCTAACTTGAAAGGGAAGAACAATTTTTATTGTTTCTAAACAACCAAACTGATGGGGACCAATTGACTTTTAGCATCCTGAAAACAATAATCAAGTTTTTCTTTATTTGAACTAAATTATCAACCCTATTCTCTTCTTGGGGAAGCAGTTTCACAGTACCATTGCAATCAAATCTTGCTGCTTTACTTCCTCTACTTGCTAAGTAGCTTTTAGCACTACGCAAGGGAAGGCTGAGTACAAAGACCCAATAGATCCGACCGTTTCAACGAACCCCACGCAATACGGGAGCGTTTGTGCACTGAACTGCCCTTTTTTTATACATTTATGGATATTCAAAATGTGCAGGCATATTTTCCCTCTTATTCTAAACACAATACCTATATTATGATAATATTCTCCTCCAAACTAGCTATAGGTAATTATGATTTAAAAAAAAAACAAACTAGCTATAGGTAAAACATAATTGCAAAGATATCTTTACCTGCACTAGGCGTATACGCATGTAAACTATGATGATAACACATGGAACAAAAAAAAAAAAAAAGATATTGGTGTCTCTTCACTCAACTAAAAAAAAATGGACATAAAGAGATATATATTGAACATTGTTTTTTAATGGCAATCACACATTCGTTACTATAGGGCTCCACTATCCCTCTAATCATCAAAAGCATATCTCCACTAAAAGGTACCCTTGCTACTTCACAACGGAGAGGATGATGCTTCATGCTTGCATACCAAGGCAAGAGCCTAGATAGTTCACATGATATATTTTCAGTCTAACATGTTGCTCATGACAACACCTATCGCCTAACATATTGACAGTTGCAGAATTCATTACATCAACGTTTGCCAATTCCCCTTCTCCAGGAGACGCTCATATCCTAATCATAAATTATTGCATTAACCTACAATAATTTTATCCAACAATTGTTTTTAAACATTAATTCGTTACTGCTTTAAGGAAAATTCCAATCCAAAAGAGTGGAGAAACACTTTGACTGATATCAATAATATATGTAGGAATCGCAACAAGGCGGGGCGGGATGGGGCGGGGGACTATCCCCATCCCCGTCCCTGTCTTAGTGAGGAACGGGGCAGAGATTTCCCGCCACACAAATGAGGCCAATTTTGCCCCCGTCCCTATTCCCGTGGGGATCCCTCAGAGAATTTTTATATTTTATAAAATTAAAATTTAATAATATAAAAAATTAATAATTTATAATAAGTATAAACTTAATTAGATAATAATCTAATAATTATATACAATAAAATTCAAAAAATAAACAAAATAAAATAAACTAAGTTAAATTTATTTCACATGTACAAATAATAAAAACACAATATACATAATATAATATGTATATTGTAACATATAAAAATAAACAAAATAATTTATGTATATTGTAACATATAATATGTATATTATAATATAAATTTTATAATATATAAAATATTATAAATAAATTTTACATATATATAATTTAACGGGTCCTTGCAGGGACAGGAACAGGAAACCCCGCGAGGCGGGGAGTACAATGCTTGTCCCAACCCTAGCCGACTAATGGGGAGACTTTTTTCCCTATCACTGCAGGCAAAATTTATTAGAAATCTCTGCCGGTTCAGGGCAAATCTCCATAGGGAATAGGGATTCCCCTCCCCATTGCCAACCCTAAATTTACAGGCCAAAATCATAAATGAAATATGGATTATCTTAATTCCTCTTAATATTTGTCATCACGTATAGAAATAAATAAGAAAATAAAACAGAGAAAAAGAAGATAAGCAATTTAACCTGCATGGGCCAAATCTATTTTTAATGCTATCTTGACGAGTATGCAAGCATCTTGGTGCAGTGTATTTGTATTGCCTAAAGCTATTATTAATGAGATAGACAGAAGATGCAAAAAATTTTTGTAGTCTAGAAAAAGTGAAGGATCAAAAAAAGATTTAGTAGCTTGGGAGTTGGTATGTAAATCTAGAAGAGAGGGTGGATTGGGAGTTGAGGATTTAAACTCATGGAATGTTGTAGCAGTGGGTAAGCATATATATGAGCTGATTTGTGATAAATATTTGCTTTAGGCTAAATAGATAATTGCTAATAAATTGAAGAGGTTAGGTTTATTGGGTATAACTAAATCCCAAGATGCTAGCAGGGTTTGGAGGAAATTATTGGACATTAGAGGTAAGTTGAAATCTCTATTTATTTATCAATTGCAGCAAGGAGACTTAAGCTTCTGTTTTGATCCTTGGATAGATGGCCTAAGCTTAGTCGATAAATTCCCTAATGTGAATATTGTAGATGCAGATATTCCTAAAACATCAACAGTAAGAGACAGATGGAGGCAAGGGGAATAGGTATTAACAGAACCAATGAATAGGGAGACAGACTTAGCTTGGCAGGAGGTAAGGAAGTTCAGAATAACAGAAGGAATAAATGATGTCATCAAATGGGGCCTTACTAGAGATGATATATATACAGCGAGGTCAGCTTGGAATGCTTTAAGGCTTGGTATAAACTGATATAGGGAAGGGGGCACATTCCGAGACAAAGTTTCATTAGATGGCTAGCTATAAATAATAAACTTGCAGTGAGAGCTAAGCTTTGGAAGTGGAGAGTTGTAAATGATTACAGGTGCTGGCTGTGTAAAGAATCTGCAGAAACTGTTGATCATTTGTTTTTTGATTGTGGGTTTTCTAATAATATTTGGATACAGGTGTTAGAAAAGTGTCATATTAAAAGATGCAAACTACAGTGGAGGGTAGTTAGCTGGTTTTGTAGGAAGGCAGTGGGGAAATTTGTTAAGGCTAAAGCTAGAAGGATTGCAATGGTTGCTACTATCTATTGGCTGTGGAGGGAAAGGAATGTTGTTGCCTTGGTGAATGAGAATGTTGATAGTAAAAGAGCGGGAAAGAATATAGCTAACTCGGTGAAAGCTAGTTGTGGTAATTGTGATTGGTTCATGGATGGTTGGTGGAATACATGGAACTGAAAAACTGTGATTTTGCAGGTAACTGTTGTGATAGTTGATGATTGGGTGATGGATTGTTTCTGCAGAGTTTATGTTGGTTGGAAAATCTTGCATCAGATGCAGGTGTCAAATGTTGTTATGGTGGTAAGGACTAAGTGTTCTCTATGTGAGAGTTGTGTGCTGGGTTGAAAATATGATGCTAGTTGTATCTGATAGTGCTTATGGATGAGCTCTGAGGAGTTGTTCAGTGTTAAAGCCTAGTGTGTGGGTGTATTCTTTACTGTAAATGTGATGTCTAGAACAGATTGATTGTTTGTATTCAGTTCCTTTTGGCAATAAAATATGATTACTGACAAAAAAACAGAGAAAAAAGAAGAAAACAATTAATTGTCAATTGTCAGGGTCAAAAAGTACCTGTAGAATGCGCAAGAAGACAGAGTTCATAAGGGTTCTGGTACAGGAAAAATCAGTGTCAGAATGAGTGATGCACCAATCAAAAATTTGTGGAAGGCACGGAATGCAACAGCAGTTTCAGTGCTCCAAGGAGGTAACCATTTGAAAGCCGAAACTGAAACCAGATCATCCTCAAACAGCTTTACAACAAACTTGGCAACATCTCCTTCCTCACCAGAACCAGCCTCTACTTTCAAACCATCAAGAAATATCGAGCAGAATGCAAGTAAATCAAGCTTTATTGATTTTAAAGCAAGTGGATCAAATACAGCCGGATTGAATCTCAAACCCATCTCAGCAACCGATTTATATTTCTTACCCTCTCTACCCAACATCAATTTACTTAATAAACCCAACAACCAATGAAGGGCAAGCAATCTGAAAACCAAAAAATGCTGTGTTTCCCTAGAAATCAGGATTAATCGTCTAACAATCTCCCTCTTGCCCATCAAATGCATCCAAAAACTGAGAATACATGACCAAAACAAGATGAAATAACAATGGATCAAATATATAAATTAACTGAAAGAACTGCACCTTCAACATGGAGACTTGCAACTCCAAAGCCACAGTTAGTGGCAATATCATTTGCAAGAACTCCACCATCCCACAAGAAGTCAAAACCTGCGGCGTCTCCAACAGAAACGCAAGAGCTCTCCTCAACTCCTTATAATTCGAGACTGCAGTCTCCTTACTACTGGAAATCGAGTGAGGCGCATTAAATGGAACCAAAGGCACCGAAGTATTCAAAATGGAGACGTTCATTTTACGATTAACAATATTATGAACAACCATAGAAAACAAAAAGAGATAAGACTGACAGGCATGAGTTCTCTCGCTTTGACATAAACTCCACAGATGGCCAGCAACACCGGAGAGCAGACAAGGGTAATATTTCTCCAATTCACGCAAGCACTCACAGGCAATGGCTCGAGTCTGGCGATCTAGCCCATGATTGGGACGATGAATAACAGTGAGTAGAAGCTCAACCAAACCCTCAGTGTAACGGGAGTGGAACTTGTTGAGAGCGTCGATGGATATAAAAATGGAAGTAGTGGAGACCATGAACTGCTCTTTGAAGAGAAAAGTAATAGCGATTCCGTCGCGAGGAGCTTGAACAATGGCGCAGAGGGCGTCGAGGAGACTGTCTAATTGAGATTCTTGATTGAAAAACGTTTCAGAGAACTCTTCGAGGAAGACAAGGAGAGGGATTTTGAAAGGGAAATCCTTTTTAAGCAGAGAAGAGAGGGCGTGATCGAGGAGAGAGGGATGCGAGTGAGGGGCAGCCATCCATTTGTGGAGACGAACGCCGCCGTGCTGGAAGACGTCGATTAGGGAGTCCCACTCTTGAGGAGAAAGCGGTGGCTTGAGCAGCGATGGTCTGTCAGTCATAGCTTGGAAACCGATTAATGGAGGAATTGGGCATGAAGATGGTGAAGACCAGAATCAGATCATTCAATAGTATATACAAGCTCGAACGGCGGCCCGCACTGTGCTGCGAGAGAGAAATTTTTTAATGGCATTTTTTATTTTTTATTTTTTATATTTTAGGTAAAAAATTATATATCAATATAAAATCTTAAGGAGAAAATATACATTTGATATACGAATTTGAAAAAAAAAAAGAATTTGACATATAAATACCCTTCAATAAAATATTAATAAATTTTAAATCATATTATTTTTAATTGGATCCTTTTAGATAAAAATATTTTTAAAAATTTAAAAGTCCGTCTCATATTTTTAGAAGTAGTTTTTTTTTCTCTCCCATTTTCGAATTTCATCTTCTCATTCCCGACCTCTCTATCATAGCAAGAAACCCTCGATCTATAGTAGTCGTATCTTCGCTTTTTCTTCGTTGTTTCTCTCCATTTTTATCGTTTTAAGATCGAAACAGTTACTATTTCTTTACAGTAGCCTTCTCGATCTCATTAGCCGCTATTTCTTTACTGTTTCTCATTACGATATAAATGTATTAATATTGTTTCTCTCTCGATCTCTCTCTTCTAACTAGTTGTGCTAAATTTTGATTTCGAGAATGAAATTTTATTTTTGAAATATTTGGTGTTCAGTGAAATATTAGATTTTAATTGTTGATTTTCGCTTTTACTGCTGTGGTGATATAAACAGTTCAGATGGAAGAACAAACTGTGCATGATATGAGTTTGATATGAATTGTTATGAGTTTGTCTTGAGTTGATATGAGCTGGTATGTGTTGATATGAGTTGATATGAGTTGGTATGAGTTGATATGAGTTTGAAATTAGTCGGTATGAGTTTGTTAAGAGTTGGTATGAGTTTATATGAGATGATAATAAGTTGGTAAGAGTTAGTATGAGTTGGTATGAAATGGTATGAGTTGCTATCAGTAAGTATGAGTCGGTATGAGTCTAATATGAGTTTGTATTATTGATATGAGTTGTTATGAGTTAGTTTAATTGGTATGAGTTTGATATGAGTTTGGTATGAGTTGGTATGAGTTAGTAAGTATTGATTTGAGTTAGAAATTAGTTGATATGAGCTTGGTATGAGTTGGAATCAGTTTCATATGGGTTACTATTAGCTGTTATGAGTTGGTATGAGTCTGATATGAATTTGTATTATTGATATGAGTTTTGATATGAGTTGTTATGAGTTAGTTTAATTGGTATGAGTTTGATATGAGTTGGTATGAGTTTAATATGAGCTAGTTTAATTGTTATGAGTTTGATATGAGTTGATATGAGTTGGTATGAGTTGATATGAGTTTGATATGAGTTGGTATAAGTTTGCCTTGAGTTTATATGAGTTAGTATGAGTTGTTATGAGTTGGTATGAGTTGGTATGAGTTTGTCTTGAGTTGATATGAGTTGGTATGAGTTGTTATGAGTTGGTATGAGTCTAATATGAATTTATATTATTGATATGAGTTTTGATATGAGTTGTTATGAGTTAGATTAATTGGTATAATTTTGGTATGAGTTGGTATGAGTTTGATATGAGCTAGTTTAATTGGTATGAGTTTGATATGAGTTTATATGAGTTTGATATGAGTTGGTATGAGTTTGTCTTGAGTTGATATGAGTTGGTATGAGTTGATATGAGCTGGTATGAGTTTGTCTTGAGTTGGTATGAGTTGATATGAGTTGGTATGAGTTCATATAAATTTGAAATTAGTTGGTATGAGTTTATATGAGTTGATAATAAGTTGGTATGAGTTGGTATGAGATGGTATGAGTTGCTATCGGTTAGTATGAGTTGGTATGAGTCTAATATGAGTTTGTATTATTGATATAAGTTTTGATATGAGTTGTTATGAGTTAGTTTAATTGGTATGAGTTTGATATGGGTTTGGTACGAGTTAGTAAGTGTTGATTTGAGTTAGAAATTAGTTGGTATGAGTTGGAATCATACCGATATGGGTTACTATTAGTTGTTATAAGTTGGTATGAGTATGATATGAGTTTGTATGAGTTGGTATGAGTTTGATATGAGCTATTTTAATTGGTATGATTTTGATATGAGATTATATGAGTTTGATATGAGTTGGTATGAGTTGAAATGAGTTGGTATGAGTTGATATGAGTTGGAATTAGTTGATATGAGTTTGATATGAATTAGTACAGGTTTGTCTTGAGTTGATATGAGTTGACATAAGTCTGATATGAGTTGATATGAGTTTGATATGCATTGGTATGAGTTGATATGAGTTTGATATGAGTTGGTATGAGTTTGTCTTGAGTTGATTTGTGTTGGTATGAGTTGTTATGAAGTGATATAAGCTGGTATGAGTTGATATGAGTTTGATATAACTTGGTATGAGTTTCTCTTGAGTTGATATGAGTTGGTATGAGTTGTTATGAGTTAGTATGAGTTTGTATTGACTTGATATGAGTTGTTATGAGTTGTTATAAGTTGATATTAATTGGTATGAGTTGATATGAGTTTGATATGAGTTTGTCTTGAGTTGATATGAGTTGGTATGAGTTGTTATGTGTTGATATGAGTTGGTATGAGTTGGTATGAGTCTGATATGAGTTTATATTATTGATATGAGTTTTGATATGAGTTGTTATGAGTTAGTTTAATTGGTATGATTTTGGTATGAGTTGGTATGAGTTTGATATGGGCTAGTTTAATTGATATGAGTTGATATGAGTTTGTATGAGTTTGTCTTGAGTTTATCTTGAGTTGGTATGAGTATGATATGAGTTGGTATGAGTTTGATATGAGCTAGTTTAATTGGTATGAGTTTGATATGAGTTGGTAAGTGTTGATATGAGTTTGTCTTGAGTTGATATGAGTTGGTATGAGTTGTTATGAGTTGGTATGAGTTGATATGAGTAAGTATGAGTTGTTATGAGTTAGTTTAATGGTATGAGTTTGATATGAGTTTAGTATGAGTTGATATGAGTTGGTATGAGCTTTGCTTGAGTTGGTATGAGTTGAGATGAGTATGATTTTCTGATGAGGTGTTTTGATGTTGACTTTGTAATGAAAAATCAAGCAGGAAAATGGCAATAGGTTCTCATACTAGCCCATCTTCTTAAAGTGAGCAATCTTCCTTATGCGGGGATAAGCCCACAACGCTCCAGGGAAGTTTAGGAGTAATGTCGTCAACTTCTCCTATAGGCTACAGGACAAAAAAAAGAATTCCTTCTGAACCAGGTGTGGCAGGTAAGGCAAAGAAGGTAAGATTCGGTGTGTTTTATAGTGACGACATGCCAATTTTTGAGAAGGAAGTGGGAGGTGAACATAGTAATGAAGAATGCATCAGAGTAAGTAATTATCAAAAATTGTCTACTTAATACAACTTTATTTGAATATGGGCAAGTCAATGATTGAGTAGCTAATCAATAGAATATGTACCAGGATGTTGATTATATCATCCCTCCAAGTGATTGGAGGTACCACCAGGTCAACAGGGTAGGCCGTGGATTGCAAACAATTCAGCTGATAAAGAATGTAATTGGTTCTAATAAAGATAAGGTTTGTGTGATTTACAATGTGTGACTCATTGTGATTTAGGATGTTACCATGTTGAATCTCATATAAAACTTATTGATAACACTCTTTTATTATTTTGGTGTAGATGGCTACCTTTAAACGATACAATATCAGCCAGCTTCTCGGGCTTGATGAAGGAAATTTTGATCATTGGTCTGGGCTTTTTCATTGGCTTTTCATACATCAAGTTCCAAATGAAAAAAAAAGAGAGTTTTCATTTAAGTTTGGAAAAGTCAATCCTGAAGTTTGGAATTGTTGAGTATTGTTTAATAATTGGGCTGAAATACAGTTGCATGAAACACCTGGTTGGGGGGACTAAACTCTTAGTTCATCGCTATGGTGGATGGACATGGGAGAGATTGTACGATAAATTTAAAAAATGCCAGGATGCTGAGCTACAAATCAAACTAGGATTTGTTTGCCTAGTTGACATGTTGATTTTAGGAAAGGCTAAAACTACAAAGGTTGATCCCAAAATTTTAGCTCTTGTTGACAATGTTGAGGCATTCAACAACGTCACATGGGGATTCGTGAGCTAAAAATTCTTGTATTCTAAGTTGATAGAACCCCTAGAAAAATTGAAGAGCAGAGTGGTAGGCACATACTCTGTCATTGGTTTTTCTGATACCATAACCATATTTTGTAACACCCCATACTCTATATAAGTACTATACATATACCGGGTATACATACAGTACGTATATAAAGTATAAGAATGTCACTTTTTATTACCGTTTAAAAACCTTTATCTAAGTTCAAACATTATTACATTAATTTAAAGAATATTCACAAAATCATTATACTTTCAATAATCTTATATATATAGGTAATAATCTTGTCCTTACCAAAACTTCATTTATACATATGAATACATTCTTGTCATAATACAATATAATTAGATTATACATGTATGCATCACCTTCTAGTTGGTCTCGAAACACTCTTACTCTTCTCGTGGCATAACGACTGACTTCAGATCTACCACCTACTCACCTGCGCGATTACACAACTGCGCTAAGCCCGAGAGCTTAGTAGTACAGATAAATAATATAAACATACATTACAGAAATTCAAACATATATATATTAACTTTATGTACCATTAGTTTCTTATCATGTTTTCCCTTTTCAATTACACCTTTCATATATCTCTACTAATCTCATATATTATATACATATACACATATCATTAACACAATCCACAATTCCATAACTAATACTCACAATGTCTACATCAATACACATATTACATGTCATACTATATTTTTAGAATCTCATCTTTCAACTTAGCTTCTCAAGCCATATTTCTTTTCAATAGTTTACTTATGTATTGTAATCATATCATACTTCATAACATTACATGTCCTTATTTTATTCAATTAATTCATTATTCACAATTCACCATTCATGAATCACATTTCCAACAAAGACAAGCATGGGCCCAAAGACTCTAATATGTGTGAATACTCGAATTTTGAGGCTCGGAAAGCCGGCTTCCTCAGACTGCAAAAGACCAAGCCAGACCGGACGACCACGGTGAAGTTAACCAAAATTATGTCTTCATGGTACTTGAAATGTCCGGAATGTCGTGAGGATCACAAGTATGATCTCAGAATAATTTTTGGACGTCCGCAACTCCCAAAAAATCAGTTTGAACGGAAAAAATGCGGATTTCAGTGCGGTTTTTGGGGGTGAACCGCTGGGACCGGCGGTCCGACCGCCGCCCACGGCGGTTCGGTCGGCGGTCCGTGTCCTTTTCCCATTTTTTCGGCGAGCCGCCCGGTCCGACCGCCGACCGCCGTCCAGTCCGAATTTTGCCTATAAAATGCTGCTAAGTTTTCAAAAAGAGGGGTTGGCTGTTCGAATCCCGGGCCTCATGCTGACGAATTTTTTACCTACATACGCCTAAGAACCTTTATTAAACTTTTATTAGCATAAATCTAACCGTGTGCTGCAGGAATCAATCCGTAATCAAGAATCACAATCCAAGGTCCAAGAAAACGAGATCTGGAACTTCGAAGTGGGAAAATTGTAAACAAGGTAATATCCTAATTTATCATTTGTCAATTCGAGCATATCTTAAGCATTCCACCTTCTTTTTAATTTCTTCTTGGTCAAAGACCTAATCCTTTTGGGTCTAAGGGCCTAATAGACTAATCAATCAATCTTTCGGCATTAAACCGTGAATCAATCAAACTTTTTGGCACGAAGCCTAAATCGCATTCTTTAGGTACAAAGTACCTAAATTCCACAATTAAAATCAACATTTTGGCACGAAGCCTAAATTGCATCCTTTTGGTACAAAGTACCTAAATTTCACAATTAAAATCAATCCTTTTGGCCAAAGGCCTAAATTGTATCCTTTTGGTACAAAGTACCTAAATTTCACAATTTTTGCACTAAGTGCTAAATCTCACAATTTTGGCAAAAAGCCCGGCAATGCAGGCCAAAGGCCTAAAATTTGCATCCTTTAGGTACAAAGTACTTAAATTTTACCACCTAGCACTAAGTGCTAAATCTCACAAATTTGGCAAAAAGCCCGACAAATGCACGAAGCATACACACACACATGCATGAAGCATAATTTTCATTGCCTTTAAATAGGCTTTTCCGAACTACATGGGCTTTGATCTCTTATAAAAACGAGAGTATGTAGGCATATTTGAGATTCACCTCAAATAACAAGTCCACAATTTATCAACCATCTCTTCTTCTCCCTTTCTATTTTTCTTTTGGATTCATTTCTTATTTGACAAATTAATCAAATACATGACATAGTCCCTGAATCCTCCTTGGGTTCGTAGATTAGAAGCCTTTACATTGGATGCGTTAATTGGAGTCAGACAAGGGTTTTCTCAGCTTTTCCCTTCGGACAAAATAAACTGAGTGGCGACTCCTGACAACAAGTGAACTTTCATCCGAATCCTTTTCGGGTGGAAAACCGAGGTTCACAATATGCCATTCAACTTTCAGAGTTAATGTTTTGGTTTAATTATCACATTTATCATTATCATTATCCCAACTAGGCTTCAAGGATTTAGGTTCAACCAAGCTTCAAAGGGAACAAAGCATGCTAAGTATCAACCCAACATGGCTTCAAGAACCAATCCAACCTAGCTTCAAGGGTTGTAACATCTCAATTAGGCTTCAAGGACTAGACCCAACCAAGCTTCAAGGAATTGTTACTATTAGGCATGCCACCAACAACAAAACTCTGAAAATGAATAACATATTAGACACACAATTCATTCATTATTTCATTATCAATTTCATTTTCATTTTCATTTTCTCATCATCATTTAGGCATCCATATCTCAATTATCTCATTTTCATCATTATAGCCAACAACAATGGCTTCACATCTCATCAATAGAGTATACATACTCAATTGTATTGGACATCATCATTTAAACAACCATGCCTCATTCATTTCATTTGTATCATTATAGCCAACAACAATGGCATTACATCTCATTAAGCTCAAATCATATAAAAGCAATTCATCATTCAAGTGTTCATCATAAGGCATTACAACTCATCAATCTCAAATCACATTAAAGCAATTCATCATATCTTTTACAATTCATATTTCATCATTAACATATATACATAGCATTATTCATATGCATCATCAATGTAATAGGTTACTTAATACATTTATAACCAAATGTGTTAAGGTCCAAAGACATATAAATATATGCAATCAAATAGGTACTTACCTCATGAGCAATCACACCACACCAAACTCACCTTTCAATAATCCTCAACACTTGGATTAGGGCAAAACAACTTCTTCACAACCTAATCCACAAAGAATAACACACATTTACTCAAAGATACACATGAATTCAATACAATTATTAATTTATTAATCTCATACTAGACCCTTAGATCACAAATTACAAACTAACATCTCTCTCTAGGACCCCACGGTCGTGGCCTACCAACCCCCACGGGCGTGGCATAGCAAACAATTCTGCCCAATCTTTCTAAAATCCTCACGGTCGTGGCCTTCCAACCCCCACGGCCGTGGCATAGCAAATGAATCTATCTCCCTTGCTCAACACCCCCACGGTCATGGCTTCCAATGGCCACGGTCGTGGCAACCAAAGGCCACGGGCATGGCATCCAAAATGTCTCTGTTTTCAGACCAAACTCAAGTATTCTATGTTTTCAACTTCATTAAAACACAAACATACATCAATCATACATCAATTATTCAATTCTCCAACTCATTTATATTAAACCTTTACTAAACAATTTCAACAATCTATCATCATCCTCACAAATAACCATATTATTATCATCTAAATATCACTTCAACATACCTATATACTTCAATCTTTCACTATCATCATCTTCACACACTAACCCAATCAAATATAAACACAATCAATAGAAATCAACTCAAAGACATGAACACTTACTTGAATATTTTGCCAAATCTTCAATCTCCACCTTCAATTCTCTTAAAGCCCTTGATAACTTGATGTATATGTAGATAAAATCACCTCTCTTTCTCTCTCTCTCTCTCTCTCTCTCTCTCTCTCTCTCTCTCTCTCTCTCTCTCTCTCTCTCTCTCTCGTGCAAGAAGAAGAAGAAAGAAAGAAGATCTTTCTTCTTTTTCTATTACTTATCATATATATATATATATATTAATAATCCCTTAAAATCTCCACCATACACTTGTCACTATCTTTGACTTTCTTTTCTTCTTTTTCTTTTATTATTATTATTATTATTATTATTTAATTATATAAACTTACTTTTTCCTACACCACTTTATACATTATGTATATGCGATGTATATGGTGGTATATGTTTATCTCTTTTATATTACATTTATATTTTCCATATTTTCCAAATACCATATGTACACATATTATCCTCCATATACATCTATCTCTTATAATATTTCCTTTTTATTAATTTATCTTCTTTTGACTTCCATCTCTGTGACTTGTATATGTTATATATATATCTATATATACAACATATACACTCTCTCTTTACTTCTTTTCTCTTTCCATTAAACATACACATTAAATCTAAATACAACCATAATGATTCCAAAACTTTTAGGGTGTATTTTGGGATATTACAATTCTCTCCCCCTTAAATAATTTCGTCCTCGAAATTATCTAGTACAATAGTAATCCATTCTTAATACAATACTATCTTAACTTCCATATGAAGTTAATTATATTGTTAAGTTATTATGTCATCAAATCACCTAACTTTTACTCTCCCCCTTAGAGTCAATCATCTTCTCTAAATTTCATAACTCATCATTATATATATATATTTATATATCATATTACTTTCTCAACAAAGCAATCAAGATAATTCCTTACATTCCCAATGAATTTACCTTTATACAAAAATTAGATCATCTTATACTATACAGGTACTTCGTCTATCTATTACCTTCAAGATATTTTATCACTTCATCTCTTTATAATTACTCTCTTAACTTAACCTTAAAAATCATTGATTATCCCGTCATTACAATCACTTTCAACATAGACATTTATCAAACCTTAATTGATAATAATATCTTTATTTTTCACACACTTAATTCCTTTTTTAGCATTCTTTTCACTTAACATACATATTAGTACAATGCCTTTCAATTTACTTTACAGATAATCAATCTTTCCCCTTTTATCATCATTTACAATTGATATAACTCAATACATTCATGTCCATTTATTTGTCAGAATATTATATCATATACATTATCACTTAAATTTTATACTCTTAGTACAACTACACATATTAAATCTCAATATTGACTCGCAACCTTAGCGAAATTTAGATCAATTGATCTATCTGTCACAATATACCCATGTTTCAATCTTATTCAATTCAAACCAATGATTAATTTATTTAAACTTATCATGAAATTTCACAATATATATATATATATAATCTAATTCCATTAGGGCAAACTTATATTCAAATTCTGATCTCTTCAGATCCATATTCAGTCAAATTATCATGATAACAAATCACTTCAAATTATCTTTCAATATACACATAGTTTCTTTTCTATTATCTTAGTATAATTTCCACCAATTCTCATGATAATCTCATACCATACTTTCTATCCATAATTTACTCACTTAAACATTAAGTCCATTCACTTATTCACTTTATAACATAAACATATTCAGTATAACTTTCAGTCACATTTTGTAATTTCTCCCTTTTAATATCTCCTCACATTTCATACCATTACGATATTTACATAATCAGCTTTCTATCACATTAGTCATAACTCAAAACATTTTACCTTTCTCTTTTCTTTCCTTACTTTTCATAATTATAACCAAATTTCTAACGTAAAATGATAAAGTATAGTTTTACCAGTCATAACTCTTGAACATGTTTCTAGAAACATAATTATCAATCTCACCAAAACTACACTACAGTCATGTTATCTCAATTCCAAATCTGTGGATAACAAAATTAATCGACCAAAATATACTAAACAAATCACAGAATCATAGGAGATTAATGGTCATGCCTGAAGCTTATAAATCCATATTATTCCTTTATTATTCTGCTTCCAACCTTTCCAATTACAAAGCTAAATTATATTACAAAAATTACATATTCATTCTCTAAACTTTTGCTACACCAAGAGTTAACACATTTCAACTCCGTTTCAACCCAATTTGCACTCGATTATATGATCATCATTAGCTTAATTCATGACTCAACAATATTATTATTATTAACATCTCTTATGTATACGTATTCAATCATATGCAAATCTTACACAATTTCCCTTTTGTTACTCCATTTCTAATCTATTTCTAATCCATTTACAATCTCTTATTATACACATATACATAAAACTTTTCCACATGTAGATACTTTGGGACTCCAAATATTATATGATCATCAAGTTCAGTGATCACCGTAAAACTTTTACTGTCCAATATTACTCGAGTCCATTCTCACTCTTAATTTCGTTACATAGTCTATCTAGCTTTGCACAAGTCAAGACCTAATCTCTCTTAGGTCTACTAATATATGCAATATCATTCTTAATATCTTTATACCAGTAGTTATACCACTGACATATTCATAGGCCACATCCATAATGTGACTCACTTCCGACCTTCCTTACATATTACAATTACAATTACATTCATATTGAAAATCTCATCTCACATATCCTATACATGTATACACTTAATTATGCAATTTTATTTAATTCCTCTTTTGCATACAATCTGTACAAATTTAATCTTTATCATTTTTCTTTGAACATTATCATACTCATTCTTTTGACATGACTTAAATTATTCATCGACACAACAAATATATACATTCTAACCATAATAACACTTCACATATATCCAAGTCACATTTCTAATGTGACATCTCTCTCATTTTTTTTAAAGCATTTAATATACCTTCATATCCATTTTCACCCTTTCCAGTCAAATGACTTAAAATAACTCATTTTCACTCGCTCAATCACTTTCCTTTTTACTTCAAAACAAATTCTCTTACTAATAATCTCATTACCCAATTCATAGTATGCTCATATGCAATAATATTCATTGCAAATAGTTCATATGTTTAACGTACATTAAACTATCGATATCTAAATAATCTTTATCCATATTCCATTAAAATTTTAAATTCTCAAATCACTATCTCACCTAAACTTCAATTTACAAATTTCATCTTTTCTTAATATCAACTTTAAAAACATCTTATATATATATATATATACACCACAAAGCAACATCAAAACATATAATTTTCACCATTATTAAAGCTCATTTCAAACATCTAAATGTTACATATTACCACCATTAACATGAGCTTTAACAACACTTAAGCATATCTCATTTCTAACATTAAAATCACAATGTTTGCATTAAAATAACAATACAACCAACACCAATTTATTTTCTTACTTAACCAACATCATCTCTTTTTCTTTTGAACAAAACCTTAACTTCACATACCCCAAACTTTAAATAGTCACACTTTGTCTATACCAATCAACTCACTCAATATTTCACCATACTCTCTTCATTTAAATAACATATCTTTCCATATTAACAATCCAACAATATTTTCTCTTTCAAGCAAACCAAACATAAGCTTTATTATAAAGAGATTCAAATTGTAGAGGAAAGAGTACATACTTTAATCTTGATTTTATTTTTAACTCAGTTCCAACTTTATTCTTCTATTCATTTCATTATAACCTTTTTCACAAGCATACTTCCATAATCAGAAATTCCAAAATTTACTTAAATAAATTCCCATTCTTTAATTTATCAATTAAACTCATATAAATTTTTTTTCCATATCATTTCTTTCTCTAATTTTCCTTCCATGTAGAACTTCATCCACACACTATCATTCATCTCATCTAATTCAAATACATTACAATTCACATAATGCCACATCCGAGACCAACCTAGGTGTTAATGCATATGCATGTATTACAAATTTCATTTCAAAAACTTTTCTTTTTAATTCTATTTAGGCTTTTCAAAACTTTTTCTTTTTTAATTCCACTTAGGCCGAGAATCTCGAACCTAAGCTCTGATACCAAAATAATTGTAACACCCCATACTCTATATAAGTACTATACATATACCGGGTATACGTACAGTACGTATATAAAGTATAAGAATGTCACTTTTTGTTACCGTTTAAAAACCTTTATCTAAGTTCAAACATTATTACATTAATTTAAAGAATATTCACAAAATCATTATACTTTCAATAATCTTATATATATAGGTAATAATCTTGTCCTTACCAAAACTTCATTTATACATATGAATACATTCTTGTCAGAATACAATATAATTAGATTATACATGTATGCATCACCTTCTAGTTGGTCTCGAAACACTCTTACTCTTCTCGTGGCATAACGACTGACTTCAGATCTACCACCTACTCACCTGCGCGATTACACAACCGCGCTAAGCCCGAGAGCTTAGTAGTACAGATAAATAATATAAACATACATTACAGAAATTCAAACATATATATATTAACTTCATGTACCATTAGTTTCTTATCATGTTTTCTCTTTTCAATTACACCTTTCATATATCTCTACTAATCTCATATATTATATACATATACACATATCATTAACACAATCCATAATTCCATAACTAATACTCACAATGTCTACATCAATACACATATTACATGTCATACTATATTTTTAGAATCTCATCTTTCAACTTAGCTTCTCAAGCCATATTTCTTTTCAATAGTTTACTTATGTATTGTAATCATATCATACTTCATAACATTACATGTCCTTATTTTATTCAATTAATTCATTATTCACAATTCACCATTCATGAATCACATTTCCAACAAAGACAAGCATGGGCCCAAAGACTCTAATATGCCATTCAACTTTCAGAGTTAATGTTTTGGTTTAATTATCACATTTATCATTATCATTATCCCAACTAGGCTTCAAGGATTTAGGTTCAACCAAGCTTCAAGGGGAACAAAGCATGCTAAGTATCAACCCAACTTGTCTTCAAGAACCAATCCAACCTAGCTTCAAGGGTTGTAACATCTCAATTAGGCTTCAAGGACTAGACCCAACCAAGCTTCAAGGGATTGTTACTATTAGGCATGCCACCAACAACAAAACTCTGAAAATGAATAACATATTAGACACACAATTCATTCATTATTTCATTATCAATTTCATTTTCATTTTCATTTTCTCATCATCATTTAGGCATCCATACCTCAATTATCTCATTTGCATCATTATAGCCAACAACAATGGCTTCACATCTCATCAATAGAGTATACATACTCAATTGTATTGGACATCATCATTTAAACAACCATGCCTCATTCATTTCATTTGTATCATTATAGCCAACAACAATGGCATTACATCTCATTAAGCTCAAATCATATAAAAGCAATTCATCATTCAAGTGTTCATCATAAGGCATTACAGTTCATTAATCTCAAATCACATTAAAGCAATTCATCATATCTTTTACAATTCATATTTCATCATTAACATATATACATAGCATTATTCATATACATCATCAATGTAATAGGTTACTTAATACATTTATAGCCAAATGTGTTAAGGTCCAAAGACATATAAATATATGCAATCAAATAGGTACTTACCTCATGAGCAATCACACCACACCAAACTCACCTTTCAATAATCCTCAACACTTGGATTAGGGCAAAACAACTTCTTCACAACCTAATCCACAAAGAATAACACACATTTACTCAAAGATACACGTGAATTCAATACAATTATTAATTTATTAATCTCATACTAGACCCTTAGATCACAAATTACAAACTAACATCTCTCTCTAGGACCCCACGGTCATGGCCTACCAACCCCCACGGGCGTGGCATAGCAAACAATTCTGCCCAATCTTTCTAAAATCCCCATGGTCGTGGCCTTCCAACCCCCACGGCCGTGGCATAGCAAATGAATCTGTCTCCCTTGCTCAACACCCCCACGGTCATGGCTTCCAATGGCCACGGTCGTGGCAACCAAAGGCCACGGGCGTGGCATCCAAAATGTCTCTGTTTCCGGACCAAACTCATGTATTCTATGTTTTCAACTTCATTAAACACAAACATACATCAATCATACATCAATTATTCAATTCTCCAACTCATTTATATTAAACCTTTACTAAACAATTTCAACAATCTATCATCATCCTCACAAATAACCATATTATTATCATCTAAATATCACTTCAACATACCTATATACTTCAATCTTTCACTATCATCATCTTCACACACTAACCCAATCAAATATAAACACAATCAATAGAAATCAACTCAAAGACATGAACACTTACTTGAATATTTTGCCAAATCTTCAATCTCCACCTTCAATTCTCTTAAAGCCCTTGATAACTTGATGTATATGTAGATAAAATCACCTCTTTCTCTCTCTCTCTCTCTCTCTCTCTCTCTCTCTCTCTCTCTCTCTCGTGCAAGAAGAAGAAGAAGAAAGAAAGAAGATCTTTCTTCTTTTTCTCATACTTATCATATATATATATATTAATAATCCCTTAAAATCTCCACCATACACTTGTCACTATCTTTGACTTTCTTTTCTTCTTTTTCTTTTATTATTATTATTATTATTATTATTATTATTATTATTATTATTATATAAACTTACTTTTTCCTACACCACTTTATACATTATGTATATGCGATGTATATGGTGGTATATGTATATCTCTTTTATATTACATTTATATTTTCCATATTTTCCAAATACCATATGTACACATATTATCCTCCATATACATCTATCTCTTATAATATTTCCTTTTTATTAATTTATCTTCTTTTGACTTCCATCTCTTTGACTTGTATATGTTATATATGTATATATCTATATATACAACATATACACTCTCTCTTTGCTTCTTTTCTCTTTCCATTAAACATACACATTAAATCTAAATACAACCATAGTGATTCCAAAACTTTTAGGGTGTATTTTGGGATATTACATATTTGGACTGGAGGTAATTTCAAATTTACAAGAGATAGGGGTGGAGAGGTGTGGAAATGGGTTTTCGCGATTGATGAACTGGAAAATATCTACAAAATATCCATACCCATAGGTTTGTTCGAAGTTATCCCAACAGGTATTTTACTTGATATGAGCTTGTTATTTTGTATTTTTTCCAGTACAAATGCTTTTATATTTTTAACACATATTGAATCAATATGTTAATGTATAGGAGCTGATTGCTATAGAAATGAAGATAACAAATGTTGAGGCTGATTCTCCAAATCTACAAGGAATTTTTCAAGAGGAAACCCACATACACTCGAAAGAGCAAAAAATTATTGACCCTATGGTATTTGATGTATCTCCTTCCGTTTATGGGATCATAATGCTTATCAATTGAATAATTGGTTTGGCTGCTAATTATTGTATAATTTTTCAGAAAACTCGAGTTGATAGCAAACCAGTAAGTGAAACTGCAGAAAAAAAAAGGTTTAAAACATTTGAACGCAGAAGCAAAAGGAATCAAGATATGAGTGTCATGCATGAAAGAAAAATGCATGTGGATGTAGATTTGGAGAAGAATAAAATGGATTTACATTTATCGGAACTGGAGTCTAGATGCAATGCATTAGAAATTGAAAATGGACTGCAAGCTCAGGTGAATAAAGAGCTGAATACTACCCTTTCCCGGTTGAGCTACAGACTCACGGCCTTGGAGGCAATTGAACATGAAATGGATGTCAAAAGGAAAAGGAAGAGGCAAAGGATGAAAGGGAAAAGATTCATAGAGAAAAGGACAGTGAAGATGCAAAAAAGGTAGAGGGCGTGGCAGAAAAAGCAAATGAAAAAGAAGCTCAGGGATTGGATTTTGCATTTTGTACACATCTGGATGAGTATGACGATTATACTAAATCCAGGTTATTTATTGTAAAATTTTATAAATGCATGTATATTTAATCGCTTAAAATATCTCTACTTACAGAAAAGAAGTTTCAATGGCGGCTGAGGACATGATGCAGCTCAACATGTCATTGGTTAAAGTGACGGAGACCACATATGAGGAACATAAGAAGAAACATTTATAGATGCCGAACACTAAATACATTGGTGATGAGTGGACTCCTGAAGGAAGAGGGCAACAAAAAAAAGGAGCAAACATCTGCAAGTCTTGTGCCGAAAGATGGCGAATGAAGTTACATATGCACCTATTATGCCTTTGGATCCTTTCTCACCCTCATCTACTGATTAGTGCCGAAGTTTTGATAACTGGTGGCATATGCATTTTGATAACTATAAGCAGTAAGCTACACTTTAATTACAGATTTATACTTTCACATTAATGATATTTAGATATAAACAAACTATTCTTCCAAGCAAATAATCATAATGTTATTTTGATGTATAATAGTGATCCAAGAGTGGAACAACCTTTTTCGGAAGGCGAGACCTATGATTTCACAGTGCATTTCATGAATTAAAAGGATTTTTGGTATCGATTACTAGTACCCCATATTTGGCTATCTAACAATGTAAGATTTTCAATATAAATATATCTTGTTGGATATTACATTGCAAATCAGTGTATTATCAAATTTATATTAATGTGCCTTTATATTGATTGTAGGAAATTGATGTCATACTATATTATGTGCGACAAAAATAAAAATATAATGCAGACTTCTTTGACTAGAGAAAGACATGTGGTTCTTGCTATGTCCATCAATTTTTTATGGCATGTCATGAAGATTTCAAAAAGAAAAACTGGATGACTCCCAGTTATTTAACAGATTTTCTGGAGGGCAAGCACCAGTATTGTAAATATGTCAAGAATGTTGACATCATTCATCTACCAGTTAATCAATCCGGACAATATTGGTTTCTTATAGAAATAAATCTATCGAAGTGGTCAATAAAGATATATGACTCGCTATATACAGATGCCCGTAGAAGTGATAAAATAAAATGTGTTAAGCCAATTGCGGAGATGTTGCCCCATGCTTTAAATGATGTTAAAATTTTCAACCATAGGCCCAAATTGGTTTATAAAAAGAGTACGAAGCTGACAATAAATTATGAGAAGGATGTTTGTCCGCGTTAAGAAGGGTAAGCTCCATTCTCAGTCATTGTGTAACGAAAGTTATTTGTCTTTTACAGTTGCTAATGATAATACATTGTAACTGTAACACCCCAACACCCAATATACGCACACCGCATACACAAACGCAACATGCGATATATGTATAGAGGATATAAGGGTGTCATGGTCCATTTTAAACAAACCAATCTTTAAACTTTAAAGATCAAATCATTATAAATCAATGTAAGTAAACTTAAAACATTTAACTTATTTTATAGAAAATAATAGATAAACATTCCTTCGTTAAAAATACATATATATATATATATCATCATTAGTACCCAAAAGTTTTTCCAAAACATTTGTTTAATAAGCAGCGAAAAATATATATGTATATATATATATATCAAAATCAATGTTTACAAAATTATAGAGTTTATACATGCTAGCAGTTCGTCTTTGATCTTGATGTCCACAACTTAACATTGCTCTAAAAATCTCAAGCGCAGACTCGACTCGGTCTAGACGAGCTCTCCGGCACAACCGGATCTACCCTGTCACCTGCGCGATGAACCACAATCGTGCTAAGTAGAAAGCTTAGTGGTACAAACTTTATTTCAATAAAGATCAATGCAATGCTCATACACAATACATATGAATATATATCAAGTCATTACATTATATCTCAACATATTAATCATTTGCATCACATTTCATAATTTACATTAAAACAAAGATAAGCATGGGCCCAAAAGAATCTAATATGCTATTCAAAGTTCAGAGTTTCTGCTTTGGTCCATATTGACACCTTGTGTCTAGCCCCGTAGGCAATATATATCCACGGATAATGTAACAGACCTAGTCTTTTGGACCTCAACCCGGCTAGACCCTTAGGCCCCAGTATCTTGGTCCTTAACCCGGCTAGACTGTTACTGTTTTTGAGGCTTACGACCCGGTCTTTTTACCTCAAAAATATCATATTTCACATTTACCAGCTGAGCTCGGCTTACGACCCGGTCTTTTCACATGCCTAGCAATTCATAGGCATGCCGCCAAACTCAGAACTCTGAAAATTGAATAATATATTAGGCACACAAATAATTCATTTATCTCATTATCATTTTCTTTCACAATTCATTTCTCATTTCATTTCTCATAATCAACTAGGCTCATTGCCTTATTATATCCTCATTTTTTTTTCATCTTTTCTCATTCTTCTCTTTTGTATCAATATCAATTTGTTACAACACATTACTCAATTGCATTGATACATCAACATAATTCACATCATGCATATCATAATATATAACTCATTCATCATCAATATATCAATTAACTTAAAACATTTCTCCACTAAATGTGTTAAGTCCCAATGTCATGTAAATGTATGCAATCATTCAAAGTTTGTACTTACCTCTAAGAGCAACAACACCACTCTATCAACTTCCTCTTTCAAAATGTCCCTCAACCCTTGGCTAGGGTAACTCAATTCTCTTCAAAACCTAATCCAAAGGTGATCAACAACACTCACTTAGTGATACACATAAGAGAATAAGGAAGAGAACTATCTAGGGCAAACTCTACACTTGACACACTCAACCACACGGGCATGTCCTTGACCGTGCCCTAAACCCAGAACACAGAAGCTTTGACACGCTCAGTGACATGGGCGTGTCACTGCACATGTCAATTCTCCTCCAACACAGAAACTATGACACACTCAGTGACATGGGCGTGTCACTGGACGTATCAATCTTCCAACAACACAGTAGCTATGACACGCTCAGTGTCATGGGCGTGTCACTGGCTGTGTCGATGCTACTACAACACAGAAATTATGACACGCTCAGTGACATGGGCTTGTCACTGCTCATGTCAACAACCCAAAATATAGAACCAACGACACGCCCAAGGATATGGCCGTGCTACTGGGCGTGTCAGGCCAAAAACCCTGAAATCGACACCCAAAACACCACATCCAACAAACATCTTCTAATAACCATATCAACAATGCACAAACTCAATCAAAACCATCAACAATCCATATAATACTTGAGTAAATCTTAACACAACTCAATTACAAACATCAAAACACAATATCAACCATATCTCACAACTCAAACCCACAACTCTCACAACTCTTGTCTCTTTCACCAAACTTTACCCTTTTCTCTTCAATCCAAACCCAAAAATCAAAGTTACCAAGACAAAATAGTTCAAACACACCAAAAACACATCTACAACAACCATTCCAACAAACCCACAAACACAACTCAAAAGTAAACAAAGAAACAAGTTGGAAACTTACCAAAAGTGAAGAAAATCCTTAAAACTCCAACTTGACCTCTTGAAAACCTTCAATCTCTTGAGCTTGGAAGCAACAAAATCTCTTTTCCTTTGGTTGATAAGGGTGGCCGGCTCACTAGAAGGAAAGAAGAAGATGAAGATGAAAGAAAAAGAAAGAAAGAAAGTCAACCTCTTAAGATAGCCACCTTCCTCAAATTACTCTCCACCAAGCAATTATACCAATATAATATTCAACCCACTTACATCATCTTCCACTAACTCTAATTAATTCCATTTAATTAATCAAAATATCTCTTTTGACTTATAAAACCCATTGACTTGTATATATTTTGTATATATCCTTATATATACAACATATATACATCTTCTCTTATCCCATTAGTCATAGATACACTTTAAATTATTTAATCCAATTTCAACAATCAACATTCCAAAATTTTAGGGTATAGTTTGGGATATTACAATTATCCCCCTCTATAAAATAATTTCATCCTCGAAATTACCTGATCTCAAGTCTGAAATAACTGAGGATACTGATCTCGCATCAATTGCTCATTCTCCCAAGTTGCCTCTTCCTTAGCCTGATTCTTCCAAAGAACCTTCATAAGTGGTACTTTCTTATTTCTCAACTCTTTCACTTCATGTGCCGAAATAGCCACTGGTTCTTCCTCAAAAGTCAGATCTGGACTTACCTCAATGGATTCCACTGACAAAACGTGAGATGGGTCTAATCTGTACCTCCGTAGCATAGAGACATGAAAGACATTGTGAATTCTATCCAAATCAGGTGGCAAAGAGAGCCGATAAGCCACTGGTCCAACTCTCTCCAATACCTCATAAGGTCCAATAAAACGAGGACTCAGCTTCCCTTTGCGGCCAAATATCAAAATTCTCTTCCAAGGAGACACTTTTAGAAAAACTTTATCTCCAACACTGAACTCTATATCTTTCCTGTTCAAATCTGAATAGGACTTCTGTTGATCTGAAGCTGCTTTCAAACGATCCCGAATTATCTTTACTTTCTCTTCCGTTTCTTTAATAAAATTGGGACCAACCAACTTATCTTCTCCAATCTCGTTCCAACATAGAGGCGTTCTGCATCTTCTACCATACAATGCCTCATAAGGTGCCATTCTAATGCTGGACTGATGACTGTTGTTATAAGCAAATTCCATCAATGGCAAGAATCTATCCCAACTCCCAGAGAAATCAATGACACAACTTCTCAACATGTCCTCTAAAATCTGTATCACTCTCTCTGACTGCCCATCTGTCTGCGGATGAAAAGCAGTGCTAAAATGTAACCGAGGTCCCAAAGCATCATGTAAACTCTTCCAAAACCTCGAAGTAAACTGGGGATCTCAATCAGATACCAGAGAAATTGGGACTCCATGCAACCTCACTATCTCACTGATATATAGCTCGGCCAACTTCTCAAGAGAATAGTCCATCCGAACTGGAAGGAAATGAGCTGTCTTCATCAACCGATCAACAATCACCCAAATGGCATCATGCTTCTTCAGAGTCAAAGGCAAACCAGTCACAAAATCCATCATTACTCTCTCCCATTTCCACTCTGGCACTGATAAAGGTTGGAGCAACCCCGAAGGAACTTGGTGCTCGGCCTTCACCATCTGAAAAGTGAGACACTTAGATACAAACTCCGCTATGTCCCTCTTCATACTTGACCACCAATAACGTTGCTTCAAATCATGATACATCTTAGTACTCCTAGGGTGCATAGCAAAAATCGACTGATGTGCTTCCTCCAAAATAATCTTTCTCAGTCTTGCATCATCAGGAACACACAATCTATCTTTGTACCAAAGGCTGCCATCACTTCTCACATGAAAATCTCTACTCTCTCCTTTTTGACAATCCAAAACAATCTTCTAAATTCTTTTATCTGCCAACTGAGCCTCTCTAATTTGATCCAACAACACCGGTCTCAATTGCAACGGAGGTAACAAAGCACCATCATCACAAGATTCAAAACTAGCATGCAATGCTCTCAACTCAACAAGCAACAAGAGCGAATAAGCAGTCAAACCTGCCAAAGACTTTTGACTCAAGGCATCAGCAACAACATTTGCCTTACTAGGATGATAATCAATCAAACAGTCGTAGTCATTGATAAACTCCAACCACCGTCTTTGCCGAAGATTCAACTCTCTCTGAACCCCCAAGTATTTCAAACTCTTATGATCCGTATAAATGAAACACTTCTCCCCATAAAGATAATGTCGCCAAATCTTCAAAGCAAACACTATAGCTGCCAATTCCAAATCATGCGTCGGGTAATTCAACTCATGTGGCTTCAACTGGCGAGAAGCATAAGCTATGACTCTACCCTCTTGCATCAAAACACAACCTAAACCACTATATGAAGCATCACTGTAAATCACATATGGTTTATCTTCCACAGGCAAGGTAAGAACAGGAGCTTGAGTCAACATCTCTTTCAACTGCTCAAAGCTTGCTTCACACTGATCTATCCAAACAAATCTAACTCCTTTTTGAAGCAATATGGTGAGTGGAGTATCTATCGAAGAAAAATCCTTCACAAATCGTCAATAATAGCCTTCCAAGCCCAGAAAACTTCTAGCCTCTGCCACAGTCTTTGGTGGACTCCAATTCAAGATGGCCTCAACTTTACTCGGATCAACTGTTATACCATCTGCTGAAACCACATGACCAAGAAAAGTCACTTGATCAAGCCAAAACTCACACTTCGACAGCTTAGCATACAACTGCTTCTCTCTTAAAGTCTGCAATACAATCCACAAGTGCTCGCCATGCTCCTCCTTATTATGCAAATACACCAAAATATCATCGATAAAAACCACCACAAACTGATCTAAATAGGATCTAAACACCCTGTTCATCAAATCTATGAAAGCTGCTGGTGCATTCGTCAATCCAAAAGGCATTACCAAAAACTCATAATGTCCATACCTCATGCGGAAAGCTATATTGGGAACATCTTCCTCTCTGATTCTCAACTGATGGTACCCTGATCTCAGATCAATCTTGGAGAAAACTGCTGCTCCTTTCAACTGAACAAAGAGATCATCTATCCTAGGCAAAGGATACTTATTCTTGATGGTCACCTTATTCAACTGCCTATAATCAATGCACAATCTTAAGGTACCATCCTTCTTCTTCACAAACAAAATAGGTGCTTCCCACGGAGAAACACTAGGGCTAACAAACCCTTTATCCAACAACTCCTATAACTACACCTTCAACTCTCTCAACTCAGCAGGTGCCATTCAATAGGGAGTAATAGAGATAGGAGTGGTACCAAGCAATGAATCAATACCAAGATCCACTTCTCTCTCAGGGGGTATCCCTGGCAACTCCTTAGGAAAAACATCTAGAAAATCAGCTACTGTGGGTATACTATCAAGTTGAAAACCCACTACTCTGGTATCCACAACATGAGCAAGATAAGCATCACACCCTTTCCAAATCAACCTCTAGCTGCAACAGCTGAAACAAATATGGATGCAAGTTGTCTCTGCTCACTAGATATTATCACACTTCTACCCTCATCGGTTCTAAGGGTAACACCCTTATTCTGACAATCTACTACAGCCCCGTGCTTAGACAACCAATCCATGCCTAGATTAGATCATACTCCTTAAAAGGCATTTCAATCAAATCGCCAAGAAACTCCTCATCCTGAACATCCACTGGGCTATCTCGGTGCACCTTACTCACCATAACACTATGCCCTAAATGATTTGTTACCAAAACATCAAATCTTAGGGACTCAGAATGCAATTCAGGCACAGGCAAGATGGATGCACTTATATATGAATGCGTAGATCCTGGATCAATCAAAGCAAGAACTGACATGCCAAATAAAGAGAATGTCCCCACAATGACAGCTGAAGCATCCGACTGCCTCTGTATCACATACACTCGCTGAGATGGCCCAGCCTCATCTGGCCTACTGCCTTCAGATGTAGAGCCTCCTCTCTGACTAAACCCAGGTCTACCACCTCTACTGAAACCTCTGCCACTATGACCTCCTCTGACACTAGGTCGAGAGATTGCAGAATCTGCCTATCTATCTTCCTGTAGCTCAGGACAATCTCTAATGAAATGGTCAGGAGACCCGTATCTAAAACACATAGCTGGTCCACCAATCTTCTAACAAACACCCCATGTATCCTACCACAATGGACACATGTAGGTGGAGTAGACCTCTGAGCCACTGGGGTCGGTGCACTAGCTACAGAAACTGTAGGTCTCGATCTTTGCCTCTGATGTGGTACTGACCTAACAGGCTGCCTCTGGCCCCTACTAAATCTCTGAAACTGACCTCCTCGGACTCTCTTTGCAGATGAAGACCCTACCTTAAACTAGGGTCTCTTAACTTTGGTCTCCTCCTCAGTAGCAGCTGCTGCAATACCCTGTGCTCTCTCAACACTCCGGGCCGCTGCAACCAGCTGGGAAAGATCCTGATACCGAGAACCAGCAACAATACACATAATAGAGGGCATCAACCCCTCCTCAAATCTCCTACACCGGTCTATCTCGTATGAAATAATCTCACCAGCATAATGACTCAACCGGATGAACTCTATCTCATACTCTATCACCGTCCGGTTATCTTGTCTCAGATTTAGAAACTCCATCTTCTTAGCATCTTTATACTCCCTCAGAGTATACTTCTGCTCAAACTCCCGTAGAAAATCACCATAGGATAAAGTCGGTGGATCATCCATGGCATGTGGAACCATCTTCCACCAATCATATGCATCTCTCTGCAGAAGGGATCTAGCATAATCAAATTTCTCTTCAGGAGTAGCCTGCAGCTGAATGAATACCCTCTGAACTCTATTCAACCACTGCTCAGCTACTGCAGGATTTGTAGTACCAAAGAAATCCTCTACTCCAAACTTCCTCAATTTATCATACTGCCTCACCGGCACTTGAGGCTACGGTTGGGGTGGCGGCTGTTGCATTGGAGCTTGCCTCAACAAATCTACCATATGCCATAATCAAACCGGCGGAATCTCATCAGCAGCTGGTCTCTCTGGCATAGGAGCAGGTGCCTCACCAGCTATCTCAACCCTATCTCCATCTCTACCCTCAATAGGAGCTACACTCTCAGCACTACCTTCTACGGACTGACGTGACTGAGACGTCATCACTACCTATATCTGCAAACACAGTAGAATACCTCATCAAAGATCAGAAACTGCCAGTGCCAATGCATGTATCTTATTCAAAAACCATATTTAAAAATAAAAATTCTCTTTTTCTTACAATTTACCTAGGTTGAGAACCTTAAACCTAGGCTCTGATGCCAAAACAGCTGTAACACCCCCACACCCAATATACGCACACTGCATACACACACGCAACATGCGATATATGTATAAAGGATATAAGGGTGTCATGGTCCATTTTAAACAAACCAATCTTTAAACTTTAAAGATCAAATCATTATAAATCAATGTAAGTAAACTTAAAACATTTAACTTATTTTATAGAAAATAATAGATAAACATTCCTTCGTTAAAATACATATATATATATATATATATCATCATTAGTACCCAAAAGTTTTTCCAAAACATTTATTTAATAAGCAGCGGAAAATACATATGTATATATATATATCAAAATCAATGTTTACAAAATTATAGAGTTTATACATGCTGGCAGTTCGTCTCTGATCTTGATGTCCACAACTTAACACTGCTCTAACAATCTCAAGCTTAGACTCGACTCGGTCTAGACGAGCTCTTCGGCACAACCAGATCTACCCTGTCACCTGCGTGATGAACCACAATCGTGCTAAGCAGAAAGCTTAGTGGTATAAACTTTGTTTCAATAAAGATCCATGCAATGCTCATACACAATACTTATGAATATATATCAAGTCATTACATTATATCTCAACATATTAATCATTTGCATCACATTTCATAATTTACATTAAAACAAAGACAAGCAAGCATCCAAAAGAATCTAATATGCTATTCAAAGTTCAGAATTTCTACTTTGGTCCAAATTGACACCTTGTGTCTAGCCCCGTAGGTAATATATATCCATGGATAATGTAACAGACCCAGTCTCTTGGACCTCAACTTGGCCAGACCCTTGGGCCCCAGTATCTTGGTCCTTAATCCGGCTAGACTTTTGCTATTTTTGAGGCTTACGACCCGGTCTTTTCACCTCAAAAACATCATATTTCACATTTATCAGCTGGGCTCGGCTTACGACCTAGTCTTTTCACCTGCCCAGCAATTCATAGGCATGCCACCAAACTCAGAACTCTGAAAATTGAATAACATACTAGGCACACAATTAATTTATTTATCTCATTATCATTTTCTTTCACAATTCATTTCTCATAATCAACTAGGCTCATTGCCTTATTATATCCTCATTTTTTTCATCTTTTCTCATTCTTCTCTTTTGTATCAATATCAATTTGTTACATTATGTTTTCACATATCATATCACTTTATTCAACATTTCTTTTCATGTACAACACATTACTCAATTGCATTGATACATCAACATAATTCACATCATGCATATCATAATATATAACTCATTCATCATCAATATATCAATTAACTTAAAACATTTCTCCACTAAATGTGTTAAGTCCCAATGTCATGTAAATGTATGCAATCATTCAAAGTTTGTTCTTACCTCTAAGAGCAACAACACCACTTTATCAACTTCCTCTTTCAAAATGTCCCTCAACCCTTGGCTAGGGTAACTCAATTCTCTTCAAAACCTAATCCAAAGGTGATCAACAACACTCACTTAGTGATACACATAAGAGAATAAGGAAGAGAACTATCTAGGGCAAACTCTACACTTGACACACTCAACAACATGGGCATGTCCCTGACCATGCCCTAAACCCACAACATAGAAGCTTTGACATGCTCAGTGACATGGGCGTGTCACTGCACATGTCAATTCTCCTCCAACACAGAAACTATGACACACTCAGTGACATGGGCGTGTCACTGGACGTATCAATCTTCCAACAACACAGTAGCTATGACACGCTCAGTGTCATGGGCGTGTCACTGGCTGTGTCGATGCTACTACAACACAGAAATTATGACACGCTCAGTGACATGGGCTTGTCACTGCTCATGTCAACAACCCAAAATATAGAACCAACGACACGCCCAAGGATATGGCCGTGCTACTGGGCGTGTCAGGCCAAAAACCCTGAAATCGACACCCAAAACACCACATCCAACAAACATCTTCTAATAACCATATCAACAATGCACAAACTCAATCAAAACCATCAACAATCCATATAATACTTGAGTAAATCTTAACACAACTCAATTACAAACATCAAAACACAATATCAACCATATCTCACAACTCAAACCCACAACTCTCACAACTCTTGTCTCTTTCACCAAACTTTACCCTTTTCTCTTCAATCCAAACCCAAAAATCAAAGTTACCAAGACAAAATAGTTCAAACACACCAAAAACACATCTACAACAACCATTCCAACAAACCCACAAACACAACTCAAAAGTAAACAAAGAAACAAGTTGGAAACTTACCAAAAGTGAAGAAAATCCTTAAAACTCCAATTGACCTCTTGAAAACTTTCAATCTCTTGAGCTTGGAAGCAACAAAATCTCTTTTTCTTTGGTTGATAAGGGTGGCCTCACTAGAAGGAAAGAAGAAGATGAAGATGAAAGAAAAAGAAAGAAAGAAAGTCAACCTCTTAAGACAACCACCTTCCTCAAATTACTCTCCACCAAGCAATTATACCAATATAATATTCAACCCACTTACATCATCTTCCACTAACTCTCATTAATTCCATTTAATTAATCAAAATATCTCTTTTAACTTATAAAACCCATTGACTTGTATATATTTTGTATATATCCTCATATATACAACATATATACATCTCCTCTTATCCCATTAGTCATAGATACACTTTAAATTATTTAATCCAATTTCAACAATCAACATTCCAAAATTTTAGGGTGTAGTTTGGGATATTACAGTAACAGTGAAGATTGCGGAATGTTTGTTGCCGAATTCGTCGAATTTTTAATGACGGTCGGCCTCAAAATATGGGACTGTAACAGAAAAATATGGAAATACTTAGATATAATATGACAATTCATTTATGGGTACATGCTACAAATAAGAATAGTATCCCTTATTATAGCGAATAACATTTTGATATTTTTGTACATAATATTGTGAATAACATAAGTGGTATATATGAAAAACTTTATTCTCAATTATTTTGTTCGCAATAAGATATAAACAATTAGTAATTTACATGAGATTTTATTATTTATTTCGGATGTAGGATGTTGATATGAGTTAATGTAGGTGTCTATCAGATAAATTAGTTTGTCTTGAGTTGTGGCAAGTCTGTTTATCCAGGATGTTCAGAAGATTATTGACAAAGGATACTCCAAACTCATACTAACTCATATAAATAAAAATACACTCATACCAAACGCATACTAACTCATACCAATAATTTTATAGTCATACCAAACTCATACTAACTCATACCAATAAAAAAATACTCATACCAAATAGAAACTAACTCGTATTAAGAAATACACATACCAAAGTCATACTAACGTATATCATTAAAAATAATTTCGTATTAATAACATAATAAAATCGCCCTTAGAAATTTGTCTGCACCAACAATCTTAATCTGTAAGAAATAATCAACTTATTCTAAAGTCTAGATCATTTTGCATCAAATCAACATTACAAATAACAAATTCATTGAATAAATAATTCTTGGATGTGAAGATGAATATTGTTTCTATTTGTTATCCGTCAATGCTCCCGAGCCACTATGAAAACGAATGAAATTTCGGCAAGTAGATCTATTGTGACCACACTCGCGACAGCGGCTACACCTCAGATGAGTTTTATCCTCACCTAGTGAAGGAATCCTGTGTTTTTTCTGCCTCCCAGTTGAGGTGCGCACATCTGGAGGTAAAAGAGTGATGGTACGAATGTGATATGGGATAGACCAATCACTGATATCTAGCATGTCAAAACTCATACTAACCCAGCCAACCAATATTTATACTCATACCAAACTCATATCAATAATAAAAACTCAAACTAACTCATATCAACTCATACCAACTAATTATACAGTCATACCAAAGTCATACTAACTCATATCAAACTCATACCAACTCGTACCAAACTCATACAAATTATATTGACTCATATTAATAATATTTCAAACTCATAAGAGCAATACAAACTCATATCAAACTCAAATCAATAATACAAACTCATATTAAACTCATACCAATTAAACCAACTCATAATGACTCATATCAAAACTCATATCAATAATATAAGCTCATATCAGACTCATACTAACTCATAATAGCTAATAGTAACCCATATCAAACTGATTCCAACTCATACCAACTCATACTAACTAATTTCTAACTCAAATATACACTTACTAACTCATACCAACTCATACCAAACTCATATCAAACTCATACCAATTAAACTAACTCATAACAACTCCTATTAAAACTCATATCAATAATACAAACTCATATCAGACTCATACAAACTCATAACAACTAATAGTAACCCATATCAAACTGATTCCAACTCATACCAAGCTTATACCAACTAATTTCTAACTCAAATCAACACTTACTAACTCATACCAACTCATAACAAGCTCATATCAAACTCATACAATTAAACTAACTCATAACAACTCATATCAAAACTCATATCAATAATACAAACTCATATCAAACTCATACCAACTCATAACAGCTAATAGTAACCCATATCAAACTGATTTCAGCTCATACCAAGCTCATACCAACTAATTTCTAACTTAAATCAACACTTACTAACTCATACCAACTCATACCAAACTCATATTAAAATTATACCAATTAAACTAACTCATAACAACTCATATCAAAACTTATATCAATAATACAAACTCATATTAGACTCATACCAACTCATGCTAACTGATAGCAACTCATACTATCTCATACCAACTCATACCAACTTATTATCAACTCATATAAACTCATACCAACTAATTTCAAATTTATATCAACTCATACCAACTCATACCAACTCAAGACAAACTCATAGAGCTCATATGAAGTCATGCCAACTCATATCAACTCAAGACAAACTCATACCAACTCATATCAAACTCATATCAACTCATACCAATTAAACTAGCTCATATCAAACTCATACTAACTCATATCAAACTCATACCAATTAAACTAACTCATAAGAACTCATATCAAAACTCATATCAATAATATGAACTCATATCAGACTCATACCAACTCATATCAACTCATAACAACTCATACTAACTCATATCAACTCAAGACAAACTCATACCAACTCATATCAAACTCATATAAACTCATACCAACTCATATCAACTCATATCAACTCAAGTCAAACTCATATCAATTCATATCAAACTCATACTGACTCATAGCAAACTCATATCAAACTCATACCAATTATACTACCTCATACAAATAATATTTCAAACTCATAACAGTAATACAAACTCATATCAAACTCAAATCATTTATATAAACTCATACCAAAATGATACCAACTCATACTAACTCATAACAACTCATACCAACTCATGCCAACTAATTTCAAGCTCATATCAACTCATATAACACATATCAACCTCATACCAACTCATACCAAACTCATATCAGCCTCATACCAATTATACTAACTCATAACAACTCCTTTCAAAACTCATACTAACCCATACCAACTCATATCAAACTCATATCAATAATACAAACTCATACCAACTCATACTAACTCATATCAACTCATACCAACTAATTTCAAACTCATATCAACTCATACTAACCCATATCAAACTCATACCAACTCATACCAAACTCATTTCTACATTATACCAATTATACTAAGTCTTAACAACTCATATCAAAACTCATACTAACCCAAACCAACTAATATCAATAAAAATATACTCATTTCAATCTCATATCAATAACACTATCAATAGCACTAACTCTTATCATAATGTTATTGATAATACTGACTCTTTTTTAAACTCTTATAAAACTAGTATCAGCTCATATTTACTCATATCAATAACACTACCTCATGTCAAACTCGTATCGATGAAAATATACTCATATTATACTAAAAATATACTCATTTCAATTATACTAACATCAAACTGATACCAACTCTTATCAAATTTATATCCTCACTAAAATAACTCATATATATAAATAACGGAAAAATAGGAGGAATGAAGGAATGATGAAGACAAAGATCTGTCATACCATCATTTAAAAAAATAAAAAAATTATTATATTACTGTTCAAGTATAAGCCAATGTCTTTTTCGATACCCAACCTTTGAATGTTAGCTCCATATATTTTTTTAAAGGAAAATAAGAACTAACTCGATTTACCTTTTTACTTGGGTGAGACAACGCAAATCGATCGCCAACAAATGGACTCGCAGAGAACAAAAAATATCGACACTGCAAAAGATAGGGATGAGATCGGCAAAGAGAAATAAAGAGAAGTGATCGAATAAGAGGAAGATAAAGAGTATATCAAAAAATAAAAGAGAGAAAGGAACATAGTGGACGGGGAGAAAGAGAGAGCCCAGGAGAGAGAAAATATTTTTCCCACATTTTTTTCATTTTTAAGGGATTGAGAGAGGCATTTTTGTCAAATAAAGTCTAGTTAAGATTACTAAGGTCTATAATTTATTAATGTAATGGTCAAGAGTATTTTTTTTGTCAAATTCACAAAAAAAAGCCATAAGTAAAATATTAATAAATTATAGATCTTAGTAATCATAAGTAGATTTTTTTGAATAAAAATATTTCTCAATTTTAGGAGTTTACTCGGGCCGAATTTTATACTTATTCAAAGTCTGACCCGAGTTTAACTCGAATTGCATTACATGACCCAAGGTCCAGCCCTAAGCCCAAGGACAAAGATGAACTCGAGCCTCAGGCTAACCCATATAAGTTGGGACGTGCCTCTCGAGCCAGACAAATTTAAAATTGGGCCTACTGAGATTATAATTACAAATTTGAAATTGGGCCCACCGTTATTATTATTATTGTTATTAATGTTGTTTTAACATTTAAATATTATTAATAATATTAACAACATTTAAATACTATTATTATAATTATTATATTATTATTATTAAATGAAGCTTGAAATCATATTCATAATTTTAAAGCATACAAATCCATGAAACTTAAAATAGAGAAAGTAAAAAAAAAAACAAGCATACAAAGAAGAATAAAAGTATGCAAATGATCCAAACATCAAAAAGAATCCCAAACAATTACAAATCTAAAAACAATAAAAACTAACTTCCAAACAAAACCAAAAATTAGCAAAAAAAGATTAAAGATTGCCAAACAAAACAAAACTAAAAAACTACAATAAAACACAATCACATATCTGAGCCTACAAAAATATTAAAAAAAATACAACCCAACAAACCAAAAATAAAAAACAACCATCTTCATCAATCATTCAACCATTGTTATCTTCGTATGGCAAAGAATACGGAGAGAGATTGAGAGAGTGACAAAGACATCAAAGATCAACTCACCATCAAGAGATCTAGAGAGAAAGACTGGGAGATTGAGAGGTTATGAGAGTACGAAACTAGGAGTTTGTGAGAAGAGAAATATACAATGAAGCAGAAATGAGAGAGCTAGTGGCAAACAAATAAGAGTTAGGGTTTCTAGTCTAAGGATTTATGTGAGTATATATATACTCTGGTAGGACTGGGTTGGCTCCATAATTTTCTGAGCCAACCCGAAGTCTAACTTGAAAATTAAAAAAATTTGATCTTAAAACCCAAAGTCTAGCCCAGTTCTTAAAAAACACGGCCCAACCCGAGCATTAACCAGGCCAACGAGCTGAATGAACACCCCTACTTAATCCCTTAAAAAAAGGAATATGAATAAACATATTCTCTCTCTTTTTTTTTCTTGTTCTCCCCACCTTATCCTATCCTATGAGTGACCGCATAAGTCTGAATGATTTAAATCTTAGTACCAAATACCTCAAACCAATGATAACCGGACATGTGGATAAGGAAATTTAAACTTAATGGTAACCTTGTATAGAGTGACCACACTCCGTGCCTGTACGATCACACGACACAAAGGTATGGGCAGCTAGATTCTGTCAAACACTGAGATCTGACCATTGAAACTAGCCATTACACAGAGCTTTCAAACCATTCGATTGCCTACCGAGCCGAGCGATAACACACCGAGCTTCGGACATAGAATTAGTGGAAGACAAGCACTAAACATGTGGGAACCACTTCAAACATCTACATTAAGCCAAATGGCTATAAATACCACATTAAACTTCATTTTTATAGTTAGAGAATAATTTGATTGCTATTGTAATTTTATTAAACAATAATTTTCATTATCTTATCTAAAAATCAAAAGATTAAACATTAAAAATCTTAGAGTATTGGGTGTGAGCATTAAACACCATACAAGTTTGAGCGTGAGCTTAGAAACACTTAGGTTATGAGAGTGAGCCTGGGAAAACTCTTGTAAGGGTTATGAGGATTGATCTCAAACCATTGTTATAGTTTGGTGTGAGCTAGGAAAAATACCAATTTAGAATTAAGCTTGTAAAAACTCAAGACTAGTGAAACCTTAACAAGTTGTTAAGGAAGTGGATGTAGGATTGAGGTAAATCCGAACCACTATAATTCTTTATGTTCTTTCTTCTCAAACTCTACTCCATCTTCATCTACATCTTCTTCATCTCTTGCTTTTTAAGTTTTAAATTTACCATCATTCTTCAAACAACCAATTCACCCCCTCTTTTCTTGGTTGCTAGTTTGGGACAATAGGACATTTGGTATATTTATTGTAATGGCCCAGGGCAATTATATAGAGTATCCTATCTATTTTGATAAGCAATAAATCTAGCCATGGGAATAATAATCCTGATGTGATAAAATCCACATATGAGGAAAAAGAGTTAATAGACCATGGATGTGTAGCAAAAGACCAGGACCCTTATAATGAGAATGCTAATACATATGTTTATGCAGATGTTGATCCAATTAATGAATGCATCTATGAAGCTCATGAACATGATCGTGTTTTAGACATGATACTTGATGAAATTGAGGATGAGGATGTATAGTATCATGCGAAGGTTGGTACTTCGACAGTGAATATCAGTCAATGTATTCTAGCCACTTTTGTTTATACAAATTTTGATGAAGAGGAGACCACAGATTTATTTGATTCCAGGATTGGTGAAGCAACCATGTATGGGAAGTGTTTGATAACAGATTCAGTTAAAAAGTTTCAAATATTTAAATCAAAGAGAGATTTAATGACTACCTTGTCTTTCATTGTAATAAGGTAAGGGCTTCAATACAAAGTCTTCAAACCCAATAAAGAATTCACTATTATACGTTGCATTGATAAGAGTTGTTCATGGAGATTAAGGGCTACAAGGCTTCAATATTATCCTCACTAGATGGTTACTAAATATGTGTTTGAACACACATGTCCAACTGATTTTGTTCAAAAAAAACATAGGCAAGCAACCAGTTGTGTAGTTGAAGAATGTGTTAAGAAGAGATTGATAAGTCCTGGGAGGGTTTTTAAACCCAAAGATATTATAGATGACATGAAGAAAGAATTTGGGGTTGATATTAGTTACACAGTTGCTTGGAGGGGAAGGGAGTATGCTTAGAGAACCTGAGATTGGGAACTCCAGAACAATCTTATGGAATTCTTCCTGGATATGTCTATGTGATGACAAAATCTAATCCAGGCACTTTTGTTAATCTCCATAGTACAACAGAAGACCCTTTTTTTATATCTTTTCATTGCTTTTGAAGATTTAATCAAAGGTGTTTCCTTATTGTTGACCAGTAATTACTATTGATGCTACCCATTTAAAGTCTAAGTACTGTCGTGTGCTATTTATGGCTGTGTGTTATGATGCCAACTAACAGATTTTTCCATTGGCATTCGGGGTTGGTGATTCAAAAAATGATGCATCATGGATAAATTTTCTAGAGAGGCTAAAGCAAGCTTTTGGTGAAAGGGTCAGCCTTGTTATTATTTTTGACAGGCATTATAGTATCATCCAGGCTGTATCAAAAGTTTTTTGAAATACATTCCATGAGTTTTGCATGTACCACCTTTTGAACAATCTGAAGAATAAATACAAAAGTAAGACAAAGGCCTTAGATAAGTACTACTGTGTAACAATAAAAGAACATATAATAAAAGAGTTTCATAAGCTATTTTTGTCACTAGGTGTGAAAGAATTCTTGGAGGGAGTTGTATTGGATAGGTGGACGCGTGCTTATGCCACTGGCCGAAGAGACAACATCATAACCACCAACATTTCAGAATTAATGAATATTGCATTAGTGAAGGAAGGGAGTTTCCCATAACTCCACTGGTAAATGAGATTAGAATTATCTGTCAAATATGGTTTTATCAACAACGATGCAAAGCAGAGTAGTGCAAAATAAAAATGTTAACTGTTGTTGAAAAAATTATACAAATGAATGCAGAAAGCACAACAAACGCTAGTAATTTATCTATTTTTAACTAACTTCTATATTAATAGTGACATTTGTGAACATGTTTTCTAAAATACAGGTGACACTTGTAAGTAAACATAAATATGATGTGGTCATTGTAGATCAGAATTATATTTTTGATATGTTGTTGTGGACATGCAGCTGTAGGAAGTTCCAGCTAGACCAATTACCTAGTGAGCATGTGATGTCAGTTCTACGAAGCAAAAGCGACATTCAATACAACATTTATGATTTGTGTTCACCATACTACTTGGAGGAATATTGGTATGAATCATATAAAGACGCCATTAATCTCGTACTAGACATCACAGAATGGTCATTACCAGATTATGTTTCAAGTATTAATCTAAAAAAAATTGTCAATTGATGTTGAAAAAAATTCTACAAACAAATGCAAAAAGCACAACAAATGCAGGTAATTTATCTATTGTTTTAACTAACTTTGGCACTCAATAGTGACATTTGTGAACATATTTTCTAAAATATAGGTGAAACTTGTAAGTAAAAATAAATATGATGTGGTCGGTGTAGATCAGAATTATATTATTGACATGTTGTTATGGGCATGCAGCTATCGGAAGTTCCAGTTAGACCAATTACCTTGTGAGCATGTGATGTCAGTGCAACGAAGCAAAAGCGACATTCAATACAAAATTTATGATTTGTGCTCACCATACTACTTGAAGGAATATTGGTATGAATCATATAAAGGCATCATTAATCCTGTACTAGACATCACAGAATGGTCATTACCAAATTATGTTTCAAGTATTAATCTAAAACCATTGGATATCCATACATCGATAGGCAAGAGGTAGAAACGTAGGCTACTATCTGTTAGTGAGCAACCTACACATGCTAAATGCAGTCGTTGTCATCAGTGAGGACATAACAGAAAGACATGTCCAAATCTCATTCCTTTGTCTAGCCAATGATTTTTCTATTGCTTTTATTAACCTTATGCTTATGATTATCTTATATTCTCTTTCTTATTATTTGAACATTGTTGAATATGTAAAGTACATTTGTATTTAAGGACTATGTGAAAAATTTTATAAATAATTATGTATGTCATGAAAATAATGTTATAATGTGATAAGCTCACATATTTATTTACTAATATAATGATGTACTGGGATAAAAGTCTATGTAAAAATTACATTGTTATGCAGATGCTAATATTGTGTACCTCGAATCTTCCATTTTTATTTTTATGGCATTCTTAGGACACATTGTACACAAATCGATGAAATATGAGCAGATTGTTGTCGTCCGTTGAACATTGTAATATCATAATAATTCATCCTAATTGCGATATACTTGTAATGATATCTAGATGGTATCCATTACTTATAATTTGATGATTTCCATTATATGTACACATATATATATGTATATATATAGACGTATATACAATTAGTTAAATATTAGTGTAGACCCTTAATTTTTGACCCAGTTCAGTTCAATATTTTTTAAAATAATTTAAAATAATTTTTATGGTATTTTAATTAAATAATATTTATTTTAATATTCATTACTTACAATATTTATTTTTAATAAAAATAAAAAAGGTAACAATAAAAAAAGATAAATAAATAAATAAATAAAAATTGGTGGTGGAAGAATCATCTTTCATCGCCGAAGATGAATTGGCTTGGGCCAATTCGCCGCAGGGAAAACCTGCGGTGAATTGGCTAGCCCACGCCCGCAGCTCGTACGCAATTCTCCCAGATTCTCGTGGCTGGCTCACCCGTAGCCAGCAATAATTTTTGCCAGCGCAGTTTTTTTCTGAAACCCAATTCTATTTGGTTTTTATTTCTTTTCCTAAATGGTTTTTATTTCTTGAGACAATTAGAAGTAGGTTTTTTAATTTTCCTATAAATACCACATTAAAACATAGAAAAAAAGAGAAAATTCTTGAGCTGAAATTTTTAACCGGACTTAGGACTCTTGAATTCTTTCAGCCAAAAGAAAACCTTAAAGAAGCAAGAGGTAGTGAGGAAGCAACACCAATCCATCAAAGGCAGCCTACACTATCTTTATTATTATTCAACCAGAATTCAAAGATTGTGGTGGAACCAACAATGGAGGTTTGAATCTTTATTTCTTTGCTTATATTCACAATAACTTCATTATACAATTTGATAAATTGTTCAAGAATGCATATTTTTGTTACTTGATCAATGGTTACACTTATTATCCAAACTTTATTTAAAAACACTAGAAAAAGTTTTTCTAAAACCTTAATGCCTTAACGCCCGTAACACATATTTTTGAAATCACAAACCCTAATTACACTTTTCTAAAAACTATAATAATATGTTTTCTTAAAAACCCTAATCAAATCAATTTTCCAAAATCTTCATAGTAGCCTCCTCTTTCAAAATTGAATATGATAGCGATAGTTTTCTTAGAAACCCCTAATTCTAATTTAAATTAAACCCTAACTTATTTAGTTAAAACCTTAATCAATTATTATTTATTATCATCACAGTAGCCTATTCCATTAAATCACTATAGTATTAGATTATTCAAATAATATTTTAAACGTCCAGTAGTTCTATTACATATAAGTATTTATCAAAAATCCATGTTAAAATAGTCTTAGAGTTTTATAATAATCATGTTTTGACAAAAACTCTAAATCCTTTTTCCCGAACCCTAATTCTTTAAAACACTAATTCTAAATGCCAAAACCTTAATTCTTCAAAACTAAAATTTAAAAATCATAAAAACAACATTTAGTACCCCCAGTAGCCTATAGCCATAAATAAAACTAAAAACTCTAAAACTTTAAATCCTAGAACCCTAATTTCTTAAATCCAAAATCTTAAACCTTAACTTTGTTTATTTAATGGATTGAATTCTAATTTTATTTATTTATTTGATTATGTGATTTGTTATATGTTAATGATGAATGGTTTATTTTATTTTATGAATGGTTTACTTTTATTTATAATTAGATAATCGAATATTCTTTTATTTGCCTTAGTTCTAAAATTATAAGAGGTATGTTTTCACTTTATGGGTACCTCATTAATTAATCTTCATGTAATTTAAATTATTTTTATATTTTGGGATTAATGTAAAGGACATGTTTTCACCTTTCGGTGGGTGTTCTATTTAGTTTTAGACATGGACGATGTAAGGACATGTTTTCATTCTCAGATGGGTGTCCATTTATTTGTTTTGTTTGGACATTGCTTTGATTTTAATATAATGATGCTTTATTTTAATTGTTGCATGTAGTATGGATAATATCATTATATTTAAGAATTTTATAATATTAAGACCTGCAAAGGAGGCCAGTTCCAATGAACCAGGCGTTGTGGGGGTGTGTGAGCGGGGATTTTCTCCCCCACTCCCGGTAGAATGGTTCTTGCGACTTCGGCATTGTTTAGGCTCGGGGCCTTAGAGAACACGGACCTAAGTCCGAAGAAAATGGAGTTGCCACCCGGACGGGCCAAAAAAAGAAAGGGGTGGATGACTCGATTCCTAAGGAATCCCCAACCCCCTAATGGGTTCGGAAAGTTAGGTACGTATGGGGAAGGTGAGAAATGGCCCAACACCCCCACAACGCCCGGTTCATTGGAACCAGCCTCCTTTACAGGTCTTAATATTATAAAATTCTTAAATATAACAATATTATCCGTATTACACACAATAATTAAAATAAAGCATCGATATATTGAAAATCAAAACAATGTCCAAGCAAAACAAATAAGTGGACACCCATCCGAAGATGGAAACATGCCCTTACATAATCCATGCCTAAATAGGATACCCATCGAAAGGTAGAAACATGTCCTTTACATTGGTTCTAAAATATAAAAGCAATTTAAATTACATGATATTTAACTAATGAGGTACCCACCAAGTGGAAACATACCTCTTACAATATTTGGAAATCAAAATAAATCGATGAAAGTAAATAACCATTCATCATAAACAAATCATTCACCAAAGACATTAAACATCAATCAAAATATAAACATTCATCCATGATAAATTAAATAACTTAACCATTGAAATTAAATAAACTAATAAAGCATTGAATATAAAATTAAATAAAGCAAGTAAAGATTCAAATTAGGGCTACTGTTTCTATTTAAGATTCTTTATTTAATGTGTTTAGGGTTTTGAAATTCATGGGTTTAAGCTACTGTAAATTTTAAAAGAATTGGAATGGAGCAAAGTTTTATAATTTAAGAGGTTGATAAAGTTCTTTGATTAACCAAATTAGTGTTTGAGAAGTGAAATCATGAAACTAGGGTTTGGACACTTTAAAACATTTAGATTTATGATTTACGGTTACTGGATCATTATTTTGTATTTACCATATTGAATTTTAATATTTAAATTTATAAGGTTTTAAGATTTTAAAGGATTAGGGTTTAGAAAAATTAGGGTTTAATGGTTTTAAGGGAATTATGGTTTAAGAAAACTAGGGTTTAAAATAATTGGTTTGATGTTACTGTCTTGATTCTAAAGTTGAATTAGGGTTTTTAGTGTTTTCGGAGAATGTATTTGATTTTATAATTTGGAAAAACAACTTATAGTTTTATGAAGTTTTATAAAAATAAACAAAACGATTTAAGGTTTATAGAAACAAAGAAGATATTTTTAGGGTTTTGAAAAGAAACAGATTCAATTTAGTATTTTTGGAAAGAAACAGATTTAATTTAGGGTTTTGAAAAATTGGAAAGCAAATTAGGGTTTTGGTAAATCTTGAAGCGATTTAAGGTTTTGAAAAGTTAGAAAGTAGATTAGGGTTTTAAAATTTTGAAGAAATAACAATTTTTAATCTTGAGTGATGAAGCTACTGTGAAGAAAAATAAATAAAGAAATTCATACCTTCGTTTGTTGGTTTCACCCAAAAATTGTTTCTTGGATGAACAAGAACAAAGGCAAGATGGTTGCCTTTGATGGATTGAATTTGCTTGTTTGCTTCTCTCAAAAAGTCTGATTGATTCAAAGTTTTTTAATTCACTCGATTGTCCCCTTTTTCCTGAATTTCGATCCCAGATTCCCCCTTTCTGTGTTGTTTTAGTCCTTATTTATAAAATATTTTTATGATTAATTTTAGTTATTCATGGAATCTAACATTAATTAAGAAAAGGAAACCAAAACCAAATTGTATTATGTTTCGGAAAAATTTGGTTCGGAAAAATTTTGCTGGCAAAAAAAACTGCTGCGGAAAAATTGCACTGGCGAAAAAAAACTGCTGTGGAAAAATTACGCTAAAGAAAAAGTTGCCGCAGGGGGTAGCGGGCTGCTGCAGGGGAAATTTCCTGTTGGCGAAATGGCCCAAGGCCATTTCACCGCCCCCTCTTCGGCGACGAAATTTTTCATCATCGATTTTTCGTCGCCGATTTTTATTTTTTATTTGTTTATTATTATTATTTCTTTATTTTTTATTAATAAAAATTAGATACTAAAGCAAATATTATTTAATTAAGATAACAAAAATTATTTAGGACTAATTAAAATATATTGGACCGGACTGGGTCAAAAATTAAGGGTCTACAGGGTGCTGGGCCATTTTTCACCTTCCCCACACGTACCCAACTTTCCGAAACCATTAGTGGGTTGGGGATTCCTTAGGAATCGAGTCATCCACCCCTTTCTTTTTTTTTTGCCCATCAGGATGGCAACTCCATTTTTCTCTGGGCTTAGGCCCGTGTTCTCTAAGCTCCCGAGCCTAAACAGTGCAGAAGTCGCAAGAACCATTCCACCGGGAGTGGTGGCAAAAATTCCCTCTCATAATTAGCTATGAATAAAATTAGGGCTACTTGAAAAAATTAATACATACTTTTGTATGTCGTGAAAATAATGTTATAATGTGATAATTTATTTATAAATATAATGATGTATTGGGATAAAAGTATATGTTTTGTGTAAGAATTATATCATTATGTAGATGTTAATATTGTGTACCTCACATCTTCTATTTTTATTTTTATGGCATTTTAAGAACATATTATACATAAATTGATGAAATATTTACATATTGTTGAAATCCGTTGAACATTGTCAATATCATAATAATTCACCCTAAGTCGTGACATACTTGTAATAATATGTAGATGGTATTCATTATATAATTTTATCCTTTATGGTTTCCATTGATAATTTGTTATAATTAATATCCTATTTTTGAATACGGTCCCATTTTATATAAATACTAATGGACTTTGTTTAAAGGGTAACATTCGTCACATGTCAAAATAAGTATTCTTGACAATATAACATAATATTCTTAATATTAATACAACATAATACATCCAAAAATAATACTATTAACTATTTCAACATAATACAACCTACAATAATTACAACAGAAATAATTGTGACCTTGAGGATCCTCAAACTACTCTTCATCTCCTTCACTTTAGTCCGCAGTTGCTTCACCTCTGTCTTTAACGAAGCATATTCTTGACTAACTGCACAAGATTTTTGGATGGATTTGAACCTATTATTCATAATGCAAATTTCAATGAGCAAAAATAAGGACTACTCACTCAGCTATTCATCATGCCATTTGAAACATTCGCAACATCTTTCCTACATACGAAACAAAAGGAAAAGAGTCTCACATCAGCCAATCCAACCTTTTAATATCCATTCCATTAAATCAACTTCCTAACTCCATAAATACTTAGTACCAAGTATTCATTACCTTTGCAACACATGCCCAGAATTTACGCTTTGGGTTGTTCTCGGTCATCGACATCAATAGCTTTGCATCTTTTTTTGCATAAGCACCTATGAATGCTCCCATATACGTGCTCCTCGTTCACCTTAGCCCCAAGCATTGAACTACTGGCGAAAGATGATAAGTTATCCTTATCCATTGTCATTGCACGTTTTCCTCCTTTTCAAACAAAATCCCTAGCAAATGTACCGGTTACTTTGATTTTGATTATATTTTATTATATCTATCTATCTATCTATTCAATTTTATAATTTTAAGAAGAAACAAAATCACTGTAGATGAATAGTGATATTGCTTTCCTTTATTAATTTTACCCTTACCCTTATATATATATTAAAAATAAAACCTTTTGCATTTAATATAAAATATTAGTCTCTATCATCAATTTTAATTTATTAGTCTATATCATCAATTTTAGTTTATACTAGAATGACATTCTTGCATTTCTTCGAGGATATATAGAAATTAAGAATAAGATATTATCAATTAAGTATAAATAAGTAAAATATTAATATAATTGTCATAAGATATTATCAAATGAGTGTAGATAATTAAACGGTATAATTATTTAATGTTATTTATAAATACTATTTTTGTTTCTATCATGTTTTATTTGTTACTCGATTTAAATATTTTAGTTGGTCAATTTTACAAAAAATATATATAAAAACATAAAAGTATGCATATTTTTTAAATAAATTCAGCGGGGTCCATTATATATTGGCTACACCCAACATCACATCATATTTCTATTAGTATTAATCTACATTGTACATTTTTTCCATTTACGTTAATTTACTATTATAATTATAGTTAATTACGTGTAAATCAATAGGTGCATATATAATATTACAATGAACAAATTAAAAAAAAGATATAATAAAAAGCACAGAATTATTAATAAAAAAGTGCTTAATATTATATTAGAAATTTCTTAAATTTATATTATATATGGCTATGGGTTGACCTGGCCATAAAATAAGCTTAGGTGCTTATCAATGACTTATTGGACAATTACATCCATCTCTCTTAGATTTAGTTTTGTACAAATTTTGGATCACCCTCTTCCAATCCAAGCGTATAATATTTTAGCTTTTTCTCCAACATTGGCATTCACTTGAATGCCAAAGGAGTTGATGCCATCTTCAAAATTGATGATCCAAGTCCTTAGTTCTTCAATGTCACCATCCTTTATTGTGTACATATGATGCTTCTAAAATTTTGGCGAAATAGCCTACATATAAAGAAAACAAATAGAATAAAATATTTGATGTCAAATAAGTGCAAATTAATTAGAAGAAATTAAGGGTAGAAGATATATACATACCACAACTTGGTTCCAATATTCACCCTCGAGTGTGGTTCATAGCCTATTATCAAAATCAACTTCAGATTCATCAGAGGAAGAAAAGGGATATTCCGACTTTAATGAATTGGAGCCCAGGAATTAATGAATTGGAGCCCATGGATTTCGTAGATGAAGCCATTGAGGTATATATACATATATAAGAGTTTGTATTAAAAAAGAGTATTCTACAAATGAAGAGTAAAGTAATTTATATATAAAAAGACTTTATGAATAAGGGGTTCAATCTGAGTGATGAAGGTAATATATTTGATATAGGGATATACATATATATACACTTAGTAGTAGTTTAATCAACGAGTATGAAACACTGCTAAGAACTCATTACATTGGAAAAAGAGTTTTTAATTAACTACTATCAATATTCTAGAATAATTAGTTATTACATTGTGCATATTATAGATTTGAGTGCCATTCATTAGACTTAGTGGATATCATAATATATACAAGTAATTTAATCCAACTACCATTGTTATGTAATATAATGAACTGTATTTCCTTGACAGGTCACTGCTATTTTGTCATATAACGCTGCATTTTACTTAAACGATTCTATTATTTGCATATCTAATAATATATTGTTGTGGCATAATAATATGTGTTATTTAATAAAATTGATTAAGACAAACAAATGTATAACTTAACTTTATTAGCTGTTTTTTGATTATTTTTTTAAATAAATGGTAAATAACATCTATATGTAAAAAAAATACATATGATTTTCAGCTAAACAAAAAAAAAAGGTGTCGTTTAAAGATATAACTATGGGCAGTTACTCATTATAAATTGCGAAAAGTTGTAGGTTAATGGGGACACATGCATAATTGTATAAAATATTACCGATACATATCGGTCATGTTAGTGGAAAAAGAATGTGGTGCAATGATGTAAATTGTTGGAAACTGTTATTTATAATCAATATTTTGACTTTGACTGCCGAAGTAACAATGACGGTGACAGTGATTGACATAACGCATTTTATCTTTACGTTAAATGCTGATGTAAAAGAAACAAAAGAAATGAGGAAATAATAATGTTACTTACATCCAAAATAAATTGCAATATTAGAAAATATGATAGTTCTTCATAACATACAAACTAAAATCATCATATTAGTTAAAATATGTTTTAATACAATCGATACTTACCTAGACAATCTGCCTTGTTGACTCTAATTATTATATGGGGTTTAGGCCACTATCCTACCACAAGAAGGACTCCATCAAACTTTTTGAGATCCAGATAGTTGAATACCTCATTCTATCCTGTTTCTAACCTCGTTCTAGTGTACCCCATATGATATCTCCTGACAATATCCACTGGTAAAAAGTGAACATCAAGAAACAAGGCAAAAGATACTACATCAATTATGGCCCGGTCACTATCACCAAGCACTTGTTCCAGATGTTGTAAGTTATAGTTCCACACATAAAGAAGAATTAAAATGACACATAAAGTGGAAACAAATAAAAAAATATGAGTAACAAAAATAACATACCACTTTGTGGTTCCAATCCATGGTGTCTAGACGAATCCAAAGAATGTTGTTAACAACATCATCATCCATTTCTCAGTTTTTGTTTGACTAGTAAGCACAGATAAAATCATGTCTTTTATTCTAAGCAATTTTGTTTGACGAATCCAAAGAATGCTTGCAAATGACACTATTCCATTGCCATTCTCGATGTTTGTTTGTCCAGACAAGTTAAACTGATTAGTGTGTTTACGATGTCATTTCATTTCTTATTCCCTTTATGTACAGACACGTTTATTCAGGATGACACAATCCAATTTGTAACACCCTTATATCCCATATACGTAAGTATATACACCTTGTATATGCAACATATGTATACAATATATAAGAATGCCACCGTTACTAGTTCTTTCAAAATTCTTCTTTATCAAGAAAATACTGAAATCTTTATAACATGCTTCTATAAGTAAATAAAATATTCATTAATTGATTTAATATTGAAAATACATATTTTAATGAAAAATCTGTGAGAAAAATTCGCCAGAGTTTTGTCTATAAATTTGGATAATCCCAAAAATATCAAATTTCACAACCTACACAAAATGAATTTAACACTTCCAAAATATAATTCCACACTTCCTCCATACATAAAATATTCTCCTATTTACTATTTATAATAATATTTATCATAATTAAGTTCTTATATAAATATATTTATATAATCATTTCAAGTCATTAAAACAAAACCAAGTATTATGTTTCAGTTTACATAATGTAATGCCCTGATTTTTATTGAATCTATTATACATTTGTAGTGAGAGAATGATAATGGTTTTGATAGAAGAGATGGAAATATAAATAACATATATATCATATATAAAAGATTAAATATAAATGGTAAGATAGTGAAAGAGTAAAAAGTAAAATGTTAAAATATAAAATAATATTATTTTAAATAAAATCTTAATTAAATAATATATATTTAGTTAGTGGAAAAGTATGGAAAAGCCAAAAATTTCTAGAATTTTCATTTCTTCTCCTTCCTTCTCCTTTCTTCTTGTCTTGGCCAATTTTCATGGATCTTGAGAGAGGAAGATTTTCATCCTTTAAATTAACAAGAAAATTTAGTTAGCTTTACACAAGGATTGAAGGAAGCTTGAGTTTTAATTCAAGTAACAAGTAAGTTTCTTAAATTTTGATGATTCTTTTTAGTAGGATTGATATGAGAATTGGGATTTAATGAAACATATGGAAAGTTAAAAAGGGATTTATAGATGCTTATATGAGTTATTAATTTCATCTTTGAAATTATAATTGATTAAGGGTTGATTGAATTGAGTGAAAGTGTAATGGTCAAGATTTTAATCAGGGACATTTTAACAAATATTGAAAAATGCATAGTGTATAGTGACAAAAGTGTGTTGGATAAATGCTACACGTAAAGAATAGTACATTGTGTAGCTTAAAACTTTATTGAAAAGAGTATTTTTACTGTTTTACGAGATTAAAACTCGATTTAAAATCAACGGTTAAGAATGAGGGCGCACCATAGTTATTATGAGCCTACCCTCGCTAGATTAAAAAAAATATATATGTGCATATGTGTGTGTGTGTGGAGAAGTTTCTGATTTCTTCTTCTCTCCACGCCATCATCATCATCTTCACTTCTTTCTTCTTCTTTCTTTCCATGAGTTGAATCAAAACATAAGATTAAGTTGGAAAAGTGGTGATTATCAACAAGGTATGTGCTTTTGATTTATATTTTATAAAAATATGACTTTTTACAAGTTTAAATGATTTAATTGATTGATTAAGTTATGTATAAAGATATATTGATGAGAAGTGAAGGATTTGATTATGTTTTTATCCATATGAAATGGTTAAAAGTTTAATCAAGTGAAGGTATTTGATATGAACACTTTTTATGTCAAAATATTGAGTTTGATCAATTATTATCTTAGATCTTCAATATGTTTGTGTTTAATGAAGTTAAAAGTGCAGAATACATGATTTTACTTCGAAAACAATCCCGAAATCAATGCCACGACCGTGGCCCTTGAGTGCCACGACCGTGGGATTGAAAGTGATGTTGATTCTTCAAAAAAATTCGAGAGAACAGAAGAGTTTGAGATGCCAGGACCGTGGCCCTTGAAGGCCACGACTGTGGGGTCTTCAAAATTATTTTACAGCTTCATTTTGGATCCCACGGGCGTGGGGTTGAGATGCCACGGCCGTGGGGTACCTAAATAGTGTTTTTGGCTTGTAATTTGTGATCTACGGGCCTCGTATGAGACTAATATGTGAATAATTGTATTGAAACTTCATGTTTATGTGTTAAATGCACGAAAAAGAGTGAGAAACTTGAGATAAGTGACAAATATATATATCATACTAAATGTTGATAAGAGTAATGTACTAATGAAATGATTTCACCAAGTGAAATATAAATAAGTGCTTATATAAACAAGTGAGTGTTTATATAAACAAGTGTTAATCAATGACATGAGACTAATATGTGTATAGTCCATACTTTTGTGTTAATGTGTTAAATGTATGAAAATGAGTGATAAACTTTAGATACGTGACACATATATATATCCTATCAAAAGTTGATAAGAGTATAGTACCAATGAAATGAAATAAACAATGTATTGTTCATCAAAATTAATGAATTGCCCAAATCATATTAAATTTATATCTAGCTTTGGATTGAATGGCTAACCAGAAGATGGATAGCCACAGTGATAGTGGGCACCTCGTGCCTTTAGTGGACACCTTGTGTTATCAGTGAAAGTGGGCATAATTGCCATTATAAATTCTTGAGATTGCTACACTAACATGTTATCCAAACCTATGATCTAAGTTTAGTATGTTTGGGCATAATTAATAAAAGTATATGTGAACACGGTAGTGTCACTAATGAAAGAAATGTAAAATCATAGATAAGTCAAGTACTTAAAATTGAAGTATTGTGTTCCAGTGTAAAAGTGATTGGTAATAAATATATTAATGCTTATACGTGAAAGTTCTAATGAACGTAATGGAAATGTTATGCTCAATGTATTGAGTTAATCAAATGATTGAAAGTGTATATAATGCTGTGAAATACAAAGTGCTCCAAAGTATATCAAATGATTGAAAGTGTATAACATGATGTGAGATACAAAGTACTATAAAGTATAGTAATAGATGTAAGTGCTGAAAAGTATAGATTGAATGAAATGATCCTATATGTGAACTTGAAAAGGAAGAATTATTGAAAAACAAAATAATGTATTGTGAACAATGATATCAAATGAGAAAACAAGTATTGAATAAAATGATTCTTAATGAGACAAGCTGCAATACTGAAAGTAGTGTATTATATGATAACTTTTATGCAGGGATAGTTATTATTTTGTATAATCAGCATGGTATGTTGATTTATTGCTGAAATGAGTTAATATATTGAAATACTCCTTAAAACTAAGTGTTATTACTATATTTTCATAAGTATATTTCTTTAATATTAAGTGTTAAAATTTGTGTATACAAGCACCACTAAGCTTTGCTTAGCGTGTTAGAATTGTTTTCTGACACGCAGGTATCAGGACATCGGAGCAAGATAAGAACATATGAAGATCTTGTGTTTATTGTATTCATAAGTTATAAGGTGTATGTATATAGATACTTTAGTTTGGCCATTTGAGAGATTGTATAAATGTGTAAACATAATAAGTTTTATGTATTTAGAGAATGAAGTTTGAGAATTCTAGTGAATGAATATATTGAAAGAAATGTATTGTTTATTTATTTGATTTGATGAACTTATAAAGTTTATCTGATCGATATTGGAGATATTAAAAATTGGTCTAAATGTTGGACTTTAAGTGTTGTGATATGCATATTGTATTATTATATCAAAAAAATTTTATTTATGATGAGAGTTTTCTAAGAATTGATTGGAGCGTGAACAATGTATAGCATAACATTCTCTGATAGTTTTTATATAAGAATTGTCAGAGGATGTTACATTTAGTGGTATCAGAGCGTGGTTTAGGCGTTTCTGGAATGTGGAGTTATGGGAGAAGTGAAATGTAATTTTCTAAGTTATGTGAAGTGAAGAAGTGAATATGTGTTGTGGTACAATTGATATTCCATATTTTTATGGTAATAGAATGTTTACTAAGAATTGATTGACAATTCATAATGTGTTGTTTGGAGTGCACTAGATCTATTTGTGATAAAGAATGATGTGAAAAGAAAACAAGATATGAATAGTGAAAGAGATATGTCAAAGTAACACAGTGGAAATGTAATAATTTATTGGAATTTGAGGAATGAATTATGATAGAGAGATAAATTTTGAGCATGAAATTTCTTGCAAGAATGAGAATTGTCATGTTGTACAACATTAAGTATTGATGTTCTACATTAAGTGAGTGAATATATGACTGTCAAAGTGGAGTGACTACGATATGAGAGCATTTGAAACTGATAGTGATAAGGTTAAATAAGCCTTAATAAGAGTAATATTAAATCCTAGTATGGATAATATCCGTATAGTGGAAAAAGAGTTCGAAGAGGTAAGAAATTATGAAAATACCCTTATAGCTCGAAATGAATTTGAGCTGTACTTTGAATGTGAAATATGGATAATGGAGTGTTAAAGTGTCAAAAGTAATTATTTTTTTAATGTTTCAACATTAAGGATTGATGTGATAGTTAAATGAAAACACGTGAATGTATAGAAACTATTGTACAAGTGAGTATATTGTATAAAAGTCCTAAAATTTATTGAAAGATTGTTAGTGTCTATTATTATCTTCTAAAAATCATCAAAACAAAAATTGAAATGAAAAGTAATGGAAGAGTATTGGTAAAGAGGCTAGTGCTTGAATACCACTTAGTGTGCTATTTATTGAAATCATCTTGATTTTGTATTATGAAAAGAGATTTGTGAATTAATAAAACACCAGTACTTGTGAAAGATATGATGTAGTAAATAATTGTGAAAAAAAAATAAGAGTATAAAACTTTACTTCTATGATAGTAAAGTTCTCCGTGCAATATGTAAATGTGTATTTAACTAGAATAATGATTAAATCTATCATTGAATCATTTAAAAGTTAATATCCAGTTGTGAAAGAAAATAAGGTTAATTAGGGTTATGGAAATTGAGATTTGAATTGGATAGTGCATGGAAGAGTTGGATCTTGTTCCTCAATTTGTATGAGTTAAATTAAGGATTACTTATTGATTAAATCATGAAAAGCAATTCTAGTAGTGATATGCATGATTATTTGTATAGTCATGCATATGCTTGTGTAAATGTCTATTCTGCAAACTTTGAGAAGAAATTCCAATATTGAGGTGCATGATCATTTATATGGACATGCATATATTTGTGCCCTTAAAATTGTGAAAGGCAATTTCAGTAGAGACGTGCAAGACCATTCGCATGGTTATGTATTTGGCTATGTATACTTCTGTTCTACAAAAGTTTAGTAATGTGTATACTTTCACAGAGTAGAGTTTATCGGTGAAATTAGTAGTGAATTAATGACTACATCTTGAAAATAGTTATAAGTGATAAAAGATTGCTTATAAGATTGAAATGAAATCAATCCATTAAATGATGAAACTGAAATGTGAAGAGAACGTGAGGAAAGAATGAACAAATGTAATTGGATATGTGAAAGAAGAAAGATAAAAGACAATTGCAAGTGATTAGTGGATTTAACATCTTCATGATGAAATAAGATAATTTCTGAAGTAAAGTGAAAAGCATGATAGATTGATAAATCAGTAATGATTGTACATAATGTGAAGAGAAAGTTAATGAAACTAAAGAGGTACATACAAATTGATTGAGTAATGAAAGTAAGAATGTGAGATTTATATATTGTGTACTGATAAAATATGTGATAGTAACATTGATTAGTGATTAAAGACAAGGTAGAGATTATATATATAGAAGTGTTAAAGAGTTGGTTAATACTTGTAATATCCCAATGTGTGCCCTAGAAGTTTGGATATAATTGTTGTTTGTTTGAATTTTGTGTATATGTTATGTTGATAAGAAAAGAAATTGAAAAGAGAATGTTTATGTATTGTTTTAAAAAAAAAGGAAAGTCATGTGTAGAGAGAAAGTGTATATGTTGGGTATATGGTTATATATATAACATATACATTAGTCAAAAGGGATGGTCAATGGAAGAGGATATTTATGTGTGATATGTGAAATTTCTTTAATGGGCATATAAGTGACAAAGGTTAAGTTAAATGGATGAGGGCATTTAGGTAATTGCTTGGCTAGAATTGCTTGGTGGAGATTTAAAGAAGAAAAGAAGTTGACTTGTGTTTATTTTTCTTTTCTTCTCATTTGTGTGCCGGCTATCCAAGAAAAGAGAGAGCAAGAGAGGTGTTCTAAATGCTAGAATCAAATTGAAGGAAGAATCAAAGGATTAAGTTGGAGATTTGTGAAATTTCTTCATTTAAGGTAAGTACTCTCTTGTTTTCCTTTGTTATTTTGAAGTGGTGTTTGAGGTGATTTATAAATTGTTGATTTTATGAATAAGTATGTTTAAGATGTGTTCATAAGTGTTAAAATTGATTGTAAGTTAAAAGGTTGAATTGGTGTTGGTTTTGGTTTGAAGATGGTAAGTTAAGGGTGATGTTTGGTTTTAGGGTTTTGAAGTGGTAAGTGATTAATTGTATGGTTAATATAGTGTTAATGTGAATATTGTGATGAATATGTAAAATATGTGTTAATAACATTGATTATATCCATTTGAATGAGGTTAAGTTGTGTATAATGTGTTCTTGATTCAATTAGAAGAGTTTTGGCTATGTTTAGGGTTTATTCATGAGAGACACGGCCAAACCTAAGAAGAGACGCGGCCAAAACTAAATATTTTTGGGAGACACGGCCAAGTCTATGGAATTTGGCCGTGTTGGATGATTTTTGGAGAAGACACGGCCGTGTCCCTTGCCCATGTTTGCTTCTGTTGCTTTTGGTTGAGAGACACGGCCACAAGCTTGGCCATGTCCCTTGAGTGTGTTGGCCACTGTGATTTTTCCTTGCTCTTCTTACATGGTTGAGATTGAACTTACATTTGATAATGCATATGATACTATATGAACAAGGCTATGTATTATGCATTGTGAATCTTGTGAATGGTAATGTGTATATGAATAATGTACTTTGAAATGCTATATTAATGAGGCTATATGTATAATATGAATGGAGATATGAAATGATATGAGGCCATTGTGATTTGGCTATGATGATTCCATTGAAAGAACATAAGGCATGTTTGCCTAATTGATGATGAGAATTGAGAATGAGATAATAAATGAATTGTGTGTCTAATGTGTTATTCATTTTCAGAGTTTTGTTGTTGGTGGCATGCCTATTGGTAACATTCTCTTGAAGTTAGGTTGGATTTGATCCTTGAAGCCTAATTGAGATGTTACAACCCTTGAAGCTAGGTTGGGTTGGTTCTTGAAGCCAAGTTGGGTTGATACTTAGCATGCTTTGTTCCCCTTGAAGCTTGGTTGAACCTAAATCCTTGAAGCCTAGTTGGGTTTATGATAATGATAAATGTGATAATAAAACCAAAGCATTAACTCTGAAAATTGAATGGCATATTAGAGTGTTTTGGGCCCATGCTTGTCTTTGTATATAATGTGATTCTTGAATGGTAAAATCAATGGAACTATGAAGATGTAATATGAATATTGTTATGACATTGAATGTAGTATGATGTGGTAATGTGATGTGCTTCTATGTGTATGGTTTATGAAATATAAAGGTATGATGTTAGCTTTTCACTTATGATGTTAACTTTATGATTTAGATGTGTAACATTACTTTGCCTTAAAGTATAATGTTGGTATATTTTGTACTACTAAGCCGATGGCTAAGCGCGATAGTGTTTGATCGCGCAGGTGACAGACTTGAACCTGAGAGCTCCTCGAGACCAAGTGAGACTAGACATTGAGGATTTTTCTTTTGGGACTTAAAGATCAGAGAAGAGCTGCCAATCATGTATATATTCTATGTTTTGTAAACTTTGATTTATAACATATTTGTAATAACTTCCGCTGTGAATTATTAAACATTTTATATATAGTGTCTTTTGGATTTCTTTTATTTGTTTGAGGTTGGTTTCACTTATTTACAAAGATATTTGTTGTGTCTTTTTAAACCGTGGCATTTTCTATATTCAGTATACGTATATTACGATCGTTTAAGCATGCTTGGTACGTATACAGAGTATAGAGGTGTTACAATTGTTTTGGTATCAGAGCCTAGGTTTGAGATTCTCAACCTAGGTCAAGTGTAAGAAAAAGAGTGTTTTGATTTTAAAAAGTGGATTTTTGAATAATATACATGTTTGGCATTGGCAGTCTCTGATATTTAATGAGAGGTATTCTGCTGTGTTTGCAGATATAGGTTGTGATGGATTCTCACTCACGTCAGTCAGTCGAGGGTAGTACTGAGAGTATAGCTCCTGATGAGATTAGAGAGGGAGCTAGAGTGGATAGTGCTGGAGAGGTACTTGCTTCTGTGTCGGGGAGACCAGCTGGTGAGGAGGTTCCGCCAGGTTGGTTTAGGCATGTGATTGATTTATTGAGGCAAGCACCAGTACAACCACCACCGCCACCCCCACAACCTTTGGTATCAGTGAGACAGTATGATAAATTAAGGAAATATGGAGCAGAAGACTTCTTGGGTACTATTGATCCAGCTGTAGCTGAGCAGTGGCTAGATAAAGTACAGAGAATATTTGTTCAATTGCAAGCCACTTCAGAGGAAAAGTTTGATTATGCAAGATCATTGTTGCAAAAGGACGCATATGACTGGTGGAAGATAGTGCCCCATGCTATGGATGATCCACCAACATTGTCCTATGCTGATTTTCTAAGAGAGTTTGAATTGAAGTATACTCCTAGGGAGTACAAAGATGTGAAGAAAATGGAGTTTCTAAGCTTGAAGAAAGATCACCGGACTGTGACGGAATATGAGTTATAGTTTATCCGGTTGAGCCAGTATGCTGGGGGTATTATATCTGATGAGATTGATAGATGCCGGAGATTTGAGGAGGGATTGAGGCCCTCTATCATGTGTTTGGTGGCTGGATCTAGATATCATGATTTTTCCCAGCTGGTTGCAGCAGCTAGGAGTGTGGAGAGAGCTCAGGTTATTGCAGCTGCTTCAGAGGAAGAGATCAGGGTTAGAAGGCCCCAGTTTGAGGCAGGGTCTTCGTCTGTGAAAAGAGGTAATGGAAGTTTTATTCCTCGGGTTAGTAGGAGTCAGAGGCCAGCGGGTAGGTCAGTATAGTTTCAGAGGCAGAGATCTAGACCTACAGTTTCAGTGGCGAGTGCTCCGACCCCAGTGACTCAGAGATCCACCTTACCCATATGCATTCATTGTGGTAGGCCACATGGTGGTACTTGTTGGAAGACTGGTGTAGCAGGGGTATGTTTTAGATGTGGATCTCCCGATCATTTTGTGAGAGATTGTCCTGAGAGACAGGAGCAGATGTCAGTGGATACTGCAGTTTCTCGACCTAGTGTGAGGGGAGGTCGAGGAGGCAGAGGTTTCGGCAGAGGAGGCAGATCTGGGTTCAGTTCTAGAGGAGGTTCTACATCCAGGGAGAGTAGACCAGAGGAGGCTGGATCTTCTTAGAGGATTTATGTGATGCAGAGGCAACCATATGCTTCGGCAGTCATAGCTGGTACTTTTTCTTTATTTGGTATTTCAGTACTTGCTTTGATTGATCCCGGATCCACGCATTCATATATTAGTGCATCTGTTTTGCCTGTGTCTGATGTGCTTGCTGAATCCCTAGGATTTGATGTATTGGTGACAAATCCGTTAGGGCATAGTGTGATTGTTAGCAAAGTGCACCGAGATAGTGCAGTAGTGGTTCAAGGTGAGGAGTTTCTTGGAGATTTGATTGAGATGCCTTTTAAGGAATATGATGTGATCCTAGGCATGGACTGGTTATCTAGACATGGAGCTGTGGTTGACTGCCAAAAGAAAGTTGTTAACTTGAGAACCAGTGATGATAGAGAGGTGATAGTATCTAGTGAGCAGGGACAACTAGCATCTTTGTTTGTTTCAGCTGTTGCAGCTAGAAGATTGATTAGAAAAGGGTGTGATGCTTACCTTGCTTATGTTGTAGATACGAGAGTAAAGGGTTTTCAACTTGATAGTATACCCACCGTTGTAGAGTTTCCAGATGTGTTTCCAGAGGAGTTGCCAGGGATACCTCCTGAGAGAGAGGTGGAGTTTGGTATTGAATTATTGCCTGGTACCACTCCTATCTCTATTACTCCTTATAGAATGGCACCTGCTGAACTGAGAGAACTGAAGGTGCAGTTGCAGGAGTTGTTGGATAAAGGGTTTGTTTGCCCTAGTGTTTCACCGTGGGGAGCTCCTGTTCTGTTTGCGAAGAAGAAGGATGGTACTATGAGATTGTGTATAGATTATAGGCAATTGAACAAGGTGACTATTAAAAATAAATATCCTTTGCCTAGAATTGATGATCTCTTTGATCAATTGAAGGGTGCAGCAGTATTTTCCAAAATTGATTTGAGATCAGGGTACCATCAATTGAGGGTCAGAGCTGAAGATGTTCCTAAGACTGCTTTTCGAACCAGGTATGGGCATTATGAGTTTCTAGTTATGCCTTTTGGTTTGACGAATGCACCTGCAGTTTTTATGGACTTGATGAATAGGGTGTTTAGGCCCTATCTGGATCAGTTTGTAGTGGTCTTTATTGATGACATTCTGGTGTATTCGTGTAATGAGGAGGAGCATGATAAGCATCTGCGGATTGTGCTGCAGATTTTGAGAGAGAAGCAATTGTTTGCTAAACTGTCAAAGTGTGAGTTTTGGCTTGACCAAGTTACTTTTCTCGGTCATATAGTTTCAGCAGAGGGTATTAGAGTTGATCCGAGTAAAGTTGAAGCTATTTTGAATTGGAGTCCACCAAAGTCTGTGACTGAAGTTAGAAGTTTTCTTGGTTTGGCAGGCTATTACCGACGGTTTGTGAAAGGATTTTCTTTGATAGCTACTCCACTTACCAGATTGCTTCAAAAGGGAGTTAGATTTGTGTGGACAGATCAGTGTCAGGCTAGCTTCGATCAGTTAAGAGAAATGTTGACTCAAGCACCTGTTCTTACTTTACCTGTGGAAGATAAACCATATGTGATTTACAGTGATGCTTCACATAATGGTTTGGGTTGTGTTCTGATGCAAGAAGGTAAAGTTATAGCTTATGCTTCTCGACAGTTGAAACCGCATGAGCTCAATTATCCGACCCATGATTTAGAGTTAGCAGCCATTGTGTTTGCATTGAAGATTTGGCGACACTATTTGTATGGGGAGAAGTGTTTTATCTATACAGACCATAAAAGTTTGAAATATTTGGGTGTCCAAAAAGAGCTTAATCTTCGACAGAGGAGATGGTTGGAATTGATTAAAGACTATGATTGTTTGATTGATTATCATCCTGGTAAGGCAAATGTTGTTGCTGACGCCTTGAGTCGGAAGTCTTTAGCAGATTTAACTGTTTATTCGCTCTCGTTGCTTGTTGAGTTGAGAGCGTTGCATGCCAGTTTTGTATCTTGTGATGATGGTGCATTGTTGGCACAATTGCAATTGAAACCAGTATTGTTGGATCAGATTAAAGAGGCTCAATTGGCTGATGATAAGATTTAGAAGATTGTTTCAGATTGTCAGAATGGAAAGAGTCGAGATTTCATTGTGAGAAGTGATGGAAGTCTTTGGTTTAAGAATAGATTGTGTGTACCTGATGATACTAATTTGAGAAGGATCATTTTAGAAGAAGCACATCAGTCAGTATTTGCTATGCATCCGGGCAGTACAAAGATGTATCATGATTTGAAGCAGCTTTACAGGTGGTCTGGTCTGAAGAGAGACATTGCAGATTTTGCGTCTAAATGTCTCACATGTCAGAGGGTAAAAGCTGAGCATCAAGTTCCAACAGGGTTACTTCAACCGTTATCAGTACCTGAGTGGAAATGGGATAGAGTAACCATGGATTTTGTATCTGGTTTACCATTGACACAAAGGAAGCATGATGCTATTTGGGTGATTGTTGACAGGTTGACTAAAACAGCTCATTTCCTTCCGGTTTGGATGAATTACTCTTTGGAGAGGTTAGCTGAGCTATATATTCATGAGATTGTGAAGTTGCATGGTGTCCTAATTTCTATAGTATCTGATCGAGATCCCCGGTTTACTTCAAGGTTTTGGAAGAGTTTACATGGTGCTTTGGGTTCTCGACTACACTTCAGCACTGCTTTTCATCCATAGACAGATGGGCAGTCAGAGAGAGTGATACATATTATTGAGGACATGTTGAGAAGCTGTGTCATTGATTTCTCTGGAAGTTGGGATGGATTCTTACCACTTGTTGAATTTGCTTACAATAACAGTCACCAATCCAGCATTGGTATGGCACCATTCGAAGCATTGTATGGTAGACGGTGTAGGACACCTCTATGTTGGAATGAGCTTGGAGAAGGTAAGATAATTGGTCCTGATTTGGTTAAAGAAACTGAAGAGAAAGTGAAAATGATTCGAGATAGGTTGAAAACAGCTTCAGACCGACAGAAGTCTTATTCGGATTTGAAGAGGAGAGACATAGAATTTGATGTTGGAGATAAGGTATTTTTGAAGGTGTCTCCTTGGAAAAAGATCTTGAGGTTTGGTCGGAAAGGGAAATTGAGTCCTCGTTTCATTGGGCCGTATGAAGTTTTGGAAAGAGTTGGACCAGTTGCTTATCGGCTTGCTTTGCCACCTGAGTTAGAAAGGATCCATAATGTATTCCATGTTTCTATGTTGAGGAGATACAGGTCGGATCCATCTCATGTGTTGCCAATTGAATCTATCGAAGTGAGTCCAGATCTGACATTTGAAGAAGAACCAGTTGCTATCTTGGCACGTGATGTGAAAGAGTTGAGATATAAGAAAGTGCCTTTAGTGAAAGTTCTATGGAAGAATCATGCAAAGGAAGAGGCAACTTGGGAGAGTGAGCAAACAATGCGAGATCAATATCCTCAACTATTTCAGACTTGATATCAGGTAATTTCGAGGACGAAATTTCTTTTTAGAGGGGGAGAATTGTAATATCCCAATGTGTGCCCTAGAAGTTTGGATATAATTGTTGTTTGTTTGAATTTTGTGTATATGTTATGTTGATAAGAAAAGAAATTGAAAAGAGAATGTTTATGTATTGTTTTAAAAAAAAAAAGGAAAGTCATGTGTAGAGAGAAAGTGTATATGTTGGGTATATGGTTATATATATAACATATACATTAGTCAAAAGGGATGGTCAATGGAAGAGGATATTTATGTGTGATATGTGAAATTTCTTTAATGGGCATATAAGTGACAAAGGTTAAGTTAAATGGATGAGGGCATTTAGGTAATTGCTTGGCTAGAATTGCTTGGTGGAGATTTAAAGAAGAAAAGAAGTTGACTTGTGTTTATTTTTCTTTTCTTCTCATTTGTGTGCCGGCTATCCAAGAAAAGAGAGAGCAAGAGAGGTGTTCTAAATGCTAGAATCAAATTGAAGGAAGAATCAAAGGATTAAGTTGGAGATTTGTGAAATTTCTTCATTTAAGGTAAGTACTCTCTTGTTTTCCTTTGTTATTTTGAAGTGGTGTTTGAGGTGATTTATAAATTGTTGATTTTATGAATAAGTATGTTTAAGATGTGTTCATAAGTGTTAAAATTGATTGTAAGTTAAAAGGTTGAATTGGTGTTGGTTTTGGTTTGAAGATGGTAAGTTAAGGGTGATGTTTGGTTTTAGGGTTTTGAAGTGGTAAGTGATTAATTGTATGGTTAATATAGTGTTAATGTGAATATTGTGATGAATATGTAAAATATGTGTTAATAACATTGATTATATCCATTTGAATGAGGTTAAGTTGTGTATAATGTGTTCTTGATTCAATTAGAAGAGTTTTGGCTATGTTTAGGGTTTATTCATGAGAGACACGGCCAAACCTAAGAAGAGATGCGGCCAAAACTAAATATTTTTGGGAGACACGGCCAAGTCTATGGAATTTGGCCGTGTTGGATGATTTTTGGAGAAGACACGGCCGTGTCCCTTGCCCATGTTTGCTTCTGTTGCTTTTGGTTGAGAGACACGACCACAAGCTTGGTCGTGTCCCTTGAGTGTGTTGGCCACTGTGATTTTTCCTTGCTCTTCTTACATGGTTGAGATTGAACTTACATTTGATAATGCATATGATACTATATGAACAAGGCTATGTATTATGCATTGTGAATCTTGTGAATGGTAATGTGTATATGAATAATGTACTTTGAAATGCTATATTAATGAGGCTATATGTATAATATGAATGGAGATATGAAATGATATGAGGCCATTGTGATTTGGCTATGATGATTCCATTGAAAGAACATAAGGCATGTTTGCCTAATTGATGATGAGAATTGAGAATGAGATAATAAATGAATTGTGTGTCTAATGTGTTATTCATTTTCAGAGTTTTGTTGTTGGTGGCATGCCTATTGGTAACATTCTCTTGAAGTTAGGTTGGATTTGATCCTTGAAGCCTAATTGAGATGTTACAACCCTTGAAGCTAGGTTGGGTTGGTTCTTGAAGCCAAGTTAGGTTGATACTTAGCATGCTTTGTTCCCCTTGAAGCTTGGTTGAACCTAAATCCTTGAAGCCTAGTTGGGTTTATGATAATGATAAATGTGATAATAAAACCAAAGCATTAACTCTGAAAATTGAATGGCATATTAGAGTGTTTTGGGCCCATGCTTGTCTTTGTATATAATGTGATTCTTGAATGGTAAAATCAATGGAACTATGAAGATGTAATATGAATATTGTTATGACATTGAATGTAGTATGATGTGGTAATGTGATGTGCTTCTATGTGTATGGTTTATGAAATATAAAGGTATGATGTTAGCTTTTCACTTATGATGTTAACTTTATGATTTAGATGTGTAACATTACTTTGCCTTAAAGTATAATGTTGGTATATTTTGTACTACTAAGCCGATGGCTTAGCGCGATAGTGTTTGATCGCGCAGGTGACAGACTTGAACCTGAGAGCTCCTCGAGACCAAGTGAGACTAGACATTGAGGATTTTTCTTTTGGGACTTAAAGATCAGAGAAGAGCTGCCAATCATGTATATATTCTATGTTTTGTAAACTTTGATTTATAACATATTTGTAATAACTTCCGCTGTGAATTATTAAACATTTTATATATAGTGTCTTTTGGATTTCTTTTATTTGTTTGAGGTTGGTTTCACTTATTTACAAAGATATTTGTTGTGTCTTTTTAAACCGTGGCATTTTCTATATTCAGTATACGTATATTACGATCGTTTAAGCATGCTTGGTACGTATACAGAGTATAGAGGTGTTACAATACTAATTGATTGCAAATGGAAAGAAAGGAAGTGATAATGTAAAAAGAAAAGAATGTAGTGAGATGTGAAGGTAGTGAACCCTTCTAGTGACATGATGTATGGTAGAACAGGTTAGTAATATATACATATACATATATGTGTGTGTGTGTGAATGTGTGTATGAGACATAGAGAATAAAGTATAAATGTACATGTACTCTTAAAGTTAACATGTTAAGAAAAGAATGAAACAAGTAAAGCGTGGAAATCTTTGTAGATTTCATTATTTCAGTGGACACATGGAAATGATTTGAAAAGATAAAGATTGATGAATAACTAAAATCAATCGAACTACTTGAAAACAAGTATAATGTGTATATGTGTTGTGTTTGAAATGATTGTTTATATCTTATACATTTACAGTAAGAAACAAACATTGTAAAGAGAAAGTGTTATATTCCATTCAAAGAGAAAGTGTTATATTTCAAAATATATTATAATTGACAATACTTTGTACCATTGAAAGAAATGATACTGATGTTAAATCTAGTTTCCGGATTAGCTAAAGGGTGTGATAGTGGGCATTTTATGCCATATTGACAGTGGGCACTCTATGCCATAAAGGACACTTATGTCCCATATTGACAGTGGGCACTCTGTGCCATTGAGGACACTTATGTCCCATATTGACAGTGGGCACTCTGTGCCATAGAGAACATTTATGTTCTATATCGAAAGTGGGCACTTTGTGCCATAGAGGACATTTATATATATATATATATATGTCCCATCGATATAGGCAGTCATGCCATCAGTGGATGCTTTGCGTCATAAAGAACCTTTGGTTCTTTTCTCTCAGTGGTCACTTCGTGACATCATATACAGTGGGCATTCATGCCATAGTGGGCCTTTGGCCATATTGATACAGTGGGCATTTACTTGCCATCAGTGACCCGCTATCCAGAACTAGGATTTAATGTTCAGTATATAAAAGAAAGAACGAGATATATATGTAACAATGAAATGTAATGATACAAATTATATATAAAACAAAACTTCTAAAGAGAGTTAAAGGTAATTATTAAATGAAGTTTGAAAAGTGTAAGTGTGTAGAGCTGAATTTTCTATAGTTCTATAATATGCTTATTTTGAAAGTGTTACGTTGATTGAAATCAGATATAAATAAATGTTATGTAAGTTAAGAAAATCATTGATTGTATGTGAAAGTTAAAATGACTTAAAAAGTAAATAGCTTAGTGCCATAGTATATAAATTTCGAGGACGAAATTTCTTTAGTGGGGGAGAATTGTAATGGTCAAGATTTTAATCAGGGACATTTTAACAAATATTGAAAAATGCATAGTGTATAGTGACAAAAGTGTGTTGGATAAATGCTACACGTAAAGAATAGTACATTGTGTAGCTTAAAACTTTACTGAAAAGAGTATTTTTACTGTTTTACAAGATTAAAACTCGATTTAAAATCAACGGTTAAGAATGAGGGCGCACCATAGTTATTATGAGCCTACCCTCACTAGATTAATATATATATATATATATATGTGCATATGTGTGTGTGTGTGGAGAAGTTTCTGATTTCTTCTTCTCTCCACGCCATCATCATCATCTTCACTTCTTTCTTCTTCTTTCTTTCCATGAGTTGAATCAAAACTTAAGATTAAGTTGGAAAAGTGGTGATTATCAACAAGGTATGTGCTTTTGATTTATATTTTATAAAAATATGACTTTTCACAAGTTTAAATGATTTAATTGATTGATTAAGTTATGTATAAAGATATATTGATGAGAAGTGAAGGATTTGATTATGTTTTTATCCATATGAAATGGTTAAAAGTTTAATCAAGTGAAGGTATTTGATATGAACACTTTTTATGTCAAAATATTGAGTTTGATCAATTATTATCTTAGATCTTCAATATGTTTGTGTTTAATGAAGTTAAAAGTGTAGAATACATGATTTTACTTCGAAAACAATCCCGAAATCAATGCCACGACCGTGGCCCTTGAGTGTGATGTTGATTCTTCAAAAACATTCGAGAGAACAGAAGAGTTTGAGATGCCACGACCGTGGCCCTTGAAGGCCACGACCGTGGGGTCTTCAAAATTATTTTACAGCTTCATTTTGGATCCCACGGGTGTGGGATTGAGATGCCACGGCCGTGGGGGTACCTAAATAGTGTTTTTGGCTTGTAATTTGTGATCTACGGGCCTTGTATGAGACTAATATGTGAATAATTGTATTGAAACTTCATGTTTATGTGTTAAATGCACGAAAAAGAGTGAGAAACTTGAGATAAGTGACAAATATATATATCATACTAAATGTTGATAAGAGTAATGTACTAATGAAATGATTTCACCAAGTGAAATATAAATAAGTGCTTATATAAACAAGTGAGTGTTTATATAAACAAGTGTTAATCAATGACATGAGACTAATATGTGTATAGTCCATACTTTTGTGTTAATGTGTTAAATGTATGAAAACGAGTGATAAACTTTAGATACGTGACACATATATATATCCTATCAAAAGTTGATAAGAGTATAGTACCAATGAAATGAAATAAACAATGTATTGTTCATCAAAATTAATGAATTGCCCAAATCATATTAAATTTATATCTAGCTTTGGATTGAATGGCTAACCAGAAGATGGATAGCCACAGTGATAGTGGGCACCTCGTGCCTTTAGTGGACACCTTGTGTTATCAGTGAAAGTGGGCATAATTGCCATTATAAATTCTTGAGATTGCTACACTAACATGTTATCCAAACCTATGATCTAAGTTTAGTATGTTTGGGCATAATTAATAAAAGTATATGTGAACACGGTAGTGTCACTAATGAAAGAAATGTAAAATCATAGATAAGTCAAGTACTTAAAATTGAAGTATTGTGTTCCAGTGTAAAAGTGATTGGTAATAAATATATTAATGCTTATACGTGAAAGTTCTAATGAACGTAATGGAAATGTTATGCTCAATGTATTGAGTTAATCAAATGATTGAAAGTGTATATAATGCTGTGAAATACAAAGTGCTCCAAAGTATATCAAATGATTGAAAGTGTATAACATGATGTGAGATACAAAGTACTATAAAGTATAGTAATAGATGTAAGTGCTGAAAAGTATAGATTGAATGAAATGATCCTATATGTGAACTTGAAAAGGAAGAATTATTGAAAAACAAAATAATGTATTGTGAACAATGATATCAAATGAGAAAACAAGTATTGAATAAAATGATTCTTAATGAGACAAGCTGCAATACTGAAAGTAGTGTATTATATGATAACTTTTATGCAGGGATAGTTATTATTTTGTATAATCAGCATGGTATGTTGATTTATTGCTGAAATGAGTTAATATATTGAAATACTCCTTAAAACTAAGTGTTATTACTATATTTTCATAAGTATATTTCTTTAATATTAAGTGTTAAAATTTGTGTATACAAGCACCACTAAGCTTTGCTTAGCGTGTTAGAATTGTTTTCTGACACGCAGGTATCAGGACATCGGAGCAAGATAAGAACATATGAAGATCTTGTGTTTATTGTATTCATAAGTTATAAGGTGTATGTATATAGATACTTTAGTTTGGCCATTTGAGAGATTGTATAAATGTGTAAACATAATAAGTTTTATGTATTTAGAGAATGAAGTTTGAGAATTCTAGTGAATGAATATATTGAAAGAAATGTATTGTTTATTTATTTGATTTGATGAACTTATAAAGTTTATCTGATCGATATTGGAGATATTAAAAATTGGTCTAAATGTTGGACTTTAAGTGTTGTGATATGCATATTGTATTATTATATCAAAAAAATTTTATTTATGATGAGAGTTTTCTAAGAATTGATTGGAGCGTGAACAATGTATAGCATAACATTCTCTGATAGTTTTTATATAAGAATTGTCAGAGGATGTTACAGAAAGAACCGATAGAGGGAAGTGAAAGATTGGGAGAAATTATTGTGCAAAGGAGTTGTTTCTCCAATTTGAGCTTCAAAAAGGTAAGTATATACTTAGATAATGCTCTTATCTTTGGTCTGTATCATCCTAAGTTGGTATGTGTGTGTTATGTTGATGAAAATGGGGTGAAAGAGTGATTCTGGGTTGCCATGGGAGTGGCCATGCAGTGCCACAGTCGTGGGCTTTGAGGTGGAGCTATTTCGTGTGAAAATGGTGAGGAAATAGAAGAAAAATGAATTTCATGGCCGTGGGGGTTAAGTGCCCTGACCGTGAGGGTACTCAAAGGTGATTTATATCTTCGTTTCACATCCCACGGTATGGCTATTGAATGCCACAACCGTGGGGTTGGTTTATTGACGTTTATTATTGTATTTCGCACTATATGGGTGTAGTAAATGGCTTGCATAGCTAAGTCTTTATATATATTGTATTAAAAATGTATTTGTGATTATAAAGTGGAGAATTATGATAAAATATGTTGATTATGTTAATTATTGATGAATTGATGAGTTACATAGTGAAAAACTGATATATGCATAGTGTGAAATGTTGTTTGTTGTCCTATACTTTATCTAGTTGTCAGAAGATTGAATTTGGTGATTGGCATGCCATACACGATGGGGTGAGACACTGGGTGTAACAGAGATGATACCACGCTCCTGAGCGAGACACATGAGGTGTCATATTAATGATTACGCTATGAATGAGACACTGGGTGTCACAAATGTATTTATGTCATCTAGAGAGACACATGAGGTGTCATATTGATGATTACGTTGTGGATGAGACACTGGGTGTCACATATGTATTTACACCCACTAGCGAGTCACGGAGGTTTCATTATTGATGAGATAGGCTAAAGCAATATTTCTAGAACTAGATTATTTTATAAGATTGTTGGGCCCAATGCATGATTATTGTTTATGTTTATAGTTGAGAATGTATGTAACATTAAAACCTTAAGCATATTCATATACATTTGTCATAGTAATGTTGCATTATCAAGTATATACCACTGAGCTCTAGGCTTAGCGTGATTTATTTATTGCGCAGGTGACAGGATAGAAGCTAAAAGTCCTTCTAGACTAGAATAGGTCTAGTTAGAGGTTGGATACTAAAAGCCTCTGATTGCCACAAATCAAGCCTAAACATAACATGTAAATATTCTGTTGAGTTGATGTAGATGTAACATCTATTTTGTAAAATATAATAAATTGAAACATGATTTAAAGATGTTTTGTGTATAAGTAATATCATGTTCACATATTCATAAATGTATGTATGAAAACATGGGATTTAGGAATGTGAGTGTATGGAAATATTTTTTAGAACTATTGAATATTCACAGGTTGAATTGATTGGATTTAGTAATACTCGTATTTTAATTGAAACTCTGGTAAAATTTCTATAAACTTATATATTGTTCTTATACCTATTTATTTATCTATTTAATACTATAAGCTAGTAACTAAATGATGAAGGATGATAAAGTAACATTTTGGTAATGCTCTTATACCCTATCTATGCATACTACATATCTGAAGGTGTGTGTACTATGTATGGGTAGGTTATGAGGGTGTTACACATAAACCAAAATGCATAATACAAAACACAAATATACATGAACGCAGTTGGCCCAGTTGGTCTCGTGGCACCCTCGAACTCCAAAAAAAATACCAATAATTAGGATCTCTTGAATCAACAATCCTCTTACCTACGAGATTCAAACAACCACGCTAAGCTATACAGCTTAGTGGTACACAATCTCAAATACAATATATATATATATATATCACAATCAATTATACTTTATCATAGCATAATTTATATTACTCCTGCAACATCTTCACTTTTAATTTAAAAACTCACATACATACAACACTTTCAGACACAAACATTTGGGCCCAAACACACCTATAAAATTATCAAGTCCATTAATCACAATATCAAATTCACGGCCCAACTTTGTTCGAGTCCATTTTCAATCTCAATCTCAATCTCATCACATGACCTAGCTCTGCTCAAGTCAAGATCTAGCCTCGCTTAAGTCTATTAATCCATGAAAAATGATTCTCAATATTATTGGATAAGTATTTGTATAAGATTATAAACACATATTAACACTTTTACAAGTGATCAACTTAATTCTTAACCACTTTATCACGATTTCCAAGTGATCATCCTTATCATGATCACTTTCACTTAACATTTCATATTATCAATTTCCATATTTTTAAATCATTCACATATATAATCGTAAGTTACATTCACAATGTGACTTATTTTCTACCTTTCCTCATAAATCACAATAATATCCTTATTGGACAACTCACCACACATATAACATATATGCACACACACAATCTCACAATTATACTCAATTCTTCATTTACATACAATCTATACAAATTAACATTTATCACATTTCATAGAATTATTATCATTTCTAATTCTTATGACATTATTTAGGTCATTTTTCTAATTCTCCCAACCTATTATACAAGTCGTCCTTTTTTTATTATTTTTTTCACATTTCACATAATTCATAGTCACATTTTCAATGCGATATCTTTCTCATACTTTCTATGCATTTAACATACTTTTCATATCCATCTTTATCATTTCCAATTAAATTACTTAATGTAGTTCATATTCACCCTTTTAAACTATTTCTCATCATTTCATAACCAATTTTTACATTATCAACCACAATACACATTATATGGTCCTTTCATAAGCACATTGTTCATTTAAAATCACTCTCATGCCTAATATACATTAAACTATCAATATCTAAACAATTCTCATCAAAATTACATTAAAACCCTAAATTCACCAATTTACTACATCACTTAAACCTTATTATACTAATCTCATTTTTCACACTTAATATTAAAAACATTAATTATATATTAATATATCATCAAAGCAATTCACTTTCACAATTATGGAAGCCTCCCTCAAAAGCCCAAATTTCACATATAGCCACCATTAACATGGCTTCAACAACACTTAACAATATCACATTTCTAACATTCAAATCAAAGCATTTGCATTAAAATAACACTAATACATCTCATTACACTAACCAACATCATCCATATTTAGAAACCTTAACTTTACATATCCAAACCCTAAATTCAAACTTTAACCAAACTTGCCCATAATCAAATTCTAACCATATAATTATTACATATATATTGAAATAACACTAATTTCATGCATCCCTTGTGAGCGGGGATTTTTTCCCCCACTCCCGGTGTAATGGTTCTTGCGACTTCGGTACTGTTTAGGCTCGAGGCCTTAACACGGGCCTAAGCCTGGAAAAAATGGAGTCGCCACCCGGACGGGCCAGGAAAAATAAAGGGGTGGATTACTCAATTTCTAAGGAATCCCCAACCCCCTAATGGGTTTGGAAAGTTGGGTACATGTGGGGAAGGTGAGAAATGGCCCAGCACCCCCACAACGCCCAGTTCATTGGAACCGACCTCCTTTTCAGGTCTTAATATTATAAAATTCTTAAATATAATGATATTACCATACTACATGCAACAATTAAAATAAAGCATCATTATATTAAAATCAAAATAATGTCCAAACAAAGCAAATAAATGGACACCCATTCGAGGATGAAAACATGTCTTTACTTTGTCCATGTCTAAAACTAAATAGGACACCCACCAAAAGGTGGAAATGTGCCCTTTACATTAATCCCAAAAATATAAAATAAATTAAATTACATAAGGTTTAAATAATGAGGTATCCACAAAGTGGAAACATACCTCTTACATTAGTACCAAAATAAATAAAAAATAATTATAATAATAAAGAAAATATCCATCCATGATAAATTAAATAAATTAAGCATTGATTTAGACCCGAGATTGGGTACTTGGACTCGAGATTGGGTACTTAGACCTGAAATTGAATTTGATTTTGGTACTTGGACCTGAGATTTAATTGGATTTCACTAACCTTTTATCAGTTGAAGATTCTGGCTTAACTGGTTGTTCCATTCTTTTGTTCTTCCTTTTGCAAAAATTCAGCTATTTTAGTTGGCCCTCATATCTTCTCTTTGCCCCCTGCGTGGCAAAATATTTGCAAGTGAGTTTGAAAATGTTTTGTATATAAACTCAAAAAATTAAAAAGGAGAAACTTTGCCCCCTGTGTAGGCTCAAACCAAAGATTTTTTTTTCATGCAAGCTTTGATTGAAGTTTTTGTTGTCTAGTTCTTCGCATAAGCATGCACTTCTCTTTGCAAAATTACTAGAGCTTTCTCAAGCAATGGGCTTTCCATGCCCTCTAGATTTGATATCTTCTTTTGATTCTTTACTTCACAGGGTGTTTGTTGTTCACTTTGACAAAGAACAGATAATACAAGAAAAAAAATGCCATGTGATATGCTCATGTATGCATGATATGCATGAGTAATACTTATAGTGGTTCCATCAACTCACAGACCGAGGTGATCAGCAAAAGTGTTCTCATTGGTTCCTTTTAGATGCTCATTCAGGTCTTGCATTGGAATGATAGAATGCTTCACATTTATGGCTTTTATCTTCAAGATGTTGAAAACATGAATAATGGAGGCCCTAAACAGCAGAGATACATCAATTTCAAATTATGATTCTGTATGTCAATTGGTAGCTTCTTCATAACCTTGCCAGTAATCATTTCCTTTGCCCAATGTGTCCTTCGAGGTTCGATAGTTCAACATACTCCCCTTAACTTGAAGGCTTTGTATATATATATATATATATCTATATATTTGAATTTTCAATTTTGAATTTTGATTTTGAAATCAAATGTTGGCTTTGCCAAATTAATATCAATTTACCTCAGGACTTGATTTTTCAAATTAAAATACCTATAATATGATAACCCTAGTTACCTTACTAAACTCGAGAATCATTTCTATTTAAGCAAGAATTGTTGTGCTTCAGATAGGCACATACACATTACTTGGCCAAAGGTCTCATTGAGTTTGAATATTATCTATCTCATATGCATACTTATTCAAACTATCTCCACTAATAGACTCTACCTACCAAGAGAGATCAACAGGTCTTTGATAGGCAGTTGGAAGCAATCTTGCTAGACTCCAAATTCCTTCTATCTTCTTGACATTAATCTGGATCTTGATTGGGACAGTCTTTTCCCTTGCATAAAGTTTAGTACCCAAATTCATTTCTCTTCTTCTTTTCCCTTTTCTTTCTCTTTATTTTTCTCACTCTTCCCTTTCTTTGAGTATTTTATCATTTTGTCCTTCTTCTCTGTAGGATTGTTAAGCATAGGATTTTCAAGAACTGGATGGTTTTTCTCCTTTTTCTCTGATTTTGATCAAATCTTTGATTGGGTTGGACCAACTCAAGTCAAACTGTCCTTATAAACTAAATGGAAGCCTTTTGCTGTCTTAGGTAAAAAAGAACTCAGTTGGCTTTCTGAACCACCTTTTTAGGTTTTATCTTTTTTTTATCTTTTGTCTTTTTTTGGGGTTCTAGCTCTAACAGAGTTGTCTTATTTGTACCAACTTGGGTTTCTAATAATGGATGAGTGGAGTGACATAAATCTCCTTTAACGGGGATAAATTATTTGTTACTCTGATGTTATCTTGATAGACTGGAAATATTAGGTGAACTTCAACTACCCTTATGGTCTTGAGAACATCAACTATCCTTATGATCTTGATTCCTATCTTTGATCTTCTTGCCTCTTCATCTTAGTGATCATAAGACTTGTCAAAAGTGTAACAACAGCTTAGGGTAGGTTGTTAGGATTTGTAAGCCAATGAAAAGAAAGCTAAAATTTTATAAAGGCTCAAAGGGACAACCAGGGATTGATATTTAATTGGGTGGATACTAGTTGTTGGCTAACCAAACAATGCCTAGATCATCTCTCCCTTAAATAAGCAGAGTTCAATTTCACCTCAAAAATTTGTCAAAGTATGTTCTAAGACTGACTAGGACCTAGACAAAGGTAATTATGCAGGAGTCCTCTCTAAGTAAGCATACATAACTCAATGCTATAGAATAATTCCCTCATCGAGTAAAGTCATTCAAATCATGATGCATAGATATGCTAATTTATAAATATTAAGTTAAATTCCTCATTGGTTGAGCACCAAAATGAACAAAGACAAACAAAATTTTTGATGAAAGTAATTTATTCAAACAAATTTAAATTTGAAAAACACGATTGTTCCAATTAAATATTAAAGAAAGTAAAATTGAAAAGCAACATTCAAGCTAAGGAAAGTTTATTGAGTTAAGCTTCTTTTCCTTTCACATCTTCAGTATTTCCATCTTGAAAGGATGATAAAACAAAATCTTCTTCCAATCCTTTTCCTACCATGAAGGTTATTGGTTGTGGCACTCTTTCAAATTTAGGCAAAGGATTGTTCTTGGTATTGGGCTTGTCTGGCTCAGGTAGCTTACTACTGTCAATTAGATTCTGGATCTCATGCCTCAACTTCATACAATTGTCCTTTTCATGTCCAGGCCTTTGATGGAATTGGCAAAATGCATTAATATCAAAGTTAGGTGGAACAGGATTAGGCAAAGGACGAGGAGTCAAGGGTTGTAATAATCCCTTATTTTATACCTTATTAAGAATCCAAGATAGCGGCTTCCCTAATTTTGAAAACTGCCTCATTCCTCCTTGACTAGTGGCATTAACATCAGCTTCCTTTTGTGTACTTTAATTGCTAGGCTGATAATTTCCTTTCTCATTCCTTCTTTCCGAAAAGTGATTCTTCTCCCTTTCCCATTCTTCAATTTGCAGACCAACTTGGAGAAGATCTTTGAAATCCCTTATAAGGGTGTGAGACATCCTTTCACGGAGATTAGGCAGGACACCTCTCACAATCATCCTAATTTGATCAGATTCGTCGGGCCTCTTCCTGAGCAATGCAACCTTATTCCTCCACCTTTTCACATAGCCCATAAAATTCTCATTTGGTCGTTGCCTAATGGCTTCCAACTCCATCAAGGTTACTTCCAGCTTGACATTATACCCATATTATTGAATGAAAGCCTTGTACAACATATCCCAATCTTTTTAAGTACTTTCCTCTAAGGTGTTGAACTAATTTTGGATAATAAGGTCCAATGAGAGCATAAAATACCTCAGAATTTGAGCTTCAGTAGCTCGAGCAGACTGCATAGCAGTAATGTACTGCTTCACATGGAGATGAGGATTTCCAATACCATTTTACCTAGAAAAGGAAGGCATCTTGAACTTATAAGGGACCTCCTCATCTTATTCAAATAACTTGTCAATCTAGGACATCTCTTCAATTTTCAGCTTCTTCTCAAATTTATTTTCTAAGTCAGCAATCATCTTCTCAACGTCAGACGTCTTGATCTTTTCAATAGTTGTCTTCTCAATAACCTTTAGCTCCTTTTTATCTTGAGGATCTTGGAAGTATTGAGCCCAGTCATCATCATCATCAAGGACTACCTTGTCTTCATCAAAAGCCACTTCACCAACCTTAGCCTTCCCTTTGTCCTTTGTCTTTTTGGCGCTAGTAGATGCTTCGGTATTGTTCCCTAAAATTATAGCCAATTGATTCTCCATGGTCTCAGCCGGGGTCTCTTTGATTTCTTCCATCTTACCATTCTTTGAATTTGTTTGGGCTCCATTGCTTTTGGTGAAAAAGTGATTGAGTCATTGCTAGATTCTTCATTTCCAGTGGAGGTTGGATTATTGTAAGTTTTTGAACTATCATAATCCAAGGATGTGAGCCAGAAGGAATTAATGATATGAGATGCAAATGTATGCATGTATGCATGTATACATAAACAATAAACAAACAAGGATAAATAGGACGTTCCTTCCAACCTTATAACTTCCAAACATGAATGGCAAGTCTCTTTTCCTAGGTAACATGGTTAACAAAATACCAACATGGGGTATCTTGTTTTCGAAAATTTCTCTTGGATGTTACAACCAATAATTATATTTAAAACTGAAAATCAGTTTATGATAATTCCCATTAATTAGGTTTTAATCTATTCAATCTTAACTAAAATAGCTTTTATGCTATATTGGATTAAAACTAAATTAAGAGGTTTATTACAAATATATTTCTCACTTGAAAAAGTAACTAATGATTCATGCAAAAAATAAGCCCATGATTAATAATTCTTAGTATAAACTAGGTTCACAATTGATTTTTGGTATTTACATAATTGACCTATATAATTTGTAAGCTCTTTCAAAGGTTGGATGAAAATAATTTTGTTTCTAAGCCCATTGTAAAATGATTTTAGAAAAAATGGAGTTTGGGCTTTGTATTTGAGTCATGAGAAAAGAATTTTTGATTTGGTATTTAGAAAAGTTTTACGTCCAAAGATCATCTTGAAAAGTTTTGAAAATTGCTTTGGTCTTTTTGATTTTAAAGAAAAATTTATTTTGAGCTTACAATGTGCTTAAGTCATATTAGAAAAAGAATGAACCAAATAAGCCATGATTTAAACCAAGATAAATTAACCATAGTCAAACAATATGCATTTGGTGTAAAAACCTAAGGAAAGTAACTAGACCAATTACATGTGCTTTAGTCTTTGGGATAAAAGGCTTAGATTCCCATAGCAAGTATATACCAAATGGTACAAGGCTATGAGTGGTTATGCCATGCTCGATCTCCATACCTTGAGTGAAAGTATGGTATCCCTTACATAACACAACACGGGTAACACGGGCATCCTAACTCACGCACACGATGCAATCTAATATGATGCAATGGATAATATCATGATAAGAAAGAATAGAATAATATAAAGACCAATGAAATCAGCTTCTCCTATCCTCAGTGGAGTCGCCACTGTGAGCGGAGATTTTCGCTCCCACTCCCGGTGGAATGGTTCTTGCGACTTCGACATTGTTTAGGCTCGAGGCCTTAGAGAACATGGGCCTAAGCTTGGAGAAAATGGAGTTGCCACCCAGAAGGGCAGGGAAAAAAAAAGGGGCTGGATGATTCGATTCCTAAGGAATCCCCAACCCCTTAATGGGTTCAAAAAGTTGGGTACGTGTGGGGAAGGTGAGAAATGACCCAACACCCTCATAATGCCTGGTTCATTGGAACCGGCCTCCTTTTTAGGTCTTCATATTATAAAATTCTTAAATATAATGATATTATCCATACTACATGCAACAATTAAAATAAAGCATCATTATATTAAAATCAAAACAATATCCAAACAAAGCAAATAAATGGACACCCATTCGAGAATGGAAACATGTCTTTATATTGTCCATGTCTAAAACTAAATAGGACACCCACTAAAAGGTGGAAATGTGCCCTTTACATTAATCCCAAAAATATAAAATAAATTAAATTACATAAGGTTTAAATAATGAGGTACCCACAAAGTGAAAACACACCTCTTACATTAGTACCAAAATAAATAAATAATAATTATAATAATAAAAAAAAATCCATCCATGATAAATTAAATAAATCAAGCATTGAAATTAAATAAATCAACCATCAAAACATATAATAAACTACATAATAAAATCTAAAATTAAATAAAGCAATAAATATATAAATTTAGGGTTAGCATCTTAAAATAGGGTTTTAGAGTTTTAATTACTAAATTAGGGCTTTGGAAAAAGGAAAGTTAAATACACAGACTCATAATACACAAATGAATATTGACTTCTTCAACGAGCTCATACGGCGATCCCACTAGCCGGTTAGCGGGTGGGGGTCAAGGGAGCAGTGCCCCAGAAAATTTTAGAAACTAGCTTTTAGGGTTGTAGGTTTTAGTGTTGAAAATTAAGATTTTAGGGTTTAGGATTTAGAAAATAGGGTTTTGAGATTTTGAGGAACTAATATTATTTTTTTAAAATAATGATGCTACTGGATGTTTTAAAGATTTAGGATTTTGGACGTTTTTATGAAAATAATGCTATTGTGATTTAAAAAAAATAGGTTTGTTTAGGGTTTTAAGCAAACAGATTGTTGTTTTGGCTTTTAGAAAGGTGTAATTAGGGTTTTAGATTTGAAAAAACATTTTTTAAGGCTATTAAGTGTTTAGGATTTTAACTTACTACCTTTGAAAAATAATTTTGGATTTGGATAAATAAATTAAAGTTTTTGGAAGAATAATCAAGATTTTGGAAAGCAATCAGGGTTTTGAGACTTTAATGGAATAATTTAGGGTTTAAAGTTTTGGGAAAAAAAGTTTAGGGTTTTAAAGTTTTGGAAACAAAAGAACAGTTTAGGGTTTTAATAATTTAATCAATGACTTAGGCTACTAGATGAATGAAAAATCTGATTTATAAAACATATGATTAGGGTTTAATAATTAATAATTTAGGTTACTGAAAGACTCAATGTCAAAGTAAATAATAGAAACACTTAAAAGAAAATATGGCAATACTATCGTATGCTTAAACAATTCATGAATCAAAACATAAGAATGTTGTAAATATAAAAAAATCAAAGATTTATAATCAAACCTGCGTCGCGTTGGTTCCACCACAGTTGACTCTGGCTGAACAAGAACAAAGACAACATTGCTGCCTTTGATGGATTGATGATTGATGAGTGCTATTTGTTGCTGATTTATTTTGCTATTTTCTGCTTTGCTATTTTTAATCTCTCTTAATGTTAATTGCCGACACCCTTATTAAAGTCTAAAACATTATTATTTATAGGCCAAAACATCACTCAAAAACCCTAACCTGAATATTAATCCATCCTTAACACAAATTCTATTTTAATTAGGAAACAAAAAACAATTGAAGACCATGTCGATTTGGTGTGCCAAGATCGACATGGACCAAGGCCATGTTGACCTGGGCAACCAGGTCGACATGGCCTTTAGCTCATGTCGACCTGGGCATCTAGGTCGACATGAGCCAATGCTCATGTCGACTTGGAGCCAAATCGACATAAGCTAGGCTCATTCCGACCTAGGGCCTCCATGTCGACATGAGCCAAGGATCATGTCACGGCCCTTTAAAATAAATTTGCATTTTCTAAATTTTTTTGACCAGACCATCTAAAAAACTTGGTTTAGGGTTTCTTAGTTGAGTTTGTGCCTTTTAAAATTGGACCGACTTATTAGAAGTTGTAAATCGGATCGAATTTATTTTGACATTCTTTAATTAGGATCGTACCAACTTAGGTCCAAAATTAAGGGTCTACACCCCTCTTCATACTTGAGTACCAGTAATACTGCTTCAAATCTTGATACATATTGGTACTACCTGGGTACATAGCATAAACTGACTGATGTGCTTCCTCTAATATCATCCTCTTCAATCCTGCATCATCAGGAATGAACAACTTATCTCTGTACCATAGATTACCATCATCTCTCACATGAAAGTCTCGAATCTCCCCCTTTTGGCAATCTAACACAATCTTGTGTATCTTCTCATCTGCCAACTAAGCTTCCCTAACCTGATCCAACAATGTTGGCCTCAATTGTAACTAAGCCATCAATGTACCATCATCACAAGACTCAAATATGGCATGCAACACTCTCAACTCAACAAGCAACAAGAGCGAAAAAGTAGTCAAACCTGCCAAAGACTTTCGACTCAAGGCATTAACAACAACATTTGCCTTGCTAGGATGATAATCAATCAAATAGTCATAGTCTTTAATCAACTCTAACCATTGTCTCTATCAAAGATTCAGCTCTCTCTAAACTCCCAGATACTTCAAACTCTTATGGTCAGTATAAATGAAACACTTCTCCCCATACAAGTAATGCTGCCAAATCTTCAATGCAAAAACTATGGCTGCTAACTCCAAATCATGAGTCGAGCAATTCAGCTCATGTGGCTTCAACTGTCGAGATGCATAAGCAATGACTCTCCTCTCCTATGCCATAACACAACCTAAACCATGATGTGAAGCATCACTATATGTCACATATGGTTTACCTTCCATAGGCAGGGTAAGGACAGGAGCCTGAGTTAACATCTCCCTCAGCTGCTCAAAACTCACATGACACCAATCGGTCCACACAAATCTAGCTCCCTTTCCAAAGCAATCTAGTGAGTGGTGTAGCTATCATAGCAAAAATCTTCACAAACCGACAATAATAGCCTGCCAAACCCAGAAAACTTCTAACCTCTGTCACAGTCTTCGGTGGACTCCAATTCAAGATAGCCTCAACTTTACTCGGATCAACTTTAATACCCTCTGCTGATACCACATGATCGAGAAAAATCATTTGATCAAGCCAGAACTCACATTTAGATAGCTTAGCATACAACTTCTTCTCTCTCAAAGTCTATAGTACAATCCGCAAATGCCGGCCATAATCTTCCTCATTACGCAAATACACCATAATATCATCAATGAAGACCACTACAAACTGATCTAAGTATGATCTAAACACCCTGTTCATCAAATCCATAAAAGCCTCTGGTGCATTCATCAATCCTAAGGGCATCACAAAAAACTCATAATGCCCATACCTCATGCAGAAGGCTGTCTTGGGTACATCTACATCTCTAACTCTCAACTAATGGTACCCTGATCTCATATAAATCTTAGAGAATACTGCTGCTCCCTTCAATTGATCAAAGCGATCATCTATCCGAGGTAATGGATACTTGTACTTGATTGTTACCTTATTCAACTGCCTGTAATCAATATATAATCTCAAGGTGCCATCCTTCTTCTTCACAAACAAAATAGGTGCTGCCCACAGAGACATACTAGGTCTAATAAACCCTTTATTAAACAACTCTTACAACTGTACCTTCAACTCTGCAGGTGCCATCCGATAAGAGGTAATGGAAATGGGAGTAGTACTAGGCATCAGATAAATACCAAACTCCACCTCTCTCTCAGGAGGTACCCCTAGCAACTCATCAGGAAAAACATATGAAAACTCGGCAACTGTAGGTATACTGTCAAGTTAGGACCCCACTACTCTAGTATCTGTCACATTAGCAAGATATGCCTCATATCCCTTTCAAATTATCCTCCTAACTGAAACAACTAAAATAAACATGGATGGAAGATGTCTCTGTTCACTAGATACCACCACATCTTTACCATCATGTGTTCTCAGGGTAACATGTTTTCGCTGAAAGTCTACCACAACCCCATGCCTGGATAACCAATCCATGCTTAGAATTAGATTATACTCCCTTAAAGGCATCTCAATCAGGTCACCGAGAAACTCTTCATCCTGAATAGCAACTGGACTATCTCGATGTACTATCCTAACCACAATACTGTGCCCTAAAGGATTTGTAACTAAAACATCAATCCTAAGGACTCAGAATGCAAATCACTCATAGGCAGAATGGATACACTGATGTATGAATGAGTCAACCCAGGTCTATCAATGCAAGAACTGAAATACCAAATAAAGTAAATGTACTGGCTATAATAGCTGAAGCATCTGGCTACCTCTGCATCACATAAACCCATTGTGATGGCCTTACATCCTCTAGTCTACTCCATGCTGTAGAACCTCCTCTCTGACCAGACCCTAATCGACCACCTTTGCCACCATGACCCCCTCTAACACTGGGTCTAGAAGCTGTTGTATATGTCTATCTGTCATTTGGTGGCTCTAGACAATCTCTAAAAAAATGGTATGGTGATCCACATCTATAACACATTACTGATGAACCTGTCCTCCAACAAACACCCCCATGTGCTCTATTATAATGAACACAGGTAGGTGGAACAAGCCTCTGAGCCATTGGGGTCGGAGCACTAGCCACTAAGACTGCATGTCTCTGTCTCTGTCTCTGCTATTGTGATGACCTGCCACACTACCCCTGGCTCCTACTGAACCTTTAAGGATAACCTTCTCGACCTCTCTTCACTGATGAAGACCCTACCTCACCCTGAATCTTCTAGCTTTGCTCTCCTCTACTCTGGCGGCTATTGTAAGTCCCTATGCCCTCTCTATACTTCTGGCAGCTGCAGCTAACTGAGTGAAATTCTGATACAAGGAACCTACCACTAAAAATATAATAGAGGGCCTCAGCCCCTCCTCAAACCTCTGGCATCTGTCAACCTCATCAGAAATAATCCCTTTAGCATACTGGCTCAGCTGAATGAACTCAATCTCATACTCTGTGTCATATCCATAATTTTAGAGAAACTAAATAAGTATTTGGAGATATAAAAGTTGTGCATACTTAATATATATACCTAGTGTAAATATAACATATACATATGGTATGTTAATTGTATATGTTGGATATATATATTACATACTTAATATATTTAATACACATATAAGGTAAATTTGATGTTTATATAGAAATATTATTTGTGCATATGGGTATTTATATTCATTAAATATACATTACATAGACATAGTATATACATTACATAAATATGTACACAATGATATATGTGAAACATAAGTAACAAATATAAGATATATACATATACATAAAATATACAATATATATATATGTGTGGGATATAATTTGGTGTTGAAACAATCATGGGAATTGATACAGACCATGATGCGTGGTATGATACTATAAGGCAATTTTTGGAGGAAAAAAAATACCCGCCGGGGGCAACAAAGAAAGAGAGAAGAGCCATAAGGTGGTGGTTATTGCAATACATCACCTTCCATGGAGAGTTATATTGAAGATGGCCTGATGGGGGTGCATTTGAGATGTTTAAGAAAGCCTGAAGTGGAGCGCATCATGTCAGAGATATATGCAGGAAGTTGCGGTCCGCACATGAGTGGTATGGCTCTAGTTAAGAAGATTATTCAACAAGGTTACTACTGTTTGACTATGGAGAGAGATTGTATTAAGTTTGTAAAGAAGTGCCAACAATGTCAGATGCATGGTAACTTGAATCACATGCCTCCTGAAGAATTGCATTCTATGTCTTCACCCTGGCCATTTGCCACTTGGGGTATCGACATTATAGGAGAGATACATCCGACAGCTTCAAACGGTCATCGTTTCATTGTGGTAGTGGTAGATTATTTTTCAAAATGGGTCGAAGCCGAATCCTTCGACAAACTGGGTGCAAGTCAAATGGATAGATTTATTGAAAAGAACCTCATCTGCCGGTACGGGGTCCCGCACAGTGTGATATCAGACAATGGGGTACAGTTTCAAGGAGCAGTTAAGGATTTATTCTCAAAGTACCACATCCATCATCATAGATCCTCTCCTTATAGACCAAAGGCTAATGGTGTGGTAGCAGCAACAAACAAAACAATTAAGCAAATTCTGTCCAAGATGACCAAGACTTACAGGGATTGGTCAGAGATGCTTCCCTTTGCTTTATGGGGATACAGGACAAGTGTGCGAACGCCCACTGGAATGGCACCATTCTCTTTGGTTTATGGGATAGAAGCAGTGTTGCCAATCGAAATAGAAATTAAGTCATTAAGAGTAGTCTTGGAAGCTGAACTGCCTGAAATGGATAGCGAGCAGATACACACAGTTAGCTTTACTAGAAGAGAGAAGGTTAAAAGCGCTATATCATCACCAACTATATCCCAAGAGGGAAGTTCAGGCTTAGCTGGGAAGGGCCATATGTCGTGAAACAATTCATGAACAAAGGTGCAGTTAAGCTATCAGACATGGATAGGAACGAGTTTAGTGAGCCAGTGAACATTGACAGGTTGAAGAGGTTTTATGTATGATATATAAAAAAAATGGAGAGAGCTCGCTAGGTTAAAAACCTAAAAAGGGCAGCCTAGACAAAAGTTAGAGTAGTCCGCTAGTCCCAAAAACTCGAAAGGGCAAGCTAGGCAACAGTTAGGACTAAATGGGAGAAAATCGTCAATTAGAAAACCCGAAAGGGCTAATTGGCAATAGGAGTGATCTTGTGTATGCTAGCTTTATGTTTGGTTGTTCCCCAATTTAATAAAACAGAATTAATGTTAAAATTTTTCTATGTGCACTATTATAAGTATTAGACCAGATATGGATGAAATAAATAAACACAATAGCAAAAGGTGATGACAAATTATAAATGGAAAAGAAGCATCTTTTATTACTTTAATTATTTTTCATCCTAACAATACACTTTTTGAATTGATAAATGAAAAATCTATGGTAGATGATAAGTATAACGTGCAAGCCAACTTTGCCTCAGCCGATCCAAGTAGGCTTCAGTCAAGCAAGGCATGTCTAAATTAGGAGTAAAGTTAGAATTACGAGGCTTAGCTCCATATTGACGGCCAAGTTGGCAAGGATCATAACATGTACCTTGACGAAGAGCAGCAAGGGGAACATACATCAAATATATTCGCATGATGATATGAGAAATCTTCCACCAAGGTACCGACCAACAGATATTGACTTCAGCACGTGATTGGATCCAGTCAACCCAGTTAGCATATGAAGAAGCAGGATGGAGTAGTTTTATAGTGGAATGATGATGTGGCTGATATCTGGCAAAATCCATGGATGGAGTATCAAGCAAGCAAAGACGCTCCTGAAGCCAAATCTATGAAGAAAGAATTAAATTGAAAAAAAAATGGTCCCTAAGTTGAAAACCTGCAAGGGCAGCTTAGGCAAAAATTAGGACAGCTCGCTAGTTTCGAAAACACATATGGGCAGACTAGGCAAAAATTAGAGCAATAAATAAAAGAAAAAAGAAAACCTAAACTGAAAACTTGAAAGGGCAGTTTAGGTAATTACCTGGAGCAGCAACGAACTCCCAGTCAGTCTCTTTGACAATCCTGATTTAAGTTGGTCTAACCCAACTAAAGTCTCGGCTAAGATCACAGGTACCGGCTACAAGCCTCCTTCCATTTGATCCATAATATCCAATACCCGTGAATCAATATCGCCGTCGAAAGAAATAAGCAAGAATTGGCCAAGTAAGCAAAAACAAAGCATGTGTCCCCATGCCTTAGTAGGGGCCAAATGAGAGAGACAAAAGTCAATCGAAGGAGCAAGTAGAATTTTTTCACCTCTCATCAACCGAAGAACTTCGGGTTTTGGAATTTGAAATAACATCTGCATCTTCTGCTGAGTCTTGGAAATCAATGTGGGTAATGCCATTTGTTGATTATTTGGATATCCAAGGATGGCCTTAAATTCTTCAATCAAGGGACATATTTCAAAGCCATTAATTTTAAATACCCTAGAATCCGTATCCCAAAAGGAAGCCACGACATGTAAGAAGGAGTGGTCCAATTTAACATTTTGAAAATATTTTAAAACATCAAGTTTTGACCATGATGCTCGGTCATGGTTGATGAATAAAGAAAAATTAAAATTGTTAAAAGGAGTTCTTTGCATGGGAATGGAAAGAATTTTGGATTCTATATGAAATATGGCAATGAAAGGTGATTTATATAAAGGAAATAACCTTTTCCAAAAGGGAAAAGGAAAAGGTGATGGGAAAGAATAAGATAGTATGGCATAAGGAAAGGAATTAGCAACAATCCTTTACCGCGTTGAATTGGTTTCAGCAAATGGTGCGGCTGTGGGAAAAGAAATTGTGATTCACTGTTTATGATGTGAAAAAAAAAGTGGTGCAGCAAAAAAAAAAGAGTTACAGTAAAGATGGAAATTGTATTTTCTCATTATTGTACAATGTTTTACAATTGCTACAATATTTACACATCACTAAGAGGGTGGTGGTAGGTCATTAAATAAAGCCTTGAAAAAGTCATTGCCTGTTGGAGGAGGGGGCAAATCACTTGTCCCGAGTTTGCCCGAAGCGAAAGCACCAAAATCCGGTAAATTACTCATCCCGGGATCACCTGAAGCGGGAGCACCAAAATCCCTATTACCTTAAAGTTCTGATCCATCATGGTCCTCATCAGAAGCAGACGAAAGGATCTCATGGTCATCAGTCTGGGGGCCTCTTGATGAAGAAGCGCGGGGATCCCTCATCCCCTGAAATTGGAAGTCTCGAAAATGTTGTTCGGATAGATGATATAAACTTTCAAAATGAGAAGCCTGTTGATGACTTGCAGCCAACTCTTCTTGAAGTTTCCTATTCTGTTCTTCGAGCATACATAATCATGCATACATAAAGCATAAATTACCATGAAATAAGAAACATACCAAGTAGTTCATATCAACGCATTGCGGATGAGATGGCATATCTGGCGGGCTAGAATGAGCAAATGAAGGGGCAGTAAAAGAAGGTCCAGCCTAATGATCAAATGAACCAATATCTTGTAACAATCATTAAAGAATTGAAAAAAGAAAGAAGCAGTTGCAAGGGAAAAATGGTAAAAGTTTTACCTGAGAAGTACTAGCCCTGAGATGTGGAACAAACTCTCCTGCATCTCCGTGATGTTCCTCTTTGTCTCTACCCTCATTTTCTTCGAGAATCCCTCACACACCAACAGGAGATACATTAAAGTTCAAGAGCCACCTTTGAATAAAATGGGCATAAAATCCATCGGGTGGATGAAGAAATGACTCAACACCATAACCGTACCGAGCCGGCCACCATGCATCCTCTGGCATCGACATAATATTTAAAGTATATTCTGGGACATGCATCGGAATCCTCCACCGCTCTGGACCGAGAAACCACTCATAAACTCTCTCACCAAGAAACCAACCACCGGACACTGAGACAGCGATAACTCGGCAAGAATGTTGGAAAGATAATGCAGCCCTCATCAAAGGAGACCAGTTTGCTTGCTCTTCTAGGTTCCACCAGGCTAGATTCACCTGCAAAATAACATAAGGTAAGTAAATTTTCACATAAAATTTAAAGCATACTAATGTTGTTTTACCTGATCCCAGGTTAAGCAGCTCAACACAAAGTGATGAGTATGCACATGGCGAGAGCCTGGGATGTCTACATGATCTGACAACCAAAAATTTAATCTCGGATACCCGACCCTATCTCGAAAAATACCGGGTACCCTCACGAGGTTGTGTTCATATTCCCATACCTACAATAACAATAAAGATCACATTCACGCAAGAAAAGAGTGGAAATGACATTGGTAGAAGAAAGAATACCTCGACAACCGCCATCAAGCCGACAAAAGACTTCTTATTTCGGCAAAGTTTATCAAGACCATGGTAAAGACACGCGAGGCCAGCTTCACTCCTTCCAAAAGATGGTACCATTCTGAAATAAGAAAGGGCACTCAACACTGACAAGTGGATGGAGGATTCAGTGCTACCTAAGATGGTCGACCCAAGCAGATATAATAAAAATCCTCGAGCATACTGTTTGGTCGTGTCTCTGCCAACCCGTCCTTCGTAGTTTATCCAATAACTACAAATTGGCTCAATTTTTATCTTAAAAGGCCCTTTATATGATGGTTTCATACCAATCAATTCCTGAATTTCTTCAAAATTTAAAATATCATTGGTTAGAGAAACCGAAACACCATCAAATTGAAGCCTAGTTATAGTAGTAAAATTGACCGGACCAATTGTCATCTCTCCAATGGGCAAGTGAAAAGTGTGGGTTGTGTCCAACCATCGCTCTGCAAGCACCTGGACTACGCTCTGGTCTATCTGATATTCCTCGGATGGCAATTGTAAGATGAACTGCTCAAAGCCGCAATCTCGGATAATCCGCCGTACCCGAGAAGGCACTACATCGTACCATTGTCGGGCTTTGTAAATACACCCTCCGGCCCAAACAATGCAATGATCATGCTAACACGGAGCCAGGTAAGTTAATACCCGGTAAGTACATATTATTCTATTTGTTTAAATTAATTTATTCTTCCAAAAATTTCTAAAAATAATAATAAAATAAAAATTAAAAAATCAAAAAATAAAAAATAAAAAATAAAAAATAATAATAAAAATATAACAAAAAGAAAAAGAAAGGAAAAGAAAAAAAATAAACAAAAATCATAAATAATCATAAATAAAAAATAAAAAATTAATAAACAATAATAATAACAAATAAAAAATAATAAAAAGAAGAAAGACGAAAAATCAAGAAAAAGAAAAGAAAAAATAAAAAAGGAAAAAATAATTACCTCACTCATTTGGTTCGAACTGTGATGGAGCGGCATCCCGGCTAGTATATCTATATTTTCATCTTAATGATGTCGAATAAACTCCAATAACTCGGTATTAGAATGAGTCCCTGACCTCGAAGCATGCATTATTTTTAAAAAAATATGTGCTAAAATTGAAAGAAATTTGAGAGAATTATTAAATTTGAAAGTTTTGCTGTGAATAAAATTGAAAGAATCAGCTCCTTTATATAGAGAAACGACAAGCAAAAAAACAAAAATTCAAAAGTAAGTTTACTGTTCATGAATAGTAAACATTACTATTCATGAATAGAAAAATTTAATATTGATGAATAGTAAATTACTATTTATGAATAGTTACTATTTTCAATAGTAAATACTATTTTCTACTATTTACGAATAATAAATTTACTATTTATGAATAGTAAATAGTGCATGAACAGTGACTACACAGTACATAAACAGTAAATTCAATTATTCACGTTAATTATTCAAATAATTACGTGTATATAAATATTTTTACACGCATGGGGCAAGAAGAAGATATATGCATAAAAATTAGCCAAACTTTTTGAAATAAAAATTATTAGCTCGGGTCCAGAATCCAAATTACTCTTAGGTCTAGAACCTAGAATTATTTCTAAGTCCAGAACTTAGCTCGGGTCCAGAACCCAAATTTTCCTTAGGTCCAGAACCTAGAATCTTTTCTGAGTCCAGAACTCGAATCGGGTCTAGAATCTAAATTTTCCTTAAGTCTAGAACTTAGCTCGGGTCCAGAACCCAAATTTTCCTTAGGTCCAGAACCTAAAATCTTTTCTGAGTCCAGAACTCGAATCGGGTCTATAACCCAAATTTTTCTTAAGTCCAGAACTTAGCTCGGGTCCAGAACTAAAATTTTCCTTAGGTCCAGAACCTAGAATTATCCTTGAGTCCAGAACTCGAATCGGGTCCATAACCCAAATTTTCCTTAAGTCCAGAACTTAGCTCGGGTCCAAAATCCAAATTACCCTTAGGTCTAGAACCTAAAATTATCATTGAGTCTAGAACTCGAATCGGGTCCAGAACCCAAATTTTCCTTAGGTCCAGAACCTAGAATTATCCTTGAGTCTAGAACTCGAACTGGGTCCAGAACCCAAAACCTCAACCCTCTCAAAAATTAAGTCTTATTGCTTTTAATTCTCTTTCACTAAAGTCTCGGATCATTCAAGCAGGGGGCAAACTGTAGACCCTTAATTTTTGACCCATTCAGGTCCAATATATTTTAAATAGTCCAAAATAATTTTTGTGATGTCCAATATATTTTAATTAGTCCAAAATAATTTTTATTATCTTAATTAAATAATTTTTGCTTTAGTATCTAATTTTTATTAATAAAAAATAAAAATAAACAAATAAAAATCAAAAAATAAAAAATAAAAAATCGGCGACGGAAAAATCGTTGCCAAAAACTAGTGCGCGGGACGAATGGCTGTGGGCCATTTCACCCGCAGGAATTTCCTGCCTGTAAAATGGCCCGCAGGCCAGCCCTTGCCCCTGTCGTAGCCAACTGCTGCAATTTATTTTTGCCAGCGCAATTTTTCCGCAACAGTTTCGCCAGCGAAATTTTTTCGAATTAAATTTTTCGGAAACCTAACGCAATTAGGTTTCGATTTCCTTTTCTTATCAATATTAGCTTCCGTGAATAACTAGGAATGAACCATAAAGTTCTTCTATAAATAAGACCAAAAACAACACAAAAATGAAGGAAGAAATCAAAGGAGAAATTGATCAAAAATTGGATCCGAAACTAAGTAGGAAAGGCAGTGAATCAACTCAATTTCTTATTTTTTGAGAGAGTAGAAAAACAAATCAAGCAATTCAAAGGCAGCAAAGCTTGTCTTTGACCTTGTTCATCCAAGAAGCTATTTTTGGTGTAACCTACGAACCAAGGTTTGAATTCTTAATTTCTTTTTATTTTTTCACAGAAGCTTAACCATATATTTGTTTCTTTTAACTCAAAAACTTAAGAACCCTAATTCACCTTTTAAGAAGTTTGAAAACCTTAATTCATTGCTTTATTTCCCAAAAAGTTTAAAGTTGTTAGTTTTGTGTCTTCAAAACCCCAAAACCAAAATTTGTTTTCCAAATATTCAAAACCCTAAATAGAGCTCTGTTTCTTTCCAAAAGCCCTAAAAACATCTTTTTTGCTTTTATAAACTTTAAATCGTTTTGTTTAATTTCATAAAACTTCATAAAATTATCAATTGTTTTTCCAAATTCTAAAAATTAACTCATTACCCGAAACCCTAATTCAAAAATCCTAAAACCCTAATTCAATTCCAAAACTCAAAACAGTGAACCCTAACCCCTTTAAAACCTTAAATTCTAATTTTTTCTAAACCCTAATCCTTTAAAACTTTAAAAATCATATAAACACAAATGTTTAATTTTACACAGTAAGCTTAAAACATAATTCAATGAGTAACCGTAAGTCATAAATCTAAGTATTTTAAAGTGTCCAAACCCTAGTTTCATGATTTCACCATTCAAACACTAATTTAGTTAATCAAAGAACTTTATCAACCTTTTAAAACATAAAACCTTAATCTATTATAATTCCTTTAAAAACTCACAGTAGCCTAATTCCACAAATTTCAAAACCCTAAATACATGAAATAAAGAAACCTAAATGGAAACAGTAGCTATAATTTAGATTTTTATTTGCCTTATTCAATTCTATATTTGATTATGCTTTGATTTATTTTATATGCTTTAATTTATTTAAGCTCAATGCTTGGTTTACTTAATTTATCATGGATGGATGTTTACTTTCTATTGATATTTAGTACCTTTGATGAATGATTTATTTATTATGAATGATTATTTACTTTTATCAATTTATTTAAATTTCCAAATGCTGTAAGAGGCATGTTTCCACTTGGTGGCTACCTCATTAGTTAAATATCATGTAATTTAAATTGTTTTTCTATTTTAGAACCAATGTAAAGGACATGTTTCTACCTTTCGGTGGGTGTCCTATTTGGGCATGGGATGTAAGGACATGTTTCCATCCTCGGATGGGTGTCCATTTATTTGTTTTGTTTGGACATTGTTTTGATTTTCAATATATCGATGCTTTATTTTAATTATTGTGTGTAATATGGATAATATTATTATATTTAAGAATTTTACAATATTAAGACCTGTAAAGGAGGCCGGTTCCAACGAACCGGGCGTTGTGGGGGGTGCTGGGCCATTTCTCACCTTCCCCACATGTACCCAACTTTTCGAACCCATTAAGGGGTTAGGGATTCCTTAGGAATTGAGTCATCCACCCCTTTCTTTTTCCCAGCCCATCCGGGTGGTGACTCCATTTTCTCCGGACTTAGGTCTGTGTTCTCTAAGGCCGCGAGCCTAAATAGTGCCGAAGTCGCAAGAACCATTCCACCGGGAGTGGGGGCGAAAATCCCCGCTCACAGTGGCGACTCCACTGGGGATAAGATAAGTTGATTCCGTTGGTCTTTATATTATACTATTCTTTCTTATAATGATATTATCCATTGCATCATATTAGATTGCATTGTGTGCGTGAGTTAGGACGTCCGTGTTACCCGTGATATGTTATATAAGGGATACCATACTTTCACTCAAGATATGGAGATCGAGCATGGAATAACCACTCATAGCCTCGTACCATTTGGTATATACTTGCTATGCGAACCTAAGCCTTGTTACCCAAAGACTAAAGCTCATGTAATTGGCCTAGTTACTTTCCTTAGGTTTTACCCCAAATGCATGTTGTTTGACTATGATTAATTTATCTTGGCTTAAATCATGGCTTATTTGGTTTGTTCTTTTTCTAATATGACCTAAGTACATTTGTAAGCTCAAAATAAATATCTTCTTTAAAGTCCAAAAGACCAAAGCTATTTTCAAAACTTTTCAAGATGGTCTTTGGACATAAACTTTTCTAAAAAAAATCAAGAAATTCTTTTGCTCATGGCCCAAATACTAAGCCCAAAATCCATTTTTCTAAGATCTTTTTACAATGGGCCTAGAAACAGAATTGTTTTTATCCAACCTTTTCTTACAAAGAGCTTGCAAATTATTTAGGTCAATTAAGAAATACCAAAAATCAATTGTGAGCCTAATTTATACTAAGAATAATTAATCATGGGCTTGTTTCTGGCATGAACTATTAGTTACAATTTTCAAGTGTGAAATCTATCTATAATAAACCTCTTAATTTAGTTTTAATCTAATATAGTATAAAAGCTACATTAGTTGGATAAATGGGTTAAAACCTAATTAATGGGAATTATTAGGATCTGATTTCCATTTTCGAAAATATAACTATTGGTTGAAACGTCCGAGGGAAATATTCAAAAACAAGGTACCCCATGTTGGTATTTTGTTAACCATATACCTAGGAAAAGAGACTCGCCATTCGTGTGTAGATGTTATAAGGTTGGAAGGAACGTCCTAATTATCTTTGTTTGTTAATTGTTTGTGCATACATGCATACATTTGCATCTCATATCATTGATCCTCTCTGGCTCACAGCCATGGATTACGACAGTTCAAAAGCTTACAACAATCCAACCTACGCCGGAGACGAAGTATCTACAACAACTCAATCACTTGCTCACCAAAAATAATGAAGCCCGAACAAATTCTGAGAATGGTGGATGAAGCCCTTAATGCCAAAATGGTAGAAATAAAAGAGGCCCTAGCTGAGACCATGAAGAACCAATTGACTGCAATCTTAGAGAATCATACCAAGGCATCTGTTAGCACTAAGAAGCCAAAGGACAAAGGGAAGACTAAAGTTGGTGAAGTGGTTTTTGATGATGAAAAGGTGATCATTGATGATGATGATGATGATTGGGCTCAATACTACCAAGATGCTTAAGAGAAGAAAAAGGAACCGAAGATTGTTGAAAGATCAACTATGGAGAAGACTGAAACTTCTGATATTGAAAAGATGATTGTTGATTTAGAAAAGAAATTTGAGAAGAAGCTGAAAACTGAAGAAATGTCCGAAGTTGACAAATTATTTGAGCTAGATGAAGAAGTTCCATACAAGTTCAAGATTCCATCTTTCGTAAAGTTTGATGGAACTGGAAATCCTCATCTCCATGTGAAGCAATATATCACTGCCATGCAGTCCACCCGAGCTACTAAGGCTCAAACTCTAAGGTACTTTATGCTCTCATTGGACCCAGTTGTCCAAAATTGGTTCAATACCTTAGATGATGGAACACAAAAGAGTTGGGATCTACTTTACAAAGCCTTCATCCAACAATATGGATATAATGTTGAGATGGAAGTTACCTTAATGGAAGTGGAGTCCATTAGGCAAAGGTCGAATGAGAATTTTATAGATTATGTGAAGAGATGGAGAAACAAGGCCGCTTTGCTCAAGAAGAGACCCGATGAATCCGATCAAATAAGGATGATTATGAGAGGGGTGTTGCCTAGTCTCCGTGAAAGGATGTCTAATACACTCATCTGTGATTTCAAAGACCTTCTCCAAGCGGGTTTGCAAATTGAAGAATGGGAGAGACAGAAGAACCATTTTTCAACAAGAAGGAATGAGAAAGGGAACTATCAATCTGGTAGCCAAAGCATGCAAAAGGCAGTCAGTGTCAATGCTACTAACCAAGGAATGAGGAGACAATTTTCAGAATTGGGGAAACCGATGTCTTGGGTTCTCAATAAGCTTCAAAGAAAGGGATTGCTGCAACCATTAAATCCTCGTCCTTTGCCTAACCCTCTCCCACCTAATTTCGACACTAAAGCATTTTGTCAATATCACCAAATGCAAGGGCATGACACGGATAGATGAGTGAGGTTGAGACATGAGATCCAAAATCTGATTGATAATGGGAAGCTACCCGAGCCCAACAAGCCAAACACTAAAGACAACCCGTTACCAAAGTTCAATAGAGTACCGCCGCCGGCAACCTTCATGATTGGAGGAGGTTTGCATGAGAACTTTGTCATGTCTTCTTTTCAAGATATTGACGGAGAAGCAACCAAAGAAGAAAAGGTATTTGATGGAATTAAACAAGCTATGGTGGCTAAAGAGGTAACGATTTGTGTTGTCAATGGGTTTTGGGATTCAAGCGATAGTGATGATTATCTTGTATCCAAGAAGGAGGAGTGGACTTGGTCCGAGCCCAAAGAAGATGAAGTAATGAACACTAGATCCGGTAAGCCTTATGCAAGGCCACCACCTAAGGAGGTAGAAACTAATAAGGGTAAGGAAGTTGAAGTAGGAAATAAAGAAGAAGAAGATGATGCTGTGCTCAAGCAATTGAAAAGAACACAAGCAAGTGTTAGCATTTGGGACTTATTAGCTACTTCTAAAAAGCACCGAGACACTATGGTCAAAGCCTTGGCTAGCATGCCAATTTCTACCTCCACGACACCGGAGGAGCTGATCAACTTTATAAAGATTGGAGAAGTAATGAAATATGAAGATATTCAAGAAAAGAGTGAAGTTAATATGGGAGTAGTTTCTTTTTCAGATGCAGACTTACCGAAGGAGGGAAGAGATCACATCCACCCTCTCTTTATCAAAATAGAAGTCAAGGGGAAGAGGACTTTATGTGTAATGGTCGATGATGGGTCCACCATAAATGTTTGTCCACTTAAAATATTGCCAAATCTAGCCATGTCAACAAGAGATCTAAACCTAACCGAGGTAACAATTCGTGCTTATGACAACACTAAGAGGCATGCCGAAGGGACTTTCAAAGCTGCTGTCAAGGTTGGTCCAATTGAATCTATTGTTGAGTTTGTTGTTTTAGACATACCAGTTACCTTTGCCTTGCTCTTGGGGCAACCATGGTTTCATCCTCTTGGTGGAGTTCCTTCCACCCTTCATCAAAAGATCAAGTTCCCCAACGGAGATGGGACAGTGGTCATTGAAGCTGAAGATAATAAGATTGTTAACACTCTAATGATTGAGAGGCCTCTCAATGGTTTCCAAGTAGCTGCAATTTCTGATGATAAATTAGTTGACTCCAAAGTTTTGAATATGATGAAGAACATGAACTACCTTCCCGGAGCTGGTCTTGGAAAGGGTAAGGCCGGTTTGACAAAGTTGCCAGACTTTAGAGCTCAAACTTCACAGAAAGGGTTGGGATATGATGAGGACAATGATGTCCAGCCAAACAAGAGTGAGAAGATGAGCTTCCCACCACTTGAAGAGGACTTTGTCAAAGCTCCAGATATGGGACCACTCCAAGGAAAGCCTGAGCCGATCATGTTCATGGGTAAGTTAATCCCAGGTTTTGAAATTTTTGCAGATGTGGCCGAGCTAGTGGACCAAGTGAAGAAAGAGCTCACCTTGTCAGCCGACAAAGAATCTAATCCAAAAGAGAATAATGAAGCTGTCCTGAAAGTCAAGAAGACTCCGGAGGAGATTGCTTGTAATGTTTAAAATTTTAGATACTAAACTTTTAAATGAATAGTGATAATTAATAGGAAATTGTGATATAAGTGATATGGATAAGTAATGTAAATAGTGGATCTCAAAAAAAAATTACCGAAGCAATTAACTATTTTTACGGTCTTATGAGAGTTAAAATCGAATTAGAATCAACGGTTAAGAAAGAGGGTGCACCATAACTAAGATGAGATTGGCCACACTAGATTGAGTTGTATATATATGTGTGTTTGTGTGTGTGTGGACAGGTGTAAGAGTGTAGAAACTTCATTTCTTTCTTCATCATTCACGTTCAGCACCACCTTCCTCATCAAAACTCCTTCTTGCTTCCTAACTTCTAAGATTTTGATAAAAAAAACAAAGAGCAAACAATGTTTAGTTATAAGTTTTGAGAAGATTAAGATAGAAAGTTGATATTATTAACAAGTAAATAGAAAAAAGAAGAGTTTGAAGAGGTATGTGCTTATGTATTATACTTTGCAAATAATTAAATTTTTATGACTTTGTATGTTTGAATTGATTGATTGAGTCATTTATAATGAATTATTTCTTAAAAATATTGATTAAATGGATTGATGAGTGAAAAATGAATTAAAAGAACTTATATGTGATGAGTTTGATTCTTAATTCAATCTTTATAATAATTGGGTACATTGATGTTGTTTTAGCCATAAGTGATATTTAAAGGTTTGATTAACTGAAGTTTGAGTAAAATATTAGATGTAGACTCTTTTATGTTAAAAAAAAAAAATTTGGATTTGATTCATTATTATCATATATTTTGAATATATTGAGTTAAAATGGTTAAGTATGCAAAATGCAGAATTTTTGCCTGACACGGCCAGTGACATGGCCAAGTCAGTGGGTGTGTCTAGTGACACGGCCAGCGACACGACCAAGTCAGTGGGTGTGTCACATGCTGTCAAAAATTTCTAGTTTCTTTGTTGAGAGACACGGCCAGTGACATGGCCAAGTCAGTGGGTGTGTCTAGTGACACGGGCAGTGACACGGCCAAGTCAGTGGGTGTGTCACATGCTGTCAAAAATTTCTAGTTTCTTTGTTGAGAGACATGGCCAGTGACATGGCCAAGTCAGTGGGTGTGTCTAGTGACACGGGCAGAGACACGGCCAAGTCAGTGGGTGTGTCACATGCTATCAAAATTTTTCATTTTTCATTGATGAGAGATATAGCCAAGTCATTGAACATAACTTAGTCGTGTCATGGAAAAGAGTGATAAACTTTGATTATGTGACAAATATATATATCTAATACTAAATTTTAATGAAAGTATTGTTTCATTGAAATGATATATATATATATATATATACAATTCAGTGTTAACTACAAACTAATGAATTGCCTGAATCATACTGATTTTAGATCTAGCTTGGGATTGAATGGCTAGCCAAAAGGGAGGATATCCAAAGTGTTAGTGGGCACTCTGTGCCATCAAAAGACACTCTGTGTCATCATACTCAGTGGGCATTCGTGCCATAGTGGGCCATTGGCCAAAATTCTATATAGTGGCATTAAATTGCCATCAGTGACCCGTTATCCAAATCTAGAATCTGAGTTCAGTATGTATGGGCATAAGTAACATAGTTATACATAATGAAAACAATGTGTTATTCAATTGATGATAAATGACTCAATTCTGAATCTAATTGTGCTTAGTATTTCAATTTACAATGAATTTAGTTAATTTCTTTATTTAACATTCGGAAAGTAATGCAATTCGAGGTTTCTAAATTGTTTAATCGATAGACCTCTTTTTATTAAATTTTCTCGCATATTATAACTACATAAGCACCATTAAGCTTTGCTTAGCGTGTTAGAATTGTTTTCTGATGCGCAGATCAAACAAGGAGAGTTGAGACCGCAAAGTGAGAGGCTTACGTTCTTGATCAACTACATCATCAAGGTTCAATGAACAATATTGTGAATATTGTACTTGTTATGGTTAACATAGCAAATCTTTATAATTTTGTATGACAGTTGTATTAGTTTGAGAGTAGTTTGAGAATTTGATAATAATGGAAGTTTTTTTTAAGAGTTCTTTATAAATATATGGATATATGTGTGCTATATAAAGCTTAAGATTTGCAGTACTGCTGAAAGGTTTTATGACTTTATTTCTTTAGTACATACATAGACATATATATAGAGCAATAATTGAATGTTAGATGACATCTCCTATGTAGGTAAGTGTATGGACTATGTAGGGGGTGTTACAATTAGGCTTACGTTCTTGATCAACTACATCATTAAGGTTCAATGAACAATATTGTGAATATTGTACTTGTTATGGTTCACATAGCAAATCTTTATAATTTTGTATGACAGTTGTATTAGTTTGAGAGTAGTTTGAGAATTTGATAATAATGTAAGTTTTTTTTAAGAGTTCTTTATAAATATATGGATATATGTGTGCTATATAAAGCTTAAGAGTTGCAGTACTGCTGAAAGGTTTTATGACTTTATTTCTTTAGTACATACATAGACATATATATAGAGCAATAATTGAATGTTAGGTGACATCTCCTATGTAGGTAAGTGTATGGACTATGTAGGGGGTGTTACAATTAGTGGTATTAGAGCAGGTTTAGACGGTTCTAAGTTGTGGGTTAAAAGAAAAGAGAAGTACAACTGTCATTGCTATGTGAACTATACAATTGAACAAATGTTTGATGCAGTTGATATTTTTTTTTATATGTTTAAAGGTATAAGATGGCCTCTGAATCCCATCAAGGCACTAAGGATCAAGCTGCATCCTCACACAGTCAATCTAGTGTGGGAAATCAGCAACCATCGGAACCTTCTACGAACAAATTCCATTAGATCCTCAATTTGTGAGAAATATGGGGGAAATTCTTAGGCAAATTGTGAGAGTTACTCCTCCTGCACAACCTCCACCGCCAGTACTCCAAAGATCTCCTTTGGAGAGAGTTAGAAAATTGGGAGCAGAAGATTTTAAAGCTTGTGACACTGATGAGTCTTCAGTAGCAGAGTATTGGATGGAGAGGATTGTGAGAGTTTTTGATATTCTGCATTGTACTGATGAGGAAAGATTAGAATGTGCAGTTTCCTTATTGCAAGAACAAGCTTTTGCCTGGTGGGATACAAAGTAGAAAGGTATACCTACAGGTAAACTTACTTGGGCATTTTTCCAAGAAGAATTCAAAAAGGAATATATTAGTGAGATCTATTTGGAGGAGAAGCGTCGGGAATTTTTGTATCTTAAGCAAAGGCAATTATCTGTGTCTGAATATGAGAGGCAGTTTGTTCGTCTAAGTAAATATTTTCCAGAGTTGGTTGTCTCTGAGGAAGAGAAGTGTAAGTGGTTTGAACAAGGTTTGAATAGTTAGATTCAGGTGTATTTAATAGCAATGAGGATTAAGGAGTTTTCTACTCTTGTTAATGCGGCAGTCACTATAGAAAATGAGATTAAACAAGCGCAGGGAAGAAAACAACAATTCAAGAAGGGATTTTCTAGTGAACAACAACAAGGTAGCCAGAAAAGACAGAAATATTCAAGCCCAAACTCAGGAATTTAGTAGAGAAAGTGGAGCTAGTTTTCAGAAATCTAGAGGTGGAAGGTTTGGAGTGGCTTCAGGCTCTTCTTCAAGAATTGTTACTACACCTTGTCAATACTATGGTAAGGGTCATGCAAGTGAAGATTGTTGGTTTCAAAAGGGGGCTTGTTTGAAATGTGGTTCTTTGGAACATAAAATCAAGGATTGTTCAATAATAAAAGAATTAGAAGTTGTGGAAAGACAAAGTTCTGTACATAGGTCTCAGTCAAACCGTAGTGCAGGTAGAGGTGGTCGACCCAGTGGTAGTCAGTAGAGAGGATCTGAAACAGTGGATAGACCTCAGACTCGAGGCAATGCTCCAGCTAGGGCTTATGCCATGAAAGCTGTGGAAGATCAGGATGCTCCTGATGTTATAGTTGGTAATTTTTTTTACTTGGTCTTGATGTGTATACATTGTTAGATCCTGGTTCTACACATTCTTATATTTGTACAACTATAGCTTCAGGAAGGAAAATGTGTGTTGATAAACTTGATTATGAGATAGAAGTTACAAATCCCTTAGGCCATAGTGTGAAGGTAAATAGAGTATATCGAAATTGTCCACTTAGAGTTCATGATGTAGAGCTTTCTGCTGATTTGATTGAACTACCATTCCATGATTTTGATGTAATCTTGGGAATGGATTGGTTGTTCCGACATCAAGCAGTTATGGATTGCTGTAGGAAAGCTGTAACTTGTAAGAGTTCGGGTTATGGTGAAATTGTAGTCCAAGGAGAAAAACAATTTTATCCTTCTAATTTGATTTCTGCAGCTAAAGCTAGAAGGTTAATTAGGAAGAGATGTGAAGCTTATCTTGCTTATGTTAGTGATACACGATATTCAAGCAAGGTTTTGGGAGACATACCTACAGTGAGTGAGTTTTCGGATGTTTTTCCGGAAGAACTACCTGGAGTACCACCAGAGAGAGATAGAATTTGTTATTGATGTAGTTCCAGGTACAACACCAATTTCTATTCCACCTTATAGAAAGGCACCTCCGAAATTAAAAGAATTAAAGGTGCAACTCCAAGAATTGCTTGACAAAGGATTTATAAAACCTAGTGTGTCACCTTGGGGTGCACCAGTTTTGTTTGTGAAGAAGAAGGATGGTACCTTAAGATTATGTATAGATTATCGACAGTTGAATAAAGTGACTATTAAGAATAAGTACCCGTTACATAGGATTGATGACTTATTTGATCAGTTAAGAGGAGCGGGTGTTTTCTCAAAAATTGATCTTAAATCGGGTTATTATCAGATTAAAATTAAAGAAGTAGATATTTTAAAGACAGCTTTTAGAACTCGATATGGACATTATGAATTTTTGTTATGCCTTTTGGTTTAACTAATGCTCAAGCAGCTTTTATGGACTTGATGAATCGAGTCTTTAAACCCTATTTGGACCAGTTCGTAGTTGTTTTTATTGATGATATACTGGTTTATTCTAAAAATAGAGAGGATCATGATAAGCATTTGAGAATTGTACTACAGACACTTAGAGAGAATCAATTATATGCTAAATTATCGAAGTGTGATTTTTGGTTGACGGAAGTGGCATTTCTAGGACATGTAGTGTCAGCTGATGGTATTCGGGTGGATCCAAGTAAAATTGAGACTATTTTGAATTGGCAGCCACCAAAGAATATAACTGAAGTCCAAAGTTTCCTTGGGTTGGCTGGATATTATAGAAGATTTGTGCAAGGGTTTTCGAAGATAGCACTTCCCTTAACGAAGCTCCTTAGAAAAGAAATTAAATTTGACTGGAATGCTCAGTGTCAAGCTAGTTTTGAACAATTGAAGGCGATATTGACTGAAGCGCCTGTCTTAACTCAACCAATTCCAGGTAAAGACTATGTTATTTATAGTGATGCTTCTCATCAAGGACTTGGTTGTGTATTGATGCAAGAGGGTAAGGTAATTGCTTATGCTTCTAGGCAACTAAAATCTCATGAATTGAATTACCCTTCACATGATTTGGAGTTAGCTGCTATTGTATTTGCTCTTAAAATCTGGTGACATTATTTGTATGGTGAACGGTGTTATATTTTTACTGATCATAAAAGTTTGAAATATTTGCCAACACAAAAATAATTGAATTTGAAGCAGAGAAGATGGATGGAATTGATCAAGGATTATGATTGTATCATCGACTATCATCCTGGAAAAGCTAATGTGGTAGCCGATGCTTTAAGTCGAAAGACTTTAGCAGGTATGTTGTATATAGAATATTTTAACATTATATATATATATTACATAAACTAAATGATATCATGTGTTATGTTAGCAGAATTGAGGGTTGAACCAACCATTAGGCAAAAAGTGATAGAAGCTCAGAAACAAAATAAAAAATTGTTAGAACTATTGAAACAAGTGCAGGATGGGGAAAAGCCAGATTATGTTGTCTCAAAAGATGGTGGAGTGTATTATAGAGATCGATTGTGTGTACCTGATGTGAAGGAACTAAAGGAATGTATTCTTGGTGAAGCTCACAATACTATGTATACTGTACATCCCGGAAGCAATAAGATGTACCAGGATTTGAAATCTCATTATTGGTGGCCTGGTATGAAAAGAGATACTACTGAATATGTGACTCGATGTTTAGTATGTCAACAAGTCAAAGCAGAACATCAAGTTCCATCGGGTCTTTTTCATTCTATATCCATACCAGAATGGAAATGGGATAGAATCACCATGGATTTTGTGACTGGACTTCCAAATACCCAAAAGAAGCATGATACAATTTGGGTAATTGTTGATCGATTAACTAAATCAACTCATTTTCTTCCCATTCGAGTTGATTATTCAATGAATAAACTTGCAGAGTTATATATTAATGAGATAGTCAGGCTTCATGGAGTACCAATGTCTATTATCTCATATCGAGACCCTCGCTTTACATACAGATTTTGGGATAGTTTTCAGAAAGCATTGGGCACTCAACTTCATTTTAGTACTGCATTTCATCCCCCAAATAGATGGTCAATCAGAAAGGGTGATACAAATACTTGAGGATATGCTTCGAAGTTGTGTAATCAATTTTGAAGGTAGCTGGGATAAATATCTGCCTTTAGTAGAATTTTGCCTATAACAATAGTTATCAAACGAGTATTGGAATGGCTCCATATGAGGCACTCTATGGAAGGAAGTGTAGAACTCCATTGTGTTGGGTGGAATTGAATGAGAGCAAACTTGTAGGGCCTGATCTTATAAAACAAACTGAAGACAAAATAAAGCTTATAAAGAATCGATTACAAATTGTGATGGACAGACAAAAATCTTATGCAGATTTGAAACGGCGTGATATTGAGTATAATGTGGGGGATAAAGTATTTTTAAAAGTATCACCTTGGAAGAAAGTTCTTCGCTTTGGAAAGAAAGGCAAATTAAGTCCTAGGTTCATTGGACCGTATGAAATACTGGAACGTGTAGGTCCAGTAGCCTATCGACTAGCTTTGCCTCCAGATTTGGCTAAGATTCATAATGTATTTCATGTGTTGATGCTTAGGCACTATAGATCAGATCCTACACATGTGATTTAGGTAGAGTCTATTGAAATTCAACCAGATTTAAATTATGAAGAAGAACCAGTGGCTATTTTAACTCATGAAATAAAAGAGTTGTGTAATAAGCGCATTCCTTTAGTAAAAGTGTTATGGAGGAATCATTCGATAGAGGAAGCCACTTGGGAAAGCGAAGAGATAATGAGACAACAATATCCTCAACTATTTCTAGCGTCTATAACAGGTAAATTTCGAGGATGAAATTTCTTTAGAGGGGGAGAATTGTAATGTTTAAAATTTTAGATACTAAACTTTTAAATGAATAGTGATAATTAATAGGAAATTGTGATATAAGTGATATGGATAAGTAATGTAAATAGTGGATCTCAAAAAAAATTACAGAAGCAATTAATTATTTTTACGGTCTTATGAGAGTTAAAATCGAATTAGAATCAATTGTTAAGAAAAAGGGTGCACCATAACTAAGATGAGATTGGCCACACTAGATTGAGTTGTATATATATGTGTGTCTATGTGTGTGTGGACAGGTGTAAGAGTGTAGAAACTTCATTTCTTTCTTCATCATTCACGTTCAGCACCACCTTCCTCATCAAAACTCCTTCTCGCTTCCTAACTTCTAAGATTTTGATAAAAAACAAAGAGCAACAATGTTTAGTTATAAGTTTTGAGAAGATTAAGATAGAAAGTTGAGATTATTAACAAGTAAATAGAGAAAAGAAGAGTTTGAAGAGGTATGTGCTTCTGTATTATACTTTGCAAATAATTAAATTTTTATGAGTTTGAATGTTTGAATTGATTGATTGAGTCATTTATAATGAATTATTTCTTAAAAATATTGATTAAATGGATTGATGAGTGAAAAATGAATTAAAAGAACTTATATGTGATGAGTTTGATTCTTAATTCAATCTTTATAATAATTGGGTAATTTGATGTTGTTTTAGCCATAAGTGATATTTAAAGGTTTGATTAATTGAAGTTTGAGTAAAATATTAGATGTAGACTCTTTTATGTTAAAAAAAAAATGGATTTGATTCATTATTATCATATATTTTGAATATATTGAGTTAAAATGGTTAAGTATGCAAAATACAGAATTTTTGCCTGACACGGCCAGTGACATGGCCAAGTCAGTGGGTGTGTCTAGTGACACGGGCAGCGACACAGCCAAGTCAGTGGGTGTGTCACATGCTGTCAAAAATTTCTAGTTTCTTTGTTGAGAGACACGACCAGTGACATGGCCAAGTCAGTGGGTGTGTCTAGTGACACGGGCAAGTTAGTGGGTGTGTCACATGCTGTCAAAAATTTCTAGTTTCTTTGTTGAGAGACACGGCCAGTGACATGGCCAAGTCAATGGGTGTGTCTAGTGACACGGGCAGAGACACGGCCAAGTCAGTGGGTGTGTCACATGCTGTCAAAATTTTTCATTTTTTATTGATGAGAGATATAGCCAAGTCATTGAACATAACTTAGTCGTGTCATGGAAAAGTGTGATAAACTTTGATTATGTGACAAATATATATTTCTAATACTAAATTTTAATGAAAGTATTGTTTCATTGAAATGATATATATATATATATATACAATTCAGTGTTAACTACAAACTAATGAATTGCCCGAATCATACTAATTTTAGATCTAGCTTGGGATTGAATGGCTAGCCAAAAGGGAGGATATCCAAAGTGTTAGTGGGCACTCTATGCCATCAAAAGACACTCTGTGTCATCATACTCAGTGGGCATTCGTGCCATAGTGGGCCATTGACCAAAATTCTATATAGTGGCATTAAATTGCCATCAGTGACCCGTTATCCAAATCTAGAATCTGAGTTCAGTGTGTATGGGCATAAGTAACATAGTTACACATAATGAAAACAATGTGTTATTCAATTGTTGATAAATGACTCAATTCTGAATCTAATTGTGCTTAGTATTTCAATTTACAATGAATTTAGTTAATTTCTTTATTTAACATTCGGAAAGTAATGCAATTCAAGGTTTCTAAATTATTTAATCGATAGACCTCTTTTTATTAAATTTTCTCGCATATTATAACTACATAAGCACCACTAAGCTTTGCTTAGCGTGTTAGAATTGTTTTCTGATGCGCAGATCAAACAAGGAGAGTTGAGACCGCAGAGTGAGAGGCTTATGTTCTTGATCAACTACATCATCAAGGTTCAATGAACAATATTGTGAATATTGTACTTGTTATGGTTCACATAGCAAATCTTTATAATTTTGTATGACAGTTGTATTAGTTTGAGAGTAGTTTGAGAATTTGATAATAATGGAAGTTTTTTTTAAGAGTTCTTTATAAATATATGGATATATGTGTGCTATATAAAGCTTAAGAGTTGCAGTACTGCTGAAAGGTTTTATGACTTTATTTCTTTAGTATATACATAGACATATATATAGAGCAATAATAGAATGTTAGGTGACATCTCCTATGTAGGTAAGTGTATGGACTATGTAGGGGGTGTTACATTGCTGCCCTAGTTGAAGAAAAGTTTGAAGACATCCTACCTTATGATTTTGAGAACAATGATTTTGATTTTGATTTTAATTTGTCTGCTATGTATGTGGATGATGATGTTTTCTTTTCCAAAATGAATACAATAAAGTCTGATTTTGCTTACTTGTGTGATGTTTCTCCTGATGGTTGCATACATTCAAATGGCAGTTACATGAGCATCTTTAATATTAATTCTGTTAACACACAATCATTAAATTTGGGAATAATCGAAAATCCTAAAAACATTAGCATAGCATCCGATCTTACTCCTACGGGAGAGAGAGAGATTTGAAAAAATATTCAAAAAATATGAAGAGGTGTTTGCTTGGTCTTATGAGGATATGCCTGGAATAGATCAAGACATAGCCGAGCATCATATTCCTACTTACACTAACATGAAACCTTTCAAACAAAAGCTTAGGCGATTAAGACCTGAGTGGGCTGAATTGGTTAAAGAAGAGGTCACTAAGCAAATACAAGTGAAGTTCCTTGAAGTGATAGAATACCCAGATTGACTAGCCAACATAGTACCCGTGCCAAAGAAAGATGGGAGAATAAGGGTCTGTGTGGAGATTTGAGCAAGGCTTCCCCTAAGGATGATTTTCCTTTACCTCATATAGATGTCCTCATTGATAGTGCAGCCTCTAGCGTGCTACACTCGTTTGTAGATGGATTTTCTGGATACAATCAAGTGTTAATGGCCCAAGAGGATAAAGCCAAAACTGCTTTCATTACTACATGGGGTATATTTTGTTATAGGGTAATGCCGTTCGGCTTAAAGAATGTTGGAGCAACCTACCAAAGGATGGCCACCACACTATTTCATGACATGATGCATAAAGAAGTTGAAGTATATATTGATGATATGATGGTTAAATCAGATACAAGGGAACAACACTTCCAAAATTTAGAATTATTCTTCGATAGAGCTTTGAAATATAAGCTAAGACTAAACCCGAAGAAGTGTGTGTTTGGTGTTACCTCAGGTAAATTATTGGGACATGTGATTGGTCCGAATGGCATTGAGATTGATCCTGACAAAGTTAAAGCAATCCGGGATATGCCAGCCCCAAAGACGGAGAGAGAAGTTCTAGGATTTATTGGTAAATTACAATACATTAGCAGATTCATAGCAAAACTCACAACAATCTGTGAGCCTATCTTCAAATTGCTTAGAAATAATCAATCAGTCATTTGGAATGAAGAATGCCAAAAGGCCTTTGAGCGAATAAAAGAGTATTTATTGAATCCACTTGTTTTAAAACCACCTAAACCCGGCAAACCTCTATTACTATACTTAGCAGTAGAAGAAGAGTCGATAGGAGCCATGCTAGCCCAAGCAGATGAGTCAGGGATTGAGCATGCAGTTTACTATCTAAGTAGAAAGCTCCTACCTTATGAAATTAAGTATAGTATCATCGAAAAAGACTTGTCTAGCCGTGGTTTGATCTTCTAAGAAGTTGCGGCATTACTTTCAATCGTATAGTGTGCAAGTAATTTCCAGGTTGGATCCAATGAAGTACTTAAGGGAGACACCTTCTTTGATTGGGAAGTATGGTCAATGGTTGATAATATTAGAAGAATTTGAGATTGAATATGTAACCAGGAAAACAATCAAAGGTAGAGCAGTGGTAGAATTCCTGGCCCAACAACCATTACTAGAAAGCGAAGAGGTAATCTTGGAATTTCTGGATGAACATTTAGAAGCAATTGAAGTACAAGGGTGGAAAATGTATTTTGATGGAGCAGTAAACAGGAAAGGAGCAGGTTTGTGAGTTATACTAGAATCGCCCGAAGGGGAACTTGTCCCTTTAGCCAAAAAGTTGAAATTTAGGGCAACCAATAATATGGTGGAATACGAAGCTTGTATGTTCGGTTTGAAAACCCTAATAATTATGAAGGTGGATAAGGTGGATGCTTTTGGCGATTCATTGCTAGTAGTATCCCAAGTAAATGGAGAGTGGGAGTTGAAAGAGGAAAAATTAAAACCATACCACCATTACCTGACCTTGATGAAGAAGAACTTTAAGGAGTGTAGGTTTATACACCTATAAAGAGAAGAAAATCAGATGGCTGATGCCCTAGCCACATTGGCTTCGGTATGGGAAAATTCTGTCAGCTTATTCCTTAAGCCTCTAATCTTGACCAGTTCATCAACTCCTTGCTATGAATATGAAACATTCATGGGAATTGATACAAACCATGATGCGTGGTATGATACTATAAGGCAATTTTTGGACGAAAGAGAATACCCGCCGGGGGCAACAAAGAAAGAGAGAAGAGCCATAAGGCGGTGGTCATTGCAATACATCACCTTCCATGGAGAGTTATATCGAAGATGGCTTGATGGGGGTGCATTTGAGATGTTTAAGAAAGCCTAAATTGGAGCGCATCATGTCAGAGATACATGCGGGATGTTGCGGTCCCCACATGAGTGGTATGGCTCTAGTTAAGAAGATTATTTGACAAGATTACTACTGGTTGACTATGAAGAGAGATTGTATTGAGTTTGTAAAGAAGTGCCAACAATGTCAGATGCATGGTAACTTGAATCACATGCCTCCTAAAGAATTGTATTCTATGTCTTCACCCTGGCCATTTGCCACTTGGGGTATCGACATTATAGGAGAGATACATCCGACAGCTTCAAACGGTCACCGTTTCATTATGGTAGCGGTAGATTATTTTTCAAAATGGGTTGAAGCCAAATCCTTCAACAAACTGGGTGCAAGTCAAATGGCTAGATTTATTGAAAAGAACCTCATCTGCCGGTATGGGATCCCACACAGTGTGATATCAGACAATGGGGTACAGTTTCAAGGAGCAGTTAAGGATTTATTCTCAAAGTACCACATCCATCATCATAGATCCTCTCCTTATAGACCAAAGGCTAATGGTGCGGTAGAAGCAACAAACAAAATAATTAAGTAAATTCTGTCCAAGATGACCAAGACTTATAGGGATTGGTCAGAGATGCTTCCCTTTGCTTTATGGGGATACAGGACAAGTGTGCGAACGCCTACTGGAATGACACCATTCTCTTTGGTTTACGGGATGGAAGCAGTGTTGCCAATTGAAATAGAAATCAAGTCTTTAAGAGTAGTCTTGGAAGTTGAACTGTCTGAAATGGAATGGATAGCGAGCAGATACACACAGTTAGCTTTACTAGAAGAGAGAAGGTTAAAAGCATTGTATCATCATCAACTGTATCAAAAGAAGGTAGCTCGGGCCTACAATAGAAGGGTTAAAATTAGAAATTTCACAGTTGGGGATTAGGTGTTGAAGCAATGTAAGCCTAATGTATCTGATCCAAGAGGGAAGTTCAGGCCTAGCTGGGAAGGGCCATATGTTGTGAAACAAGTCATGAACAAAGGTGCGGTGAAGCTATCAGACATGGATGGGAACGAATTTAGTGAGCCAGTGAACATCGACAGGTTGAAGAGGTTTTATGTATGATATATAAAAAAAAAAGAAAAAAGGAGAGAGCTCACTAGGTTGAAAACCCAAAAAGGGCGGCCTAGGCAAAAGTTAGAGCAGTCCGCTAGTCCCGAAAACCTGAAAGGGCAGGCTAGGCAACAATTAGGGCTAAATGAGAGAAAATTGTCAATTAGAAAACCCGAAAGGGCTAATTGGCAACACGAGTGATTTTGTGTATGCTAGCTTTATGTTTGGTTGTTCCCCAATTTAATAAAACAGAATTAATGTTAAAATTGTTCTATGTGCACTGTTATAAGTATTTGACCAGATATGGATGAAATAAATAAACACAATAGCAAAAGTTGATGACAAATTATAAATGGAAAAGAAGCAACTTTTATTACTTTAATTATTTTTCATTTTAACAATACACTTTCTGAATTAATAAATACAAAATCTATGGCAGACAATAAGTATAACATGCAGGCCAACTTTGCCTCAGCTGATCCAAGAAGGCTTCAATCAAGCAAGGCATGTCTAAATCGGGAGTAAAGTCAGAATCGCGAGGCTTAGCTCCATACTGATGGCCAAGTTGGCGAGGATCATAGCATGTACCTTGACGAAGAGCAGCAAGGGGAACATACATCAAATATGTCCGCATGGTGATACGAGAAATCTTCCACCAAGGTACCAACCAACGGATATTGACTTCAGCACGTGATTGGATCCAGTCAACCAGTCAGCATATGGAGAAGCAGGATGGAGTAGTTTTCTAGCGGAATGATGACGTGGCTGATATCTGGAAAAATCCATGGATGGAATATCAAGCAAGCAAAGACACTACTGAAGTCAAATCCGTGAAGAAAGAATTAAATTGAAAAAAAAAAGTCCGCTAAGTTGAAAACCCGCAAGGGCAGCTTAGGCAAAAATTAGGACAGCTCGCTAGTTCCGAAAACCCATATGGGCAAATTAGGCAAAAATTAGAGCAATAAATAAAAGAAAAAAGAAAACCTAAACTGAAAACCCGAAAGGGCAGTTTAGGTAATTACCTGGAGCAGCAACGAACTCCCAGTCAGTCTCTTTGACAATCCTGGTTTAAGTTGGTCTAACCCAACTAAAGTCTCGGCTAAGATCACAGGTGCCGGTGACAAGCCTCCTTCTATTTGATCCATAATTTCCAATACCCATGGATCAATATCGCCGTCGGAAGAAACAAGTAAGAATTGGCCAAGCAAGCAAAAACAAAGCATGCATCCCCATGCCTTAGTAGGGGCCAAATGAGAGAGACAAAAGTCAATCGAAGGAGCAAGTAGAATTTTTTCACCTCTCATCAACATAAGAACTTTGGGTTTTGGAATTTGAAATAACATATGCATCTTATGTCGAGTCTTGGAAATCAATATGGGTAACACCATTTGTTGATTATTTGGATATCCAAGGATTGCCTCAAATTCTTCAATCAAGGGACATATTTCAAAGCCATTAATTTTAAATACCCTAGAATCCGTATCCCAAAAGGAAGCCACAGCATATAAGAAGGAGTGGTCCAATTTAACATTTTGAAAATATTTTAAAACATCAAGTTTTGACCATGAAATTGTCTTCCAGTGAATAGCATCCATATTCTTAAATAGAATTTTTATCTTCTTTAAATGATGCTCGGTCATGGTTGATGAATAAAGAAAAATTAAAATTGTTAAAAGGAGTTCTTTGCATGGGAATGGAAAGAATTTTGGATTCTGTATGAAATATGGCAATGAAAGGTGATTTATATAGAGGAAATAACCTTTTCCAAAAGGGAAAAGGAAAAGGTGATGGGAAAGAATAAGATAGTATGGCATAAGGAAAGGAATTAGCAACAATCCTTTACCGTGTTGAATTGGTTTTAGCAAATGGTGTGGCTGTGGGAAAAGAAATTACAGTAAAGATGTGAAAAAAAAAAGTGGCGCAGCAAAAAAAAGAGTCACAGTAAAGATGGAAATTGTATTTTCTCATTATTGTACAATATTTTACAATTGCTACAATATTTACACATCACTAAGAGGGTGGTGGTAGGTCATCAAATAAAGCCTTAAAAAAGTCATCACCTATTGGAGGAGGGGGCAAATCACTCGTCCCGAGTCTGCCCGAAGCAGAAGCACCAAAATTTGACAAATTACTCGTCCCGGGATCACCTGAAGCGGAAGCACCAAAATCCCTATTACCTTGAAGTTCTGATCCGTCATGGTCCTCATCAGAAGCAGACGAAAGGGTCTCATGGGCATCAGTTTGGGGGCCTCTTGATGAAGAAGTGTCGGGATCCCTCATCCCCTGAAATCAGAAGTCTCGAAAAAGATGATATAAACTTTCAAAATGAGAAGCCTGTTGACGACTTGCAGCCAACTCTTCTTGAAGTTTCTATTCTGTTCTTCGAGCATCCGTTGTGAACCAGAAAGGAAAAAGGTAAGAGCATACATAATCATGCATACATATAGCATAAATTACCATGAAATAAGAAACGTACCAAGTAGTTCATATCAATTCCCTGCGGATGAGATGGCATATTGTGAGCGGGAATTTTTGCCCCCACTCCCGGTGGAATGGTTCTTGCGACTTCGGCACTGTTTAGGCTTGGGGCCTTAGAGAACACGGACCTAAGTCCAGAGAAAATGGAGTCGCCACCCGGACGGGCCGGGAAAAAGAAAGGGGTGGATGACTCAATTCCTAAGGAATCCCCAACCCCTTAATGGGTTTGGAAAGTTGGGTACGTGTGGGGAAGGTGAGAAATGGCCAAGCACCCCCACAACGCCCGGTTCATTGGAACCGGCCTCCTTTACAGGTCTTAATATTATAAAATTCTTAAATATAACAATATTATCCATACTACACATAATAAAAAGAAAGCATCATTATATTAAAATCAAAGCAATGTCCAAACAAAACAAAACAAATAAATGGAAACCCATCCAAGGATGGAAACATGTCCTTACATCACATGCCTAGATAGGACATCCACCAAAAGGTAGAAACATGCCCTTTACAAAGGTTCTAAAATAGAAAAGAAAATTAAATTACATGATGTTTAACTAATGAGGTACCCACCATGTGGAAACATACCTCTTACAACTTTTGGAAGTCTAAATTGATTGATAAAAGTAAATAATCATCCATAATAAATAAATCATTCATTAAAAGTATTAACCAAAATATAAAACAAACATCCATCCATGATAAATTAAATAAATCAAGTATTGAAATTAAATAAATTAAAGTATAAGAAATAAATCAAAGCATAAATAAATATGGAATTGAATAAAACAAATAAAAGTTCAAGTATAGCTACTATTTCTATTTAGGGTTATTTATCTCATGTGTTAAGGCTTTGGAAATTCTAAAGTTTAAGCTACTATGACTTTTTAGAAAATTAAAATAGATTAGGTTTTATGTTTTTTAAAGGTTAGCAAGTCACTTTGATTAAACCAATTAAGATTTGAATGATGAAATAATAAAACTTGAGTTTTGGACACTTTTGAAATATTTTTAATTCATGTTTTTAAAATAGTAAATTGAGCTACTGTAGCTTTTTTTTTTTTGAGTTTTTTATGTTTTTATGTTTTTATGTTTTAAAGGGTTTAAAGTTTAGAAAAAGTTAGGGTTTAAGGTTTTAAAGGGTTAGGGTTCATTATTTTAGGTTTAAAAGATGATTTTAGGATTTTAGGCTTTGAAATTGGATTCTCGGGTAAAAGATTTAAATTAGAGTTTTAAATAGCAATTTGATATTTTATGAGGTTTTATGAACTTAAACACATGGATTGAAGTTTTTATAAGTAGAAAAGATGTTTTTTAAGTTTTTTAAATGAAAAAGAACCTAATTTAAAATTTTAATAGAAATAGAATTTTATTTTGGTTTTGTTGAAAAATATGTTCAATTAAAGTTTAAAGATTTTTAAGAAGAAAAAATAACAATTTTGAGTCCTTTTAGAAGAGAAAGTCACTTTTTTAATGTTCTAATCTTGGAAAAATTAAGTTAAAGCTCTAAGATTTTGATTTTAAAAAAACTTAAATTTTATAGATTTGACTATTGTAAAACATAAATCAAAAGAATTAAAACATACCTTCTTTTCTTGATTCTCCAAAAAATAACTCTTCTTGGATGAACTAGCTCCAAAGACAAGCTTTGATTGCCTCTTTTCTTCTCCCTTTTTCGTGCTACTGCTGCTACTGCTGCTATAAATATCAATTGAATTGAGTTTTCCCTTTCCTTCCTTGATTTGGTTTCAAAACCTAAAGCTATCATGAAAAGTTTTTCCTCCTTTGATTTGGTTTAATTGGTCCTTATTTATAGTGATTTTTAGGTTGTTTATTCCTAATTAATTAAGGTAAGTAATAATAATAAAAAAAAGAAATTAAAACCTAATTGGATTAGAATTCTAAAAATTGCAGCTGAAAATTTTGCGCTGGCAAAAATTCTGGCGACGGGCCCGTGGGCGAGCCACTGTTGGCCCGACGGGCCCGCACGACCACTTTTTGCTATCGATTTTTTTCCGACTCCGATTTTTATTTTTATTTTTAATTTTTATTTGTTTATTTTCATTTTTTACAACTAAAAATTAGACACTAAGGTAAAAATTATTTAATTAAAATTATTTTGGACCAATTAAACAACAAAAATCATTTTAGACTAAATAAAGCATGTTGGATCGGATTGGGTCAAAAATTAAGGGTCTACAGTTTGTCCCCTGCTTGAATGATCTGAAACCTTAGTGAAAGAGAGTGAAAAGCGATAAGACTTAATTTTTGAGGTTTTGGGTTCTGGACCCGAGAGATTGGTTTAACTCATCTGACCTTTTATCAGTTAAGAATTCTGGCATAACTGGTTGTTCCATTTTTACGAATTGTAGGTCTTTACCCACCAAAAATAGATCTTTATCTATTAGAAACTATGTATTTTACCTAGGAACATGGATCTTTATCCATTGGAGATTGGGTCTTTACCCGTAAAAATGGATCTTTATCCATTGGAGGTCGGGTCTTTACCCTTGAAATATGGATCTTTATCCATTTGAAATCGGGTCTTTACCCTTGAAACAAGGATCTTTATCCTTCGAACTTTGGGTCTTTACCCTTTGAAACATGGATCTTTATCCATTGAAAATCGGGTCTTTACCCTTGAAACATGGATCTTTATCCATTGGAAATCGAGTCTTTACCCTTGGAACATGGATCTTTATCCATTGAGATCGGGTCTTTACCCTTGAAAATGGATCTTCATCCTTTGAGATCGGGTCTTTACCCTTAAAAATGGATCTTCATCCTTTGAGATCGGGTCTTTACCCTTGAAAGTGGATCTTCATCCATGAGATCGGGTCTTTACCCTTAAAAATAGATCTTCATCCTTTGAGATCGGGTCTTTACCCTTAAAAATGGATCTTCATCCTTTGAGATCGGGTCTTCACCCTTGAAAATGGATCTTCAGCCTTGAGATCGGGTCTTTACCCTTAAAAATGGATCTTCATCCTTTGAGATCGGGTCTTTACCCTTAAAAATGGATCTTCATCCTTTGAGATCGAGTCTTCACCCTTGAAAATGGATCTTCATCCTTTGAGATCGGTTCTTCACCCTTGAAAATGGATCTTCATCCTTTAAGATCGAGTCTTCACCCTTGAAAAGTGGATCTTCATCCTTTGAGATCAGGTCTTTACCCTTGAAAGTGGATCTTCATCCTTTGAGATCGGGTCTTCACCCTTGAAAATGGATCTTCATCCTTTGAGATCGGGTCTTCACCTTTGAAAGTGGATCTTCATCCTTTTAGAACGGGTCTTCACCCTGTCTTCAGCTTTTTTAGCTGGATTGGTCTTTTGTCTTTTGCATCTTTATTCTTTTGAGAGTTCTAATTGTTCCATTCTTTTGTTCTTTCTTTTTGCAAATATTTAGTTATTTTAATTAGACCTTATATCCTCTCCTTGCCCCCCTACGTGGCAAAATATTTGTAAGTGAGTTTAAAAATATTTGGTATATAAACCTAAAAAATTGAAAAGGAGAAACTTTGCCCCCCTGTGTAGGCCTAAACTCATGATTTTCTATGCGGACTCTGATTGATGTTGTTGTTGTCTAGTTCTTCACACAAGCACATATTTCTTCTCTTTGCAAATTACTGGAGCTTTCTCAAGCAATGGGCTTTCTATGCCCCCCTAATTCGATATCTTCTTTTGATTCTTTACTTCACAAGGTGTTTGCTGTTCATTTTTCCAAAGAATAGACAACACAAGACAAGAAAGTGCGATGTGATATGCTCATGTATGCATGATATGCATGAATAATACTTACAGTGGTTCCATGACTCACAGACCGAGGTGATTAGGAGAAGTGTTCTCATTGGTTCAAGTTTCGCATTGAAATGATCGAAAGCTTTGCATTTGTGGCTTTTATCTTCAAGATGATGAAAACATGAGTGGTGGAGACCCCAAGCAACAGAGTTAGGGATACATCCATATCAAACTATATTTCAGCATGTCGGTTGGTAGTTTCTTCATAACTTTGCCAACAATCATTTCCTTTGCCCAATGTGTCCTTTGGAGGTTCAACATACTTCCCTTAACTTGAAGGCTTTGTTATGAAAAAACATTTTTTTTTTAAATTTTTGAATTTTTCATTTTGAAATCAAATGTTGGCTTTGCCAAATTAATGTCGATGCACCTCAGGACTTGATTTTTCCAAATTAACATATCTATAACATGACAACCCTAGTTACCGTACTAAACTCGGGGATTATTTCTACTTAAGCAAGAATTGTTGCACTTCAGATAGGCACATACGCATTACTTGGCCAAAGGTCTCATTGAGTTTAAATATTGTCTATCTCATATGCATGCTTATCCAAACTATCTCCACTAATAGTCTCTACCTACCAAGAGAGATCAACAGGTCTTTGATAGGCTTGAAATGGGGTCTGTGAGGGAAACAGGCTTAAGTGAAGGCCGTTTTGAGATAGGAGCTGGTGTGACACAATGGACAAACCCTCACACTATAAATTTCTTGTTTGAATTTTAGGCGGTTTGGAGGCAATCTTGCTAGACTCCAAATTCCTCTTGGAATTAATCTGGATCTTGATCAAGACAGTCTTTGCTCTTACAAAAAGTTTAAGACCCAAATTAATTTATTTTCTTCTTTTCCCTTTTCTTTCATTTCATTTTTCTTACTCCTCCCTTTCTTTGATCATTTTATCATTTGTCCTTCTTCCTTGTAGGACTGCAGAACTTTCAAGAACTGTGTGGCCTTCCTCTTTTTCTCCAATTTTAATTGAATCTTTGGTTGGGTAGGACCAACTAAAAAAAAAAAGGTCTTTATGAACCAAATAGAAGCCTTTTGCTGCTTTAGGTAAAAGATAACTCAGTTGGCTTTATGAACCGCCTTTTTAGGTTTTATCCTTTTTTTTCTTCTTCTTCCTTTTTTTTTCTTTTCTATTCTTTTTTCTTTCTTTTCTTTTTCTATTCTCTCTTTTTTTTCTCTTTTTTTTTTGGTTCTAGCTCAAACATAGTTGTCTTGTTTGTACCAACTTGAACTTTCAATAATAGATGAGTGGAGTAACATAAATCTTCTTTAATAGGGATAAATCATTTATTACTCCAATGTTGATGTTGTCTTGGAGATATTAAGGGAACTTCAACTACCCTTAGGGTCTTGAAAATGTCCACTATCTTTATGGTCTTGAGAACTTCAACTATCTTTATGATCTTGATTAATCATTGCTTTCTTTGATCTTCTTGCCTATTCATCTTAGTGATCATAAGACTTGTTAAAAGTATCACAACAGCTCAAGATAGGTTGTTGAGGTTATATGCCAATGAAAAGAAAGCTAAAATTTTATGAAGGCTCAAAGGGACAACTAGGGATTGATATTTAATAGGGTGGATACTAGTTGTTGGCTTATCAAACAATGCCTAGATCATTTCTCCCTTAAATAAGCAGAGTTCAATTTCGCCTCGAAAATTTGTCAAAGCATGTTCTAAGACTGACTAAGACCTAGACAAAGATAATTATGCAGGAGCCCTCTCTAAGTAAGCATACACAACTCAATGCTATAGAGTAATTCCCTCATCTAGTAAAGTCATTCGAGTCATGATGCCTAGACACATTAATTTATAAACATCAAGCTAAATTCCTCATTGGTTGAGCATCAAAATGAACAAAGACCAATAAAAATTTATGATAAAAGTAATTTATTCAAACAAATTTAAATTTGAAAAACACAATAGTCCCAAAATATTAAAGAAAGTAAGATTGAAAAGCAACATTCAAGCTAAGGAAAGTTCATTGAGTTAGGCTTCTTTTCCTTTCACATCTACAATATTCCCATCTTGAAAGGATGATAAAAGAAATTCTTCTTCCAATCCTTTTCCCACCATAAAGGTTGCTGGTGGTGGCACTCTTCCAAATTTAGGCAAAGGGTTATCTTTGGTATTGGGCTTATCCGGCTCGGGTAGCTTGCCACTATCAATCAGGTCTTGAATCTCATGCCTTAGACGAGCACATTTATCTGTTTCATGCCCTCGCATTTGATGAAATTTACAGAAGGCCTCGGCATTGAAGTTTGGTGGCAGTGGACTATGTAGAGGTTGAGGAGCTAATGGTTGTAACAACCCTTTCTTTTGCAGCTTGCTAAAAACCCAAGATAAAGGTTTCCCCAATTCTGAGAATTGTCTTTTATTCCCTTGACCGGTTACATTAACATCAACTTCTTTTTGTGTGCTTTGATTGTTAGGCTGGTTGTTCCCTTTCTCATTCCTTCTTATTGAAAAGTGATTCTTCTCCCTTTCCCATTCTTCAATTTGTAGACCAGCTTGGAGAAGATCTTTAAAGTCCCTTATAAGGGTGTGAGACATCCTTTCGCGGAGATTGGGCAGGACACCTCGCACGATCATCCTTAATTGATCATATTCACCGGGCCTCTTCTTAAGCAAAGCTGTAACACTCCCATATCCAATGCACACACACTACAACCACAACAATGTAGCATAAGTGCACCAAACATAGGGATGCTACGGTTTCCTTAACATTCAAAAACACTTTCAATTTGATTCAATACCCTTATCATTATTCATTATAAAAAAATAGGTCATTTACTTATAAAACAAAACATATTAGTTATATATATATATATACATTTAAATATTACACAGCGGAAGTTATAAAATAATTACATATTTACACATTAAACATTTCTTTACAAAATATAAAGAAGTATACATGATTGGCAAGTCTGCTTTGATCTTTAAGCTCCAAAAAATGGATTCCTCAAGGTCTACTCTCACTTGGTCTTGAAGAACTACCGGGTTCAACTCTATCAACTCTATTACCTGCGCGATTAAACACTATCGCGCTAAGCCAACGGCTTAGTAAGATAAAACATGCTATTGATATGCTTTAATACAATACAATGTCAATTCTCAATTCATATTATACATGTAACCATTTAAATGCAAAGCTAACATCATACCTTTACATTTCATAATTCAACATATAAATATGTGCATATCACATTTCAACATCTTTTCTCATACTTCATTAACTAATCATTAAACAATCCATAAACAACACTAAACAAAGACAAGCATGGGCCCAAGACACACTAATATGCAATTCAATTTTCAGAGTTAATGCTTTGGTTTGTTATCACATTTATCAATATCATATACCCAACTAGGCTTCAAGGATCAAGTTCAACCAAGCTTCAAGGGGAGCAAAGCATGCTAAGCTTCTACCCAACTTGGCTTCAAGAACTAATCCAACCTAGCTTCAAGGGTGGTAACATCTCAATTAGGCTTCAAGGATCCAATCCAACCTAACTTCAAGAGATTGTTACACTTATTAGGCATGCCACCAACCACAAACTCTGAAAATGGAATAACACATTAGCCACACAATTCATTTAGATTTCATTCTCAATTCTCATTATCATTTAGGCAAACATGCCTCATTTATCTCCATTGAATCACATTAGCCAATAACAATGGCTTCACATTTCATTTCACAATATAACACTTCATTATTCAAGTGTATATTTATCTCATCCATGATCACATTATATCTCATATAGCATCATTCATCATAGCCAAACACAATGGCATTGTCTCATATCATGTCTTATTTGAATTATCATTTCATCTTTGATACAACATTTCAATATACATTACTCATGAAACACATTACCATTCAAAGTGCATAACAACATTGCTAAACCTCAACAATGCAATTAGGGCAAAACACAATTGATATAATTCATAGCTTAATGATCTTCCACATTCATTTGATTAGATCATTCTTGTGTTTGAAACATGTTTATAATGTTCATATTTAAGTTTAGAAACAATGGAACCTTTGAAGAATCAAAACAATGTAAAAAGAAACAAAGTATAAAGCAATATGTAATTCATTTGTAAGACACGCCCAACCCATTTGATGAACACGCCCGTGTCCTTAAAAAGAAAAGAGGCAGTAGCTTCCTCAATTAAATGACACGCCCAACCAACTTGAGTGACACGCCCGTGTCCTTAAAAAGAAAAGAGGCAGTAGCCAACCCAATCAATTGACACGCCCGTGTCTCTCCAATGCATATGGCCGTGTCACCCATCAACACAACCTTAACTAAAACCAACACTTTCTCAATTTCACTCAAACACAATATTCATCATATAACATGTTTCAAATGAACAAAATCAATGTTCTAACACATTTTCATCACAAGAATTACTTCACAACACATTAATATAACAATTAAACACATATCATCTCAAAACCCTTAAATCAACACTCTTCTCCATTCTTCCAAATCAACATCTCCACCATTTCCAACAACAACCTCTAATTACACTCATAACTTAAAATCAATTAAACACTTGAAAACACAACACAACCCATCTCAAACCCACCAAATCACAAAATCACCAAACCCTTATTCACTTCCAACAAAACTTCCAAATAAACAAAGAAAACAAGAGAATACTTACTTTAGAAGAAGAAATTCCACCAATCCTTTGTCAAAACCTTGGATTGCTTCTTCAATTCACTTCTAGCATCAAGAACACTTATCTTTCCCTTTTGTTAATGGAGAGCCGGCCACTTCATGAAGAAAGAAGAAAATGATGAAGACACAAAGTCAATTTTTGCTTTTAATCTCCACCAAGTATTCTTATCCAAGCAAATACCAAAATGCCCTCAATCATATAACTAACTTTTTGTCTTATCTAAGCCCTTATATGTAATTACACACTTAACACAAAAATATCTTCTTCCACTTAACCAACACTTTGACTCTTCATTTGACCAATTTATATGTTATATATATCATCAGATACACAACATATACCATTCTCTCTAAATCCCTAAATCTTTCCCAATACACATATACACAAGCATTCTCCTCCCAATTTCTTTTCTTATCCCATCATATACATTCAATCCAATATATAACAATAACAACAACAATAACAACAACAACAATATGCAAAACTTCTAGGGCATAAATGAGGATATTACAATTCTCCCCCTCTAAAAAGAAATTTCGTCCTCGAAATTACCTGATATCAAAGCTGAAACAACTGCGGATACTGCTCTTGCATAAATTGCTCACTTTCCCAAGTTGCTTCTTCTTTTCCATGATTCTTCCATAGCACTTTCACCAATGGTACACTCTTGTTCCTCAACTCTTTCACTTCTCGTGCCAAGATAGCAACTGGTTCCTCTTCAAATGTCAAGTTTGGGCTCACCTCAATAGATTCAAATGGCAACACATGAGATGGATCCGACCTATATCTCCTCAACATAGAAACATGAAACACATTATGAATACGATCCAACTCAGGTGGCAAAGCAAGTCGATACGCCACTGGCCCAACTCTTTCTAACACTTCATACGGCCCAATGAATCGAGGACTCAATTTCCCTTTCCGACCGAACCTCAAAATCTTCTTCCAAGGAGATACTTTCAAAAATACCTTATCTCCGACATTAAACTCTATGTCTCTCCTTTTCAGATCTGCATAAGACTTCTGTCGGTCTGAAGCTGCTTTTAACCTGCCTTGAATCAACTTTACTTTTTCTTCAGTTTCTTGAATCAAATCAGGGCCAATTATTTTACCTTCACCAAGTTCACTCCAACAAAGAGGTGTCCTGCACCGTCTACCATACAATGCTTCAAATGGTGCCATACCAATGCTGGATTGGTGACTGTTGTTGTAAGCAAATTCCACAAGCGGTAGAAATCTGTCCCAACTTCCAGAGAAATCGATGACACAGCTCCTCAACATATCCTCAAGAATCTGTATCACCCTCTCTGACTGTCCATCCGTCTGTGGATGAAAAGCAGTGCTGAAGTGCAGTCGAGAACCCAAAGCACTAAGCAAACTCTTCCAAAATCTTGAAGTAAACCTGGGATCTCGATCAGACACTAAAGAAGTTGGAACACCATGCAGTTTCACAATCTCACGGATATACAGCTCAGCCAACCTCTCCAAAGAGTAATCCATCCGCACCGGAAGGAAATGAGCTGTTTTAGTCAATCTATCCACAATCACCCATATAGCATCATGCTTCTTTTGTGTCAATGGCAAACCAGACACAAAATCCATTGTCACTCTTTCCCACTTCCATTCTGGTACTGACAACGGTTGCAACAACCTGGTTGGAACTTGGTGCTCTGCTTTAACCTTCTGACAAGTGAGACATTTCGATACAAACTCAGCAATGTCTCTTTTCAACCCAATCCACCAATAATGCTGTCTCAAATCATGATACATCTTCGTATTACCCGGATGCATAGCAAACATCGACTGATGAGCTTCTTCCAAAATGACCTTTTTCAAAACAGCATCATCGGGTACACACAATCTGCTCTTGAACCAGAGACTCCCATCACTTTTCACAACAAAATCTCTAGATTTTTCATTTTTGCAATCTGAAATAATCTTTTGAATCTTCATATCCGTCATCTGAGCCTCTTTAATCTGATCTAGCAAAACTGGCTTCAATTGCAACTGTGCCAACAATGCACCATCATCACAAGGTACAAAACTGACATGCAATGCTCTCAACTCAACAAGCAACGAGAGCGAATACACAGTTAAACCAGCTACAGACTTCCGACTCAAGGCATCAGCAACAACATTTGCTTTACCTGGATGATAGTCAATCAAGCAGTCGTAGTCTTTAATCAATTCTAACCATCTCCTCTGACGAAGATTGAGCTCTTTCTGAACACCCAAATACTTCAAACTCTTGTGATCAGTGTAGATGAAACATTTCTCCCCAAACAGATAGTGACGCCAAATTTTCAATGCAAATACAATGGCAGCCAATTCCAAATCATGGGTTGGATAATTAAGCTCATGCGGTTTCAACTGTCGAGATGCATAAGCTATAACTTTCCCTTCCTGCATCAATACACACCCCAAACCTCTATGTGAAGCATCACTGTAGATCACATATGGTTTGCCTTCCACAGGTAAAGTAAGAACAGGCGCTTGAGTTAACATATCTCTCAACTGCTCAAAGCTCGCCTGACACTGATCCGTCCACAAAAACCTCACTCCCTTACGAAGCAATCTGGTGAGTGGAGTAGCTATCAGAGAAAACCCTTTTACAAATCGCCGGTAATAGCCTGCCAAATCCAGAAAACTTCTAACCTCTGTCACCGACTTGGGTGGACTCCAATTCAGAATAGCTTCAACTTTGCTCGAATCAACTCTGATGCCTTCTGCAGAAACAATATGTCCGAGAAAAGCTACTTGATCCAACCAGAACTCACACTTCGACAATTTGGCAAACAACTGCTTCTCTCTCAAAATCTGCAACACAATTCGCAGATGCATATCATGTTCTTCTTCATTCCGCGAATACACCAGAATATCATCGATGAAGACCACTACAAACTGATCCAGATAGGGCCTAAACACCCTATTCATCAAATCCATAAAAGCTGCAGGTGCATTCGTCAGACCAAAAGGCATAACTAAAAACTCATAATGCCCATACCTGGTCCGAAAAGCTGTCTTCGGAACATCCTCAACTCTGACTCTTAGCTGATGGTACCCAGATCTCAGATCAATTTTAGAAAACACAGCTGCACCCTTCAACTGATCAAAGAGATCATCAATTCTAGGCAAAGGATATTTATTTTTAATAGTCACCTTATTCAATTGCCTATAATCGATACACAACCTCATGGTACCATCTTTCTTCTTCACAAATAGCACAGGAGCTCCCCAAGGAGAAACACTGGGGCGAATAAATCCTTTGTCCAATAACTCCTGTAATTGTACTTTCAACTCCCTTAATTCTGCTGGTGCCATTCTGTAAGGAGTAATCGAGATAGGAGGTACCAGGCAACAATTCAATACCAAACTCCACCTCTCTCTCAGGAGGCAATCCTGGCAACTCATCTGGAAAAACATCTGGAAACTCAGCAACTGTGGCAATGCTATCAATGGGAGAACCCTTCACTCTAGTATCCACCACATGAGCAAGATAGGCTTCACACCCCCTTTCTAATCAATCTCCTAGCTGCAACAGCTGAAACAAATAAGGAGGCTAGCTGTTCCTGCTCATTAGATACTAACACTTCTCTACCATCAACAGTCCTTAAAGAAACAATTTTCTTTTTACAATCCACCACAGCTCCATGTCGAGATAGCCAATCCATTCCTAAGATCACATCATATTCCTTAAATGGCATCTCAATCAAGTCTCCAAGGAACTCCTCACCTTGCACCCTTACTGCACTATCTCGGTGCACCTTACTCACAACCACACTATGCCCTAACGGATTTGTCACTAACACATCAAATCCTAGGGACTCAGCATGCACATCAAAAATAGGCAAAATAGATGCACTAATATAAGAATGGGTGGAACCCGGATCAATCAAAGCAAGTACTGGAGTATCAAATAAAGAAAAAGTACCAGCTATGACTGCCGATGCATCAGGCTACCTCTGCATCACATAAATCCTCTGAGAAGATCCCACCTCCTCTGGTCTATTCTCTCTGGGTGCAGAACCTCCTCTGGAACTGAACCCAACTCTGCCTCCTCTGCCAAAGCCCCTGCTTCCTCGACCTCCCCTCACACTGGGTCGAGAAGCTGCAGTATCAACTGACACCTGCTCTTGCCTCTCAGGGCAATCTCTCACAAAGTGATCAGGTGACCCACACCTGAAACAAACTCCCGCTACCCCTGCTTTCCAACAAGGACCACCATGTGGCCTCCCACAATGAATGCAAATGGGGTAAGTAGATCTCTGAGTCATTGGAGTTGGAGCACTAGCCACTGAAGCTGCAGGTCTAAATCTCTGCCTCTGAGACTGCACTGACCTACCAGTAGGCCTCTGACTCCTACCAACCCGAGGAACAAAACTCCCTTTTCCTCTCTTCGCAGAAGAAGACCCTGCCTCGAACTGGGGCCTCCTAACTCTAGTCTCTTCCTCTGAAACAGCTGCAATAACTTGAGCTCTCTCCACACTGCGAGCTGCTGCCACAAGCTGGGAAAAATCAGTATATCTGGATCCAGCCACATGACACATAAGAGAAGGCTGCAATCCCTCCTCAAATCTCCTGCATCTATCAATCTCATCAACTATAATTCCCCCAGCATACTCACTCAACCGGATAAATTCAACCTCATACTCTATCACGGTCCGGTGATCCTGCCTCAAATCTAAAAACTCTCTTTTCTTCCCATCTTTATACTCCCTTGGAGTATACTTCAATTCAAATTCTCTCAAAAAGTCAGCATATGACAAAGTTGGTGGATCATCCATAGAATGGGGCACTATTTTCCACCAACTATATGCATCCTTTTGTAGCAAAGATCTTGCATAGTCAAACTTTTCCTCAGGGGTGGCTTGCAACTGAACAAATACCCTCTGAACTCTATCAAGCCACTGTTCTGCCACAGCTGGATCAACTGTACCAAAGAAATCCTCTGCTCCATATTTCCTTAGCTTATCATAGTGCCTCACTGATACTGAAGGCTGAGGGGGTGGTGGCACTGGTTGCACAGGTGCTGGTCTCATAACTTCCATCATATTCCTGAACCAAGCTGGCGGAACATCCTCACCAACTGGTCTACCCGACACCGAAGCAGGTGCCTCCTCAACACTATCAATCCTAGCTCCCTCCTCAGGAGCAACACTCTCCGCACTTCCCTCAATTGACTGCCGTGAGTGGGGATCCATTACTACCTATATCTGCAAACACAGCAGATGATGTCTTATTAAAGATCAAAGACTGCCAATCATAAACATTTATGTTATTCAGAAATTCACTTTTTTTTTTAAGTAAAAATATTCTTTTCCTTACATTTTACCTAGGTTGAGAATCTCAAACCTAGGCTCTGATACCAAAACAATTGTAACACTCCCATATCCAATGCACACACACTACAACCACAACAATGTAGCATAAGTGCACCAAACATAGGGATGCTACGATTTCCTTAACATTCAAAAACACTTTCAATTTGATTCAATACCCTTATCATTATTCATTATAGAAAAATAGGTCATTTACTTATAAAACAAAACATATTAGTTATATATATATATACATTTAAATATTACACAGCGGAAGTTATAAAATAATTACATATTTACACATTAAACATTTCTTTACAAAATATAAAGAAGTATACATGATTGGCAAGTCTGCTTTGATCTTTAAGCTCCAAAAAATGGATTCCTCAAGGTCTACTCTCACTTGGTCTTGAAGAACTACTGGGTTCAACTCTATCAACTCTATTACCTGCGCGATTAAACACTATCGCGCTAAGCCAACGGCTTAGTAAGATAAAACATGCTATTGATATGCTTTAATACAATACAATGTCAATTCTCAATTCATATTATACATGTAACCATTTAAATGCAAAGCTAACATCATACCTTTACATTTCATAATTCAACATATAAATATGTGCATATCACATTTCAACATCTTTTCTCATACTTCATTAACTAATCATTAAACAATCCATAAACAACACTAAACAAAGACAAGCATGGGCCCAAGACACACTAATATGCAATTCAATTTTCAGAGTTAATGCTTTGGTTTGTTATCACATTTATCAATATCATATACCCAACTAGGCTTCAAGGATCAAGTTCAACCAAGCTTCAAGGGGAGCAAAGCATGCTAAGCTTCTACCCAACTTGGCTTCAAGAACTAATCCAACCTAGCTTCAAGGGTGGTAACATCTCAATTAGGCTTCAAGGATCCAATCCAACCTAACTTCAAGAGATTGTTACACTTATTAGGCATGCCACCAACCACAAACTCTGAAAATGGAATAACACATTAGCCACACAATTCATTTAGATTTCATTCTCAATTCTCATTATCATTTAGGCAAACATGCCTCATTTATCTCCATTGAATCACATTAGCCAATAACAATGGCTTCACATTTCATTTCACAATATAACACTTCATTATTCAAGTGTATATTTATCTCATCCATGATCACATTATATCTCATATAGCATCATTCATCATAGCCAAACACAATGGCATTGTCTCATATCATGTCTTATTTGAATTATCATTTCATCTTTGATACAACATTTCAATATACATTACTCATGAAACACATTACCATTCAAAGTGCATAACAACATTGCTAAACCTCAACAATGCAATTAGGGCAAAACACAATTGATATAATTCATAGCTTAATGATCTTCCACATTCATTTGATTAGATCATTCTTGTGTTTGAAACATGTTTATAATGTTCATATTTAAGTTTAGAAACAATGGAACCTTTGAAGAATCAAAACAATGTAAAAAGAAACAAAGTATAAAGCAATATGTAATTCATTTGTAAGACACGCCCAACCCATTTGATGAACACGCCCGTGTCCTTAAAAAGAAAAGAGGCAGTAGCTTCCTCAATTAAATGACACGCCCAACCAACTTGAGTGACACGCCCGTGTCCTTAAAAAGAAAAGAGGCAGTAGCCAACCCATTCAATTGACACGCCCGTGTCTCTCCAATGCATATGGCCGTGTCACCCATCAACACAACCTTAACTAAAACCAACACTTTCTCAATTTCACTTAAACACAATATTCATCATATAACATGTTTCAAATGAACAAAATCAATGTTCTAACACATTTTCATCACAAGAATTACTTCACAACACATTAATATAACAATTAAACACATATCATCTCAAAACCCTTAAATCAACACTCTTCTCCATTCTTCCAAATCAACATCTCCACCATTTCCAACAACAACCTCTAATTACACTCATAACTTAAAATCAATTAAACACTTGAAAACACAACACAACCCATCTCAAACCCACCAAATCACAAAATCACCAAACCCTTATTCACTTCCAACAAAACTTCCAAATAAACAAAGAAAACAAGAGAATACTTACTTTAGAAGAAGAAATTCCACCAATCCTTTGTCAAAACCTTGGATTGCTTCTTCAATTCACTTCTAGCATCAAGAACACTTATCTTTCCCTTTTGTTAATGGAGAGCCGGCCACTTCATGAAGAAAGAAGAAAATGATGAAGACACAAAGTCAATTTTTGCTTTTAATCTCCACCAAGTATTCTTATCCAAGCAAATACCAAAATGCCCTCAATCATATAACTAACTTTTTGTCTTATCTAAGCCCTTATATGTAATTACACACTTAACACAAAAATATCTTCTTCCACTTAACCAACACTTTGACTCTTCATTTGACCAATTTATATGTTATATATATCATCATATACACAACATATACCATTCTCTCTAAATCCCTAAATCTTTCCCAATACACATATACACAAGCATTCTCCTCCCAATTTCTTTTCTTATCCCATCATATACATTCAATCCAATATATAACAATAACAACAACAATAACAACAACAACAATATGCAAAACTTCTAGGGCATAAATGAGGATATTACAAAAGCAGCCTTGTTTCTCCATCTCTTGACATAATCTACAAAATTCTCATTCGGTCTTTGCCTAATGGACTCCACTTCCATCAAGGTAACTTCCAACTCAACATTATATCCATATTGTTGGATGAAGGCTTTGTAAAGTAGATCCCAGCTCTTTTGTGTTTCATCATCTAAGGTATTGAACCAATGTTGGACAACAGGGTCCAATGAGAGCATAAAGTACCTTAGGGTTTGAGCCTTAGTAGCTCGAGCAGATTGCATGGCAGTGATATATTGCTTCACATGAAGATGAGGAATTCCGGTGCCATTGTACTTTGCAAAGGAGGGCATCTTGAATTTATAAGGGACCTCATCATCTTGTTCAAATAACTTGTCAACTTCGGACATCTCTTTGGTTTTCAGCTTTTTCTCAAATTTCTTTTCTAAATCAGCAATCATCTTTTCAACATCAGATGTCTCGGTCTTTTCAATAGTTGTTTTCTTGACAACCTTCGGTTCTTTCTTCTTTTCTTGAACCTCTTTGTAGTATTGAGCCCAATCATCATCATCATCAATGACCACCTTTTCATCATCAAAAGCCATTTCATTAACTTTAGTCTTCCCTTTGTCCTTTGGTTTCTTAGTGCTAGCAGATGCCTCAGCATGATTCTCTAAGATTGCAGTCAGTTGGTTCTTCATGGTCTCAGCTAGGGCCTCTTTGATTTCTTCTATCTTGGCATTGAGGGCTTCATCCACTATTCTTTGAATTTGTTCGGGCTCCATTGTCTTTGGTGAGCAAGTGATTGAGTCGTTGCTAGATATGTCGTCTCCGGCGTAGGTCAGATTGTTGTAAGCTTTTGAACTTTCGTAATCCAGGGCTGTGAGCCAGAGAGGACCAATGATATGAGATGCAAATGTATGCATGTATGCACAAACAATTAACAAATAAGAACAAATTAGGATGTTCCTTCCAACCTTATAACATCCACACACGAATGGCGAGTCTCTTTTCCTAGGTATATGGTTAACAAAATACCAACATGGGGTATCCTGCTTTCTAATAATTCCCTCGGACGTTTCAACCAATAGTTATATTTTCAAAAATGGAAATCAATCCATGATAATTCCCATTAATTAGGTTTTAATCCATTCAACCCACTAAAGTAGCTTTTATGCTATATTGGATTAAAACAAAATTAAGAGGTTTATTATAAATAGATTTCTCACTTAGAAAGAGTAACTAATGGTTCATGCCAAAAAACAAGCCCATGGTTAATTTATTCTTGGTGTAAACTAGGCCCACAATTGATTTATGGTATTTCATAATTGACCTAAATATTTTTGCAAGCTCTTTGTAAAAAATGGTTGGGTGAAAATAATTTTGTTTCTAAGCCCATTGAAAAAGATTTAGAAAAATGGATTTTGGGCTTAGTATCTGGGCCATGGGCCAAAGAATTTTTTATTTGTTTTTAGAAAAGTCTTATGTCCAACGACCATCTTAAAAAGTTTTGAAAATAGTTTTGGTCTTTTGGATTTTAAAGAAAGAATTTATTTTGAGCTTGCAAATGTACTTGGGTCATATTAGAAAAAGAAAAAACCAAATAAGCCATGATTTATACTAAGATAAACTAACCATAGTCAAACACATGCATTTGGGGTAAAACCTAAGGAAAGTAACTAGGCCAATTACATGAGCTTTAGTCTTTGGGTTAAAAAGGCTTAGGTTCCCATAGCAAGTATATACCAAATGGTACGAGGCTATGAGTGGTAATGCCATGCTCGATCTCCATACCTTGAGTGAAAGTATGGTATCCCTTACATAACATAACACGGGTAACACGGGCGTCCTAACTCACGCACACAATGCAATCTAAGATGATGCAATGGATAATATCATTATAAGAAAGAATAGAATAATATAAAGACCAACGGAATCAACTTCTCTTATCCCCAGTGGAGTCGCCACTGTGAGCGGGGATTTTCGCCCCCACTCCCAGTGGAATGGTTCTTGCGACTTCGGCACTGTTTAGGCTCGGGGCCTTAGAGAACATGGACCTAAGTCCGGAGAAAATGGAGTCGCCACCCGGACGGGCTGGGAAAAAGAAAGGGGTGGATGATTCGATTCCTAAGGAATCCCCAACCCCTTAATGGGTTCGGAAAGTTGGGTACGTGTGGGGAAGGTGAGAAATGGCCCAGCACCCCCACAACGCCAGGTTCATTGGAACCGGCCTCCTTTACAGGTCTTAATATTATAAAATTCTTAAATATAACAATATTATCCATACTACACACAATAAAAAGAAAGCATCATTATATTAAAATCAAAGCAATGTCCAAACAAAACAAAACAAATAAATGGACACCCATCCAAGGATGGAAACATGTCCTTACATCACATGCCTAGATAGGACATCCACCAAAAGGTAGAAACATGCCCTTTACAAAGGTTCTAAAATAGAAAAGAAAATTAAATTACATGATGTTTAACTAATGAGGTACCCACCAAGTGGAAACATACCTCTTACAACTTTTGGAAGTCTAAATTGATTGATAAAAGTAAATAATCATTCATAATAAATAAATCATTCATTAAAAGTATTAACCAAAATATAAAACAAACATCCATCCATGATAAATTAAATAAATCAAGTATTGAAATTAAATAAATTAAAGTATAAGAAATAAATCAAAGCATAAATAAATATGGAATTGAATAAAACAAATAAAAGTTCAAGTATAGCTACTATTTCTATTTAGGGTTATTTATCTCATGTGTTAAGGCTTTGGAAATTCTAAAGTTTAAGCTACTATGACTTTTTAGGTAATTAAAATAGATTAGGTTTTATGTTTTTTAAAGGTTAGCAAGTCACTTTGATTAAACAAATTAAGATTTGAATGATGAAATAATAAAACTTGAGTTTTGGACACTTTTGAAATATTTTTAATTCATGTTTTTAAAATAGTAAATTGAGCTACTGTAGCTTTTTTTTTTTTTTGAGTTTTTTATGTTTTTATGTTTTAAAGGGTTTAAAGTTTAGAAAAAGTTAGGGTTTAAGATTTTAAAGGGTTAGGGTTCATTATTTTAGGTTTAAAAGATGATTTTAGGATTTTAGGCTTTGAAATTGGATTCTCGGGTAAAAGATTTAAATTAGAGTTTTAAATAGCAATTTGATATTTTATGAGGTTTTATGAACTTAAACACATGGATTGAAGTTTTTATAAGTAGAAAAGATGTTTTTTAAGGTTTTTGGAATGAAAAAAAACCTAATTTAAAATTTTAATAGAAACAGAATTTTATTTTGGTTTTGTTGAAAAATATGTTCAATTAAAGTTTAAAGATTTTTAAGAAGAAAAAATAACAATTTTGAGTCCTTTTAGAAGAGAAAGTCATGTTTTTAATGTTCTAATCTTGGAAAAATTAAGTTAAAGCTCTAAGATTTTGATTTTAAAAAAACTTAAATTTTATAGATTTGACTATTGTAAAACATAAATCAAAAGAATTAAAACATACCTTCTTTTGTTGATTCTCTAAAAAATAACTCTTCTTGGATGAACTAGCTCCAAAGACAAGCTTTGATTGCCTCTTTTCTTCTCCCTTTTTCGTGCTACTGCTGCTACTGCTGCTATAAATATCAATTGAATTGAGTTTTCCCTTTCCTTCCTTGATTTGGTTTCAAAACCTAAAGCTATCATGAAAAGTTTTTCCTCCTTTGATTTGGTTTAATTGGTCCTTATTTATAGTGGTTTTTAGGTTGTTTATTCCTAATTAATTAAGGTAAGTAATAATAATAATAAAAAAGAAATTAAAACCTAATTGGATTAGAATTCTAAAAATTGCAGCTGAAAATTTTGCGCTGGCAAAAATTCTAGCGACGGGCCCGTGGGCGTGCCAGCCCGCAGGAGCCTGCGGGAGAGCCACTGTTGGCCCAACGGGCCCGCGCGACCACTTTTTGCTGCCGATTTTTTTCCGATTCCGATTTTTATTTTTATTTTAATTTTTAATTTTATTTGTTTATTTTCATTTTTTACTACTAAAAATTAGGTACTAAGGTAAAAATTATTTAATTAAAATTATTTTGGACCAATTAAACAACAAAAGTCATTTTGGACTAAATAAAGCATGTTGGATCGGATTGGGTCAAAAATTAAGGGTCTACACATATATAGCGGGCTAGAATGAGCAAACGAAGGGGCAGTAAAAGAAGGTCCAGCCTCATGATCAAATGAACCAACAGCCTGCAACAATAATTAAAGAATCTAAAAAAGAAAGAAGCAGTTGCAAGGAAAAAATGGTAAAAGTTTTACCTGAGAAGTACTGACCCCGAGATGTGGAACAAACTCTCCTGTATCTCCGTGATGTTCCTCTTCATCTCTACCCTCATTTTCTTCGAGAATCCCCTACACACCAACAGGAGATACATCAAAGTTTAAGAGCCACCTTTGAATAAAATGGGCATAAAATCCATCGGGTGGATGAAGAAATGACTCAACACCATAACATACCGAGCCGGCCACCATGCATCCTCTAGCATCGACATAATATTTAAAGTATATTTCGGAACATGCATCGGAATCCTTCGCAGCTCTGGACCGAGAAACCACTCATAAACTCTCTCTCCGAGAAACCAACCACTGGACACTGGGATAGCAATAACTCGGCGATAATGTTGGAAAGATAGCATAGCCCTCATTAAAGGAGACCAGTTTGCTTGCTCTTCTGGGTTCCACCAGGCCAGATTCACCTGCAAAATAACATAAGGTAAGTAAATTTTCACATAAAATTTAAAGCATACTAATGTTGTTATTTTCACATAAAATTTAAAGCATACTAATGTTGTTTTACCTGATCCCAGGTTAAGCGGCTCAACACAAAGCGATGAGTATGCACATGGTGAGAGCTTGGGACGTCCACACGATCTGATAGCCAGAAATTTAATCTCGGATACCCGACCCTATCTCGGGAAATACCGGATACCCTCATGAGGTTGTGTTCATATGCCCATACCTACAATAACAATAAAGATCACATTCACGCAAGAAAAGAGTGGAAATAACATTGGTGGAAGAAAGAATACCTCGACAACCGCCATCAAGCCGACAAAAGACTTCTTATTTAGATAAAGTTTATCAAGACCATGGTAAAGACACACGAGGCCAGCTTCACCCCAGCCAGAAGATGGTACCATTCTGAAATAAGAAAGGGCACTCAACACTGACAAGTGGATGGAGGATTCAGTTCTGCCTAAGATGGTCGACCCAAGCAGATATAACAAAAATCCTCGAGCATACTGCTCGACCGTGTCTCTGCCAACCCGTCCTTCATAGTTCATCTAATAACTACGAATTTGCTCGATTTTTATCTTAAAAGACCCTTTATATGATGGTTCCATACCAATCAATTTTCGAATTTCTTCAAATGTTAAAATATCATTGGTCAGAGAAACCAGAACACCATCAAATCGAAGCCCAGTTATAGGAGTAAAATCAACCGGACCAATTGTCATCTCTCTAATGGGCAAGTGAAAAGTGTGGGTTGTGTCCAACCATCGCTCTGCAAGTGCCTGGACTACGCTCCGGTCTATCTGATATTCCTCGGATGGCAATTGTAAGATGAACTGCTCAAAGCCGCAATCTCGGATAATCCGCCTTACCCGAGAAGGCACTATATCGTACCATTGTCGGGCTTTGTAAATACACCCTCCGGCCCGAACAACACAACGATCATGCTAACACGGAGATAAGTAAGTTAATACCCGGTAAGTACATATTATTCTATTTGTTTAAATTAATATATTCTTCCTAAAATTTCTACAAATAATAATATAAAAACATAAAAATAATAATAATAAAATAAATATAAAAATATATAAAATATATAAAAAAAGAAAAAGAAAGGAAAAGAAAAAAATCAAACAAAAATAAAAATTAATAATATATAAAAAATCAAAAATAATAAAGAATAATAATAACAAATAAAAAATAATAAAAAGAAGAAAGACGAAAAATCAAGAAAAAGAAAATAAAAAATAAAAAAGGAAAAAATAATTATCTCACTCCTTTGGTTCAAACTTGCAATGGAGCGGCATCCCTGCTAGTATATCTATATTTTCATCTTCATGATGCCGAATAAACTCCAATAACTCGGCATTAGAATGAGTCCCTGACCTCGAAGCATGCATTGTTTTTGAAAAATATGTGCTAAAATTGAAAGAAATTTGAGAGAATTATAGAATTTGAAAGTTTTGCTGCGAATAAAATTGAAAGAATCAGCTCCTTTATATAGAGAAACGGCAAGCAAAAAAACAAAAATTCAAAAGTAAGTTTTACTGTTCATGAATAGTAAATTTTACTATTGATAAATAGTAAATTTTACTATTTCCAATAGTAAATACTATTTTCTACAAATAATAAATTTACTATTTATGAATAGTAAATAGTGCATGAACAGTGACTACACAGTAAAATAAACAGTAAATTCAATTATTCACTTTAATTATTCAAATAATTGCGTATATATAAATATTTTTACACGCATGGGGCAAGAAGAAGACATATGCATAAAAATTAGCCAAACTTTTTGAAATAAATTTTATTAGCTCTTGTCCAGAACCCAAATTACCCTTAGGTCCAGAACCTAGAATTATTTCTAAGTCCAAAACTTAGCTTGGGTCCAGAACCCAAATTTTCCTTAGGCCAGAACCTAGAATCTTTTCTGAGTCCAAAACTCGAATCGGATCCAAAACCCAAATTTTCCTTAATTCCAGAATTTAGCTCGAGTCCAGAACCCAAATTTTCCTCCAGAACCCAAATTTTCCTTAAGTCCAGAACTTTGCTCGGGTCCAGAACCCAAATTTCCAAATTTTCCTTAACTCCAAAACTTAGCTCGAGTCCAGAACCCAAATTACCCTTAGGTCCAAAACCTAGAATTATCCTTGAGTCCAAAACTTGAATCGGGTCCAGAACCCAAATTTTCCTTAGGTCCAGAACCTAGAATTATCCTTGAGTCCAGAACTCAAACTGGGTCCAGACCCCATGTAACACCTCTATACCCTGTATACGTACCAAGCATGCTTAAACGATTGTAATATACGTATACTGAATATAGAAAATGCCACGGTTTAAAAAAAAACACAACAAATATCTTTGTAAACAAGTGAAACCAATCTCGAATAAATAAAAGAAATCCAAAAGACACTATATATAAAATGTTTAATAATTCACAGCGGAAGGTATTACAAATATGTTATAAATCAAAGTTTACAAAACATAGAATATATACATGATTGGCAGCTCTTCTCTGATCTTTAAGTCCCAAAATGAACTCTTCAATATCTACTCTCACTCGGTCTCGAAGAACTTTTGGGTTCAACTCTATCACCTGTGCGATCAACACTATCGCGCTAAGCCAACGGCTTAGTAGTACAAAACATGCTAACATTATGCTTGTATGCTATGCAATGTCACACATTCCATTAATATCAACATCATAAGTGAAGAGCTAACATCAAACCTTTGCCTTTCACAAATCATAATCATATAAGCATATCACATCTCAAAGTTCTTTCATGAATTTCATTATTCAATTATTTTACCATCAATGAATCACATATAAACAAAGACAAGCATGGGCCCAAAACACACTAATATGCCATTCAATTTTTAGAGTTAATGCTTTGGTTTTATCACATTTATCATTATCACATATACCCAACTAGGCTTCAAGGATTAGGTTCAACCAAGCTTCAAGGGGAACAAAGCATGCTAAGTCTCAACCCAACTTGGCTTCAAGAACCAAACCCAACCTAGCTTCAAGGGTTGTAACATCTCAATTAGGCTTCAAGGACTAGAGGGTTGTAACATCTCAATTAGGCTTCAAGGACTAGAGGGTTGTAACATCTCAATTAGGCTTCAAGGACTAGACCCAACCAAGCTTCAAGGGGAGTAAAACATGTTAAACTTCAACCCAACTTGGCTTCAAGGATCAAGCCCAACCTAACTTTAAGAGATTGTTACTATCATTAGGCATGCCACCAACAACAAACTCTGAAAATGGAATAACACATTAGCCACACAACTCATTTATTAATTTGTTATCAATTTCATTCTCAAATGAATCAACATAGCCAAACACAATGGCTCTACATTTTATTTGAATTATCATAGCCAATCACAAATGGATTTATATTCCATTTCATCTCAATTCACATCATAGCATTTCAATCTTTCATATACACAATCATTTGCATCATCATGTCATTCACATTATTCATATATATATATATATCATCATTGATATAAACATAACAACACACATTGCTCATATAAATTAACAATGTAGTAATGCCACATTTGTACTTACATACAATCATATAGGTTTTGTACTTACCTCAAAAACAAATCACACCACTCTTAACACTTCCTTGTTCAAGATCCTTCTACCTCTTAGATCAATGATCAATCACTATCTTCAAGACCTAAATCAAAAGTAATAGCATATACTTGCTTAGGGATACACAAGAGATAATCCAATTAGGAATTAATTAGGGCAAACCCTAACCCTGACACGCTCACCCACACGGGCGTGTCCATGACCGTGCCCTAACTCCACAACACAGAAGCATTTACACGCTCAACAACATGGGCGTGTTCCTGGGCGTGTAAATTCTCAAATCTTACAGTAGCTATGACATGCTCAATAACACGGGCGTGTTACTGGTCGTGTCAAACCTACTGCCTCCAACACAATTGACACGCCTAAAAACCCTGGACGTGCTCATGGACGTGTCCGGCCACAAATCAAGACTCCGGTCAAAACAACTAAACACTCAACAACACACTTCTATTCATTAACATCCTCTTCAAACAATCTTAACAAAACATAATCAAAACTCATCTCAAACTTGCAACACACCAAAACAAGCCAAAACACACATCAAACACAAAACACAAAATCATCTCAAAACCCTCACCACATATACAACATCATCTCTTCCAACCACTTACTCTTTTCTTCAATCCATACTCAAAATCCATCATCAAATCACTCAAACACTTCTCACATCTCAAAATCAACCAACACACTCTTAAAAATCTATCAAACTCAAATATCATTTCAAATAAGCACAAAGATCACAAGAGAACTTACCAAAATTATAAGACTTCTTGTATCATCCACTTGATCACTTCAATCTTCCTTCAATTTGAGTTAAACACCTCAAGATCTTCACTTTGTCTTTTGCTTTCCTTTGTCTATGGAAGAGCCGACCAAGATGAAGGAGAAAGAAGAAGAAAACACAAAGAACAATCAAGAAGCCCAAAGTCAACTCATCTTTAAATCTCTACCAAGTATTTCAATTAAAGCAATTACCAAAACACCCTTTAACCACATGTTTTGATTTCCTTACAACCACTTGTCCTTTTAAGTCATTTCACAAATCTCAACTAAAAATATCTTCTTCCCTTGACCACATATTTGACCAACTTATATGTTATATATATAATCATATAAACAACATATACATTTCTCTCTACACAATACTTCCCATTCAAACAACACATATACATTCTCTTTCAATTTCTTTTCTTATCAACATAACATATACTTAATTCAAACAAACAACAATTATATCCAAACTTCTAGGGCATACATTGGGATATTACAATTCTCCCCCTCTAAAAAGAAATTTCGTCCTCGAAATTACCTGATATTATCTCTGAAACAACTGAGGATATTGGTCTAGCATCGCTTGCTCATTCTCCCAAGTTGATTCTTCTCTACCATGATTCTTCCATAGAACCTTCACCAAAGGCACCTTCTTATTCCTCAACTCTTTCACATTTCGATCCAAGATAGCAACTGGTTCTTCTTCAAAAGTCAGATCTGGACTCACTTCAATAGATTCAACTGATAACACATGAGATGGATCTGATATGTATCTCCTCAACATAGAAACATGGAATACATTATGGATCCTATCCAACTCAGGTGGCAAAGCAAGCCTATAAGCAACTGGCCCAACTCTTTCTAAAATTTCATATGGTCCAATGAAACGAGGACTCAGCTTTCCTTTTCGACCAAACCTCAAAATCTTTTTCCAAGGAGACACTTTCAAAAATACTTTATCTCCCACATTAAACTCTATGTCTCTCCTTTTCAAATCTGAATAAGATTTCTGTCGGTCTGAAGCTGCTTTTAACCTATCTCGAATCACTTTCACTTTCTCTTCAGTCTCTTTAACCAAATCAGGACCAATTATCTTACCTTCACCAAGTTCATTCCAACATAGAGGTGTCCTACACCTTCTACCATACAATGCTTCAAATGGTGCCATACCAATGCTAGATTGATGACTGTTATTGTATGCAAATTCCACAAGTGGTAAGAATCTATCCCAACCTCCAGAGAAATCAATGACACAACTTCTCAACATGTCCTCGATAATCTGTATCACTCTCTCTGACTGTCCATCTGTCTGCGGATGGAAAGCAGTACTGAAGTGTAATCGAGAACCCAAAGCACCATGTAAACTCTTCCAAAACCTTGAAGTAAACCGGGGATCTCGATCATACACTATAGAAGTTGGAACACCATGCAACTTCACAATCTCATGGATATACAACTCAGCTAACCTTTCCAAAGAGTAATCCATCCAAACCGGAAGAAAATGAGCTGCCTTAGTCAACCTATCAACAATCACCCATATAGCATCATGTTTCTTTTGTGTCAATGGTAAACCAGATACAAAATCCATGGTTAAAAATAAAAATAAAAATAAAAAATCATCGTCGAAAACCAGTGCGCGGGACGAATGGCCGTGGGCCAGCCCTCGCCCCTGCCTCAGCCAATTGCGGCAATTTTTTTTCGCTAGTGCAATTTTTCCGCAGTAGTTTTTTTTCGACAGCGAAATTTTTTCTTAGGTTTCAGTTTCCTTTTCTTATCAATATTAGCTTCTGTGAATAACTAGGAATGAACCATAAAATGCTTCTATAAATAAGACCAAAAGCAACACAAAAATGAAGGAAGAAATCGGAGGAGAAATTGATCAAAAATTAGATCCGAAACTAAGTAGGAAAGGCAGTGAATCAACTTGATTTCTTATTTTTTGAGAGAGCAGAAAAACAATTCAAGCAATTCAAAGGCAGCAAAGCTTGTCTTTGACCTTGTTCATCCAAGAAGCTATTTTTGGTGTAACCTACGCACCAAGGTTTGAATTCTTAATTTCTTTTTATTTTTTCACAGTAGCTTAACCATCTAATTGTTTCTTTTAATTAAAAAACTTAAGAACCCTAATTCACCTTTTTTGAAGTTTGAAAACCTTAATTCATTGCTTTATTTTCCAAAAAGTTTAAAGTTGTTAGTTTTGTTTCTTCAAAACCTCAAAACCAAAATTTGTTTTCCAAATATTCAAAACCCTAAATAAAGTTTTGTTTCTTTCCAAAAGCCCCAAAAACATCTTTTTGCTTTTATAAACTTTAAATCATTTTGTTTAATTTCATAAAACTTAATAAAATTATCAATTGCTTTTCCAAATTCTAAAAATTAACTCATTACCCGAAACCCTAATTCAAAAATCCTAAAACCCTAATTTAATTCCAAAACTCAAAACAGTGAACCCTAACCCATTTAAAACCTTAAATCCTAATTTTTTCTAAATCTTAATCCTTTAAAACTTTAAAAATCATATAAACACAAATGTTTAATTTTACACAGTAAGCTTAAAACATAATTCAATGAGTAACCGTAAGTCATAAATCTAAGTATTTTAAAGTGTTCAAACCCTAGTTTCATGATTTCACCATTCAAACACTAATTTGGTTAATCACAGAACTTTATCAACCTTTTAAAACATAAAACATTAATCTATTATAATTCATTTAAAAACTCACAGTAGCCTAATTCCACAAATTCCAAAACCCTAAACACATGAAATAAAGAACCCTAAATGGAAACAGTAGCGATAATTTAGATTTTTATTTGCCTTATTCAATTCTATATTTGATTATGCTTTGATTTATTTTATATGCTTTAATTTATTTAAGTTTAATGCTTGGTTTACTTAATTTATCATGGATGGATGTTTACTTTCTATTGATATTTAGTACCTTTGATGAATGATTATTTACTTTTATCAATTTATTTAAATTTCCAAATGTTGTAAGAGGTATGTTTCCACTTGGTGGGTACCTCATTAGTTAAATATCATGTAATTTAAATTGCTTTTCTATTTTAGAACCAATGTAAAGGACATGTTTCTACCTTTCGGTGGGTGTCCTATTTAGGCATGGGATATAAGGACATGTTTCCATCCTCGGATGGGTGTCCATTTATTTATTTTGTTTGGACATTGTTTTGATTTTCAATATATCGATGCTTTATTTTAATTATTATGTGTAATATGGATAATATTGTTATATTTAACAATTTTATAATATTAAGACCTGTAAAGGAGGCCGGTTCCAATGAACCGGGCATTGTGGGGGTGCTGGGCCATTTCTCACCTTCCCCACACGTACCCAACTTTTTGAACCCATTAAGGGGTTGGAGATTCCTTAGGAATCGAGTCATCCACCCCTTCTTTTTCCCGGCCCGTCCAAGTGGCGACTGCATTTTCTCCGGACTTAGGTCTATGTTCTCTAAGGCCCCGAGCCTAAACAGTACCAAAGTCGCAAGAATCATTCCACCGGGAGTGGGGGCGAAAATCCCCGCTCACAGTGAGGTAAGGCTTAATTGTAAAAATTTTGTTGGAGTGTTGTTTAATTAAGGTTTGATGTTGAGAATGCCATAGAATGTGATATTAAATGATTATTTATGATTACATTTGGTATAGGTATTGAGAGGAAGTAGTTTGGTCAATCCAAGTGTTGAAGGACAAGTTGGAAGAGAAGGTTGGTGAGAGTTTTAAGCTTGTTTTGGTTGCTATTTGAGGTAAGTACAAACTTTGAATACATTGGTTATGTTTGCATGACATTTGGGCTTAACACATTTTGGTTGGAAAATGTGTTAAGCTACTTGATATATCAGTTATATATGAATAATGTGCTATGACATTTGTAATGTCATATATATGTTAAATGCATTGTGAAAAGCAATTGATAATGGCTAAATTGTGTAAATATGATTACTATGTGAATTATGTGAAAATACCCAAAGTAATTGGGTAATGTGTTGTAAAGGCAAAAAAAAATGTGGTATAATGTAATGAGATATGTGGAAACATAATGAAATGAATTGATATTGATATAAATGAGAAAAATGAGAAAAGTGAGAAAAAAAAAAGAAAATAAGACAGTGTGCCTAGTTTGATTATGTGACAATGAGAAAGAGATTGATAATGAGAAATATGAATAAATTGTGTGCCTAGTATGCTATTCAATTTTCAGAGTTATGTGTTTGGTGGCATGCCTATGATTTGCCTACGGGCTAGACGTTGGGTGTCATTATGAAAATATTTTTGAGGTGAAATGACCGAGTCGTAAGCCTCAAAAACAAGTACTTGAAGCTAGGCTGGGTGAAATGACCGGGTCGTAAGCTCAGACCTAGTTGGATTATTATATTGATATATTACTTACGGGACTAGACATATGGTGTCATTATAAACCAAAACAGTAACTCTGGAATTTGAATAGCATATAAGTTATCTTTGAGCCCATGTTTGTGTTTGTTTTTTATATGAATTGTGGATTGTAAAATATTTGAAAAGTATGAGAAAATGGAATGATGTGATGTTCATAAGCATTTTGCATTGGCATTACTTTACATTTTTATTATTATCAAAGTTTGTACCGCTAAGCTTTTAGCTTAGCGAGATTGTAATTCGTCGCGTAGGTGGCATGGACGTTTTGGTAGAGCCAGAGAGTTCTACTGGACCTAGTCATGCCTAGGCTTCCATTTATCGAGCTTGAAATATTTTTGGGTACATTAAGATCAGAGCCATTTGCCAGCATGTACATATTTGATATTATAGTATATTTTGACACTATGTATATTATGTTTGTTTTTGAAGTATATATTGTAAATTGTAAAGAATGTTTTGGATAAGTTGTTTAAAATAGGATTCTATATGTGTTGTTGATTTATATATCTATGTATAAATATTTTAAGAAAATATGGAGAAATTGAGAAGTATTGGTGAAATGGATATTTGATTTTTTTATTGGGAGTATTTTCTGATGCAGGTTGTGTTTTACTGAATTTTGGGAACGTTCAAATTACAGACAAAACTCTGATGAATTTTTTCCAGAGATTTTCATATAAAATATTTATTTTGAGTTACTATAACAAGTAAAGAATATTTATATGTTATTTAATTTTATATATTTAGTATTTGAAATCTTAAAACAGAAATGTGAAAGTTTTTATTAAATCGGTCTGTGACATTTTTACACCGTATATGCATATTTTACATATGCTAGAAATATGTATTGTACGTATATAGAGTATAAGGGTGTTACATTTATTTTGGTATCAGAGCCTAGGTTTGAGGTTCTCATCCTAGGTGGGTTGTTAGAGAGAAAATTGGAATTTTAAAAAAATGATTTTCAATTGTGATGCATGCATTAACACTGGTAATTTATCCGATCCCTGATGTGGCAATATCCGTTCGACATAATGGATATGAGTTGAGATGACGTCTGGGTTATATAGATCAGAGTGGCATAATAGAAGCGTCATTCTGGAGCTTATAGATTAAGAATTTTTGGAACTTTTATTCGAAATTAAGTTTTATAGTTAATTGAATTGATGAATAAGTGAAATTTAGAAAAATAATCTAGAAAATGATTTAAGATATGAAATAAAAAGTTTGAGAAATGGGCATGATAGTTATAGAAAATTCTATATGTGTACTATAACATGATATTATTCAAATTTTTGGATAAATCTAAGAATTTTGGATAAGTTTTAAAATTTAATGGAAAGTTATTTTATATGTTAGAATCCAATGAATAAAAATTCATAATTCTTAAAGATGGATTCCTAATTAAGAAAAATAGAAGAACACGGGTTGTTGGAACAGTTCCAGCAACTTAGAATATGTAAAAATTGAGAAAAATATTTAAAAGCAGGCAAACCAACCCAGAAAAATCTAAAAATTTACATAAATATTATATGTATTCCTAGAACATATGTTTAAAAGTTTATGAATATTAAGGTTTAATACCTAAAAAAATGGATAACCGGGTACTTTTAGAGGAATTATTAAAGAGACAAATTCTGTGGGTTTGGAAGATTTAATTTTTAAATATAGTAAATCAGTTTGGAAAAATCTAAAATTTTAAATATAAGTCCATGTATGTGTCAAGTGCACATGGCTAAAATTTTACAAGCTTTTATAAAGAATTGGTAAGGAATATAAAAATTGAAAGTGAGATTGACATGAAACTAAGGAAGTCATACAACTTTGTGCACATGAGTAATAAATTAATTTCATGAGACAAATGAATAAGAAAAACTATGAAAACTTATATACAGATGGGTAAAAGTATGAAGAAGGAATATGGAGTTTTTAATAATTTAGAACAAAGAGTTCATAATAAAAAAAAAACAAAGAGGGAAATGGTATGTGATAGTGAATTGTTTATTATGAAAAAAAAAATGATGCATGATTTAGGGTTTGAGTATGTAAAATTAGGATATCTAAATGGATGATGTTAATTAGTGTAATGAAATGAATTAGTGTTGTTTAAAAATAAATGTTATGATCTTAAGATTGAAAATGTGACGTAGATGAGATTTGGTGAGGTTCATGTTGTTGGCTGCATTATATGAAATTTGAATTTTTGAAATGGGTTTCCATAATTGTAAAAGTTGTGTGTTTTGATGTTATATTAATATAAAAATAATGTTTATAAAGTTAGCTCTTGAAAATGAGATTAATAGAATGAAGTTTAAGTAAAGTAGTAAGTTGGAAATTTAGAGTTGTAAGGGAATTTCGATGAAGATTGTTTAGATATTGATAGTTTAATGTTTAATAAGCATGTGAGTAATTTTGAATGAGTAATATTACTTATGAAAATATCATGTAATGTGTAATGTGGTTGATAGTACAGATACTGGATATGAAATAAAAAGAAATGATTAAGAAAGTGAAAATATATATATAAAGAGTATGGTATGTGTATGGAAAATGTGAGAGAGAAGTCACATTGAAAATGTGACTAATATTTATGTAAAAAAAAAGATGAATAAGGATAAATTTTTTATTATATAAGAATGAGAAATGATAAAATTCCATGAAATATGATAAATGTTCAATTTATATATATAAAAAGTTGAGTATAATTATGTGATTGTGTGTATACACGAATATGATATGTGTGGTGAATTGTCCAATACAGACACTAATGTGATATGTAAGAAAATGTGAAAAGTAAGTCACATTATGAATGTGACTTATGGATATATATGTGGATGATTTAAAAATATAAAAAATATTTAAAATGTGAAATAATATGAATTCATGAGATGAAGGTGATCATGATAAGGTTGATCACCTGAAAATTATGACAATGTGATGTAATGTGAAAGTGATCAAGTATTGAATTGATTACTCAAAGATATGAAAAAGTATTATTGAAGTATTATGGTATGTTTGTAACCCTATATAATTACTTATTTGATTTGAGAAGGAGAAATTGGTAAAAACAAAAAAAAAACAAAAAAAATTGTTGAATAAGTTGAGATATAATTGGTAATTATTAGTAAATGGATCATGTGTTTAGGTCAATAAAAAACAAGTGGATAAGGGTAATTTGTCTTAAAATAGAATTGATACACGTTAACTCTTCATGTAGTAAGAGTTTAAAGAACTAATATGTGATTTTGAAATGCCACGGGTGTGTGACCATTGAGACATGGGCATAGTTTCGAGATAAGAGCTGTTTGAGAAAGAATTATAGTGAAGGAGGTGTTTATTTGTAACCAACAGATGTGGACTTAAGATGATACAACTGTGATATATATTTAGGGAAATTGATAGTTTTTGTTTCATGAGATATAAGCAAGATTTGTGGCTGGTATAGTTGGACTCATAACCTTATGTAGAAATTTATTTATGACCATAAATAGTGTGAAAATAGAAGAGAATTGTGAAAATATGATAAGCTATAAATGATGTGTAAGAAAAGTGATTTTTGTAAATATGGAAACTATAAGAAATATGAGAAAAGGGGTAAATGAAAGAAATTATGAAATATGCATAAGAGCTATATTGCATGTGTTTGAAAGTGGTATAAAATGAATAAGTTGATGAAAATGTCGTTTAAAGTGAATGAGGCTAGGGGAAATGAATATTATTTGTAATGATGAATTCGAAGAGAATTAAAATTTGAGAATAAATTTGACCTAATAGAATTTGGTTATGAATTGAAAATAGATTGATGAATTTAAAATAGACTAAAGGTTGGTCAGGATAGAATAAGGCTGTGATGGTCATATTGTGATAGTTAGATTAATTGATCTGAAATGTAATAAGTTTACAAGTATTTATTGAAATTCAATGTATGTAGTTGTATTAAGAATATGCAAGCTATATGATAATGTGCATAATACAACGTTCTGATATGTATATGCATATGAAAGGAGCTAAGTTATATTAGTTGCAAATAATTATAAGAGAAAAATGTTAGTTATAGTATAATTGGAATGAATCTTAATAGGAAATAAGATTTTGTTGTTTTATAATGGTGATGTTAAACTAATATGTGGTAATTATATAGAGAGTAGGATCAAAGTGAAGATGAGCAAAATTATTGTGTTAAGACTTATTAGTTGGAATTGGGAGTTGTTATCATTTGTGGTTTTTAAAAATAACTATTTATAAATATAAGCAAGGTGGTAATTAAACAAAGATACAATTTTGAAAATGACTATGATGATAGAATAGTCAATGTTAAGATATAAGTTATTAACATTTGAATTTAAGATTACGAGAGTATATTTTTAAGATAATGAAGTGATCAAATATCTTGAGTGTAATAGGTGTGTTGTGTATATATATTAAGGAGATGAACTAATTTTATCTAATGATAATTCGATTGATGATATGATAATCTATTGTGACTGTTTGAGTAAATAGACAGTATAATGATGAGTTATGGAATGGTAAAAAGGTAATTGAGAATGAACCTAAGGGGGGGAGTAGAAATTATGTAATTTGATGAAATAATGATTTGATGAGATGATTAATTTAATATGAGATTTAAGATTATGTTTTGATCTGGATGATTTATTATCGTACTGGATAATTTCAAGGACGAAATTATTTAAGGTGGAGAAAATTATTATATCCGTAATTTTAGAGAAATTAAATAAGTATTTGGAGATATAAAAGATGTGCATACCCAATATATATACCTAGTGCATATATAACATATACATATGGTATATTAATTGTATATGTTGGATATATAAATTACATACTTAATATATTTAATACACATATAAGGTAAATTTGATGTGTATATAGGAATATTATTTGTGCATATGGGTATTTATATTCATTAAATATACATTACATAGACATAGTATATACATTACATAAATATGTACATAATGATATATGTGAAATATAAGTAATAAATATAAGATATATACATATATATAAAATATACAATATATATATGTGGGATATAATTTGGTGTTGAAAAAGTGAATGATGAAAATAATAATAATAAAATAATATTAGATAGTGGAAGATGATGGAAAAGTGTGATATTTTGTAATTATTAATTAATTAATAATAAGTAAATAAAAATAATTCAATATTAATTTATATTTGGGTGGTAGAAGATTAAATATATTTATTAATAATTAATTAAATAAATAAATATTTATATATATAAGCTAGAAATTAAAGAAGAAAGAAATTAAAAAGACAAAAACATAAATAGTAAATGAGGGGTAAATTAGTAAATATACTTTATAAAATTTAAAATAAATAAAATATTTTTAAAAGAAAATATTTTAAATGGAAGATGAAAATTGGTATTTTTAAAATAAATAAATAATTAAAATAATATAAATATATATATATATATATGTGGTCTTACATGAAGGAAAGAGAAAAAATAAAAAATTTAAAAAGAATTTTGTTTTCTTCTTCTTCCTCTCTTTGACGTTTTCTCCATGGATGAGCAAGATTGGTTTTTGCTTCATTTAAACAACCAATTTCTAAGGATTTTACAAGAACCAAGTGGGTTTTGGTGATTTCTTCATAAATTAGTAAGTGTTCCTTTACAATTTTGAAGTTCCTTCTAAATATATGGTTATGTATAATTTGAGATTTTAATGGAGTGTGTTTTATTTGGTTAAATGCATATGAAAAATGCTATTTTGTTTAATTATTAATGATTCTTAAGTCGGATTGAAGAAATGGTTAAGTTTGAGTTAAGTTGGTTGAAGAGAGAGAAATTGGGCTTATGGAACATTTGGGTTTTTGAAATTATGAGATTTAATTGTGCAAATTGGTTCCAAATGTGTTATTTTGATGCATAAACAAGGATTTTAAAATCAAATGATGGATTTTGTTAAGTTTGGATAGATTTTGAAGATGGTAGTATTGATTTAGGGTTTTAGAAAAGTGAATTTTCAAAGTACGGTGAATTGTTTGATTTTAATGCTTAAAGCATGTTATTTGATGACATTAAAGATGGAAATAAGCTTGGATTAATAATTGGAATGTGTTGAAATGGAGAACCTTCAGTGGGGAAGGTTATGCCATTTTAAGGTTTGAACAAAAGTGTGTGTTTAATTAAAGTACTTGATTTAAACATGTTAAAATATGTTTGTAATGATAGAAATAAACTTAAAACATTAATTTAAATGGATTAAAATATTTTTTCAAAGTTAAAGTGAGCTAAGTTAAAGTGTGTGCTTTTCAAAGTTAAACATGTTAATATGTTTGTAAGGCTTAATTTAAATAGCTTTTAGCTTAGCACGATTGTAATTCGTCGTGTAGGTGGCATGGACATTTTGATAGAGCCGGAGAGTTCTATTGGACCTAGTCATGCCTAGGCTTACATTTATCGAGCTTGAAGTGTTTTTGCGTACATCAAAATCAGAGCCATTTGCCAGCATGTACATATTTGATATTATAGTATATTTTGATATTATGTATATTATGTTTGTTTTTGAAGTATATATTGTAAATTGTAAAAAATGTTTTGGATAAGTTGTTTAAAATGGGATTCTATATGTGTTGTTGATTTTTATATCTATGTATAAATATTTTGATTAAATATGGAGAAATTGAGAAGTATTGGTGAAATGGACATTTGATTTTTTTATTGGGAGTATTTTCTGATGCAGGTTGTGTTTTGCTGAATTTTAGGAACGTTGAAATTACAGGCAAAACTCTGGCGAATTTTTTTAGAGATTTTCATATAAAATGTTTATTTTGGGTTACTATAACAAGTAAAGAATATTTATATACTACTTAATTTTATATATTTAGTATTTAAAATCTTAAAACAGAAATGTGAAAATTTTTATTAAATTGGTATGTGACATTTTTATACCGTATATGCATATTTTACATATGCTGAAAATATGAATTATACTATATAGGGTATAAGGGTGTTACACTCTGTCACTGTCCTAGTATATTGCGTCAAACTCAGGAACTCCATCTTCTTTGCATCCTTATACTCCCTCGGAGTATACTTCTTCTCGAATTGCTGTAAGAAATCATCATAGGTAAAAACTGGTGGATCAGCCGTACCATGAGGAACCGTCTTCCACCACTCATAGGCAGCATCCCCCTGCATAAGTGATCTAGCATAATCAAACTTCTCCTCTGGACTAGCCTTTAGCTGAATGAATACCCTCTAGACCCTGTCCATCCACTGCTCTGCTACAATAGGGTCTGTAGTGCCAACAAAATCTATGGCTTCAAATTTCCTCAGCCTGTCATACTTTTGCGTCGGCAAATGCTGTTATGGCAATGACTGTGGTGGCGGATGTGGCTGCTGAACTAGAGCCTCCCTCAACAGCTCGACCATATGCCGTACCTAGCCCGGTGAAATCTCCTCAGTTGCTGGTCTAACAGGCACAGAAGTAGACGCCTCACCAGCAGACTCAACACCAACTCCAACTCTACCCTCATCAGGAGCTACACTCTCCGCACTGCCCTTTGTAGACTAGTGTATCTGAGACACTATAACTACCTAAATCTGCAAATACAATAAAAATTGCTACATCAGAAATTAGAAAATTTCAGTGCCAATGCATGTATCACAATTGAAAACTATATTTAAAATTCCTATTTTGTCTCTCTAACAACCCACCTAAGTCGAGAACCTCAAACCTAGGCTCTAATACCAAAATAAATGTAACACCCTTATACTCTATATATGTATAATACACATAACCAGTGTATGTAAAATATGCATATAAAGTATAAAAATGGAACAACCCGATTTAATAAAAAATTTTATATTTCTAATGTAAAATCTCAAATACTTTAAAATATAATTTTAAAGAATAAATAAAATATTCTTTATAAATTATAGGTTCCAAAATAAGCATTTTATATGAAAATCTCTGAAAAAAATTCGCCAGAGTTTTGTCTGTAATTTGGATATCCTAAAAATTCAACAGTTACACAACCTGCATAAAAACACTCCCCAAATAAACCAATCATACATATCCACCTCAACTTCTCAATCTCTCCATAATTCCTCAAAACATTTATACATACATATATATATATATATATCAAAACACATATAAACCTCACATTACCCAATTATTCAAAATATTAATTATAATTTACTATATATATACTCCAAAAAATAATATAATATACATAATATCAAAATATACTATAATATAAAATATATACATGCTGAAAAAATGACTCTGATCTTGATGTACCCAAAATCAGATCAATAAGCAATCTCTAATCTAGACTTGGCCTGGACTTGAAGAACTCTTCGGCTCAACCGAATCACCCCTGTCACCTGCATGATGAAATACAATCATGCTAAACTAAAAGCCTAATAGTACAAACTTTGATAATAATAAAACTTTAAAATAATGCCAATGCAAAATGCTTATATGCTAAGTCACAATGTGGTATCCAAGCTCACTTTTAAACATATTCCTTCATCATTTAATAATTCACACAAACACATACACAAGAATTGGCCCAAACAAACTAATACATTATTCAAATTCCAGAGTTACTGTTTTGGTCCATAATGACACCAAGTGTCTAGCCCCAAAGGCAAATCAAGTAATGCTCAAAAGCTAACTACGAAGGCAGATCATATCATAGTGACGCCAAGCACCTAGTTTCAAAGGAAAATAATGAGGATAACCTCATAGGCATGCTGCCAAACACAGAACTCTGAAAACTAAATAACATACTAGGCACACAATTATTTCACATTTTCCATCATCAATTTCTTTCTCATTTTCCCATAATCAATTAGGCACATTGCCTCTTTTCTCATTATCAATTAGACACCTTGCCTCATTTTCTCAATTTTCTCATTCATATCAATGTAATTTCATTTCAATTTATCACATTTCATCATTTCATCACAATGTAGGATATTTCATAACAAAATCACACTACCCAAACACTTTGGGTCATTTTCACATAATACACATATTTCACATTTTATTCAATTTAGCCATTAATAATAGCTTTTCATAATGCATATAATGCATACATAACAATTCACATGTTATAACACAATATTCATGAATGTTCATGCTACCAAGTAGCTTAACACATTTTTCATCGAAAATGTGTTAGGCCAAATGTAATGCAATTATACCTCATTTATCAAGAGTTTGTACATACCTTACAAAGCACTCCAAAACAAGCTTCAAATCTCCCTCCAACCTTCTCTTCCAAGTTGCCCTTCAACACTAGGGTTGGACAAACTACTTCCTTTCAATGCCTATACCAAATTTGATCATAAATAATCATTTAATATCATATTTTAAGGCATTCTCAACATCAAACCATATTTAAACATCACTCTAAATAAAATTCCAAAATTAAGCTTTACCCCCACTTTAACTTTGAAAAACCACATCAAGGCATTTAAATTAGTATTTTAAGTTTATTAATATCATTAAAAACATATTTTAATATGTTTAAATCAATTACATTACATAAACACATACTTATTTTCAAAACCCTAAAATGGCATAACCTTCCCCATTGAAGGTTCTCCATTCCAATTCATTCCAATTATCAATACAATCTTATTTTGATCACTTATATCCTTAAAGAACACAATTTAAGCAATAAAACCAAACAATTCACCATACTTTGAAAAATTCATTTTCTAAAACCCTAAATCAATACTGCCATTTTCAAACTCTATACAAACTTAACAAATCCATTATTTAACTTTAAAATCATTGTTTATGCATCAAAACAACACATTTGGAACCAAATTATTCAATTAAAACTCATGATTTTACAAACCCAAAAGTTCCATAACCCTAAATTCTCTCTCTTCACCAAACTCAACTTAAATTCAACCATTTCTTCAATCCAACCTTAAAATAATTATTAACTACTCAAAAAAACTTCACTCATATCCAATTAAGCAATTAAAACATACCACTCCAAAATTCCAAAATCAACATAATCTTATTTTCATGGAAATTCAAAGAAAAAGTTGAAAAACTTACTAATTATGGTGAAAATCACTAAAAATCCACTTGGTTCTTGAAAAATCCTTGCAAAATTGGTTGTTTAAATGAAGCAAAAATCAATTTTTCTCATCCATGGAAAAACGTTCAAGAGAGGAAGAAGAAGAAGAAAGAAATTCTTTAAATTTTGATTTTTTTTCTTTCCTTCATTTAAGACCATATATATATTATATTATATTTTAATTAACTATTTAATTAATAAAAACCCCAAAATTATTTCTTCCATACAAAAATAAATTATTTTAAAATTATTTTTATAAATTTTAATTCCCAAAATATAATTACAAAAATACCACTTGACTTTGACTTTTCTTTTAAAAGAGTTGACTTTTATATACTTTTTGTTTATTTTATGTATATTTCACATATACATTCCACTTTTCACTTAAAATTCTTTTATTTTCCATTTAAATCATTTATTTAATTTATCCAATTTATCCAATTTAATTTAAATTTATTTTATTTAGTTTTCAAAAATTATGAATGTTACATTATAACAATATGCGCATAGTTCACCAAGATGTATACAACGTTACCTCTCTCCAATGTCCTAAGAAAGCCATAAAAAGAATAATGTAAGATGCAAGGTACACAATATTAACACCTACATAATAATGTAATTCTTAAACATGACATATACATATAGTCAATATAACATCCCCTACATAGTCTATAAACACGTAACTACATAGGTGATGTCACCTAAATACTCACACTTCTCTATATATGTATTATATAAAACCAAAATACTTCTATGTATTAAAGTAGTTATTAAACTTTCAAAAGAACTATTATAATTAAGCCTATATTACAAACATATATCTGTTAATTTATAAAGAAATACTATTATTAACTCACATTGTTATAAACCTCAAACTACTTTCAAATTTATACAACTGCCATACAAAATTATAAAGTATTGCCATGTGAACTATACTGAATACAATATTTACAATATTGTTCTTTGAACCTTTGTGATTCAGTTGACCAGGAACGTAAAACTTTCACTCTCACTCTGCAGTCTCAACTCTTCTTGTTTGATCTGCGCTTCAGAAATTAAAATTCTAACACGCTAAGCAAAGATTAGTGGTGCTTATGTATTTACAATATACAGGAAATTTTAAAGGAAAGAGAACCATACATAAAATAATTTAGAAACAATGGAAATTATTACTTTTAGAATGTTAAATAAAGAAATTAATAAATTCATTGAAAATTGAAATACTAAACACGATTAAATCTAGAATTGAATAAATTATCGATAACCATATAACACATTATTTTCAACATAGATAACTTCTTTAATTATGCTCATACACACTAAACTTAGATCCTAGATTTGGATAACGAGTCACTATTGGCAATTTAATATCCACTATATAAAATTTGGCCAATGGCCCACTATGGAACGAATGCCCACTGAGTATGGTGACATAGAGTGTCTATTGATGGCACGGAGTGCCCACTATCACTTTGGATATCCTCCCTTTGGCTAGCCATTCAATCCCAAGCTAGATCTAAAATCAGTATGTTTTGGGCAATTTATTAGTTTTTAATTAACATTAAATTATTTATAGCACTTCAAGGGAACAGTTCTTTGATCAACACTTGGTATCACACGTATTTATCATATATTCAAAATAAATTTGTTACACTACTTGAAAGGATTGATTTCAAAAATTCTTTACACTTTGAGGCCTTATAATCTTTTCAGCTGGAATTACAAATGAAAGACAAATAAAAAGTTATTTTGGGCAATTTCTTCAAGTGGCACGCCCAATGACATGGGCATGTCAATGACCGTGTTGTTTGCCAATTCTTACAGAAGCTTTGACATGCCCAATGACATAGGCATGTCTCTAGTTGTGTCATTTAACTTGGATTATAGTAGCTACGACACGCCTAATTACATGGGTGTGTCACTGGCCGTGTCATTTATCTTTTATCACAGTAGCTATGACACACCCAATGACACGGGAGTGTTACTAATAATGTCATCAACATTGAAACACAACATTGTTGACACACCCAGTGACATGGCCATGTCACTGGTTGTGTCAAACAAAATTTTGTATTTTACACACTTATCAACTTAAACACCATATATCCAAATACATGATAAAAATGAATCAAAACTAGTTTCTTTGACATAAAAAGAGTTTATATCAAATATTTTTCAGTAATAACTCATCAAAGGAAACTCAATCAACCACTTCAAATAATCAAAATTCATAGAAATTCAGATAGTTGCAAATTAAAATACATAAGCACATACCTCTTTCAAAATTCCTTTTCTTCTTTAATCACTTATTGATTATCTCAACTTTTCCAACTTATTCTTCTAAAAACTTATAACTAGATGGGATTTCCTCTCAAATTTTGGCCAAATTCATGAAAAGAAGGAAGAAAGGAGGAGTTTTGGAGATGTTGGTGATGATGAATGTGGAAAGAAGAAGATAGAAGAAGGAAGAAACTTTTACATACTCACATACCTGTCAACTATATATAAAGTTTAATCTAGTGTGGCCAATCTCATCTTAGCTATGGTGCACCCTCATTCTTAACCTTTGATTTTAATTCGATTTTTAATCTCATAAAACCATAAAATAAATAATCTTGTGAGCGAAGTTTTTCGCCCCCACTCCTGGTGGAATGGTTCTTGTGACTTCGGCACTGTTTAGGCTCAGGGCCTTAGAGAACACGGACCTAAGTCCAGAGAAAATGGAGTCGCCACCCGGACGGGCCTGGAAAAAGAAAGGGGTGGATGACTCGATTCCTAAGGAATCCCTAACCCCCTAATAGGTTCGGAAAGTTGGGTACGTGTGGGGAAGGTGAGAAATGACCCAGCACCCCCACAATGCCCGATTCATTGGAACCGGCCTCCTTTATAGGTCTTAATATTATAAAATTCTTAAATATAACAATATTATCCATATTACACACAATAATTAAAATAAAGCATCGATATATTGAAAATCAAAACAATGTCCAAGCAAAACAAATAAATGGACACCCATCCGAAGATGGAAACATGCCCTTACATAATCCATGCCTAAATAGGACACCCACCAAAAGGTAGAAACATGTCCTTTACATTGGTTCTAAAATAGAAAAGCAATTTAAATTACATGATATTTAACTAATGAGGTACCCACCAAGTGGAAACATACCTCTTACAACATTTGGCAATCTAAATAAATTGATAAAAGTAAACAATAAATCATTCATCAAAGGCATTAAATACCAATAGAAAGTAAACATCCATCCATGATAAATAAAATAAATCATGCATTGAACTTAAATAAATTAAAGCATATAAAATAAATCAAAGCATAATCAAATATATAATTGAATAAAGCAAATAAAAGTCTAAATTATGGCTACTGTGAGTTTTTTTTAAGGAATTAAAATAGATTAAAATTTTATGTTTTAAAAGGTTAGTAAAGTTCTTTGATTAACTAAATTAGGGTTTGTGATATAAAATCATGAAATTAAGGTTTGAACACTTTAGAATACTTTTGATTTGTGGGTTACGGTTACGCATCAAATTATGGTTTCAAGCTTACTGTGTAAAATTAAATATTTGTGTTTATATGGTTTTTAAAATTTTAAAGGATTAGGGTTTAGAAAAAATTAAGGTTTAAGGTTTTAAGGAGGTTAGGGTTCACTATTTTAGGTTTTGGAGTTTAATTAGGGTTTTAGGATTTTTGAATTTAGGGTTTCGGGTAATGAATTTTATTTTAGGATTTGGAAAGACAATTGACAATTTCATGAAGTTTTATAAATTTAAACAAAAGATTTAAAGTTTATAAGAGCAAAAAAGATATTTTTAAGTCTTTTGGAAGGAAATAGAACACAATTTTGGGTTTTGATAATTTGGAATGCAAATCTTATTTTTGGGGTTTTGAAGAAATAAAACTAATATCTTTAAACTTTTGGAAAAATAAAGCAATGATTTAAGATTTTCATACTTTTGAAAAGGTGAATTGAGGTGATGAGGCTTTTAATTTAAAAGAAACAATTATGTGATCTAGCTACTGTGACAAAATAAAAGAAATTAAGAATTCAAACCTTATTTTGCAAGTTTCACCAAAAATTGCTTCTTGGATGAACAATGTCAAAGACAAGCCTTTTTGCCTTTGAATTGCTTGAATTGTTCCCTCCAAAGTCCGGTTCAATTTACTGCCAGAAGGAATTTTCAGAGTTTCAGAGTTTTCCTTCTCACTCTCGGTCACAAATTTAAGTCCAATTTTCCTCCGATTTCTCCTCTGATTTTTTGTTGTTGTTTTTTTATCTTATTTATAGAAGAATTCTTGATTAATTCTAGTTGCTCACGGCATACATTATTCATTAAGAAAAGAAAACCGAAACCTAATTGCATTTGGTTTCGAAAAATTTGCGTCGAAAAAATTTTGCTGGCGAAAAAAAACTGCTGCTGAAAAACTGCGCTGGCGAAAGCGCTGCCGCAGCCAGGCAAAATGGGCCCGCGTGCCATTTCGCCCGCAGAAAAATTCTGCAGGCGAAATGCCCACGGGCCCGTGCTGACTTTCAGCGATGATTTTTTCGTCGCCGATTTTTTTTATTATTTATTATTATTTATTATTTTTGAATTTTTATTCATTTCACCATTTTTTACTAAAATAAATATTAAAATTAATTAAGATACCATAAAAATTATTTTGGACTAATTAAAATATATTGGACCGGACCGGGTCAAAAATTAAGGGTCTACAAATCTCTTCAGTAAATTTTTATGATCTACTATTTACATCACTTATCCATGCCACTTATATCACAATTCACTATCAATTATCAATATTAAATTAAGAGTTTAGTATTTAAAATTTTAAATAGTACAGTCAAGTTCTTCGTTCTATTTATAAATAAACATGTTTAATTATTATAGTTTAAAACTATTTCCATGACATACAGTATTATTTATGAAATTTTCGATGTACTGCTCATCTTATTCATATCCAATTTTTAAGTGATCGTATATACATATATATATATAATTGATTAATAGGAAGCATCAAATTATAATTAGATCAACATCTACATATTGTTATAATATATCATTATTTAGGGTGAATTATTATGATATTAGTAATGTTATATGGATTAAAAAAATATGCACATTTTATCAAGATGTGTACAATGTTATTTCCCACAAATGTCCTAAGAATGTCATAGAAATAATAATGTAAGATGCGAGGTACACAATATTAGCACATCTATAACAATGTAATTCTTAAATAGAATTTATACATTTAGTCAAGTTCTTTATTTTATTTGTAAATAAACATGTCCAATTATCACAGTTTAAAATTATTTCCACGACATACAGTATTATTTATGAAATTTTTGACGTTGCGCTCATCTTATTCTTATCCAATTTTTAAGTGATTGTATATAAGTCTATATATATATATATAATGGATTAATGGAAAACATCAAATTATTAATTAGATCAACATCTACATATCTTTATAATATATCATTATTTAGGGTGAATTATTATGATATCGGTCATGTTCTATGGATTATAACAATATGTGCATATTTTCATCGAGATGTGTACATTGTTATTTCCCACCAATGTCCTAAGAACGTCATAGAAATAATATTGTAAGATGCAAAGTGCACGATATTAGCATCTGTATAACGATGTAATTCTTAAACAAAAAATATATATTTAGTCAAGTTCTTCATTTTATTTGTAAATAAACATGTCCAATTATCAAAGTTTAAAATTATTTCCATGACATACAATATTATTTATGAAATTTTTGACTTAGCGCTCATCTTATTCATATCCAATTTTTAAGTTATCGTATATACATATATATAATAGATTAATGGAAAGCATCAAATTATTTATTCGATCAACATCTACATATCGTTATAATATATTAATATTTCGGGTGAATTATTATGATATTGGTAATGTTCAATGGATTATAACAATATACGCATACTTTATCGAGATGTGTACTATATTACTTCCCGCCAATGTCCTATGAACGTCATAGAAATAATAATATAAGATGCGCGGTACACAATATTAGCACCTACATAATGATGCAATTCTTAAATAGGACATATTCATTTAGTCAAGTTCTTCGTTCTATTTACAAATAAACATGTCCAATTATCACAGTTTAAAATTATTTCCACGACGTACAATATTATTTATGTAATTTTTGACATAGCGCTCATCTTATTCATATCCAATTTTTAAGTTATCGTATATACATATATATAATAGATTAAAGGAAAGCATCAAATTATTAATTAGATCAACATCTACATATCGTTATAATATATCAATATTTGGGGCAAATTATTATGATATTGGTAAAGTTCTATTGATTTTAACAATATGCGTACACTTCACCATGATGTGTATAGTGTTATTTCCCTCCAATGTCCTAAGAACATCATAGAAATGATAATGTAAGATGTGAGGTATACAATATTAGCACCTACATAATGATGTAATTCTTAAAAAGGACATATACATTTAGTCAAGTTCTTTGTTCTATTTATAAATAAACAAGTCCAATTATCATAGTTTAAAATTATTTCCATAACATGCAATATTATTTATGAAATTTTTGACATAGCACTCATCTTATCCATATCCAATTTTTAAGTGATCATAAATAAGTCTTTATATATATATGGATTAATGGAAACCATCAAATTAATAATTAGATCAACATCAACATATCATTATAATATATCATTATTTAGGGTGAATTATTATGATATTGGTAATGTTCTATGGATTATAACAATATATGCATACTTCACCGAGATGTGTACAATATTACTTTCCTCCAATATCTTGAGAATGTCATAGGAATAATAATGTAAGATGCAAGGTACATGATATTAGCACGTACATAATGATGTAATTCTTAAAGAGGACATATACATTTAGTCAAGTTCTTCGTTCTATTTGTAAATAAACTTGTCCAATTATCACAATTTAAAATTATTCCCACGATATACAATATTATTTATGAAATTTTTGACATAGCTTGTGTTATTCATATCCAACTTTTAAGTGATTGTATATACATCTATATATATAATGGATTAATGGAAAACATCAAATTATTAATTAGATCAACATCTAAATATCGTTATAATATATCACTATTTAGGGTGAAATATTATGATATTAGTAATGTTCTATGGATTATAACAATATGCACATATTTCATCGAGATATGTACAATGTTATTTCTCTCCAATGTCCTAAGATTGTCATAGAAATAATAATGTAAGATGCGAGGTAAATGATATTTACACCTACTTAAATATGAAATTCTTAAAAAAGTCATGTACATTTGGTCAAGTTATTCGTTCTATTTATAAATAAATATGTGTGAACATCACATTATAAAATTATTTTTGCGAAATACATAATTATTTATCGAATTTTTTCTATGCAATATTTACGATACATACATAAATTATAAATATTAAGCAGATTATAATTTCCTTACTACATTAATGTAGCATAATTAGCCCAAATTGCTATAATATTTTAAAAGACATAATACAAAATAATCCAACCCCATGTTAAACTTCATCATCACTCTCATATACATTAGTCCTCTTTTGCAGACCATGATTCCATTAATGGAAACATACATTGAGTCGCATTTCTTTTATGAACTCTTGCTTCACATTACGGACAGAGAGGTCACGTGTTAGGGAGCACTCTATCAACTTCAAAACAAATGTTCTACAATTACAACAGCATTCCATACAAAGACATTCGTCAGTTGGATTCCTATAAGTATTACATCGAAAGAAATAAAGAATGAAGACTATGTGTTCTTACCTTAACAGTTGAGGATAAGAATCCTTGGAATAAGAGACTTTCATATTCTTTTCTATGTATTTTCCAAACTTTGTTATATTATCAAAAAAGTTAACGTATGCCAATCCTTTAGGAAGCATTTCTACAACAGTCGGTCCCATTCTAAGCCTCGTTTGTTTATGCATAGCATTGTACAAAGAGTCAATCACTTCAATTCTCCATCCTGCGAAGTTGACTCTTAATAGGAACTAGTGAAAACCGTCTCATTGGTAGGGATATATATTTTGTCAACAACAACAATAGCCTTTCCATATTTGAGATCACCATTCATAAATCTAGTAAGAGTCTCAGGGAGGATCCACACATTGTTAGAATCGATATCATTTTTGTAGGTATCATAATCTTCTTTGAACACCCATCTAATGTTACAATCTGCACATGTCACTCACTGTTCCATCTCCATTACACAGAAGGCCTGCTTTTGTCTGATGTGGTATCATGTAATATTCATCTCCCGCAACCAAAGTAAATAACATCACCTATTCCTAATCAAAATATATATTCATATAATAATATGTAGTTCATATAATAATTATTACGCACAATGTCCTGCATCCAAGCATCTGGCATTCAAATGCGAAACCAAAACTTTGATGTCTATGCCCATTGCATTGTGAAATCAACTTGTTCATCTTCAGGCAACACGTGGGAATCTTGCTTACAATTTTCCCTAAAATGCATTATTTAAATCACGAATTATAGCTTCAGTAATATGAGATCATGTAAAATGTATTTATAAATAAGTATGGTGATATCAAGTGATGCTTATAATGTTACATTTGTGATGTAGGTTTTCCACCATTCTTCAAATAACTTCAAGTCAAGGTCAACGGGGACATGCATTGGGTCCATGGGAAGAATAAGACATTATCATTTGCAACTCAGTAAGCTTCTGACATGATACTAAAACTTACTCATTCTTTTTCGCCTACTTAAAGGATTAGGTAGTATTTTGGGTTTGGAACATGCTCCCTCTTACCACGTTCTACTCGATACTCGGTTCCAGTGAGACTAACAATTGAAATACTTGTCTCATCACCTTTGATTGTAGGCACAACTTTCTTGGGAGATTCTGTTTCTATCTTCCTAAAATAATAACAAACTATATCAGTAAGAAAGTTTAGAAGCATACATAATTGGGTAAGGATATAAATGATAAAGCACATAATATATTTTAAATTAGAATACTTACACTTTAACAAATGCATGTTGTGGGGTAACAACATCACTAACTGTATATTTATCCTTGAATGCAATAATTCTTGCTTCCATTTCTTTATCTCTTTCCTCAAGTTTCAAATTCTTTTTTACAAGTTCATTATAACCTTTGATAAGTTTAGCATTCTATTGTAGAAACTCAATATTTTTATTTTCAAGCACTTTAAGTTGTTCTTTAAAAATCTTTGTGGGTTCTTCAATGATAGAATGAAGCTCATCATATTTACTCTCTAAAACATCTAGCCGTTGCAAAGCATCGACTTTATTAAAATCCTTCAATGGGTAGCATACATTAATATTCTATTTAATTTTTCATCATACCACAAGAACATGGCAAATATATTTTATATTTACCTAACTTTTGGTTCTTTCTTTGAAGGGGACAAGGTGCTCTCACTAAAAGAAAAATGTTAATTAGTGATGGATTTTGCGATAAATATATATTAGTGCTAAATCTGGTACCACCAATTGGCGCCTTGAATTTAGCGACGAACTAGAGATATTCGTTGTTAAATTCATCGATAATAATAGCGCCAAATGTTGGGGCCAAGAATTTAGCGAAGAACTTAAAATTTTCATCTTTAAAAAATAGTGATGGAAGAAAACTTTTGCTAATAAATTAAGTTATTTAATTTTAAAATATAAAAAAATAATTAGAGACGGGAATTGTCAGTCGCTAAAACATAAAATAAATTAATTAAAAAAGGAAACAAAATAGAGACGGATGCTGGTATTAAATATTCTAAAAAATATTTCATCGCTAAAACTTAAAATAAATTAATTAAAAAAGGAAAAAAAATAGCGATGGATGCTAGTATTAAATATTCTAAAAATATGGGAGGGATTTCATGGCGGGCTTTTAGCGGCAGATCATATTTTGTCGCTAATGTTGAATACTACATGTTCAATTGATATATATATATACACAATTTAGTAAGTTGGTTCATTTCAATATAACTTGTAACAGCCGTAACGTTATTAAAATATAATTAAATAAACAATTTTGTGGTTAAGTGAGAGGTTGGAAGTAGGAAATATGGAATGTATATTATAGATATAAAAGAAATATACCCAAAATATAAATGCCACTAAAAAATAAAAAGTCAAAAGTAAAATGGTAAAAAGAAAAAAGATAAAATAATAAAATAATAATAATTATTTAATTAAATAATTCAAAATTAAAATAATTTTTAATGGAAGATGAAAATTGGAATTTTTAAAATAAATAAATAGATAATTAATTAAAATAATAATTTATTATATATATGAATAGAAATATATATAGGATTTGGTTGGGTTCTGGACTCAAAAATTGGATTTAATTTGGGTACTTGGACCCGAGAATGGGTACTTGGATCTGGTGCGCGCGAGCTATCCTAGAAGAAGAAGCCACACCATTTTGGCACTCTTGACTTTGATGTCCACCCCCACACCATTCACAAGACATCACTTGCATTACTTTCCCAGAAGAAGAAGCCAAAGAATCAAATTTTTTATTCAATGCTTCTAATTGGGCTGTCAAAGCCACCACAGTATCTAATTGGTGTGAACCCATGACTTTCAGCTTTCCTTGCTCCCTTGGGGCTTGCCACTGATAATTGGTGATAGCCATGTCTTCAATTAAATCCCTTGCTTGTTCAGGTATCTTGTTGTTTATGGTACCACCAGCTGCTGCATTAATGGATTGCTTACTTACATAATTCAACCCATTGTAAAATGTTTGAATTTGAAGCCATAGTGGAAGTCCATGATGAGGACACCTTCTCAACAAATCTTTAAATCTTTCCCAGGCATCATAAAGGGTCTCACCATCTTGCTGCAGAAAGGATGAGATATCATTCCTTAACTTAGCAGTTTTGGACGGTGGGAAGTATTTTTCTAGGAATTTCTCTGCCAACTGACCCCATGTGGTGAAGGTTCCTGGAGAAAAAGATTTCAGCCACTTCTTTGGTCTATCTCTAAGGGAAAATGGGAATAACCTCAGCCTAATTGCATCCTCTGAGACATTATTTATCTTGAATGTGTCACATATCTCCAGAAAATTCTCAATATGTGCATTAGGATCTTCATCAAGAAACCCATCAAACTGACAAGTCTGCTGCACCATTTGAATTATATTTGCTTTTATTTCGAAGTTGTTTGCAGCAACTGTCGGCCTCTGGATACTAGATTCAGCTCCATTGAGATTGGGCTTAGCAAACTCCTGCATTGTTCTTGGCTCAGCTCCTTCCATCACTTCAAACTCTTCTTCTTCTTCTACTATTTCCAGATTTATTTCTGTTTCTGTGTCTTCCAAAACTGCCTCCTCTTCTTCCTTTCGCTTTCTCCTTAATGTTCTTTCTAGCTCTGGATCTAATTCAAACAGTTGGGATGAGTTACCTCTGGTCATAAACGGGAGGAAATACCTAAAAATAAGCAAGAACCAATGTTAAAAACAAATAAAAATAAAACTAAATCAACAGTCTTAATTATATTACTAATATTGAAACCGTTGTCCCCGGCAACGGCGCCAAAAACTTGGTGCGCGCAAGCTACGCTATAGCAATACCACAAGTGCACGGGTTGACCAAGTAATAAAGTGGTGAGTGAGTTATCGTTCTACTGAGGACAAAGTCAAGTACTAGTGCAAATCTTAACCGTTGTTTAGCAAATCAATAGGTTTGTGATGTGGTGTTTTTAAAAACAATTAATCTAATGACTGAAAGTAAAGGGAAATTAAATGTTGAGCAAAAAGGATTGATGGTAATAAAACTATCCAGATATTGAATCCCTTTAGCCTCAATGATATTTATGAACATCAATTCAGCTAAATCATTTAATATAGTTGAGTTGGCATTCCTCTAACTTAGACTAAAACCTCTCTCGAGTGAATTAATCCCTAATCACTAAGTAGAGTGTCAGAATCTCTTCTCAAACACAATTAATTAGATCTTGCATCAAGAACAAGGAACTATAAACCAAAGGATCTTGTAAGTCTATCTCTAGTACTCCAATCAATCCTCAACCCTTATGAGTATTCAATTCATATCAAGCTTTCTCAAGTCAATAATATGAAAATTGCAACCAATCAATAAGCATGCTATTATCAATTGGAAATAGATCATTATGTATCATAAGAATAAAACTACTCAATCAAATGATTCAACTAAATATAATTATTCAATCCATACAAATAAGCTAGGGTTCATCAATATCTAGATAGAGAATGAATTAGTTCATATTCAAAACCAGAAAAACAGAATAAGAAAAATGAATAAAAGAAACCAAACAATCCATGGCGAATAATTTGAATTTCTTCACTTCAATCCTTGATTCTTGATTTAGATCTTGTTTAGAGTATGTTTTCACCCTCAATCTCAGCTCCAAAACTCTCCTCTTTGCTTTAGAAGTCGGCTCTAGGTTATAAAATATGAAATTCGGATCCTTAATTTGTGCTTCAGCGCAGCTTTTATAGTGTAGATAATTTCGCCTGACACGTGTCATTGCCACTGGGCGTGTCATTGCCACTGAGATTTTGAACATAAGGCACGTCCAGTGACACACCCATGTCATTGGGCGTGTCACAGGCAGCATCAAGGGCACGTCCATTGACACGCCCATGTCCATGGGCGTGTCCATCGATGAATTTTGCTCTTTTCTTCTACTTTCATTCGTAAATCCTCCGAAATGACCATAAGCCTCAAAATATAGAGAATTCCTGAAATTAACCCTAAAATACACTTTGAAAAAACAAATTAAACTCAATTGGATAATAATCATATTAAGAAATAGGAATAAAATATCATCAATTGTGTACTTATCAGGATCCAAGACTTAATTTGATTTAGGTACTTAGACCCGGGACTGGATTTAATTTGGATACTTAGACTCAGGACTGGTACTTGGACTCGAGACTAGATTTGATTTGGGTACTTGGTCCCGAAACTACATTTAACTGACCTTATATTAGTTTAGAGTTTTGGCTTTCTTCTAGCCATCAATTTTAGCTCTTCTAGCTGACTGGCCTTCTGTCAATTGAGAGTTCTAGCTTTCTTCTAGCCAGTTGTTTCATTCTTCAATTGATTGTGGGTCTTCACCCTTTAAAGTGGATCTTCATTCTCGAACTTTGGGCCTTCACCCTTCAAATTGGATCTTCATCCTTTGGACATCGGGTCTTCACCCTTCAAAATGGATCTTCATCCTTGGACATCAGGTCTTCACCCTTCAAAATGGATCTTCATCCTTGGATATTGGGTCTTCACCTTTCAAAATGGATCTTCATCCTTGGACATCGAGTCTTCGCCCTTCAAAATGGATCTTCATCATTTGGACATCGGGTCTTCACCCTTCAAAATAGATCTTCATCCTTGGATATTGGGTCTTCACCCTTCAAAATGGATCTTCATCCTTGGACATCGGGTCTTCACCCTTTAAAATGGATCTTCATCCTTGGAGATTGTCTTGCATTGACTTCAGCTTTTCTAGTTGGACTGATCTTTTGTCTTTTTGCATCTTCAATCTTTTGGGGTTCTTTCTTTCTTCTTGTTTTCTTCTTTTTATTCTTCCTTTTGCAAAAAATTTAGTTATTTTTTAGCTAGTCTTCATATCATTTATTTGTCCCCTGCATGGAAAAATATTGAAAGTGAGTCTAAAAATATTTTATACATGCATAAACTCAAAATTAAAAGGAGAAACTTTGCCCCTATGTAGGGTCAAACTAATAATTTTTTTTTCTTTTTTTTTGCATGCTCTAATTGATGATTGTGTCATCTAGTTCCTTGCATAAGCACGCATCTCCATTTTTGTAAAGAGACTGGATCTTCCTCATGTAATTTGCCTTTCATGCCCCCTGATTCCATATCTGCTTCATGATTGCTTCATAGAGTATCTAATATTCCCTTTTACAAAGAATAGACAATGCAAGAAGAAAAAAATGCATTGTGATATGCTTATGTATGCATGATATTTCTGAATAATACTTACAGTGGTTCTATTGACTAACAAACTGAGGTAATCAACTGAAGTGCTCCTATGGATTCCTTCCTTATGCTCGTTCAGGTATTGGAAGGGCAGAGGACTTCACATTTATGGCTTTTATCTTCTAGATGTAGAAAGTATGAGTAGCAAGGGCCCAACAGGGTTAGAGACATGAGAGACATCTATTTCAATACATTTGGTTGCCAACTTCTTCAAGGCATAACCTTGAAAGTGATCCTACTTTTGCCCAATATATCTTCTGAAATTTGACAGTACAACATACTAACCTAAACTTGAAGGCTGGTGCAACAAGAAAATAATATTTTTATTTATTTTTTTAAAATCAAATGTTTACTTTGTCAAATCAGTGTCATTGTACTTCGGGACTCAAATTTCCAAATTAACAAATCTATAACATAACAACCCTAGTTACCATACTAAACCTAGAAATCATTTTCATTTAAGTAAGAAACATTGCATTTTAGATAGATAGGCACATACACATTACTTGGCCAAAGGTCTCATTGAATTTAAATATTGTCTATCTCATACACATGCTTATTAAAACTATTTCCACTAATAGACTCTACCTACCAAGAGAGATCAACAGGTCTATAATAGGCTTGAAATGGGATATGGGTTAAGCAAAGGCTATTTTGAGATTAGAGCTAATGTAACATTATGGAAAAACCTTCACACTACAAACTTTCTAGTGGAACCATATCACTTTTATCTTCTGACTTCATGAAATTACAAAGCTTGAATATCCTTCCTTCTTCTTTGCAGAAATCTAGTTCTAATTAGTACTATCTTGATCTTTGACCAACCTTTTTCTTCCTCTTTCATTTTGTCCTTTTCCCTTGTAGAATATCGAGTCTAAGACTTTCAAGATTGTGGACCCAGAGCTATGATGGATAAAATAAAAGATGGTCTTTCCCCTATGTATTTGAGTCTTTGGCTAGACTGGACCAATTCAAGTTAATCATCCTCGTAAACTAGCTGGAAGTTTTCTACTTGCTTTAGGTAAAAAGAGCTTTGTTGGATTTCTAAATGGTCCTTTTGGGTTAACTGCCCCTTTTGGGGTTTTTTTCTTTCTTTTTTTTTTCTTTCTTTTCTTTATCTTTTTCTCTTTTTTTTGGGTCCTAGCTCTAAGAGAGTTGTACCATTTTATGCTTCTGACTATGGATGAATGGAGTAGGATGAGTTTGTTTCAATGAGGATGAACCCTTTGCTATCCTGATGTTATAGATTTGAGATATTAGGTCTAGTTCAGATAAACTTCAATAGACTTTTCCTCGATCTTCTTTCCCCTTGGTAATTCAGTGATCATCAGACTTGTTATAAGTGTCAGAAAATCTCAAGGTAGGTTATTGGGTTCATAAGCTAATGAAAAGCAAGCTAAATTTTATGAAGGCTCAAAAGGGACCAACTAGGGATTGATGTTAATAGGGCAAATACTAGTTCTTGGCTAAATAAGCAGAGTTTAATTTCATCTCGATAGTTCATCAAAGTGTGTTCTAAGATGGACTAGGACCTAGACAAAGGTCATTATGCAGGAGCCCTCTCTAAGTAAGTATGCACAGCTCAATGCTATAGAATAATTTCCTCAGCTAGTAAAGTCATTCAAATCATGATGCATAGATATGTTAATTTATAAATATCAACCTAGATTCATCATTGGTTGAACACTAAAATGTCAAAAACTAACAAATTATATATGCAACAAAAGTAATTTATTGAAACCATCTTAATTTGAAAAACATAAGTGTTCCAAATAAGTACTAAAGAAAGCAAAATAAAATGAGCAACACATCAAGCGAAGGGAGGTTTATTGAATGAAATTTCTCCTTACTTCACATCTTCAATACTCCCATCTTGAAAGGAGAATAAGATAAAATCTTCCTCCAATCCTCCTCCTACCATGAAGGTTGTTGGCGGTGGTACTCTTCCAAATTTAGGCAAAGGATTATTCTTTGTGCTAGGCTTATCAGGCTCACTTAGCTTACCATTGTTGATCAGATCTTGGATCTCATGCTTCAATCGAGTACATCTATTTGTCTCATGTCCTTGTGTCTGATGAAATGGACAAAAACTTTGGTATCAAAGTTTGGTGGTAAAGAATTCGGCAAGGGTCGAGGAGCCAATGGTTGTAACAACTCTTTCTTCTGCAGCTTGTTGAAAACCCAAGACAGTGGTTTTCCCAATTTTGAAAAGTGTCTTCTATTTTCTTGACTAGTTACATTAACGTCGACTTCCTTCTATGTACTTTGATTGCCAAATTGATAATTCCTTCTTGATAAAAAATGGTTTTTCTCACTTTTCCATTCTTCTATTTGCAGGCCAGCTTGAAGAGGATCTTTGAAATCCCTTATAAGTGTGTGAGACAGCCTCTCACGGAGGTTGGGTAGGACGCCTCTAACTATCATCCTAATCTTGTCAGACTCATTAGGCCTCTTTTTGAGAAGTGCAACCTTATTTTTCCATCTCTTCACATAATCAACAAAACTTATAATAGAAAAACCCTTCACAAACCAACTATAATAACCTGCAAAACCTAGAAAACTTCTAACCTCTGTCACAGTCTTAGGTGAACTCTAATTCAGGATAGCCTCAACTTTACTCAGATCAACTCTAATACCCTCTGCTGATATCACATGACCGAGAAAAGTTACCTGATCAAGCCAGAACTCACACTTAGACAACTTAGCATACAACTATTTCTCCTTCAAAGTCTGCAATACAATTTGTAGATGTCTATCATGATCCTCCTCATTACACGAATACACCAAAATATCATCAATGAAGACCACCACAAACTGATCTAAGTATGGTCTAAATAGTCTGTTCATCAAATCCATAAACGCTGCTGGTGCATTCATCAATTCAAAGGGCATCACCAGAAACTCATAACGGCCATACCTCGTGCGAAAAGCTTTTTTAGGTACATCTACATTTCTAACTCTCAACTGATGGTATCCTGATCTTAGATCAATCTTAGAGAATACTACTGCTCCATTCAATTGATCAAAGATATCATCTATCTGAGGTAATGGATACTTATTCTTAATGGTCACTTTATTCAATTGCCTATAATCAATACATAATCTCAAAGTGTCATCCTTATTTTTCACAAACTAAATAGGTGCTCCCCATGGAGACACACTAGGGCAAATAAATCATTTATCAAGCAACTCTTATAATTGCACCATCAATTCCTTCAATTTTGCAGGTGTCATTCGATAAGAGGTAATAGAGATAGGAGTGGTACCGGGTAACAAATCAATAACAAACTTCACCTCTCTCTCAGGAGGCACCCCTGGCAACTCATCAGGAAAAACATCAGGAAATTCAACAACTATAGGCATACTGTCAAGCTGGTATCCCATTACTCTGGTATCTACAACATGAGCAAGATAAGCCTCACATCCCTTTAGAATCATCCTCCTAGCTGAAACAACTGAAATAAAGATGGATGAAAGGTGTTTATGCTCACTAGATATCACCACATTTCTACTATCACGTGTTCTCAGGATAACACATTTTCGCTGATAGTCTACCACAATACCATGCCTGAATAACCAATCCATGCCTAGAATCAAATCATACCCCTTAAAATGCATCTCAATCAGGTCACTAAGAAATTTCTCATCCTGAACAATGACTGGACTATCTCAGTGCACCCTGCTAAACACAACACTATGTCCTAAAAGATTTGTAACCAAAACATCAATTCCTAGGGACTCAGAATGCAAATCACTCACAGGCAATATGGATGCACTAATGTATGAATGAGTCAACCTAGGGTCTATCAATACATGAACTGAAGTACCAAATAAAATAAAAGTACCGGCTATCACAACTGAAGCATCTGGCAGCCTCTGCATCACATAAACCCGATGTGATGGTCCTGCATCCTCTGGTCGACTTCCTACTGAAGAACCTCCTCTCTGACCAAACCATGATTGGCCACCTCTGCTAAAACCTCTGTCACCATGACCCCCTCTGACACTAGGTCTAGAAAATATTGTATTTATCTATCTATCATCTGGTGGCTCTGGATAATTTCTAATAAAATGATCTAGGGATCCACATCTGTAACACACTGCTGGTGCACCTATCCTCCAGCAAACACCTCCATGTGTTCTACCATAATGAACACAGGTAGGTGGAGTAGACCTCTGAGTCACTAGAGTCAGAGCACTAGCCACTGAGGCTGCAGGTCTCTGTCTCTACTGTTATTCTAACCTGCCAGGTTATCCCTGACTCCTACTGAACCTCTAAAGATATCCCCATCTATAACACCCTTATATCCAATATAAGTAAACTACATACACCCAACATATGTAATATACGAATATATGATACAAGAATGTCACAACTCATTTTAACAAAATAAATCTTTACTTATAAATCTTTATAAACTTAAATCATTTAATTGATATCATATAAATAATAGATGAAAATATTACTTGCTAAAATACATATATAACTTCATTACCAAAGGTTTATCCAAAACATTTTTGATAGTTTGCGGAATATACATCAAAACATAACATAATATACATGAAATTAATATGTACAAAAATATAAAATATATACACGTTGACAGTTTGTCTCTGATCTTGATGTCCAACAATCAACTCTACACTCAAGATCTCAAGCCTAGACTCGACTCGGTCTAGACGAACTCGGATCTACCCTGTCACCTGCGTGATGAATCACAATCACGCTAAGCCAAAAGCCTAGTGATACAAACTTTGATAACAATATAGTTCAAATGCAATGCCAATGTACAATACATAAGGATATTATATCTCATAACATTATATCTTAATATATTGCTCAACTATTCCACAATTCATAATTCACGTAAAAACAAACACAAGCATGGGCCCAAAAGAATCCAATATGCTATTCAAATTCTAGAGTTACTGCTTTGGTCCAAGATGACACCATGTGTCTAGCCCCAAAAGCAAATCATAATCACAATGAGGATTACCTCATATGTAACATCCCAACTAGGCTTCAAGGACTATGCCCAACTCAGCTTCAAGGGTCTACTACATCATGTAACAACCTAACTAGGCTTCAAGGACCAAGCCCAACCCAGCTTCAAGGGACTGTTATGTCTTAGGCATGCCGCTAAACACAAAACTCTGAAAATTGAATAACATACTAGGCACACAATTCTTTCATAATTCCATTATCAAATCCTTTCTCATTTTCTCATGATCAAACTAGGCACAATGCCTCAAATATCTCACTTATATCAATATAGCCATTACTAATGACTTTACATACCATCTTTAATGTACACACAACAAATTGCATTACCCATACATTTTGGGTCATTATCATATTTTATACTTAGTTCACATTATACAAATCATAGCATATTACTCATGCACCAACAATGTAGTAAGTAACTTAACACATTTTCCAACCAAATGTGTTAAGTCTCAATGTCATGTAAATATAAGCAATTTGTAACACCCCATCTTAGCCTACGTTTATAGACCAAGATGGACTGTTATCTCATGGTGGTTGTGTCTTAATATTTTACTTACCAATTTTAAGTGCAGATTTTAAAAAATTTTGCCATAACCTCCCCTAAAAATGGAGGTCCCAAGAATCGACAAAAATAATTTTTCTTATTTTTGAAAAATATTTTGTTTCACAATTCAATACAAGCACACTCCCAATAATCCACCCTTATAACCTCAACTACAAATCCTACAAATAATTATTTCTTCAATTTTCTCCAAATCTAGCTACATGAACCCTAATTTCAATATCTTAAATTAACCATTAATCCATGAAATTAAAATTAAAGATAGATTTCTCTTACCTTATAATCTTGTTTGTCACCAAACTCTTTAAACCAAAAGCCTTAAACTTTGGAAAAATCACCTCCTTCTTCCTTCTCTTATGGTTTGGATGAATTCACCATGCAAGAGAGGGCTTTTATACTTTCTTTCCTTAGCTTATTTTGATCCAAATGGCAGCCATAAGTGGTGAATAGATGTTGACTTCCAATTGGTACACCTTATAGCAAAAATGGCCACTTTTAATTGGTCCATTTGCCTTCTTCCAATTGGTACACCTTATAGCAAAAATGACCACTTTTAATTGGTCCATTTGCCTTCTTCCAATTGGTACACCTTATAGCAAAAATGGCCACTTTTAATTGGTCCATTTTCCTTCTTCCAATTGGTGCATCTTATAGCAAAAATGGCCACTTTTAATTGGTCCATTTGCCTTCTTCCAATTGGTACACCTTATAGCAAAATGGCCACTTTTAATTGGTCCACTTGCCTTCTTCTTTTATCTATTTATTTAGCAAGCCATTAAGCTTTATTTTATTCATATTTTGACCCCTCAACTTTCTTGTGTTGTAATTTTATAGTCTAGGGTGTGAAAATATCAAAATACCCTCCAGCGATTAATCGATTGTAACTTTTAAACCGTGCGTTTTCGGGAAAAATTGAAATCCACGGTTATGACCCGATTAATCTCTAGAATATTCTTCCGGGGTCGGATATGGACACTATTAATAACTTCTGACTCTTAATTTTTAAGTTTACATAGTTGCCCCTAACTTTTGAGAAATTCTCACTTAGGTCCTTTTGATATCCCTTCCTGACCTTGCTGTCTTTATTTATTAATATATTTTTACTCACAACTCCAAATTAATTAATTCTTATTCCCACTGAAACTAGACATCCGGGGCTATATTGTGTCAAAAGTTTAGGTCGATCCAAGATATATCTGATTTTTGACGGTCCTTTGAAGTCAAGCCTACTATGCTGTCCTGAGGCAGCTTGCACATTGTCTACTAAATCTATCATATCTTATTCTGTACAACTCCAAATTGCGTAATTTCTAGTTATACATCTAGATAAGACACAAATAAACAATTAAGTCTTCTTTGAGACTCTCTAATTCTATCATTAACTTGGATGAAATTCGAGTTCAAGTTATAGGTCATGTTCTAAACTCCTTTGTTCTAAGCCTAAATCATATCCTATGTCTGTTTCTTACCAATCTGTAATTCGGGATGTTACACAATTATTCAAAGTTTGTACTTACCTCTAAAAGCAACAAACACCACTTTCAACCTCTTCTTTCAAGATATCCCTCAACACTTGGACTGGGGTAACTCAAGTCTCTTCAAAGCCTAAACCAAATGTGATTATAAATAATCACTTAGTGATACACTTATAGGTATAAACAAAACCTCTCAACACAGGGATAAGATACACAAAGGAAAATAAGGAAAAGAACTATCTAGGGCAAACTCTACACATGACACGCTCAAAAACACGGGCATGTCAATGACCATGCCCTAAACCCATAACACAGAAGCTTTGACACGCTCAGTAACATGGGCGTGTCAATGACGGTGTCCTAAGCTCTGTATTACAGCAAATAAGACACGTCTAGAGACATGAGCGTGTCCCTGCCCATGCCAAAACTCCTACAACATAGTAGATGTGACACGCTTAGTGACATGGGCATGTCACTACATGTGTCACCAACACTGAAAATAGAACCATCGATACGCCCAAAGATATGGCCGTGTCACCGGGTGTGTCAGGCCAAAAATCCTAATATCAACACATAATTGTCACATTCAAAATTATCTTTCTTTACCCTTTTTAACTCTATTCAAACCCAACTAAATTCATCATTACACAGCAAAATAGTTGTATAAACATCAAAGAAACTCAATTAAAAGTAAAAATATACAGTTACAACCATGACTTCACAACTCAAAAGTTACAGAACCCAATACTCTTATTCTTTTCACCAAACTTAACCATATCCTCAATCCAACCCTAATTTCATAGTTAACTAGCCAAAAGAACTTCAAACATACCAATATCAACCATTAACACATACTACACCAAACATCCAATTAACACATATACAAACTTCCATAGAAAATCAAGGAATTAAGTTGGAAACTTACCAAATATGGAGAAAATCCTCAAAACTAAAACTTGAACAATTGAAATCCTTCAATTACTTGAGTTAGCAAGAAGCAAATTTCTCTTTTCCTTTGATGGAGGTAGCCAGCTTCAATGGAGAAAGAAGAAGATGAAGATAATCACCAACGCCTCTTTATCCAACTAATCTCCTTTACAACCACACAATTATCCAACTTTCACTCTCCACCAAGTAAAAACATATTACTTAATGAATACATAAAAATCATCTTCCACTAACCACTTAATTAATATTTTAATAATTAAAATAACATTTGACCCATATAAAAATGTTGACTTGTATATATTATGTATATCTACATATATATATCATATACACATTTTTCTTTTTTTTCACTTAATTATATATATATATTTAAATCATTTAATTAATTTTCAAAAATTAAGATTTTTAAAATTTTGGGATATTACGCCATCGGCCTCTCTTCTATGATGAATACCCTGCCTCACCCTGGGGTCTCCTAGTTCTACTCTCATCTACTCTGGTTGCTTCTGCAAGTCCCTGTGCCCTCTCTACACTCCTGGTAGCTGCAACCAATTGAGAAAAATCATGATATCGGGAACCTGCCACAAAACACATGATAGAGGGTCTCAACCCCTCCTCAAACCTCCGTCATCTATCAAACTCATCTGATATAATCCCTCTAGCATACTGGCTCAACCTGATGAACTCAATCTCATACTCAGTTACTGTCCCGATATCCTGCCTCAAACTCAAGAACTCCATCTTCTTAGCATCCTTATACTCCCTCTGAGTATACTTCTTCTCTAATTCCAGTAGGAAATCAAGATAGGTCAAAACTGGTGGATCAGCCGTACCATGGGGAACCGTCTTCCACCACTCATAGGGATCACCCTGCATAAGTGATCTAGCATAATCAAACTTCTCCTCTGAACTAGCCTGCAGCTGAATGAATACCCTCTGGACTCTGTCCAGCCACTGCTCTGCTACAGTAGGGTCTACGATGCTAACAAAATATGTGGCTCCAAATTTCCTCAGCTTGTCATACTTTTGTGTTTGTAACTGCTGCTGCGACTGCAATTGTGGTGGCGGCTGCGGCTGCTGAACTGGAGCCTGCCTCAACAGCTCCACCATATGTCATATCCAGCCCAGTGGAATCTCCTCAATTGCTGGACCAAAAGGCATAGAAGCAGATGCCTCACCAGCAGACGCCTCACCAGCAGACTCAACACCAGCTCCAACTCTACCCTCATCAGGAGCTACACTCTCTACACTACCCTCAGCAGACTGATGAGTCTGAGACGCCATAATCACCTATTTCTGCAAATACAGTAGAAATAGTCACATCATAAATCACAAAATGCCAGTGTCTAAGCATGTATCACAATTAAAAATAATATTTAAAATCCTCATTTTCTCTCTCTAACATCCCAGCTAGGTCGAGAACCTCAAACTTAGCCTCTGATATCAAAATAAATGTAACACACTTATACCCCATATACATATAATACACACACATTCAGTATATGTAAAATACGCATATACGGTATAAAAATGTCACAACCCTATTTAATAAAAATTTTCATATTTTCCATTTCTCAAAACATTTATAAATATATACATCATAATATATAAAGTTTCACATTACTTAGATATACAAAATCTTCTTGATAAATTATAGTATATGTATTTATACTCCAAAAACATAATATTAAAAAGTACTATAACATAAAATATATATACATGCTGGCAAAATGGCTCTGTTCTTGATGTAGCAACACACGCTAGTCTCAACCAACACAAGCCTAGACCCAATCTGGTCTAGTAGAACTCTCCTGCTCTACCAGATTATCCCTGTCACCTATGCGATGAGTTACATTTGTACTAAGCCATAGGCCTAGTGGTACAAACTTTGACAATAACAAAACTCGAAAACAATGCCAATGCATAATGTTCATATGATATGCCACCATATGACAATCAAGATCACTTTTGGATATATGCTTTCATCACTTAATATTTCACACAAACACATACACATGCATAGGCCCAAACAACTAATACATAATTCAAATCTCAGAGTTACTATTTTGGTCCATAATGACACCATGTGCCTAGCCCCCCGAAGGTAAAGTTTTTAATGTAACAACCCAACCAGGCCTGAGCTTATGACCCAGTCTTTTCACCCAGCCTAGCTTCAAGAGCCTGCTACGGTCTGTTTCTGAGGCTTATGACCCAGTGTTTTCACCTTACACAATTTCATAGTGATGCCAAGCGTCTAGCCCTAAAGGCAAATATAGGTATGCCTCCAAACACAGAACTCTTAAATTTAAATAACATACTAGGCATACAATTAATTCATATTTTTCATTCGAAGTTTTGTTCTTATTTTCCCATTTTTCTCATCCATATCAATGTTATTTCATTTCAACATTTCATCACATCATAGGATATTTCATAATGAAACCACATTACCCAAACACCATAGGTCATTTTCACATTTTACACATATTTCACATTCTATTCAATCTAGTCATTAATAATGGCTTTTCATAATGCATAATAATGCATACATAGCAATTCACATGTCTTAGCACCATGTTCATGAATACTTAATGTGTCAAGTAGATTAACATATTTTTCATCCAAAATGTTTTAGGCCAAATGTAATGCAATCACATTCCATTTATCAAGAGTTTGTACATACCTTAGGAAACGCTCCAAAATAAGCTTTAAAACTCCCTCCAACCTTCTCTTTCAAGTTTTCCTTCAACACTAGGGTTGGGTAAACTACTTCCTTTCAATGCCCATACCAAATGTGATCATAAACAACCATTTAATATCACATTCTAAGGCATTCTCAACATCAAACCATTTAAATAGGAATTACAAATGAAAGGTAAAGAAAAAAGTTATCCTCAAGTAACATGTCCAATAACACGGGTGTGTTAATGACTGTGTCATTAACTCACTCATTCAGAAGCATTGACAAGTCCAATGACATGGGCGTGTCATTGCCCGTGTTATTCATTCTGCCTCATTGAAACTTTGACATGCTCAACAACAAGGGCATGGTCATGGTCATTTCAATTATTTTGCCTTACAGAAACTACGACACGCTTAGAGACATGGCCGTGTTAATGGTCATGTCATCAATGTTGAACTCACCGCCGTTGACAAGCCCAACGACATGGCCGTGTCACTGGCCATGTCAGGCAAAATTTGCATTTCGTACACTTAACCATTTCAATACAACCACTTCCAAACTCAACTTAAATTCAATCATTTCTTTTATCCAACCATAAAATCACTATTAACTACTCACAACAACTTCATACTTGCCCAAATAAGCAGTTATATCATGCTAATATACAAATCCCAAAATCCAAATTTCATGTTCTTCCATAGAATTCCAAAGAAAACTTAAAAAATGATAGAGGAACTCACCAATTGATGAAGAATCCTCAAAAACTCCACTTGAATCCTTGAAATCCCTTGTAAAATTGGTATATGGATGAAGAAAGCTCTCCTAGCCTCTCTCTCTCTCTCTCTCTCTCTCTCTCAAGCTCATGTTCAAAGGAACAAAGAAGAAGAAGAAGAAGAAGCAAATATCATATTCTCTTTCTTTCCATCCTTATTTATGTATATTTATTAATTTATATTTTAACTTTTATTCTTTTTATATGTATATGTTAGGTATATGTATATATCATATTTACTTCAATTATATTTCAAATATACATTTTACTCTTTCACTTAAAATCATTTCATTTTCCATTCAAATCATTTATTTAATTTATCCAAATTTAATTTTAATTTATTTTCTTTAACTTTCCAAAAATTAGGGGTATTACAATTCTTTCCCCCCCTGAGAAAATTTCATCTGCAAAATTATCTGCTATCAACTCTGGAATAATTGAGGATACTGACTCTGCAACAGTTGTTCAATCTCCTATGTTGCCTCCTCCATGGCATGATTCCTCCAAAGAACTTTCACAAGTGGTACTTTCTTATTTCTCAATTCTTTCACTTCTCGTGCTAAAATCATCACTAGTTCTTCTTCATAAGTCATATCTGAACTCACCTCAATGGACTCCACTGACAAAATATGAGATGAGTCTGACTTGTACCTCCAAAGTATAGAGACATGGAAAACATTATGTATCCGGTCTAATTCAGGAAGCAAAGCCAACCTATAAGCCACTGGACCAACTCTCTCTAAAATCTCATATGGTCCTATGAAACGAGGACTCAACTTCCCTTTACGACCGAATCTCAAAATCTTCTTCCACGGAGATACTTTTAGAAATACTTCATCTCCCACACCAAACTCTGTATCCTTCCTCTTCAAATCTGTATAGGATTTCTGTCGATCTAAAGTAGCTTTCAAATGACTTCGTATTAATTTCACTTTCTCTTCTGTTTCCTTAATCAAATCAGGACCAATCAATTTACCTTCTCCAACTTCATCCCAACACAAAGGTGTTCTGCATCTTCTACCATACAAGGCCTCATAAGGTGTCATCTCAATACTAGACTGATGACTATCGTTATATGCAAACTCAATCAATGGTAGAAACCTATCCCAGTTCCTTGTGAAATCAATGACACAACTCCTCAACATATCCTCTTAAATATGTATTACTCTCTCTGACTGTCCATCTGTCTGGGGATGGAAAGCAGTACTAAAAAGCAATCGAGAACCCAATGCATCCTGCAAACTCCTCCAAAATCTCTATGTAAATCAAGAATCTTGGTCTGATACTAAAGAAATTGGAACTCCATGAAACCTCACTATCTTACTGATATACAGCTCAACCAATCTCTCAAGTGAGTAATCCATCTGAACTGCAAGAAAATGAGTTGTCTTTGTCATCCGATCAACAATTACCCAAATTGCATCATGCTTCTTCTGGGTCAAAGGCAATCCAGTCATAAAATCCATCGTCACTCGCTCCCATTTCCACTCTAGTACCAACAATGGTTGAGCAACCCTGAAAGAACTTGGTGCTTAGCTTTCACTCTCTGGCAAGTGAGACATCTGTATACAAATTTTGCTATGTCCCTTTTCACACCTGACCACCAATAATACTATTTTAAATCTTAATACATCTTGGTACTATCAGGGTGCATAGAATAAACTGACTGATGTGCTTCCTCTAATATCATCCTCTTCAATCATGCATCATCAGGAATGCACAATCTATCTTTATACCATAGACTACCATCATCTCTTACATGAAAGTCTAGACTCTCCTCCTTTTGGCAATCTAACATAATCTTCTAAATCTTCTCATCTGCCAATTGGGCTTCCCTAACCTAATCCAACAACAGTGGCCTCAATTGCAATTGAGCTATCAATGCACCATCATCACAAGACTCAAATCTGGCATACAACGCTCTCAATTCAACAAGCAATAAGAGTGAATAAGCAGTCAAACCTACCAAATACTTTTGACTCAAGGCATCAACAACAACATTTGTCTTATCAGGATGATAATCAATCAAATAGTCGTAGTCTTTAATCAATTCTAACCATCATCTCTGCCGAAGATTCAGCTCTTTCTGAACAACTAAATACTTCAAACTCTTATGGTCAGCATAATAAAACACTTCTCTCCATACAAGTAATGTCGCCAAATCTTCAATGCAAAAACTATAGCTGCTAATTCTAAATCATAAGTCAGATAATTCAACTCATGTGGCTTCAACTATCGAGATGCATAAGCAATGACTCTACCCTCCTACATCAGAACACAACCTAAACTACTATGTGAAGTATCATTGTATATCACATATGGTTTACCTTCCATGGGAAGGGTAAAAACAGGAGTCTGAGTCAACATCTCTCTCAGCTGCTCAAAACTCACATGACACCAATCTGTCCACACAAATCTAACGCCTTTCCAAAGTAATCTGGTGAGTGGTGTAGCTATCATAGAAATATGCTTCACTAACCAATGATAATAGCCTGCCAAACCTAGAAAACTTCTAACCTCTGTCACAGTCTTAGGTGAACTCTATTTCAAGATAGCCTCAACTTTACTCGGATCAACACTAATATCCTCTATTGATATCACATGACCGAGAAAAGTTACCTGATCAAGCCAGAACTCGCATTTAGACAACTTAGCATACAAATATTCCTCAAAGTCTGTAATACAATCTATAGATGACTGTCATGATCCTCCTCATTACATAAATACACTAGAATATCATCAATGAAGACCACCACAAACTAATCTAAGTATGGTCTAAATACCTTATTCATCAAATCTATAAATGCTACTGGTGTATTCATCAATCCAAAGGGCCTAACCAAAAACTCATAATGCCCATACCTCGTGCAAAAGGCTATTTTAGGTACATCTATATCTCTAATTCTCAACTGATGGTACCCTGATCTTAGATCAATCTTAGAGAATACGGTTGCTCCCTTCAACTTATCAAAGAGATCATCTATCAGAGGTAATGGATACTCATGCTTGATGGTCACTTTATTCAATTGCTTATAATCAATACATAATCTCAAAGTGTCATCCTTCTTTTTCACAAACAAAATAGGTGCTCCCCATGGAGACACACTAAGGCGAATAAATCCTTTATCAAGCAACTCTTGTAACTGCACCTTCAATTTCTTCAATTCTACAGGTGCCATTCGATGAGGGGTAATAGAGATAGGAGTGGTACCGGGCAACAAATCAATACCAAACTCTACCTCTCTCTCAGGAGGCACCCCTGGCAACTCATCAGGAAAAATATCAGGAAACTTGGCAACTGTAGGCATACTGTCTAGCTGAGATCCCACTACTCTGGTATCTACAACATGAGCAAGATAAGCCTCACATTCCTTTTGAATCATCCTCCTAGATGAAACAACTAAAATAAACATGGATGAAAGATGTCTATGTTCACTAGATACCACTATATTTCTACCGTCACGTGTTCTCAAGATAACACATTTCCGCTGATAGTCTACCATAGCCCCATGCCTGGATAACCAATCCCTGCATAGAATCAAATCATACTCCCTAAAAGGCATCTCAATCAGGTCACCGATAAATTCCTCATCCTGAATAATAACTGGACTATCTCGGTGCACCCTGCTAACCACAATACTATGTCCTAAAGGATTTGAAACCAAAACATCAAATCCTAGGGACTCAGAATGCAAATCACTCACAGGCAATAAGGATATACTAATGTATGAATGAGTCGACCCAGGGTCTATCAATGCAAGAATTGAAGTACCAAATAAAATAAAAGTATTGGCTATCACAGCTGAAGCATCTGGCTGCCTCTGCATCACATAAACCCGATGTGATGGTCCTGCATCCTCTAGTCGACTTCCTACTGAAGAACCTCCTCTCTGACCAAACCCTGATCGGCCACCTCTGCTAAAATCTCTACCACCATGATCCCCTCTAACACTGGGTCTAGAAAATACTGTATCTGTCTGTCTATCATATGGTGGTTCTGGATAATTTCTAATAAAATGATTCGGTGATCCACATCTGTAAAACACTGCTGGTGCACCTATCCTCCAGCAGACACCTCCATGTGTTCTACCACAATGAACACATGTAGGTGGAGTAGACCTTTGAGTCACTAGGGTCGAAGCACTAGCCACTGAGGTTGCAGGTCTCTGTCTCTACTGTTATACTGACCTGCCAGGCTGTCCCTAACTCTTGTTGAACCTCTAAGGATATCCCCCCTCGGCCTCTCTTCTATGATGAAGACCCTGCCTCACCCCGGGGTCTCCTAGTTCTGCTCTCATCTACTCTGGTTGCTGCTGCAAGTCCCTGTGCCCTCTCTGCACTCCTGGTGGCTGCAACCAACTAAGAAAAATCATGATACCGGGAACCTGCCACAAAACATATGATAGAGGGTCTCAATCCCTCCTCAAACCTCCAGCATCTATCAAACTCATCTGATATGATCCCTTCAGCATACTGGCTCAACCTGATGAACTCAATCTCATACTCAGTCACTGTCCTGGTATCCTACCTCAAACTTAAGAACTCCATCTTCTTAGCATCCTTATACTCCCTTCGAGTATACTTCTTCTCAAATTCCAGTAGAAAATTAGCATAGGTCAAAACTGGTGAATTAGCTTTACCATGGGGAACTGTCTTCCACCATTAATAGGCATCACCCTACAGAAGTGATCTAGCATAACCAAACTTCTCCTCTAAACTAGCCCGTAGCTGAATGAATAACCTTTGGACTCTATCCAACCACTGCTCTGCTACAGTAGGGTCTGTAGTGCCAACAAAATCTGTGGCTCCAAATTTTCTCAGCTTGTCATACTTTTGTGTCGGCAACTGCTACGGCAGCCGCTGTAGCTACGGCTGCTGAACTGGAGCCTGCCTCAACAGCTCCACCATATATCGTACCCAACCCAGTAGAATCTCCTCAGCTGCTGGTCCAACAGGCACAAAAGTAGACGCCTCACCAGTAGACTCAACACCAGCTCCAACTCTACTCTCATCAAGAGCTACACTCTCTACACTACCCTCAGCAGACTGATGTGTTCAAGACGCCATAACCACCTATTTTTTCAAATATAGTAGAAATTGCCACATCATAAATCAAAAAATGTCAATGCCTAAGCATGTATCACAATTAAAAATAATATTTAAAATCTTCATTTTCTCTCTCTAACATCCCACCTAGGTCGAAAACCTCAAACCTAAGCTATGATACCAAAATAAATGTAACACACTTATACCCCCATACACGTGTAATACACACACATCCAGTATATGTAAAATATGCATATACGGTATAAAAATATCACAACCCTATTTAATAAAAATTTTCTCATTCCCTATTTCTAAAAAACATTTATAAATATATACATCATAATATATAAAGTTTCACATTACTCAAATATACAAAATCTTCTTGATAATTTACAGTATATGTATTTATACTCCAAAAACATAATATTAAAAATACTATAACATAAAATATATACATGCTAGCAAAATGGCTCTGTTCTTGATGTAGCAACACACGCTAGTCTCAACCAACACAAGCCTAGACTCAATCTGGTCTAGTAGAACCCTCCTGCTCTATCGGATCACCCCTATCACCTATGCAATGAGTTACATTTGCGTTAAGCCATAGGCTTAGTGGTACAAACTTTGACAATGACAAAACTCGAAAACAATGCCAATGCATAATGTTCATATGTTATGCCATCATATGACAATCAAGATCACTTTTGGATATATGCTTTTATCACTTAATATTTCACACAAACACATACACACGCATGGGTCTAAACAACTAATACATCATTCAAATCTTAGTATTACTTTTTTGGTCCATAATGATATCATGTTTCTAGCCCCGAAGGTAAAGTTTTTAATGTTACAGCCCAACCAATTTTGAGCTTATGACCCAGTCTTTTCACCCAGCCCAGCTTCAAGAGCCTGCTACAATCCATTTTAAGGTTTACCACCCAGTCTCTTCACCTCAGACAATTTCACAGTGACGCCAAGCGTCTAGCCCCAAAGACAAATATAGGCATGCCGCCAAACACAAAACTCTAAAAATTGAATAACATACTAGGCATACAATTAATTCATATTTTCCATTCGAAGTTTCATTCTCAATTTCCCATTTTTCTCATCCATATCAATGTTATTTCATTTCAACATTTCAGCACATCACAGGATATTTCATAATGAAACCACATTACCCAAACACCATTTTCACATTTTACACATATTTCACATTCTATTCAATTTAGCCATTAATAATGGCTTTTCACATTGCATAATAATGCATACATAGCAATTCACATGTCTTAGCACCATGTTCATGAATACTTAATGTATCAAGTAGCTTAACACATTTTTCATCCAAAATGTGTTAGGCCAAATGTAATGAAATCACATTCTATTTATTAAGAGTTTGTAGATACCTTAGGAAACACTCCAAAAAGAGCTTCAAAACTCCCTCCATCCTTCTCTTCCAAGTTGCCCTTCAACCATAGGGTTGGGCAAACTACTTCCTTTCAATGCCTATACCAAATGTGATCATAAACAACCATTTAATATCACATTCTAAGGCATTCTCAACATTAAACCATTTAAATAGGAATTACAAATGAAAGATAAAGAAAAGAGTTATCTTCAAGTAACATGTCCAACAACACGGGCGTGTTAATGACCTTGTCATTAACTCGCTCAAGCAGAAGCATTGACACATCCAATGACATGGGCGTATCACTGCCCGTGTCATTCATTTTGCCTCATAGAAACTTAGACATGCTCAACAACACGGACATATTCATGGCAGTGTCAATTATTTTGCGTTACATAAACTATGACACTCTCAGAGACATGGTTGTGTTAATGGTCATGTCATCAATGTTGAACTCAGCACCGTTGACATGTACAATGACATGGCCGTGTCACTAGCTGTGTCAGGCAAAATCTGCATTTCATACACTTAACCATTTCAACACAACCACTTCCAAACTCAACTTAAATTCAATCATTTCTTCAATCCAACCATAAAATCAGTATTAACTACTCACAACAACTTCATACTTGCCTAAATAAGCAATTATATCATGCTAATACACAAATCCCAAAATCCAAATATCATGTTCTTCTATAGAATTCCAAAGAAAACTTACAAAATGATAGAGGAACTTACCAATTGATGAAAAATTCTCAAAAACTCCACTTGAATACTTGAGATCCCTTGTAAAATAGGTGTATGGAAGAAGAAAGTTGTCCTAGCCTCTCTCTCTCTCTCTCAAGCTTACGTTCAAAGGAACAAAGAAGAAGAAGAGGAATCAAATATCATATTCTCTTTCTTTCCATCCTTATCTATATATATTTATTAATTATTTTATATTTTAACTTTTACTCTTTTTATATGTATTGTATATGTTAGGTATATATATATCATATTTACTTCAATTATATTTTAAATATACATTTTACTTTTTCACTTAAAATCCTTTCATTTTCCATTCAAATTATTTATTTAATTTATCCAAATTTAATTTTTATTTATTTTCTTTAACTTTCCAAAAATTAGGGGTATTACACCTTCCAACTTTATAACTTCTACAAACGAATGGTGAGCCTCATTTCCTAGGTATATGGTCAACAAAATTTCAACATGGGATATACTGTTTTTAAAAAATTTCCTCGGACGGTTTTAACCAATAGATATATTTTCAAACATAGAGGTCAATTCATGATAATTTCCATATATCAAGTTTTAATCCATTAAATCAACTAAAAATAGCTTTTATGCTATATTAAAGATTAAAATGAAATTAAAAGGTTTATCATGAATAGATTTTCTATTTGAAAAAACAACTAATGATTCATGCCACAAACAAGCCTATAATTAATAATTCTTGGTATAAATTAGGCCCACAATTGATTTTTGATATTTAATAATTGACCTAGATAGTTGTAAGCTCGTTAAAGAAAAAAGTTTTAATTTGGATGAAGTGCAAAAATAGTTTTGTTTTAAAGCCATTGTAAAAAGATTTTAGAAAAAATGGATTTTGGGCTTTGTATTTGGGCCATAAGGTAGAAGAATTTTTGGCCCATCTTTAAAAGGTTTAATGTCCAAAGACCATCTTGAAAAGTTTTGAAAATAATTTTGGTCTTTTGAACTTAAAAGAATAAAACTATATTGAGCTTACAACATAGGTAGGTCATATTAGAAAAAGAATAAACCAAAAAAGCCATGGTTTAAACCAAGATATATCAATCTTAGTCAAACAACAAGCATTTGGATAAAAATCTAAGGAAATTAGCTAGGCCAATTACATGATCTTTAATCTTTGGGTTGAAAAGCTTTAGGCTCCCATAGCAAGTATATACCAAAAGGTACAAGGCTATGAGTGGTTATGCCATGCTCGATCTCCATACCTTGAGTGAAAGTACGGTATCCCTTACATAACATAACACAGGTTATATGAGCATCCTAACTTACGCACATGATGCAATCTAAATGATATAATGAACAATATCATAATAAGAAAGAATAAAGTAATATAAAGACCAACAGAATCAACTTCTCTTATCTCCAGTGGAGTCACCACTTTGAGCAAAAATTTTTGCCTCCACTCCGATGTGAAATGGTTCTTGCTACTTCGGCACTGTTAGGCTCAGACCCTTAGAGAACAAGGGCCTAAATCCAGAGAAAATGGAGTCGCCACATGGACAGGCTGAAAAAAAAAAGAAAGGGGTGGATGACTCGATTCATAAGAAATCCCCAACTCCCTATTGGGTTTGGAAAGTTGGGTATGCATGAGGAAGGTAAGAAGTGACTCAACACCTTCATAGCGTGCGATTCATTGGAACCGGCCTCCTTTTCAAGTCTAAATATTATTGAATTCTTAAATATTATAGTATCCTCCATAATACATGCAATTATTAAAAGAAAGAGACATCCATCATTTTATTAAAATAAAACAAATAAAATAGGCATCCATCCATGGATGGAAACATGCCTTTATAATGTCTAATATCTAAAAAAGAAAACAAAATAAATAAGAGGAGAGACCCAGCATAGGTGAAAATGTGCCCCTTATATTGATCCCTAAATACAAACAAGATTAGAAGGAATAAATTAAATAAACAAGGCATCCACAATGTGGAAACATATCTTTTACAACTTTAGCATCCAAATAAGCAAATATAGTTCAATTAAATAAAATTAGCAATAACACAACCAAAAATGCATCATCCATCATAAAAGTGTGTAATAAATAAACCAAACAATTGAATCTAGAGTTTAATCCTAAGTTAGGCTTTAAACATGCAAAATTAGGGTTTCTAATCTAAAGCTAGGGTTTCAATTTTTCAATTAGGGTTTTATGATACCATTAGGGTTTCAATTTGGAAAGTATGGCTTTATAGTTTTGGGAACAAAATTAGGGTCCTGGACTTAGAAAAACAGGATTAGGGTTTTGAAAATAGTGTTAGGTATTTGGGATTAAGGTTTGGTATTTAGGATTAAAGGCTCTTGAATATGAAAAATAAGGTTAAGGTTTTTAGAAAATGGGTTATGGTTTCAACTTCTAGCTATATTTAAATGATCATATAATAAATATAACTTGATGACATTATCATACAAAGCTTGTCGGACACTATCCAAACAAAACAATAAGTGTGAAATTCATGATATTAATATATCAAACTTTGTATGATTTAAAGAATTTAGAAAACAAATCCTGCATTGTTGGCTCCTCCCAATGTGATATATTGAGCCAAACTCTTGTCTTTGAGAGCCTAGATTAATGAAGGTATTGGCTGGTGCCCTTTGTTAAGTTTCTGCCCCCCATGTTAATTACTCTGGCTATTGCATAATAAATTTTTAGTTGTCTGATCATCTCCTTTTTCTATTTTATTCTGTATTTATAGTTAAAGCTAAAACCCTAATATACTAATTCGATGGTTCAAATGAGTCTGATCTACATCAGGAATCCTAATCTATCCCAAAATCATAAATAAAGCCAAAGTCAAATGTATTAAGGCTTCAATTAGCCATGGACAATGGTCCATGGAGAATTAAAAGATCCAAATTTTTCCATGGTATCACATCCATGGTGAATTTGGAGTCCCAATTTGCCATGGACATTCACCATGGACAAAGGTCCATGGCAAATTGGAGTCCCCAATTCACCATGGACAATGTTCCATGGTGAATTGGAGTCCAATTCGCTATGGATCAAACACTTTTTGACTTTTATGGGTAAATCGGGCTTGGTCGGACCTGTTCGGGCATTTAAAGCTAGAGAAATTTTAATTCAAGCTTTTAAAATTGAGTTGGAGTTGATTTGGTCCTTTAAAAATTAAATCGGACAAGATTAAAATTAAACAGACTTATTTTAGGCCTTTTAAAATTGGACCGACCTAATCCAAAGTTGTAAACTAGGTTTAAGCTATCAAAATCGAACCAAATTCAACTTGGTCTCTTTAATTAGGATCGGACTAACTTAGGGCCAAAATTAAGGGTCTACAGCAGCATAAATGAGCGTGGTTCAACAAATATCTTGGTGGAGCCAACAACGCAGGTTCGATTTTGGTAGCCAATTTTAATTAATCATATTCATTCATTTATTTTTATGTTTGTTTATTTGGTTCATCTTAAATTGTCACTGGATATTAGCTTGTTCAAATTGATTGTCTCAATGGTTAGTTCACTATGTTCTTAATTTACAAATCTGATTTTATATAGTAAGGTATAGATATGGAATTGCATGTTACGGCCAAAACCTAACTTGCTTGTTTTAGCCACCAATCTATTTTCCAAAACCCTAATTAATTTTATTTAGCCCAAGTCTGCATCTCTTAGTATAATTTACATATTCATTGCTAGATTTATATTATAAACTCCAACTTTCATGTTTTAATCTCAATTAGTATCTTTAAACCTTAATCTTGCATCTTGGATTTTAGCTTTAAGGTCAAACCCAACGTTAGCATGAAAAAAACCCTAATTCCCAAATTAAAATCCTAAAACCCTTATTTCCAAACCAAAAACCCTAATTCCAAATTAAAAACCCCAAAAACCTACTTTCATTTTAAACCTCTAATTTGATTAGTAAAAACCATAGTTTGGCAATCTAACCTTAATTCAATAGTTGAATCCTAATTTTAACTATTTGATTTATTGTTATTTGTTTATGATGGACAATACACTTTATTTATTTTGATCTTCTTTTATTGTTTGTTATAAACAATTAGGTTATGTTTGTTTTTTTATTGGGATTTTTAAAAAAGATGTAAAAGACATGTTTTCACTTTGTGGGTGACTTATTTTAACTATGTATGTTAATTTTGGAATGTTGTAAGGGACATGTTTCTACCAATTGGTGGGTGTCATCTTTTGTTTATTTGCATGAATATTTGAATGGTTGTAAGAGCATGTTTCCATCTTCCATGGGTGTCCATTCTTATTTATTAGTTTGATCTATAATATGATGGATGTTTATTTATTTTAATTGCATGTAATATTGATGATATCATGATAATCTAAGAATTCTATAATATTTAAACCAAAAAAGAGGCCGGTTCCAATGAACTAGGCTTTATGGGCGTGTTGGGTCATTTTCACCTTCCCCATGTATATCCAACTTTCCGAACCCAATAGGGGTTAGAGATTCCTTAGGAATCGAGTCATTCATCCCTTTCTATTTTTTTCTCAACCCATCCCAGTGGCGACTCCTATTCTCCATATTTAGGCCATGTTCTTTAAGGCCCTAACCTAATAGTGCCGAAGTCACAAGAATCATTCCACCGAGAGTGGGGGCGAAAATCCCCACTCACAACCCCAAATTACATAACTAAACCCTAGTTTTAGTTTAAGAACTCTAATTTCACAATAAAAAGCCAATTATATTATGAAATCCTAAATTAGCATGTTTTAACCCTAGATTTAGGCCTAGACCATAATTACATAATTAAACCCTAGTTTAATTATTAAAACACTAATTTACAAAGAAAACTCTAATTTGATAATGAAACCGTAATTTTATTAGTTTATCCTTGATTTATTATTGTTTGTATGATAGATTGATCATGTGTTTTGATTATTTTTACTTATTATCAAATGGTTGAATTTGCATTTATTTATTTGGACTTTGAGAATGTAAAATGCATGTTTCCGCTTTGTAGGTGCCTTATTTATTTTGCTTATGTAATTGAATTTATCTTAAGAACTTTGGGACAATTATAAGGGACATATTTCCACCTTTTTAATGGGTGTCCTATTTTATTTATTTTTTATGGACATTTGGACAATTGTAGGGGTATGTTTCCATCTAGTATGGGTGCCCACTTTGTTGTTTACTTATTTATTTTATAATATGGTTGTTCACATTTTATTTACTTTAAAATTATATGTAATATAAATAATATTATAATGACATAAGAATTCAATAATATTTTGATCTGAAAATGAAGTCGGTTCCAATGAACCGGACGTTATGGAGGTATTGGGGCACTTCTCACCTTCATCATATGTACGCAACTTTTCAAACCCAATAGGGGTTAGAGATTCCTTAGGAATCGAGTCATCCACCCCCTTCTTTCTTGGCCCATCCGAGTGGCAACTCCTAAGGCCCAGAGCCTAACAGTGCCGAAGTCGCAAGAACCATTTTACTGGGAGTGGGGTCAAAAATCCCTGCTCGTACTCCTGAACTTGGCTTTTAGGTTGTTTAAAAGGTGATAAATATACAAACCATGGAATACATTCTAGAAAGCTTCAGACACTACTTTATTAATGCTGCAATGCCTGCCGAAAATAATCACAAGGTTGGGTATTTCACCGAAAGCTTCCTTCTAACTCGTGAGAAATCATGTCCATAAGTCATCATTCTTTAGGTCTCCAATTCCAAATGCTAAAGGAAAAATTTGTTGATTGGTATCATGGCATGTGGCTGTAAAAGTTACCAATGATATTTCCCGGTCAAGTGAATGTCATTGATACTGGTTATAGGTCTACAAAACTCAAACCCTTTCACTAAATCATCGAACGTAAGGAAAAGATATTGAAAGCTATTTTCATCATCGCACTTAAGATGAATAATTATACCATGATTTTTTTCTTACAACATGTATAAATATCCAGGTAGATGTTTAGATCATTTTTGTACTTGTTTTTAGTATGATTTTATGTGTGTTTTAGTTAATGTTTTGATTGATTTTGTTTTAAGTTTGTTTAAAGTGTTTGTTTTAGGTTTAAGTGCAAAAACTCCCTTGGATGATCAAAACAATCAAGAAAAATGAAGAAAGAGCATGAATCAAGCAAGACATGGCCAAGCCAAAGCAAGCTTGGCCATGTCCCTCAAAAGGATTCCAAGACAGTAGCTGACACACCCAAGAGACACGGCCAAGCCACTGGCCGTGTCTCACCCAAGGAAAAGAAATCAAGAAAGAAAAGAAAGAAGGTAGAGTGCGACACTGGCAAGTGACATGGCCAAGCCACTGGCCATGTCGCTTGAAGCTTGCCCATGTCTGATCGTCTTGGCCATGTCTCATTAACTTGGCCATGTCACCACTTGAAAAGAAAGAAAAGAAAGAAGGCAGAGTGCGACACTGGCAAGTGACATGGCCAAGCCACTGGCCATGTCGCTTGAAGCTTGCCCATGTCTGATCGTCTTGGCCATGTCGCTTGAAACTTGGCCGTGTTTAAGGAAAAATTGGTAGACATGGCCATGTCGCTTGAAGCTTGGCCGTGTCTCTCAAAGAAAGTGAAGCAGTGACTGACACTGGCAAGAGACACGGCCAAGCCATTGGCCGTGTCTCACAAAAACAAAACACACAGAATGGAACACGGCCAAGTGACACGGCCGTGTCTCATGAAAAATCAAGAGACACGGCCAAGCCACTCTTGGCTTGGCCGTGTCACCTCAAGGAAGATACCAAGAGACACGGCCAAGACACTCTTGGCTTGGCCGTGTCCCACCTGAAAAGTCAAAATTCTTTCAACAAAGTGGGGAACAAGTGGGAGACAAAGACTTATTGCTTGCCAAAAGAAATATTAAACAAAGAAAAAGTGGGGGACAAAGGAAAATGGGATGAGTTGGAAGGCATGGGTGTTGATTTTTGAATGAATTAAAAGGGATTGAAGAGGAAAATGGAGGGAGCTTTTTGTTCTTGGAGCCAAATTTTCTGCAAAAAAACGTGGGAGAGGGAGAGAGTGACACTCTCCCTTGTCCCTTCACCTCCAACCTCCATTTCCATCCTCTCCACCTTCTCCATCTTCCATTGAAAAGATCTTTGAGGTTCTTTGGGATAAATTGGGTTACAAGTTCTCAAAGGTTGAAGAAACTTCATTGAAGGGAGTGGTGACTTGAGAAAGCTCCATTCCATCTTCCAAAGGCAAAATCAATTGAAGAGTTGGTGACTTGAGAAAGCTCCATCCAAAGGTTTGGTGACTTGAGAAAGCTCCATTCCACATTGCAAAGGGAAATCAACCATTGAAGAGGGCTTGAGTTCTTCATCAAATACATCAAGTGGAGCTAGGAGGAAGACTAGCAATCCTACTCTTGGCATCTTCATAAGGGGTTTTTCTATTCTCTCTTTTAATTCATTTCTATTGTTGATGTTGTATTAAAAGATTGATATTGCAATGAACAATTTGTATTTGTTTTATATTGAGTTGAATGAATGTTATAAATTGATGATGTTGAGTTAAATACCCATGTTTAGGGTTTCTAGTATATTTGGTTGAATGTCTTGATTTGATATTTAAATTGATGTTCCTTGTTGATTGGTTGATTGTATTGCATTAAATGCTAGGTTGATAGATTAGCTACCTATTAATCTTTGAATATTGGATGACGGACCGAGAGGTGAAATTCGATATCGGAACTATATAATCGACCACCCTATGAATGAATTAGAAATATAAGTTCTAGGGTTTATTAATTTGGTAATGTTAAAGAATTGGTCATTGTTAATTCATGAATGTGAGAACTAATGGATTGGTAATTGACTAATTAATCTTAAGAAACAAATTAATTTACAAGGTTATGTTAATGGACAATTGAGAATTGAGCTTTGATCGAATGGACCTATAACCCTAGGCACATTCCCAAGAATCGATTTGATCTTGTACACCCACACACATTAATCTCTACGCACGGTTAAATTTAGGTTTAATTATTTTCGCACCACTCCAAACAACAAACTCCCGCATTTAAATAAATTGTCAATCAAGCTATTACGAACCACACCTTCTTGGGGAAACGACCTTGGGGCGATCACCTTTGCTACAGCTACCTCGTATACTTGCGAGTGACGCTTTGTAGTAGTACTTAATTTGAGCGCAACAAGTTTTTGGCGCCACTGCCGGGGAAGGCTGTCGCAGTAGTAATAGTTTGATTTTTCTTTTCATTGTTTGTTTATTTTCTGTGAATTGTTTGTTTGTTTTATTTTTCTTTCAATTTAATTATTTGTTTGTTTTATTTAAGTTGCTAAGTTCCTTGTGTAAATATGCAGTTTTCCAGGCACGGAGGAGTTTATGATAGGAACGATGATTCTGAAATGGCATGGCAATTAGCAGAATTGACAAATCAACTTAAGGTGCTAAATGCAAGAGGGAGAGCACCTATGCCACCCCAAGAGATATGCGCAGCATGTGGCAATGTAGGCCATAGTGCAAACATGTGTTCCATGGGTTTTGGACGATACCAAGAATGGCAAGAGGAAGAATATGACTACCAAGATTTCCAGCAAATGGGAAGAAATGACACATATTCCAATCCTTATAATCCCAGCCAGAGAAGCCAACCAAATTTATCTTGGGAAAATCAGCAGCACATTCCACCTCCAAATTTTTTTCAACCTTACCAAAGAAATCCTTACTCTCAAGAACAATATTCAAATCAAGAGTACCTTAAGCCACCCACATTTGAAGATAGTTTGAATGCCTTCATTCAAACTAGCACACGAAACCAAGATCACCTTAAGGAACCCACCTTAGAAGAAAGTTTGAATGCCTTCATTCAAACTAGCGCGCAAAATCAAAATCACCTTAAGGAACCCACTTTGGAAGATAGTTTGAATGCCTTCATTCAAACTAGCTCACAAAACCATGATCAATTTGAGAAATCCACAGTGGACGATGATTTGAATGCTTACCTTCAAATTAGCACACAAAATCAGGAAGGGAGCAATGAGAGATTTGATTCTTTGGCGGAATCATTGAAGAGGGTGGAAATGCAAGTTCGGCAACTGGCACATCAACTCCAAGCACAACAAAAGGAGGAATTTCCTAGCCAATTGGAGCAAGTCAAGGTAATCACAAATTTGACGAGTGAACAGGTAATATATAACAATTTTTGTGATTCCTTTGATGCAGGGACTAATCAAGAAGACAATGGTGAGGAAATGCTGCCCAACATGGAGAAACAAAGTCAATCAAAGGAGGAGGAGAATTTGGACTCATCAACTTCATCACATTTGTATGAACCTCCGAATCCTTTGCAATCAATTCCATTCCCAGGTAGGCTAAAAGAAGAGAAGCAAGGTAAGCAACTTTCTAACATCTATATTATGCACTCCCAAGGAAAAAGTGAAAATAAGCTCGAGATGGGTATGTCGTTAGAAGAAGAACATGAATTGCCCAATTTAGAACTTGAGGAGTGTAAGCTAGTTTTAGATGTTGAGGTTGTTAAGAGGGGACTTGACATTGTTAAAATGGATGAGGAAGTGATTCAACCAAACTTGGTTGAACTTAAAGAGTTCCCAAAAATAATCTCCTCTGCTCTTGGTGGTGAAGAAGAGCATACAATGGATAGAACCATGCTGCACAATGAAATAGGATTTTACCACGTTCCTATAACACTAGAGGATAACCCCGAGGTGACCTTCACATGTCCCTTTGAGACATGTACCCTTCAAGGAAAAATATTTAAGGGTTGTCGTACATCGGGTGCATTTCAAAGTTACATGTTGTTCATCCTCTCAGTCCTGGGCTCCAATTGCATTATGGGTGGAAGGAGCCCTACACATCGTATATGGGAACGATGGAAATCAGGTTTCATCTAAACCCTCCCTGTAGTATGCATGCTCACATTGAGGACAATGTGAATCTTTAAGTGTGGGGTGCATTATGTGTTTTGTGTTTTTACTTTTGTTTTTGTGTTTTTACTTTTAAGTTGTTTTTGTTTAAGTTTTAGTTAATGTTTTTGAATGTTTTTATTTGAATAAATGAATTTTAGGAAGTTCAATTGTTATAAAAATTGTTGATTGATGACCTTTGAATTTTTGAAGCATGAATTTGAGAATTGAGTAGAATTGGTGCTTTTTGTCAATTTTGTCAGTTTTTCTTTGCATTGCCATTAACCTAGTGAGGAATTGAGCCATCAACTTATCATTATTGTTGTGGGTGAACATCTTTGATTGATGAATTGCTAGAACTTACTTTGACATGCATTTTAAGATTACATAAAAATTTCAATTTTGCATCAAAATGATTAAGGCAATTAGGCGAAACCACTTTGGCTTAAAAAGACCAACCCTATTTTTAACCTTAGTTAGCCAATTTTGAGCCTATTTTATTTTTCCTTTTCTTTCTTTTTCACAACACCATCAGCTTGAACCTTGTTGTTTAACTCTTATCCTTTCATTAGGTCAAGAGCATTTTAAGAGCGTTTATGACCGAGTGTTGTGTTGAATTAAGTGTGGGGTTAAATTTAGTAGGTTTAATGTGGCAAGGCAAAATAAAAAATAATAATAATAATAAAAAAAGAAAAAAAGAAAAAGAAAATATATATATATATATAATAAGAATAATTGTTGTTCTTGTTGAAAAGGTTGGAATGTATCATTGCAAAATGTAATAAGTGAGTTCCCTTAAAAAGCTCTTTAATGTCAATGGGAATATGAGAGGAAAGTGTTTTGGGATTGTTAGTTATACATAGATCGGTTACTTCATTCTTGAAGTGCTCTTGAACTTAATGATTTAGCTCACATTTCCTAAATGCCATGCCTTTACCTTAGCCCCATTACAACCCAATAAAGACCTTTTGATTGATGCTTGATTGTTATTTTATAGTGGAGATTTGATTGATAAGCAAGTCTATGGTAATAATCTTTCATTGATTGTTATGAGTGTAAACACCACCATGATCAAACACTTGTAAGAGTTGGTGAGGGAGTGACAACATTGGTTATGCATGGAAAACCACTTAATTGCATGAGTGTCGATTTTGTTTGATTCAATATTGATTGCGGATTTAGGGATAGGGAAGTCTTGATGCATCTTTATAACTCTTGAACTTAACAAAATTCATCTTGTTTAGTGTGTTTGATTTTAGCCTTGCTTGGGGACAAGCAAGGAGTTAAGTGTGGGTTAGTTGTTTAGATCATTTTGTACTTGTTTTTAGTATGATTTTATGTGTGTTTTAGTTAATGTTTTGATTGATTTTGTTTTAAGTTTGTTTAAAGTGTTTGTTTTAGGTTTAAGTGCAAAAACTCCCTTGGATGATCAAAACAATCAAGAAAAATGAAGAAAGAGCATGAATCAAGCAAGACATGGCCAAGCCAAAGCAAGCTTGGCCATGTCCCTCAAAAGGATTCCAAGACAGTAGCTGACACACCCAAGAGACACGGCCAAGCCACTGGCTGTGTCTCACCCAAGGAAAAGAAATCAAGAAAGAAAAGAAAGAAGGCAGAGTGCGACACTGGCAAGTGACATGGCCAAGCCACTGGCCATGTCGCTTGAAGCTTGCCCATGTCTGATCGTCTTGGCCATGTCGCTTGAAGCTTGCCCATGTCTGATCGTCTTGGCCATGTCTCATTAACTTGACCGTGTCACCACTTGAAAAGAAAGAAAAGAAAGAAGGCAGAGTGCGACACTGGCAAGTGACATGGCCAAGCCACTGGCCATGTCGCTTGAAGCTTGCCCATGTCTGATCGTCTTGGCCATGTCGCTTGAAACTTGGCCGTGTTTAAGGAAAAATTGGTAGACATGGCCATGTCGCTTGAAGCTTGGCCGTGTCTATCAAAGAAAGTGAAGCAGTGACTGACACTGGCAAGAGACACGGCCAAGCCATTGGCCGTGTCTCACAAAAACAAAACACACAGAATGGAACACGGCCAAGTGACACGGCCGTGTCTCATGAAAAATCAAGAGACACGGCCAAGCCACTCTTGGCTTGGCCGTGTCACCTCAAGGAAGATACCAAGAGACACGGCCAAGACACTCTTGGCTTGGCCGTGTCCCACCTGAAAAGTCAAAATTCTTTCAACAAAGTGGGGAACAAGTGGGAGACAAAGACTTATTGCTTGCCAAAAGAAATATTAAACAAAGAAAAAGTGGGGGACAAAGGAAAATGGGATGAGTTGGAAGGCATGGGTGTTGATTTTTGAATGAATTAAAAGGGATTGAAGAGGAAAATGGAGGGAGCTTTTTGTTCTTGGAGCCAAATTTTCTGCAAAAAAACGTGGGAGAGGGAGAGAGTGACACTTTCCCTTGTCCCTTCACCTCCAACCTCCATTTCCATCCTCTCCACCTTCTCCATCTTCCATTGAAAAGATCTTTGAGGTTCTTTGGGATAAATTGGGTTACAAGTTCTCAAAGGTTGAAGAAACTTCATTGAAGGGAGTGGTGACTTGAGAAAGCTCCATTCCATCTTCCAAAGGCAAAATCAATTGAAGAGTTGGTGACTTGAGAAAGCTCCATCCAAAGGTTTGGTGACTTGAGAAAGCTCCATTCCACATTGCAAAGGGAAATCAACCATTGAAGAGGGCTTGAGTTCTTCATCAAATACATCAAGTCGAGCTAGGAGGAAGACTAGCAATCCTACTCTTGGCATCTTCACAAGGGGTTTTTCTATTCTCTCTTTTAATTCATTTCTATTGTTGATGTTGTATTAAGAGATTGATATTGCAATGAACAATTTGTATTTGTTTTATATTGAGTTGAATGAATGTTATAAATTGATGATGTTGAGTTAAATACCCATGTTTAGGGCTTCTAGTATATTTGGTTGAATGTCTTGATTTGATATTTAAATTGATGTTCCTTGTTGATTGGTTGATTGTATTACATTAAATGCTAGGTTGATAGATTAGCTACCTATTAATCTTTGAATATTGGATGACGGACCGAGAGGTGAAATTCGATATCGGAACTATATAATCGACCACCCTATGAATGAATTAGAAATATAAGTTCTAGGGTTTATTAATTTGGTAATGTTAAAGAATTGGTCATTGTTAATTCATGAATGTGAGAACTAATGGATTGGTAATTGACTAATTAATCTTAATAAACAAATTAATTTACAAGGTTATGTTAATGGACAATTGAGAATTGAGCTTTGATCGAATGGACCTATAACCCTAGGCACATTCCCAAGAATCGATTTGATCTTGTACACCCACACACATTAATCTCTACGCACGGTTAAATTTAGGTTTAATTATTTTCGCACCACTCCAAACAACAAACTCTCGCATTTAAATAAATTGTCAATCAAGCTATTACGAACCACACCTTCTTGGGGAAACGACCTTGGGGCGATCACCTTTGCTACAGCTACCTCGTATACTTGCGAGTGACGCTTTGTAGTAGTACTTAATTTGAGCGCAACAGTAGAATACTAAAATATTGTTCTTGTCATATCCGTAATTTTGGAAAAATTAATAAGTATTTGGAGATATAAAAGTTATATATACCCAATATATATACCTAGTGTACATGTAACATATACATATGGTATATTAATTGTATATGCTGGATATATACATCACATACTTAATATATTTAATACTCATATAAGGTACATTTGTTGTGTATATAAGATACACATTATTTGTGCAAATGTGTAATATCCCAAAATTTGAAAATTTATAATTTTTGGAAATTTAATAAAATATATTATAATAAAACTGAATAAATTAAATTAATGGTTTTAAATAAAAAATGAATAAATTTTAAATGAAAAAGTGGAATATATATGTGATATATATGTAAAATATACATAACATATAAAAGTCAACACTTTTTAAAAGAAAAGTCAAAAGTCTAAGGGCAAAATGGTAATTACATCTAATAAACTTAAATTTATTTAAATAAATTATTTTTGGTTGGAAGAGGTAATTTGGGATTTTAAAATAATTAAATAATTAATTATTTATTAAAAATAAAATAATATATGTGTGGTGATATTTTTAAGTGGAAAGAAAGAGAAAGTAAAATAAATTCATCTTTTCCCTTCTTCTTCTTCTTCAAAACCGTGCCACCATTAGAGAGAAAGATAGATCTTCTTTTCTTCCAAGGTACCTAAGATTGAAGAGATTTTAAGAAACTAAGTGGAGTTTTGGTGATTTTCTAACAAGTAAGCTTTCTTCCCTAATTTTTGAATTTCTAGGAAAACTATGAATATGTAAATTTTGGAATTTTCTATTAGCATGATTTAATTGTTTAAATGGGTATGAATGAAGCTATTTTGATTAATTATTAATGATTTTCAAGTTAAATAGAAGAAAGGATTAAGTTTGGGATGAGTTGGGTGAAGAGAGAGAATTTTGGATTATGAAAATTTTGGATTCTTGGAATCATGGTTTTTAATTGTGCAAATTGGTTCTAAATGAGTTGTTTTGGTGCTTAAACAAGTATTTTAAAGTCAAATATTGGATTTGGTTGTGTTTGGTTGGAGTTTGAGAATGGAAGTGGGATTTAGGGTTTTGGAAAGTATTTTTTTCAAAGTTGTAGAATTGTATAATTTTATTGGTATAATATTGTTGTTTGGTTATATAAGTGATGAAAATAAGCTTAAAATAATTAATGGATTGTGTTGGAATGGAAAACTTTCAATGGGGGAAGGTTATGCCATTTTAGGGTTTTATGTATAAGAGTGTGTTTTTGTAATGTAAATGATTTAAATGTATTAAAATATATTTCTAATAATATAAATAAACTTAATATATTAAAATGAATGGCCTAGTATGAGAATCTGAAGTTAAAGTGAGGTTAGCCTTAAATTTTAGATTTTTGCTTGGATGGGGTTTAATTATGGTTTAATATTGGAAATGCCATTAAATATGATACTAAATGATTATTTTCTATCACATTTGGTTTAGGCATTGAGGGAGGTTGATTTGCTTCATCCCAGTAGTGAAGGGCAAGTATGAAGGATAGGATTGGAAGTTGTTTTAAGCTTGTTTTGGTTGCTATTTGAGGTAAGTACAAACTTTGAATACATTGGTTATGTTTGCATGATATTTGGGCTTAACACATTTTGGTTGAAAAATGTGTTAAACTACTTGATACATTGGTTATGTATGAATAATGTGCTATGACATTTGTAATGTCATATATGTATTAAATGCATTGTGAAAAGCCATTGATAATGGCTAAATTCTGTAAAATGTGAAATATGTGTATTATGTGAAAATGACCCAAAGTGTTTGGGTAATGCCATTTGTTGTGTATGCATTAAGTGCATTATTAAAAAGTCATTGGCATTGGCTAAATTACATTAAATGTGATTAATATGTGAATTATGTGAAAATACCCAAAGTAATTGGGTAATGTATTGTAAATGCAAAAATGTGGTATAATGTAATGAGATATGTGGAAACATAATGAAATGAATTGATATCGATATAAATGAGAAAAGTGAGAAAAAGATGAGAAAATAAGGCAGTGTGCCTAACTTGATTATGTAACAATGAGAAAAAGATTGATAATAAGAAATATGAATAAATTGTGTGCCTAGTATGTTATTCAATTTTCAGAGTTCTGAGTTTGGCAGCATGCCAATGATTTGCCTACGGGCTAGACACTTGGCATCACTGTGAAAATATTTTTGAGGTGAAATGACCGGGTCGTAAGCCTCAAAAACAAGTCCTTGAAGCTGGGCTGGGTGAAATGACCGGATCGTAAGCTCAGACCTAGTTGGACTATTACAATGATATTTTACCTACGGGACTAGACACATGGTGTCATTATAGACCAAAACAGTAACTCTGAAATTTGAATAGCATATTAGTTATCTTTGGGCCCTTGTTTGTATTTGTTTTTATGTGAATTGTAGATTGTGAAATATTTGAAAAGTATGAGAAAATGGAATAATGTGATATCTATAAGCATTTTGCATTAGCATTACTTTACAGTTTTATTATTATCAAAATTTGTACCACTAAGCTTTTAGCTTAGTGCAATTGTAATTCGTCGCGTAGGTAGCATGCGCGATTTGGTAGAGCCGGAGAGTTCTACTAGACCTAGTCATGTCTAGGCTTGCATTTATTGAGCTTGAAGTATTTTTGGGTACATTAAGATCAGAGCCATTTGCCAGCATGTACATATTTGATATTATAGTATATTTTGATATTATTTATATTATGTTTTGTTTTTGAAGTATATATATTGTAAATTGTGAAGAATGTTTTGGATAATTTTTTTAAAATGGGATTCTATATGTGTTGTTGATATATATATATATATATATATATCTTTGTACGTATAAATATTTTGAGAAAATATGGAGAAATTGAGAAGTATTGGTGAAATGGAGATTTGATTTTATTGGGAGTGTTTGTTTTATGCAGGTTGAGTTTATTAAATTTGGGATGTCCAAATTACAAATAAAACTTTGATGAATTTTTTTCAGAGATTTTCATATAAAATGTTTATTTTGGATTCCTATAACAAGTAAAGAATATTTATATACTATTTAATTTTATATATTTAGTATTTGAAATTTTAAATCAGAAATGTGAAAATTTTTATTAAACCGGTCTGTGATATTTTTATACCATATATGCGTATTTTACATATGCTGAAAATTATATTATACGTATATAGGGATAAGGGTGTTATATTGATTTTGATATCAGAGCCTAGGTTTGAGATTCTCGACCTAAGTAGGTTGTTAGAGAGAGAAAATTGGGATTTAAAAAAATAATTTTTAATTATGATACATGCATTGGCACTGGCAATTTATTTCATCCCTGATGTGGCAATGTTCATTTGATATAACGAATATGAGTTGAGATGACGTCTGAGTTATATAGATCAGAGTGACACAATAGAAGCGTCATTTTGGAGCTTATGGATTAAAAATTTTTGAAACTTTTATTCGAAATTAAGATTCATAGTTGATTAAATTGATGAATAAGTGAAATTTAGAAAAATAATCTAGGAAATGATTTAAGATATGAAATAAAAAATTTGAGAAATGGGCATGATAGTTACAGAAAATTCTATATGTGTACTGCAACGTGATATTATTCAAATTTTTGGATAAATCTAGGAATTTTGGATAAGTTTGAAAATTTAATAAAAAGTTATTTTATTTGTTAGAATCCAATGAATAAAAATTCATAATTTTTAAAGATGGATCTCTAATTAAGAAAAATAGAAGAACACGGGTTGTAGGAACGGTTCTAACAACTCAGGATATGTAAAAAATTGAGAAAAATATTTAAAATCTTTGGCAAACCAACCCAGAAAAATCTGAAAATTTACATACAATATTATATTTATTCCTAGAACATATGGTTAAAAGTTTATGAAATTATTAAGGTTTAATGCTAAAAAAAATGGATAATCGGGTGCTTCTAAAGAAATTATTAAAGAGATGAATTCTATGGGTTTGGAAGATTTAATTTTTAAATATAGTAAATCAGCTTGGAAAAATATAAAATTTTAAATATAAGTCCATATATGTGTCAAGTGCACATGGCTAAAATTTTACAAGCGTTTATAAAGAATTGGTAAGGAATATAAAAATTGAAAGTGAGATTGACATGAAACTAAGGAAGTCATACAACTTTGTATACTTGAGTAATAAATTAATTTCATAAGACAAATGAATAAGAAAAATTATGAAAATTTATATACACATGGGTAGAAGTATGAAGAAGGAATATGGAGTTTTTAATAATTTAGAACAAAGAGCTCATAATTAAAAAAAATCAAAGAGGGAAATGGTATGTGATAGTGAATTGTTTATTATGAAAAAAATGATGCATGATTTAGGGTTTGAGTATGTAAAATTAGGATATCTAAATGGATGGTGTTAATTAGTGTAATGAAATGAATTAGTGTTGTTTAAAAGTAAATGTTATGATCTTAAGATTGGGAATGTGATATGGATGAGATTTGGTGAGGTTCATGTTGTTGGTTGCATTATATGAAATTTGAATTTTTGAAATGGGTTTCCATAATTGTGAAAGTGATGTATTTTGATGTTAGATTAATATAAAAATAATGTTTATAAAGTTAGCTCTTGAAAATGAGATTAAAAGAATGAAGTTTAATTAAGTAAAGTAGTAAGTTGGAAATTTAGAGTTGTAAGGGAATTTCCATGAAGATTGTTTAGATATTGATAGTTTAATGTTTAATAAGCATGGAAGTAATTTTGAATGAGTAATATTATATATGAAAATATCATGTAATGTGTAATGTGGTTGATAGTATAGATACTGGATATGAAATAAAAGAGAAATGATTAAGAAAGTGAAAAAATATATGAAGAGTATGGTAAGTGCATGGAAAATGTGAGAGAGAAGTCACATTGGAAATGTGACTAATATTTATGTAAAAAAAAATGATGAATGTGGATAATTTATTTATTATATAAGAATGAAAAATGATAATATTCCATGAAATGTGATAAATGTTCAATTTATATATAAAAAAAAGTTGAGTATAATTGTGTGATTGTGTGTATACACATAAATGATAAGTGTAGTGAATTGTCCAATACGGACACTAATGTGATATGTCATGTGGAAAGTAAGTCACATTATGAATGTGACTTATGGATATATATGTGGATGATTTAAAAAATGAAAAATATTTAACATGTGAAATAATATGAATTTGTGAGATGAAGGTGATCATGATAAGGTTGATCACCTAAAAAATGTGACAATGTAATGTAATATGAAAGTGATCAAGTATTGAGTTGATTACTTAAAGATGTGAAAAAGTGTTATTGAAGTATTATGGTATATAATTGCTTATTTGATTTAAGAAGGAGAAATTGGTAAAAAAAATTATTGAATAAGTTGAGATATAATTGGTAATTATTAGTAAATGGATTTTAAAATTGGAAAAGGAGTTTTTGTTTAAAAAAATTGTATAAAATTAGTATATAAATATATGAGTTGTTGATGATAATGTTAATGGATCATGTGTTTAGGCTAATAAAAACAAGTGGATAAGGGTAACTTATCTTAAAACAGAATTGATACACGCTAACTCTTCATGTAGTAAGAGTTTAAAGAACTAATATGTGATTTTGAAATGCCACGGGTGTGTGACCATTGAAACATGGGCGTAGTTTCGAAATAAGAGCTGTTTGAGAAAGAATTATAGTGAAAGCGGTATTTATTTGTAACCCACAGACGTGGGCTTAAGATTATACAACTGTGTAATATATTTAGTAAAATTAATAGTTTTTATTTCATGAAATATAAGCAAGTTTTGTGGCTGGTATAGTTAGACTCATAACCTTATGTAGAAATTTATTTATGACCATAGATAGTATGAAAACAAAAGAGAATTGTGAAATATGATGAGCTATAAATGATGTGTAAGGAAAGTGATTTTTGTAAATATGGTAACTATAAGAAATGTGAGAAAATGATAAATGAAAGGAATTATGAAATGTGAATAAGAGTTATATTGAATGTGTTTGAAAGTGGTATAAAATGAATAAGTTGATGAAAATGACGTTTAAAGTGAATGAGACTAGGGGAAATGAATATTATCTGTAATGATGAATTCGAAGAGAATTAAGATTTGAGAATAAATTTGACCTAATAGAATAAGGTCATGAATTGAAAATAGATTGATGAATTTAAAATAGACTAAAGGTTGGTCAGAATAGAATAAGGCTGTGATGGTCATATTGTGATAGTTAGATCAATTGATCTGAAATGTAATAAGTTTACAAGTACTTATTGAAATTTAATGTATGTAGTTGTATTAAGAATATGCAAGCTATATGATAATATGCATAATACAGTATTCTGATATGTATATGCATATGAAAGGAGCTAAATTATATTAGTTTCAAATAATTGTAAGGGAAAAATATTAATTATAGCATAATTGGAATGAATCTTAATAAGGAAATAAGATTTTGTTGTTGTATAATGTTGATATTAAATTAATATGTAGTAATTGTATAAAGAGTAGGATTAAAGTGAAGATGTGTAAAATTATTATGTTAAGACTTATTAGTTGGAATTGGGAGTTGTTATCATTTGTGATTTTTACAAATAACTATTTATAAATATAAGCAAGGTGATAATGAAACAAAGATACAATTTTAAAAATGACTATGATGACATAATAGTTAGTGTTAAGATATAAGTTATTAACATTTGAATTTAAGGTTATGAGAGTATATTTTTAAGATAATGAAGTGATCAAATATCTTGAGTGCAATAGGTGTGTGGTGTATATATATTAAAGAGATGAACTAATTTTGTCTAACGATAATTCAATTGATGATATCATAACCTATTGTGACTGTTTGAGTAAATAGACAGTATAATGATGAGTTATGGAATGGTAAAAAGGTAATTGAGAATGAATCTAAGAGGGAGAGTAGAAATTATGTAATTTGATGAAATAATGATTTAATGAGATGATTAATTTAATATGAGATTTTAAGATTATATTTTGATTTGGATGATTTATTACCGTACTAGATAATTTTGAGGATGAAATTATTTAAGGGAGAGAAAATTGTTATATCCGTGATTTTGGATAAATTAAATAAGTATTTGGAGATATAAAAGTTGTATATACCCAATACATATACCTAGTGTATATATAATATATACATATAGCATATTAATTGTATATGTTGGATATATACATTATATACTTAATATATTTAATACACACATAGCATACATTTGTTGTGTATATAAGATACACATTATTTGTCCATATGTGTAATATCCCAAATTTTTTAAAAAAATTTTAATTTTTGGAAATTTAATAAAATATATTATAATTAAATTGGATAAATTAAATTAATGGTTTTAAATGAAAAAAAAAGATTTTAAATGAAAAAGTGGAATATATATGTGATATATATGTAAAATATACATAACATATAAAAGTCAACACTTTTTTAAAAAAAAGTCAAAAGTCTAAGGGCAAAATGGTAATTATATCTTATAAACTTAAAATTATTTAAATATTTTTGGTTGGAAGAGGTAATTTGGAGTTTTAAAATAATTAAAATAATTATTTATTTATTAAAAATAAAATAATATATGTGTGGTGATATTTTTAAGTGGAAAGAAAGAGAAAGTCAAATAAATTCATCTTTTTCCTTCTTCTTCTTCTTCAAAACCGTGCCACCATTAGAGAGAAAGAGAGATCTTCTTTTCTTCCAAGCTACCTAAGATTGAAGAGATTTTAAGGAACTAAGTGGAGTTTTGGCGATTTTCTAATAAGTAAGCTTTCTTCTCTAATTTTTGAATTTCTAGGAAAACTATGAATATGTGGATTTTGAAATTTTCTATTAGCATGATTTAATTGTTTAATTGAGTATGAATGAATCTATTTTGATTAATTATTAATGATTTTCAAGTCAAATGGAAGAAATGATTAAGTTTGGGATGAGTTGGGTGAAGAGAGAGAATTTACGATTATGAAAATTTTGGATTCTTGGAATCATGGTTTTAAATTGTGCAAATTGGTTCTAAATGAGTTGTTTTGGTGCTTAAACAAGTATGTTAAAGTCAAATATTAGATTTGGTTGTGTTTTATTTGAGTTTGAGAATGGAAGTGTGATTTAGGGTTTTGGTAAGTGATTTTTTTCAAAGTTGTAGAATTGTATAATTTTATTGGTTTAATCTTGTTGGTTGGTGATATAAGTGATGAAAATAAGCTTAAAATGATTAATGGATTGTGTTGGAATGGAAAACCTTCAATGGGGGAAGGTTATGCCATTTTAGGGCTTTGTATATAATAGTGTGTTTTTGTAATGTAAATGATTTAAATGTATTAAAATATGTTTCTAATAGTATAAATAAACGTAATATACTAATATGAATGGCCTAGTATGAGAATCCAAAGTTAAAGTGAGGTTAGCCTTAAATTTTAGATTTTTGCTTGGATGGGGTTTAATTATGGTTTAATATTAGAAATGCCATTAAATGTGATACTGAATGATTATTTGCTATCATATTTGATTTAGGCATTGAGGGAGGTTGATTTGCTTCATCCCAGTAGTGAAGGACAAGTTGGACGGATATAATTGGAGGTTGTTTTAAGCTTGTTTTGGTTGCTATTTGAGGTAAGTACAAACTTTGAATACATTGGTTATGTTTGCATGATATTTGGGTTCACACATTTTGGTTGAAAAAAGTATTAAGCTACTTTATATATTGGTTATGTATGAATAATGAGCTATGACATTTGTAATGTCATATATGTGTTAAATGCATTGTGAAAAGCCATTGATAATTGCTAAATTGTGTAAAATATGAAATATGTGTATTATGTGAAAATGACCCAAAGTGTTTGGGTAATGCCATTTATTGTGTATGCATTAAGTGCATTGTTACAAAATCATTGGTATTGTCTAGATCACATTAAATGTGATTAATATGTGAATTATGTGGAAATACCCAAAGTAATTGGGTAATGTGTTGTAAATACAAAAATGAGGTATAATGTAATGAGATATGTGGAAACATAATGAAATAAATTGATATCGATATAAATGAAAAAAATGAGAAAAATGAGAAAAGTGAGAAAAAGATGGGAAAATAAGGCAATGTGCCTAACTTGATTATGTGAAAATGAGAAAGAGATTGATAATAATAAATATGAATAAATTTTGTGCCTAGTATGTTATTCAATTTTTAGAGTTCTGTGTTTGGCGGCATGCCTATGATTTGCCTACGGGCTAGACGTTTGGCATCACTGTGAAAATATTTTTGAGGTGAAATGACCGGGTCGTAAGCCTCAAAAATAATTCCTTGAAATTGGGCTGGGTGAAATAATCGGGTCATAAGCTTAGACCTAGTTGGACTATTACATTGATATTTTGACTACGGGGCTAGACACATGGTGTCATTATAGACCAAAACTTTAATTCTGAAATTTGAATAGCATATTAGTTATCTTTGGGCCCATGTTTGTGTTTATTTTTATGTGAATTGTGGATTGTGAAATATTTGAAAAGTATGAGAAAATGGAATAATGTGATATCCATAAGCATTTTGCATTGGCATTACTTTACAGTTTTATTATTATCAAAATTTGTACCGCTAAGCTTTTAGCTTAGCACGATTGTAATTTGTCACGTAGGTGGAATAGGCGATTTGATAGAGCCGGAGAGTTCTACTAGACCTAGTCGTGTCTAGGCTTGTATTTATTGAGCTTGAAGTGTTTTTGGGTACATCAAAATCAGAGTCATTTGTCAGCATGTACATATTTGATATTATAGTATATTTTGATATTATGTATATTATGTTTTGTTTTTGAAGTATATATATTGTAAATTATAAAGAATATTTTGGATAATTTGTTTAAAATGGAATTCTATATGTGTTGTTGATATATATATATATATATGTATGTATAAAAATTTTGAGAAAATATGGAGAAATTGAGAAGTATTGGTGAAATTGAGATTTGATTTTATTGGGAGTGTTTGTTTTATGCAGGTTGAGTTTATTAAATTTTGGAATATTCAAATTACAGATAAAACTCTTGCTAATTTTTTCCAGAGATTTTCATATAAAATATTTATTTTGGGTTCCTATAACAAGTAAAGAATATTTATATACTACTTAATTTTATATATTTAGTATTTAAAATTTTAAATCAGAAATGTGCAAATTTTTATTAAATCGGTCTGTGATATTTTTTTACTGTATATACGTATTTTACATATGCTGAAAATATGTATTGTATATATATAGGATATAAGGGTGTTACATTTATTTTGGTATCAGAGCCTATGTTTGAGGTTCTTGACCTAGACGGGTTGTTAGAGATAGAAAATTGAGATTTAAAAAAATGATTTTCATTTATGATACATGCATTGGTACTGGCAATTTATTTGATCTCTGATGTGGCAATGTCTATTTGATATGATGGATATAAGTTGAGATGACGTCTGGGTTATATAGATTAGAGTGGCACAATAGAAGCGTCATTCTGGAGCTTATGGATTAAGAATTTTTGAAACTTTTATTCGAAATTAAGATTCATAGTTGATTAAATTAATGAATAAGTGAAATTTAGAAAATAATCTAGGAAATGATTTAAGATGTGAAATAAAAAGTTTGAGAAATGGGCATGATAGTTACAGAAAATTCTATATGTGTACTGCAACGTGATATTATTTGAATTTTTCGATAAATCTAGGAATTTTGGATAAGTTTAAAAATTTAATGAAAAGTTATTTTATATGTTAGAATCCAATGAATAAAAATTCATAATTTTTAAAGATGGATTTCTAATTAAGAAAAATAGAAAAACACGGGTTGTTGCAACGGTTCCAGCAACTCAGAATATGTAAAAAATTGGGAAAAATATTTAAAAGCTATGGCAAACCAACCCATAAAAATATAAAAATTTACATACAATATTATATGTATTCCTAGAATATATGGTTAAAAGTTTATGAATTTTTATTAAGGTTTAATACCTAAAAAAATAGATAACCAGGTGCTTCTAAAGGAATTATTAAAGAGACAAATTCTATGGGTTTGGAAGATTTAATTTTTAAATATAGTAAATCAGCTTGAAAAAATATAAAATATTAAATATAAGTCCATATATGTGTCAAGTACACATGGCTAAAATTTTACAAGCGTTTATAAAGAATTGGTAAGGAATATAAAAATTGAAAATAAGATTAACATGAAACTAAGGAAGTCATACAACTTTGTATACTTGAGTAGTAAATTAATTTCATGAGACAAATGAATAAGAAAAATTATAAAAATTTATATACAAATAGGTAGAAGTATGAAGAAGGAATATGAAGTTTTTAATAATTTAGAACAAAGAGTTCATAATTAAAAAAAATCAAAGAGGGAAATGGTATGTGATAGTGAATTATTTATTATAAAAAAATGATGCATGATTTAGGGTTTGAGTATGTAAAATTAGGATATCTAAATGGATTATTTTAATTAGTGTAATGAAATGAATTAGTGTTGTTTAAAAGTAAATGCTATGATCTTAAGATTGAGAATGTGACATGGATGAGATTTGGTGAGGTTCATGTTGTTGGTTGCATTATATGAAATTTGAATTTTTGAAATAGGTTTCCATAATTGTGAAAGTGATGTGTTTTGATGTTGGATTAAAATAAAAATAATGTTTATAAAGTTAGCTCTTAAAAATGAGATTAATAGAATGAAGTTTAAGTAAAGTAGTAAGTGGGAAATTTAGAGTTGTAAGGGAATTTTCATGAAGATTGTTTAGATATTGATAGTTTAATGTTTAATAAGCATGAGAGTAATTTTGAAGGAGTAATATTATTTATCAAAATATCATGTAATGTGTAATGTGATTGATAGTATAGATACTAGATATGAAATAAAGAGAAATGTTTAAGAAAGTAAAAATATATATGAAGAGTATGGTAAGTGTATGGAAAATGTGAGAGAGAAGTCACATTGGAAATGTGACTAATATTTATGTAAAAAAAATGATGAATGAGGATAATTTATTTATTATATAAGAATGAGAAATGATAATATTCCATGAAATGTGATAAATGTTCAATTTATATATATATAAAGTTGAGTATAATTGTGTGATTGTGTGTATACACATATATGATATGTGTGGTAAATTGTCCAATATGGACACTAATATGATATGTAAAAAAATATGTAAAGTAAGTCACATTATGAATGTGACTTATGGATATGTATGTGGATGATTTGAAAATATGAAAAATATTTAAAATGTGAAATAATATGAATTGTGAGATGAAGGTGATCATAATAAGGTTGATCGCCAGAAAATTGTGACAATGTAATGTAATGTGAAAGTGATCAAGTATTGAGTTGATTACTTACAGATGTGAAAAAGTATTATTGAAGTATTATGGTATATAATTACTTATTTGATTTAAGAAGGAGAAATTGGTAAAAAAAATTTGTTGAATAAGTTGAGATATAATTGATAATTATTAGTAAATGGATTTTAAAATTGAAAAGGGAGTTTTTGTTAAAAAAAAAATTGTATAAAATTAGTATATAAATATATGAGTTGTTGATTATAATGTTAATGGATCATGCGTTTAGGCTAATAAAAATAAGTGGATAAGGGTAACTTATCTTAAAATAGAATAGATACGCGATAACTCTTTATGTAGTAAGAGTTTAAGGAACTAATTTATGATTTTAAAATGCCACGGGTGTGTAACCATTGAGACATGGGCGTAGTTTCGAGATAAGAGCTGTCTGAGAAAGAATTATAGTGAAAGCGGTGTTTATTTGTAACCCACGGACGTGGGCTTAAGATGATACAATTGTGAAATATATTTAGTGAAATTAATAGTTTTTGTTTCATGAGATACAAGCAAGATTTGTGGCTAGTATAGTTGGACTCATAGCCTTATGTAGAAATTTATTTATGACCATAGATAGTGTGGAAAAAAAAAAGAGAATTGTGAAATATGATGAGCTATAAATGATGCGTAAGGAAAGTGATTTTTGTAAATATGGTAACTATAAGAAATGTGAGAAAATGATAAATGAAAGGAATTATGAAATGTGAATAAGAGTTATATTGAATGTGTTTGAAAGTGGTATAAAATGAATAAGTTGATGAAAATGACGTTTAAACCGAATGAGAGTAGGGGAAATGAATATTATATGTAATGATGAATTCGAAGAGAATTAAAATTTGAGAATAAATTTGACCTAATAGAATTAGGTCATGAATTGAAAATAGATTGATGAATTTAAAATAGACTAAAGGTTGGTCATAATAGAATATGGCTGTGATGATGATATTGTGATAGTTAGATCAATTGATTTGAAATGTAATAAATTTACAAGTATTTATTGAAATTTAATGTATGTAGTTGTATTAAGAATATGCAAGCTATATGATAATGTGCATAATACAGCATTCTGATATGTATATGCATATGAAAGGAGCTAAATTATATTAGTTTCAAATAATTATAAGAGAAAGATGTTAGTTATAGTATAATTGGAATGAATCTTAATAAGGAAATAAGATTTTGTTGTTCTATAATGGTGATATTAAATTAATATGTAGTAATTGTATAAAGAGTAGGATCAAAGTCAAGATATATAAAATTATTGTGCTAAGACTTATTAGTTGGAATTAGGAGTTTTCATCATTTGTGGTTTTTACAAATAACTATTTATAAATATAAGCAAGGTGGTAATTAAACAGAAATACAATTTTAAAAATGACTATGATGACAGAATAGTCAGTGTTAAGATATAAATTATTAACATTAGAATTTAAGATTATGAGAGTATATTTTTAAGATAATGAAGTGATCAAATATCTTGAGTGCAATAGGTGTGTGGTGTATATATATTAAAAAGATGAACTAATTTTATTTAATGATAATTCGATTGATGATATCATAATCTATTGTGACTATTTGAGTAAATAGACAGTATAATGATGAGTTATGGAATGGTAAAAAGGTAATTGAGAATGAATCTAAGGGGGAGAGTAGAAATTATGTAATTTTATTAAATAATAATTTAATGAGATGATTAATTTAATATGAGATTTTAAGAATATATTTGATTTGGATGATTTATTACTGTACTGGATAATTTCGATGACAAAATTATTTAAGGGGGAGAAAATTGACATATCCGTGATTTTGGAAAAATTAAATAAGTATTTGGAGATATAAAAGTTATATATACCCAACATATATACCTAGTGTATATATAACATATACATATGGTATATTAATTGTATATGTTGGATATGTATATTACATACATAATATATTTAATATACATATAAGGTACATTTGTTGTGTATATAAGATACACATTATTTGTACATATGTGTAATATTTCAAATTTTTTTTAAAAATTTCTCATTTTTGAAAATTTAATAAAATATATTATAATTAAATTGGATAAATTAAGTTAATGATTTTAAATAAAAATGAAGGAATTTTAAATAAAAAAAAGTGAATTATATATGTGATATATATGTAAAATATATATAACATATAAAAGTCAACACTTTAAAAAAAAGTCAAAAGTCTAAGGGCAAAATGGTAATTATATCTTATAAACTTAAAATTATTTAAATAAATTAAAAATAAGTTTTTTTTTTATTGAAAGAGGTAATTTGGGGTTTTAAAATAATTAAATAATTATTTATTTATTAAAAATAAAATAATATATGTATGGTGATATTTTTAAGTGGAAAGAAAGAGAAAGTCAAATAAATTCATCTTTTCCCTTCTTCTTCTTCTTCAAAGTTGTGCCACCATTACAGAGAAAGAGAGATCTTCTTTTCTTCCAAGCTACCTAAGATTGAAGAGATTTTAAGAAACTAAGTGGAGTTTTGGTGATTTTCTAACAAATAAGTTTTCTTCCCTAATTTTTGAATTTCTAGGAAAACTATGAATATGCGGATTTTGAAATTTTCTATTAGCATGATTTAATTATTTAATTTGGTATGAATGATGCTATTTTGATTAATTATTAATGATTTTCAAGTTAAATGGAAGAAAAGATTAAGTTTGGGATGAGTTGGGTGAAGAGAGAGAATTTAGGATTATGAAAAATTTAAATTCTTGGAATCATGGTTTTTAATTATGCAAATTGGTTCTAAATGAGTTATTTTGGTGCTTAAACAAGTATTTTAAAGTCAAATATTGGATTTGGTTGTGTTTGGTTGGAGTTTGAGAATGGAAGTGTGATTTAGGGTTTTAGAAAGTGATTTTTTTTTAAGTTGTAGAATTGTATAATTTTATTGGTTTAATCTTATTGTTTGGTGATATAAGTAATGAAAATAAGCTTAAAATGATTAATGGATTGTGTTGGAATGGAAAACTTTCAGTGGGAGAAGGTTATGTCATTTTAGAGTTTTGTGTATAAGAGTGTATTTTTGTAATGTAAATAATTTAAATGTATTAAAATATGTTTCTAATAATATAAATAAACTTAATATATTAAAATGAATGGCCTAGTGTGAGAATCCAAAGTTAAAGTGAGGTTAGCCTTAAATTTTATATTTTTACTTGGATGAGGTTTAATTATGGTTTAATATTGGAAATACTATTAAATGTGATACTAAATGATTATTTGCTATCACATTTGGTTTAGGGATTGAGGGAGGTTTATTTGTTTCATCCAAGTAGTGAAGGGCAAGTTGGAAGGATAGGATTGGAGGTTGTTTTAAGCTTGTTTTGGTTGTTATTTGAGGTAAGTACAAACTTTGAATACATTAGTTATATTTGCATGATATTTGGGCTTAACACATTTTGATTGAAAAATATGTTAAGCTACTTGATACATTAGTTATGTATGAATAATGTGCTATGACATTTATAATGTCATATATGTGTTAAATGCATTGTGAAAAGCCATTGATAATGGCTAAATTGTGTAAAATGTGAAATATGTGTATCATGTGAAAATGACCCAAAGTGTTTGGGTAATGCCATTTATTGTGTATGCATTAAGTGCATTGTTAAAAAGTCATTGGTATTAGCTCAATTACATTAAATGTAATTAATATGTGAATTATGTGGAAATATTCAAAGTAATTGGGTAATGTGTTGTAAATGCAAAAATATGGTATAATATAATGAGATATGTGGAAACATAATGAAATGAATTGATATCAATATAAATGAGAAAAGTGAGAAAAAGATGAGAAAATAAGACAATGTGCCTAGCTTGATTATGTGACAATGAGAAAGAGATTGATAATTAGAAATATGAATAAATTGTGTGTCTTGTATGTTATTCAATTTTCAAAGATCTATGTTTGGCGGCATGCCTATGATTTGCCTACGGGCTAGAAGTTTGGTGTCACTGTGAAAATATTTTTGAGGTGAAATGACCGGGTCGTAAGCCTAAAAAATAAGTCCTTGAAGCTAGGCTGGGTGAAATGACCGGATTGTAAGCTCAGACCTAGTTAGACTATTACATTAATATTCTGCCTATGGGGCTAGATATATGGTATCATTATAGACCAAAACTGTAACTCTGAAATTTGAATAGCATATTAGTTATCTTTGGGCCCATGTTTGTGTTTATTTTTATGTGAATTGTAGATTGTGAAATATTTGAAAAGTATGAGAAAATGGAATGATGTGATATCCATAAGCATTTTGCATTGGCATTACTTTATAGTTTTATTATTATCAAAATTTGTACCGCTAAACTTTTAGCTTAGCGCGATTATAATTCGTCGAATAGGTGGCATGGGCGATTTGGTAGAGTCGGATATATGATTTGTTGGGTTGGTGTAGGTTGCACGGTTGAACTTCAATGGTTTACTGCATTAAAGGGGGCTAATAGTGTAATATCCCGGAATAGACCCTAAGAGTTTTGGAGTTATTGTTGTTGTATTTGGATTTAATGTATATGTGTATATGTGAAATATAAGGATAATATATGTAAGACATATACATATACATCACATATACATGGGATATATATAATGGTGAAGGATAAGTGAGTTGTATATATATATTTGTATAACTAAATAATAATAATAATAATAAAGACAAAAAGAAAAGAGAAGAAGAAAATCAAAGAAAGAATATGTGGTGGAGATTTAAAGTATTATTATTATTATTACTATTGTTATTGTTATTGTTATTATTATTATTATTATTATTATTATTATTATTATATATGGATAAGGACAAAGGAAAGAAGTAGAAACTTCTTCTTCCTTCTACTCCTTATTCGTCTTCTTCGTTCTTCTTGGCCGAGAGAGAGAGAGAGAGAGAGAGAGAGAGAGAGAGAGAGAGAGAGAAAGAGAGAAAGATGTGATTTTCTTACCAAATTTCTTAAGGAATTCAAGAGATTTGATGATAGAGATGAAGATTTGATAAAGGATTCAAGTAAGTATTTATTTCTTTAAATTGATTTTCATTGTTTGAGTTGGGTTTGGTATGGTTGATGTGTGATGATGATGATATTGAAAGATTTAAGTATATATATGTGTTGATTTGGTAATTGGATGATGATAATATGATTATTTGTGAAGATGATGATGAATTGTTGAATAAGGGTTGAGTTTAATGAAATTTGGGGATTTGATAAATTGGTATATGAATGATGTTTATAATGATGATTGGTGTGTGTTTTGAGTGTTGTTGATGTTTTGGTAAGTTTGTTATGGTTTTTGGGTGTGTTTGATGAAGATTGTTTGAAGTGAGTAATGATAAAAAGATGGGTATTGTTGGATGTTGTTGTGTGTTGACCAGAATCTGGGTTTTTAGTCGGACACGCCTAGAGACACGGCCAGTTTGTTAGGCGTGTCGTTGGTTCTGTTTTCTGGAGTTGGTAGCACGAGCAGTGACACGCCCATGTTATTGAGCGTGTCATAAGTTCTGTGTGGCAGTAGAATAGACACGACCAGTAACACGCCCGTGTTATTGAGCGTGTCATAGCTACTGTGAGTTTGGAGAATTGACACGGCCATGAGCACGCTCTTGTTGATTGGACGTGTTGATGTTTTTGAGATACAGAATGTATTACACGCCCAGTGACACGCCCGTGGTTATGAGCGTGTCAATGTTTCTGTGTTGTGGAGTTAGGGCACGATCAGGAACACGCCCGTGTTGATGAGCGTGTCATGTGTTGAGTTTGCCCTAATTGATTCTTATTTGTATTATCTCATGTGTATTTCTAAGTGAGTGTGTATGATTACTTTTGGATTAGGTTTTAAGAGATGGAATTGCCCCTAATCCAAGTATTGAAAGATCTATGGAAGAGAAGTTATATGGGAGTGAGTTCTTTAGAGGTAAGTACAAAACCCTATTGGATTGCATATAAGTATATTGTTAAAATAAATATTAATATTGTATATGCAATGAAAAGATAAGAGATATGATAATACATTAATACATATAAGATGTGAAGGCATTCAATATATATATGTTATGAAATGTGATAATGTGATATTGTGGTGAACTATGAAATGTGATATTGTGATGAACTATGAAATGTGATAATGTGATATTGTGATGAACTATGAAATGTGATAATGTGATATTGTGATGAACTATGAAATGTGATAATGTGATATTGTGATGAACTATGAAATGTGATAATGTGATATTGTGATGAACTATGAAATGTGATAATGTGATATTGTAATGAACTATGAAATGTGATAATGTGATATTGTGGTGAACTATGAAATGTGATATTGTGATGGAATATGAAATGTAAATTGAGAGGTGATGATGTATAAAGCCATTGTGGTTGGCTATGATATTGAGAATGAGATAAATGAGGCATGTTTTGCCTAAATGATGCCATTGTGGTTGGCTATGATGATGTAAATGATGATGAGAATGAGAATGAAATTGATAATGAAATAATAAATGAATTGTGTGGCTAATGTGTTATTCATTTTCAGAGTTTTGTTGTTGGTGGCATGCCTAATAAGTGTAACAATCTCTTGAAGTTAGGTTGGATTGAATCCTTGAAGCCTAATTGAGATGTTACCACCCTTGAAGCTAGGTTGGGTTAGTTCTTGAAGCCAAGTTGGGTAGAAGCTTAGCATGCTTTGCTCCCCTTGAAGCTTGGTTGAACTTAATCCTTGAAGCCTAGTTGGGTATATGATATTGATAAATGTGATAACAAAACCAAAGCATTAACTCTGAACTTTGAATGACATATTAGTGTCTTTTGGGCCCGAGTCTGTCTTTGTTGTTAATGTGATGTATATACAAGTTGAAATAAATGAGTAATGGGATCTATGTTGCCTTTGTTGGAAATGTGAGTTGTGAATGATGAATTGTGGTTAGTGATATGATTATATAACATACATGAATTATTGAAAGGAGATATGGTTTGTGAAGTTATATGCAATATGCGATTATAAAGTATAAAATGATATATATGATATGTATGAGGTGAAATTGGTAAGTATCATAATATGAAGGTTCTATCAATTTATTTAATTATGTTTGATGGTTATGTTATATGTGTATATGTATATCCTCTATAAGATTAATAGGATTATATGAAGAATGCATTGAAAAAGGGGAAAACAGAGTAAGAAAATGTTAAAACATGAGACTAAACATATGAGGTATGTTTCCTTTATATTGTATATTTTAATGGTTACTTGTACTACTAAGCTTTCGAGCTTAGCGCGGTTATCTTAATCGCGCAGGTATATAGGTGATGAAGCTGGAGATAAGCTACTATGTCACAACGAGGACAAGTGTAGTTCGAGACCAACTAGATGGTGGTGCATGCATGTAATTATACTGTATTTTCATAAGAATGTATTCATTTGTATAAATGAATCTTTGGAAGAAGCAATGTAACTTATATTTATGTATTACCATGATAAGAATAACCATTTTGTAAATACTTTTATATGATTTAAATGTATTATGGTTTTAAAAATTAAAGTAAAGAGTTATAATGGTGATGAAAAGTGACATTCTTATACTCTATATACATATTGTATGTGTACCTGGTATATGTACAGTATTTATATGGGGTATCGGGGTGTTACAAATAGCTACTAGTGAATGATTGAATGTGACAATAGAATTTTAAGTCAAAAACTATAGTGGCCATTTTGGCTAGCAATGATGGTGATAAGGTTTAGAGTGATATATGTAATAAGAAGAAAAAGCTAGGTTAAAAAATTTCATTATTTTTATATTTTATTTATTTATTTTGTAATTTGTCTATATTAATTTATAATATTATATAAATTATTTATTAATATTATAAATTATAATATTAAAAAATTATTTATAAATTATTTATAAAGGCCTATAAATTTTTTAATATTAAAAATTTATAATATGAATAATTTATAATATTTTTAATGTTATAAATTATTAAATTATAAATCATTTGTTAAAATAATAAATTATTAAAAATTAACAATATTAAAAATTTATTTATTATTAATAATATTTTAAAAAATATTTTATTTATATTAATAAATTATAAATACTTTTAAAGCTCAATTTGGACCTTAATATTTCACTGAAATACAAATTGGACCATGGTATTTAACCTAAATCTAAATTGGACCATGTCATTAGCTAACTTTAATAGTTTCATGAAAAAAAGTTCTAATTTGGCCTGAATTTGAAAAATAAATTTCTAATTTGACTTGAATTTAAAAAAAAAATAATCAATTTGGTTTAAAAAAAAATTTAAGGTCTAATCATATTTTCTAGTTATATTGCAAGATTTGAAATGGACCTTTGTCCTTTTATATATGAGTAAAATGAATTTTGAAGTATTTGAATATGATTTGGGTTCGACGAATACTTATGAGGAAAATGATGAGAACTGTGATCACACACAAAACAAACATTTGTAATAAGTTGCATTGCTTGTGGAATCATTTAATACTCTTTTCTCTTTACATGCAAGCTTCTACAATTTCTCCTATGTATATTTCTGTCAATGATAACAATGTTACTGATCTTGTTGGTTCGAGAATTCCTAGTGAATTGCATGAAAAAGTTTTATATATGAAACCATTAAAGAGAGTGAATGTTTTAAATTAAAGAAAGATTTAATGACCACCTTGTCTGTATATCAATGAGTTAGAAATTTCAATTCAAGGTTTTCAAGTCAAATAAATCATTCGTTATTATCCGTTGCATTAATAAAAATTGCACATTGAGAGTAAAGGTGAAGAGGCTAGTGGAAAGTGACTTTTAGATGGTCACTAAATTTATAACCAAATACAGTCACATGAATTTAATAAAAAAAAGACATAGGTAAGTGACTAGTTATATAGTCGGCAAATGTACATAGAAGAGACTGATAAATCCAAGAAGGGTCTACAAACCGAAGGATATTATAGACGACATGTGCAAGGAATTTGGTGTAAAAGTTAGTTACAATGTTGCTTGGAGAGGACGAAAGTATGCTTACGAGATTCTTCATATGGGTACTCCAGAACTGTAACACCCTTATACCATATATACGTACAATACATATTTTTCAGCATATGTAAAATATGTATATACGGTACAAAAATATCACAGACCAATTTAATAAAAAATTTCACATTTCTGATTTAAAATTTCAAATACTAAATATATAAAATTAAATAGTATATAAATATTCTTTACTTATTATAAGAACCCAAAATAAACATTTTATATAAAATCTCTGAGAAAAATTCACCATAGTTTTATCAGTAATTTGGATATCCCAACATTTAATAAACTCAACATGCATAAAACAAACACTCCCAATAAAATAAAATCTCCATTTCACCAATACTTCTCAATTTCTTTATATTTTCTCAAAATATTTATACATACATACATTATATATATATATATATCAACAACACATATAGAATTCCATTTTAAACAAATTATCCAAAACATTCTTTACAATTTACAATATATATACTTCAAAAATAAAACATAATATATATAATATCAAAATATATTATAATTTCAAATATGTACATGCTGGCAAATGGCTCTGATCTTGATGTACCCAAAAACACTTCAAGCTCAATAAATGCAAGCTTAGACACGACTAGGTCTATCAAACTCTATGTTTTTGTGTTGTTGGTGTGATTTGCTAGTGTAAACTCTGAGAAAAATTCGTCAGAGTTTTATCAGTAATTTGGACATCCTAAAATTTAATAAACTCAACCTGCATAAAACAAACACTCCTAATAAAATCAAATCTCCATTTCACCAATACTTCTCAATTTCTCCATATTTTCTCAAAATATTTATACATACATATATATATATATATATCAACAACACATATAGAATTCTATTTTAAACAAATTATTAAAAACATTCTTTATAATTTACAATATATATACTTCAAAAATAAAACATAATATATATAATATCAAAATATACTATAATATCAAATATGTACATGCTGACAAATGGCTCTGATCTTGATGTACTCAAAAACACTTCAAACACAATAAATGCAAGCCTAGATACGACTAGGTCTATCAAACTCTATGTTTTTGTGTTGTTGGTGTGATTTGCTAGTGTAATTTTTTAATAATTTTTTTAATTTTTATATTTATATTTTTTTAATATTAATTTATAATATTAATATTATAAAAATTTTTCTGTATTTTTATTTAGTTGTTTTGTAATTTTCTTTAATATTAATATTAATATTTATTATATTAATTTATAATATTATAAAAATTTTCTGTATTTTTATTAATTTATTTTGTAATTTTCTTTAATTTTTATATTTATATTTATAATATTAATAGGATTATAAAAATTATTTATTACAATAATAAATTATTAATTTAAAAAAATTATTGGCCCGTATATTAAAATAATTTTTTAATATGATAATTTATAATGCTAATAAATTATAATAATTTTTTAAAATTATAAACTATTACATTATTAATTATTTGTCAAAATTATAAATATTAAAACTATTATAAATTAAAATATTATAAAAATTATTTATTAATATTATAAATTATCGATATTATACTACAAGAAAATAGATCTATGCCAACGCAAAAAAAAATATTTAGCAACGTAAAAAAGTGTTGCTAAATAGATTACCCACATAAAAAATTACACCGTGAAAAGCGTCTTTAAATACAACGTTGTCTCTTAAATAACGACATAAAAAATTGTATTGATAAATTACTCCCAACGCTTTTCTTTGTATCAAAAATTATATCTTTACTAGCGCAATTCTCAAGCATTGATAATTATTGTGACATAAACAGAGCATTAGTAAACTTATAAGGCCAATGCTTTTGTTTGTATTAAAAATTATTATTTAGTGACTCAATTCTCAAACGTGGATGATTATACCAACGTAAATGGAGCAATAATAAATTATATTGCCAACGTTTTCCTTTGGGTTGAAAGTTATTATTTTGCAACACAATGCTCAAATATCAGTAATTATTGACAATGAAAAAGTAGCGTTGGAACTAAATTTTTCATTGCAAATCTGGTGTTTCTGAAACAAATAGTATTCACATTTTTTTCAAAGAAATAACAAAGCAATGGGTAGGGCATGCGACCAAAATTCACATTTTTCTATCTCATAACAATGATACAAAACCTGTAGAATGTATTTCAAGTAACTATAGGAGCTTACAACCAAGAACACAGGTGCCAAATTGACAATACAAACCACAATAGCATTTAACATGGACAAACTATGATTCCTCCATTAAAGAGCTAGTTCGTAAAGTTAATGACAACATCAAGCAACAACCACAGTTTCTACAGCCTTTGTCTTAGGTTTAGCAAATCAAGTGCTTCTGCTTCCCAGAAGGAAGCCTTCTTCTCAGGTCTTTGAAACAGTCTGAAGAACTGAATCTAGTTACACATTTCCTTTCAATGTATGCTAGTTCTCCCAAGTTAATGTCATATGATTCCACACCTAAACAAGGTTAAACAAAAACAGAAATTACTAACAAATACATAAATACTTATACATCACATTTGATAATGGAATTCCTAACCAGATTTGGCGATTGCCATTTGAATATTGGAACATATTATTTAGCATGCGTAAAAAACTTGGCTTGCTTGCCTGTAATTATTTAAACTATGTATTATGGTAATAATGTCATTAAAAATAATTATATAATCCAATTTGAATGTAGTTGAATACAACTTCCAATAGAATAAAACATACTCAATTTACTCGCAAGGGTAAAGAAATGAAAATATTGCTCCCCATTTGTATAATTAGTTTAAAAAATATCTCTAAACTTTTTTGTCTTATCACTAAATCAAAATTTTATTAATATTAATCTTCAGATTTATAAAAAATTAAATAAATGAATGAGATCCAAAATTTCAGTAATTAAACAAAACAAATTGATGTCCAAATTGCAGAATTACTAACAAAAAAAAAAGATTCAGCAAACAATAATAAACAGTATTGATCGGCAGTAACAGTCTTGCATGTGTTTATGCACAAAAATATTATTATATTTAAAGAAAGAATTACATAGAAAAATAACTAGTAAATCCAAGTAGCATTTGAAACATAAAATCCACAATTCAACGACAAAATTTTTATTTCCAAATAACTTAGATGGGTATAGATGCAAATCGAAGAATTTTCTTTTATTAAGCTCTTCCTAAAATTTAAATTTATTATTTAATCTTTCTAAGAGTACTTTCTCTATTTTGGTTCTACATTAAGAAAATGCCAAAGAAAAAACTTAAAGGTTGTCATAAAATTAAAAGAAAAGTAAATAAAAAATTAACAACAAATAAGTAAAAATAAAAACTATACCAGAACCAAGCTCAAGTGATGGCATCGGCAGTCTCAAATGGCGATGGTGGTGAGCAAGCTGGTAAGCGAAATGGCGATGGTAGTGAGCATGCTGGTTGGCAAAATGGCGATGGTGATGAGTAGGCAGGTTGGCTAAACGACGATGATAGTAAGCAAACTGGTTGGCGATGGTGGTGAGTAGGCTAGTTAGCAATGAAGGCGAGATTGTGGGTCGATGATGGTGAGAGGCTGTGGGTTGAAGATGATGGCGAGAGGTTGTAGATTTATAAGAAGATGGATAGAGGCGGCTGGTGGGTTATGAAGCTTTGATTTTTAGAGTTTCATTGCTTCAATAAATAATAAATAAAAATATTAAATGTATAAAATTAAATAAAAACAAACAAACATAATAAAGCAACACAGTATGGTGCTAAAACTCCGCAGTTTTGTTTTTTTAAAGATAAGCTACATAGTTATATCTAGGGATGTTTACATAATTATTTAAAAAAATAGTTTTTATTATAAAAATTAAAAATATTTATACTTTTATAAAAAAAAATTAGTATAAAATTTTAAAAATATCTCATCTCTCAATAAAATTATTATTTTACTTCAAATTTTTATTTTTTTTTATGAAACTTCACTATTAAATAAAAAAACTATAATAAAATAATCAAAATTAATATTTTAAATTATTTATCATCATATAAAAATTATATTTTTTTATAAAATGAAAAAAATATAATTTTAATTATAAAAAATAAATTACACTTAAAAAAGAAAAAAAAATATAAAAAATCATTAAATTTATTTTTAAACAAATTTTACATATTATACACATGAAGAAAATAAAAAAAAATACACATAATTTTATTTTGCAGATGTTATGTAGATATATTGTAGATTTGTTGTAGATGTTATGTAAATATTATATTTTTGTTGCTAAAATTGTGAATATTTTATATAAAAATTATTGAATATTGTGAGAATTATATAAATATTGTGTAGATATTTTAAAAATAAAAATAAAATTAAATAAGTATTAAAAACATTATGTAGATGTGTTGTAGATTTATTGTAGATATATTGTTGATATATTGTAGATGTATTGTAGATGTTGTAGAAGTAGTTTGTATCGTTGAGTGTGTATTTTATATATATATGTATATATATGTTTATTTTTTTGCTATATTAAAAATATGATAATAAATTTTTTTAAATAAAAAATATAATTAAAATAAAATTGTAAAAAAATAAAAATTTAAAATTTTTTTTTAAAAAAAAAAGAAAAATTACCGTTTAAAAGTAAAATTGAAAAAAATAGGCGAAATCCGTATGATAGAAAAAAAAAAAAAAAAAACTATTCAGCGGGCTGTATATTTAAAAAAGTAGCTCGAAAATCACGTATAACCTATAAACTTCTCTATAACTTAATAGATGTTTAATATTAAAAAATAAAATAAATTCAAATAAAGTTAAATTAAAAGTAATTGTTCCTTTTATGTATAAAAAAAGTAATTGTTCCATTGATTAAAATTCACTCTCCTTCTTTTATATCGATACAAAAAAATACAAATACGCAAATATTATCCACTAAATAATTTTAAATAATATATAATATATTTAGAAATTATAGTAATTTTTTACTTTTGTATTATTTTATTTTGATTTATATAAAAGTTGCTTTTAAAATAATAAAACGCTAAGAAAAGAAAACTAACCAAGTGGAACATATATATTACTTTTAAATTTTTATCAAAAATTACTTTATTTTAGATTTTTAAGTTAATTATTTTTTTACACTTTTATGTAGCATTGGCAATATTGTAATAAATGAATAAAATGTCAACACAAGAAAAAAACGTTGATAATTTATTTTAAAAAATACCAACACATAATCAATAATATTGAAAAGTATACCATTTTTATTATTTTTACTAAAGCTATTGAGAAACGTAGGTAATTTTATCAATATTTTATGTTAGCATAAGAAATCACAAGCACTTACATAACCCTCCTCGCAACGTTTCTATAAAGCAACAGCAAAATTGTGTTGGATGGATATGATATATAACTACGTATTTAAAAAATATATGCAAGTAATTAAAAATACCAATGCAAAAAAAAAAGTTGGTAATTTATTTAAAAAATACTAATGCTTTTGGAAAGTAATAGGTAATTTTGCTAATGTTTTATATTAGCGTAAGAAATAATGGACACTTGCATAACCCTCCTCCCAATGCTTCTACAAATTTTTGGCAAAATTGTATTGGATTGGTATGAAATATAACTACGTATTTGAAAAGCATAAGTACATACCAACACAAGAAAAAAAAGTTAGTAATTTATTTAAAAAATACTAACACCTTTGAAAAATAGCCAGTAATTTTGCTAATGCTTTATGTTAGCGTAAGAAATTATAGGCACTTACGTAACCCACCTCTCAACACATCTACAAAGCGTTGGCAAAATTGGGTTGGATTGCTATGAAATATAACTATGCATTTGAAAAGCGTAGGCAAATAATTAAAAATACTAACATAAGAAGAAAAAAGTTTGTAATTTATTTTAAAAATACCAGCGCTTAATAAATAACGTCGAAAAGTGCATTATTTCCATTATATTGCCAACGATATTGGATAAATGTTAGTAATTTTGCTAACGCTTTATTTTAGCATCATAAATTATTGACACTTATAAAATATTTTCAACGTTTTTATAAAGTGTTGCGAATTTGTGTTGGCATAGAGCCATTTTCTTGTAGAATTAAAATTTTATTTATTAAAAATTATTTAATAATATATAATTTTTAAAAATATTGTATTAATATTAACAAATTTTAAATACTTTTTAAGTTTAATTTGGACCACGATATTTAATTGAAGTCCAAGTTGGACCTTACTATTTAATCAAAATCTAAATTGAACTATGTCGTTAACTAAGTTTAATGGTTTCATAAAAAATTCCAATTTGGTTTGAATTTGAAAAGAAAAGTTCTAATTTGGCTTGAATTTGAAAAAAAAATTCTATTTGGTCAAAAAAAGTTATAATTCTGGCTTCACGTTATAGTATATGGTCCAAATTAGATCTTTATCCTATATCAAAGACCTATATTTCCCTGTAAAAGTTCTGGTTCCAGTTTAGGTTCTAATATGAAATTAAGTGCCACAATGTCTTTTTCCTCTAAGTATGTTAGGCTCTGTTGGATCATTACTACCATAACTAGATTTACTAGACTTTTAAGTTCCCCTCATCAGCGATAACAATTAAGGAATGTTTTACTATATTCTCACCATAAATGAACATAAATATTTTAACTGATTCATCATGAACAAGATCATAGATTAGTGTTTGTTGGCAATCTAAAGATAAATTTTAACCCAATACCTGTTTTATTTTCAATATTTTACTTTCTTGCCACCATTTTCTTCAAGACAATACAATCTGTGTGTAAACCCTTAATTTTGACCCTAGATGATTCTGATCCTGATTAAATGAGGCCAAACAAAATACGGTCTGATTTTAAAGAGCTTAAATCTAGTGTAAAAGCTTAAACTAGATCGGTCCAATTTTTTTTTTTTAAAAAAAAGCTTAAATTAAACTGATCCAATTAATAAAGACCTAAATTAAGCTGGTCCAATTTATAAAAATAGGTTCGGTTTGAGAATTAGAAAAATTTAACTCTGTTTGAGGTCCAAATTAACATGAGCATGGCTCATGTCGATTTGGACTGTGCCCAAATCGATATGAGCCTTATGCTCATATTGAATTTGTAATGTTCAAATTGAAAACTTTTTAACTAATATTGATAATTAATAGTGTATAGTGATAAAAGTAACTTAAATAAATGTTATAAGTAGAAAATAGTGAATATTATATCTTAAAATTTACTGAATAAATTATTTTTATGATTTTACGGGACTATAAATTAAATTAGAATCAAAGATTAAGAGTGAGGGCGCACCATAGTTATTGTTAGCATGCCCTCACTTGATTAACCTATAGATATATAAACGTGTGTGTGTGTGTAGAAATTTCTCTCCTCTTCTTTCATCTTCATCCACGCCAATCACCACCACTTCTACCATCTTTCTCATTTTCTTCATCTTCCTTTCTTCAAATCAAATAAAAATCAAGAGTATATTGCATATAATTATAAGTTTTTAGAAGAATAAGTTAGAAAAGGTGAGACTATCAATAAGTGATCAAAGAAAAAGAGGGAAAAGAGAGAAGAAGAGGGATTTTGAAAGAGGTATATGCTTATATATTTTTAATCTGCAAATATTTGAATTTTTATGAATTTTAATGTTTAAATTAGTTGATTGTGTCATCTATAATGAATTTTTACTTAAAAGTATTGGTTAAATGGATTGATGAGTAAAAAATGAATTAAAAGAACTTATAAGTGATGAGTATGATTCTTAATTCAATCTTTATAAGAAATAAGTGGTTTGATATTATTTTTAGCCATGAGTGATGGTTAAAGATTGATTAATTGAAGTTTGAGTAAAATATTTGATATGAGCTCTTTTTATGTAAAAAAAAAAATCAATTTTTGATTCTTTTTTTTTTATCATAGATATTGAATATGTTTATGTTTAAGTGGATGAGTGTATAAAATACATAATTTCGGCCAGTGATACGGCCAAGTCAGGTGAGTGTGTCACATGCTGTCAAAATTTCCACTTTCTTTGATGAGAGACACAGCCAGTGACACTGCCAAGTCAGTGGATGTGTCATGTGACACGGCCAGTAACACAGCCAGATCAAGTGGATGTGTCACATGCTGTTAAAATTTTCACTTTCTTTGATGAGAGACATAGTTAGTAACACGGCCAAGCAGTGGGTGTATCATGTGACATGGCCAAGTTAGGTGGGCGTGTCACATGCTGTCAAAATTTTCATTTTCTTTGATGAGAGACATGGCCAAGTCATTAAACATAACTTGGCCGTGTTCAATACCCTTCCCTCCAAATTGGCTTCAACAAGTGAATTAAAGCTTCATTTTGCACATGTTCATACTTTAACCTAAATCATAAAACTTCAAGCAAACTTAAACACACAATTTTAAAAAAAAAATAACTAGAAAGCTAATAAAATTACCCTTGTGTTAAGAATTCATGTATATGTATTAAAAGTATGGAAAAGTGTAATAAATTTTGAATATATGATAAATATGTATAATACTACGTGTTCATCAAATAATTATTCCATTGAAGTGATATACATAATTCAATGTTAATTAAAAACTAATGAATTGCCCAAATTATATTGATTTTAGATCTAGCTTGGCATTGAATGGCTAGCCAGATGGAGGATATCCATAGTGATAGTGGGCACATCGTGTCATTAATAGACACATTGTGTCATCAGTAACAATGGACATATTTGCTATTATACATTCTTGAGATTTGGCATTAAATTACCAACAGTGACCCATTATCCAAACCTATGATCTATGTTCAGTGTGTATGGATATATTTAAAGAAGTTATCTATATTGAAAATAATGTATTATATGGTTGTTGTTAAATTAACCGATTTTGAATTTAATCATGTTTAGTACTTTAAGCTTCAATGAATTTATTAATTTCTTCATTTAATGTTCTAAAAGTGATAATTTCTATTGTTTCTAAATTATTTTATTTATAGTTCTCTTTCCTTTAATTTTTTTTTTGCATATTATAAATACATAAGCACCACTAAGCTTTACTTAGCGTGTTAGGATTATTTTCTAATGCGCAGATCAAACAAGAAGAGTTGAGACTGCAGAGTGAGAGATATACGTTCCTAATCAACTATAACACAAATGTTCAAAGAACAATATTATAAATATTGTAATCTGTATGGTTCACATAGTAGTACTTTATAACTTTGGTATGACAGTCGTATAAGTTTGTGGGTAGTGAGAGAATTATAACAATAGGTACAATGTAACTTAATAAGGGTTTTTAAATATTAAATGCAAGTATGTATGTATGTATGAATGTAATGCAAGTATGATCATGGTACTTCTCTTAAGAGACAATAATTATATTAATATAATTTAGTTTTATGTATATATTACTCTTATAGCTTAGATGTGTACTTAAGTGACATCATCTATATAGTCAAGTGTACGGACTATATAGAGGGTATTACAGAATTAGACCAGTCTAATTTGACATAAGTTCAGTTTTTTTAGAAGTCATAATTGTGGTTAAATTATGGAAATCTCAGATAACATTGAAGTGTTGGAATCTAATTAGGAAGATAATCAAACTTAACTCTAATTTAAACATTATAAAAAGAAATCAAGAAAAAAAGCCAAGGGGTCGGTAGCAATGATTAACAAATAAGACAACAATTAAAAAAGAGAGATAAACAAAGACAGTGAGCGATCAAAGAGAAGGCAGTAGCTGAAAAGAGCAATTTTCTTCATATTACATTCGCTCGGCCAATATCACAGTTGATCCAAGCAGTAGCATGATAGAGTGAAATTATGATCAATATTTTTTATATAATTCTAACCATAATGTTAATCGTTTTGCTATTAAATTTGATGGATTTTGTGTATTTGAGTTAGAATTATTATAATCATGCTTAGAAAGACAAGATTCAAAGTTTCTAATGATTAGAGGTGCAAAAAGTGAAGAAAGGCAAGCAAAAATGAAGAAATAACAAATGTCACACCCGTGGCCCTTCAAAGCCATGACCATGGGATTTAATCAAGTCTGCCATAGAAAAAAAGACAAAAATTTAGAAGCCAAATGAAGGCCACAACAGTGGCATTGGTAGGACACGATCGTGAGATTGATTTCTCAACTGCCTGAGCCAAGAAAGAGAAAAAAAAATTCAAAGTTGGCAGTCTCCACTCTCATGTCACGACCGTGGCATTGAAAGACCACGACCATGGCCTACCTTGCTGACCATTTTACAGCTATAAAGTGCTCAAATTGTCTAATCCAACTCAGGCCACGACCGTGGGGTCGAAATTCATGACTTTGAGCAGACAATTGGGTTCGTGGTGAACCAAACAAGATATGGCCTAACCTTTTTCAGTTTTTCCCCATTAATGAAGCTTCCAAACACTCTATTTAAACACACTTCCTCTAAGGTTTCAAGATATGAAGGATTTACAAGAATTAAATTAGATTCATTCAATAAATAAATGTAGTTTAGAGTTTTCTCAAGAAGGAGAGTGAAATTCTGGTTCAAGAAGAAATTCAAGTTCCAAGTCAAGTTCTTCTTCAAAGAAATAGAGTTTGATATTTCTTGTTCTTTAAATTATGTTTTTAATGTCTTTCTTTAATATTTTCAATGTTTTTATTTTAATAATGAATAACTAATCCTCCTTAGGGTTGGTCCCTTTCATTGAATTTATCATGGAGTTATAAATGCCTATTTGAATTAATTTAGTTTATCCTTAAATTATTATGTTATCTTTACTCTTAATGCTATAATTATCTGGCCAATAATTAATTGAATTGAGGTGTTGTGTGATGGAGCGAGAGTAGAAGCATAACATTAGTCCATAGAGGTAACAATCTTAAGGAAGTTTTTCACTTAGAGATAAGGTTAAACACTTAATAGGTTGATTAAAAAATTCTCACAAAATCTAATGAATTGGTTTAATTACTTGTGATCACGAGAGTAGACATAAGAATTAAATTGATATTAGTTCTAGTACTTGAGAAAGATTTAAGCTTAATTTAGGAGAATTTAACCATTAATGAAAGGAAAACTAAATTAAATCAATACTTTAGAAACCCATGATAAATCAATAAATGTGACTTAACCCTAAGTTTCATAACATTAGATTTAATTCAAAGTAATTTATTTTACTTAATCATAAATTGAATTTTATCATCCAAATAATACTTAGTTTTAATTGATCAATACTTAGAAGAAAACTTCCTCGTAGGAATGATACTCTACTTATCATTATATTACTTGTTAACGATCTGTGCACTTGCAGATAGCTAGGCCACAATAAGTTTTTGGCGTCATTGCCGGGAAAGTGATCATTCTAATACTGATAATATTAAGACTAGTGTTGCTTTGGATATTTTTACTTTTCTGCATAAATTTCTCAATTTTTGGTTATATGTGAAGAAATCCTAACTCAATTTTTGAACCATATAATCCAGAAATTGAACGGCTTTTTAGGAAGAATAAAAAGAAAAGAAAAGAGAAGAAAAAAGTGAAAGAAATTTCAGAAGATAATCCTATGGATACATTTGATGAAGAATCAACTATGGAAGATGTACAAAATATGACACTTAAGCAATATGTTATGACATCTGCTCAGCTAAGATCTAGCATCGTTAAACCACCTGTGCAAGCCAATACTTTCGATCTGAAATCAGTGCTTATCAATTTGATTCAACAATCAGCTTTTCATGATTTTCTACATGAGGATGCATATGCTCACATCTCTAATTTTTTAGAAATATGTGATACTTTTAAAATTAATGGTGTGCCTGATGATGCTATTCATTTGTTGCTTTTTCCAGTTTCTTTAAGGGATCAAGCAAAGGATCGGCTCACTTCTAAAGCACCTGGCACATTCACTACATGGGATCAATTAGCCGCTGCTTTCTAAGCAAAATATTTTTCACCTGTGAAAACTGCTAAATTGAGAAATGATATCACAAGCTTTGTTCAATAAGATGGTGAAAATTTATATGAAGCTTGGGAACATTTTAAAAATTTACAAAGAAAATGTCCTCACCATGGAGTTCCTGAATGGTTTTTGATTCAAACTTTTTATAACAGCCTTCATCCAAATATCAAGGGCACAATAGATGCAGCAGCCGGAGGTGCAATTATGAATAAAGCTCCTTTTGAAACAATCGATTTGATTGAAGAAATGGCATCAAACAACTACCATTGGACTTCGGAATGTAATGTTCATAAAAAAGTTGCTGGTTTACTCAAAATTGATAATTTTTCTTTGCTTGCAGCCAAGGTAGATACAATAGCGAAGAAATTGGAGCATGTCAACCTTACTTCATCCTTAAGTTGTGAAGGATGTGGAGGAAACCATAACACAGCTGACTGCAGAATTATGGAGCAAGTCCAGTTTTTGGGAAACCAGAATACAAGTCCAGCTTTTTCTCAAGGAAACACATACAACCAAACATGGAGAAATTATCCCAACCTATCATGGTGAACCCAAAGCAATCAAAAAGTACATTATCAGCCACTATACATCAAAAATCAAAATCAAGGATTCCATCCTCCAGAAAAGCCGTTATATGAAGTTGCATTGGAGAAATTTATTAGAGCAACATCAGAGAGAATTGAAAAGCAACATGAAAAGATTAAGTAACAAATTGAACTTCTCTCAACTCAGAATCAGAATCTTGAGACACAAATAGGTCAGATTGCAAGTTCTCTCCATAATCAGAATCAAGGAGCACTTCCTAGCCAAACGGAAGTCAATCCAAGAGAGCATTGCAAAGTTGTGACCTTAAGAATTGGTTTATAACTTGAAGACCCTTTGCCAACCCAACATCAAGAACTAGTAAAGGAGAAAGAAAAAGAAGAAGAAGTTAGGGAGAAGGGAGCACCAAAAGAAATTCCAAAAACTTATGAGCCTCAAATTCCTTTTCCTCAAAAACTGAGGAAACAAAAATTAGATAAGCAATATAAAAATTTTTTAGAAGTATTTAAACAACTTCACATAAATATTCCATTTACAGATGCACTTGCTCAGATGTCAACATATGTGAAGTTCTTAAAGGAATTGCTATCTAATAAAAGGAAGTTAGAAGAAAATGCAAAAATTGCACTTACAAAAGAATGCAATGCGGTTATTCAAAATAAACTTCCTTCAAAGTTAAAAGACCCAGGGAGTTTTTCTATTCCGTGTACTATTGGTGAAACAGATTTTAATAAATCTTTATGTTATCTAGGTGTAAGTGTCAGTCTAATGCTTAGTTCCATTTGCAGAAAACTTAGTTTCACTCAGCTTCAACCAATAAGAATGTCCCTTCAGTTGGCGAATCATTCAATAAAATATCCAGTGGGAATAGTGGAGGATGTCTTGGTGAAAGTAGATAAGCTCTATATTCCAGGAGACTTCATAATTCTAGAAATGGATGAAGATGTGGAGATTCCACTTATATTAGGAAGACCATTTCTTGCTACAGCTGGAGCCATGATTGATGTTCGTGGAGGGAAACTCGCCTTGCAAGTAGGAGAGGAAAAAGTGGAGTTTAATTTTGCTAAAGCAGCCAGACATCCGGCATTTCTTGATAATTGTTTTCTGGTTGATGTTATTGATGAATGTGTACAACAATTTTGTGAGGAAAACATTATGATTCCTTTAGAAACTTGTCTTGCACAAAATCCAACCCCAAAAGATGAAAATAAAGAAGTAGCCCCTTATGCTTCAGAGACAACTCCATGAATGTACATGCAAAAATTTGAAACACTTGACAAAGGTAAAGCCTTACCTCTTCCTTCTATTGAAAAAGCTCTGGAATTAGAATTGAAACCACTGCCCATTCATCTCAGGTATGCATTTCTTGGACCTAATAATACTTTGCCTATTATTGTTAATAATAATTTGTCAGAAATTCAGATGAGTCAAACCTTGAACATGATTAGAAAATATAAGAAAGTAATAGGATGAACTATGTCTGATATTAAGGGAATTAGCCCTTCAATATGCATGCATAGGATTTTAATGGAAGAAAATTCCAAACCTGTGATAAATCATCAAAGGAGATTGAATCCAAATATGAGAGAAGTGGTAAAAGCAGAAGTGACAAAATTACTAGATGCAATAATAATTTATCCTATTTCTGATAGTTCATGGGTAAGTCCTATACATGTAGTTCCTAAGAAAGGAGAGATGACAGTCATAACAAATGAAAATAATGAATTAATTCCCTCGAGAACGGTGACTAGATGGCGTGTTTGCATAGATTATAGGAAGTTGAATAAAGCCACCCAAAAGGATCATTTTCCATTACCATTTATTGATCAAATGCTTGAAAGACTTACAGGTAATGCTTATTTTTGTTTGTTGGATGGATATTCAGGCTATTTTCAAATTCCTATAGCAGCAGAAGATCAGGAAAAGACTACATTCACATGTTCATACGACACTTTTGCTTATAGAAGAATGCCAATTGGACTATGCAATACACTAGCCACTTTTCAAGGATGCATGATGGCTATATTTTCTGATATTGTAGAATCAGTTGTTGAAATTTTTATGGATGACTTTACAGTTTATGGTTCCAATTTTGATAATTATTTACAACAATTGGAACATGTACTTAAAAGATGTGAAGATACAAACCTTGTCCTCAATTGGAAAAAATGCCACTTTATGGTGAAAGAAGGAATTATACTCGGACACAAGGTGTCTAAGGAAGGAATTGAAGTAGATAGAGCTAAAATAGAAATTATTGAAAGGCTACCACCACCAACTAATGTAAAGGGAGTTCGAGGTTTCTTAGGACATGCAGAGTTTTATAGGCATTTTATCAAAGATTTTCAAAAATTACTAAACCCTTATGTGAATTATAAAGTAAGGATGATGTTTTTAATTTTTCTAATGAATGTTTAATTGCTTTTAATAGATTGAAGCAGCTCTTAAAATAACTCCTATCATCTCACCACCAGATTGGTCTTTACATTTTGAGCTCATGTGTGATGCTAATGATCATGCAGTTGGGGCTTTTTTTAGTCAGAAAAAGGATAAGAAAAGTCATATCATCTACTATGCAAGTCGAACCCTTGACAATACTCAAATCCATTATGCTACAACAGAAAAAGAAATGCTTGCTATAGTCTTTGCTTTGGATAAATTCAGATCTTACCTTTTAGGCTATAAAGTTATTATTTATACTGACCATGCAGCAATCAAATATCTGATGAACGAAAAGGAAGCTAAACCAAGGCTAATTAGGTGGATTTTGCTTCTTCAAGAATTTGATCTTGAGATAAAGGATAAAAAGGGAGTTAAAAATTTAGTGGCAGATCACCTATCAAGATTAAATAATCAAATGGATAAAGGAGAATTGCCTATCAATGAGTCATTTCCTGATGAACAACTTTTTTCTATTCAGAAGTCTATTCTCTGGTATGCTGATTTAGTTAATTATTTGGCAGGTAATGCTCTTCCACCAGACCTATCGTATGCTCAACGGAAGAAATTTCTTTTCGACGTCAAAAATTATATTTGGGAAGATCCACTCTTGTTTAAGCATTGTGGGGATGGAATGATTCGTAGATGTATACCAAAAGAAGAGATTAAGAGTATTTTGGAGTTTTGTCATTCGAAAGAAATGGTGGTCACTCCAGTACATCTAAAACAATTGCTAAAATTTGGCAATCTAGATTCTTTTGACTGACAATGTATAAAGATACAAAAGTTTTTTTTCAGTCTTGTGATCGTTGCCAACGAACTGGAAATATTCCCAAAAGACAAGACATGCCACTTAATTCAATTCTTGAAGTTGAACTCTTTGATGTTTAGGGAATCTATTTTATGGGCCCTTTCCATCTTCATTCAATAATCAGTATATTCTAGTAGCAGTAGATTATGTGTCCAAATGGGTGGAAGCCATCGCAAGTCCAACAAATGATGTTAAAGTAGTCATTAAGTTCATTAAAAAGAATATTTTCATAAGATTCGGAGTTCCAAGAGCTATGGTCAGTGATGGTGGTACCCATTTTTGCAATAAGAGCTTTGACAATATGGGGTACACCATAAGGTTTCAACACCCTATCATCCTCAGACCAGTGGACAAGTAGAAATATCAAATAGAGAGCTCAAATGGATTTTGGAGAAAACAGTTAGCACTTCGAGAAAGGATTGGTCTTCTAAATTGGATGATGCACTTTGGGCTTACAGAACAGCTTACAAGACCCCGATTGGTATGTCTGCTTTTCGACTTGTTTTTGGAAAGGCATGTCACTTACTTGTAGAATTGGAACATAAAGCATATTGGGCCATCAGACAGTTGAACATGGACTTGGGAGAAGTAGGACAAAAATGCCTTTTGCAATTAAGTGAGTTAGATGAAATTTGATTTCACACTTATGAGAATGCTAAGATTTATAAAGAGAAAACAAAGGCATGGCATGGCATGACAAGTCAATCCAACCCAAGCAATTCCATGATGGGCAACAAGTTTTGTTGTACAATTCAAGATTAAAACTGTTTCCTGGGAAGCTTAAATCTCGTTGGTCGGGACCATTTACAATTGTAAAGGTCTATCCTCATGGTACGATAGATATACAAAATCAAAAAGGAGAAATTTTTAAAGTAAATGACCAATGATTGAAGCCTTATTTCATTAGTGATCCAATAGACATCAGAAGATTCTATTATTTTAATAGCTGAACATCTAAAAAAATATCGTGATATCGACTATAAACTTAGAGCTTGTCGGGAGGCAATCCAATTTCTCTACATTTTTAGCCATTTTCTATAAAAAAAAATACTGATATTTTATAATTGTTTTCTAGGTACCAAATCTTCAAGAAACTTGAGTTTTCGAGACCCCATGACCATGGTGAATCATTTCCAGAGGCGTGGAAATCAAATGCGAGCTGTCAAAATGGAACCAAGGGAAGAATTTTTGAAAATCTAGTGAAGAACCCAATCCCACGACCGTGGCATTGCACATGCCACAACTGTGGGATCACTAAGAGGTCTACCAAAAATAGCACCGAGATAAGAACACTTGGGCAATAGCAATCTCGAACCCACGACCGTGGCTTCCAAGGGCCACGACTGTGGCAATACATGCAAGCCAATTTTGACCAGTCAACTGCCATGCCACGACCGTGGCTATTATGGACAACGACCGTAGCCTCTCCCACCTATATATTAATCTCATTTCTTCTCTCCCTTCACTTTTTATAGCCCTGGCCTCCCAAATTTAAAACCCACGCCACAAACCTCTAACCCCACGACCTATACTCCAATTTCACTCAATTTTCTTCAAGTTTTTCATCAAATCATACATCAAAATGGTTAGAAGTAAGACTTTTGCCAAGAAATCAAAGGGTCCTGAAGGATCAAAATCTAGAGGATCAAAAAGAAGGCATTAAGATGGATCATCATCCTCTTCCTCAACTCCATCCCCCACCTTCATCTCCACCATATTGCGGGCCACATTTGTATTCGAAAATTTGCTTCCGTGATGAGGAGCAACGAAAAAGGTACCATGATTTAAGTTCCCAAAAAATTATTCCTTCTCGATTCATTGATGCAAATGTTATTAGAAAATTACAATGGAATGATGTGTTGCTCAAAATGTTCACTGATATGCAATGGATCTTGTTTGCTAGCATGTGTTACCCGACCCATACTGAATTAATCTTAGAATTCTTGAGTAGTTTTAGATTTTTTGCAACAAATAGACAAGCTGGTCAGAATGGAAGAGTGGAATTTAGATTGGGAAATCAGAATTATAACTGGCTAAGGCTTGAATTTGGGGATGCACTTGGATTATCATACTTGCAGGGAACACCCGGTAGAACTGATGGTTTTGATGAAAATGAGACATGGACTAGACTAGGAGGCATTAGATGATTAATAGTAAAATGTCAAAGGCCTCTAATTTTACAAACCCATTCTACCGGTACATCCATGTAGTTTTGGAAAATACAATTTTTGGGAGAGGGGAGAGTCAAGGCAATGTTAATTCAAAAGAATTGCATTTCTTTTATTGTGCCATGGAAGAAAAAGTTTTTAATGATGGTTATTGGTTTGCTAAACGCTGTGAAGAGGTCATTAAACAGAGCGGTAAAATTATAATTGGGGGAATGATTACACGGATTGCTACCTATCTTAATATAGGTCTTGATTACCTTGTTCCTATTCCGGGTAAAACTACAATTGATATAGGTACCGTTTTGGCAATAAGATTAGCATCCAAAAGAGGGAACCAATATATAGTTCTAGGACCCCCCAATGCCGATATTAACATTGATGAGGAGGAATTATTCGGAGAAGAAGGAGATTTTGAAGAAGCATCTGAACAACCACAACCTACTGGACCTTCCGAGGACGGTCCATTTGCTCCACCACCTAATACATTTGATTATATTACTAACAGGCTTGATTCTTTTGAACATGAGATGAACCGCAGAAATATAGCATGGGAGCAATGTTTTGACAACATGGAGTAACGATTTGACAGAGTTGAGCATGAGGTCCGGACTATTTCAACTCAGAGAACCGGAATCAGTGAGCAGTTCAACGCATTATTTTCTCATTTTGGACTCCACTATGCTCCGCCACCACAGCCTCCTCCACCCGGTGATGATGCTGCTACTGGAGATCACTAAGGACAGTGGTATTTCAAGTTTAGGGGAAATTTTCCTAAATTATTGGTTTTGCTGCGAAATTTGGTACTTTAAATTTATTTTATGGTAGTTTTTAATATTTATGTTTAAGATTGTGTTTTGTTTTGAGATACTTTATGGTTTGAATTTTGGATTGTTATTATATATTAAGTTATGTTTTTACTATAGATTTCTTATATGTTGGTTTATATGCTAAAATTTTTCAGTTAAAAAGTTAAAATTTTTAGATCAAAATTTGGTAGAATAATTATACCTTATGAATTTTAAACCAACTGAGCTCTTTCATTAATTCAATATGATTGATTTTTGAATTTTAGCATAAGTTTATATTCTTTCATATTATAATTTGCATAGGCCTATAACATATTTAAAAGAGCTTTCAAGGAGAAATTGAAAAATTGCTAAATAAAGAAAAAATGATTATTTGTAAAATCGAATCCTTATATCCACAAATTATAAATATTTTCCTTAGTTGTTCCTTTTGAAACCAAAATACATTTTAGCTTGAGTTTTCTTTGATTTAATAACCCAAAAATAACTACCCTTTTCAAAGTTAATTGTCTTTCAAAAAATTTCTCAAAAATAAAATTGCTTATAATAATAGACTCCTAAGTTTCAAGTTTTGGGAAATATACATATATTAAAATAATAATAATAAAATAAAATGATAATAATAATAATAATAATAATAATAATAATAATAATAATAATAATAATAATAATAATAATAATAATAATAATATCCCCTAGAAGAGAGTCAAGAAAAGAGTAAGGATCCAAGAACCCTCTGCACAAGAGAAAATTTTGAAAGACATTTTAACTAAATTTATTTAAACCTTCTGTTAACCCTCACCATTATAAATCCCATTACAAGCCTATTAAAGTTCTTTTGATTTTCCTTGATTTAGCATAATCTATTAGTGGAGAAAGTTCAATTAAGCATGCATATGAGACTAGGTTGCGTTTACATCAAAAGAATATTTGCTTATCTAGAATTTGATAATTGGTTGTAATTGATTAAAATTCTTGAGTAAAGGAGGTAAGAATGAAGTAGGTAAATTATGAAACTAAATTGCAACCTAAAATTTAAAGTTTTAATTATTAAATTTTTTCATATAAACTCAACATATAAATAGATAGTACTAAACTTTAATTGCTTGAGGACAAGCAACGATTTAAGTTTGGGGGAGTTTGATAGAGTGAAATTATGATCAATATTTTTTATACAATTCTAACCATAATGTTAATCGTTTTGCAATTGAATTTGATGGATGTTGTGTATTTGAGTTAGAATTATTATAATCATGCTTGGAAAGATAAGATTCAAAGTTTCTTATGATTAGAGGTGCAAAAAGTGAAGAAAGACAAGTAAAAATAAAGAAATAACAAATGCCATGCCTGTGGCCCTTCAAGGCCACGACCATGGGATTAAATCAAGTCTGCCACAGCAAAAAGAAAAAAAAGCCAAAAATCAAATAAAGGTCACGACCGTGGCATTGGCAGGACACGACCGTGTGATTGATTTCTCTACTGCCCAAGCCAAGAAAGAGAAGAAAATTCAAAGTTGGCAGTCTCCACATACATGCCACAACCGTGGCATTGAAAGACCACGACGGTGGCCTACCCTGCCGACCATTTTATAGCTGTAAAGTACTCAAACCATCCAATCCAACTCATGCCATGATCGTGGCACTCAAAAGCCATGATCGTGGGGCAGAAATTCATGACTTTGAGCAGACAATTGGGTTAGTGGTGAACCAAACAAGATATGGCCTAACCTTTTTCAGTTTTTCCCCACTAATGAAGCTTTCAAACACTCTATTTAAACACACTTCCTCTAAGGTTTCAAGATATGAAGGATTTACAAGAATTAGATTACATTCATTCAAGAAATAAATGTAGTTTAGAGTTTTCTCAAGAAGGAGTGAAATTCTGGTTCAAGAAGAAATTCAAGTTCTAAGTCAAGTTCTTCTTCAATGAAATAGAGTTTGATATTTCTTGTTCTTTAAATTATGTTTTTAATGTCTTTCTTTAATATTTTCAATATTTTTATTTTAATAATGAATAACTAATCCTCTTTAGGGTTGGTCCCTTTCATTGAATTTATCATGGAGTTATAAATGCCTATTTGAATTAATTTAGTTTATCCTTAAATTATTTTGTTATCTTTACTCTTAATGCTTTAATTATCTGGCCAACAATTAATTGAATTGAGGTGTTGTGTGATGGAGCGAGAGTGGAAGCATAACATTAGTCCATAAAGGTAACTGTAATATCCTAAAGTATACCCTAAAAGTGTTGGGGTTATTGTTGTATTTGGATTCAATGTGTGTATTGAAGGAAAGAGAAAAGAAGAAAAAAGTCAAAAGGAATTGTGTGTGGTGGAGATTTAATGGTATAATTGTTATTATTATTATTATTATTATTATTATTATTATTATTATTATTATATATATATGAGATAAGAACGAAGGAAGAGAGGAGAACCTTCTTTCTTTCTTTCTTCTTCTTCTGTTCTTCTTCTTCGTGGACAAGAGAGCACGAGAGAGAGAGAGAGCACGAGAGAGAGAGAGAAAGGTGATCTTCATCAAAATTTCTTAAGGATGTTAAGAGTATTGAAGATGGAGATGAAGATTTGGCAACATATTCAGGTAAGTACTCATTTCTTGAGTTGAATTTATTGATTATACTTATATATATAAGTTTTTATCTTCTTAGTTGGATTTCTTTTGGATTTAGGTTATGTTTGGTTTGATTGGTGTGTAAGTGGATGATAACAAGAGATTGAAGTATATAAATGTGTGAAATTAACATCTAAGTGATGATGAGTTGAGATAATTGTAAGGAAAATGATGAAATGTTGATTTGGGGTTTGGTTTGGATGAATTTTGAGTGTTTGGTCTTTAAATTATTGTAGGACACGGCCAAGTTATGAGAGACACGGCCAAGTTAGGGCAAATTTGGCCGTGTTGGATGAGTTTTGGAGAGACACGGCCACTGGCTTGGCCGTGTCCCTTGCCTGTGTTTGCTACTGTCTAATTTATGTTGAGAGACACGGCCGTGTCCCTTGCCCGTGTCTGGTACTGGATTGTTGTGTTGAGAGACACGGCCAGTGGCTTGGCCGTGTCCATTGCCCGTGTTTGCTACTGCTTGAATTGGTGTTGAGTGACACGGCCACAAGCTTGGCCGTGTCCCTTGGGCGTGTTGGCTACTGGATGTTTATATTGGGAGACACGGCCACAAGCTTGGCCGTGTCCCTTGAGGGTGTTTGCAAATGTGTTTGTTATTTGGTCTTCAAACATTGTTGGATCTTCAAATGTCTTTTGTACCTAAACACACTTAAAACGATAATGATCCAACCAAATGTATATGGAGGATTCTAAGTTCTTGAATAAGGTAAATTGTTATGTATGAATATATCAATGATAATATAGGAAATGTGGAAGATATAATGATCAATGAAGAAGTATGTGCAATGTCATTGATTATGTATACTTGAGTGATGAATTGAATTGATCAATATGATTTGATGATAACGTTGATATTATATGAACCATGTTAGGTTTTATGTATTGTCAATCTCATGAATTGTATTGTACTATATGTAGATTGATGATGCATATGAATAATGGCATGTTGTGTATAATGTGGAATATCATGAGATCATTGATGATGAATTACTTTAATTTTATGATTGAAGCATGCCTATATGGTATGATTGATTCATGATATGTTTGTTTAGTAATGTAATTGATGTTGCATATAGCAATGATGAAACTTGAAATGTGATTTGAGATATAATGTGATATGAAGCCATTGTGATTGGCTGTGATGATTCAATTGAATTAAGTGGGGCATGTTAGCCTAGATGATGATGAGAATTGATAATGAAATAATAGATGAATTGTGTGTCTGATATGTTATTCATTTTCAGAGTTCTGAGTTTGGAGGCATGCCTATAAAATGAAAGGTAACAGTCTTGCCGGGTTGAGAATCTCTTCAATTTGAGACGAATTGAGATCCAAGAGACTGGGTCTGTTACACTCTGCTAATTGTGATTATGAGATATATGATTTGTAACAGTCTTGCCGGGTTGAGGATCTCCTCGATTTAGTCGGGTTGATGGTCCAAGAGACTGGGTCTGTTACTTGATAAATGTGAAATGTGAAATGTGAATTATAGTAACAGTCTTGCCGGGTTGAGGATCTCCTCGAGATTTGCCGAGTTGATGGTCCAAGAGACTGGGTCTGTTACACTATCCATGGATAGAGATATTTATAGATGATGCCTACGGGCTTGATGATTATGATTATGGACCAAAGCAGTAACTCTGAACTTGGAATAACATATCAGTGTGTTGTTTGGGCCCGAGTCTGTCTTTGTTGTCAATGTGATATTAAATGTTGAAATAAATGAGTAATGAGATCTACAACTGCCTTTATTGGAAGTATGATTCATGTTTGATGAATTGTGGATAAAATAATGTTATGAATTATGCTTTTGTAATATGTGCATTGATGTATTGAAGGTGAATATGTTTTGAGGGACTTTCTTGATATATGATTTTATAAAAAAATAAAGTATGATGTGTAATATATATATATATATATATATATATATATGAATATGGAATTTGTGAGAATTGCTTTCGTAAAGGTGTTGAATAGGTCTTTGAATGGTAATTGGTTGAATTAATGTATATGTTTATGTATATGAGATTAGTGGGAACTTATGAAGAATGCATTGAGAAAGGAAAACGTGGTAAGAGAACATTAAAACATAATGCTAAACATATGAGGTATGATAATTTTGGTAAAGTGTATTTTATTATTTAGTTGTACTACTAAGCTTTCGGGCTTAGCGCGGATGTTTAATCGCGCAGGTATTTATGCGGTTGATCTGGAAGTCTAGCTGTGATGCCACGAGAAGGGTAAGAGTGTCTCGAGACCAACTAGAAGGTGATGCATACATATGTGATTTTAATTATGTTGTATTTTTATAAGAATAATGATTTTCGTAAATGTTCTTTAATTTAATGTAATATCGCTTAAACTTGAATAAAGGGTTTTAAAGTAAAACGAAAAGTGACATTCTTATACTTTATATACGTATTGTATATATACCAGGTATATGTATAGTACTTATATAGAGTATGGGGGTGTTACAGTAACAATCTTAAGGAAGTTTTTCACTTAGAGATAAGGTTAAACACTTAAGAGTCTAATTCAAAAATTCTCACAAAACCTAATTAATTGGTTTAATTACTTGTGATCATGAGAGTAGACATAAGGATTAAATTGATATTAGTTCTAGTATTTGAGAAAGACTTGAGCTTAATTTAGGAGAATTTAACCATTAATGAAAGGAAAACTAAATTAAATCAATACTTTAGAAAACCCATAATAAATCAATAAAGGTAGCTTAACCCTAGGTTTCATAACATTAGATTTAATTCAAAGTAATTTTTTTGCTTAATCATAAATTGAATTTTATGATCCAAATAATACTTAGTTTTAATTGATCAGTACTTAGAAGAAAACTTTCTCATGGGAACGATACTCTACTTATCATTATATTACTTGTTAACGATCTGTGCACTTGCAGATAGCTAGGCTGAGTCCACAACATAGCACGAAGGAGTTTGTTTCAACAGATTAATATTGGTGGATCCAGCAAATGAAGGTACAACTTTCATTAACTAATCCAATTAAATCCATTAATTGATTTTTAATATTTCAATTATTGTGTTGAACTTATTCACTGATTTTTAATATTTCAATTACTGTGTTGAATTCATGGATTAACTTTCAATATTTCAATTACTGTGGTGTTGTTAATTTGAAAACAAAGTTCTGTTAAATAATTCATAGTAAGCAATTAGAAATTAATCAAAGGTCTATAAACTTAATTTTGGATCCGAAACTCTAATTTCACTTTGTAACTTAGGATTATATTACAAAATCTCAATTACATATTTAAACTTAAGCTTTGCATCTCTAACCTAGAATTGAACTTTATTTTAAATCCTAACTTTTCATATCTTTAGCTTTAAGTTACATGTTAAACTCATAGTTTGCATATATCCAAAACCCTAATTGTGCATTCTTTTATCTAAAATCCTAATTTACCTAATTTAATTTACAAAACCCTAAATTACATATTTAAAACACTAGTTTTTAGAATAAAACCCTAATTGGTGTTATAACCTTAATTCTTTTAATTTAATTTTAATTTATTATGATGATGAGCTTTAATTGTTATTTGCTTATGATGGATAATATGGTTGGTTGATTTATTTATGATGAATAATTGGATTATAGTGATGCTTCACATAGTGGTTTGGGTTGTGTTTTGATGCAAGAAGGTAAAGTGATAGCTTATGCTTCTCGACAATTGAAACTGCATGAACTCAATTATCCGACCCATGATTTAGAGTTGGCAGCCATTGTGTTTGCATTGAAGATTTGGCGACATTATTTGTTTGGAGAAAAATGTTTCATATACACAGACCATAAAAGTTTGAAATATTTGGGTGTCCAAAAAGAGCTTAATCTTCGACAGAGGAGATGGTTGGAGTTGATTAAAGACTATGATTGTTTGATTGATTATCACCCTGGTAAGGCAAATGTTGTTGCTGATACCTTGAGTCGAAAGTCTTTAGCAGGTTTGACTGTTTACTCGCTCTCGTTGCTTGTTGAGTTGAGAGCTTTGCATGCTAGTTTTGTATCTTGTGATGATGGCGCATTGTTGGCACAGTTGCAATTGAAACCAGTTTTGTTGGATCAGATTAAAGAGGCTCAATTGGCTGATGAGAAGATTCAAAAGATTGTTTCAGATTGCCAGAATGGAAAGAGTAGAGATTTTATTGTAAGAAGTGATGGGAGTCTTTGGTTTAAGAACAAATTGTGTGTACCTGATGATGCTAATTTGAGAAGGATTATTTTAGAAGAAGCCCATCAGTCAGTATTTGCTATGCATCTGGGCAATACAAAGATGTATCATGATTTGAAGCAATATTACTGGTGGTCTGGTATGAAGAGAGACATTGTGGAGTTTGTATCCAAATGTCTCACATGTCAGAGGGTAAAAGCTGAGCATCAAGTTCCAACCGGGTTGCTTCAACCTTTATCAGTGCCTGAATGGAAATGGGATAGAGTAACCATGGATTTTGTATCTGGTCTACCATTGACACAAAGAAAGCATGATGATATTTGGGTGATTGTTGACAGGTTGACTAAGACAGCTCATTTTCTTCCGGTTCGGATGGATTACTCTTTGGAGAGGTTAGCTGAGCTGTATATCTATGAGATTGTGAAGTTGCATGGTGTTCCAATTTCTATAGTGTCTGATCGAGATCCAAGATTTACTTCAAGATTTTGGAAGAGTTTACATGGTGCTTTGGGTTCTCGATTACACTTCAGTACTGCTTTCCATCCGCAGACAGATGGACAGTCAGAGAGAGTAATACAGATTATTGAGGACATGTTGAGAAGCTGTGTCATTGATTTCTCTGGAAGTTGGGATGGATTCTTACCAGTTGTTGAATTTGCTTACAATAATAGTCATCAATCCAGCATTGGTATGGCACCTTTTGAAGCATTGTATGGTAGACGGTATAGGACACCTCTATGTTGGAATGAGCTTGGGGAAGGTAAGATAATTGGTCCTGATCTGGTTAAAGAAACTGAAGAGAAAGTGATAATGATTCGAGATAGGTTGAAAACAGCTTCAGACCGACAGAAGTCTTATTCAGATTTGAAGAGGAGAGACATTGAGTATAATGTGGGAGATAAGGTATTTTTGAAAGTGTCTCCTTGGAAGAAGATTTTGAGGTTTGGTCGGAAAGGGAAATTGAGTCCTCATTTCATTGGACCGTATGAAGTTTTAGAAAGAATTGGACCAGTTGCTTATCGGCTTGCCTTGCCACCTGAGTTGGATAGGATCCATAATGTATTTCATGTTTCTATGTTGAGGAGATACAGGTCGGATCCATCTCATGTTTTGCCAATTGAATCTATCGAAGTGAGTCTAGATCTGACATTTGAAGAAGAACCAATTGCTATTTTGGCACATGATGTGAAAGAATTGAGAAATAAGAAAGTGCCACTTGTGAAGATTTTGTGGAAGAATCATGCAAAAGAAAAGGCAACTTGGGAAAGTGAACAAACCATGCGAGATCAGTATCCTCAGTTGTTTCGGACTTGATATCAGGTAATTTTGAGGATGAAATTTCTTTTTAGAGGGGGAGAATTGTAATATCCTAATGTATGCCCTAGTTGTTGTTTTAAATTGGATTGAATGTATATGTGAATTTGCAAAAGAAAAGAAATGGAAAAGAGAATGTTTAGGTATTGTGTAAAAAGGAAAGTAATGTGTAGAGAGAAAGTGTATATGTTGGGTATATGGTAATATATATAACATATATGTTGGTCAAAATGAGGAGTCAAGGGAAGAAGATATTTTATTTGTGATATGTGAAATTACCTAAATGGACAAGTAAGTGAAAAGAGAGTTAAAACAAATGGAAAGGGGTATTTAGGTAAATTCTTGTTTTGGAATACATGGTGGAGATTTAAAGAGATGATAACTTGACTTTTCTTCATTTTCTCTTCTTCTCTTTCCCATATGTTGGCCGGCCATTCCATAGCAAGAGAGCAAAGTGAGATTTGTTTATTCCAAGTTTCAAATTGGAGGAAGAATCAAAGGATTAAGTTGGAGATTTGTGGAATTGCCGTAATTTTGGTAAGTACTCTCTTGATTCTTTTGTTATTTTTGAAGTTGTGTTTGAGATGTGTTTATAAGTGTTGAAATTGATTGTAAGTTAAATTGGTGTTGGTTTTGGTTTGAAGATGGTAAGGTATGTTGATGTTGAGGTTGAAAGAATAAGAGTGATGTTGATTTTAGGGTTTTGAAATGGTGAGTGATTAAATATATTGTTAATGTGAATATTGTGATGAATATGCAAAATATGAGTTAATGACATTGATTATATCCATTTGAATGAGGTTATATTGTGCATAATGTGTTTTACTTCAATCAAAAGAGATTTGGCCATGTTTAGAGTTTTTATTCATGAGAGACACGGCCAAACTAAGGAAGAGACACGACCAAACTAAAGAATTTTTGGAAGACAAGGCCAAGTCTAAGGAAATTTGGCCGTGTTGGATGATTTTTGGAGAGACACGGCCGTGTCCCTTGCCCGTGTCTGCTGCTGGATTTTTGTGTTGAGAGACACGGCCACAAGCTTGGCCGTGTCCCTTGAGTGTGTTAGCTACTGTGATTGTTCCTTGCTTTTCTTACATTGTTTTGATTCTTCAAAGATCCTTTGGTACCTAAACCTAAAAGTAAATACTCTAAACACTTTTAAAACAAAGAATGATCCAAACATATGTATATGGAAGATTATAAATCAATGATTAATGTAAAGTGTTAGGTATATATATATGATAAATATGAAATGTGATTTGAGATATAATGATGATGCATATGATACTATATGAACAATGTTATGTTTTATGCATTGTGAATCTTGTGAATGGTAATGTGTTATATGAATAATGTACTTTAAAATGTTATATCAATGAGGCCATTGTGATTGGCTATGATAACTCAAATGTGATGTGAAGCCATTGTGATTGGTTATGATAATTCAATTGAAAGAAATAAGGCATGTTTGCCTAGATGATGATGAGAATTGAGAATGGAAATGATAATTAAATGATAAATGAATTGTGTGGCTAATGTGTTATTCCATTTTCAGAGTTTGTTGTTGGTGGCATGCCTAATATTAGTAACAATCTCTTGAAGTTAGGTTGGACTTGATCCTTGAAGCCTAATTGAGATGTTACAACCCTTGAAGCTAGGTTGGGTTGGTTCTTGAAGCCAAGTTGGGTTGATACTTAGCATGCTTTGTTCCCCTTGAAGCTTGGTTGAACCTAATCCTTGAAGCCTAGTTGGGTTTATGATAATGATAAATGTGATAACAAAACCAAAGCATTAACTCTGAAAATTGAATGGCATATTAGTGTGTTTTTGGGCCCATGCTTGTCTTTGTTTATATGTGATTCATTAATGGTACAATAATTGAATAATGAACTCCATGGAAGGACTTTGAAATGTGATATGTTTATATGTGTATGGTTTATGAAATTTAAAGGTGTGATGTTAGTTTTCCACCTATGATGTTGCCTTTATTAGTAACATGTGTGACATTGCATTGCATTAAAGCATAATGTTAGTATACTTTGTACTACTAAGCCGTTGGCTTAGCGCGATAGTGTTGATCGCGCAGGTAACAGAGTTGAACCCGAGAGTTCCTCGAGACCGAGTGAGAGTAGACATTGAAGAGTTATTTTGGGACTTAAAGATCAGAGAAGAGCTGCCAATCATGTATAATTTCTTTATGTTTTGTAAAGTATTGATTTTAATATGAATATATGTATATTTGTAAATATGGATTTAAATGTTTTCATATATGTAACTATTTTATAAATTCCGCTGCGTATTAAGTAAATGTATTGATATCTATTTTGTTTTATATTACAAGTTAATTACTTATTTACTATAATGTATAATGATAAAGATTATGATATCTTTTAAAATGATTTGATGGTTAAAGAAAACCGTAGCGTCCCTATGTTCTGTGCATGTATATTACATTGTGGTGTTTGTAGTGTGCTTGTACCGGATGTGGGGATGTTACAAATTGAGTCATCCACCCCTTTCTATCTTTCCAGCTTATCCGGGTGGCAATCCCAAGTAGGGGGTTGTGTTCTCCAAGGCCTAGAGCCTAACAGTGCCAAAGTCGCAAGAACCATTCTACTAGGAATGGAGGCGAAAATTTCTGCTCACACTATGTCTTTGTTCATTATTAAGAATTGACCTACCCAGGGATGGACAAAGAACATAAACTTAGTGGGGGCTTATTTATGTTGAATCTATATTTTAAATTTTTTTTTGTCATAACACTTATAAAATACTTCTTCATTATGAAATAATAATTTTTAACCCTTATTGATATATCTAAATTTCACACACTAATAAATATAAATTAATGAAAATATATAAAAAAAATGAAATATTTAAAATTTTCATCTCTAACATGGTTAAAATAGAATAGATTCATGAATAATATTGCAATTGTAATTCTACACATATAATAATGCATATATATAACAAAAAAAGAAATAATAAATTTAATGATATTTATAGATTTTGAAATAAAAAATACAAAATAAAATTGATAAACTTATACAAATAGAGCTTGTATATCCCTTTGAAATGACGCTAAGAAAGAAAGAGATAAAAGATGAAAGAATTGACTAAGAAAAAATTTGCAATTATGTTTTGTATATAAAAAAAATGACTTGAAAAAAATAGATGCAGGATAGAAAAAAAAAATTCTTAAAAATGATGAATTGAAACAACATATTTTTAATAATGAAAGTCATATTAATTGAATAAAAAGTAAGTTTTATTTGTAAAGAGTAAGTTTTATACATATATAACTTTTTATCAACCTATAAAAACTAATTTTTATCAATTTAAAAAAAATTATAGTAGCATATATTGATCTCTCTCTCTCTCTCTCTCTCTCTCACTCTATGTATATATTCAGCTCCCACTCGTCCCTTAATGCATTTGCTTCTGGATCTACGCCACTAATATATTCATATATTTTTTAATCTATTTTCCCATCATAGAATAAGCTAATAAGTATTTCCATCTCTGCAAACAGATTCATTGTAGAATATTATTTGTATATTTATATATATGTTTGTGTAAAACTTTTAGCTCCTACTCATCCCTTCTGCTTATTGACCTACCCCACTAATGTATTCATATGATTTTCAATCTAATTTCCCATACAATAAGCTAATAAGTACATCTATCTCTACAAACAAATTCATTGTACAATATTATATATGTATATATATTTAAGCAATTGAATTGATATTTATTTGTGTGCCATAATGATTAAACATGACTATTCCAAATTAAACACAGTAGTTTGTAAATTATATGTGTGTCATTATAATTAAACATGGTTGTGTTTGTTTAGATATGATAATAAATAATTTATATGCATATCATACAAGTTTAACATGCCCGTTGATAACTACATCAGTGTGGTATTATATATGTATATCATAATGACTACATATGGTCATGATATTTCTATACACGTTAGTGTTATTGACATCCACAATGTACTACATCAGCAAACACAAGTAAATGCATGCTCTCAAATAATCATCATTTTTATAAAATCCATTTGTGTAAAAACTAAATGCATCTAGGGGTGTGCAAATTTTTTGAAACCGATTAAACTCGATCGAACCAAATAGATTTTAGTCTTGTTTGGTCAGTTTATGATTCATATTCGGGTGAAATCAGATTTATATTTTACCAAAATTTCAGATTTGGTCGGGTGATCAGATAGGGATTTATTTTTTATTTGAACCCGAACCCGACATAAATATATATTATATATATTTATAAATTATAATATATATTATATAACCTAAACCAACCCGACCTATAAATTTATATATAATATATTTATTTATAATATAGATTATATATATTATAATCCGATTTAACTTGACTGAACCCTACTAAAACTAAAAATATACGGATCGATAAAAAATATATATAATTTCAATCAAAGTTCGTTTGATTTTTTAGTACTTAATCGACTTTGGTTTGGTTGATATATACCCTAAACCCGACCAAACTCGATCAATGTATACCCTTAAATGCATATGCATTCAATAAAACACAAAAGAAAAAACTTAAAATTACTATTTGAAGTATAAATTTTGATATTACTTCAAAAGAACGAAAAAAGAAAACAATAGACTTTGATAGCTTATATCTGAGAGTGATAATGTAGCAGATTTATAAGTGAAATTGATAGTGTAGTATATATATATGAGATAAATGTAAGAGTGCAAAGAATGATAATAAATCTACGGGTGAAATCAAATAAGAGAGAGAGAGAGAGAGAGAGAGAGAGAGAGAGAGAGAGAGAGAGAGAGAGAGAGAGAAATAATAAGCTAAGTTGAGAGAATAATTAATAGGATTTTTCGCATTCTTTTTTGGAATAATGTATTTTTTTTGTCCAAAACTTTATGTGTTTTATGCATTAAGCTTATGAACTTTTATTTAGTGATATTGAGCTCATTAACTATATGACTTAGAGAAATTAAGCCCTTTTATAATAATAATTAAATATATAATTTTTACGCACTATCAAAATCGTGTGACATATTAATTTTTTTTTATCAAAATGTACCGTTTTACTTTAGAAGTTACATGATTTTAACAGTAATTGAAATAACGGTAATTAAAATACATGTATTTAACTTTTATAAAAAAAAGAGATCAATGTCACTAATTCATATAGTTGAAATGACTCAATGTTATCAAATAAAAGTTTATAAATTTAATATGCAAAATACGTAGAATTTAGGTGCCAAAAATACATTTGTCTTTCTTTTTTTAATACTAAGAATATAAAAGTCAATAAAAGTCTAATTATGTTGGATAAAGACCAAAATGGACCAATGCAAATGCCCATTGTATTTTTTTTTGGTGAAATCCTATAAAAAAAATACAAATATAAAATATTTGTTTATGTTAAATAATATGTGGATGACTACTTATTAGATTAATCTTATCCTATTAAAATTATGATTAGTGTTATCATATTCAAATTAGAATTTAATTGTAATCTTTCTTTTCATCTAATTTCTATTTATACTACTATAAATATTCAATTATAGATGATTCATTAAAAACAATTGATAATAAAAAGTTTTTTCTAATTTCTCATTCTCTATATATCTTCTCTCTTCTTTTATTTACAATACATTATCAATATGATAATCTCTTCAAATTATAATAGTAAAGGGAGAAAGATTTAATTTTTCTAATTTGTAAGAAAAAATTTATATCTTTCAAATTAAGATACGCTTCTGCATATTTAATTTATATGATTTAATATGATTGATCTTGACTTAATTGAAGTTTATGATTTTTTATTCAATAAGTAATATCAAATCTCTTCATGTTGAATCATTAAGAAAAAAGAAAAATATTATAGATTTTTTTGTTTAATATATATATATATATCTTGTATAAACAGTTGTTCTGTTACAATAGATAATACATATTTCGTTAATATGTTTGCAAGGATATATATATTATTGTTCTATTATTTGCCAGCTTTAAGCATTATATATATGTGGAAACAATTAACATGTGTACATATTTTTTACTTGGATTCATGAACATGATGTAAATTTCTTATTTTTTTATGCCCATTAACAATGGATTTAAACTTGAATTTCACTTGTATATATATACATTTCATGGCTCTTAATTCAAGTTCTTAATAAAATTTGAATTTATTACCCTTTATATTTTCTGATAAAATTATATATTATGGATACTTAATAATGAGATTCACCTTGATATAGTGAATTTTAGAGATACTATGAAAATGAAATTAAACATCCTCGCTGGATCGCTTAGAAGTAATAATTTTTCTTTTAATTACTCAAATGAGAAATTAAAAATTGATTATCTCATTATTAATTATTACAGTCTTTTTGATGAATATTAAAATTTTCATGCCTCAAATATGCTCCTGCAGTAGCTATATTGAGAGCAAAGAACTACAAAATATTTTAAACTAATTTTTTTTTATTTTTCTGTAGCTAAATAAAATTTTTAGCTTTTTATGAAAAATAAAACTCGTCCAACTATTTTGACATTATTTCTTGAAGTGAATGTGATATATTTTCAATATCATGGACGAGATCTTGATAAAAAATTATAGTGAAAAAAAGTTTTTTCCTACCAATTTTGAAATCAAAAGCGCTAAAAAGATATATATTGACACAATTCTCATAATTCTTCATGATTAGAAAATATTTGTTATAGTTAACATTAACAGAAATTAATGTTAACATGATATCAGGTTTTGCAAATATAGTTGAAGACTCTAGAAGAGTCCACCTTATATTATAAATTTGAGCAAAATAATATTTCAATGATGCATTGTATTCAAATAGATCCTGAAGAAATCTACTAAGTTTTAAAGAATACGTCGCAATGGATATTCTATTGAAACAAAGTGAAAGAGATATTAAATTTTTATGTGTTAACTCTATGAATTTGAACCAGAAATTCATATTTAAGAAATTTTAAATTTCTTAACTAGATTGTACTTTATAAAAAAATTAAGATGGTTGAGTTACACTATATGCACTGAAAGTGCATATATCTCAAAATTTTTATCTTTTAGCATGATCATCTTGGTCATCCATGTTCAAATATAATGTGACGTATTATTGAGAATACAAATGGACATCCACTAAAAAAATTAGAAAATGATTTTGCTTAATAATTACTTTTATGCTTCTTGTACTTAAGGTAAATTAATTATGAGACCTTCACCAACTAAATTATATTTAGAGTCCTCTGAATTTTTACAAAAATACATGAGGATATTTGTGACCATATCCATCAATCTTGTAAACCATTTTGATACTTTATAATTTTTAATTAATGCTTTAACTAGATGACCATATATTTATCTATCGTCAACTCCTTATATTATTTTTACTAAATTTTTTGCTCAAATTATAAAGTTAAGGTCAATGATTCTTGATTATCATATCAAGATAATTTTTATAAATAATGCATATGAGTTCACTTCAAAAGAATTTTATGATTATATTACCATTGAATATTTTATTGCATATGTTCATACTCGATATAATTTACTTGAATTATTATTAAGATTTTACGATTAATTATTATTTTTATACTTACGAAATTAAAACTTTCAATATATGCTTGGATACATATTATTATTTATAATGCACCTTTAATTTGTATATATCACAAAATTTTTATTTTGCAACTTGTATTTATCTGAATTAATATGTCTTATTTAGAATTTGTGATGTTAAAATTTTTTATTACAGTATATATATTCTTTTTGCATCCCCTTAAAGAAATAAAATGGATTATCAATATTATTTTAATATCTATATAGATTTTGATTATCTACATTAGATATTATAGACCTTTACCGATAAATTTTTTAGGGCAAGATTTTTAGTGAGTTAGTTTTCACTCTATTAGGAGAAAATAAAAGTAAAGGGTAAACAATACAATAGATTAGTTGGAATACACCAACTTCATCCAATCTTGATACATGCACAAATCAATGTAAATTGAAAGTTCAAAAACTAATTCATTATCACAATGTTGCAAATCAGTTACCAGATATATTTACAAATACTCAGTAGGTGTTCAAATCACATATTTCAGTTGCTAATACTCTTGCTCGATTGATTGTCCCTATAGGACATTTTATTAGTGTGACAACTAATAGATATAATATACGCCTGAAGCGTAGTAGACTACTTAGTTCAAAATATTAATTTTCGAGATAAGGAGAAATGAATAATTTCAAAATGACACTCCTGAAGATGTCAAAAACAACATAAGTCAGTAACCATATATTTCTAGAGAAGTAACCCAGAAGTGGTTCCGGTACGAAAAAATTATGAGATCTCATTAAAATCTAGAAAATATGTTGAAAAGAGATGAAATTATTGTTGATAATATGTTTGCATATGTTGCTATTGAAATTATCAAAATATGCTTAAGCCTAAAAATATTTAAAATTATTGACATCGAAGTGATTGGCCAAAATAAAAAGTAATCAAGACCGAGCTAGATTCATTTGCTAAACATACAATATTTAGACCGGTAGTCCAGACACCAGAAGATGTCATACCCATGAGTATTGTATGTAAAAGAAAAAAATCATATGAGATTGTGAAAAAAATATATTCTCTATTATGAATGCAATTACTCTTAAACTTAGTTTTGCAGCCCCTAAAGGGCTCGATATTCTATTATAATAATTTGCTCATATAGCTCTTAAGAGAAATAAGTTAAATGAAATTATGATATACAAGGCACAACTTGTGGTATAAGAATTCTCACAAAGTTTTTGTATAAATTATGATAAGATATATTCTCCTATCATGGATGTTATTATCTTTAAATTTTTTATCAGTTTGATAGCCTTTGAAAGGTTTGACATATATTTGATGGATGTTGTGACAGTTTACTTATATAGTTCATTAGATAATGACATATATATGAAAATCTCTGAAGAATTCAAGATACTTGAAGCATCAAGATGCCTGGAGCATATAATATCTTGATAAATATACTATATTGAGTTTAAAAATTTTGATATAAACTATGTGGATGTGGTATAGTCACCTATTTAAATACCTAGAGAAAATGTATATGAAAATAATTTCATTTGCCATGTATTTTTATTTGGAAGATAAATATAGAATTTATCATAGTTGCAGTTTATGTTAATGATTTAAATATAGTAAGAACTCCAGAAGAGATCTCAATTACTACAGACTATTAGCAAAAGAATTTGAAATGAAAGATCTTAAAAAAATAAAATTTTATCTTGGATTTCAAGTTGAATATCTGTCAAATTGAATTCTTTTCCATCAATCATCATATATTGAAAAAAATCTTAAAACAATTTTATATGGATAAATCTTATCCATTAAGCACTCCAATGATTGTTCATTGTCTTGATGTAAAAAGAGATTATTTCGCTCTCGAGAAGATAATGAAGAGATTTTTGGTTCTGAAGTACCATATCTCAATGCAATAGGGACACTTTTATATCTTTCTAACAATATAAAACCCGATATTGCTTTTGCAGTTAACTTACTTACAAGGTTTAGTTCAGCACTAACTTTGAAATGGAGTGAAACATATTCTACGTTACCTATGTGGCACATCTGATATGGGTTTATTTTTTTCAAAAGGAATAAAGTCTGAATTGGTAGGATATGCTGATGCTGGATATCTTTCTGATCCTCATAAAGCTCGTCCCAAATAAGTTATATCTTCACATGTAATAATACTGTTATTTCATGGCGATCTGTAAAGCAAACAATCACCGCTACTTCATCAAATCATTTAGAGTTATTAGCTATTCATGAAGCTAATCATGAATGTATATAGTTGAGAAGCTTGATTGAACATATCAGAAAAAACATATGGATTACCTATAGAAAGTAACCAACCAACAATATTATATGGAGATAATGTAATATGTATTATACAAATAAAGAAAAACTACATAAAAGGTGATAGAACTAAACATATATCACCAAAGTTCTTTTATACTCATGAGCTTGTAAAGGAAGAAAAAGTAAATATTTATAAAGTTCGTTCAAGTGATAATCCAACACATTTATTTACAAAGGTATTACCGATATCAATTTTTAAAAAATATGTATACAATATTGATATACATTCAGTTAAAAATATGTCTTAGTCAGTTATATTTTTAGAGGAAGTTACCTATAAGTATTATACTCTTTTTTATTCAATAAGTTTTTATCTCACTTGATTTTTCTTAGCAAGATTTTAACAAGATATATTCATATGGATAGTCATAAAAAAAGTATTAAATAATATATGGATGACTAATACTCATTAAATTAATCTTATCTTATTAAGATTATGATTAATATTATCCTATTCAAATTTAAAATTTAATTATAATAATTCTTCTCATCTAATTTCTACTAATACTACTATAAATATTTCATTATAAATAATTATTAGAAATAATTAATAATAAAAAAATTTCTCTAATTTCTCATTCTCCATATAACTTTATCTCTTATTTTATATATAATAATTTATAGTTAATTGTTAATTTGAAGCGGTAGCGCTCATTATAGCTATTATGGAGGCGCTCCCATTCCAGAATCGCTCTTTTAAAGATTGATAGAACAAGAAAACGAAGCAAGCAGGCAGGTGTCTTCGATTTCCAAGCAGACCGCCAAAGCTCAAAAATTGAAATTAGTTGATTGTGACAGTGACAGTTCCTTCTGATTCGAATCTTCAATCTACAGGTACTGTAATTTAATTGGTCTTTGAATTTTAAATCCAACACCATCCTTCTCGAATCTGTAATAATTGAATTTAACTCATGAGGTCATTTCTCTGAAAAATCCCAAAAATATCGATTTCGTTGAAGCCCTAAAAATTTAATTTTGTTTTGTAGAGCTGAGAGGTAGTTCTGTTCTTGTTAATTTGATGAAATTGGAGTATGATGGCAAGCTATTCAGGAAAAGGAGCTCCTTCAAATGGGTCTGTTTATGTTTGTAATTTGCCTGAGGGTACAGACAAGAATATGTTGGCTGAATACTTTGGTACCATTGGTTTGCTAAAGGTATTGCTAGAAATTGTTTTTAGGTTTATGTATAGTGTTGCTAGTTATATCTGTGTTGTTTTACTTTTATGCTTTCTGCTTAGTAGAAAGACAAGCGAACTGGTCGACCTAAGATATGGTTGTATCGGGATAAAATTACAAATGAGCCAAAGGGGGATGCTACTGTTACATATGAGGATCCACATGCTGCTTTAGCTGCTGTTGAATGGTTCAACAGCAAGGATTTTCATGGCAGTATAATTGGAGTTTTTATGGCAGAATCCAAAAGCAAAGATGATCATACTTATAACTCTGGGAGTGATCCAATTGTTGCTGCTGATTTTGGTGGTTTGGAGGAAAGCGCTGGCGATGTAAATGGTGGTGCTGGAAGAGGTAGAGGCAGGGGTGATGCTCCGGGGAAAGCATGGCAACAGGAAGGAGACTGGTTGTGTCCAAATACAAGGTCTGTGATGTGACATTGGTGAGCAGCTCTTTCTTGCTCTTTTGTAGCTTTGGATTAGATTTTTTTTTCAAAATTTTTATTATAGTTTTTATGTGGATATCTTTTCATTGTATGACTCTTATACCAGTTGTTCCAATGTAAATTTTGCATTTCGTGGTGTGTGCAATCGCTGTGGAAGCGCCCGACCTTCTGGTGCCTCCAGTGGGAGTGCAGGTGCTGGTGGCCGTGGGAGAGGTCGTAATAGTCAAAACTCTGCAGCTCATGGTCGGTCTGTTAGTGGTTCTACTGGATTATTTGGTCCTAATGACTGGCCTTGTCCAATGTGAGATCTTATGTTCCTTGTTTTCATTCAATGATACTTGTCAATTTTTGACATATCTAATTGCTCAACTATTGGAGGTCAAAGTTTCTGAATTGCACGATAAAATCTGAACATTTTATTTTCATTGCTCATGGTTCTTATTCTTTTTTTCAGGTGTGGCAATATCAATTGGGCAAAACGTACAAAGTGCAATATTTGTAATACCAATAAACCTGGTCATAATGAGGGTGGTGTAAGGTATAAATGATTGTTTTATTTTGGTATTACCTGTCATTAATGTTTAGAAAATTATATCTGATGGTTAGATTTTGTTGCAAAGCTGTTTTCCTTTGGCACCCTGACTTTTTAATTAATTGCATTTTTAGAGCTCCTCTTCCACACCTAAAATTAGGAACATGTTATATTGCATTTTTAATCAATTGTTTTCCCATCTTCAATTTGAACAGTATAAGGGACCTATTTGGTGCATATTGTTTAATCAATATAAGACTTTTGTTGGAGTGTAATATGATTGCACACTTGATTATATAGAACAATGTGACAGAAGTTGTTGATCAGGATGTAGCTCTGAAAGGTGATAGAGGCTTGGATCTATAGGTGTTTGAATTTACCCCGGTACTTGAGGTTGGGCTACATCTTGATTTTTGAGTGAAACAATCCCCAGCCTTTGTTTATGACTCCAAGATAGGTTTTCACATTTTTTTTAAGTTCTATTTTTAATTACCTTTATCTTTATCTTCTTTTCGAATGGGGATTTTGATTGAAAATTAATGATGATTGTAAATATTTAGTACTATAAACTAGGTCAGGATTATGGAACACTTATGTCATTGTGTCAATATCGTGGATTGGTAATTGTTTGTAATGGTCTTAGTGACATTAAGGATTTTTGGTTGCCAGTGGATGGTATTAAGTTATGGTCCTTAAAGAGATATTAGATGGCGTTTTAAAAGTTGAGGACTAGTGAGAGAAAGAGGAAAAAGAAACGAAGAAAAGAAAAAAAAAGGAACAAGAGAAGGGGGGAAAATGATGCATGCATGTGGTGTCTTTGGCTAAAAGTAATTTATAAATGTAAGCATAATCTTACTTTAAGTTAGGATGGGTTCCCTCCTCTTCTTCATGCCCTTAATGTTAGAAATGAAAAAAAAGTGTACAAAATAATGTTGGAAATTTGGCCTTTTAGCCTTATGAATTTTATTCTTTCACTTGTTTCTTGGGATATATATCTTCAAGCTTTAGGGGGATTTTGTAAATAACACCAGTCTTTAAACCTTGAATCTACTCATTTTTTCTGGACATACATCTCCTAAATTCTAAACCTAGTCCATCCTCACCCCTTTCTCTTGTGTGCAGCAGATCAACTGAATTCCGCTTCAATGCCAATTTTCTCTGGGGCATCTTTATGGATTCTTTTCCTCAGTTCATATAGTTTAAGACTATATTCTAGAAAGCTTTTGCTAATGTCAAATCCTTATTGATCATTTCATTCCTTATCAGATCTTGGTTTACCGCATATCTTCTCTACTCATGTTGAGCTGGATGTACTCAATCATTCAACATTTGTTTTTGAATCAATGATTGTTGGATTTGGTGAAATAATTTCAGTTTGACTTTTTCTCTAACTTTTCAATCAGCTACTTTCTATCTTTCTACAAGTACACTCAATTCTTTACCTAGTACTTTTTAAAAATTTTTTTTATTCATAGTAAATCTATACACTTCAGTTTTAGCATTCTCTTGTTTTCTGTGCTCATTTTATTGATGCTTTCCTTCGTATTATATGTAGTTCTTTTGCATCTCCACAGACCCATTTTAGCCATCTATTGTTTGTTCTGCTCGTTTTATGGAGACTGTTTTCGTCATTATTCAATTCTCACTGCTATAAATCATATCTTGTCACGTTGTCACATATGATACTTGCAGTTCTCATTTCAACTATTCTGCCTCAATCCTAAAGGTGACATTCTCAACCTTCCTGTCCCTTAAAGTTATAGATTCAAGGAGATGAATCATATCTTTTCACATTGTCACATATGATACTTGCCGTTCTCATTTCAACTATTCTGCCTCAATCCTAAGGTGACATTTTCAATCTTCCTGTCCCTCTATTGTTATAGAATCAAGGTGATGAATGCGATTGCATTGTTCAAGTCTCACTCTACCTAATTTAACCCTTGCTTCATTGCCTTTTGCCTTCATCACTAATATCATGTTGCTTATATTATAGTTGTAATTAGCTTTGTACTAGTGAGTTAATGTTTCTCTTTGAAATTTGGTTTTATCTATCAACATTGTCATTGGTAAAAAGTATACTTCTATATTTTTATGTGCACTTGGTCAATTGATCCATCATCAATTACAAAGGCCAAGGGCTTAAATTTGATAGATGGTGTAAGGTTACTCAAGTAAACTCAATTAAATCTGGTTTAGGGCTATACTTTCAAAAGAATTTAGGGTTGATAAGTCCTTTCTTATTGCTTCCCTCCATGTCTATATAATAATAATCCACCCATCCCTATCTCCTACTACCACAATTTTATTTAAATTTCTTTTCTCTCAAAAAATTTTCCCCTTATTAGGACTTCTACGTTGTGAATTCGGTTATTTTATTTGATCGATCTCTTGTATTTCTGCACATCCATCTCTTTTTTATGAAGTTGATTTTATGTCACGCTGTTCTCTTCCTTTATTTAAACCCTGGTTTAGTGTTACATTTTTTGAAAGATTTAGGGTTGCTAATTCTTCCACTCTGTGGAAGGTTGTGATACTTTTTCTGTGACTGTAGTCTTGTTTTTTGATGTTGTTGAGAGAGATGTTTTTAAGAATTAGCCACTCCATTAGTTGGGTTAGTTCAGAGGTATGGCCAAATTGTAGTTTAAGAATTGTCCAAGTACGAGTTTAAATATGATAAAAATGGTAAAGCCTGGTCTGAAAGGTATGATTGTTGCACTTTTGTACTTAAGCACTTGATTGTATAAGAGTTAGAACAATGAATGAAATTACAGCCTTTGAAGGTCCAGTTGCACCACTGAATTTCCTGAGAGTGCTGTGTTTGTGAGAGTTTTCTGCCCTACAATTTTCTCAATGCTTTCTTCCATATCATCTTAACTCCACCTCCTTTTCTTATCTCCTACCACTTCAATGTGCTCAACATTCTGCACTAATGCCTTTGTTGGTTTACAATGTCCCAACTATCTGAATTTCTCTTTTTACTAACCTTTTCTTAACAGGTGCCACTCCAGCCTTAAATTGTGAATATATTCTTTTCTTATCTGGCCAATACCTGCTTTCAAACATGTCCTAATTTTATTATTTCTGCCATGTTGATTTTCTGTATATGGGTTGCAATCCTTGCTATATGTCATAGCTTGTCAAACTGTGACCCTATAATAAAACTTCCCTCTCAACTTAGCTGGTGTGAGCTAATTATGATGGGCTTTCTATATCATACCACACCCAATCCTCAATTTTTGGATATTGTGCTTGTTCGTTCTCTTTCCTTTTTTTCTCAGGAGTGTGTGTGGTGAAAGTGCTTTTATTAAGTTGACCATGACTAAGATAACATGCTTCCTTAAGTCTTTTGCTGCTTTCAATTTGCAAGGGAATGTACTAGGTGATATGTTGGATATGCAGGGGCATTCAATATAATATATTAGGAAATGAACGGAAAGCAGTAGTCCTCCAGCCTTGTTGCTTATTGACGCCGCAAACATGTTTAAAATTCAAGAGAAATATTTTGAATTATATATATCTATCTTATACTAGCAAATGATAAAGGAAATTTCTTCACATTTCTTACACAATACAATATGGCATATTTTCTTGATTCCATCTGCAGGGTAATAGCACATTTCATACTTTTATTTTTTTGGCATAATGCGTTTAAAACATGTAGGTAATTTTATTTCTGTCCACAAAGAATTAGATTTATTACAAGCTTTAGAGTTATTTTTCTTATTCTGATTTAATTTACTGAATTTTATATGGGGGCACTGAGTACAGTTTTTGTACAAAAATCTGCTGATATATGGTTATATTTACCAATGCACAGAGGAGGTCGGGGTGGTGGCTACAAAGAATTTGATGAAGAAGAAATAGAGGAAACTAGACGACGGCGAAAGGAATCTGAAGAAGTAAGATTTTTCGTGTATTATCATGTCTTTGGAATAACTTAGGACATTCTTGTTTTACACACTTTAAAATCTAATATCAGGATGATGGTGAGTTATATGATGAGTTTGGCAACCTGAAGAAAAAGTTCCGTGTTAAAACCCAACAAGCTGAATCTGGAAGGGCACTTCCGGGTGCTGGGCGTGCAGGATGGGAGGTTGAGGAATTAGGTGTGTAAGCATTATTTATTTATTTTTTGTATTCTCATACTATTAGTTTAATATTTTTTATGTGAAAGGTAATTTGTTTTTCTGAATTACAGTATTTGGAGCTATGATACATTACTTCCTTTTCATTGTTGGTTAATTTTCATAGTTTGTTACCTCTTGAGCTCAAAGCCGTCTGTGCTCATTTGAAGGATTATGATTAGGAAGGATATCAATCAATCGTTGCAACTGAAATTTGATTAGGAAGGTCTTAAAAGTAGAGCAGCATCTAGCACATCACAATGGTCTAAGATTGATATGAATTCCTTATAACATATTTTGATGTAGAACCAGTAATTAAGAGAAAACAAGTTTTTGAACATTTTTTTATTTCTTTATCTGTTCTGGACAAGTAATTTTGGGTAAACAATAGCCCCCTTCCAAGCTAGGATAATTTATATTGTCACCAATGTCTATCACATAATAGGAAGTAAGCTTATAAAAATCCTAATATGAGAAGTCCTCGGTAAAATTTCCTTTATTATCAATGGAGCTTCTATCTCTAGTGAATTACTAGATTATATAAACGCATTGATTCTGAAAGATGATTTTTAAAAAATCTGTATGACATTAGGATAATGATGCCAATACCATTCAATAAGACATCTATTGGATCTATCATCAGAATAAACAACTTCACCATCTGGATCCTGCAACATTTATCCTGTTATAGAAGCAGTTGTATTATAGGCATATACTTGCTTATAGGATTCTTACCTGCATAAAGTGACTTGATGAGGTGACAAACCTTCCATCGTGAAAAGTATAGGGTTTTGTCACCTCTCCAACAATCTCTCTATTAGGTAGGATTTTATTGGCCAAGCACCTATTGAGTAGGATCTTTGAAAAATTATCAATGGAAGTTTAAACTATTAGCAATTCAAGTGTTCCCTTACTCGAGAGCAGGAAGTCTTCCAAATCCTTGTACTTATTGTCAAGTGCCTTTTCAAAGGGGAGTGTACATGTGCCCCTTTTGAGTAGATCAGTTAGGATGCAAGGGCTTGTTTTCATTTGCATTTAGTCTAGGTGCATGGCTTCTTTGACTGTGAGACTGACTTGTATTTGGGATTTTGTTATTTATGTCTACTGGTCCTGGTATAAAAAGATGATGTATAAATGTATTTTTTGTTTTTCTGGGGTTATTGTTGATTGATGTTGAGATTTTGTAAAGTGGTTACTTCTATTTGCTTTTTTTTAAATGTTTGTTCTCTGTCATGTCTCAAGCTGTTAAAAGGTTGCGTCTTGTATACTCTAGGTTCCAAGTATATTATGTTGCACATTTTCTTTTTTGTTTTATTTTTTGAGTAATGGGGAAGGGACGCCGGGAAATGGGTCTTCTGCTATGGTGGATACACATTTATTGTAAGGTCAAGCTGTCAGATTTTGCATGTTGACTTGAGCTTATTGTTCATTTGGATTTGAGGAGCACTTGAAAGGGTTATTTGTGGTGACTGCTTTGCTGGAACAATTTGTTCATCATGCTAACAGATATGATTATTTTGGCAGGTGTGGCTGACAGAGATGGGAGGGAGAGGAGCAGAGATGGAGGGAGCGTGCGGGATAACAGGGATCATAAGAATAGAGAACATAATGGTAGGGATAGGCACAGAAGTCGGAGTAGAGAGCAGGATAGGGGGAAAGATAGGGACCGAGATTATGACTATGATCGAAATAGAGTATATGGGGACAGGGACAGAGATCGGGAAAGGGAGAGGTATCGTTACTGAGGATAGTTGCAAGGATTCTGGCATTTGTTTGGTGTTAACCTTCTGATAAAACTGGTTCTTTTGACCTCCTGTTTGGCATTCATTCCTCTTCGGGTAGAACTCGTAATGGCCTCATTCTTGGTGGGAGGGGTGCTACTTTTAAAATTTTGGGTAGTTGGCATTTTTGTGGTCTAAAATTCAAAACGTTTGTGTTGCAAAACAACTTTAATGGAGTTATTATTTTGGAGATCAAGAACTTGTCGCGGCAGACCGCAAAATGGATGTTTTTGGGCAATTTTGTTTTATGGTTTCTTTTGAATGATGTGTGGCTGAATTACGTTGATCCCATAGTTTGAATGAATGACCGTTGAATCATGGTTTTATATACAAAGATTCCCTTCTAAAATATCTATTGTTCCGCCCAAAATAAGGTCATTTAATTGCAATTTTTATAGTTCTGAAGAACAAGCAGATATGTTTTTGGTATTTGACCGTTCCAAAACTCAACTAATTTCTTCCCTCACTTTTACTGTTCGATGTTTTTGAAATGAGAATTAATTTTGCTCAAGAGTGCAAGCTATGATTACTGATTCAGAAACTCTTTGAACTAAAAGAATATATATTTTCAGTGTTTGACTCAAATGTTTAATGCTAGAATAGTAGATATTAAATTAAATTGAGCTTTAATATCTAATGCTGTCCTCAGCAAAAGCATTAATCATCGAATTGGAAAGTGTTCAAATATTTGTATAATTTTTTCAGAAACTTCATTGAGTCTAAATTTAAGATGATACTAAGCAACACTTCATTAATTCATTCTTCAAGCTATTTTACTTCCAAGTTATAAAAGGATAATTCACGGAAGGCATTTGATAAGCATATTTATCTCTTTGCATTCTAGTTATACAGTCGGAAAAGTTAATAAAAAATTTATGAGATAATAAAAAATTATTTGTCAAGAAAGAAAAATGTATTTTCGGAATTGAATCAGTTGAGTATTTGAGTCACATAATTTCTTCTAAGGGCTCTAAAATTCAAGCAATGATTGAGTGGCCAGTTTCGAAAACACTGAAACAATTGAGAGGCTTATTGGGGCTAACATAGTATTATAGAAGATTTATTCAAGGGTATAGAGTGATATGTAAACCCCTCATAGAACTACTTAAGCAGGAGGCCTTCAAGCGGAATTTTGATGCATAAGCAGCTTTCGACAAATTCAAGCACATAATGACTACTGCCCCTATTCTAACCTTACCCAATTTGGCCAGCCATTTGTATTGAAATGTGATGCGAGTGGCAATGTGATATGGGCTGTGTTGATGCAGCAAGGAAGGCCAATTGCTTACATTTCGAAGCATTTGAGCCTTAGGAATCAAAATCTTTCAGCATATGAACGAGAGCTTCTAGCTATCATCTTTGCTATCTCAAAGTGGAGACATTACTTTGAGCAGGACAGCTTCATCATCAACACAGATCATCAAAGTATTAAGCATCTACTTGAACACAGACTTCATACCTATGTGCAACAAAAAGGTATAACTAAGCTGCTTGGGTTGAAGTACAAGATTAATTACAAGTAGAGCAGGGAAAATAAGGCATCATATCCTTGTACTTGTTGTCAAGTGCCTTTCAAAGGGGAGTGTACATGTGCCCTTTTTGAGTATATGAGTTAGGATGAAAGGGCTTGTTTTCTCTTGCATTTAGTGAAGTTGCATGGCTTCTTTGACTGTGAGACTGACTTGTATTTGGGATTTTCTTATATATGTCTACTGGTCTTGGTATAAAAAGAAGATGTATAAATGTATTTTTTGTGTTTCTGGGGTTATTGTTGATTGATGTTGAGATTTTGTAAAGTCGTTACTTCTATTTGCTTTTTTTTTTTTTTAAATGTTTGTTCTCTATCATGTTTCAGGCTATTCTTGTTTGCAATATGAAAAAGCTGGTGTCTTGTGTACTCTAGGTTCCAAGTATATTATGTTGCACATTTTCTTTTTTGTTTTATTTTTTGAGTAATGGGAAGGGGCGCCGGGAAATAGGTCTTCTGCTCCGGTGGATATGCATTTGTTGTAAGGTCAAGCTGTCAGATTTTGCATGTTGACTTGAGCTTATTGTTCATTTGGATTTGAGGAGCACCTGAAAGGGTTATTTGTTGTGACTGCTTTGCTGAAGCAATTTGTTCATCATGCTAACAGAGATGATTATTTTGGCAGGTGTGGCTGGCAGAGATGGGAGGGAGAGGAGCAGAGATGGAGGGAGCGAGCGGGATGACAGGGATCATAAGAATAGAGAACATAATGGTAGGGATAGGCACAGAAGTCGGAGTAGAAAGCAGGATAGGGGGAAAGGCAGGGACCGAGATTATGACTATGATCGGAATAGAGTATATTGTGACCGGGAACGAGATGGGGAAAGGGAGAGGTATCGTTACTGAGGATAGTTACAAGGATTCTGGCATTTGTTTGGTGTTAACCTTCTGATAAAACTGGTTCTTTTGACATCCTGTTTGGCATTCATTTCTCTTCGGATAGACTTGGTAATGGCCTCATTCTTGGTGGGAGGGATGCTACTTTTAAATTTGGGTAGTTGGCATTTTTGTTGTCTAAAATTCTAACGTTTGTGTTGCAAAACAACTTTAATGGAGTTCTTATTTTGGAGATGCAGTACTTGTCGCGGCAGAACGCAAAATGGACCTTTTTGGGCAATCCTGTTTTATGGTTTCCTTTGAATGATGTGTGGCTGAATTACGTTGATCCTATAGTTTGAATGAATGACCGTTGAATCATGGTTTTATATACAAAGATTCCCTTCTAAATATCTATTGTTCCGCCCAAAATAAGGTCATTTAATTGCAATTTTTATAGTTTTGAAGAACAAGCGGTTATGTTTTTGGTATTTGACCGCTCCAAAATTATCAGCTAATTTCTTCCCTCGCTTCTACTGTTCGATGTTTTTGAAATGAGACAAACAATTATTTTTGCTCAAGAGTGCAAACTATGATTATTGATTCAGAATACATATTTTCAGTGTTTTGACTCAAATATTTAATGCTAGAACAGTAAATATTAAATTAATTTGAGCTTTAATATCTAATGCTGTCCTCAGCAAAAGCATTAATCATCGAATTGGAAAGTGTTCAAATATTTGTATAATTTCTTCAGAAACTTCATTGAGTTTTAAATTTAAGATGATACTAAGGAACACTTCATTAATTCATTCTTCAAGCTATTTTACTTCCAAGTTTTAAAAGGATAATTGGAGAAAAGCATTTGATAAGCATATTTATCTCTTTGCATTCTAGTTATAAAATCGGAAAAGTTAATAAAAAAAATTATGAGATAACAAAAAATTATATAACCTATTAGAAGGAAATTAAATATATTAAAACAAGAGAGGCAATATTAGCACTCTCCAAATAATTTCTAACATTTATTCTTTTTTATTTTTAACTTGCCTGTTCTTTCCTTAACAATTTTAAAAAAGTTAATTCGCCTTTATTTTTTCTTAAAATATGAATATCATCATCTCATTTTATGAATTGTGAAGAAAAAGCTTCTAAAGTAAAAGTCTTATGGCTAAAATTAAAAAAAATATATAAATTGTTGTTTCTACCACTAAAAATTTTTATATTTTACATTTGATTATTTTATATATCACATGCCTATATCATTATTATCTCATTTTCCTCTTTCTTATTTTTTTTAATTTATTAAAAAATATTAATTTTAAATTCAAATAATTATTAAGTTTCTCATTGCTAACAAGAATTTTTTAGTAATCCATATTAATCAATATTTTATCAATGTTAAAAATAAGACTCTGTGATTATTATCGTGAACAAAGGTTCAAGTTTATTTCATACAAATGCTTCAAGACTCCGTGATTATAGGATTTTTTGCTTGTGTCTACAGATTGTGTCAGATTTTTAAAACTTTGGTTTTTGCAAATAGTTCTGATCTGGGAGTCAATTTTCAGTATTTACAGTTTGCTCCTTATTTAAAGGATGGAAGTATGCAACTTAACGAGTGAAAAACAAACACAAATATTCAATAAAGGAATTGACAGTAATATACACTCAACTGTAAACTAGCTGCAATAAAAAAATTAGTGGTGGAAATTTAATGATTAATTGTTAAATATTTAATTTAATTAATCAATTATATTAAATTATGATCTATTAAGTTAAATAGATAAAAAATTTTCGATTCGATTAATAATTAACTATTTTTTTTGTTAATCCGTTAACAATTAGCTGAAAATTAAATTCAAAGAATTGGCTATATTTGATTTGGACATACTCTAAACTTAATGAAATTACAATAAAAAAATAATTTAATCAAACATGAAACAGCTAATACAGTAAATCTAAAATTTTCAAAACAACTATGAAATTGTGCAATTGATTCAAGATTAAAGCTAGAACCTTTCAAAGAAAAACCACCAAATGGAAAGCTAGAGTTCAGCTAATTGCTATTTATATAGACCATCTTTGCTGATAAGGATTACGGTTGTGTTAAGATAATGATTGTATAGCTGTATAATTAGCTGTATATTAGTTGCTTAGCTAAAGATAATTACTGTGTATTTGTATATAAGCAACACACATACGTGAATACAATTAAGTTAAGTTTCTCATATTCTTCCGCCTCTTTATGGTATCAGAGCCCACAGGGCTTCTCTTCTCTTCTTCTTCTTCCTGTTTCCTTCGAAAACCTAATCACCATGACAGAATCTTCTTCGAGTTCTTCTACAACCGGATCTACCTCCTCTGCTGCTATTCCAACTCTTAATAATATTCCCAATATCACACAATTCATTACGGTGAAACTTACACCTACAAACTATTTATTATGGCAAGCTTAAATTATGCCACTACTTGATGGATATCGAGTATCAGGCCATATCAATGGGTCTGCAGTAGCACCATCTCAAACTCTACCTACTGGTGAGATCAACCCCGCCTATTTGGATTGGTTTAGCACAGACCAAATTGTTCGAAGATGGATAAATTGTTTTGTCTCTGAGTCCATATTAACTCAAATCGTTCGTTGTAAGACTGCAAAGCAGGCTTGGGATAAACTTGCAGGGATTTATTCTACTGGTGCAAAAACCCAAATTCAACAGATCCGCAAGCAGCTCAAACATCTTGTACGAGGGAATGATAGTATTGAAAACTATATGCGAAAAGCCAGATCTCTCTTCGATCAGTTATGTGCTTTGGAAGGGACTGATGATGCGCTAGAAGACAATCTTGTTTGTGATGTTCTTGCAGGGTTAGGTCCTGAATACCGGCCTTTCACACGAGCTATTGAAGCAAGGAATTCTTCTATTTCCTTCGATGAATTATATGCATTGTTATTGAGTGAAGAAATTCAATTAAAGTTTGATTCCCTCACTGTTGCTTCTCCAATACCTCCTTTTGCAAATTATGTCCAATCTGGCCGAGGTAATAGAGGAAGAGGGCGTGGCTCTCGTGGGCATGGAGGACAGTATTCTTATGGTCGAAATTCTGGACAGACCTCTTATTATTCTGGTGCACGTGGTTACAGCGGCAATGACTCTTATCAAGCTGGACATTCTTATGGTGGTAATAATTCAGGTTATGTACTGCAATGCTACAATTGCAATGGCACTGGACATTTATCTAGACAATGTCCATCACCACGCCCTTCACCCCAAGCTCACAATGTTCAAACTGAAACTGCACCTAACCATATATGGACAGTGGACTCAGGCGCTAATTATCATCTAGCAGCTAATCAGGAAACCATCAATCATCCTGTTCCAGTTACTGATGGCATTGCATTGACAATTGCTGATGGTAAAACTCTTCCTGTCTTATCTCGAGGTTCATCTGTTTCACATGTTAATGGGCGTCGTTTTGTCTTCAATGATATTCTTTACTCTCCTAATGTTGCTAATAATTTGTTGTCTGTGTCAGCTTTCGCTTCACAAAATAATATGTCCATTGAATTTTTCCCTGATTCTTATTTTGTAAAGGATATCTCCACGAAGCAGGAGCTTTACAAAAGCCAGAGTAAAAATGGGCTTTACCTATTTCCTATGCAGCAAGTTCGATCCTTTTCTCCAACGGCTTTTCCAGCAACAGTTTCATTATGGCATGAGCTGCTAGGCCATGCTAACATTAGAATTGTTCATAATGTTCTTAGGGATAATAAAGTTGTTTTTGATTCTTGTTCTAAATTTCAGTCTTGTCATGCTTGTAATGTGAGCAAATCACATAAACTGCCATTTCCTGAATCTCAGTTTCGTGCTAAACAACCACTAGAATTAGTTTGTTCTGATGTTTGGGGTCTAACCCCTGTGCTTTCTATTGATGGATATTGTTACTATGTTCTCTTTTATGATCACTATAGCAAGTATGTTTGGTTATATTTTATCAAGCACAAATTTGAAGTTTTTTCTATCTTTGTTCAATTTTGATGTCTAGTTGAGAAATATTTTGGAGTACCCATTAAAAACTTTCAATCTGATTGGGGTGGGGAGTTTCGAACATTAACCAAATATCTTAGAGAAAATGGAATCACACAGCAAATTTCTTGTCCATACACTCTTGAACTGAATGGATGTGCAGAGCGCAAACATAGGCATATTGTTGAGTTGGGAAGAGCTTTGTTACACCATTCTTCCGTTCCATATTCTTACTGGACATATGCATTTGATACTGCTGCATATACTATCAATCGGCTACCCACCTCATTGCTTAATAGAAGAACTCCATATGAACTTTTGTTTCAGGAAAAACCGAATTATGATGAGCTTCGAGTCTTTGGTTCCCTTTGTTATCCGTGGTTAAAGCCTTACTCCCCACATAAATTAGCACCGAAATCTTCTAAATGTGTCTTCTTGGGATATAGCAAAGTCCATAAGGGTTACACGTGTCTTGATGTTTCTTCTCATCGATTATTTATCTCACGTCATGTCTTGTTTTTTAAACATGAGTTTTCTTTTCAGAAGCTAGATGATAATGGTGAACCTGCAAATACTGCGAGTCCAATTTCCATTCCACTACCACCAATTCCATACATCAATAATTCCCAATCGAGTGTTCTTGGAGTACCACCTGCTGCTGTTGGTTTTGACAATTATACCGCCACCTCCCCAACAACACCAATACGCACAGCATCAGTAAACACACCACCTCACCAAACTGTCACTCATATTTCCACTCCTACATGTACTGTTTCACTAAACACAAATCAACCCAGTTTGATTAGCTCACGCCTGACTGAACCAGCGGGCTCACCAACTCGAAATCAAAATTTACCCAGCTTAACTGACATCCGTGTGGATGACCCAATCCCAACTACCTCTGTACCTGCTACCTTACCAGACAACTCACCTGTACCAGTTCGAGTTAAAACACATACCTGATAACAAGACAACAAACTAGGAATCTAAAACCCAACTTGCCATGGTCACCGTCCATGTCTAATGCCAAAGTATCACAGCCAACTCCAACATGTTATACTCATGCAGTTAAAGAAAAACATTGGAGGGAGGCAATGGTTCAAGAGCTCAATGCGTTAATTCGGATTGGTACTTGGGAACTAGTTCCACGAGGTAGTGCTCAGAATATAATTGATTGCAAATGGGTATTTCGGGTTAAGCAGAAATCAGATGGCAGTATCGAATGATACAAGGCACGGCTAGTAGCAAAAGGGTATCATCAATGCCCTGGGATTGACTATTGTGAGACTTTTTCACCCGTTATCAAGCCAAATACCATTCAGGTAATTCTTTCTTTGGCAGTATCGCATGGCTGGATAGTAAAGCAATTAGACGTGTCTAATGCTTTTCTCCATGGTGATTTAGATAATGATGTTTCCATGGAACAACCCCCGGGTTTTCATGATAAGAATAAGCCTGACTATGTTTGCTGTTTGAAAAGATCTTTGTATGGTCTTCGCCAAGCCCCAAGACAGTGGTACAACTGACTTCTCTCTGCATTAATCAAACTTCATTTTTGAGTCTCACCAGTTGATCCCTCACTTTTTCATTATTCAAAGGATGGTATCACAATTTTTGCGTTGGTTTATGTTGACGATATCATCATGACTGGAGTGCAAATTGTAATATCTCAATGTATGCCCTAGAAGTTTTGAATATTATTGTTGTTTTAATTGGATTGAATGTATATGTTGATTTAAAAGAGAAAAGATATTGAAAAGAGAATGTTTATGTATTGTTTAAAAAGGAAAGTAATGTGTAGAGAGAAAGTGTATATGTTGGGTATATGGTTATATATATAATATATACATTAGTCAAAAGGGATGGTCAATGGAAGAGGATATTTTTGTGGGATATGTGCAATTACTTAAATGGGCATATAAGTGACAAAGGTTAAGTTATATGGGTGAGGGCATTTAGGTAATTGCTTTGTTAGAATTGCTTGGTGGATATTTAAAGAAGAAGAGAAGTTTGACTTTTGATTATTTTCTTTTCTTCTCCTTTGTGTGCCGGCTATTCAAGAGAGGAGAGAGCAAGAGAGGTGTTCTTGATGCTAGAATCATATTGAAGGAGAAATCAAAGGTGTTGGTTGGAGATTTGTGAAATTTCTTCATTTAAGGTAAGTACTTTCTTGTTTATATTTGTTATTTTGAAGTTATGTTTGAGGTGGGTTGTGATGTGTTGAGATTATGAATAGGTGTGTTTGAAATGAGTTTATAAGTGTTGAGATTGATTATAAGTTGAAAAGGTTGGATTGATATTGGTTTTGGTTGGAAGATGATAAGTTAAGAGTGATGTTTAGTTTAGGGTTTTGAAATGGTAGATGATTAAATGGATTGTTGATGTATGGTTAATTGAATATTGTGTTAAACATGCAAAATAAGTGTTAATGACTTTGATTACATCTATTTGAATGAGTTTATGTTGTGTATATTGTGTTTTTATTCAATCAAAAGAGAGTTGGCCATAGTTAGGGTTTGTATACATGAGAGACATGGCCAAACCAAAGAAGAGACACGGCCAACCTAAAATATTTTTGAGAGACACGGCAAAGTCCATGGAAAGTTGGCCGTGTTTGGTGATTTTTGGAGAGGACACGGTCGTGTCCCTTGCCCATGTCTGCTTCTGTTGCTTTTGGTTGAGAGACACGGCCACAAGCTTGGCCGTGTCCCTTGAGGGTGTCCCTTACTGTGATTTGTTTCTTGTTTTTCTCATATTGTTGAATCCTTCCAAGGTCTTTTTGTATTTACACTTTGAACATACTTAAAACAAAGATGACCTAAACAAATGTGTATTGAGGATTCTAAATGTAAGAATAAGGTGAATTATATATGTGTATATATATCAATGATGATCATTTTAATAGATGTTTAATGTGTTTGATTATGTACATTTCAATAATAATGTATTTTGAAATGTTGTATCAATGATGCTATATGAATAATATGATTTGAGATATAACATGATATGAAGCCATTGTGATTGGCTATGATAACTCAAATGTGATATGAAGCCATTGTGATTGGCTATGATGATTCTATTGGAAGAACATAAGGCATGTTTGCTTAATTGATGATGAGATGTGAGAATGAAATAATAAATGAATTGTGTGTCTAATGTGTTATTCATTTTCAGAGTTTTGTTATTGGTGGCATGCCTATTTGTAACATTCTCTTGAAGTTAGGTTGGATTTGAATCTTGAAGCATAATTGAGATGTTACAACCCTTGAAGCTAGGTTGAGTTGGTTCTTGAAGCCAAGTTGGGTTGATACTTAGCATGCTTTGTTCCCCTTGAAGCTTGGTTGTATCTAAATCCTTGAAGCCTAGTTGGGTATATGATAATGATAAATGTGATAACAAAACCAAAGCATTAACTCTGAAAATGGAATGACATATTAGAGTGTTTTGGGCCCATGCTTGTCTATGTATATAATGTGATTCTTGAATGATAAGATCAATGGAACTATGAAGATGTAATATAAATATTGTTATGATATTGAACAGAGTATGATGTGGTAATGTGATATGTTTCTATGTGCTTGGTTTATGAAATATAAAGGTGTGATGTTAGCTTTTCACTCATGATGTTCACTTTATGATTTAGATGTTTAACGTTGCATTGCCTTAAAGTATAATGTTGGTATATTTTGTACTACTAAGCCGATGGCTTAGCGCGATAGTGTTTGATCGCGCAGGTAACAGAGTTGAACCTGAGAGCTCCTCAAGACCGAGTGAGAGTAGACATTGAAGAGTTATTTTGGGACTTAAAGATCGGAGAAAAGCTGCCAATCATGTATATATTCTATGTTTTGTAAACTTTGATTTATAACATATTTGTAATAACTTCTGCTGTGAATTGATAAACAATTTTATATATGGTGTCTTTTGGATTTCTATAAAATGTTTGAGATTGTTTTCATTTATTTACAAAGATCTTTGTTGCGTTTTTTTTAAACTGTGGCATTTACCATATTCAGTATACGTATATTACGATCGTTTAAGCATGCTTGGTACGTATACGGGATATAGGAGTGTTACACAAACTCTACTTCAGACTCTACAATCTGAATTTATGTTGAAAGATTTAGGAACTTTGGACTACTTTCTTGAAATGGAAGCCACTTGGACTTCTCATGGGTTGTTACTTTTCCAACAGAAATATATACAAGATTTGCTACTTAAGGCAAATATGGGTGAATGCAAAAGTATATCGACACCAGCTGCAGTAAAAGATAAGCAGATAGCATTTTCGGCCAGCTTGTTTCATGATCCCACGCTGTACCGAAGCATAGTAGGAGGGTTACAATACTTGAGCTTAACTCGTCCGGAAGTGTGTTATGCTGTTCATAAGGTCTCACAATTTCTTCACGCACCCACTGATGACAATTGGGGCTCAGTAAAGAGGATACTTCGATATTTAAAGAGAACCTCCAGCTATGGTATTTTCTTTACTCAGTCATCTAAAACAGATCTTAATGTTTATAGTGATGCAGATTAGGCAAGTAATGTGGATGACCGAAAATCGACAACAGGCTATGCAATTTTCATGGGATCTAATATGATTTCTTGGAACTCCAAGAAATAGCAAACTGTAGCGCGTTCATCTACGAAGGCCGAATATAGGGCAATTGGATTAGCAGTCACTGAGCTAACTTGGATATAGTCATTATTGCGTGACATTGGTTTTCAATCCAGTAATATAGCCAATCTATGGTGTAATAATATTGGTGCAATGTATCTTTCTGCTAATCCAATGTTTCTTGCCCAAACAAAGCACTTAGAAGTTGATTTTCATTTTATTCGAGATAAAGTACAAAAGAATGAAGTGAAAGTCCAATTTCTTTGTTCCAAGGATCAAATAGCAGATATCTTGACAAAACCGCTGACCAAGCAACGTCATCAAGCTCTCATGCATAATTTGATAATTCGTTCATTTTCTCAAAATGCTCGAATTGCGGGGGCCTGATAAGGATTACGGTTGTGTTAAGATAATGATTGTATATTAGTTGCTTAGCTAAAGATAATTACTGTGTATTTGTATATAAGCAACACACATACGTGAATATAATTAAGTTAAGTTTCTCATATTCTTCCGCCTCTTTATTTGCTAACCAGAAAAACAGTAATCTTAAAATCCCAAAATTCCCCATTAGCAAAGGCTAAGAAAAAAGAAAAATCAAAAGCAAACCCAACAAAGAGTTTCGCTATTTCTCTGCAGTAGCAAACAAAACAAACAAACAATAGTATTCACTTTCCTTCTAACTCTCTTCTTCTCCGGCAGATCTTTCTAATGCTTGATCTGGTCATCACGACGAGGAAGCCAACGACGGTGATTATGGTAGTTGTGGTGGTCAAAGGAACGAGAGAGAAGCATCCAGAGTATTTTGCAGCGGCGGAGATGGATCATTTGGCTTGTAGTGGGCATTGTGTGGCTAAAAGTTTGAATTTTTGAACATTGGCTATTGAAATTTGTAGATTTGAAGCTATGAATGAGGTGAGAGATGTGAGAGCGAGTTTGGATATGCGCATTTGGCCATTTGATTCTATTTATTTATTTATTTTTAAAATTAAGTTCGGTTAAATAGTTAATTAATAGAACTCGATTTTATTCGTTTAATTAATTAAACTACTGAAATTGAAATTAAGTTGATTCGATCAAGAAAATAGGCTATTAAAAAATCAGTTGAGCTGTAATTCAGTTAGTTAACTAACTGACTGATTGGATGACCGCCCCTGCACAAAAGAGTGAACGAGGAATAATGGTATACCCTCCACTACAAAATATCTATTAACCGTAGCTAATCTATTGTAACTGAAATTAGTTAGACAACTAAAATAACTGCTTTCTATAGAAACTTCAGTCTGGGTAGTTAGTTATGATTTAAGCCTCTTGTATGTAAAGAAGTAGTTAATAGACTGATATGAATTAGAAGCAAAATTCATCTTTACTCTATCAATTGAGTTTTTCGATTCTTCTTCCTTTGTGTTCTTGATGTGGTATCAAAGCTTTTTCTTTGCGAAAACTTGAAAAGCTTTCTTTTTTAATCCTTCTTTGTTCGTTCATTCTTTTTTTATTTTTTGATCTGTGATCCTATTTTTCAGATTTTTGATTCGATAATATTTATTTTTTGTGAAACTAAAAATTCATCTCCTTATCCGATCTCTTCAATTTCTCTTTCGATTTCAATTCACCATGACGGAACCAACAATGACCCAAACAAATTAGTCAGTTGCAATTCAATCGACCAGACCTTCTGAAGAACAACCTAGTAGCCCCTATTATCTTCATCCAAATGAGAATCCAGCCCTAATACTTATGTCACCTGTTCTCTCTGGTTCTAATTACCATTCTTGGTATATAGCTATGAGAATGGCCCTACTCTCTAAAAACAAATTGGCTTTTGTTGATGGCACAATCAACGTTCCTAATGTGACAAATGCCCTATACCCAGCTTGCCAGAGATGCAATGCAATGGTCCTTTCTTGGTTGGTTCGTTCTTTATTTGAATCAATTGATCAAAGCATCATCTGGCATGATAATGCCGTAGATGTCTAGAAGGATCTCAAAGATCGTTTCTCTCAAGGTGATTCTTTAAGAAATTCTGAGTTATTAAAAGAAATTCATTAACTATAGCAAGGTGAGCTTTCCGATTATTTCACAAAGTTGAAGATCTTATGGGATGAGTTTGTTAATTTGCGACCCATTCCATCTTGTTCTTATGTTCCCACTTGTAATTGTAAAGCCTTTGCCATTGTAAGGAGGTATCATGAATATGATTATGTTATCAAATTCCTAACAGGTCTCAATGATAATTTCTCTATTCTTAAGGCACAAATTTTGCTGTTAGAACCCGTGCCCACAATCAATAGTCTTTGCTTTAGTTGTTCAGCTATAAAGCCAAATGGACTTGCTGAGACTCTTAACTAATTCTTAACCTGTGGCTTGTGCAATGAGATTAGCTCTAATCAGTCTTATTTTGCAGAGGTGGTTATGGTATGGGTAGAGACAATAATTTCAATTCTAGAAGAAGCTTTAATTTGGCTGGAAGGGAACAACTTTTGCTGGCAGAGGAGAGTCCAAGAAACCAATTTGTGCTTTCTGTGGCTTCTTGGGCCATACTGTAAATGGGTGCTATAAGAAGCATGGTTAACCCACCAAGGTACCAATCTGGTCCAAGATCATAGAGTTATCCTAATGCAAATATTATATGCACATTTACTCCTACTGCTGAGAATGAAGATAAGACTCCACCAATTGACAGTACTGTTGATCAGCCTCATTCGCAAATTGCTACTGATGCAAATGAACACATGTCTCTTACCAAAGAACAATATCAACAACTTCTGAGTTTGATTCAGCCATCACAACAATCAACAACTTCTGAGTTTGATTCAGCCATCACAATAATCACCAATTATTTCAAGTGCTCACACAACCATTTCAACAACACCATGTGGTGCAAATATATCATCTGGTATGTCTATTATGCCTTCAGCTTCATCTTTATGCAACTAAGACAACTGGATCAGGCACAACTGATCATATAACCTGCTCGTTTTCGATTTTGTCCAACCCCAAAATAATTACCAATCACTATGTTAAACTTCCAATTAACCAACTTATCCCAGTGACTCATATAGGAACAATTCATTTCAGTCCAGACTTCATTGTATCAAATATTCTTTATGTTTCTCAGTTCAAGTATAACCTCATATCAACCAATAAACCTACCAAGGAATCTAACTGCATTCTTGTTTTTCAATCTAAATTTTGTGTTGTGCAGGACCTGCTATGCTGGAAGATGATTGGATTAGCTAGGCAGAAGGCTGGATTATATCACCTAGATCTTTCTTTCTTTTCATCTAATTCCTCTATATCGAATTATGTCTTTTCTAGTTCACATCAAACCTTTGATCTTTGGCATTTTAGACTAGGTCATTTGTCAAATTCCAGATTACTTCAATTGAAAAATCTTGATAATAACATTTCTTGTCTACCAAATTTAGTGTGTGATGTAATTCCTCTTGCTAAGCAATATAAATTAGCATTTCCTTCAAGCACTTTTACTTCTACAACTTGTTTTGAGTTTATACACAGATATCTAAGGTCCAACTTCTCCTTTGCATGGACACAAATATTTCTTAACCATTGTGGATGATTATAGTCAATTCACTTGGATTTTCTTGATGACTTCTAAATAAGAGACCAGACAACTAGTTCAAAATTTCAATACTTTCATTCAAACCCAATTTAGTTCTAAAATAAAGACCATAAGATTAGACAATGGTTCTGAGTTCAATATGTCATTGTTTTATCAACAAAATGGAATAATCCATCAAAACTCTTATGTAGCATCACCACATCAAAATAGTGTGGTTGAAAGAAAGCATCAACACATTCTAAATGTTGCTCAAGCTTTAAAGTTTCAAAGTTATTTGCCTATCAATTTCTAGTCCTATTGTGTAGTTCATGCTGTTCACCTAATCAACAGAAATTCTTCACAATAAAACACCATTTGAGCTTCCGAACAACAAACCACCGGACTTTTTTCACCTTAAAGTTTTTGGGTGTCAATGTTTTGCATCAACCTTGGAACATCTTAGACAAAAGTTTGACCCCAAAGCTTAGAAATGTGTGTTCCTTGGATATCATTAGGGTGTCAAAGGTTTTAAACTCTTAAATCTTCAAACCAAAATAATTTCCTTTCAAGAAATGTGGTATTTCATGAGTCAATATTCCCATATAAAAATCTTAGTACCTCTAATTCATCTCAAATCTTTTTTTGTTTGCCAACCGCTCCAGTTATAGATTATTCAAAAGATATCTCAATTTCACCAAATACATATTCCATTCCTGTCACAGCTTCTAATATCCCTTCACCTTCTTCTTCTTTATCAGATCCTCCACCTACTAACTTGAATGTTCCCCATAAAGGTCAGTCAGATCCATAACTAAACCACTCTATCTCCAAGATTATCAATGCAATTTAGTTTCTTCTATCAAGCCTATGACAATCAATTCTGGTGCAACGGGTAAACTCTTTACTTCACCTCATCACATAACCAAAGTTTTCTTTTCAGCTCATCTAACCCAAAAACACTTAGCTTTTTCTCTTGCAATAAATAAAATAACAGAACCTAAGACTTATCAGTAGGCTGTTAAGCATTATTAGCTGCTGTGAAGGCTAAATTAAATGCACTTGAAGCAAACAAAATATGGTACTTGATTGAATTACCTGAAGGTAAGCAGCTAGTAGGTTGCAAATGGGTTTATAGAGTGAAGTACAAATTTGATGGATCTCTTGAGAGATATAAAGCAAGCCTAGTAAGTAAAGGTTACACACAACAAGAAGGCCTAGATTATACTGAAACATTTTCCCCTATGGCAAAGATGGTGATAATCAATACACTCTTGTCTATATCAGCTATAAATCAGTGGCAACTGGCTCAATTAGACAAAAACAATGCTTTTCTCCATGGGGATTTATATGAAGATGTTTATATGGTGCCTCCCCTTGGACTTCCTCTGCCTAATCCTAATCTGGTTTGCGAGTTAACCAAGTCCTTATATGGACTTAAGCAAGCAAGTAGAATGTGGAAGGCAAAACTCAAATTTGCACTTCTCAGACTTGGTTTTCATCAGTCCACAATAGATTTCTCATTCTTTATCAAACACAAAACTTAATCCTTCACAGTTTTGCTTGTTTATGTAGATGATATGATCATTGCGGCAATGATTCACAAGAAATTGCAGAAGTCAAAGCTTACTTGCATTTTACTTTCAAAATCAAAAGATTTGGGAGAACTCAAATACTTCTTGGGTTTAGAAGTTGCTAGAAGTAATACAGGCATCAACCTATGTCAGAGGAAGTACAATATGGAACTATTTGAAGAATATGGTTTTTTAAGTGCAAAACCAACTCAAACATTTATGGCCACTGGTCTTAATTTGAATGACAAGTTCTGTGTTGTACCCATTTTTTCTCATAGTTGGTTAATGGAAATAGTTCTCTAAATGTTGTTTCTTGTATGTCTTGTGATAACTTTACGACCAAAATCTCTCTCTTGACAGCTTGCATAAAAGTTTGACATGAAAGAGTAAAAAAAAGCGCAAATGCATGAGATCCAGGAAGCAAAACCTGCACACAGGCGTGTCTATTGTATTAGACACTGCTGTGCAGAAGAAATGCTGACTGAAAGAAAAGAGAAAAGATCCGGAGACAGAGACATCAACACCGGCATCTTAATGGCAAAGGACTTGACTGTGTATAAAAAATAAAAACTGTGCGAAGAAGAAAGAAGAAAGAAGAAAGAAGAAAGGAGAAGAAAGACAACACAGGTATGCTGAGGTTAAAGGACATGCCCGTGCATTAATATTTCATTTCTTTTTTGTTTTTCAAGACTTAGTTAGATTTGGATCAAAATACAGATTTATTTAGTTAAAATATGATAGAATAAGTTGTTCCCTCAAACATAAATGAAAATGAAGGAGTTCTTGAGAAAAATCGGTCATTCACAACCACTGATGAAGGATTCATAAAAAATTTAAGGATTAGTAATCTTTTTTAGAAATCGAATGGATTTGGTCTTATACATACGTGAGCAAAATAATCAAAAAAGAAAGAAGATGAGAGTTCGAATCCCTCTCTTTTTGGTGATGACTTAGAATTTCTTTTTATCTTTTCTTTCAAAATAAGAGAACCCTTTTACTTTATTTAATATTTAAAAATATAGAATAGATAAAAATAAAATGCTAAGAATATTTAAAAATAAAAATAAAGAAGAAACTTCACTGATGGGAATGAACCTCTTTGAAACAAAAGACATTCGTGGGGGCACAAACATGTTTATGCAATTATGTATGCCCGTGCATAAAAATGATGAGTTAAGAAACAAAGATGCTCTTAAAACCCTTAGGACACCTTAGGGGCATTTTTTGTAGTGTATAAATTGATCTTTTAAAGAGAGAGAAAAGGGGGCTAACCTACCTTTTGCTATCTTTGGCAAAAATCGAGGATCTAGAAAGAAAGTGAAAAGAAATCAAGGAGGAAGAGGATTATCAGTTTTTGCAGCTTTTTGGATTATGGATTCAGTTTAGCAAGCTAGAGATCAATTATTTTGGTTTAAACTTCCATTTACTTTGTTTATTGTTGTTTTTGGTTGAATAGTTGATGGATATTTCATTTGGGAATTGATTTCATTTAATTCCTTCTCCATTGATTTGTTGTTCATGGATTTAATGTTAGTAGTCGTTTGGTCACCAATTACTTGATTTATTGAATTATAGCGAGAGCTATATATAATTTAGATTGAAGGACAAAAATCTTAGAAAGGGTATTCTGGAGATAAAATAACCTTCTAGGGACCCCTTGAATTACTCCCTTAAGCATTTAAATTGTTTTATAATTCTAATTCCCATGATAGTAGGGAATTGTAACTTAACTGTAATACCCTGACCTAAGTAAAATTCTGAATAATAATACTATAAGATTAAAATATGAACTTTAAAGGGGTGAATTCTATAGGTTGATTTTTATGAAAAAATAACTAGATAAAAAATTAATAAATAATAAATTCATAAAGTCACTAGGTTAAATACGTTAGTTCAAATTTAACAACCCAAAATTTATCAATTGGAAATTTGAATTTTTGATTATAGCAATAATGAGTTATATACTAAATGGTGTTCATGAAACACTGACTAATTTATCTAAATAACCAATTAAAATGAAGATTATGAACTAAAACTTTAAAACTTGGAATTCGGTAAATCATGCATACATTATCTAAGCATATAAGGGACACCTCAATTTCCATTTGTTAAAAAAAACCAGAGTTTATGTGTCAAATTTACACTTTAACTTTGATAACGTGTAAGAAGAGGGATGAATGTTGGAATCTATGAATATTAAATATAAGCCAACTCAATAAACAATAGGTAATGTGTAAGAGACAGGGAAAGTATAAGTGATAGCCATATTTAAACAAGAATAACAATGTTGGCATAATAGGTGATGATTATAAAAAAAAATAATATAAACTTTTGCCAACTAATGGCAACATGTAGGAAGGAAGGGGAAATGATGATAATTAAAAAAAATGAATGAAATAGGTTGTAAACAAGTCTCAATATGATGAGCTAGTGAGGTGACAAATGGGTTGAAAGTTGTTAACCCTTAATTTGCCAATTCATTCCTAAAAACGTAAACCAAGGGAGAGAAATAGGAACCAAATACCAAATTTCTTTCTTAAACTAGGCATGAACGAAGCTGTTTGGGATTTGATTGGATAACCAATTCAAATCGGCAAAATTGAGAATAAGAGAAGAGTTATGTATTTTGACTTTGAGAAATCAATTTTTTGCTTGAAATATGGTACATTATGAATCGGGTTGGAAATTTAATTTCAATGTAACATTTTAGTACTCCCAAGATGCATAGCATAGGGAGATTGGTGTACTGCCTCTAAAATTATTGTCTTCAAATATGAATCATCAGAAACATATAATCGACTTTGATACCACACACTACCATAATCTCTAATTATAAAATTTTTGCTCTCCCCCTTATGTATCTCCTCAAATATCTTTTGCAATCTATGATCCTTCTTTTGAGCTTCAATAGCACCATCATAAGCAATCTCCAAGTGGGCATTCAAAGCTCTCAGTTCCAATAGAAATGACAAAGAATTAATAGTCATCCCTACTAAAGATTTTTAACTTAGTGCACCAACAACTACATTTACCTTGTCCGGACGGTAATCAGTTATGCAGTCATAATCTTTAATAATCTCTAACCATCGTTTTTGTCTAAGATTCAATTCTTTCTGGGTGCCCACATACTTTAAACTCTTGTGACCTGTATAAATAAAACATTTCTCACCAATAAATAGTGTTCCCAAATTTTCAAAGCAAACACTATAGCCGCTAGTTCCAAATCATGCACCAATTCAACTCATGATGTTTTAACTGTCTGAAAGCATAAGCTATAACTTTGCCCTCTTGCATCAAGTCACTTCCTAAACCATTATGTGAAACGTCACTATAAATCACAAATCCCTTACCTTCTATGGATAAGGTAAGAATTGAAGCTTGAGTCAACATCTCCTTCAATTGATCAAAACTCGCTTGACACCGATCTATTCACACAAACTTCACATCTTTTTGAAGCAACTTGGTGAGTGGCGAAGCTATCATAGAAAATTCTTTCACAAATCGACAAAAATAACCAGCCAAACCTAAGAAACTCCTAACCTTTAAATTTTGTAGGTGCCATTCGAGAAGGAGTAATGAAAATAGGTATGGTGCCGGGAACTACAAAAAAGCCAAACTCCACTTCTCTCTTTGAAGGTAACCTTGGCAACTCATTTAGAAATAGATCAAAAAATTCAAAAACTGTAGGTATACTATTTAAGTTAGGCTTCTCAGCTTTGGTATCCACCACATGAGCCAAATAAGCTTTACAACCCTTCTGAATCTTTCTCCAAGTTGTAATAGCTGAAATAAAATTAGATAAGAGGTGTCACTGCTCACTCGAATCCTCAACATCCTTACCATCTCATGTTCTCAAAGTAACACGCTTCAATTGACTATCCATAATAGCCTGATGCCTTGATAGCCAATCCATCCCCAACATAAAGATCATAGTCTCAAAAAGGCATCTCTATTAGATCACCTAAGAACTCAATATCATGCACCAACACAGGACAATTTTGGTACACCTTACTGACAACTACACTATGCTCTAAAGGATTAGTAAACCAATACATCATACTCTAAGGGCTCAACATGCATATGATGAACAAGCTTAATAGAAGCACTAATATAAGAATGCATCGATCCATGATCAATCAATGCATGGATAACAATTCCAAATAATGAGAATTTACCAACAACTATATTTGCAACATTCTGCTCCTGCTACATCCCATAGACTCTCTAAGAAGCTCTTGCCTCGTCTGGTTTGCTCACTGTGCAATGTCTAAAATTTTATGCTATGATTTTCTGTATTATATATATATACTGGACTGTTTATGATGTTATGTGTGGCCTGAGGATTTGAAATAGGTGAAAAAATAAAGTTGGATAAGCCTTAAAAAGTGTAAAATTAAATCCGGGTATGGATTTATTCGATATTTCCAAAAAAAGAATTTAAAAGCTGTAAAAATTATGAAAATGTCCTTGTGGCTATAAAATAAAATTCTACTACAATCAGGATATGGAATAGGAGTAATAAGGGTTTAAAATAATTAAAACAATTATTTTTTTATGATTTTACAGAGTTAAAAACCGAATTAAGAGACAATTAAAGAAAGTAGGTATACCGAAGTTAAGATGCAAGCGTCGCACGGAATCAAAACCTTAGATATTATAAAAGTTAAATGTTGACTTCTTTCTTCTTCATCTTCTTCCTCTTTAGGCTAGATTCATCACCATCATCCATCACCATTTCTCCTTCTTTTATACTTTACTTAAAAATCATGGATTCCTTGAAAATAATTCATGGTTTTGATAGGATTTAGTTGGTTTATATATAATATCTCAAGAATATCATCATAAAATCAAGGAATAGAAAAAAAGAATAAGGAAAAGAGCTTTTGAAGATGTTAGTGCTTGTATAACACATAACTTGCTATTAGTTGAATTTTTCTTAATATTAATTACATGTGGAAGTTTGTAAATTGTTATTAATTGAACTATTTGTGAAAGAATTGATTATGGAACTATTTGTGGAAGAAATTGATTATGGATTTATTTGTGAAAGAAATTGAATATGTTTGTTGATTTTTAACTTTACCCATGTTTAGATGAAAAATTGAGTTAATCAAGTGTTGAATTAAATTTTTATGGAACTAAATGATTATTCGTAATATATTTTGATAATCATGAACTAAATGAAATATTTTTAGGTTTAATTGAAATAGAATTTACTTATTTAAATTGTTAAAGTTTGAATGTATATTAGTGGTTGGGAAAAGGGATTTTTGCTTTAAAGAATTGTTTTAAGCAAAAATTATTATTATTGATAGGAAATATGAAAATAAATAAATTATCCAAATTATACTTATGATAAACCTAGTTATCGATAGAATGGCTAGCCAAAGAGTAGACATCTATACTGTTACTGGGCATTGTGCCATCATTTGACACTTTGTGTCACTATTCTCACTGGGCACTACGTGTCATTACTGGGCTACTGGCCACATTGAATGAATGTAGGTATAAGTACTGCATTGCTTATGTTGAGTTTTCTCTCCTTATCTTAAATTCTATTACTCGGCATTTAATTATCATTACTGAACCCGTTATCCAATTCTAGAGTTTAAAACTTGATATATAAGGGTAAAATAAGATAATTTCTAAATGAAAATTCCTTAAACATGAAATGTACATTATGAATGTTATTAACAAGTATTGATAAGTGAATGTGAAAATATGATTTTTACCATAACTAGTGACATTTTGATAAATAATTACAGTGTGAATATTTCCTATTTATTGAAGATGCATTTGAATTTGTTTAGTTAAATAACTTGTTTTAACATTGTGATTTTTGGATACATCTATTATTTTGATTATTTTCTTATGGTATTAAATAGCAGATTATGTATACACAAGCACCATTAAGCAATTTACTTAGCGTGTTAGAATTTCTGATGCGTAGATCAGACAGACCGGAGAGGATCGACAAGTAAAGTTTAGAGTTTCAAGGATCAACAACAACATTCAAAGGTGTATTTTTGAAAATACTTTGTATTATATATTTAATTACAGTTCACAAAAGCAGTAATTTGGTTTATATGATAGTTGTATAATGTTGGGTTACAATTATGATTTTAATAAGACCTGAAGTGATCAAATTTGAGGATTGTAAATAATATAAACTTTGGATGGGATTCATGTTTTATTTTGAGCTTATGTTTGGGTTATATGAATTTATTTTGAAGAATGTATATATATATATATACACACACAAAGGTTGATATAAGTATATGATATTTGTTTTAAATTGTGGTTGAATATTGATGAAATGGTGTAGTTAGAGTTGAGATTGATTGAAAGGAAGATAAAAGGTTCTTTTTTGAGGTGGTGTTATGTTGATGAAAATTTGGCTATAAATATTATAAAGGAAACTTTGCCAAAATTTAAAGTCAAATTGTTTTTAAAGTTTATTTTAAATATTGTTAAAGGATTGTTAAGTACTGAGTAGCATCTTCTAATAGTTCTTTGAAAGGAATGTCGGGGGTTGTTACAAATTGACACTGACTCCTTTCTCTAGCTAGGCTCTGCTCGGCCACCTCTACCTCCTTTAATGCTCGACCTAGATACTGCAGTCTCTGTTTGTCTGGTCACTGACATCTTTGGACAGTCTCTCATATAGTGGTCTTTAGACCCACATCTAAAAAAATACCTTGAACTCATCCTCCAATAAGTACCCCTATGCATCTTACCACATTAAGTGCACATAAAGGGAGCAAATCTCTGAAAAGAAGGTATTGAGACACTAGCAACAAATGATGTAGACCTCTGTCTCAATTGAAATGACCTGTTAGGTTGCCCCTGACTATTACCAAATTTGTGTGGTAGATTCTCATGCCCTCCCTTATTGGCTGATGATCCTGCCTCAAATTAGAGTCTTCTATTTTTACTCTCCTCTATAACTATAGTAGTTGCAGCTTTCTCAACTTTCTCTACATTCTTAGCAGCTAACACAAGTCTAGAAAACACTTCATACTGAACTACTACTGCCTGACACCAAATAGCAGGCTTCAACCCCTCTTCAAACCTCTTGCATCTTTCTCCCTCATTAGTAATAATCCCTCCAGCATACTTTCTCAACCATAGAAACTCCTTCTCATACTCTGATACTGAACTCAACCTCTACCTAAGATTCAAAAACTCTGATTTTTTTTCATCTCTATAGTCTCTAGGCATGTACTTCTCCTCAAATTCTACTAAAAAGTCATTTTATGTGAGCAATGGTGGTCTACTAAATTATGAAGGATAGTTAAATAAAAATGAAAGCTAATTCAAAAATTCAAATATTATATGTATATGTATATAAATATCAAATAAATAATATTAATAAAAATACAAGAGTGATTCATTATTTAAAATATTATATGCAATATATATAATACAAACAAATAATACTATTTAGGTCATAAATTTAAACCACATAAAAATTTATATGAAAAAAATTTGTTAGAGTTTCTTTTATAAAACCATTATTTCCAAATCTTTAAAGTAGAAAATGTAAGAAAAATACACTTTTAAAAACTTCACAACCACTCAAATTTAACCAATCCAAAGTAACAATATATCAACCAAATAATATTAGATAAAATAATATATATATAACTTTTATGTAAGCATAATATTTACAAAACTTTAATTGGTCTATCAAATATAAAATAGTTATAATTATAAAATCAAAATGTATTAGATGCTAAAACTGTACGTGATATGCAACACGAGTTAGAAATGGTCTTGTTGTAAGAACTTTAAGCTCTTATAATCACCTTCAACCTAAGCCTTCTCATACTTATTAGGGCTCCTTCTATTTGTAACCCTATCACATGCGCTATAAAACTTAATCGCTCTAAGTTATATAGCTCAATAGTATTTACTTTGGGAACAAATAATTAAATAAATCATAGAAACCTCAATTCATATCAATTTAAACATAGATCCTTTCATAAATGAAATAATCATAATTGAAAAAAAGTTCCATAAACTTCAACCATAATTTATATAAATTCACATTTAAATATTTCATATCTCAAAATACTTAAATTATGCCCATACACAATTGTCCAAGTTTATATAACATTAAACCGACCCATCATGACTAGTAGGTCTTGACACCATAGGCAAAGTGTCGCGATACCATAGCATCTCACCCGAAGGTGTATAAATATCATATCACAAGTCTCTTTGACATTATAGTATCTCGACGCTATAGCATCATGATACCATAGTATCTTACCCATGGGTGTAAATATAATAATCACATCATAACGCATCCAGAACCGTCGGCATGCCAACTCAATAGTATCAAACTCAATATTACAAATCAAGAACATGTATAGGGCAATAAAACATAATAACATTTTCATCAATATTTGAAAATCCATCTCAACTTATCATTTTCATAATTTTTTCACAATTAATCAAAACTCACATAATCAATATATATAGAATTTTCATAATTCATTTAATAGATAATTTAATGTTGGGATTCAAATTTAACATTCATAAAATTGACTAAATTTAATAGTCAAATGACTTTTGAAATACTTTAATCCATCTTATAAACTACAAATTTCATAATATAATATTTTTCAATTTAATCAATCAAATCAAACCTCTCTTTACATTTATATTAAAATTCATAAAAGCATCTTTTGAATTTCACAAATAATCAAGTTATAATTTAAAAATATTACCAAAGATATTTATATCATAATTCATGAAATTTAATATGAATTTCACAAATATATTCTAGTAACAATTTAAAAACAATACCAAAATAAGTTTATGTAAAAAATATAACTACTTTAATTAAACAATTTTCAAAGTAAATACAATTCTCAATTAGCTCCAAAAATCATTTTAATCACGTTCCAATTCTCAAAATAAAGAAAGTAATTCTCCTCCACCTTGAATCAATTTTGGCCAAAGAATACCCCTAAATCAATAATGGTTTAATTCTTTAATTAAATGTATATTCATACTTAAAATACTAAATTTAACTCTTAGTTACACTGACCTTAACCAAACCCTATCAAAACTGTGACACCCCCATACTCTATATAAGTACTATACATATACCAAGTATACATACAATACGTATATAAAGTATAAGAATGTCACTTTTCGTTTCCAATTAAAAACCTTTATCCAAGTTTAAGCAATATTGCATTAATTTAAAGAGCATTTACAAAAAACATTATTTTTATAAAAAAATACAACATAATTAAAGTCACAAATGTATGCATCACCTTCTAGTTGGTCTCGAGACACTCTTACCCTTCTCGTGGCATAACAGCTGGACTTCCAGATCAACTGCATAACCACCTGAGCGATTACACCACCGCGCTAAGCCCGAGAGCTTAGTAATACACATAAATATAAAATATATACTTTACATAAAGATCATACCTTATACTTTTAGCATCATGGTTTATTGTTTTCTTACCCTGTTTTCCTTTCTCAAAGCATTCTTCATATATTCCCACTGATCTCATAAATCATACACATATTTACATAGAACATTCACAAAACTATACTTACCATTTCTATCTCATATACATATACATATATATCATTTTAACAAATCACTATTCAATGATCTATCCAAACCTTCATGAGAACAATTCTCACAAATTCCACATTCATAAACATTTTACACATCATACTATATTCTCATAAATTCATATCTCAACAAAACTCCTCAAGCCATATTCATTTTCAATATATCATTACACACATTACCAAATCATACTTCATAACATTATTTTATTCATAAATTTATCAATCATGAAACACACTTCCAACAAAAGCAACCATAGATCTCATTATTCATTTAGTTCAACATTTGGATATCACATTAACAACAAAGACAGACTCGGGCCCAAACAAAACACTAACATGCCATTCCATTATCAGAGTTAATGCTTTGGTTTAATAATCACATTTATCATTATCCCAACTAGGCTTTAAGGATTTAGGTTCAACCAAGCTTCAAGGGGAACAAAGCATGCTAAGTATCAACCCAACTTGGCTTCAAGAACCAATCCAACCTAGCTTCAAGGGTTGTAACATCTCAATTAGGCTTCAAGGATTTGACCCAACCAAGCTTCAAGGGGAGTAAAACATGTTAAACTTCAAACCAACTTGGCTTCAAGGATCAAGTCCAACCTAACTTCAAGAGATTGTTACTCATATTAGGCATGCCACCAATAACAAACTCTGAAAATGGAATAACACATTAGCTATACAATTCATTTATCAATTTCATTCTCAATTGAATTATCATAACCAATAACAATGGCTTCACATGTCATTTGAATCATCATAGCCAATAACAATGGCTTCACATATCATTTGAATCATCATAGCCAATAACAATGGCTTCACATGTCATTTGAATCATCATAGCCAATAACAATGGCTTCACATGTCATTTGAATTATCATTGCCAATCACAATGGCCTCATATCTCAATTTATGTTATAACCTTTCATTATTCGAGTATACATAATCAATTACCCCATCATATCACTCACATTATACATATAGCATCATTAGTATCACATTTCAAATACATTATTCATATAACACATCACCAATCACAAAACTTACAATGCATAGTACATAACCTTGTTCATATAATATCATATGCATTATCAAATGTAAGTTCAATTTCAATCATTTAAGAAGAACAAAACCAAACACAGTAACCAACACACCCAAGGGACACGGCCAAGCTTGTGGCCGTGTCTCTCAATCCAACATTTCAGTAGCAAACACGGGCACAGGACATGGCCAAGCTTGTGGCCGTGTCTCTCAAAACAAATTGGCAGTGACCAACACTGGCATAGAACACGGCCGTGTCTCCTCAAAATCCACCCAACACGGCCAAAATTCCCTTGACTTGGCCGTGTCTCTCATGAATTGGCCGTGTCTCTCCTTGCTTTTGGCCTTGTCACTCATGGATTGAAACCCTAACATACACAAGTCTCCTCTAATTGCACTCAAACTCATCATACACAAAATAGCATGGTTCAAATGAATGGAATCAATGTTCTAAACACAAATTCTACATATTTATCATAATATTCACCTTATTAAAACACATCCACAAAACATTTAAACACATACTATCTCAAAACCCTAAAACCAACATCCTTCTCCATCTTCCAAAATCAACATCCACCATTTCCAACAACAACACCTATTTAAACTCTTAACTTAAAACCAAATTTAAAACTTGAAAACACATTACAAACACATCTCATCATCAAATCAACAAACTCTAATTAACTTCAAATACCACTTCAAAAGAATAAAAGAAATCAAAGAAAAGAACTTACCTTAGTTATAAACTTCTTGAATCATCACTTGATCACTTAATCTTCCTTCAATTTGAGCTTAACTCTTCAAGATCTTCTCTTTGTCTCTTGCTTTCCTTTGTCTATGGGGGAGCCGGCCAACAATGGAGAAGAAGAAGAAATCATGAAGAAAACAAAGTCAATTCTTCTTTAAATCTCCACCAAGAGTTTTTAACCAAACAATTACCTATATACCCTTATCCATTTAACTAACCTCTTGTCTCTTATATGCCCATATAAGTAATTTCACCTATCACAAATGAAAATATCTTCTTGCATTGACTCTCCCTTGACCAACTTATATGTTATATATATTATCATATAAACAACATATACATTTCTCTCTAAACCCTCTTTTCTTTCCCAAAACACATATACATAAGCATTCACTTTCCAATTCCTTTTTTTCTTTCAAATCAACATATACATTCAATCCCATTTAAAACAACAACAACAACACCATCAACAACAACAACATTCAAAACTTCTAGGGCATATATGGGGATATTACAATTCTCTCCCCCTTAAATAATTTCGTCCTCGAAATTATCCAGCACCACAACAACCCATTTAAAACAAATCACCATTTTAATTTTCATTTGAAAACAATCGTATTCTTACACTATAATTTCATCAAATCTCATAACTTCTACTCTCCCCCTTAGAGATACTCATCTTCTCTGAAATTCATAATTCATCATTGTATAGGTATATATATATATATATATCTTTGCATCTTATTACTTTCTCAACAAAGCAATCAAGATAACTCATAACATCTCTACTGACCTTTATCTTTGTATTAGAGTCAGATTATCACTTTATCTCTTTAGAAATATTTCCTTAACTTTAACCTCAAAAATCATTAACTAATATCTTAGCATTGTTTATTCCATTCTTACAATCACTTTCAAAATAAACATTTACCAAACCTCAATGGATAACAATATCCTTACTTTCTTTAGCTTGCTTCTCACTTAATATAATTATTAGTACAATACCTTTAAACTTACTTAACAGATAAACAACATTTCCCTTTTTCTCATCATGAACAAATGATATAATTCAATTTATTTATGTTTACTCATAAGCCAGAATATTACATCATACATATTATTATTTAAATTTTACACTCCCAGTACAACTGTACGTATCAAATCTCAATATTGACTCGCAACTTTAGCGAAATCCAGATCAATCGATCTATCTATCACAATATACTAACATTTAAACCTTATTCGATTCAAACTACCAGTTAACTTATCGAAATTTATCATTGGATTTCACACAATATATACATATATATAACCTAATTTCATTAGGTCAAATTTATATTCACATTCTAATCTTTTTATATTCATAAATTCAATCAATAAAAATCATGCTTATAAATATACATTTCATTATTTCAATAATTATAATATCATTTATCATACTCATTCAAAGTTTATCAGTATAGCCAACCACTATGGCTTCATAAACGAACTTTTCCCCAACCAGATCGGTAGTCCAAGTTCGGTTGCCCAACACAATGGGTCCGCATGGTTCTACAGGAGGCAGACAAGTCCGTTCATTTATCTTTTCACAATTCATTTCTCATAATCAATTAAGCATTCTACCTCAATTATAATTCATTTCCAACATCATTGCCAACAATCATGGTTTCTCATCACATCAAGATAGTATACACATATATCATCAATTATACTGAACATCTCATTATTCAATCATATCATCTAGACATGTTTCAATCATATCATTTCCTTTTATTATTTCTTCACTTCACATATTATTACTATATTTATATAATTATTTTTCTATCACATAATTCATAGCTGAAAACCTTATCACAATTCTCTTCCCTTGCGTTACCTCTCATAATTATAATTAATTTTTTTTAACATAGAAATTATAAGATATAACTTCACCAATCATATTTTTTTTAACCATGTTTCTGGAAATATAGTTATCAATCTCACCAAAACTGTACTACAATTATATCATCTCAGTTCTAAATCTGAAGATAATAAAACTAATCAACTAGTCACACTAACCAAATCATATTACCATAATATATTAACAATCACGCCTGGGGTTTGTAAATCAATATTGTTCTTCTATTATTTGATTTCCAGCCTTTACGATTATAAGGCTAGATTGTATCACAAAAATTATATATATATATATATATTCTCCAAACTTTTATTACACCAAGAGTTAACACATTTTAAATTTCATCTCAAAACAGTTTGCTTTTGATTATTTAATCATCATTAACCTAACTCATGTTCAATAATATTATCTTTAACATTTTCTACGCCAACTTTCAAACATATACAAATCTTACACAAGTTTTATTCATTACTCCATTTCCAATCCATCTTTTCTAAAAATTTTTCAATACCTTATTCTTTCCTTACAATTTCTTATTATACACTTATACATAAAATTTTTCTACACACAAATACTTTGAGTTCCAAAACATCTTATGATCACCTCATTTAGTTATTGCCATAACAATTCCACTGTTCAATATCACCCAAATCCATTCTCATTTTCTATTTCATCACATAATCTATTCTACGAAAATTTAATCTCTATTAGATCCACTACTATATGCAATCTCATTTCTAATACCATTAAACATACAATGGTATAAAATAATAAACATATTATATACACATATTCATAATGTGACTCTCTTCCCACCTTTCTTACATATATTCATTACATTCATGTCAAAAATTCCTTTCACATATCCTTTATATATATACACATAATTATGCAATTTATTAAATTTCTCTTTTGCATATAGTTTATACAAATTTAATATTTATCACTTTCCTTTGACTATTATCATTCTCATTCTTTTAACATAACTTAAGTTATTCATTAACTTCAATAAATATATACACTCTACTTATAATATTATTTCACAAAGATCTTAATCACATTTCCAATGTGATATCTCTCTCACATTTATCTTTAAATACCTTTAACATATCTTTCATATTCATTTTCATCCTTTCCAATCAAATTACTTAAAGTAACTCATTTTCATTTGCTCAATTCCTTTTCTTTTCTTTTATTTCAAACCAAATTTTCCTACTATCAATCTCATCCCCCAATTCTTAATACTTTCATGTGCACTACTATTCATTTCGTATATCTCATGTATTAAATACATTAAACTATCAATATCTAAATGATCTTTATCCACATTCCATTAAAACTATAGATTTTCAACTTACTAGTTTCCTTAAACTTCAATTTATTCATCTCATTCTCTTAATATCAACTTTAAAACATCTTATATGTATATACCACAAAGCAACATCAAAACATATATGTTTCACCATTACTAAGCTCATTCCAAAACTCTAAATATCACATATTACCATCATTTACATGAGCTTTTACAATATTCAAACATATCACATTGCTAACATTGAAATCACCATGTTTGCATTAAAATAACAATACAACAACACCAATATCTCTTTATACTTAACCAATATCATCTCTTTTTCCTTTTAAACAAAACCTTAACTTTTCATATCCACACCTTAAATTACCACACTTAATCTATACCAATCAACCCATTCAATAATTCACCGTACTATTTTCATTTAAATAATATATCTTTCCATATTACCCATCCAACAATATTTCCTCTTTCTAAAAATCCAAACATAAAGTTTATTAGAAAGAGGTTCAAATAGTAGAGGAAAGAATACATACTATAATCTTAATTTGTTTTTAACTCATTTCCAACTTTATTCTTCTAGCCATTTCTTTATATGTCCAACACATGTCAATAATCAAACTTTTTTACTTATAAATTCCATATCATTCTTTTATATTGCAATCACCTTTCAATTATCAACATTTCAAAATTTGCTTTCATATAAAACCTCATTTACGCACTATCATCTATCTCATATAATTCAGATACATCACAAATCACATAATGCCACGTTCGAGACCAACCTAGATGTGAATGCATATGCATGTATCACCAATTGCATTTCAAAACTCTTTCTTTTTAATTCTATTTAAACTCTTCAAATTTTTTTTTAATTTCACTTAGGCCGGGAATCTCGAACCTAAGCTCTGATATCAAAATAATTGTGACACCCCCATACTCTATATAAGTACTATACATATACCAAGTATACATACAATACGTATATAAAGTATAAGAATGTCACTTTTCGTTTCCAATTAAAAACCTTTATCCAAGTTTAAGCAATATTGCATTAATTTAAAGAGCATTTACAAAAAACATTATTTTTATAAAAAAATACAACATAATTAAAGTCACACATGTATGCATCACCTTCTAGTTGGTCTCGAGACACTCTTACCCTGCTCGTGGCATAACAGCTGGACTTCCAGATCAACCGCATAACCACCTGCGCGATTACACCACCGCGCTAAGCCCGAGAGCTTAGTAATACACATAAATATAAAATATATACTTTACATAAAGATCATACCTTATACTTTTAGCATCATGGTTTATTGTTTTCTTACCCTGTTTTCCTTTCTCAAAGCATTCTTCATATATTCCCACTGATCTCATAAATCATACACATATTTACATAGAACATTCACAAAACTATACATACCATTTCTATCTCATATACATATACATATATATCATTTTAACAAATCACTATTCAATGATCTATCCAAACCTTCATGAGAACAATTCTCACAAATTCCACATTCATAAACATTTTACACATCATACTATATTCTCATAAATTCATATCTCAACAAAACTCCTCAAGCCATATTCATTTTCAATATATCATTACACACATTACCAAATCATACTTCATAACATTATTTTATTCATAAATTTATCAATCATGAAACACACTTCCAACAAAAGCAACCATAGATCTCATTATTCATTTAGTTCAACATTTGGATATCACATTAACAACAAAGACAGACTCGGGCCCAAACAAAACACTAACATGCCATTCCATTATCAGAGTTAATGATTTGGTTTAATCATCACATTTATCATTATCCCAACTAGGCTTCAAGGATTTAGGTTCAACCAAGCTTCAAGGGGAACAAAGCATGCTAAGTATCAACCCAACTTGGCTTCAAGAACCAATCCAACCTAGCTTCAAGGGTTGTAACATCTCAATTAGGCTTCAAGGATTTGACCCAACCAAGCTTCAAGGGGAGTAAAACATGTTAAACTTCAACCCAACTTGGCTTCAAGGATCAAGTCCAACCTAACTTCAAGAGATTGTTACTCATATTAGGCATGCCACCAATAACAAACTCTGAAAATGGAATAACACATTAGCTATACAATTCATTTATCAATTTCATTCTCAATTGAATTATCATAACCAATAACAATGGCTTCACATGTCATTTGAATCATCATAGCCAATAACAATGGCTTCACATATCATTTGAATCATCATAGCCAATAACAATGGCTTCACATGTCATTTGAATCATCATAGCCAATAACAATGGCTTCACATGTCATTTGAATTATCATTGCCAATCACAATGGCCTCATGTCTCAATTTATGTTATAACCTTTCATTATTCGAGTATACATAATCAATTACCCCATCATATCACTCACATTATACATATAACATCATTAGTATCACATTTCAAATACATTATTCATATAACACATCACCAATCACAAAACTTACAATGCATAGTACATAACCTTGTTCATATAATATCATATGCATTATCAAATGTAAGTTCAATTCCAATCATTTAAGAAGAACAAAAACCAAACACAGTAACCAACACACCCAAGGGACACGGCCAAGCTTGTGGCCGTGTCTCTCAAAACAAATTGGCAGTGACCAACACTGGCATAGAACACGGCCGTGTCTCCTCAAAATCCACCCAACACGGCCAAAATTCCCTTGACTTGGCCGTGTCTCTCATGAATTGGCTGTGTCTCTCCTTGCTTTTGGCCGTGTCACTCATGGATTGAAACCCTAACATACACAAGTCTCCTCTAATTGCACTCAAACTCATCATACACAAAATAGCATGGTTCAAATGAATGGAATCAATGTTCTAAAGACAAATTCTACATATTTATCATAATATTCACCTTATTAAAACACATCCACAAAACATTTAAACACATACTATCTCAAAACCCTAAAACCAACGTCCTTCTCCATCTTCCAAAATCAACATCCACCACTTCCAACAACAACACCTATTTAAACTCTTAACTTAAAACCAAATTTAAAACTTGAAAACACATTACAAACACATCTCATCATCAAATCAACAAACTCTAATTAACTTCAAATACCACTTCAAAAGAATAAAAGAAATCAAAGAAAAGAACTTACCTTAGTTATAAACTTCTTGAATCATCACTTGATCACTTAATCTTCCTTCAATTTGAGCTTAAATCTTCAAGATCTTCTCTTTGTCTCTTGCTTTCCTTTGTCTATGGAGGAGCCGGCCAACAATGGAGAAGAAGAAGAAATCATGAAGAAAACAAAGTCAATTCTTCTTTAAATCTCCATCAAGAGTTTTTAACCAAACAATTACCTATATACCCTTATCCATTTAACTAACCTCTTGTCTCTTATATGCCCATATAAGTAATTTCACCTATCACAAATGAAAATATCTTCTTGCATTGACTCTCTCTTGACCAACTTATATGTTATATATATTATCATATAAACAACATATACATTTCTCTCTAAACCCTCTTTTCTTTCCCAAAACACATATACATAAGCATTCACTTTCCAATTCCTTTTTTTCTTTCAAATCAACATATACATTCAATCCCATTTAAAACAACAACAACAACAACATCAACAACAACAACATTCAAAACTTCTAGGGCATATATGGGGATATTACAAAAACTCTAAATCCAAAAGTTTCATAAACTATAAAATCTTGATTCAAATTCAATTCAACCAATTAATCACAAATTCATCATATAAATATCATCTTCTCTTTATTACCCAAACTATTTCTTAAATACATTATCTTTGTCAACATAAATAAATTTTCTCCTAACCTTCTAACTTTACATAATCTACAACAAATTAAGCTTAAAAAATATAACTTATTGGAATCTCCATTTTTCCTTCAAAATCCAGTTGAAATCTGTTGATTTTAGGTGAATTTTTGGTAGAAATTGAAAAGTGCTTTTCCTTTTCTTTTATTTCAATATGAGAACAAGAAGAAGATGAAGATGATGAAAGAAGAAGAAGAAGAAGAAGAAGAAGTAGAAAAGTCTCACTTTTCTTTCTTGCTTATCCTTTTATTTTATTTTATTTTATTTTTCCTTTCTCATGTTCACATATGCTACGCTTTTTTCTTTTCCTTTTAAGTATGTATATAAATATGTGTGTGTGTATATATGTGTATATATTATGTATATCTCTTTTAACATATTTAATTATCCCTTTCTATTATTTAATTTTAGGGTATATAAAATTATGGATGTTACATTAAATGATTTATAATTATTCTTGTATGAAGTTTTGTTCATAAAACTTGATTTTATATGCTGAAATTTTTACCATTTAAATTTACAAGAAATGTATGATATGGCTAAACTAAGATGATTAAAAGAGTATTTAATACAAAAATACTTTTTATATTTTAATTAATTAAAATGAATTTTAATTCACAAAACTTGGTTTAAAATGATGTTTTACGTAAGGAAATGGTAAGTTAGTAACCAAGATTTATGTTGGTGTTAAGTGGAGAAAAACACATAAAGAGACAACCAGTAAGTTAACGTGAATTATGAGACTAGAGCTGAATTTTTATTACATACATACAAACTTAAGATAAAAGAAATATAATTAAAAGAAATGGAATTAAATGACAATATAAGCCCATACATGTGCATAGAGTAGAGAATGAATTTAAAATATAATTTGAATAAAGGCCAAAATACAAAAAAAACCTAAACTTTACAATTTTTTTCAAATGTATCATGAACTTTTTTTTTTTGACAAAATCGTGCATAAACTTTATTTTTTTCTTCAAATCTATCTTTTCACCGGATGTGAGCAGGAGGACCAGGTAGGACGCTAACGTGTTAGTTGTTTTTTAATTAATTAATTATTTATTTTTGTAACGGGCATTAACAGTAAAAGTGACGCCTATTAATGGAGGAGGAAAAAAAAGAAAAAAAAAGATTATTTATGACAGGCGTCACTATCATTGCACCCGATAGTAACGCCTATCACTTTTTAAAATCAAAAGGTTATGGGGATGAAAGTGGTCCCAAAACATTTCATTGTCTTCCTTTTCTTAACTCTAGTATCCATAAAAGATAAGGAATAAAAATTGCAAACAAGGAAAGAGAAGAGAGCAGGCTGTGGTCCCTTGTGTTGGCTTGTTGGTGTGCAATGTGACTTGATTTTGGTTGCTTTCACATGTATTATAAGATATTAGTGTAGTATTTTCACTATGAGAACATATTATAACATAAAATACTATGTTGGTGGTGTCTGATGATTCCGATTATCTTCCTGTCGATGGAAATGAAACCAATGATGTACTATCGAATGGGGATTTATTCATGAGTACTTGATTGCTTGAAAATGCAAGAAGAATAAAGGGTTAGTTAACGTGATGAGCAACGTCATGGCACGAGTAGGGGTGGCGATGCTTCTTTCATTGGAAAAGGGAGGCAACATGATCAGTCAGACAATTGTAGGGGTAACAAGGGTGATAATAGTTTTGCAAGTCGCTATAATGATTCTGATGAGGATGGAGGATCAATACAAAGTAGTGGGTCAGATTTGAATGAAGCTACTAGTAAGAGGAGAAAGAACAAACATGTATATATTGAGTATGATATGAGATGTGATCACCAAAGCACGACTTTTGTGATAGGTGTGACTTTTGATAATGGTCATCAATGTAAGAATACCATTTAAAAATGGGCAGTTGTGAATGGTTTTAAAATAAAGTTCAAGAAGTTATATAAATCATTGGTTGAAGCAATGTGTGAAGATGGATGTCCTTGGAGATTATATGCAAGTAAGATTCAAGGAGTTTCAACTGTAAAAATTAAAATCTTGAAGAATACACACAAGTGCTTTAGGAAAGCAAGCAATAGACAAGCAAATGCAACATGGTTAGCTACGACTTATTTGCACAAGTTTATGCGTGATTCTAATTGGGCCATAGAGGAATTGGAGAATGATGCCAAAGATAAGTATTGTTGAACGTTAGCAAGACCATATGTTATCATGAAAGTTGGAGGGGTTTAGATATTCTAAGAGGATCACTTGAAGATCATTACAAGAAGTTAAGATCATACAAGGCAGAATTGATGAGGGTTGATCTTAATGGGATTTATGACTTTGATTTGAATATGAAGATAGAGCCAAGTAAGGTGTTCTTTCGTATATTTTTTGTTGGCATAAGTTCATTGAAAAATGGTTTTTTTGAACAGGTGCCGACCTATAATTGGATTTGACAGATGTTTCTTAAAGACTGTGTTGGGTGGGGCTCTATTGTCAGCATGTGTTAAGGATGGGAACAATCAAATATTTCTTATATGTTGGGCCATAATTGAATCCGAGAATGAGTTTAGTTGGAGATAGTTCTTATGCCATGTGTTTGAATTTTTTAAGATTGAAAATGGTCTTGGATAGATATTAATTAGCAACCAACAAAAGGTAATTTTATATAAATCATTGAAATTACTTTTTGGATTAAATTAAGCCTTCAACTGACATTTAATTATTCTTATACGTGCATGACTATAGGGTTTTAAAAAGGTTATTGGTGAGTTGGCACCTCTATAGAACATATGACTATGCAAGACATATATATGCCAATTGGAAAAAGAAACACGATGATAAGAAAATGAAGAGAATGTTTTGGGGAGCTGTCAAAAGCACATATGAGGCGAGAATGAATGATAAATTAGAGGAGATGAAAATTGAAAATCCAACTGCACATGAAGACTTCATGAAGATGGATCACAAAGCATTTTGTATGTCTCTTATTCAATGTTGGCCTAAAAATGATATGATCGATAATAATGTTTTAGAGACCTTCAACAAATGTGTTGTTAAGGCTAGAAAAAAACCAATAATTGAATTGCTCAAAGTTATAAGAACATCACTTATGGAAAGAATGTATTCTAAAATGACCATGGTAGTGGGATGTTCTGATACAATTTGCCCAAGGATAAGAGAAGGGATTAAAAAAATTGCTTAAATACAAGATTTTTGTATTGTCAAACCATCCATGGGTAATAAATTCCAAGTATCTTAGAATCAAGATCAATATACCATGGATTTGAATAGAAAGGTTTGTAGTTGTAGGGAATGAGATTTAACTGGCATACCATGCACACATGCATGTGCATGCATAAATTTTCAAAAGAGAGATGTGGCTCATTTTGTTAAAGATTATTATTCAACAACAACTTATTTAAAGATGTATGAAGAAAGTATTGAACCCATAAATAGTGAAACAATTGGCCAGCAACTGAGGGTTTCCCTGTGTTACCCCCTTTTTGCAGGAAGATGGTCGACAGACCACTTAAGAAGAGAAAAAGATCTGCTGATGAAGAGCTAGAAAATCCACAAAAGTTGAGCAAAAAAACGGTTGAGATGACATGCTCTTTGTGACAACAGACATGACATAACAAATGAACATGTAAATTAAAGGGAAAAAATGATTTTCTCCAAACTCTCGCAGGGATCTAATATCGTGTAGGTAACTTATATTAATACAATATTTGTAATTTTATTTTGATATCTAGTACACACTCTTAAAATCCAACTTTCATAAAAGACAAGGGAGGCCAAGGAAGGATTCTCAATCCAATACAGTGATGGTGCAAAATACTCTAAATAGAAGGAGCAGATTTGCGCTTAATATATTTGATGGAAATAATTCTCATAAGAAGATGCATGCGAAAGAATTGAGGCAGATTAGGCAAAGATATGGGATCTGGTTCTCCACTGATACGAGGAACATTTACATGGGGGTAAATTATACATTGTTATTATTATTGCTTGCTGTCCATGGTTTGTAGGTTGACACTATTCTAATACAAATTTTGTTAATGTTTTAGATACTCGGTCATAAGAGAACCAATTATTATAATGGTTATTTAGGAGGAGCAAGCTCTTCAGCTGTAAGGACCCAATAAGTTGATACCATGTAGAAATAAGATGAAGTTGTGGACTTTGATCTCACCTAACCAAAAATTTCTTCACAAGACCAAGATTCCTAAACTTAGACTATTTAAGATATATGTTAGGATAATTATGTTTTTGTTTTAAACCCTTTGTTGTGTTGTATTTTAAATCCTTTGTACTTCAATGGAATCTTGAATTGGATGTTTTGCTATATGAATTATTGACTAGAATGTGTACCGCCGGTCAAAATATGATTAACGAGCATCAAAATCATCATGGACACTAGAGACATTTGTTTGACGCCCATTATTGAAGAATGCAACTTTTTGGAAAATTGTACATTGATGCCTGCCAATTTTTATAGTTCCCATTAAAATACATTAGAAATCATGTAACGATGAATCCTCACACTTGACGCCAACTATAAAAATTAAAATTAATTTGGCAGAGGCGAAATTGATACCCGTCAAATTTATTGACATTCAGGAATAATTGTTCAACATTGCATCGTGCTTAAGACTAAAACTTCAAGCACATTAACAAATTGTCCTAATTTATGGTAGAATCATTAGTGATGCTCGTAAAATATTTGACGCTCATAAAATTTTGTTTAGTTGGAGGATGCGTTGTTGAACATTGTGTGACATTGGAGACTCGCACTTGATGCCCATTAACAAATTGTTCAAATTTTGGCAGTAAAAATATTGATGCCCATCAATTTTAAGGATGCTCATCAATTTTAAGAGTGTATATCAATTTTCATTGAGTGGAAGGACTTATTATTGAACATTGTGTGACACTAGGGACTACTAATTGATGCCTATTATGAAATTAACACCATTTTTGGCAGAATAAAAGTTGACGTCAGTCAATTTTAATGACACATGTCAAATATCCTTAAATCTAGTTGAGGACTATGTTAATGAACATTTTGCCACATGTAAATTTAACTCTTGGTAGGATAAGTGACTCTCGTCACATTTAACTAGGCTTCGACACTGCTCATAATTAAAATTTTGACGAACGATACTTAAGAAATTTAAATTTGATTATCAGTTGGTACGACAATACCAGTCGTCATTTAGTGTTTAATGGGTGTCGATATACCTTCCTTATATATAATTGGCTCATTTCCCACTAACCCTAACCCTCGTCAGTTATAGGTATCCTTCATTACTTATGAATAGTTTTGTAGTAGTTACCAATCTACCTTCAATTATCATGGAATTTCCATCTCCAATTACATTTCCCATTGGAAGGATGAAATCAATGGCTCAAAAAAGTGATCAAAGGAACTGCAGACAAAGGCCATGCATGAGAGACATGCAACAGAGTGTAGGCCTGTGGAAGAAAGAACCCACAAAAGTCATTTTGGACTTCAATTTTCAAATGAGGTACACAAAGAACACTTTAATGTGATTAGAATTAGGAAATTAGTTGGTGGTAGGCCTTCAGAGTTTAGTGCACTTGAAACTATGGGTTTGGGGGAGGAAGTTATGGATTTATGTAATAGTATTTTGGGTGAAGATCATTTTGCATAGATGTCTGATAATGTTTATGTCAATCACATGTGTGAGGTCTTCGCAACTCTCAATGTTAGCACAAATGGAGAAATGACATTTTTGTTGAAGGGACAACCTAGGAAGTTGACTGTTAATGAGTTAGGAAGAATCTTTAAATTACCTACTGGTGGTGAATTTACTTATCCGAGCAAATGGAATGCCTCTCCTGCTTGGAAAGATCTAAATGGGGAGAAGAGTTACAAGCCACATTTCTATAAAGCCACACATTTAAAGAGTGTTGCGATGTTTGTATTCTATAAGTTCCTCATATACTCCATTTTTACCAAGGGAGACAACAATGGAAATGTTAGCAAGCAAGAGCTTTTTTCCCTTCATTAGCTTTACAAAGGAGAACCTTTTAATTTGTAAGGGCTTTTACGAAGGCTTTTAGAGATAATTCATTAAAAACTAAGGGAAGGTTAGTTTTAGGAATGTATGTCACTAGGATATCTTCATATTTCAAATGCCTAACTCAAACTAATCTTCAATATGAGATAAGTTGTTGGAAATAGAGGTTATAGGTTATAACACACTAAGGGAGATGGGAATTGCTATAAAAGACCCTAAAAACAAAGAATGGAGAAGGGCTATAGAAACTGAGATTATCAAGGGTAAAGCTTTGCATGTTGATGATGATAGAGATAAATGTGATGATTATGAAGATGAAGAAAGAGAAGTGGAGTCTAGAAATAAGGGTGATGATTCAGAACATGAGACTGAAGTTGCCTTACAGAGGTGGAAACGATAATGAGTTGATGCCGGGGTAAGTAATCCATAAGTACCACCATTAATTCCTATTACAAATGAAATTGTTCAATCTTTGATCTCTTTTTTGAGATCAAGCTATCAAATTTTGAATCAAATATAATGTCAAGAATTAAAAATGAAGTCACTGAATTATCTCATAAAGTAGATATGGTGCAGTCTGCTTAACATGAAATTAGGGATATGGTTTTTGAAATTCAAAGGGATAGGACATTTGAGCATGCTACAAGAGTTGATCCTCAACCAACTGATCATTAACCAACCGAGCAGAAGACAATTGATCCTTTACTATTTGGGAGTGCTAGAATTGAACCTGTTGCATCTAAGCATGAAACAAATGAACCTCTTCTGTTTTAGCATGCTACAATTGATCCTCAATAAATTGAGATTAATGCTTCAGTTGATCCAATAATTCCTACTTCAACTTTGGCTGTAACAGTTGAGGAATTATTTCATGTTGATCCATCAGTGCTAGCTACAATACATCAAGTGACCCTCCAACAAATACACTTGCACCAGTGATCATGGAAGATGAAACCATTTCAGCTAATGCAGATGAAACCATTTCAACTAATGCAGATGAAACCATTTCAACTAATGCAAACCCAGATGAAGGCAAGTCAAAAGAAGATGGGGATTCTGAAGGCAAAGATGATGAAAGCAATAGAGATGAAAGAAATAAAGCTAAGGCGCATCTAGAAGAAAGCAATTCAGAAGATGGAGATTCTGAAGGTGAATATGATGAAACTTCCCCAATTCAGAAGATGGAGAATCTAAGAATGCTTCATAGATTAATTTTATTAGGTAGTAATTATATTTGATGGAATGACTAATATGATTGTATAATAGTTTAACCTTGTTGTGCTTTTGTTCATTATACATTTCCCATAATTTTGGATAGAACCAAGATTAATGCTCGTTAAATAATATAACATAGGGTAAAATTAACTTCAATTAAACATTAGAATGTCTTAACATTCATTAAGACTTTTAATGGGCGGTACAAACCTTTTGACTTTCCAAATAGATAGTTTAACGCTTCATAGAAAATGTACTGGCAGTATTGATGCATTACTATTTTCCCACATGCATCTATAACGATTGTTATAAATTTAATGAGCGGTAATGTTTATGTTAATTGTCAATGATAGTATAAAGAATTGATTTTAACCTTCGTTAAAAACTATAACGAATGATATTCCAACCTGCATGTGACACAAGATATCCAATTCAGTGAACATATGTACAATATTTGTACATAGTCATACAATTTAAAACAAAAGTACATTACATCTTAGGACATTACTAGTATCACTTTTATTACATTACACATAGTTAAACTAACATTTTCATTTCTCCCTTTGCTGACTGCCCCTCAATTTGTACATAGCAAACCCAAATAACCAAACATATGATGACAATGTCAATTGCTTTACAAAATCGATGAGCACCACTTGGCCTATAGCTTGAGGAAGGGAAACTACAATTCATTTCCTCTTTCACCAAAGTAATGTGTCTCATCAAATACTCTTTCTCAATCTCTATTTCTTCCTTTTCTTCCAATGCCTCTTGAAGATGTTCTTCAAGTTTTTATAATGTTATGACAATAACATTACTTTCTCACATTCAAACACCAAATTTTCTTTCATGAGTTTCTTCTCATTGTATATCTTGTATCTCTTTTGTAGTTGGCTCCAGATTAATCCATTTAAAAAATTCACAATAATTTTCCTTAAATATAAAAACTTAGGTCAGCTTGATTTACACAACAAGAAACAATGAAAATTTATCAAATTTAATCTAAATTTACCTTCCACAATGGACATCTTCGAAATTTTCTACTTGGATTCTCTGTTTTCCACAAAGTATAAACATAAGTTCTCCTTCCATGTTCGCATCTCACAATTTCCCCAGATGAAGATGAGCGTGATTGCATTGAGTAACTACTTACTTCTTGTGCTCACTTTTGTATACAACAAAAATAAGAGAAAGAGAAAAATAGTTTTGCACTATTTTTTTATGTTTAGAGGTTTAACCTTTTGATTTTAAAAAGTGATGGGCATTACTATCAGGTGTGACGATAGTGACACATATCACAAACAATCTTTTTTTCCCTACCTTCATTAATGGGCATCACTTTTACTATCGAAAAAGTAATGCCCGTTACTAAAAAATAAATAAAAAATTAAAAAAGAACTAAAACATCAATGTCTTACTTGATCCTCCTACTCCCATTCGGTGAAAAGATAGATTTGGAAAAAAAGTGAAGATTATGCACAATTTTGTGAAAAAAAAAGTCAATGATATATTTGAAAAAAAATGAACAGTTTAGGTTTTTTTATTTTATTTTAGCCTTGACTAAATTATAACAGGTATAAAAATGAATGTAGACATGTATGTGTGATGAGGTAGTAAAAATTACGAGTATGCATGGGTATTTTCATGCAACACGTAAAGCATAGAAAAGGTGATATAATTTAACAAATAAATTATTAAATAACAAATGTTACAAATATTAAAACAAAGTATAACCCTCAGTTAATAACATACATTGGTAGGGTGATATGATGCAATAATAGTAAAATATCCATATATGATGTAGGAAGAAAGGAAATATGAGAACCCTCAGTTTTAAAGGGCAAGGCACCGTCGGAGACTATATGTGAATGATAATCTAACATGATATTCTAGTTTGAGTTGCATTGTTTAACTCTAGTTAAACAATATCTATATTTTTATTGACACCCCAATTTTATACCCTGGATTGCATTTCGATTTATTGAGAACCCTTTCCTTTTGATTAATAATTATTGATGGTATATTTGCTTCTGATTATATGTTTATTGCTTAACTAATCATTTTTTTATTCCTCTGTTGAGATTATTTGTTGAGCTATTGTTATTAACCTCTGACTCTTCTATATTGAGTTGTTGCTCATATTTATTGACTTTATGATTTTTTTTTTGTTGAGATTGCTTTTTGAGCTATTTTTATTTGCTTTTGATATTGTGATATGGCCCAATTCTAGTGGGAGTCAAACCATTGGATGCTGTTCACCTGTTATTGATTACTGTTATGCATAAAAGGGGAAAGTTATCACCCTACTTTTTTTGGGACTAAGTACTACATGATGGGTGCCACCTCTAGAACTGATTGGGCTAAGTGCTACACTGTGGGCCTCGTATCTAGAACCCGTATTACTGTATACCGAATGTCGCAATACTTTTATTTTCTGTTATTGACTGAAATCTACTATATTGATTTTGTTCTATTACTTCTGATCATTCATGACTTCTATATTTTATTAATCATTTGAAATATGATATGTTCCTTTTAATATGAATTATTACTTGATTATTATATTAATCTCATTAATTATTCTCTCACTCACTGTGTCTGCACCTCGATATGATTATTTTATTGATTATTCTATCTAGCAATGCATTAGGTTATGATTCACTAAGTTGACGACTCACCCCTTGTCACCATTTTTTTTAGATTAACAGTTTCGCAGGTTGAAGCATCTGGATTTGGTCTTCAAGTGGCTTATGTATTAATAAATAAAGTTTGTGTCATGTTTCAGATCTGTAGTGTGCCATTGGGTATAATGTAATATTAAGAATAATTACTTATATGTGTATGAATAAACTTAACTTAAGTGCAAGTAAGAAGAATTAATATGTGAAATACTTCTATAGTGATAAAATAGTAATTATAATATCTGATAAAAAATATGTGAAATACTTCTATAGTGATAAAATAGTTATTATTATTATTATTATTATTATTATTATTATTATTATATTTTTCCATTCAAATTCATATATCCTGCTTCATAAAATTCTCATCAATTAATTCATTAATCTTTTACATATGAATTTTCTTATTTCAGTTTATAAGCATGACTCGAACAGAATAAGGATTTAGTCAATCTCATATTGTTTGACTAACATGTTGGTTATTACTATTCTTTGACTTTTTCGTCTATTTCCTCCATTAAATATTGAATTTAGTCTTTTATACTTAATTCCAGTTTAATGTATACTGATATGAATTCAGATTTTAAATATTGAAATCGTCCACTGAAATCATGAGAGCTTTTATTTACTACTTTGCTTTTTTTCTTCTTCACATTTTAATCATTCAAATTGATTTGATTTAAATTGATCTTTTAATTTATTTGTGCCTCTACTGTTCAAATTCAGACTTCTCTTAAGTTATAGCTAATCCACTTGTGGATTATCTAAGCAATTATTATTATTTATTTTTTTTAAGAAAGGATAATTATTATTTATATCAAATGTAGGGGGAACCCATATAGTTAGAAGTCAGAATGACTTTAAGAAAACTAGGCAAAGGAAAAGAATCAAATGTATTAAAAATTTGAGATACATGGTTTAATCTACTGTAAAGAGCAAAATAGTGGGCCGCTTGATTCCCTTCTCTGAAGGTGTGCTGGATAGAAGATGAACTACAATTAAGAAGGGACTTAAGATGAGCAATGGCAGGGTCCGAAGCTTGAGTGGAACTGGAAAGAAGAGCAACCAGAGTCTAAGAATCACTTTCAAGTTGGATGTTTAGAAGATGATTATGAAGACACCAGTCCAGGCCAAAACGAAGAGCATTAAGTTCGGCCGAGGCTGCGTTGATAGCACTAATGGGGAAAGAGAGACCAATTATGAAAGAACCAGCTGCATTGTAATATCCCAAGGTATACTCTAAAAGTTTTGGAATTATTTGTGTATTTGGATTTAATGTATATGTATATATAGGAAATATAACTACTATATATAAGACATATACCTATACATCACATATACATGGGATATAAATTGGTGTAGGAAAAGTGAGTTATATATATATAATTGATTAATTATAATAATGATAATAAGGACAAAAAGAAAAAGAAGAAGAAAGTCAAAAGAAATTGTGTGTGGTGGAGATTTATTATTATTATTATTATTATTATTATTATTATATATATATGATAAGGATGAAAGAAAGAAGAAATTATTTCTTTCTTCTTCTTATTCTTATTGCACGAGAGAGAGAGGGAGAAAGAAAGAGAGAGAGAGAGAGAGAGAGAGAGAGAGGTGATTCCATCCATATGAACATCAAATTCAAAGGAATTTTGAGAGGATTGAAGATGATTATTGAAGATTTGGCTTAATATCCAAGTAAGTATCCATTTTCTTGTTTTGATTCTTATTGTTTGAGTTTGGATTTGATGATGATGATGATGATGATGATGCTAATGAAAGATTGAAGTGTATATATGTGTGGAATTGATATTTTAGGTGATGATAATATGTTTAATTATGAGATAACATGGTTAATTGTGAGGATGATGATGAATTATTGAAATGGTTGAGTAAGGGTTTTATATGAATGAATTGAGGAATTTGAGTAGTTGTTATATGGTGGTGTGTATAATGATTGTTGTTATGATATATTGAAGTGATATAAGTGTTAAATTGATAGGTAATTGATGAATATAACCAAGATGTCGATTAAGGGTGATGAAATATGAGTTTTGAAGTGTTTGTGTTTTCATGGTTGGGTGTTCGAATTCTTGATTTCTGGTCTGACACGGTCAGTGACACGGCCGTGTGATTGGGCGTGTAATCGGTACTGAGTTGGACGGTTGTGACACGACCATTAACACGGCCATGTTATTGGGCGTGCTATAGCTACTATGAGGAATGTAATTGACACGGCCATGAACACGCCCGTGTTGTTGGGCGTGTAAATGTTTCTGTGAGGCAGAATGAACAACACGTCCAGTGACACGCCCGTGTTACTGAGCGTATCAAAGCTTCCGTATGGTTGGTTTAGGGCACGATCAGGGACACGCACGTGTTGGTGAGCGTGTCATGTGTAGAGTTTGCCCTAGTTAATCATCATTCTTATTTTCTTATGTATGTAATTATCTTTGGATTAGGTTTTGAAGAGATTGTGTTGCATTAACCTAACTGTTGGGAACTCTTGGAAGAGGAAATGTATAGATTGATGGGAGTAGTTGTTGAGGTAAGTACAAAATTTATAAATGTATTAAGTAATCTATTATAATGTTGATGCATATGTATAATGTAAATTGCTAGAAATATATCGAGGAGGGAATATGAAATGTAAAAGATATGATGATTTAATGAAATATATATATATAATGTGAAAGCATTCAATATGTATGTGTTATGAAAGGTGAGAGATTTGAAGATATGATTAGTATGATGTGAATGATAGGATGGGTGCTCAAAATGTATGATAATGTAATTGATTATATATGTACTTGAATGATGAATGGTTATGTATATATATATATATCGATGATGATATATGAAATGTATGTGCAATGCAATTTGTTATGATAAATTGCTTTGATGTAAATGTTATGATTGAGGCATGTTTGCCTAAATAATATGCAATGCAATTGAATGGTGATTTAAATGATATGATTGAAGCCATTGTGATTGGCTATGATGATTTAAATGAAATGATTAAAGCCATTGTGATTGGCTATGATGATTTAAATGAAATGTGAAACCATTTTGATTGGCTATGATGAGAATTGAGAATGAAATTGATAATGAAATAATAAATGAATTGTGTGGCTAATGTGTTATTCCATTTTCAGAGTTTGTTGTTGGTGGCATGCCTATAGTAACATTCTCTTGAAGTTAGGTTGAGCTTGATCCTTGAAGCCAAGTTGGGTTGAAGTTTAACATGTTTTACTCCCCTTGAAGCTTGGTTGGGTCTAGTCCTTGAAGCCTAATTGAGATGTTACAACCCTTGAAGCTAGGTTGGATTGGTTCTTGAAGCCAAGTTGGGTTGATACTTAGCATGCTTTGTTCCCCTTGAAGCTTGGTTGAACCTAAATCCTTGAAGCCTAGTTGGGATAATGATAAATGTGATAATTAAACCAAAGCATTAACTCTGAAAGTGGAATGGCATATTAGTGTCTTTTGGGCCCATGCTTGTCTTTGTTGTCAATGTGAATGATGAAGTGTGAAATGAATGAATAAAGAGATCTATGCTTGTTTTGTTGGGGGTGTGATTTATGAATGGAGAATGGTGAATAAAGAATTAATTGAATAATATAAGGACTTGGAATGTTATGAAGTATGACATGATTACAATATATAAATAAACTATTGAAGAGAAATATGATTTGAAATGCTAAGTTAAAAGATTAGATTCTGAAAATATTGTATGACATGTAATATGTGTATGGGTGTGGAGATTGTGAGTATTAGTTATGATTGTTCTTTTAAATTATGAAATTGTGGTTGCACTGATATATGTGTAAATGTATATAAGTTATGAGGTTAGTGGAAAAATATGAAGAATGCTTTGAAAAGAAGAAATCTACGTTAAGACAATAATAATATATGATGTTAAATTGTGAGGTATGTTTCTTCTGTAACATATGTTTATTTTATTTTATTGTACTACTAAGCTTTTATGCTTAGCGCGGTTTCGTGAATCGCGCAGGTGAGTAGATGGTTAATTTGGAGTCAGACAGTTATGCCACGAGAAGGGTAAGTGTATATCGAGACCAACTAGAAGGTGATGCATACATGTCCAATTTGTTTATGTTATATTTTGATAAGAATATATATTCATATGTATAAATGAAGTTTTGGTAAATTTTGATGAGATTATTATATATATAACCATTGAAAACATAATGGTTTTGTAAATGTTCTTTGGATTAATGTAATATTGTTTGAACTTGGATAAAGTTTTTTTTAAAATTAAAACTAAAAGTGACATTCTTATACTTTATATACGTATTGTATGTATACCAGGTATATGTATAGTACTTATATAGAGTATGGGGTGTTACATGCATTGCGAAGGACTGCTCCCCCAGTGGAATGAGAGGGAGTAAAAGAGGTGTCTATGTTGAGCTTCAAGAAACTTGGTGGAGGATTATTCCAATAAACAAGGGATGGTTTTAAGCTTTTCAAACAGAAGCCATCCGGGAGAAAATCAGAGAACGCAGGGATCGGTCTGGCAAAACTGTGATTAGCATGTGCTATACCCCCAATTTAAAATGAAACCTGATATATGATAATGTACCATAGAAAAGAAAACTGGTTCGTCACCCAAGATTAGCCGACAGTAGGCCGACCAAAAGAAAGAAATAATAACCAAAGGCACCAACTTCCTAATTCGGCTAGCCATAGAATTAGGCAAAGAGATCAACCACCAAGTCATGTGCTCATGTTTCAAGGAAGCTTTAGTGGATATATCAAAAAGAATATAAGATCCATATAATTTCCAGATTTTCTAAATCGAGTCACAAAAATAAAAAATATAGTCAATGGACGCTGCATTAGAGTAGCCAAAAGAACAAGCCGAAGCAAGTTTGATACCAAGCTTTTGAAGCCGATTTGGAAGGGGAATGGCTCCTCTCAAAATTTTGCAAGTGAGAATTGATAATTTCAATGGAATGCAAGAATCCCAAATCATCTTACTAGAAAGAGTAGTAGACTTATGTTCTCTAACCGCATCATAAGCTGATGATAAGGAGAATAGTCCCAAAATAGTACCTTTCCAGCTGACCAAATTGTCTTGGAAATCCACAAGATCATAGCCTAAAGAATGAGCATGACAAATCCGTTTTCAGGTACAAGAGTCAATAGCTTGATAGGACATTTCACCTTTCCTTTGATAATTACAGTGCATGTAATTTGACCATGGAGAGTCATTAGGAAGATAAGACCACCATATTTTAAGAGAGTAGGCCTCTTGAAGAGAATATAAAGACCTGAGCCCGAAACCTCCTTCATCCTTAGGAAAACAAAAGTCCATGTATTTGACCCAATGATATTTATGCTGAGTAACATCAGTACTCCAGAAAAAAGAAGTCAATTTAGACTCAATAGCATTTAGAACAGATTTTGGCAAAAGCATGGAACCCACGATGTGAACAGGAATAGAATTCAAGACATGCTTAATGAGAAGAAGCCTACCTCCAGGAGAGAGAAAATGCTTAGCCCATCCCAACAGTTTAGAATCAATTTTCCTGAGTAGGTCTTTACAGTAGCTTGCCCAATTAATGCCCTGGTAGATAGGAGCTCCCAAGTACGTAAAGGGAAGATGCATACTCCTGATGCCAAGCAGATGTTTATAGCAAGCAATAGAAGCCAGAGGAGCTTTTTTTGAGCAATAGAATGAGCATTTATGAAAGTTAATCATTTGGCCAGATGCCGATTGATAAGCCAACTGAAAATGCTTGAAGTTGCGAATGCTTTTAGTATCCCCATTAATGAAAATAAGCAAATCATCCTCGAAAGATAAGTGTGAGACAATAGGACAGTTCCTTCCAAGCTTATAAGGAGTGATTCTTCCCTGATGAATCAAATTATTAAGACCTCTTGAAAAACTTTCTGAAGCCAGGATGAAAAGATAAAGTGAGAGAGGATCACCTTGCTTAACACCTCTCATAGGTTGAAAATAACCGTAACTAATGCCATTAACCATAACAGAAATATGGGTTGCAACAAGATTTGATATGATAAGCTCCACCACTCTGACCGAAAAACCAAATCTAAGAAGTACAACTTTGAGGTATTCCCATGAAACTCTATCAAAAGCCTTTGCCATGTTAAGTTTAATTGCTAAATTGTTGCCCCTAGTTTTTCTATCTAGCTCATGGATCATCTCATTGGTCAAAAGAATGTGGGCATGTATGGATCTTCCTTTCATAAAACCAGCTTGTTCCTTTGAAATAAGCTTGTCCAAAATGGGAGCAAATCTATTAGCAAGAATTTGAGTACACACCTTACTAACAAAGGTGGCAAGGCAAAAGGGCCGAAACTTGTTGAAGCTGTCTAGGCTCTCCACTTTAGGAATGAGAATAATTTTAGCACTGCTGAAGGCCTTGGGTATTGGAAGACCCAAAAAGAATTCTTTAACTACACTGCAGACATCCCAACTCGCAATGTTCCAGCAAGATTGAAAAAAAGTACCATCAAAACCGTTTGGACCGAGAGCACTATTCAGATCTAATTGCCAAACTGCATTTTTAATTTCCTGATCATCTGGAATCTTCTCAGGAGCGGCATTATGATCGGCGAAGACAATGGTATGGATAAGATCCACCATAAAAATGGGCTCCACTGAATCCTTTCGGCTGAAAAGTTCAGAGAAGCGCCGAACTGCTTCTTGGCCAATATCTTCTTGATTAGTAATCCATGTACCAGAAGAACTTTTGACTGCTGAAACCCGGTGAAGCTTTCGTGCCATATTAACATAATTATGGAAAAACTTTGTATTTGCCTCACCTTCGTTTATCCATTTGATGTGTGATTTTTGCTTCCAGAAAGTCTCCTCCAATTTAAGCTTATGATTCGCTTGTTTAAGAATCCACTGAGTTCTGTTGTCAGGAGTAGGGTCGGCTAAAAAAAATTCTCTGCCAATTCTGCCTCATTCTCAGCAATAGAAATGCTGTTGAAAATATTACCAAAATGATCCTGATTCCAGACACGGATGACAGATTTGAAAGACTTTAGCTTAATGAAGAGACTTTTCATACCACCCCCATAGAAGACTGAATTCTAGTGTTGCTTGACCATCAGAAGAAAAGTATCATGAGACAACCACATGTGCTGAAAGCAAAAAGGCTTTGGAACATTCTGATCAATATTCTTACAACATAAAAGGATTGGTGAGTGATCAGAGGAAGTTTTACCCAAGTGACGAGTAGTGACTTCATCAAAAGAATCATAAAAAAGAACATTTGCCATGAAACTATCTAGTCGCTCCTAGACGCAACCGTTACTCCTAACTCCAGACCAAGAATAAGCACAACCCTGATACGAAATGTCCACCAACCCACAATCATCTGAGTAATTTATGAAGTCTTGCATGCCATGAATATTAGGAGAGCCATTGCCCTTATATTACGAAAAACTCTTAATTGCATTAAAGTCACCGCCTACCAGCCATGGGGCAGAAATCGAAGAAGCTGTACTACAAAGATTATCCCAAAGAGCAAACCAATTCGATCGGGTATGATAGCCATAAACAGTAGATAAAGTGAAAGAAAAGGACTAAGAAAGAACCTAGCCGAATAAGTAAGAAGCTAAGGAACATCTTTAAAATCTAAGAGAGTAAACAGATTATCCTTCCACATAACCCAAACTTTATTATCCAAAGATGAAAAAACACTATTGTACCCTAGCTTAGAAGCATGAAAAGATTTCTTATGTTTATCAATCATAGGCTCAATAACAAAAAGAATACTTATTTTGTGATCAAAACAGAGTTTATAAAGGTGATTAAGAGATGAGGCAATACCTCTAACATTCCAACTAAGAATATTCATTGGGTGAATTTCTTAGGAACAATTAAACTACGATTGGATCGCCTGACAATCGCTGGAGACTGCTGTTTCTTTTATTTTTTTGCACCTCATTTCCTTGTTACCATGGTATAACCAGCTTCATGTTCTGATTCATTGATGGATAAAGTCTTTGCAGCATTAATTTTTTTTTTGAAATAACATCACCCATAGCTTGCCACTCTTCCCGACTATGCATAGCAATCATGGTCGATAAACTACTGTCTGGATGATGCTCAATTTGTTCTGCATCCAATGTAGAGTAGGAATGTTCAGAGAAAACTTCAATAGCATCCAGATTGTTGTAAACAGGAGCTTCATTTGAATTGTCTCTTTTCCCATTGAGTGTAGATGGTTCAAAGCTTTCTCTATCATCATGCAATTCATCACTAGCTGTTTTATTAATCCCAACATCTGGTGAATCAATAAAATCAACAGTATTAATCTCGGGAATAGTTGAAGGTTCCTGATGCTGTGGAATTTCTGCCATAGAGTTTTGGGGTCAGAAGCTTTATCTTTTGGAACCCAGATTTTGGAGGTTGTGGGCTTGGATTGTTGCTCAGCAACCGGATGTAAAACTTATGAATTAATCTAATTCTTTTAAGCAGTACAAGTTTGATTATAATGTCCAAGCCGACAACACACTGAACAATATGGCGGGAGGCTCTCATAAATTATTGATTAGAAAAATCCATTGATACCATCATCAATCCAAATCTTTAAGGGTAATTCCTGTGATAAATCAAGCTCCACACAAAATCTAGCTGCAGATGTTCGAATCAGCGTGGATGTTGCGGCATCAACTTTTAATGGCGTCCCAATAATATTTGCAATAGGAAAAAGAGCAGCTTTGTTGAAAAAGTGAATGGGTAGTCCTTCCATAATAATCCATGCAGGGATTATTGGGCTATGAACATTGGGGCGAAAACTTGGTGTCCACTTTGAAACTCTCATTGAAAATCCTAGAAAATACCAATTCTGGCGAAGCCAGCATTTGTGATAATCCTCTTCAAAGTCAAAGTTAATAAGAATGTGTTTGACATCCAAGAGACCTAACTTAAATGAACCTTTAAATCCAATAGTGTCAAAGCTTTTCTGCAAAGACTTCATATTTGGTCGGCCATAATCAAAAGTTCCGATTAGAGCATATTTGAAATCTTGGAAAAGCATAGAAATCTCATCTGCTGCGAATGAAATTGCTGGAACTTCCTTAAATTTTGAAGGCTTTTTGCTAGAGAGTTTGGGGCAATGCAGTTTGGCAGATTCAAAAGAGCGATCAACACATTCCTTAGAGTTTCCATTCCATAGCACATCGATAAAAGACTAGCTGCCCAGCCCAGGTGGGGCCGGTGCCGGTGGAGGAAGATTTTCCGTGGTGAGAAACATTGGCGGTTCAAACCCTTGAGTCTTGAGAAAGTTTTGCCGGCACATATAATTTACGGCTCAAAACTTGACTCCAGCTACTAGGTGAAACACATAAGTCTACCACATGCTTCACTCCTTTAAATATAGTGAATTCCTCAACTATTTGAAGAAGCTTAAAGGCACTTCGAGCACGACAACCTTCTTCTTTGGCTTTACCTCTCGTCTCTGGATGCTTTTCCCTTGTTTTAAATCCTCACTAATTGATGAAAGCAAGAGCTTCTTTTCCCTAGTTGATTTGTCTGAAGTCTTTACTGAATTGTAAAAGTCCAAGTCAGCCATTTCATCAAGCACCTTATGTGCATGGCCAGAACCATCACAACTACCACATCAACTGCTCCCTTTTCGAATCTGAGCATATATAATGCAGCTTTTACACCTAAATTGTTCACTTCCTCCTTTTGTTTATGCTAACTGTTGGCGTCTTTATCCAATTTATTGACGATAGGCCCCAGTATGTATTTTATGGCTCTCCATCCCCTGAATATCATAAAATATGATCAATCAATGTTGTGCTCATTATATTATTAATATCATACAAGATTCTTTCTTTATGCTGCGGCCTCTAACTGAAATTTTTTATAGCCTTGCATTGATGCTCAAGATAGCAATTTTACAGTAATTGGGAGTCTGTAGATTACAACTTGCCTCTGTGATAAAAGCAATCCAACAAATAACTTTGCTCCTCTAACTAAGGCTCAAATTGATCAGATACGATTCCCCAATGAATCAACTTCAATGGCTTCAGATTCTTCGTTCAATTCTTGAGGTTGTGGATGTTACTTTCAATAAATTCTCCAATAATCTCTCATACCACATGTTTCAGTTTTCTAGGGTCCTAATCTAAGAAATTATTAATTACTCCTAATTTTATTTTAAAAATATGAGTTTGATTTATGTTATTTAACACATAATCAGATCATCCAACTCTTTTAGGTGTTTTTTTTTAAACTAAGTTTATACAACTATACTCATGGTTTTCTTTATCTGAGACATTTACTTAATTTTTACAAACATTACATATATTTCCTTATCCTAAATGAAAATGATCTTTTTAATTTCACAATCTCTATTATCATCATCCACATATAGTTATTGCCTGAGTTTTATTCATTATAGGACCAGGATATAACCGTGTCACCTGCACTAAGAATTTCATTTAACATTATTTATTTTTTGGAAATCTCCTAACTCAGTGTGGCCTTCCCATATATGTATATATAGTGTACTTATAAATTTCAGTCTAACCACAATATTTTCATACACTTATATTTTTGCCGAAATTTTTTGTAATCCAAGATGTTAGAGTACATATAAAGAAATTCTAAGGAAAAGCTATAGTCTACAGATGTGCTCAGTTTTTTTTATTAAAATTTGTCTGTGTATATTTTTTTTCTAGTGTTTCAAGCTATTGCTAGCGTACCTCTTTGCTGTATATATGTATGTGGTTATTTCTAAATCAGTTTCTCAGAATGGATTTAGCTATTTCTTGACTATCTTATAGAAATTTCTTAATATAATTAGACCAAATACTCTACATACTTTGTTTCTTTAATATCTCGTTAATCTTGCTGTTGTTTACAATTCATTGTGCTTCTATCAAATAATCTATTCCCGTATTTGTCCAATTTATCTCGTGCAATGTTTAGTTCTCAATTCCAATACTTCTTAACTATTCCTTATATCAGTTTCCTTAAGTTATCTCAGTTTTGTTTAGATAAATTCCTTCCCAGCAAGTTTATTCTTATGACATTTTCATGTTATGTTCTTATTTATTTCAGATATTCGATTCTAATTCTTGAATCAGTTACCGGTGGCGGAATCAGGACAGAGACGAAGAGGGGGCAAAATTTTCAAGCAAAAGAAATTGCGGACGAATTTATATTCAATTTTATTTTCATATTAAATAATTAAATGATGAAATTTTTATTATTTTTATTTCAATATATAAATACTATAAATTATATAAATATAAAATTAATTATAGTTTTATATTATATAAATATAAGTATATTAATTATATATGTATATAAATACACATATTTTTTTTATAAAAAATATATAAATATATATATGTATATATATATATATATATGTATATGTACATAGGAGCTGGGGGGGGGGGGGGGGGGGGGGCAACGAACCCCCCATGCCTCCCCCTTGGTTCCGTCCCTGTCTTCAATACTCCTATTAATTTCGACTTTTATAATTAGCCATGTCATATTTTGTTGATAGAGTGACAAAAATATCTTTAAAAATAATAATTAATGAATTTTAGATAATTAGAATTAGGGATTTTAATCTTATAAACACCAAAAGCAACAAAATCACTGGAAAATCAACAAATATCTCTAAGAACCAACAAAAATTATTATTATCTCTCATGATCAAAATGAAATTGAAGGGGTATTTCAACATGCAAATAAAGAAGGGGGGGGGGGTTACAAACTCTGCAAAGTTTTGCATATCAAATGGATGAGGTTGATTTTGAAATCTTACATGCACGAAGAACTTGGTTTAATATAGAACTTAATAGGAGACATCCATTAACTCTATATTATTGAACAATATTGACATAGTGGAAGTAAGATAAGCAAGTCTAACAAGTATTATTCCTGTATAGCCTGTGAATGCCGATGAAATAAACATGAAATGAGATAAAATTCTCTTCTATAATGTTATTAAAATCTCAAAAAATGTCTTACACTTATTCAAACATTACATTATAAAGCTTAGGGTTACAGAAAATTCTAATTTCAAATAAGGAAAGCTTTCAAAATGTAACAGATTGTCAAAATATAAGAATTACAAGCATAGAAAGTGACAAGGAATCACGTAACAATCCTTGTTTGTTATGGATTTGCTATTCCTATTAGATTTATTATTCCTGTTTAGTTTTTATTAGAATTAAAATCCTTGTTTGTTAAGGATTTGTTTTGCTTTCTATTCCGATTTTTTTTCCAGTTTAGTTTAGGATTAAAATCCTATATATATGGGTATAGATTATGTTTAGTAATCAGTTTTATTATTAGAAAAATAAGTCTTCTTTCAATTATATTGTAATATCCTTATATATGGCCTAAAAGTTTTGATTAAGTTGTTGATGTTGTTGTTATTGTTGTTGTAGTGATATATTGGATTGAATATATGTGTTAAATTGCAAGAGAAAAGATATTGGAAAGTGAATGCTTGTGTATATGTGTTTTGGGGAAAAGAATTAGGGTTTAGAGAGAATGGTATATGTTGTGTATATGATGATATATATAACATATAAATTGGTCAAATATAGAGTCAATATAAGAGGATATTTTATGTGGAATGTGCAATTACATATAAGGGCTTATATGAGACAAAAAGTTAGTTATATGATTGAGGGCATTTTGGTAATTGCTTGGATAAGATCACTTGGTGGAGATTAAAAGCAAAATTTGACTTTGTGTCTTCATCATTTCCTTCTTTCTTTCAAGAAGTGGCCGGCTCTCCAAAAACCAAAAGGAAAGAGAGGTGTTCTTGATGCTAGAAGCAAATTGAAGAAGCAATCAAAGGATTTGGTTAAAGATTTGTGAAATTTCTTCATTTGAGGTAAGATCTTTTCCTTGATTTCTTCTTTTCTTTTGAAGGGGTGTTTGAAGTGAATTAGGGTTGGTAGGATTTGATGAAGAGATGTGTTTGTGTTGTGTTTTCAAGTGTTAAATTGGTTTTAAATTAATAGGTGTTGTTGTTGGAAGTAGTATATGTTGATTTTGAAAGGTGGAGAAGGATGGCGATTTTAGGGTTTTGAGATGGTTTGTGTTTAAATGTAATATTAATGTATTGTGAAGTGGTTTTGTGAGGAATGTGTGTTTAGAACATTGATTATATTCATTTGAAACATGTTATAAGGTGTTAGAATGCATTTAGAAGAGTGTTGGATTTGGTTATAGTTATGTTCATGGGTGACACGGCCAATAGTAATGGAGAGACACGGCCAAGACTTAATGTTTTGGAGAGACACGGCCAAGTCCATGGAAACTTGGCCGTGTGTGTGAGATTTTGGAGAGGACACGGCCGTGTCTCATGCCAGTGTCTGCCACTGCCAATTTGTTTTGGGAGACACGGCCACAAGCTTGGCCGTGTCCCTTGCCCGTGTTGCCTACTGTCAAATTGAGGTTGAGTGACACGGCCACAAGCTTGGCCGTGTCCCTCAAGTGGGCTGCCCGTGTCCCTCAAATGTGTTGGTTAGGGTTTTTATTCTTTGTTCTAATTGCATTGTTATGATTCTACAAAGGTATTTTGGTACCTAAACCTAAACATAAACACTTTAAACATACTTCAAACAAAGAATGCCCTAATCAAATGGATGTGGAAGATCTTAAAAATATGAATGATGTAGATTGTTCTTTGCCCTAATTGCATTGTTGAGATTGAACAATGGTATGTTATATGTAATGTGAATCTTGTAAATAATAATGTGTATTATGGATAATGTATTTTGAGATGCTATATGCAAAATATGAATTGAGATGTGAAATGTGATGTAAAGCCATTGTGATTGGCTATGATGATACAATTGAATGATGTATGGCATATTTGCCTAATTGATGAGGAAGATTGAGAAAGAGTTTGATAAAGAGAATAATGAAATAAGTGTATGCTTAATATGATATTCAGTTTCAGAGTTCTGGTTTTTGGAGGCATGCCTATTTAATGAAAGGTAACAGTCTTGCCGGGTTGAGGATCTCTTCAAATTGAATTGAATTGAGGTCCATGAGACTGGGTCTGTTACACAATGATAATTGATATTATGAGATATTTGATTTGTAACAGTCTTGCCGGGTTGAGGATCTCCTCGAGTTAGATGAGTTGATGATCCAAGAGACTGGGTCTGTTACGCTATCCATGGATAGAGATATATATGTATATGTTGCCTACGGGCTTGATAATTGTGTTTATGAACCAAAGCAGTAACTCTGAATTCTGAATATCGTATTAAATACTTGATGGGCCCATAGGTGTCTATGTTTTATGTATATTATAAATTATGTTCTAATGTAATGAAATGTTAATATTACTTAAATGATGAAACAGACTATTCACGAAATACTGTCTGTTGAGTATGATCTTTATTGATTGAGTGTGTATCATTGATGTTGATTTGTTAATACAAATATGAAACATTGCATTGCACTAAAGCATAACATTAGCATGAATTGTCTTACTAAGCCCTTGGCTTAGCGCGATAGTGTTTAATCGCGCAGGTAATAGAGTTGAACCCGAGAGTTCTTCGAGACCCAGTGAGAGTAGACATTGAAGAGTGGATATTGGGACTTAAAGATCAGAGGAGATTTGCCAATCATGTACTACTTCTTTATATTTTGAAAAGTTTTGTTTATAATGTAAATATATGTATAATTGTAAATACGTATTCAAATGCTTTTATATATGTAAATATTTTCTATATTCCGCTGCGTATTAACTAAATGTATTTATATATCAATTTTGTTTTATATTACAAATTGATGACTTATTTTCTGTAATGTATATGAGAAAGATGATGGTATTATATAAAATATTTTTGAATGTTAATAAAATCCATAGCATTCCTATATTCGATACATGTATACTACATTGTGGTGTATGTAGTGTGTATGTATTGGGTGTGGGGGTGTTACAATTGTTTTGGTATCAGAGCCTAGGTTTGAGATTCTCAACCTAGGTAAAATGTGATAAAAATAATATTTTTACTTAAAAAGTGGTTCTGAATAACATATATGTTTGGGATTGGCAATCTCTGATCTTTAATAAGAAGTATTCTACTGTGTTTGCAGACATAGGTTGTGATGGATCCTCATTTGCATCAGTCAGTTGAGGGTAGTGCTGAGAGTATTGTCCCTGATGATGGAGTTAGGGTTGATAGTGCTGAGGAGGCACCTGCTTCGGTGTCGGGGAGACCAGTTGGTGAGGAGGTTCCACCAGTTTGGCTTAGGCATGTGGTAGAGGCTTTGAGGCAAACACCAGTGCAACCACCACTACCCCCTCAGCCTGCGGTACCAGTGAGGCACTATGATAAACTAAGGAAATATGGAGCAGAGGATTTCCTTGGTACTACTGATCCAGCTGTAGCAGAACAATGGCTTGATAAGGTACAGAGGATCTTTATTCAGTTGCAAGCCACCTCAGAGGAAAAGTTTGATTATGCAAGATCTTTGCTACAGAAGGATGCATACGACTGGTGGAGGACAGTGCCCCATTCTATGGAAGATCCACCAACCTTGTCATATGCTGATTTCTTGAGAGAGTTTGAACTGAAGTATACTCCTAGGGAGTATAAGGACATGAAGAAGATGGAGTTCTTGAGCTTGAAGCAAGATAACAAGACTGTAACTGAATATGAGGTTGAGTTTATTAGATTGAGCCATTATGCTGGTGGCATTATAGCTGATGAGATAGATAGATGCCAGAGGTTTCAGGAAGGATTGAGGCCCTCTATCATGTGCTTAGTGGCTGGATCTAGATATCATGATTTTTCTCAGCTAGTGGCAGCAGCTCGAAGTGTAGAGCGAGCTCAAGTTATTGCAGCTGCTTCAGAGGAAGAGGTCAGAGTGAGAAGGCCCCAGTTTGAGGCAGGGTCTTCTTCTGTTAAAAGAGGTAAAGGAAGCTTTGCTCCTCGGGTCAGTAGGAGTCAGAGGTCAGCTGGTAGGTCAGTGCAGTTTCAGAGACAGAGATTTAGACCTACAGCTTCAGTGGCGAGTGCTCCGACCCCAGTGACTCAGAGATCCGCTCTACCTGTGTGTGCTCAGTGTGGTGGATCACATAGGGGTGCTTGTTGGAGGTATAGTGGGTCAGCTGTATGCTTCAGGTGTGGATCGCCTGATCATTTTATTAGAGATTGTCCAGAGACGCGGGAACAGAGGTCAGTTGATTCCACAGCTTCTCGACCTAATGTGAGGGGAGGTCGAGGAGGCAGAGGTGTCAACAGAGGAGGCAGATCTGGGTTCAGTTCTAGAGGAGGTTCTACATCCAGGGAGAGTAGACCAGAGGAGATTGGATCTTCCCAGAGGGTGTATGTTATGCAGAGGCAGCCAGATGCTTCGGCAGTCATAGCTGGTACTTTTTCTTTATTTGATACTTCATTACTTGCCTTGATTGATCCGGGTTCCACACATTCATATATTAGTGCATCTATTTTGCCTGTGTCTGATATGCATGCTGAGTCCCTAGGATTTGATGTGTTGGTGACAAATCCGTTAGGGCATAGTGTGGTTGTGAGTAAGGTGCACCGAGATAGTGTTGTGAGGGTGCAAGGTGAGGAGTTTCTTGGAGATTTGATTGAGATGCCATTTAAGGAATATGATGTGATCCTAGGTATGGACTGGCTAGCTAGGCATGGAGCTGTGGTAGATTGTAAAAAGAAAAAGTTGTTACTTTGAGAACTGCTGATGGTAGAGAGGTGATAGTATCTAATGAGCAGGAACAGTTAGCCTCCTTATTTGTTTCAGCTGTTGCAGCTAGGAGGTTAATTAGAAAAGGGTGTGATGCTTATCTTGCTCATGTGGTAGATACTAGAGTAAGAGGTTCTCCTATTGATAGCATTGCCACAGTTGCAGAGTTCCCAGATGTGTTTCCAGAGGAGTTGCTAGGGTTGCCTCCTGAGAGAGAGGTGGAGTTTGGTATTGAGTTGTTGCCTGGTACCACTCCTATCTCTATTACTCCTTATAGAATGGCACCAGCAGAATTGAGGGAGTTGAAAGTGCAATTGCAGGAGTTGTTGGACAAAGGATTTATTCGCCCCAGTGTTTCTCCTTGGGGAGCTCCTGTGCTATTTGTAAAAAAGAAAGATGGTACTATGAGGTTGTGTATCGATTATAGGCAACTGAACAAGGTGACTATTAAAAATAAATATCCTTTGCCTAGAATTGATGACCTCTTTGATCAATTGAAGGGTGCAGCTGTGTTTTCTAAAATTGACCTGAGATCTGGGTACCATCAGTTGAGGGTCAAAGCAGAAGATGTTCCTAAAATAGCTTTTCGGACCAGGTATGGGCATTATGAATTTCTAGTTATGCCTTTTGGTCTGACGAATGCACCTGCAGCTTTTATGGACTTGATGAATAGGGTGTTTAGGCCCTATTTGGATCAGTTTGTAGTGGTCTTCATTGATGATATTCTGGTGTATTCGCGGAATAAAGAGGAACATGATAAGCATCTGCGGATTGTGTTGCAGATTTTGAGAGAGAAGCAGTTGTTTGCTAAACTGTTGAAGTGTGAGTTCTGGTTGGACCAAGTCGCTTTTCTCGGACATATTGTTTCAGCAGAAGGCATTAGAGTTGATCCGAGCAAAGTTGAAGCTATTTTGAATTGGAATCCACCCAAGTCAGTGACTGAAGTTAGAAGTTTTCTGGGTTTGGCAGGCTATTACCGACGGTTTGTGAAAGGATTTTCTTTGATAGCTACTCCACTTACCAGATTGCTTCGAAAGGGAGTGAGATTTGTGTGGACAGATCAGTGTCAGGCTAGTTTTGAGTAGTTGAGAGAAATGTTGACTCAAGCGCCTGTTCTTACTTTACCTGTAGAAGGCAAACCATATGTGATTTACAGTGATGCTTCACATAGTGGTTTGGGGTGTGTGCTGATGCAGGAAGGTAAAGTTATAGCTTATGCATCTAGACAGTTGAAACCGCATGAGCTTAACTATCCGACCCATGATTTGGAGCTAGCAGCCATTGTGTTTGCATTGAAGATTTGGTGACACTATTTGTTTGGGGAGAAATGTTTCATCTACACTGATCACAAAAGTTTGAAATATTTGGGTGTTCAAAAAGAGCTCAATCTTCGACAGAGGAGATGGTTGGAATTGATTAAAGACTATGACTGTTTGATTGATTATCATCCAGGTAAAGCAAATGTTGTTGCTGATGCCTTGAGTCGGAAGTCTTTAGCTGGTTTAACTGTTTACTCGCTCTCGTTGCTTGTTGAGTTGAGAGCATTGCATGCCAGTTTTGTAGCTTGTGACGATGGTGCATTGTTGGCACAGTTGCTTTTGAAACTAGTTTTGTTGGATCAGATTAAAGAGGCTCAGTCAGCCGATAAGAAGATTCAGAATATTGTTTCAGCTTGCCAGAATGGGAAAAGTGGAGATTTTGTTGTGAGAGATGATGGGAGTCTCTGGTTTAAGAATAGATTGTGTGTACCCGATGATGCTAATTTGAAAAGGATCATTTTAGAAGAAGCACATCAGTCAGTGTTTGCTATGCATCCGGGTAATACAAAGATGTATCATGATTTGAGACAGCATTACTGGTGGATTGGTTTAAAGAGAGATATTGCAGATTTTGTGTCGAAATGTCTCACCTGTCAGAAGGTTAAAGCAGAGCATCAAGTTCCAACTGGATTGCTTCAACCATTATCAGTACCAGAATGGAAGTGGGATAGAGTGACGATGGATTTTGTGTCTGGTTTGCCATTGACACAAAGGAAACATGATGCCATATGGGTGATTGTGGATAGATTGACTAAGACAGCTCATTTCCTTCCGGTTCGGATGGATTATTCTTTGGAAAGGTTAGCTGAGCTGTATATTCATGAGATTGTAAAGTTGCATGGTGTTCCAATTTCTTTAGTGTCTGATCGAGATCCCCGGTTTACTTCAAGATTTTGGAAGAGTTTGCATAGTACTTTGGGTTCTCGATTACACTTCAGTACTGCTTTTCATCCACAGACGGATGGACAGTCAGAGAGGGTGATACAGATTATTGAGGACATGTTGAGAAGCTGTGTCATTGATTTCTCTGGAAGTTGGGACAGATTTCTACCGCTTGTGGAGTTTGCTTATAATAACAGTCATCAATCTAGCATCAGAATGGCCCCATTCGAGGCATTGTATGGCAGACGGTGTAGGACGCCTCTGTGTTGGAGTGAACTTGGTAATGGCAAGTTGATTGGTCCTGATTTGATTCAAGAAACTGAAAAGAAAGTGAAATTGATTCGAGGCAGGTTGAAAGCAGCTTCAGACCGACATAAGTCTTATGCAGATCTGAAGAGGAGAGACATAGAGTTTGATATTGGAGATAAGGTATTTTTGAAAGTATCTCCTTGGAAGAAGATTTTGAGGTTCGGTCGGAAAGGAAAATTGAGTCCTCGATTCATTGGACCGTATGAAATTTTAGAGAGAGTTGGGCCAGTTGCTTATCGGCTTGCTCTGCCACCTGAGTTGGATCGTATTCATAATGTGTTTCATGTTTCAATGTTGAGGAGATACAGATCGGATCCATCTCATGTGTTGCCGATTGAATCTATTGAGGTGAATCAAGATTTGACATTTGAAGAGGAACCAGTTGCTATCTTGGCACATGATGTGAAAGAGCTGAGAAACAAGAGAGTGCCATTGGTGAAGGTTCTATGGAAGAATCATGGGAAAGAAGAAGCAACTTGGGAAAGTGAGCAAACGATGCGAGAGCAATATCCTCTGTTGTTTCAGAGTTAATTTCAGGTAATTTCGAGGGCGAAATTTTCTTTTTAGAGGGGGAGAATTGTAATATCCTCATATATGGCCTAAAAGTTTTGATTAAGTTGTTGATGTTGTTGTTATTGTTGTTGTAGTGATATATTGGATTGAATATATGTGTTAAATTGCAAGAGAAAAGATATTGGAAAGTGAATGCTTGTGTATATGTGTTTTGGGGAAAAGAATTAGGGTTTAGAGAGAATGGTATATGTTGTGTATATGATGATATATATAACATATAAATTGGTCAAATATAGAGTCAATATAAGAGGATATTTTATGTGGAATGTGCAATTACATATAAGGGCTTATATGAGACAAAAAGTTAGTTATATGATTGAGGGCATTTTGGTAATTGCTTGGATAAGATCACTTGGTGGAGATTAAAAGCAAAATTTGACTTTGTGTCTTCATCATTTCCTTCTTTCTTTCAAGAAGTGGCCGGCTCTCCAAAAACCAAAAGGAAAGAGAGGTGTTCTTGATGCTAGAAGCAAATTGAAGAAGCAATCAAAGGATTTGGTTAAAGATTTGTGAAATTTCTTCATTTGAGGTAAGATCTTTTCCTTGATTTCTTCTTTTCTTTTGAAGGGGTGTTTGAAGTGAATTAGGGTTGGTAGGATTTGATGAAGAGATGTGTTTGTGTTGTGTTTTCAAGTGTTAAATTGGTTTTAAATTAATAGGTGTTGTTGTTGGAAGTAGTATATGTTGATTTTGAAAGGTGGAGAAGGATGGCGATTTTAGGGTTTTGAGATGGTTTGTGTTTAAATGTAATATTAATGTATTGTGAAGTGGTTTTGTGAGGAATGTGTGTTTAGAACATTGATTATATTCATTTGAAACATGTTATAAGGTGTTAGAATGCATTTAGAAGAGTGTTGGATTTGGTTATAGTTATGTTCATGGGTGACACGGCCAATAGTAATGGAGAGACACGGCCAAGACTTAATGTTTTGGAGAGACACGGCCAAGTCCATGGAAACTTAGCCGTGTGTGTGAGATTTTGGAGAGGACACGGCCGTGTCTCATGCCAGTGTCTGCCACTGCCAATTTGTTTTGGGAGACACGGCCACAAGCTTGGCCGTGTCCCTTGCCCGTGTTGCCTACTGTCAAATTGAGGTTGAGTGACACGGCCACAAGCTTGGCCGTGTCCCTCAAGTGGGCTGCCCGTGTCCCTCAAATGTGTTGGTTAGGGTTTTTATTCTTTGTTCTAATTGCATTGTTATGATTCTACAAAGGTATTTTGGTACCTAAACCTAAACATAAACACTTTAAACATACTTCAAACAAAGAATGCCCTAATCAAATAGATGTGGAAGATCTTAAAAATATGAATGATGTAGATTGTTCTTTGCCCTAATTGCATTGTTGAGATTGAACAATGGTATGTTATATGTAATGTGAATCTTGTAAATAATAATGTGTATTATGGATAATGTATTTTGAGATGCTATATGCAAAATATGAATTGAGATGTGAAATGTGATGTAAAGCCATTGTGATTGGCTATGATGATACAATTGAATGATGTATGGCATATTTGCCTAATTGATGAGGAAGATTGAGAAAGAGTTTGATAAAGAGAATAATGAAATAAGTGTATGCTTAATATGATATTCAGTTTCAGAGTTCTGGTTTTTGGAGGCATGCCTATTTAATGAAAGGTAACAGTCTTGCCGGGTTGAGGATCTCTTCAAATTGAATTGAATTGAGGTCCATGAGACTGGGTCTGTTACACAATGATAATTGATATTATGAGATATTTGATTTGTAACAGTCTTGCCGGGTTGAGGATCTCCTCGAGTTAGATGAGTTGATGATCCAAGAGACTGGGTCTGTTACGCTATCCATGGATAGAGATATATATGTATATGTTGCCTACGGGCTTGATAATTGTGTTTATGAACCAAAGCAGTAACTCTGAATTCTGAATATCGTATTAAATACTTGATGGGCCCATAGGTGTCTAGGTTTTATGTATATCATAAATGATGTTCTAATGTAATGAAATGTTAATATTACTTAAATGATGAAACGGACTATTCACGGAATACTGTCTGTTGAGTATGATCTTTATTGATTGAGTGTGTATCATTGATGTTGATTTGTTAATACATATATTAAACATTGCATTGCACTAAAGCATAACATTAGCATGAATTGTCTTACTAAGCCCTTGGCTTAGCGCGATAGTGTTTAATCGCGCAGGTAATAGAGTTGAACCCGAGAGTTCTTCGAGACCCAGTGAGAGTAGACATTGAAGAGTGGATATTGGGACTTAAAGATCAGAGGAGATTTGCCAATCATGTACTACTTCTTTATATTTTGAAAAGTTTTGTTTATAATGTAAATATATGTATAATTGTAAATACGTATTCAAATGCTTTTATATATGTAAATATTTTCTATATTCCGCTGCGTATTAACTAAATGTATTTATATATCAATTTTGTTTTATATTACAAATTGATGACTTATTTTCTGTAATGTATATGAGAAAGATGATGGTATTATATAAAATATTTTTGAATGTTAATAAAATCCGTAGCATTCCTATATTCGATACATGTATACTACATTGTGGTGTATGTAGTGTGTATGTATTGGGTGTGGGGGTGTTGCATATATTGTATTTCTTGGGTGGATTTCCTTAGAATTCAGATCTGTATCCTTGGATTAGCCTTCCAAGGTGGTGTTTTTGGCTAACCCCTGCATTATCCGGTGTCAAATTGGTATCAGAGCAGGTTCATAAAGATGCCGCCACGACGAAATCGTGCTGTCCGAGATGTCATGGTTGAAAATCTGCAACAAGAAGTTCAACAACTCCAGCAGCAACTTGAACAATACAGGTTGCAAGATCAGCAAAATCAAGTTCGAGATAATGAGCAAGAGGAAGAAATTGCTGAAGAAGAAGTCAATCTATTCCACATTGACGGTGATTCCTCAGATAATGGTGATGCACAACCTGCCCGTAGACAAAGGAATTTTGGGAAAGAAAAAGATCCTGGTATCAAAGTGGATATCCCAGACTTTCATGGGAAAAATCAGCCTGATGAATTCATTCAATGGTTACAAACTATTGAATGAGTGTTTGAATATAAAGAAGTCCCTGAATCCAGTAAAGTCAAATTAATCTCTATCAAACTCAAAGGTCTTGCTTCAAATTGGTGGGAAAATCTGAAGCGGCAAAGAGAACGTGAGGGACGTAGCAAAATTATAATTTGGTAAAAGATGCAAAAAGAACTAAAAAGAAAATTTATACCTGATCATTATTGTCAAGATGTCTTCCTCAAATTTCATAATTTACGCCAAAAGAATCAATTGGTGGAGGAATATGCTATGTAGTTTGAAGATTTAATGATGAAGTGTGACATTACTGAATTAGAGGAGCAAACTATAGCCAGATTTCTCGGAGGGTTAAAGATGGAAATAGCTAATGTTGTGCAACTACAACCATACTGGACCTTGGATGATGTGATCAAATTAGCATTAAAGGTAGAGATGCAGCAAGGATCAAAAGGAGGCTGGTTAAAAAATGCAAATAAAGAGGGTACTTCAAACCAAGGAAGTACATCAAGCAAATTATCCAAAGATGAAAAGAAAGTTTAGAGTTCAGAAGGAACAAGCAAGACAAACATCGTTAGACCCAATGCACAGCGATGCTTCAAATGTCAAGGTTTTGGGCACATAGCATCAGATTGTCCGAATCGGCGCGTGATGTCTCTTGTTGAAGACTTAGCAGATGATGATGAAGGTGATGATAAGTGCAGCGATGAAGTCACTTTTACAGATCAAGGAGAGGTTTTAGTTGTACGCCGAGTCTTAAATACTACCATAACCCCTGAAGAGGATTGGCTACGTCACAACATTTTTCATACACGATGCACCTCCCATGGCAAAATTTGTAATGTAATTATTGATAATGGTAGCTGTGCGAATGTTGTATCTTGTAGCATGGTGGAAAAGTTGAAGTTAGAAACAAAGAATCATCCAAGTCCCTACAAACTCACTTGTCTTCGGAAAGATAATGATGTCAAAGTCACAAAGCAGTGCTTAGTTGAGTTTTCCATCAGCAAGAAGTATCAAGATAAGGTATGGTGTGATGTCATCCCTATGGATGCTTGTCATTTACTGTTGGGTCGCCTGTGGCAATACGATCGCCGAGCTTTTCATGATGGCTACAAGAATACTTATTCCTTTGAAAAGGATGGGGTGAAGATTGTATTAATGCCAATGAAATCAAAGGCTGTAACCACCTCAAGTGAAGGGAAAAATCTTTTATCAAAATCAATGTTTACTAGAGCTATTGAAGACGCTAAAGTGGCATGTGCCTTGGTGATTTTAGAAGAAAACAAAGGAAGCTTGGAACATCCAGATGTGATTAAAGGGTTGTTAAAAGATTATAAAGATGTTACCCCTGAAGAAATTCCAGTTGGATTGCCACCGATGCGTGATGTCCAACATTGTATTGATTTTCTTCCTGGTGCTTCAATTCCTAATAAATCTGCTTATAGAATGAATCCAAAACAGCATGAAGAATTGTAGCGACAAGTCAAAGAGCTTTTGGATAAAGGTTTAATAAGAGAAAGTGTAAGTCCTTGTGCCGTTCTTACACTTCTAGTGCCTAAGAAGGATGGATCATGGAGGATGTGTGTTGATAGTAGAGCTGTCAATAAAATTACTATCAAATACCGCTTTCCAATTCCTCGTCTTGATGATTTATTTGACAAATTGCATGGAGCCACTGTCTTCTCAAAGATTGATTTACGTAGTGGTTATCATCAAGTTTGAATGCGCGTTGGGGATGAATGGAAGACAACTTTCAAAACAAGAGATGGCTTGTATGAATGGATGGTGATGCCGTTTGGTCTCTCTAATGCCCCAAGCACTTTTAAGAGCCTTATGAACCAGTGCTTCAGCGTATTGGAGAGAATGCTTACAAGATCGAGCTCCCGGGAGATTATGGCGTGTATGCTACTTTCAATGTTGCAGATTTATCTCCATACTTTGAAGATGACAGATCGAGCCTCGAGGTCGAGTCTTCGTCAACCGGGGGAGCATGACAAGGAATCACGTAACAATCCTTGTTTGTTATGGATTTGCTATTCCTATTAGATTTATTATTCCTGTTTAGTTTTTATCAGAATTAAAATCCTTGTTTGTTAAGGATTTGTTTTGCTTTCTATTCATATTTTTTTCCAGTTTAGTTTAGGATTAAACACCTATATATATGAGTATAGATTATGTTTAGTAATCAGTTTTATTATTAGAAAAACAAGTCTTCTTTCAATTATATTGTATTTCTTGGGTGGATTTCCTAAGAATTCAGATTTGTATCCTTGGATTAGCCTTCCAAGGTGGTGTTTTTGGCTAACCCCTGCATTATCCGGTGTCAGAAAGATATTATTTAACGAGGCAGATAAAATGTCCAAACGACGCTTCGATCCAAGGGTTCTAAATAAAAAAATAAAAATATGCCATAAGCTGCCATAACAGTAAGTTGCATTTTCGAAGGCTTAAACGATGGAATTTGGCCAAAAAATGCCCAGTTTGCAACATTAGCTTTTGACAGTAATTACCAAACTGTCACTATGACAGTTTTCGGTAAACTATTTCATGAAAGTCAAAGCTCCCTGATCTACATCATATATGTCCTTTTTTTTTGGATAATATTACCTTGCGTGTGTATTAATAATTCATGTGTCTTATCATGAAATAACTGTCAGTGTAATTGACTAAATATAAAAGTTACATATGTTATTATGTTATCCAGAAATGGTCATATCTGATATTCCAAGCTGTCGTATTATAGATATACTGATTCTTGTAACTGGTATTAAACTACAGATACAGTCATATTTGTATATAAAAAAAAAACTTTTGCGCAGGAGTGTCAATTGGATACTATCAGTCAATGATGATGGAAAGACATAAATACATGTCCTTTTTCATGGTTGCCATGATTGTGTGGTGACATTTGTTTGTGGTTATAGCTCAGTCAATACTATGTACTAGTGATTTTGAAAATGTCACCACCATTTATTACAGTATTGAATTACACTTAACAGGATGGTGTTACAGATCCGTACATGCCATTTTAAATTAAATTGGAATCAAGGTCGTTGGAACAGTGTTACATCTCAGTAAATGTTGGTATTATACTGCCTAGTATATAAATGATTCAAGTTCACCTTGCAACCTCTTACATTCTTAACTATTAGAAATCTATAGACTTTCTCCTGCATACACGAAAATCATTTTTTTTATTGCATGTTATTAATAGATACTTCTGAATCAATGTTTTTCCATCTTTTTTTTTTGTTTATGTGTTATATTTTCTATTGATTGGGTAATTGTTTAATATATAGCTAAAAAACATTAACTATTAACAAATAAATATAAAATACCAAATTCGTTATGACCCTTGTTATAATCTAAGCATTTCGTATACTAGGGATAACGATAAATGTAAATGATAATGAGTAGACACAATAGTGGATACTCCAAAGAGGTTGTTTTTTTTTTTAATTATAGAATTCCAATCTTTTTATTATACTAAGTTAACAGTAACAGTCGCTAATATAGTAATATGCCTCTTGTCATTCACTCATCTAGCCATGTGTCAAAATTCCTTAATTCATTATATTAATAATTTTCTTTAGATAATTAATATATATATATATATTAAGTTCTAATTAGAGTTAGAATAGATAATTATTTAGTTGTTATAGATATTTATTTAAATAGTTCAAACACTAAAATATTCCATTTGATAATGATAATAATTAATTATTATCTAAGAAATAAAAAATTGTATGAAATAGGAAAAAAATGCTCTCTATTGAACAACAAGAAGACAAATATTTATATATCCATAAAGCAAAACCATTAGAAAAAGCGAAAGAAAAACAATTTCCTTTCTTTTAACATTCGTATTTATCATATATTTGATTAGACATAACAATCATTTTTATCCCTTTCCATAATGCTTAGTGAGTAAATTTAATGGATTTTGTCCATTGTCACAACACTTCTTATTTAATTATTGTGTGGTAACTTCAGCAAGTATAACCTAGATTAACACCATACATCTCTTTAATTAAACAATATTTTTAGTTAACAATCAGTATAAAATTTAAATATACAGCTAAACAACTTTAACTCTTAACAATTAATCAAATTGACCCCCTATATGTTAATGATGACTCTAAACCAATTATGAGCATGAAAACCATTAATCATTATAAACCAAATAATTAGTACGTCAAACCAAACCAAACCAATATATATTTTTTAAAATACAACAAAATGTGTTCATAAGATGGTCATAAATTTGTTTCATAGATCCGGCATGTAAACTTTCATCATCAGGATGCATCTACTTTGATCCATAAGTTCTAAGTAAATCAAATCAAGCATTTTGTTACCAAGAGTATAACGAATGGTTCTCTAACCCCTCTCGATCCTCACACTAAATTGGGAGTAATCACTATTATACCTCTTATATATGCACACAGGGAACTAGTGTCCCTTTTTGGTTCTTATCCAAAATGCTTTCAAGAGAGAAAAATACATTAGAACCTTTAGATAACGAACATAATATTCATTAGGGATGGTTTGCAGTGTAATAAATATGGTCTATTAATCTATATGAAAAATATAAATATGTATGTCCTAATATATACAATATGAAAATTACGTACCATATAGCTTTCCAATTGTGGTAATCAAGATCACTCAACATGTCAAAATCCAAACCTTCATCATCAGTAAGCAGACTTGCAGTATCTGAGGCGTTGTTGGCAATTAAATTGAACTTTTTTAATTGCCTTAAGATGGAGGAAATTGGATAACAAACATTCAAACTTTTATTAATTAATAAACTACAAATTACAGAATATAGAGAGAAAAATTTCACACTCAAACACGTTATGCGTTAGCTTGTTGAAGCTAACCCTCTCAAATTTTTCTCACTTTAAACCTTACCACACACTACCACTTTCTATCTCTCTTTATTGATCTCTCTCATTACATCTTAAAGAAATGGCCTAAGGCCATATATATATAGGAGTCTTCAGGAAGTTTATGGGTTATCAAATTCAATTTGATAACCTTCTTAACTAATTCAAATTCAACTTAATAACCTCCTTAACTAATTCAAGTTCAATTTGAAAACCTCCTTTACTAATTCAAATTCAATTTGAAATCCTCGTTTACTAAGTTAAACTCAATTTGACTAGAAGAAATGGTACTCGTTCTAGGATAAAGACTCTTTTAAGGAGGTCTTGGGATCGAAATGAGGGAGGCGACTCTTAATTAAGCCAAATAAACAAATTCTGCTGTGCAACCGTGAAGGGAAGCAGTATTGTAGCAATCCCTTGAAGCAGACTAGGTGAAAAGGTAGGGTCGTATGACTCGGTCTTTTTCACCTAGCCTGTTTCAAGGGACTACTATAGTACTGCTTCCCTTCACGGTTTCATAGCAGGATTTGTTTATTTGGCCCAAGTTAAGGGTCGCCTCCCTTGTTTTGATCCCAAGACCTCCTTAAGAGAGTCTTTATCACTCAACGAGCTAAGTTAAGGATACTTAACTATTAAGTATTTTAGAAAACTCTAGAAAGAAACCAAGTTTAATTTTCAACATCCTCCCTTAAACTTGGTTTGATTATTCCAAACATTTTCTTTAACTTAAAAAATATATTAGCTTTGAGTGATTTTGTGAAAATATATGTAATTTGATATTCAGATTTGCAATACTCGATCATGATCTCTTTACCTTTTACCAAGTCTCGAATGCAGTAATATTTAATATCAATATGCTTGCTATGACCATGAAACACTGAATTCTTTATTAAGGCGATTGCTGATTTGTTTCACAATAATCTATCATTGGACCATCTTGTTAATGTTGTAATTAATTAAGCATCATTTATAGCCAAACTGCTTGAGTAGCACAATTTGCTGCTGCTATGTACTCTGCTTCTGCTGTTGAAAGAGCTACTACTTGTTGTTTCTTTGAGGACCAAGAAAATGCACCCGAACCAATATTAAAAATATAACCTGAAGTACTTTTTCTTCCTACAGTGTCACCTGGCCAGTCACTATCTATATATCCAGCTAGCTCTATATCATTAGCACTTGAATAAAATATGTTTAGACCCTTAATTTTTGATCCACTCCAGTCCAATATATTTTATTTAGTCCAAAATAATTTTTGTGTTATCTTAATTAAATAATTTTTGTTTTAGTATTTATTTTTTTAAAATTATAGTAATAAAAAATAAAAAATAAATAACTAAATAAATAAAAATAAAAATCAGCGAGTAATTGGACGAAATGGCCTGGCAGCCCACCAGCGCCAATTCTAGCTTGCAATTCCTCGTAGCCCGTCACAAATTTTGCCAGCGAGATTTTTCCAATGTAATTTTTCTGAAACCAAATTCTATTTGGTTTTAGTTTTCTTTTCCTAATTAAATATAGTTTCCTTAAACAATTAGAATTAATCTTCTAAGTTTCCTATAAATAACACTAAAAAACACAAAAAAAAAGGGACTTTGAGACTTTAAAAACTTTAAGAGGACTTTGGGGATCGGACTTGGAAAAACTGTGGGAAAAAAAAAGAAGAAAACTTTGAAACTGAGATTACAGAAAACTCTAGCAATAAGCATGCAAATCAACGATTCATCAAAGGCAACAAGCTTGTATTTGTCCTTGTTCATCCAAGAAATAATTTTTGGTGGAACCAACGAACGAAGGTTTGAATCTCTAATTTCTTTTTATTTTCTTACAATATCTTTGTTTCTTTGATTCATAAGATTATACAAACAAAACCTTGATCTATAAATATGTAGTAACATTGATCTTCGTTTCAAAAACCCTAATTTGTTTCTTTTGTTTCCAAAAACCTTAAATCATTTTTCTTATTTCCAAAAACTTTTAAAAACCCTAAACTATTTTCCTCTAATTCTTTTTCAAAATTTCCAAATATTTTGTTAAGTCTCCAAACCCTAACTCACTTTATGGTTTCTAAAAATCACAATTACTCTATAAAACTTTAAACTATTTTCTTCAATTCCAAAACCAAGACAGTAAACCCCAAACCAATTATTCTAAACCCTAATTTTCCTAAACCCTAATTCCCTCAAAACCAAAACCGTAAACCCTAGTTTTCCTAAACCCTAACCCTAAACCTTAAAACCTTATAAACCTAAACATTCAAACTTAATACAGTAAATCCAAAATAATAATCCAGTAGCTAAGAATTATAATGCTAAATGTTTTAAAGTGTCCAAACCCTAATTTCATAGTGTTACCCACAAACCCTAATTTGATTCATGAAACCTTAATCCATTTTAATTTTCTTAAACCTTTACAGCAGCTAAGAATTATAAACTTTAACATACTAAAATCCCAAAACCCTAAATATTAATTAAAGAACTTTAAATAGAAACAGTAACCCTAATTTGTATCTTTACTTGCTTTATCTTTTAGATTTGATTATGTAGTCTATTATATGCTTTGGTTTTTTATTTATTTAATTTTAATGCTTGATTTATTTAATTTATCATGGATGGATGCTTACTATATATTTTGATTGATGTTTAATATCTTTGATGAATGATTTATTTATGATGAATGGTTATTTACTTTTATCGATTTATTTTGATTTCCAAAATTGTAAGAGATATGTTTCCACTTTGTGGGTACCTCATTAGTTAAATATCATGTAATTTAAATTGCTTTTATATTTTGGACCAATGTAAGGGACATGTTTCTACCTTTTGGTGGGTGTCCTATTAGTTTAGACATGGACATGTTTCCATCCTCGGATGGGTGTCCATTTATTTGTTTTCCTTGGACATTACTTTGATTTTAATATAATGATGCTTTATTTCAATTATTGCATGTAATATGGATAATATTATTATATTTAAGAATTTTATAATATTAAGACCTGTAAAGGAGGTCGGTTCCAATGAATCGGGCATTGGTTTTGGGCCATTTCTCACCTTCCCACACGTACCCAACTTTTCGAACCCATTAGAGGGTTGGGGATTCCTTAGGAATCGAGTCATCCACCCTTTTCTTTTTCTTGGCCCATCCGGGTGGTGATTCCATTTTCTCCGGACTTAGGTCCGTGATCTCTAAGGCCCCGAGCCTAAACAGTGCCGAAGTCGCAAAAACCATTCCATCAAGAGTGGAGGCAAAAATTCCCGCTCACAATGTTCCATCATCAAGTGTACCTTTAATGTACCTCAAAATTCTCTTTATAGCTTGCCAGTGAGATTGTCGAGGTGAATCCATAAATCTGCTTATAATTCCAACTCCGTAAATAATGTCAGGTCTAGTTGCTGTTAAGTACCTTAAACTCCCAATAAGTCTCCTGAAGGTTGTAGTTTTCATAAAACCACCGTTTCCATCTTTCACAAGCTTTAGCCTTTCTTCAACTAGCGTCAACATTAGTTTGCAAGCTTCCATCTTGAATTTCTTCAAAATATCTTACGCATATTTCTTTTATGAAATGAAAATGCCTTCTTCTGTTTGCTTTACTTCAATACCAAGAAAGTAGGACATCAATCCCATATCTGTCATCTCAAAGTGACCAATCATATCCTCCCTGAATTCTAACAAAAGCTTTGGATTATTACCGGTAAAGATCAAATCATCCATATAAAGACAAACAATGACTATGTCTCCATTCTTATTAGTCTTGATATACAAAGTATTCTCATAAGGACACTTATGGAATCCATTATCAAGAAAATAAGTGTCAATACGAGTATACCATGCCCTTGGAGCTTGTTTAAGCCCATACAAAGCCTTTTTCAATCGATAGACTTTGTCTTCTTCACCTCTATTTACATAACCAGGTTGTTGCTCAACTTATATCTCTTCCTCAAGTACACCATTTAGGAATGCTGACTTCACATCCATTTGGTATATTTTCCAGCAACTTTGAGTAGTAAGTGAAATAATCATATGCACAGTATCCATTCTAGCAACAGGAGCAAATACTTCAAATTAATCAATACCTGATTTTTGCTTTTATCCTTTTGCAACTAACCTTGCTTTAAAACATTCAACTTCTCCATTTGGCTTATACTTTTTCTTGTAAACCCATTTGACTCCAATTAGTTTCTTCCCTTCTGGCAGAGTAGTTAACTCCCATGTATTGTTCTTCTCAATAGCATGAATTTCTTCACTCATTGCCTTAATCCTCCGATCATCATTTGCTGCTTCTTCAAACATCACCGGATCACAATCTACAAAGAAAGCATAATGAACAACATCTTCATCATCACTAGGATCACCACCAACTTCATAATCTCTTAAATAGGCTGGTATATGTCGATCACTTTGCAAACGTCTAAGTACAAGAGGAGATGAAGATTCGGGTTGATCAATCTGCTACTCTTCAGAAATTGGAGGAGAAGGCTGTTTATTAGTTTGATTTTTTGTTTTCATTTCATTGTTAATGAATACTGGTATTGGTAATGACTTCCTTTCTTTTTCTGACCAATCCCATACTCCATCTCCATCAAAATTAACATCATGGCTAATGATCATCTTTTGAGTCTTTGAATTGTAGAAATTATAGCCTTTTGTTTCCAAGCTATAACCAATGAAATTTTTTTTCTGCCTTGTCATCAAGCTTCTTTCTTAACTCATCTAGTACATGTGAATAAGAGATGCAACCAAATACCCTAATATGGCTGAAATTTGGCTTTCTCTGCTCCATGCTTCTTGTGGAGTTTTATCACAAACACTTTTAACAGGACATCTGTTTAAAATATAAACTGCACAAGCCACATCCTTCACCCAAAAGTTTTTAGGAAGTTTCTTACAATGCAACATGCTTCTCACCATATCCATGATAGTTTTGTTTTCCTTTCCGCTACTCCATTTTGTTGAGGAGTATACCTAGCCGTTACCTGATGCTTAACTCCATGCTTTCTTAGGAAATCATCACAAATAATATATTCTATACTCCTATTTGTTCTTAAAGTTTTGGGTTGATAACCACATTGTTTTTCAACATATGCCATAAAACTCTTAAGTACTTCACATGCATCAGACTTTTGCTTCAAGAAATATACCCATTCTTTTCTACTGAAATCTTCTATAAAAGTAATGAAGTATTTGTTACCTCCAATAGATGGAACCTCCACATAGCATAAATTTGAATGCACAAGCTCTAGTGGTCTTTGAGCTCTCCATGCCTGCTTTGTGGAAAATGGATCTCTATGCTTCTTTCCCAAAACACAATCCTCACAAACTTGGTTAGGAACTTGAATAGTAGGCAAGCTTGAAACTCACTCTTTGTTTGCAAGAAATTTGATCCTTCCAAAATTTAAATGCCCAAGTCGTATATGCCATAGCTAATTATCATCAACAACTATTGAATTATAGTAGGAGGCATTACCATAGTTTATGTGCATTGGAAATAGGTGATCGGATGACATCTTTGTTTTCAATATCATTCCTTTCTTTACATCACTTACTGTGCACCTATGCTTGTTGAAACACAAGTTATAGCCTTTTTTTGCCATTTGTCCCACACTTAATGGGTTTTGATAAATAGTAGGAGCATAGTAAACTTCAGAAATATAGCCTGAAGACCCATTCTTCATTTTAATAGTGATCCTTCCTTTTCAAATTATTGGAACTTGGTAGTTGTCACCAAGTTTTACAAAAGAGCGAAAAGATTCATTTAACACAGAGAAGACTTCCTTGTTTCCACTTAGATGATTACTGCAACTAGAGTCTAACAACCACCGGCAATTGCTACTGCCACCCGTTTCATGAGTAGCAATCAACAAGGTTTCTGCATCATCATTTTGAACCACTCAAACACGATTGTCTTTGTGGTCTGTTCTTTTAGCACGACATTCTCTACTGTAATGGCCATATTTTTTATAATTATGGCTTTGAATATGTGACTTGCACTCAGATTGATAGTGGCCATGCTTTTTGCATTTATAACATTGAATATTGGATTTACCTTGTTGAGATTCACCTTCTTTTGTTCCTTGTCTGGAAGTAGTTCTAAAATTTCTACCTACTCTACCTCTGAAATTAGATCCCCTTTGATTATACTCCGATCTGGGTGTCTTCTCATCATTATTTAAATTCACTTGAGCTTTTAAAGCTTGTTCCATTGTCTTGGTGACCTTTCATTCATCCACATCTCTTATGACTCCAATGAATCTTATAGATCATTAATAGTCATGGAGTCCATGTATTCGGAATCTTCAATAGCTGTTACTACATAATCAAAGCGACTGGACAATGTGCGTAAAATCTTTTCTATGATATCTCTTTCTTTTATTTCATCACCATTATTCTTCATTTCATTGATTAGTTTCTCCATTGAGAAATAGTCACGAATACTTTCATCTTTTCCTTGCTCCATCAGCTCAAACTATCTTTTTAACCCTTGCAGTCTTGTTCATTTGACTGGATCTACACTTTCATATGTTTTGAGTAAAATACATCATGCCTCTTTTGCTGTTTTTGCATGAAATATGTTTTTAGGACCAATAGCTCTACGGGCTAATAGATTGAAAAAAGCCTTCTTGTTTAACGAACGATCACGATCCAACTATTGTAATTCTTCAGTTGATGGATTTTTCTCTTCAACAATACCTTTTCTAATATTTCACCATAACCATTGCTTTTTATGCATAGCTTCATCAAATGCTTCCACATCATAAAATTAATTTTTCCATCGAACTTAAAAATTATTGGTTGAATTTAAACTCCAGACGTTGAACTTAAAGTCATTTCGATCCAACCTTAGCTCTGATATTAGATGTTGGCAATTAAATTGAAACTTTTTTAATTGTCTAAAGATGGAGGAAATTGGATAATAAACACTCAAACTTTTATTAACTAACAAACTACAAATTACAAAATACAGAGAGAAAATTTTCACACTCAAGCACATTATGCGTTAGCTTGTTGAAGCTAACCCTCCCAAATTTTTCTTTCACTTAAAACCTTACCACACACTACCACTTTCTATCTCTCTTTCTTGATCTCTTTCATTAAATCTTAAAGAAATGGCCTAAGACCATATATATAGGAGTGTTAAGGAGGTTTATGGGTTATCAAATTCAATTTGATAACCTTCTTAACTAATTCAAATTCAACTTGATAACCTCCTTAACTAATTCAAGTTCAATTTGAAAATCTCCTTTACTAATTCAAATTCAATTTGAAATCCTCCTTTACTAAGTCAAACTCAATTTGACTAAGTTAAGGATGCTTAACCATTAAGTATTCTAGAAAACTCTAGAAAGAAACCAAGTTTAATTCTATCAATTGTGGTCCAATTATAAAAAGAAGGAGGTGTTTTCCATTTTGTTTAGTCTCTTAGTTGTAAATACGTATTCATACGTATATTTTCATATAAACAATAACAGTGTAAAATGTTAGAATAGAGTACTATTCTATTGCTTTCATACGCGGACATTTCTATAACTAACATGATTGGGCATGTATCATAATAACATCATAGTCATTTAATTGTCATACATGGCTATTTATTCATTCTTCTTCAAAATACGGCTGTTTTTTTTAATGAAACACAACTATATTTTATAAATATCAAAAACATTTTATGCGACTATTTTTTTTATGTTTAAAGATGTGTGTTCCTTATCATTAAAATGACACACAACAACACAAAAAATAGACTAATACTAAACCCATAAACATGAATAATATGAAATAATTAAAGATTTCATAAAAACTAGTAATATAGGGCCTAATGATATATTAAATGCATCTGCATTTGTTAATAAATAATTACACCTCTATTTGTAAAGCAATAAATGTAGTAGCAATAAATCTATATTTAAACACAATACCCAAATAAATGCTACACTCAATACATTACCGATTTTGCAAATATATGTCTTAAAAAAGTAAATGAAGTCAAGAGTTTTAGTTAAATATGGGGACAACTAATGAATGGCGAGATAAAGAAAATAATCGTATTCCAAGGATAAAAGGAAGAGAGAAGATATTACCCAAAAAAATGTGAAAAGGGAGAATACTTACTGCGAGCATGGCGATGGAGCCCATGGATGGAAGCATTAGAACATAAAGCTTGGAGATTCCTAGTGGAACAATCATAAGACAAAGAGCTAAGAAGATAAAGGAAGTTTTACAAGCTTATATTCAGAGCTTCAATGATTCTCATATGGAATAATATGGACAGAGCAGAGGCCAATGGAAGCTTACCAACTTGTTGGATGCATCGAAGTTAGAAAACTTGGAGGCACAGAACATCTAGTGGTCGCTCAACCCATTGTGCTGTCGCTACACCTGTTGGATTGTCTACTGTGTGGTCACACCACTCTCCATGAACTACACTTCCTATTTTTTGTAATACAATCACTTATTTTGTTTTTATATGTTTATTTTGTGATCTAGAGATTTATTATTGTCTTTGGACTCCAGGAACTTTTATATTATGGGCTATTGTGTTTGAGGTCCATTAGTTATATGTTTTAGTTTATTAGTTTAAGGTTAGAGTTTTGCTTGTCACACAACAACCTAACCTTGGGTTTTAAAGTTTGTAAATAGTATTTAAACTCTTGTTTATCTCTGAGAGGGGTTAGCCATTTTGATAATAGAATTTCTAGAATTCCTGAGAGATTATCATCTCTTGTTTCTTGGTTCTTGGTTGGATCAAGGTTTCTACTTGTAATGTTAATTGTTTGGAGTAGGTTAATTCCAAGGTTCTCTTCCATAGGTTAGATTTGGTTCATGGACTTGGCAAGGATCATATTTAATCTTCCAAAGGATTAATATCACACAAAGGCAAGGGGGAATCCAGTTTGGTATACTAGTGGTTCGCATTAGTTTGGTATTGGCTTGAGACTAGTTTCACCTTATTATCTATCTATCTATCTTAATTGAAACCTATTCTTTGTTTGTTCTTTGTTCATTCTATAAAAAAAATCAATGCGTCTTCAATTCCTTGTTCTTTGCTTTCATTGTGATTTTAAGTTCTTGAATACCCAAAGTTTAGTTCTTCAATTGAGTTCTTGTGATTTGTTATTTTAATTCAATTCAAAGAAAAAAAAAGGAAATGATTGTTGTTGAATCATATTCTCTATTGGAAGTTGTTCCAGTTGAATTTGTAGCCATCTAATAGATTTCTAAACCCTAGAGGCTACAAAGAGTTTGTAACACCCCTACATTCAATACATGCACACTACAAACACCACAATGTAGTATACATGCACTAAACATAGAAATGCTACGGATTTTCTTAACATTTAAAACATTTTAAACCATACCATAATCTTTCAATTGTATACATTATAGAAAGATAAGTAGTATACTTGTAATACAAAACTAAATAGATATATATAGATACATTTAGTTGTTACGCAGCGGAATTTATCAAATATTTACATATATGAAAACATTTAATTTCATATTTACAAATATACACATATGTACATTAAAATCATTACTTTACAAAATATAAAAGAGATATACATGATTGGCAAGTCTCCTCTGATCTTTAAGTTCCCAAAATCAACTCTTCACTGTCTACTCTCACTCGGTCTCGAAGAGCTCTCGGGTTCAACCCTATTACCTGCGCGATCAAACACTATCGCGCTAAGCCAACGGCTTAGTAAGACAAAATGTGCTAGTGTTATGCTTCAGTGCAATGCAATGTCAATTCTCAATCCATATTATACATGTAACATCATATATGCAAAGCTAACAACATACCTTTACATTTCATATGCCTCATTCGTTATTCATTTAACCATTCATGAACAACATTAAACAAATCATGACTCACATTAAACAAAGACAAGCATTGGGCCCAAGACACACTAATATGCCATTCAATTTTCAGAGTTAATGTTTTTGTTTTGTTATCACATTTATCAATATCATATACCCAACTAGGCTTCAAGGATTAGGTTCAACCAAGCTTCAAGGGGAGCAAAGCATGCTAAGCATCAACCCAACTTGGCTTCAAGAACCAACCCAACCTAGCTTCAAGGGTGGAAACATCTCAATTAGGCTTCAAGGATTCAATCCAACCTAACTTCAAGAGATTGTTACACTTATTAGGCATGCCACCAACAACAAACTCTGAAAATGGAATAACACATTAGCCACACAATTCATTTATTATTCAATTATCATTTCCATTTCCAATTCTCATCAACATTTAGGCAAACATGCCTTCTTTCTTTCAATTGCATCATCATAGACAATCACAATGGCTTTGCATCATATCATTTCTTATTTGAATCATCATAACATCTTTGATATAACATTTCAATATACATTACTCATGAAACACATTACCATTTACATTGCATAACATAATATTGTTCAATCTCAACAATGCAATTAGGGCAAAGAACAATTTATATCATTTATAGCTTTATAATCTTCCACATCCATTTGATTAGGGCTTTCCATGCTTTAAGTATATTTAAAGTGTTTATGTTTAGGTTTAGGGACCAACCCACCTTTGAAGAATCAAAACAATACAATTAGAACAAAGAAATAAAACCCTAACCAACACATTTGAGGGACACGGGCAGCACCCTTGAGGGACACAGCCAAGCTTGTGGCCGTGTCACTCAAACCAATTGGACAGTAAGCAACACGGGCAAGGGACACGGCCAAGCTTGTGGCCGTGTCTCTCAACCAAAAATCACAGTAGCTAACATGGCTTGGGAACACGGCCGTGTCTCTCAAAACTAATCCAACACGTCCAAAAGTTCCATGACTTGGCCGTGTCTCTCCTTTGCTTTTGGCCGTGTCACCCATAAACAAACCCTAACCAAAATCCAACACTCTTTCAATTGCACTCAAATACAATATACACCATACAAAATGTTTCAAATGAACATAATCAATGTTCTAAACACATATTCATCATAAGAATCACTACACAACACATTAATATTACACTTAAACACAAACCATCTCAAACCCTAAAATCACCATCTTTCAAAAATCAACATCCACCACTTCCAACAACAACACATATTTAAACTCTTAACTTAAAACCAATTCAACACTTGAAAACACAACACAAACACATCTCAAACACACCAAATCACAAAATCAACAAATCTTAATTCACTTCAACACCACTTCAAAATAAGTAAAGAAAACTAGAGAATACTTACTTTAGATGAAGAACTTCCACAAATCTCTTGTCAAATCCTTTGATTGCTTCTTCAATTTGCTTCTAGCATCAAGAACACCTCTCTTTCCTTTTGGTTTTTGGAGAGCCGGCCACTTCTTGAAAGAAAGAAGGAAATGATGAAGACACAAAGTCAAATTTTGCTTTTAATCTCCACCAAGTGATCTTATCCAAGCAATTACCAAAATGCCCTCAATCATATAACTAACTTTTTGTCTCATATAAGCCCTTATATGTAATTGCACATTCCACATAAAATATCCTCTACCCCCTTGACTCTTCATTTGACCAATTTATATGTTATATATATCATCATATACACAACATATACCATTCTCTCTAAACCCTAATTCTTTCCCAATTTCTTTTCTCTTGCAATTAACACATATATTCAATCCAATATAACAACAACAACAATAACAACAACATAATCAAAACTTCTAGAGCATACATGAGGATATTACAATTCTCCCCCTCTAAAAAGAAAATTTCGTCCTCGAAATTACCTGATGTCAAAGCTGAAACAACTGAGGATATTGCTCTCGCATGGATTGTTCACTTTCCCAAGTTGCTTCTTCTTTTGCATGATTCTTCCATAGAACCTTCACCAATGGCACTCTCTTGTTTCTCAGCTCTTTCACATCATGTGCCAAGATAGCAACTGGTTCCTCTTCAAAAGTCAAATCTGGGCTTACTTCGATAGATTCAATTGGCAACACATGAGATGGATCCGATCTGTACCTCCTTAACATAGAAACATGGAATACGTTATGGATACGATCCAACTCAGGTGGCAGAGCGAGTCAATAAGCAACTGGCCCAACTCTTTCCAAAACTTCATACGGTCCAATGAAACGAGGACTCAATTTCCCTTTTCGACCGAACCTCAAAATCTTCTTCCAAGGAGATACTTTCAGAAATACTTTATCTCCAACATCAAACTCTATGTCTCTCCTTTTCAGATCTACATAAGACTTCTGTCGGTCTGAAGCTGCTTTCAACCTGCCTCGTATCAACTTTACTTTTTCTTCAGTTTCTTGAATCAAATCAGGACCAACCAACTTATTATCTCCAAGCTCATTCCAACAAAGAGGTGTCCTACACAGTCTGCCATACAATGCTTCAAACGGTGCCATACCAATGCTGGATTGGTGACTGTTGTTGTAAGCAAACTCCACAAGAGGTAAGAATCTATCCCAACTTCCAAAGAAATCGATGACACAGCTTCTTAACATGTCCTCAATAATCTGTATCACCCTCTCTGACTGTCCATCCGTCTGTGGATGAAAAGCAGTACTGAAGTGCAGTCGGGAACCCAAAGCACTATGCAAACTCTTCCAAAATCTTGAAGTAAACCTGGGATCTCGATCAGACACTAAAGAAGTTGGAACACCATGCAACTTCACAATCTCATGGATATACAGCTCAGCCAATCTCTCCAAAGAGTAATCCATCCGAACCGGAAGGAAATGAGCTGTCTTAGTCAATCTATCCACAATCACCCATATAGCATCATGCTTCTTTTGTGTCAATGGCAAACCAGACACAAAATCCATCGTCACTCTATCCCACTTCCATTCTGGTACTGATAATGGTTGAAGCAATCCAGTTGGAACTTGATGCTCTGCTTTAACCTTCTGACAGGTGAGACATTTCGACACAAAATCTGCAATATCTCTCTTCAAACCAATCCACCAGTAATGCTGTCTCAAATCATGATACATCTTTGTATTACCCGGATGCATAGCAAACACGGACTGATGTGCTTCTTCCAAAATGATTCTTTTCAAATTAGCATCATCGGGTATACACAATCTATTCTTAAACCAGAGACTCCCATCACCTTTCACAACAAAATCTCTAGTCTTCCCATTCTTCCAATCTGAAATAATCTTTTGAATCTTCATATCAGTCAACTGAGCCTCTTTGATCTGATCCAATAAAACTGGTTTCAAAAGTAACTGTGCCAACAATGCACCATCGTCACAAGCTACAAAACTGGCATGCAAAGCTCTCAACTCAACAAGCAACGAGAGCGAGTAAACAGTTAAACCAGCTAAAGACTTCCGACTCAAGGCATCAGCAACAACATTTGCTTTACCTGGATGATAATCAATCAAACAGTCATAGTCTTTAATCAATTCCAACCATCTCCTCTGCCGAAGATTGAGCTCTTTCTGGACACCCAAATACTTCAAACTCTTGTGATCAGTGTAGATAAAACATTTCTCTCCAAACAGATAGTGTCGCCAAATCTTCAATGCAAACACAATGGCTGCTAGCTCCAAATCATGGGTCGGATAGTTAAGCTCATGCGGTTTCAACTGTCGAGATGCATATGCTATAACTTTACCTTCCTGCATCAGCACACACCCCAAACCACTATGTGAAGCATCACTGTAAATCACATATGGTTTGCCTTCTACAGGTAAAGTAAGAACAGGCGCTTGAGTCAGCATATCTCTCAACTGTTCAAAGCTAGCTTGACACTGATCTGTCCACAGAAATCTAACTCCCTTTCGAAGCAATCTGGTGAGTGGAGTAGCTATCAAAGAAAATCCTTTCACAAACCGTCGGTAATAGCCTGCCAAACCCAGAAAACTTCTAACTTCAGTCACTGACTTTGGTGGACTCCAACTCAAAATAGCTTCAACTTTACTTGGATCAACTCTAATACCCTCTGCTGAAACTATATGACCAAGAAAAGCTACTTGATCCAACCAGAACTCACACTTCGACAGTTTAGCAAACAACTGCTTCTCTCTCAAAATCTGCAACACAATCCGCAGGTGCTTGTCATGTTCCTCTTTATTCCGTGAATACACCAAGATATCATCGATGAAGACCACTACAAACTGATCCAAATAGGGCCTAAACACCCTATTCATCAAATCCATGAAGGCTGCAGGTGCATTCGTTAGACCAAAAGGCATAACTAGAAATTCATAATGCCCATACCTGGTCCGAAAGGTGGTCTTGGAAATGTCTTCAGCTTTAACTCTCAATTGATGGTACCCAGATCTCAAATCAATTTTAGAAAACACAGCTGCACCCTTCAATTGATCAAAGAGATCATCGATTCTAGGCAAAGGATATTTATTTTTAATAGTCACCTTGTTCAATTGCCTATAATCGATACACAACCTCATAGTACCATCTTTCTTTTTCACAAATAGCACAGGAGCTCCCCAAGGAGAAACACTGGGGCGAATAAATCCTTTATCCAACAACTCCTGTAATTGCACTTTCAATTCCCTCAATTCTGCTGGTGCCATTCTATAAAGAGTAATAGAGATAGGAGTGGTACCAGGCAACAATTCAATACCGAACTCCACCTCTCTCTCAGGAGGTAATCCTGGCAACTCCTATGGAAACACATCTGGGAACTCTGCAACTGTGGGAATACTATCAATAGGGGAACCCTTCACTCTAGTATCTACCACATGAGCAAGGTAAGCTTCACATCCCTTTCTAATCAACCTCCTGGCTGCAACAGCTGAAACAAATAAGGAGGCTAGCTGTTCCTGCTCATTAGATACTATCACCTCTCTACCATCAACAGTTCTCAAAGAAACAATTTTCTTTTTACAATCCACCACAGCTCCATGTCGAGATAGCCAATCCATACCTAGAATCACATCATATTCCTTAAATGGCATCTCAATCAAGTCTCCAAGGAACTCCTCACCTTGCACCCTCACTGCACTATCTCGGTGCACCTTACTCACAACCACACTATGCCCTAACGGATTTGTCACCAATACATCAAATCCTAGGGACTCAGCATGCATATCAGATATAGGCAAAACAGATGCACTAATATAAGAATGTGTGGAACCCGGATCAATCAAAGCAAGTACTGAAGTATCAAATAAAGAAAAAGTATCAGCTATGACTGCCGATGCATCTGGCTGCCTCTGCATAACATACATCCTCTGGGAAGATCCAACCTCCTCTGGCCTACTCTCCCTGGATGTAGCACCTCCTCTAACACTGAACCCAGATCTACCTCCCCGGCTACTACCTCTGCCTGCTCGACCTCCCCTCACACTAGGTCGAGAAGCTGCAGTATCAACTGACATCTGTTCTTGCCTCTCAGGACAATCTCTAACAAAGTGATCTGGTGATCCACATCTGAAACAAACCCCTGCTACACCAGTCTTCCAGCAAGGACCACCATGTGGCCTACTACAATGAATACAGATGGGTAGGGTGGATCTCTGAATCATAGGGGTCGGAGCACTTGCCACTGAAGCTGCAGGTCTAAATCTCTGCCTCTGTAACTGCACTGACCTACCAGCTGACCTCTGACTCCTACTAACTCTAGGAACAAAGCTTCCTTTACCTCTCTTAACAGAAGAAGACCCTGCCTCAAACTGGGGCCTCCTAACCCTAACCTCTTCCTCTGAAGCAGCTGCAATAACTTGAGCTCGCTCTACACTTCGAGCTGCTGCCACTAGCTGGGAGAAATCGTGATATCTAGATCCAGCCACTAAGCACATGATAGAGGGCCTCAATCCCTCCTCAAATCTCCTGCATCTATCTATCTCATCAGCTATAATGCCCCCAGCATACTGGCTCAATCGAATAAACTCAACCTCATACTCAGTTACAGTCTTGTTATCTTGCTTCAAGCTTAAGAACTCCATCTTGTTCATGTCTTTGTACTCCCTAGGAGTATACTTCAACTCAAACTCTCTCAGAAAATCCGCATATGAAAATGTTGATGGATCATCCATAGAATGGGGCACTGTCCTCCACCAGTCATATGCATCCTTCTGTAGCAAAGATCTTGCATAATCAAACTTTTCCTCCGAGGTGGCTTGCAACTGAATAAAGATCCTCTGTACTTTGTCAAGCCACTGTTCTGCTACAGCTGGATTAGTAGTACCAAGGAAATCCTCCGCTCCATACTTCCTTAGTTTGTCATAGTGCCTCACTGGTACCACAGGCTGAGGGGGTGGTGGCACTGGTTGCACTGGTGCTTGCCTCAAAGCTTCTACCACATGCCTAACCCAAGCTGGTGGAACCTCCTCACCAACTGGTCTACCCAACACCGAAGCAGGTGCCTCCTCAGCACTAACAACCCTAACTCCATCATCAGGGACAATACTCTCAGCACTACCCTCAACTGACTGGCGTGAGTGAGAGTCCATCACAACCTATGTCTGCAAACACAGCAGATTATACCTTATTAAAGATCAGAGATTGCCAATCCCAAACATGTATTTTATTTCAAAACCAACTTTTTAAGTAAAAATATTCTTTTTATTACATTTTACCTAGGCTGACAATCTCAAACCTAGGCTCTGATACCAAAACAATTGTAACACCCCTACATTCAATACATGCACACTACAAACACCACAATGTAGTATACATGCACTAAACATAGAGATGCTATGGATTTTCTTAACATTTTAAACATTTTAAACCATACCATAATCTTTCAATTGTATACATTATAGAAAGATAAGTAGTATACTTGTAATACAAAACTAAATAGATATATATAGATACATTTAGTTGTTACGCAACGGAATTTATCAAATATTTACATATATGAAAACATTTAATTTCATATTTACAAATATACACATATGTACATTAAAATCATTACTTTACAAAATATAAAAGAGATATACATGATTGGCAAGTCTCCTCTGATCTTTAAGTTCCCAAAATCAACTCTTCACTGTCTACTCTCACTCGGTCTCGAAGAGCTCTCGGGTTCAACCCTATTACCTGCGCGATCAAACACTATCGCGCTAAGCCAACGGCTTAGTAAGACAAAATGTGCTAGTGTTATGCTTCAGTGCAATGCAATGTCAATTCTCAATCCATATTATACATGTACCATCATATATGCAAAGCTAACAACATACCTTTACATTTCATATGCCTCATTCGTTATTCATTTAACCATTCATGAACAACATTAAACAAATCATGACTCACATTAAACAAAGACAAGCATTGGGCCCAAGACACACTAATATGCCATTCAATTTTCAGAGTTAATGTTTTGGTTTTGTTATCACATTTATCAATATCATATACCCAACTAGGCTTCAAGGATTAGGTTCAACCAAGCTTCAAGGGGAGCAAAGCATGCTAAGCATCAACCCAACTTGGCTTCAAGAACCAACCCAACCTAGCTTCAAGGGTGGTAACATCTCAATTAGGCTTCAAGGATTCAATCCAACCTAACTTCAAGAGATTGTTACACTTATTAGGCATGCCACCAACAACAAACTCTGAAAATGGAATAACACATTAGCCACACAATTCATTTATTATTCAATTATCATTTCCATTTCCAATTCTCATCAACATTTAGGCAAACATGCCTTCTTTCTTTCAATTGCATCATCATAGCCAATCACAATGGCTTTGCATCATATCATTTCTTATTTGAATCATCATAACATCTTTGATATAACATTTCAATATACATTACTCATGAAACACATTACCATTTACATTGCATAACATAATATTGTTCAATCTCAACAATGCAATTAGGGCAAAGAACAATTTATATCATTTATAACTTTATGATCTTCCACATCCATTTGATTAGGGCTTTCCATGCTTTAAGTATATTTAAAGTGTTTATGTTTAGGTTTAGGGACCAACCCACCTTTGAAGAATCAAAACAATACAATTAGAACAAAGAAATAAAACCCTAACCAACACATTTGAGGGACACGGGCAGCATCCTTGAGGGACACGGCCAAGCTTGTGGCTGTGTCACTCAAACCAATTGGACAGTAAGCAACACGGGCAAGGGACACGGCCAAGCTTGTAGCCGTGTCTCTCAACCAAAAATCACAGTAGCTAACACGGCTTGGGAACACGGCCGTGTCTCTCAAAACTAATCCAACACGCCCAAAAGTTCCATGACTTGGCCGTGTCTCTCCTTTGCTTTTGGCCGTGTCACCCATAAACAAACCCTAACCAAAATCCAACACTCTTTCAATTGCACTCAAATACAATATACACCATACAACATGTTTCAAATGAACATAATCAATGTTCTAAACACATATTCATCATAAGAATCACTACACAACACATTAATATTACACTTAAACACAAACCATCTCAAACCCTAAAATCACCATCTTTCAAAAATCAACATCCACCACTTCCAACAACAACACCTATTTAAACTCTTAACTTAAAACCAATTCAACACTTGAAAACACAACACAAACACACCAAATCACAAAATCAACAAATCTTAATTCACTTCAACATCACTTCAAAATAAGTAAAGAAAACTAGAGAATACTTACTTTAGATGAAGAACTTCCACAAATCTCTTGTCAAATCCTTTGATTGCTTCTTCAATTTGCTTCTAGCATCAAGAACACCTCTCTTTCCTTTTGGTTTTTGGAGAGCCGGCCACTTCTTGAAAGAAAGAAGGAAATGATGAAGACACAAAGTCAAATTTGCTTTTAATCTCCACCAAGTGATCTTATCCAAGCAATTACCAAAATGCCCTCAATCATATAACTAACTTTTTGTCTCATATAAGCCCTTATATGTAATTGCACATTCCACATAAAATATCCTCTACCCCCTTGACTCTTCATTTGACCAATTTATATGTTATATATATCATCATATACACAACATATACCATTCTCTCTAAACCCTAATTCTTTCCCAATTTCTTTTCTCTTGCAATTAACACATATATTCAATCCAATATAACAACAACAACAATAACAACAACATAATCAAAACTTCTAGAGCATACATGAGGATATTACAATTCTCCCCCTCTAAAAAGAAAATTTCGTCCTCGAAATTACCTGATGTCAAAGCTGAAACAACTGAGGATATTGCTCTCGCATGGATTGTTCACTTTCCCAAGTTGCTTCTTCTTTTGCATGATTCTTCCATAGAACCTTCACCAATGGCACTCTCTTGTTTCTCAGCTCTTTCACATCATGTGCCAAGATAGCAACTGGTTCCTCTTCAAAAGTCAAATCTGGGCTTACTTCGATAGATTCAATTGGCAACACATGAGATGGATCCGATCTGTACCTCCTTAACATAGAAACATGGAATACGTTATGGATACGATCCAACTCAGGTGGCAGAGCGAGTCGATAAGCAACTGGCCCAACTCTTTCCAAAACTTCATACGGTCCAATGAAACGAGAACTCAATTTCCCTTTTCGACCGAACCTCAAAATCTTCTTCCAAGGAGATACTTTCAGAAATACTTTATCTCCAACATCAAACTCTATGTCTGGATTTAGCGGCATGCCTATGATTTGGTGGTGTTAGGTTGGAGTTTGAGAATGGAAGTGGAGATTTAGGGTTTTGGAAAAGTGAGTTTCCAAAGTAGTTGAATTGTGTGATTTTATTTGTTTAAGCATGTTATTTAGTGTTAAAAGTGATGAATATAAGCTTGGAATGAGTAATGGATTTGTGTTGGAATGGAAAACCTTCAATGGGGGAAGGTTATGCCATTTTTGAGATTTTGTGTATAAGAGTGTATTTTTATAATGTAAATGATTTAAATGTATTAAAATATATTTTTAATAATATAAATAAACTTAAAACACTAATTTAATTGTAGTAGAATGGAATTCTAATGTTGAAGTAAGGAAAGGCTAAATTTTTGGAAATTTGTAGGAGTGATGTGTAATTATGGTTTAATGTTGGAAATGCCATTAAATGTGATACTAAATGATTATTTGCTATCACATTTGGTTTAGGCATTGAGGGAGGTTGATTTGCTTCATCCAAGTGGTGAAGGGCAAGTTGAAAAGATTGGATTGGAGGTTGTTTTAAGCTTGCTTTGGGTTGCTAGTGGAGGTATGTACAAACTTTGAATATAATGTTTATATTTGCATAACATTTGGACTTAACACATTTTGGTTGAAAAATGTGTTAAGCTACTTAGTTCATTGATTGTGTATGAATAATGTGCTATAACATTTGTAATGTCATATATATGTTAAATGCATTGTGAAAAGCCATTGATAATGGCTAAATAGTGTAATGTGAAATATGCATATTATGTGAAAATATCCAAAGTAATTGGGTAATGTGTTGCGAATGGAAAAATGAGATATGTGAAATAATGAAATGAATTGATATTGATAGAAATGAGAAAAGTGAGAAAAATGAGAAAGATGTGAAAATTGAGAAAAGTGAGAAAAAAAATGTGAAAATAAGGCAATGTGCCTAGATTGAATATGTAACAAAGGGAAAGAGATTAATAATGAGAAAAATGAATAAATTGTGTGACTAGTATGTTATTCAATTTTCAGAGTTCTGGATTTAGCGGCATGCCTATGATTGCCTACGGGCTACACGTTGGAATGGTGAAAAGACTAGGTCATAAGCCAGGCCAACTGATAAATATGATATTTTTGGGGTGGAAAGACTGGGTCGTAAGCCTCAAAAACTATAGCAGTCTAGCCAGATTGAGGACCAAGATACTGGGGCCTAAGGGTCTAGCCGGGTTGAGGTACAAGAGACTGGGACTGTTACATTATCCATGGATATATTGCCTACGGGGCTATACACATGGTGTCATTATGGACCAAAGCAGTAACTCTGAAATTTGAATAACATATTAGATCCTTTTTGGGCCTATGCTTGTCTTTATTTTAATGTGAATTATGAATTATGATACAATTGAGCAATATAATATTATGAGTTGTGATTATGAAATATTTGAAAAATATAAGAAAGTGGAATGATGTGACATCTAAATGCATTATGCATTGGCATTGCATTGAGTTTTATTATTATTATCAAAGTTTGTACCACTAGGCTTCGGCTTAGAGTGATTGTTTCCATCGCGCAGGTGACAGGGTAGACCCAGCTGAGCCAGAGAGTTCTTCTAGCCCAGGTCGGGTCTAGACTTGTAGTTGAGCTTGTTGAGTTGCTATCGAGATCAGAAATACTACTAGCAGCATGTATATATTTTTATGTTATTGTACATTTTGAGTATTATGCAATATATATTATGTTTTGGATTTTACGTATTGTATATTATAAAGAATGTTTAGGTCAATGTTTTTGAAATGGGAGAGTAAGTGTGTTTTAAATTATATATATCTGTATATATAAATGTTTGAGAAACTTGGTGAAATTGAGAGGTATGGTTGAAATGGTGATTTAAAATTATTTGGGAGTGTTTTCTTTTTGCAGGTTGAGTAATTGCTAAATTTTGGGATGTCCAAATTACAAACAAAACTCTGACGAATTTTTTTCAGAGATTTTTATATATAATATTTATTTTGGGTTCTTATAATAAGTAAAGAATATTTATATTCTATTTAATTTTATATATTTAGAATTTGTAATTTTAAATTGAAAATGTGAAAATTTTTTATGAAACCGGTCTATGATATTTTTGTACCGTATATGCATATTTTACATATGCTAAAAATATGTATTGTACGTATATAGGGTATGAGGGTGTTGCATTTATTTTGGTATCAGAGCCTAGGTTTGAAGTTCTCGACCTAGGTGGGATGATAGAGAGAGGAAATGGGGGATTTGAAAATAGTTTTAATTGTAATACATGCATTGGCACTGGCAGTTTCTGATCTCTGATATAGTATTTTCTGCTGTGTTTGCAGATATAGGTAGTTATGGCGTCTCGGCCGCATCAGGCTGCTAAGGGTAGTGCAGAGAGTGTGGCTCGAGATGAGGGTAGAGATGGAGCTTGAGTTGTATCTGCTGGTGAGGAATCTATTTTTGTGCCTGTGAGACCAGCAGCTGATGAGATTTTGCCTGGATGGGTATGGCATATGGTAGAGTTATTGAGGTAGACTCCAGTTCCGTAGCCACCAAACCACAGCCGCAGCCGCAGCCGCAGTTGCCGGTGAGGCAGTATGATAAACTGAGAAAGTATGGAGCTGAGGACTTTATTGATACTACAGACCCTGCTGTAGCAGAGCAGTGGCTAGACCGGATTCAAAGGGTATTCATTCAGTTGCAGGCTAGTCCAGAAGAGAAGTTTGATTATGCCAGATCTCTTCTGCAGAGAGATGCATATGATTGGTGAAAGACGGTTCCACATGCTCTGAATGATCCACCAGTCCTAACCTATGATGATTTCCTGTGGGAATTTGAGTAGAAGTATACTCCGAGAGAGTATAAAGATGCAAAGAAGATGGAGTTCTTGAGTTTGAGATAGGATACCAGGACAGTGACCGAGTATGGATCGAGTTTATCCAGTTGAGTCACTCTACTGGTGGGATCATTTCTGATGAGTTTGATAGTTGCAGGAGGTTTGAGGAGGGACTGAGACCCTCTATCATGTGCATCATCGCAGGCTCTCAACTGGGTGGGATGATAGAGAGAGGAAATGGGGGATTTGAAAATAGTTTTAATTGTAATACATGCATTGGCACTAGCAGTTTCTGATCTCTGATATAGTATTTTCTGCTGTGTTTGCAGATATAGGTAGTTATGGCGTCTCGGCCGCATCAGGCTGCTAAGGGTAGTGCAGAGAGTGTGGCTCGAGATGAGGGTAGAGATGGAGCTTGAGTTGTATCTGCTGGTGAGGCATCTATTTTTGTGCCTGTGAGACCAGCAGCTGATGAGATTTTGCTTGGATGGGTATGGCATATGGTAGAGTTATTGAGGTAGACTCCAGTTCCGTAGCCACCACAACCGCAGCCGCAGCCGCAGCCGCAGTTGCCGGTGAGGCAGTATGATAAACTGAGAAAGTATGGAGCTGAGGACTTTATTGATACTACAGACCCTGCTGTAGCAGAGCAGTGGCTAGACCGGATTCAAAGGGTATTCATTCAGTTGCAGGCTAGTCCAGAAGAGAAGTTTGATTATGCCAGATCTCTTCTGCAGAGAGATGCATATGATTGGTGAAAGACGGTTCCACATGCTCAGAATGATCCATCAGTCCTAACCTATGATGATTTCCTGTGGGAATTTGAGTAGAAGTATACTCCAAGAGAGTATAAAGATGCAAAGAAGATGGAGTTCTTGAGTATGAGATAGGATACCAGGACAGTGACCGAGTATGGATCGAGTTTATCCAGTTGAGTCACTCTACTGGTGGGATCATTTCTGATCAGTTTGATAGTTGCAGGAGGTTTGAGGAGGGACTGAGACCCTCTATCATGTGCATCATCGCAGGCTCTCGGTATTAGGACTTTTTCCAGTTAGTTGTAGCTGCCAGGAGTATTGAGAGGACACAGAGTCTTGCAGCAGCTGCCAGGGTTGAGGAGACCAGAGTTAGGAGACCCTAGAGTGAAGTAGGGTCTTCATCAGTGAAGAGAGGCCAAGGGGGATATTTTCAAAGGTTTAGTAGGAGTCAGGGGTAGTTTGGCAGGTCAGTACATCACTAGAGAAAGAGACAAAGACCTGCAGTTTCAGTGGCTAGTGCTCTGACTCCAGTGGCTCAGAGGCTTACTCCACCTACTTGCGTTCATAGTGGTAGAGCACACGGAGGTGTCGGCTGGTGGAGAGGTGCTTCAGGAGTGTGTTTTAGATGAGGGTCATCAGACCATTTTATCAGAGATTGTCCCGAGCCACCAGAGATTAGATAGGCAGATACTGCAGCTTCTAGACCCAGTGTCAGAGGGGGTCGTGGTGGCAGAGGTTTTATTAGAGGTGGTCAACCTGGGTTTAGTCAGAGAGGAGGCTCTACATCCGGAGGCAATAGGCCAAATGAGGCTGGGCCATCTTAGCGGGTTTATATGATGCAGAGGCAGCTGGATGCTTTAGCCGTCATTGGGGGTACATTTTCTTTATTTGGTATTTCAGTCCTTGCTGTATTAGATCCTGAATCTACGCATTCATAAATAAGTGCATATGTCTTACCTGTGACTAATTTACATTCTAAGTCCCTAGGATTTGATGTTTTGGTGACAAATCCTTTAGGGCATAGTGTTGTGGTGAGCAGGGTGCACCGAGATAGTCCAGTTGTTGTTCAGGATGAGGAGTTTCTCGGTGAACTGATTGAGATGCCTTTCAGGGAATATGATCTATTTTTGGGCATGGATTGGTTATCCAAGCATGGGGCTGTGGTAGACTGTCAGAAGAAATGTGTTACTTTGAGAACACGGGATGGTAGGGATGTTATAGTATCTAGTGAGCAGAGGTATCTTTCATCCATGTTTGTTTCAACTGTTTCAGCTGGGAGGATGATTCGGAAGGGATGTGAGGCTTATCTTGCTCATGTTGTAGATATTAGAGTAGTGGGATCCCTGCTTGAAAGTATACCCACAGTTGCCAAGTTTCCAGATGTTTTCCCTGATGAGTTGCCAAGGGTACCTCCTGAGAGAGAAGTGGAGTTTGGTATTGATTTGTTGCCTGGTACCACTCCTATCGCTATTACCCCTTATCGGATGGCACCTACAGAGTTGAGAGAGTTGAAGGTGCAGTTACAGGAGCTATTAGATAAAGGGTTTGTCTGCCCTAGTGTGTCCCCGTGGGGGGGCCTGTGTTGTTTGTGAAGAATAAGGATGACACCATGAGATTGTGTATTGATTATAGGCAGTTGAATAAGGTGACCATCAAGAACAAGTATCCTTTGCCTCGGATAGATGATCTCTTTAAATCAGTTGAAGGGAGAAGCAGTATTCTCTAAGATTGATTTGAGATAAGGATACCATCAGTGGAGAGTCAGAGATATGGATGTACCCAAGACAACTTTTCATACGAGGTATGGGCATTATGAGTTTCTGGTGATGTCCATTGGATTGACGAATGCACCAGCAACTTTTATGGATTTGATGAATAGGGTATTCAGACCATTTTTGGATCAATTTGTGGTAGTCTTCATTGATGACATCTTGGTGTATTCGCGTAATGAGCAGGATCATGATAGACATTTGCGGATCATATTGCAGACTCTGAGAGAGAAGCAGTTGTATGCTAAGCTATCTAAGTGTGAGTTCTGGTTCGATCAGGTAGCTTTTCTTAGTCATGTGGTTTCAGCAGAGGGTATTAGAGTTGATCTGAGTAAAGTTGAGGCTATCTTGAATTGGAGTCCACCAAAGACTGTGACAGAGGTTAGAAGTTTTATGGGATTGGCAGGCTATTATCATCAATTTGTGAAGGGTTTTTCTATAATAGCTACACCACTCACCAGATTACTTCGGAAAGGAGTTAAATTTGTGTGGACAGATCAGTGTCAGATGAGTTTTGAGCAGCTGAGGAAGATGTTAACTCAGGCTCCTGTCCTTACCCTGCCTGTGGAAGGTAAATCATATGTGATATACAGTGATGCTTCGCATAATGGTTTAGGTTGTGTTCTGATGCAAAAGGGTAGAGTCATTGCTTATGCCTCTCGACAGTTGAAATCGCATGAGATAAATTATCCGACGCATGATTTGGAATTAGCAGCAATAGTTATTTCCTTAGAGATTTGGTGGCATTACTTGTATGGGGAAAAGTATTTCATTTATACAGATCACAAGAGTTTGAAATACCTAGGTGATCAGAGAGAGCTAAATCTTCGGCAGAGATGGTTAGAGTTGATTAAAGACTATGACTGTTTGATTGATTATCATCCTTGTAAGGCAAATGTTGTTGCTGATGCCTTGAGTCAAAAATCTTTGGCAGGTTTGACTGCTTATTCGCTCTTGTTGCTTGTTGAGTTGAGAGCATTGTATGCTAGATTTGAATCTTCTGATGATGGTGCTTTGATGGCTTAGTTGCAATTGAGGCCAGTCTTGTTGGATCATATTAGAGAGGCTCAGTTAGCAGATGTCAAAATTCAAAAAATTGTGTTTGATTGTTAGAAGGGGGAGAGTCGAGACTTTTATGTGAGGAATGATGGAATTATCAGGTACAGAGATAGATTGTGTATTCCTGATGATGCAGAATTGAAAAGAATGATATTAGAGGAAGCACATCAGTCACTTTTTGCTATGCACCCTAAGAGTACCAAGATGTATCAGGATTTGAAGCGACATTATTGGTGGTCAAGTATGAAGAGGGATATAGTAGAGTTTGTATCTAGATGTCTCACTTGCAAGAAAGTGAAGGCTGAGCACCAAGTTCCTTCAGGGTTGCTCCAACCTTTATCAGTGCCAGAGCGAAAATGGGAGTGAGTGATAATGGATTTTGACTGGACTGCCTTTGACTCAGAAGAAGCATGATGCAATCTGGGTGATAGTTGATTGGATGATGAAGACAACTCATTTTCTTCCAGTTCGGATGGATTATTCTCTTGAGAGGTCGGCTAAGCTATATATCAATGAGATAGTCAGGTTGCATGGAGTCCCAGTTTCTTTGGTGTCGGATCGAGATCCCCGGTTTAGTTTGAGGTTTTGGAAGAGTTTGCATGATGCTTTGGGTTCTCGATTGCATTTTAGTACTACTTTCCATCCTCAGACAGATGGTCAGTTAGAGAGAGTGATACAGATTCTAGAGGATATGTTGAGGAGCTGTATCATTGATTTTTACCGGGAATTGGGACATATTTTTGCCATTAATTGAGTTTGCTTATAACGATAGTCATCAGTCCAGTATTGGGATGACTTCTTATAAGGCTTTATATGGCAGGAGATGCAGGACACCTTTGTGTTGGGATGAAGTTGGATAAGGTAAACTGGTTGGTCCCGATTTGATTAAGGAAATAGAGGAGAAAGTGAAGGTGATTTGGGGTCATTTGGAAGCAGCTTCAGACCGATAGAAATCCTATTCAGATTTAAAAAGAAGAGACATAGAGTTCAGTGTGGGAGATAAAGTGTTTCTGAAGGTGTCTCCATGGAAGAAGATTTTGAGATTTGGCCGCAAAGGGAAGTTGAGTCTTCGTTTCATAGGACCATATAAGGTGTTGGAGAGAGTTGGTCCAATGGCTTATAGACTAGCTTTGCCGCATGAGTTGGATCGAATACATAATATTTTCCATGTCTCGATGCTTCAGAGATACAGGTCTGACCTATCTCATATCTTATCAGTGGAGTCCATTGAGGTGAGTCCATATCTCACTTACGAGGAGGAACCAGTGGCGATTTTGGCACGAGAGGTTAAAGAATTGATAAGAGGGTGCCACTTGTGAAAGTCCTTTGGAGGAATCATGCCACTGAGGAGGCGACATGGAAAAGTGAGTAGGTGATGCAGAGTCAGTTTCTCCAATTATTCCAGACTTGAGGATAGGTAATTTCGAGGACGAAATTTGTTTTAGGAGGAGAGAATTGTAACATTCTAAAATTTTTGAAAATTTCTGATTTTTGGAAAATTTGATAAAATAAATTATAATTTAAAAGGATAAATTAAATTAATGGTTTTAAATGAAAAATGAAGGGATTTTAAACGAAAAAGTGGAATATATATGTGATATATATGCAAAATATACATAACATATAAAAGTCAACATTTTTTTAAAAGAAAAGGGTATTTTGGTAATTAAATCTTATAAATTCAAAATTAATAAAATAATTCAAAAATAAATTATTTTTGAATGGAAGAGAAAAATTAGGACTTTTCATTTATTAAAAAATAATTAAATAATTAAATATTAAATTATTTTAATATATATATATATATATGGCTTAAAAATAAAGATGAAAAGAAAAGGAAAATATTAAAAAGTCTTCATCTTCTTCTTCTTCTTCCTTTTTGCCTAATTTTCCATGGGAGCTAGACCAAGATTTTGATTCTTCCATACTCCATAAATTGAAGGATTTAACAAGTTTCAAGTGGATCTTTGGTGATTTCCACCAAAATTAGTAAGTTTCCATCTCTTTTCTTTGAATTCCATGGAAGATTGTATTATGTGAGAATTTGGATTTTGATGTAGTATGTTATAATTGTTGGAATTGGTGTGTATGATGTTATTTTGGGTAGTTAACGATGATTCTAAGGTTAGATTGAAGAGATGATGGAGTTTGGATAAAGAATGGTGAAGAGAGAGAATTTAGGGTATGGATTTTTGGGGTTTTGAAAACATGAACTTTAATTGTGTAAATTGGTTCTAAATGAGTTGTTTTGATTCATAAACAAGTATTTTAAAGTCAAATATTGGATTTGGTGGTGTTGGGTTGGAGTTTGAGAATGGAAGTGGAGATTTAGGGTTTTGGAAAAGTGATTTTTCAAAGTGGTTGAATTGTGTGATTTTATTTGTTTAAGCATGTTATTTAGTGTTAAAAGTGATGAATATAAGCTTGGAATGAGTAATGGATTGTGTTGGAATGGAAAACCTTCAATGGGGGAAGGTTATGCCATTTTTGAGATTTTGTGTATAAGAGCGTATTTTTATAATGTAAATGATTTAAATGTATTAAAATATGTTTTTAATAATATAAATAAACTTAAAACACTAATTTAATTGTAGTAGAATGAAATTCTAATGTTGAAGTAAGGAAAGGCTAAATTTTTGGAAATTTATAGGAGTGATGTGTAATTATGGTTTAATGTTAGAAATGCCATTAAATGTGATACTAAATGATTATTTGCTATCACATTTGGTTTAGACATTGAGGGAGGTTGATTTGCTTCATCCAAGTGGTGAAAGGGAAGTTGAAAAGATTAGATTGGAGGTTGTTTTAAGCTTTCTTTGGGTTGCTAGTGGAGGTATGTACAAACTTTGAATATAATGTTTATATTTGCATAACATTTGGACTTAACACATTTTGGTTGAAAAATGTGTTAAGCTACTTGGTTCATTGATTGTGTATGAATAATGTGCTATAACATTTGTAATGTCATATATGTGTTAAATGCATTGTGAAAAGCCATTGATAATGTCTAAATAGGGTAAAATGTGAAATATGCATATTATATTAAAATATCCAAAGTAATTGGGTAATGTGTTGCGAATGGAAAAATAAGATATGTGAAATAATGAAATGAATTGATATTGATAGAAATGAGAAAAGTGAGAAAAATGAGAAAGATGTGAAAAATGAGAAAAGTGAGAAAAAAAAGTGAAAATAAGGCAATGTGCCAAGATTGAATATGTAACAAAGGGAAAGAGATTAATAATGAGAAAAATGAATAAATTGTGTGACTAGTATGTTATTCAATTTTTAGAGTTCTGGGTTTGGCGGCATGTCTATGATTGCCTACGGGCTACACGCTGGAATGGTGAAAAGACTGGGTCATAATCTAGGCCAGCTGATAAATATGATGTTTTTGGGGTGGAAAGATTAGGTCATAAGCCTCAAAAACTATAGCAGTCTAGCCGGGTTGAGGACCAAGATACTGGGGCCTAAGGGTCTAGCTGGGTTGAGGTCCAAGAGACTGGGGTTGTTACAATGGATATATTGCCTACGGGGCTAGACACATGGTGTCATTATGGACTAAAGCAGTGACTCTGAAATTTGAATAGCATATTAGATCCTTTTTGGGCCCATGCTTGTTGTAGACCCTTAATTTTTGATCCAATCCGGTCCAATATGTTTTATTTAGTCCAAAATGATTTTTGTTGTCTAATTGGTCCAAAATAATTTTTATTAAATAATTTTTGCTTTAGTATCTAATTTTTTTTAATAAAAAATTAAAATAAACAAATAAAAGTCAAAAAAATAAAAATAAAAATAAAAATCGGAGTCGAAAAAATCGGCGACGAAAAAATCATCTCGCTGGCCCGTTGGCATTTTTTGAGCAGGAAAATCCTGCGGGCGACGCCCGTAGCCCGCCCACTGCCGCAGTTTCCTGTGGCAGATTTTTTCGCCAGCGCATTTTTTCCTGCGGTAATTTTTTTCGGCAGCGCATTTTTTTTGACGCAAATTTTTCGAAACCTAAATTCAATTAGGTTTTGGTTTCCTTTTCTTATTAATATTACTTGCCGTGACTAATTAGAAATAAACCATATCAAACCACTATAAATAAGGACCAAAGGCAATGAAAATTAGGGAGGCCGAAAATCAAATAGCAGCTTGAAAAATTTGAAACCAAATTAGTGAAGGAAAAGGAGCAATTCAATTTCTTTTTTTCTGGAATAGCAGGGACACGATTTAAGCAATTCAAAGGCAGCAACTGTCTTTGTTCTTATTCATCCAAGAAGAATTATTTTTGGAGAATCAACAAAAGGAGGTATGTATTAAATTCTTTTTTGTTTTATTTTTTCACAGTAGCATAAACTCTGAAATTTTGTTTTTAAAATAAAAAACCTTAGAACTTTAATTTAGTTTTCTAAAGTTAAAAACACTAATACGTTACTTTATTTTCCATAAAGACTTAAAATTGTTATTTTTACCTCTTGAAAATCTTAAAACCTTAATTAAACATATTTCTCAACAAAACCAATTTTTGATTCTATTTCTTTCAAAACTTTAAATTAGGTTCTGTTTCTTTCAAAAGGCTTTAAAAAACATCTTTTCTACTTATCAAAACTTTAATCCATATGTTTAAATTCATAAAACTTTATAAAATTATCAAATTGATTTCCAAATTCTAAAAGACAATTCATCACCCGTGACCCTAATTTTAAATCCTAAAATCCTAATTCAACTTCCAAACTTAAAATAGTAAGCTCTAATTCCTTTAAAACCTTAAACCCTAACTTTTTCTAAACTTTAATCCTTTAAAACTTTAAAAACCATAAAAACATAAATACTTTTATTTTACACAGTAGCTTGAAATCACCATTTAAAACCACAAATCAAAAGTATTTTAAAGTTTCTAAAACCCTAGTTTCATACTTTCACCATTCTAATATTAATTTAGTTAATCAAAGAGTCTTACCAACCTTTTAAAACATAAAACCCTAATCTATTTTAATTCCATAAAAAGTCACAGTAGCTATAATTGGACTTTTATTTGCTTTATTCAATTCCATATTTGGTTATGTTTTGATTTATTTTATATGCTTTAATTTATGTAAGTTTAATGCTTGGTTTATTTTATTTATCATGGATGGATGTTTACTTTCTATTGATATTTAATACCTTTGATGAGTGATTTATTTATTATGAATGGTTATTTACTTTTATCAATTTATTTAGATTTCCAAATGTTGTAAAAGGTATGTTTCCACTTGGTGGGTACCTCATTAGTTAAATATCATGTAATTTAATTTGCTTTTCTATTTTAGAACCAATGTAAAGGGCATGTTTCTACCTTTTGGTGGGTGTCCTATTTAGGCATGTGATGTAAGGACATGTTTCCATCCTTGGATGGGTGTCCATTTATTTGCTTTGTTTGGACATTGCTTTGATTTTAATATAATGATGCATTCGTTTAATTATTGTGTGTAATATGGATAATAGTGTTATATTTAAGAATTTTATAATATTGAGACCTGTAAAGGAGGCCGGTTCCAATGAGCCGGGCATTGTGGGGGTGCAGGGCCATTTCTCACCTTCCCCACACGTACCCAACTTTCCGAACTCATTAGGGGGTTGGGGATTCCATAGAAATCGAGTCATCCACCCCTTTCTTTTTTCCCGGCCCGTCCGGGTGGCGACTCTATTTTCTCCGTACCTAGGTCCGTGTTCTCTAAGGCCCCGAGCCTAACAGTGTCGAAGTCGTAAGAATTATTCCACCGGGTGTGGGGGCAAAAAACCCCGCTCACAGTGGCGACTCCACTGGGGATAAGAGAAGTTGATTTCGTTGGTCTTTATATTATTCTATTCTTTCTTATAATGATATTATCCATTGCTTCATCTTAGATTGCATCGTGTGCATGAGTTAGGACACCCGTGTTACCCGTGTTATGTTATGTAAGGGATACCATACTTTCACTCAAGGTATAAAGATTGAGCATGGCATAACTACTCATAGCCTCGTACCATTTGGTATATACTTGCTATGGGAACCTAAGCCTTTTTTACCCAAAGACTACATCTCATGTAATTGGCCTAGTTACTTTCCTTAGGTTTTACCCCAAATGCATGTTGTTTGACTATGGTTAATTTATCTTGGCTTAAATCATGGCTTATTTGGTTTGCTCTTTTTCTAATATGACCTAATTACATTGTAAGCTCAAAATAAAATTTTCTTTAAAATCCAAAAGATCAAAGCTATTTTCAAAATTTTTCAAGATGGTCTTTGGACATAAGACTTTTCTAAAAACAAATAAAAAAAATTCTTTGGCCCATGGCCCAAATGCTAAGCCCAAAATCCATTTTTCTAAAATCTTTTACAATGGGCTTAGAAACAAAACTATTTTTCACCCAACCTTTTCTTACAAAGAGCTTGCAAAAATATTTAGGTCAATTATGAGATACCAAAAATCAATTGTGGGCCTAGTTTACACTAAGAATAAATTAACCATGGGCTTGTTTTTGGCATGAATCACTAGTTACTCTTTTCAAGTGAGAAATCTATCTATAATAAACCTCTTAATTTAGTTTTAATCCAATATAGCATAAAAGCTACTATAGTTGGTTGAATGGATTAAAACCTAATTAATGGGAATTACTATGAATGGATTTCCATTTTTGAAAATATAACTATTGGTTGAAACATCTGAGGGAATTATTTGAAAACAAGATACCCCATGTTGGTATTTTGTTAACCATATACCTAGGAAAAGGGACTCGCCATCCATTTGCATCTCATATCATTGATCCTCTCTGGCTCATAGCTCTGGATTATGATAGTTCTAAAGCTTACAATAATCCGACCTACGCTAGAGATGAAGTATTTAGCAACGACTCAATCACTTGCTCACCAAAAACAATGGAGCCCGAACAAATTCAAATAATGGTGGATGAAGCCCTTAATGCCAAGATGAAAGAAATAAAAGAGGCCATGGCTAAGACCATAAAGAATCAACTAGTTACAATTTTAGGAAACAATGTCGAAGCATCTGCTAGCACCAAGAAAGTCAAGGGGAAGACTAAAGTTGATGAAGTAGCTTTTGATGATGATAAGGTAATCATTGATGATTGGGCTCAATATTACCAAGATCTTCAAGACAAAAAGGAGCCAAATGTTGTTGAGAAGGCAACTATTGAAAAGACCGAGACTTCTGATGTTGAAAAGATGATTGCTGATTTAGAAAAGAAATTTGAGAACAAGCTAAAAACCAAAGAGATGTCTGAGATCAACAAATTATTTGAACTAGATGAAGAAGTTCCATACAAATTCAAGATGCCATCCTTTGCTAGAAACAATGGTACTGGAAATCCTCATCTCCATGTGAAGCAGTATATCACTGCTATGCAGTCTGTCCGAGCTACTAAAGCTCAAACTCTAAGGTACTTCATGCTCTCATTGGATCCTATTATCCAAAATTGGTTCAATACCTTAGATGATGGAACACAAAAGAATTGGGATTTGCTGTACAAGGCCTTTATCTAGCAATATGGTTATAATATCAAGTTAAAGGTTACCTTAATGGAAGTGGAGTCCATAAGGCAAAGGCCAAATGAGAATTTTGTGGACTATGTGAAGCAATGGAGAAATAAGGCCACTTTGCTCAAGAAAAGGCCCGATGAATCTGATCAAATAAGGATGATCGTGAGAGGTGTCTTGCCCAATCTCCATGAAAGGATGTCTCACACCCTTATAAGGGATTTCAAAGATCTTCTCCAAGCTGGTCTGCAAATTGAAGAATGGGAAAGAGAGAAGAATCGCTTTTCATTAAGAAGGAATGAGAAAGGGAATTACCAACCTAGTAATCAAAGCACGCACAAAGAAGTTGATATTAATGTAACCGGTCAAGGAAATAAAAGACAATTTTTAGATCTGGGGAAGCCTCTATCTTGGGTTTTTAGCAAGCTGCAAAAGAAAGGGTTGTTACAACCGTTAGCTCCTCGACCTTTACATAATCCATTGCCACCAAACTTCAATGCCGAGGCCTTCTATCAATTTCATCAAATACGAGGACATGAAACTGATAAATGTGCTCGTCTAAGGCATGAGATCCAAGACTTAATCGATAGTGGAAAGCTACCCGAGCCGGATAAGCCCAATACCAAGGACAACCCTTTGCCTAAATTTGGAAGAGTGCCACCACCAGCAACCTTTATGGTGGGAAAAGGATTGGAAGAAGATTTTGTTTTATCCTACTTTCAAGATGGAAATATTAAAGATGTGAAGGGAAAAGAAGCTTAAACTAACGAACTTTCCTTAGCTTGAATGTTACTTTTCAATTTTACTTTCTTTAATATTTTATTGGAACAATCTTGTTTTTTAAATTTAAATTTGTTTGAATAAATCACTTTTATCAAAAATTTATGTTGGTCTTTGTTCATTTTGGTGCTCAACCAATGAGGAATCTAGCTTGATAATTCATGAATTAATATGTCTAGGCATCATGACTCGAATGACTTTACTAGATGAGGGAATTGCTCTATAGCATTGAGTTGTGTATGCTTACTTAGAGAGGGCTCATGCATAATTATCTTTGTCTAGGTCCTAGTCAGTCTTAGAACATGCTTTGATAAGTTTTCGAGGCAAAATTGAACTCTACTTATTTAAGAGAGAAATGATCTAGGCATTGTTTGGTTAGCCACCAACTAGTATCCACCTTATTAAATATCAATCCCTAGTTATCCCTTTGAGCCTTCATAAAATTTTAGCTTTCTTTTCATTGGCTTAAAAACCCCAATAATCTACCCTGAGCTGTTGTGATACTTTTGACAAGTCCTATGATCACTAAGATAAAGTGGAAAGAAGATCAAAGAAAGCAATGATTGGTCAAGATCATGAAGATAGTTGATGTTTTCAAGACCATAAGGGTAGTTGAAGTTTTCAAGACCATAAGGGTAGTTGAAGTTCCTTTGATATCTCCAATATATCAAAACAACATCATCATTAGAGTAACAAATGATTTATCTCTAAAGGTTTATGTTACTCCACTCATCCATTATTGGAAGCCCAAGCTAGTACAAACGAGACAACTCTTTTAGAGCTAGAACCAAACAAAAAAATATATAAAAATAAACAAAAAAGAGAGAAGAGAAAAAAGAAGAAAAAGGACAAAAGAAAAAGAAAAAAAAAGAAAAAGAAAAAAAAGAAAAGAAAAAGAAAAGAAAAAAACAACAAGAAAAGAAAACCTAAAAAGGTGGTTCAGAAAGCCAACTGAGTTCTCTTTTACCTAAGCAGCAAAAGGCTTCCATTTGGACAGTTTGACTTGAATTAGTCCAACCCAACCAAGGATTCAATCAAAATCAGAGGAAAAGGAGAAAGACCATCCAGTTCTTGAAAGTTTTGTACTTGATAGTCCTACAAGAAAGAAGGACAAAATGATAAAAGAAAGGAAAGAGTAAGGGAAGAGAAGGGAAGAGTAAGAAAAATAAAGAAAAAAAAGAAAAGGGAAAAGAAGAAAGGAAACAAATTTGGGTCTTAAACTTTTTGCAAGGGCAAAGACTGTCCTAATCAAGATCCAGATTAATGCCAAGAAGATATAGAATGAATTTGGAGTCTAGAAAGATTGCTCCCAATTGTCTGAAATTCAAACAAGAAATTTTTAGTGTGAGGGTTTGTCCATTGTGTCACATCAGCTCCTATCTCAAAATAGCCTTCATTTAACCCATGTCCCTTATAGACCTGTTGATCTCTCTTGGTAGGTAGAGTCTATTAGTGGAGATAGTTTGGATAAGCATGCATATGAGATAGACAATATTTAACCTCAAATGAGACCTTTGGCCGAGTAATGTGTATGTGCCTATCTGAAGTGCAACAATTATTACTTAAATAGAAATGATTCCCGAGTTTAGTATGGTAACTAGGGTTGTCATGTTATAGATATGTTAATTTGGAAAATCAAGTCCCAAGGTACATTGACATTGATTTGGCAAAGCCAACATTTGATTTCAAAATGAAAATTGAAAATTTTCAAAAAATGATGTCATACAAAGCCTTCAAGTTAAGGGAAGTATGTTGAACCTCCAAAGGACACATTGGGCAAAGGAAATTATTATTGGCAAAGTTATGAAGAAACTACCAACTGACATGCTGAGACATAGTTCGAAATAGATGAATCCCTGACTCTGCTACTTGGGATCTCCACCACTCATGTTTTCAATATCTTTAGGATAAAAGCCACAAATGCAAAAGCTTTTGATCATTCTAATGCAAGATTTGAGCAAGCATCAAAACGGAACCAATGAGAACATTTCTGCTAATCACCTCGGCCTGTGAGTCGATGGAACAACTGTAAGTATTATTCATACATATCATGCATACATGAGTATATCACATCGCACTTTCTTATCTTGTATTGTCTATTCTTTATCAAAGTGAACAGCAAACACTCTGTGAAGTGAAGAATCAAAAGAAGATGTCAAATCAGGGGGGCATAGAAAGCCCATTGCTTGAGAAAGCTCCAATAAATTTGCAAAGAGAAGAAATATATGCTTGTGTGAAGAACTAGATGAAAAAAACATCAATCAAAGCTTGCATGGATAAAATCTTTGGTTTGACCCTACATAGGGGGGGGCAAAGTTTCTCCTTTTCAATTTTTTGAGTTTATATACCAAATATTTTTAAACTCAAATATTTTGCCACACAGGGGGGCAAGGAGAGGATATAAGGTTCAATTAAAAATAGTTAAATCTTTGCAAAAAGGAAGAACAAAAGAATGAAACATTAGAACTCTCAAAAGAATGAAGATGCAAAAGACAAAAGACCAATCCATGTAATGGTCAAGATTTTAATCAGGGACATTTTAACTAATAATGAAAAATTGATAGTGTATAGTGACAAAAGTATTGTGGATAAATGCTATACGTAAAGAATAGTAAATTGTATATCTTAAAACTTTACTGAAGAGATTATTGTTATTGTTTTACGATATTAAAACTCGATTTAGAATCAACGGTTAAGAATGAGGGTGCACTATAGTTATGATGAGCATTCCCTCACTTGATTCAAGTATTATATATATATATGTGTGTGTATATGTGTATTTGTGTAGAAATTTCTTTCTTTCTTCTTCTCTCCACGCCACCATCACCAACACCATCAAAGTTTCTTCTTTCTTCTTTCTTTCCATGATTTGAATCAAAACTTAAGATAAGATCACATCTAAATATAAGTGTTGAGAAGATTAAGTTGGAAAAGTGGTGATTATCAACAAGGTATGTGCTTTTGATTTATACTTTGCAAAAATATGAATTTTTATGAGTTTTAATGATTTAATTGAATGATTGAGTTATGTATAATGATATATTTGTTGAAAGTATTGATTAAATAGATTGATGAGTGAAAAATAACTTTTATATGATGGGTTTTGATCCTTAACTCAACCTTTATGAGAATTGAATTGGTTTATGTTGGTTTTATTCATAGGAAATGATTGAAAGTTTGATTAAGTGAAGTTGTGGTAAAATATTTGATATGAATTCTTTTTCTATCAAAACTTTGAGTTGGATACATTTTGATCTTAGATCTTAAACATGTTTGTGTTTAATGAAGTTAAAAGCGCATAATACATGATTTTACTCCGAAAGTAGTCCCAAAATCAATGCCACGGCCTTGGCAATTGAGTGCCACAACCGTGAGATTGAAAGTGATGCTGTTTCTTAAAAAAATTCGATAAAACAGAGCAAGTTACAATGCCACTACCATGGCCCATGAAGGCCATGACCGTGGGGTCTTCAAACTTATTTTATAGTTATGAATTTTTATGAGTTTTAATGATTTAATTGAATGATTGAGTTATGTATAATGATATATTTCTTGAAAGTATTGATTAAATAGATTGATGAGTGAAAAATAACTTTTATATGATGGGTTTTAATCCTTAACTCAACCTTTATGAGAATTGAATGGTTTGATGTTGGTTTTATTCATAGGAAATGATTGAAAGTTTGATTGAGTGAACTTGTGGTAAAACATTTGATATGAATTCTTTTTCTATCAAAACTTTAAGTTGGATACATTTTGATTTTAGATCTTAAACATGTTTGTGTTTAATGAAGTTAAAAGTGCAGAATACATGATTTTACTCCGAAAACAGTCCCAAAATCAATGCCACGGCCGTGGGATTGAAAGTGATGCTATTTCTTCAAAAAAAATTCAATAAAACAGAGCAAGTTACAATGCCACGACCGTGGCCCTTGAAGGCCACGACCGTGGGGTCTTCAAACTTATTTTACAGCTTCATTTTGGATCCCACGGGCGTGGGGTTGAGATGCCAAGGCCGTGGGGTACCTAAATAATGTTTTTGGCTTGTAATTTGTGATCTACGGGCCTAGTATGAGACTAATATGTGAATAATTGTATTGAGACTTCATGTGTATGTGTTAAATGCATGAAAAAGAGTGAGAAACTTGAGATAAGTGACAAATATATATATCATACTAAATATTGATAAGAGTAATGTACTAATGAAATGATATAAACAAGTGAAATATAAACAAGTGCTTATATAAACAAGTGAGTGTTTATATAAACAAGTGTTAATCAATGACATGAGACTAATATGTGTATAGTCCATACTTTTGTGTTAATGTGTTAAATGTATGAAAACGAGTGATCAACTTTAGATACGTGGCACACACATATATATTCGACTAAATGTTGATAAGAGTATAGTAACAATGAAATGAAATAAATAGTGTAGTGTTCATCAAAATCAATGAATTGCCCAAATCATATTCAATTTATATCTAGCTTTGGATTGAATGGCTACCCAAAGGATGGATAGCCACAGTGATAGTGGGCACCTCGTGCCTTTAGTGGACATATTGTGTTATCAGTGAAAGTGGGCATAATTGCCATTATAAATTCTTGAAATTGCTACACTAACATGATATCCAAACCTATGATCTAAGTTTAGTATGTTTGGGCATAATTAATGAAAATATATGTGAACATGATAGTTGTGACTAATGAAAGAAATGTAAAATACTAATATAAGTCAATTACGTGAAATTGAAGTATCGTGTTCTAGTGAAAAAGGGATTGTAATATATGTATTACTGCTTACACGTGAAAGTTCTAATGAACGTAATGGAAATGTTATGCTCAATGTATTGAATTAATCAAATGATTGAAAATGTATATAATGTGATGAGATACAAAGTGCTCCAAAGAATTTCAAATGAATGAAAGTGTTTATGTGAGATACAAAGTGCTCTAAAGGATAGTACTGAAATTAAGTGATGAAAAGTATAGCTTGACTAAAATGATCCTATATGTGAACCTGAACTTGAAAAGAAAGACTTAGTGAAAAACAAAATAAGTGTATTGTGAACAATGATATCAAATGAGAAAACAAGTCTTGAATAAAATGATTCTTAATGAGACAAGTTGCAATACCGGAAGTATTGTATTATATGATAACTTTTATACAAGGATAGCTATTATTTTGTGTAATTAGCATGGTATGTTGATTTGTTACTAAAATTAGTTCATATATTGAAATACTTCTTAAAACTCAGTGTTATTACTATATTTTCATAAGTATATTTCTTTAATATTAAGTAATAAAATATGTGTATACAAGCACTACTAAGCTTTGCTTAGCGTGTTAGAATTGTTTTCTGACACGCAGGTATCAGGACATCGGAGCAAGATAAGAACAGATGAAGATCTTGTGTATATTGTATTCATAAGTGATAAATGTATATAGATACTTCAGTTTGGCTATTTGAGAGCTTGTACAATTGTGTAACATGAAAGGAATATATGTATGTAAAGGATGAAGTGTGAGAATTAAAGTGACTGACTATTAAAGAAAGGAATGTATTATATAATCATTTGATTTGACAAGTGTATGATAGTTATCTGGTTTGTAACTAGTATTTGGATGATTGAAAATTGGTCTAAATGTTGGACCTATAAGTGTTGTGATATGCAGATTGTATTATTATTTGAAAAAAATTTAATTATGAAGAGAGTTTTCTCTGAATTGATTGGAGCGTGAACATTATATCGAATAACATTCTCTGATAGTTTTTATATAAGAATTGTAAGAGGATATGGCATTTAGTGGTATTAGAGCGTGGTTTAGGCGTTTCTGGCACGTGGAGTTATGGGAAAAGTGAAATGTAATTTTCTAAGTTATGTGAAGTGAATAAGTGGATATGTGTTATGACACAATTGATATTCCATATGTTTATGGTAATAGAATGTTTACTAAGAATTGATTGACAATTCGTAGTGTATTGTTTGGAGTGCACTAGATCTATTTATGATAAAGAATGAAGTGAAAAGAAAACAAGATATGAGAAGCAAAAGAGATATGTCAAAGTAACACAGTGAGAGTGTAATAATTTATTGGAAGTTGAGGAATGATATAGATAGATAAATTTTGAGCGTGAAATTTCTTACGAGAATGAGAATTGTCATGTTGTACAACATTAAGTATTGATGTTCTACATTAAGTGAGTGAATATATGAGTGTCAAAGTGGAGTGATTACGATATGAGAGCATTTGAAACTGATAGAGATAAGGTTAAATAAGCCTGAATAAAAGTATATTAAATCTGAGTATGGATAATATCCGTACAGTGGAAAAAGAGTTCGAAGAGGTAAGAAATTATGAAAATATCCTTATAGCTCGAAATGAATTCAAGCTGTACTTTGAATGTGAAATATGGATAATGGAGTGTTAAAGTGTCAAAAGTAATTGTTTTTATAATGTTTCAATGTTAAGGATTGAAGTGATAGTTAAATGAAAGCACGTGAATACATTGAAACTATTGTATAAGTGAGTATATTGGATAAAAGTCCTAAAACGTATATAACGATTTCTAGTTTCTTCATTGTCTTCTAAAACATCATCAAAACAAAAGATTGAAAAGGAAAGTAATGAAGAGTATTGGTAAAGAGGCTAGAGCTTCAATACCACTTAGTGTGCTATTTATTGAAATGATCTTGAGTTTTATTATGACAAGAGATTTGTGAATTGATAAAACACCATTACTTGTAAAAGATATGGTGTATTAAATAATTGTGAAAACTTTACTTCTATGATAGTAAAGTTCTTCGTGCAATATGTAAATGTGTATGTAACTGGAACAATGATTAAAGCTATCATTGAATCATTTATGAGTTAATATAAAGTTATGAAAGAAAATAAGGTTGAAAGATTTTAGGGTTATGGAAATTGAGAATTGAATTTGATTGTGTTTTGAAGAGTTGTATCTTGTTTCCTTAAAGTGTATGAGTTGCATTCTTCATAACTTATTGATTAAATCATGAAAAGAAATTCTAGTAGTGATACGCATGCACTACAAGAAAAACTGAATCAGACAACGGTTAAGGAAAAAACCATTGTCTGAAAAAAACAGACAACAGTTTTTTTTCCCAAAAAAGCGTTGTCTGATTAATTTTCAAACAACTGTTTTTGGTGTTTTTTTTAACCGTTGTCTATTAGGTGTCATTTTGGTCACACCAGACAACGGTTTTTTAGAGACCGTTGTGTAATATATGTTCAGACAACTGTTTTTCTGGTCATACAAAATCGATGTCTGATAAGATGTTTCAGACAATGGTTTTTTCGAAAATGTTGTATAATTCAGCGTTTCAGACAACGATTAAAAAACCGTTGTCTGAAGCAAGCATACAGACAACGGATTTTAGGGACCGTTGTGTAATATATGTTCAGACAAGTGTTTTTTTGGTAAAAAAAACCGTTGTATAATAAGATGTTTCAGACAACGGTTATTTTAAAAGTTGTCTGATTAACTGTTCAGACCATTGTATAATATATGTTCAGACAAGTATATATATCAGTATATACAAGTATATATTAGTATATATATAAGTATATATTAGTATATACAAGTATATATTAGTATATATACAAGTATATACAAGTATATATATTAGTATATACTTATATATACAAGTATATATATTAGTATATACAAGTATATATATAAGTATATATTAGTATAAATACAAGTATATATAAGTATATATTAGTATATAAAAGTATATATATTAGTATATACAAGTATATATATTAGTATATACAAGTAAATACAAGTATATATATTAGTATATACAAGTATTAGAAGCTAAGGTTTGGATTTATAAACATTTCATAAACCCATTAGAAACTATAAAGTCCCCCATTAAATAATGATTTAGATATAATATGATATTATATAAGTAGGAATACAAGTATATATTAGTATATATATACAAATATATACATGCATATACAAGTATATATATAAGTATATACAAGTATATATTAGTATATATTAGTATATATACAAGTATATACAAGTATATATTAGTATATACAAGTATATATATTAGTATATACAAGTATCTATTAGTATATATATTAGTATATACAAGTATATATATTAGTATATACTATTAGTATATACAAGTATATATATTAGTATATATAAGTATATATACTAGTATATCTTAGTATATATTAGTATATATATTAGTATATATAAGTATATATTAGTATATATAAGTATATATAAGTATATATTAGTATATATAAGTATAATGGTTATATTAAGTTTATATTAGTATATATTAGTATATATATTAGTATATATACAAGTATATATAAGTATATATTAGTATATATATAAGTATATATATTAGTATATACAAGTATATATTAGTATATATACAAGTATATACAAGTATGTCTATTAGTATATACTTATATATACAAGTATATATATTAGTATATACAAGTATATACTAGTATATATATAAGTATATATACTTATATATACTTGTATATACTTGTATATACTAATATATATTTATATATACTTGTATATATAAGTATATATACAAGTATATATAAGTATATATTAGTATATACAAGTATATACAAGTATATATTAGTATATATATGTATATATTAGTATATAGAAATATATATATTAGTATATATATTGATATATATATATAAGTATATATTAGTATATATATAAGTATATATTAGTATATATACAAGTATATATTAGTATATATTAGTATATATATTAGTATATATTAGTATATATACAAGTATATGTTAGTATATATTTGTATATATTAGTATATATTAGTATATATACAAGTATATCCAAGTATATATTAGTATATATTAGTATATAAATTAGTATATATATTAGTATATATTAGTATATATATATTAGTATATACAAGTACATATTAGTATATATATACAAGTATATACATGTATATACAAGTATATATATAAATATATACAAGTACATATTAGTATATATACAAGTATATATTAGTATATATTAGTAAATATACAAGTATATAATAGTATATATTAGTATATATTAGTATATATACAAGTATATATTAGTATATATATTTGTATATATTAGTATATAGAAGTATATATATTAGTATATATATAAGTATATATTAGTCTATATATTAAGATATATATAAGTATATATTAGTATATATACAAGTATATACAAGTATATATTAGTATATATACAAGTATATATTTGTATATATATATTAATATATATACAAGTATATATTAGTATATATTTGTAATATCCCAAAGTGTGCCCTAGAAGTTTTGATATAGTTGTTGTTTTATTTGGATTTAATGTCTATGTTAAATTGAGAAGAGAAAGGAAGTGAAGAGAGAGTGTATATGTTGTATATATGGAAATATATACAACATATATTCAAGTCAATATTGGAAAGTCAAGAGAAGATATTTTGTTATTTTTATTTTTAATTAAGTAATTAAAAAGGAATTAAATAAGTGGAAGGGGAAATAATTGAATATTATATTATTAAATACTTGGTGGAGATTTAATTGAAGAACAAATATTTGACTTTGCTTCATTTGTCTTCTTCATTTTCTTCTTTTCCATTTGGGTGGCCGGCTATCAAAGACAAAAGAGAGCAAGAGATTTGGATTTCTAAGAGCAAATTGAAGGAAGATTCAAGAGATTAAGTTGGAATTTTGTGAAGTTTCATCAACTTTGGTAAGTTTTCTCTTGATTTCTTTTGTTTTAGTTGAAGTTGTGATTGAGTTTGTGAGTTGAGATTGTGGTTGATATGTGTTTGTTTGATTGTGGTGTGTTTAAGGGTGTTGGTTCAATTGATTTGGGATTTTTGGAGTTGGATTGAAGGAAAGAATAAGTTTGTTGGAAGAGAAAGTGTTGTGGTTGTGTTTTGAATTTGTGGTGATGATTATGATGATTCAAATGAAATAAGTGGGGCATGTTGGCCTAGATGATGATATTCAATGCATTTAATTAAGTATACTCTATTGATGAGATGAGGAGCCATGGTTATTGGCTATAATGATAATGATGTAAATGAGATGATTGAGGCATGGTTGCCTAAGTGATGATGAGAAATTGAGAATGAAATTGGTAATGAAATAATGAATGAATTGTGTGTCTAATGTGTTATTCCATTTTCAAAATTTTGTTGTTGGTGGCATGCCTACAGTAACAATCTCTTGAAGTTAGGTTGGGCTTGATCCTTGAAGCCAAGTTGGGTTGAAGTTTAGCATGCTTAACTCCCCTTGAAGCTTGGTTGGGTCTAGTCCTTGAAGCCTAATTGAGATGTTACAACCCTTGAAGCTAGGTTGGGTTTGGTTCTTGAAGCCAAGTTGGGTTGATACTTAGCATGCTTTGTTCCCCTTGAAGCTTGGTTGAACCTAAATCCTTGAAGCCTAGTTGAGATAATGATAATGATAAATGTGATAATTAAACTAAAACATTAACTCTAAAAGTTGAATGGCATATTAGTGTCTTTGGGCCCATGTTTGTCTTTGTTTTCAATTTGATTCTTGAATGGTGAAACCAATGAATAATGAGATACATGTTTGTGAGATATAATGTTGTGAGATGATTATCATACATAAGTATCTTACTGAAAATGAATGTGGCATGGGAAGCTATGTTGAGCAATGAAACCATGAAGATACAACATGAATGTTTGATATGATATTGAACAATGTAAAGTTTTAAAATATAATATTCCTTTGTATAGTGTATGAAAATTGATTGTGTGACATTGGCATTGCATTGAAGCATAGTATTATTATAGTTTGTACTACTAAGCCGTTGGCTTAGCGCGAGTGTGATTCGTTGCGCAGGTGACAGGGAAGAACCGGAAAGTTCCTCTAGGCCGAGTACAGTCTAGATTTTGAGGTGTTGATAGTGGAGCTTAAAGATCAAAGACATACTGCCAAACATGTATATATTTTATGTTTTGTAAAACTTGAGTTTTGATGTATATGTATTTGTAAATATTTGTTATATTTTCTGCTGCGTCTTGAATGAACATTTTATCTATTGTGTTTTATAATATAACTTAAATGTTTTAAATTTGTTCATATTATTGTAAAAGAATTGAGTCATTTGTTTAGTAAACCGTGGCATTCCTATATTCAGTATATGTATATTACGATCGTAATAGCATGCTGTGTACGTATACCGGGTATAGGGGTGTTACAATTGTTTTGGTATCAGAGCCTAGGTTTGAGATTCTTAGCCTAGGTAAAATGTAAGAAAAAGAAATATTTTGATTTTAAAAGTTGGTTTTCAATTAAGATACATGTTTTGGTAATGGCAGTCTTTGATCTTTAATGAGGTATATTCTGCTGTGTTTACAAATATAGGTAGTGATGGCGTCTCATTCACGTCAGTCTGTAGAAGGTAGTGCTGAGAGTGTAGCTCCTAAAAAGAGTAGAGATGGAGCTAGAGTGGAGAGAGTTAGTGAGGCCGCTGCTTCAGGGCCAGGGAGATCAGCTGCTGATGAGGTTCTGTATGGTTGGTTACGACATATGGTAGAATTGTTGAGGGGAACTCCAGTGCAGCAATCACCACCACCGCAGCCTCAAGTGCCAGTGAGACATTATGATAAGTTGAGGAAGTTTGGGGCTGAGGATTTCTTGGGCATTACAGATCCAGCAGTGGCTGAGTAGTGGTTGGATAAAGTGCAGAGGATATTTATCCAGTTGCAAGCTACTCCAGATGAGAAATTTGATTATGCTAGATCCTTATTGCAGAAAGATGCTTATGATTGGTGGAAGATGGTTCCTCATGCCATGGATGATCCACCTACATTATCTTATGGTGATTTTCTGAGGGAGTTCGAGCAGAAATATACTCCGAGGGAGTATAAAGATGTTAAGAAGATGGAATTCCTGAATTTGAGGTAAGACAATCGGACGGTAACAGAGTATGAGATTGAGTATATCCGGTTGAGTCATTATATTGGGGGAATTATCTCTGATGAAATAGACCGGTGCAGGAGATTTGAGGAGGGATTGAGGCCCTCTATTATGTGCATTGTTGCTGGTTCCCGGTACCAGGATTTCTCTCAGCTTGTTGCAGCAGCTAGAAGTGTTGAGAGAGCACAGGGCATTGCAGCAGCTGCTACTGAGGAGGAGACTAGAGTAAGGAGACCCCAGTTTGAGGCAGGGTCTTCATCTATGAAGAGGGGCAGAGGAAGTTTTGTTCCGAGAATCAGTAGGAACCAGAGACAGTTGGGCAGATCAGTTCAGTATCAGAGGCAGAGGCCGAGACCTACAGTTTCTGTAGCTAGTGCCCCGACTCCAGTGATGCAGAGGTCTACTCCACCTGTATGTGTTCACTTTGGTAGGCCCCATGGGGGTGTTTGCTGGAAGATGGGTGGATTGGGAGTATGCTTTAGATACGGGTCACCAGATCATTTTATTAAAGATTGCCCTGACATGCAGGATGATAGGCAGGCTGATACTGCAGCTTCTCGACCCAGTGTCAGCAGAGGTGGTCGAGGGGGCAGAGGTTTCAGTAGAGGTGGTAGACCTGGGTTTAGTCAGAGAGGAGGATCTTCATCTAGAGGCAGTAGGCCAGATGAGGCCGGATCTTCTCAGAGAGTATATATGATGCAGAGGCAGCCAGATGCTTCAGCAGTTATAGCAGGTACATTCTCTTTATTTTGCATTTCAGTTCTTGCTTTGATTGATCCAGGATCTACTCATTCATACATAAGTGCATCTATCTTGCCTGTGTCTGAATTGCATTCAGAGTCCTTAGGATTTGATGTCTTAGTGACAAATCCTTTAGGACATAGTGTTGTGGTGAGTAAGGTGCATCGCAATAGTGCAGTTGTGGTGCAAGGTGAAGAGTTTCTTGGTGATCTGATTGAAATGCCTTTCAAGGAGTATGATTTGATCTTAGGCATGGATTGGTTGTCTAAGCATGGAGCTGTGATAGACTGTCAAAAGAAGTGTGTCACCTTGAGAACCAGTGATGGTAGGAGTGTGATGGTATCTAGTGAGCAGAGACAACTTGCATCCTTGTTTGTATCCGCTGTAATAGCTAGGAAGTTGATTAGAAAAGGGTGTGATGCGTATCTTGCTCATGTGGTGGATACTAGAGTAGTGGGTTCTCAACTTGATAGTATAACCACAGTTGCAGATTTTCCAGATGTGTTTCCTGAGGAGTTGCCAGGGTTACCCCCTGAGAGAGAGGTTGAGTTTGGTATCGATTTGTTGCCTGGTACCACTCCCATCTCTATCACTCCTTATCGAATGGCACCTGCTGAATTGAGAGAGTTGAAGGTGCAGTTGCAGGAGTTGTTGGATAAAGGGTTTATTCGCCCTAGTGTTTCTCCGTGGGGAGCTCCTGTTTTGTTTGTGAAGAAGAAGGATGGTACTTTGAGGTTATGCATTGATTATAGCCAATTGAACAAAGTGACTATCAAGAATAAGTATCCTTTGCCTCGGATTGATGATCTCTTTCATCAATTAAAGGGAGCAGCAGTGTTTTCCAAGATTGATTTGAGATTAGGGTACCATCAGTTGAGGGTTAGAGCTGAAGATGTTTCTAAGACAACTTTTCGCACAAGGTATGGGCATTATGAGTTCTTGGTGATGCCTTTTGGATTGACGAATGCACCTGCAGCTTTCATGGATTTAATGAATAGGGTGTTTAGGCCCTATCTGGATCAGTTTGTGGTGGTCTTCATTGATGATATTTTGGTGTATTCACGTAATGAAGAGGAGCATGACAAGCATTTGATGATTGTATTGCAGATCTTGAGAGAGAAGCAATTGTATGCTAAGCTGTCGAAGTGTGAGTTTTGGCTTGACCAAGTTACTTTTCTCGGTCATATAGTTTCAGCAGATGGTATAAGAGTTGATTCAAGTAAAGTTGAAGCTATTTTGAATTGGAGTCCACCAAAGTCTGTGACTGAAGTTAGAAGTTTTCTGGGCTTGGCAGGCTATTATCAAAGGTTTGTGAAAGGTTTTTCTTTGATAGCTACTCCACTCACCAAATTGCTTCGGAAGGGACCTAGATTTATGTGGACAGATCAGTGTCAAGCTAGCTTTGAGCAGTTGAAAGAAATGTTGACTCAAGCTCCTGTTCTTACTTTACCCGTGGAAGATAAACCATATGTAATTTACAGTGATGCTTCACATAATGGTTTAGGATGTGTGTTGATGCAAGAGGGTAAAGTCATAGCTTATGCTTCTCGGCAGTTGAAGCCGCATGAGCTCAATTATCCGACTCATGATTTGGAGTTGGCAGCTATAGTGTTTGCTTTGAAAATTTGGTGACACTACTTATATGGGGAGAAATGTTTTATTTATACGGATCATAAAAGTTTGAAGTATTTGGGTGTTCAGAGGGAGCTAAATCTTCGGCAAAGGCGATGGTTAGAGCTGATCAAAGACTATGACTGTTTGATTGATTATCATCCTGGTAAGGCAAATGTTGTTGCTGATGCTTTGAGTCAGAAGTCTTTAGCAGGTTTGACTGTGTATTCACTCTCGTTGCTTGTTGAGTTGAGAGCGGTACATGCTAGTTTTGAAGTATGTGATGATGGTGCATTGTTGGCTCAGTTATAGTTGAGACCAGTATTATTGGATCAGATTAAAGAGGCTCAATTGGCTGATGAGAAAATTCAGAAGATTGTATCAGATTGCCAAAATGGGGAGAGCCAAGATTTCTAGGTGAAAAGTGATGGTAGCCTTTGGTTCAAGGATAGGTTGTGTGTTCCTGATGATGTTAGTTTGAGGAAGATTATTTTAGAGGAAGCACACCAATCAGTTTTTGCTATGCACCCTGGGAGTACTAAGATGTACCATGATTTGAAACAACATTATTGGTGGTCAGGTATGAAGAAAGACATAGCAGAATTTGTATCTAAGTGTCTCACTTGTCAGAGGGTGAAAGCTAAACATCAAGTTCCAACAGGGTTGCTTCAACCTTTAGCAGTGATCAGGAGATCATAATATAAATATTTTTAAAAAATAATAAGTGATAATTATTTTAATTATTATAATTAATTAATTATTAATTATTTTTAAAATGAATGATTTATATTCATTTTAAAATCAATGATTTGCATGAACGAGAAAAACTCATTCATACAAATAAAACAGCAAATTGTTTTATTTAGTTTTTAGTTAATAGCTTTTTACTATTTTCATTCCATTTTGTATGTATAAATAATTGTAATATCAATCATTAAAAGGGGGAGAAGAATTTAGAGAAGTTTTAATATAAATTTTCCTTTTCTTATATTTCTCTCAATTATTATTAGTATCTGTTTGAGAGTTGTCAAGTTTTTTTATTACTTCCATACGGATCAAGTTGGTATCAGAGCAAAATCGATCCTACCTGTATATGGTTAAGATAAGAACTGTTTACGAGGAGACAGGAGAACCATTTGCAGTCCTTAACGTTCACCGAAGACCCTCAAGAAGAACCAGAAGTGTTGACTATGTTATAATGGAAACAGATTCTAACGTCGCCGAATTAGCTAAACAAATTGCTAGTCTGTCAGAGCAGATGGCAAAAGTTATGGCTTGGATGGAGGATCAATCTCATGATGATTCCGATAAAAATTCTATAGAGACCATTAAAAGTCCTAGTACTTCTTCTAAAAAGAAGAAAAAAGATCAGCCTACTCAAGAAGGAGATGAGGAGAGGCAGCCAAGACCTTTTAAGGTGGAGGCTAAAATTGATATCCCATCATATGACGGCTTGATTGATGCCGAGAAATTAGATTCTTGGATTAATCAATTAGAGACCTACTTTACCTTATATAGGTATAGTAGTGAAGATAAAGTCTCATTTGCAAGACTAAAAATGACAAGCCATGCATTGGCTTGGTGGAATTCTTATTTACAGACCCATGAGGATGAAGAAATAAGCTGGGATAATTTTCTAGAGCTTATCCGAAAAGAATTTTATCCTATGGGTTACCTCGAAGAACGATGGAGAAGGTGGCACAACCTACGTCAAAAGCGAGACCAATCGGTGCAAGAATATACAACTGAATTCAGACGTCTAGCTGTGACGTTAGGTATTTCTATGAATTCTCCTGAGATATTTATGAAATATACCTCAGGATTATCACCACGTATTAGCACTGAAATGTCACTTTATCAGCCAAATAATATTTCAAGTGCAAGTACCATAGCAATGACCATTGAGAAGAAAAATGGTCGTGGTGAAAAATCTTTTGATGGGCCAGGGTCAAGCTCATCAAAGAATAAAAAGGTAAAAAAAAATACTTTGACCTCATCATCAACACCAAATGCTACACGATATTGTGAGCATTGTAAAATTGAAGGTCATGTAAAAGAAAAATGTTGGAAGTTACATCCAGAGTTAAACCCAAGACAAAGACCAAAGGGTAAGACTGTAGCAACAACAACTAATGACAAAGATCACGTCATAGTTGATAATATTGAAAGGGCAGATCCAAGCTTATCTCTAATGGCTAGACCGAAGGAGATAGTTTTGGAGACAGTGCCTAGACCCGAGGAACGAGAAGAGTTATTTGTTATAAAAATTCAAGTGAAACAAGAGGTAATTAGTGCCATTGTAGATACAGGAAGCCAAAGAAATCTTATTTCTGAACAATTAGTACAGAAGTTGAGTTTGTCAACGACTCCTCACCCAAAACCATATCCATTGGGGTGGATTCATAAAGATGTGGGGCTTCAAGTTAATTGACAATGCACCTTTCATTTTGCTGTCACCAGTCAATTTATTGATGAAGTAACTTGTGACGTTGTTCCTCTTGATATATGTCAAGTGATTCTTGGGAATCCTTATTTATGGGATCGCGATGCAATTTATTATCGTCGAGCTCAAAGATTCCAGTTCACTAAAGAAGGCATAAATTATATCTTTTCTTGTGAAAAGACAAAGAATACTACTGAACTAATCACTGCATGTCAGGCTAAGCGGATGATTAATGCATCAAAAAGGTTTGTATTATTATTTGTACGACCTTCAAAAGATGAGGAATGTGTGGGAGCAAATAAAATACTCCAGGTAGATTTTTTTAACCCAACACATGTGGCCATTTCCAAACCATCTCAAGTGAAGGAGATGAATGTTTTAAAGAAATTATGTGAAGAATATGTAGACTTATTTTATGAAGAAAGAGGTTTACCACCAAAGCGAGAAGTGGAACATGAGATTCAACTTATCTCAGACTCCTCACTTCCAAATTTAAGCATGTACCGTTATTCCGTACTGGAGAACGAGGAAATAAAGAAGCAAGTGACTGAGTTACTTGAAAGTGGTGTTATAAAACCAAGTAATTCACCTTGTGGTTCACCAGTTGTTCTTGTTCCTAAGAAAGACGGTGGATGGCATATGTGCATTGATTATCGTGCTCTAAATAAGATCACAATAAAGAATCGATATCCTCTTCCCAGAATAGAGGATCTTTTAGATCAGTTAAAGCATGCCCATTATTTCACAAAGCTAGATTTAAAATCTGGTTACCATCAAGTGCGAATCCATGAAGAAGATTCTTGGAAGACAGCTTTCAAGACAAGGCAGGGTTTATTCGAGTGGTTAGTAATGCCATTTGGACTTTGTAATGCACCTGCTACATTTATGCGATTAATGAATGATGTCCTACGGCCTTTCATTGATCAATTTGTCATTGTTTATCTTGATGACATTCTTATTTATAGTCGTACTATGGAGGAGCACCTTGACCATTTAAGGAAGGTATTTGAGTTATTACAAAAATATCAACTCTGCCTTAATAAAAAAAGTGCGAGTTTGGTAAAAAATCACTCTTATATCTTGGTTTTATTGTGGGTAATGGAGAATTACAAATTGATCCAACTAAGTTGAAAGTCATTCGAGAATGGCCTCGACCAACAAATGTCACTGAAGTTCGTAGTTTTATGGGAGCTTGCCAATATGTTAGAAAATTTATTCAAAATTTTTCTATGATAGCTGCTTCCTTACATGAACTTACAAAGGCAAATCATCACTTTGAATGGACAAAGAAACATGAGGACACATTTCTTCTTTTGAAAAGGAAGATAAGCGAGGCGCCTGTTTTAGCCTTGCCAAATTTGCAAAAGCCTTTTGAACTCGAGGCTGATGCATCCGGGTATGCAATGGGTGCTGTATTAATGCAAGAAGGTAGACCTGTTGCTTATTACTCCGAGTTATTTCAAGGTTCTCAAAAGAACTATCCAACTTATGATAAAGAGTTACTTGCTCTTCATCAAGCTGTAAAACATTGGAGTGTGTATCTTTTGGGCAAAGAAACTGTAGTTTACACAGACCACCGACCCCTTCAATACCTTCAAACACAATCTAAACTACAACAAGCACGACATATGAAATGGATGACCTATCTTCAACAATATAACTTGGTCATCAAGTATAAAAAAGGAGTTCAAAATAAATTAGCCGATATGCTATCTCGGCCACCAATAAAAACACTTTGTTTATCTGCGGTTATGGAAATCCAACCGAGTATACATGAAGAATATATTGACATGTATATTCAAGATCCAGATTTTGGGGATTTATTGATTGTAGCAAAAGCAGATAAATTATTAGAGTATACATTACGAGATGGATTACTCTATAAAGGGTCACAACTATGTGTACCGAAAGAAGCAGATCATATTAAATGGATACGAGAGGCTCACACTTCAAAGGTAGCAGGACACTTTGGAGTAAACAAGACTGTACAAAATCTTCAGCGCTACGTCTATTGGCCTCGAATGCAACAAGATGTGGCACAATTTGTTAAAGGATGTGTGTTATGTAGCACTTCAAAGCCATCAAATAGAAAGATTGGGCTTTACATACCTTTACCAGTTCCAAGTAGACCATGGGAGAGCATCTCTATGGATTTTATGGGAGGTCTACCAACTACTAAATGAGGACATGACTACCTATTTGTAGTTGTTGATAGATTTTCTAAAATGATTATATTAATGCCTTGCAAGAAGACCATCACTGGAGAAGAAACAGCAAAACTTTTCTTTAGACATGTTTGGACTCATTTTGGTTTACCAAACTCTATAGTCTCAGATCGTGATAGGCGTATTCTTGGAAACTTCTGGAAATCATTATGGTCTATGATGGATACTAAGTTAAATAGAAGTACAGCATTTCATCCTCAAACTGATGGCCAGACTGAAGTTGTCAATAGAACAATGGTACATCTTCTTAGAGGATATAATACTCGACACCCTAAAACTTGAGATGAGAGTTTGCCATATTTGCAATTTGCTTTTAATCGAGCTATTCATAGCTCCACTAACAAATCACCATTTGAAGTTTGTCTTGGATATCTTCCACAAAGTCCATTTGACATCGAATTCACATTTGAATCAACGTCAAAAGGAGAAAAAGATAAGTCAGGTACCGAGAAGGCCCAGAAATTCCTGGAATGTATCCGAAAGGTTCATAGTGAAGTTGAGAATCAATTACAAAAAGCTCAACAAAAATATAAGGCTAGACATGATCGACATAGAGTGGAAGAAAAATTCGAAGTTGGAGATCTAGTTTGGCTACACTTGGGAAAAGAGAGACTAAAAGGAGAAGGCAAGAAGCTTAAGCCTATCCGTTATGGTCCTTTTAAAATCATCAAGAAGATTGGTGATAATGCATGTCAACTTGAGTTGCCTGCTTACATGGAAATGTATTCTGTGGTCAACGTCGAAAATTTGAAACCATTTGAACCATCAATGTTAGATGATGAACTTGGAGAAGTTATACCTTCAGTGGAAGATTTACAAATTAATAATGAGATTCCATTATTAGAAGATACTATCCTTGAAAGGAAAGTAACAGAAACACGCAGAGGAACGCGAGAAGCATTTCGTGTTGGAAAGAAAGGACAAAAGCCTAGTGCCGCAAAGTGGTTCACTAGAGAAAAAGGAGAATCAATATTTCCCCATTTAGAATTTTGAGATCCATCAGGAGCTGGATTTCTATAAAAGGGGAGTAATGATCAGGAGATCATAATATAAATATTTTTAAAAAATAATAAGTGATAATTATTTTAATTATTATAATTAATTAATTATTAATTATTTTTAAAATGAATGATTTATATTCATTTTAAAATCAATGATTTGCATGAACGAGAAAAACTCATTCATACAAATAAAACAGGAAATTGTTTTATTTAGTTTTTAGTTAATAGCTTTTTACTATTTTCATTCCATTTTGTATGTATAAATAATTGTAATATCAATCATTAAAAAGGGGAGAAGAATTTAGAGAAGTTTTAATATAAATTTTCCTTTTCTTATATTTCTCTCAATTATTATTAGTATCTGTTTGAGAGTTGTCAAGTTTTTTTATTACTTCCATACGGATCAAGCAGTGCCTGAAAGGAAATGGGAAAGAGTAACAATGGATTTTGTATCTGGGTTGCCATTGACTCAGAAGAAGTATGATGCTATTTGGGTGATTGTTGATCGGTTGACAAAGACAGCTCATTTTCTTCCAGTTAGAATGGATTATTCTCTTGAAAGACTGGCTGAGCTGTATATCAGTGAAATAATGAAGTTGCATGGAGTCCCAATTTCTTTAGTGTCTGATCGAGATCCCCGGTTCACTTCAAGATTTTGGAAGAGTTTACATGGTGCATTGGGTTCTCAATTGCACTTTAGCACTGCTTTTCATCCGCATACAGATGGGCAATCAGAAAGAGTGATACAGATCATTGAGGATATGTTGAGAAGCTGTGTCATTGACTTCTCAGGAAGTTGGGACATATTTTTGCCACTTGTGGAATTTGCTTATAACAACAGTCATCAATCCAGTATTGGTATGGCACCATTTGAGGCATTGTATGGTAGAAGATGTAGGACGCCTTTATGTTGGAATGAAACTGGAGAGGGCAAGTTAATTGGTCCTGATTTGGTTAAAGAAACTGAAGAGAAAGTGAAGATAATTAGGGATCGGTTGAAAGCAGCTTCAGACCGACAGAAATCTTATTCAGATTTGAAGAGGAGAGACATAGAGTTTGATGTTGGAGATAAAGTATTTTTAAAAGTGTCTCCTTGGAAAAAAGATTTTAAGATTTGGTCGAAGAGGAAAGCTAAGTCCTCGTTTTATTGGTCCGTATGAGATATTAGAAAGAATTGGACCAGTTGCTTATCGTCTTGCTTTGCTGCCTGAGTTGGATAGAATCCATAATGTCTTCCATGTTTCTATGTTGCGGGGGTACAGATCAAATCCATCTCATGTTTTGCCAGTTGAATCTATTGAGGTGAAATTGGATCTGACATTTGAAGAAGAACCAGTTGCTATTTTGGCACATGAAATGAAAGAGTTGAGAAATAAGAAAGTGCCACCGGTAAAGGTTCTTTGGAAGAATCATGGTAGAGAAGAGGCAACTTGGGAGAGTGAGCAAGCAATGCAAGATCAATATCCTCAACTGTTTCGGACTTGATATCAGGTAATTTCGAGGACGAAATTTCTTTTTAGAGGGGGAGAATTGTAATATCCCAAAGTGTGCCCTAGAAGTTTTGATATAATTGTTGTTTTATTTGGATTTAATGTCTATGTTAGATTGAGAAGAGAAAGGAAGTGAAGAGAGAGTGTATATGTTGTATATATGGAAATATATACAACATATATACAAGTCAATATGGGAAAGTCAAGAGAAGAAATTTTGTTATTTTTATTTTTAATTAAGTAATTGAAAAGGAATTAAATAAGTGGAAGAGGAAATAATTGAATATTATATTATTAAATACTTGGTGGAGATTTAATTGAAGAACAAATATTTGACTTTGCTTCATTTGTCTTCTTCATTTTCTTCTTTTCCATTTGGGTGGCCGGCTATCAAAGACAAAAGAAAGCAAGAGAGGGTTTTTGATTTCTAAGAGCAAATTGAAGGAAGATTCAAGAGATTAAGTTGGAATTTTGTGAAGTTTCATCAACTTTGGTAAGTTTTCTCTTGATTTCTTTTGTTTTAGTTGAAGTTGTGATTGAGTTTGTGAGTTGAGATTGTGGTTGATATGTGTTTGTTTGATTGTGGTGTGTTTAAGGGTCTTGGTTCAATTGATTTTGGATTTTTGGGGTTGGATTGAAGGAAAGAATAAGTTTGTTGGAAGAGAAAGTGTTGTGGTTGTGTTTTGAATTTGTGGTGATGATTATGATGATTCAAATGAAATAAGTGGGGCATGTTGGCCTAGATGATGATATTCAATGCATTTAATTAAGTATACTCTATTGATGAGATGAGGAGCCATGGTTATTAGCTATAATGATAATGATGCAAATGAGATGATTGAGGCATGGTTGCCTAAGTGATGATGAGAAATTGAGAATAAAATTGGTAATGAAATAATGAATGAATTGTGTGTCTAATGTGTTATTCCATTTTCAGAGTTTTGTTGTTGGTGGCATGCCTATAGTAACAATCTCTTGAAGTTAGGTTGGGCTTGATCCTTGAAGCCAAGTTGGGTTGAAGTTTAGCATGCTTAACTCCCCTTGAAGCTTGGTTGGGTCTAGTCCTTGAAGCCTAATTGAGATGTTACAACCCTTGAAGCTAGGTTGGGTTTGGTTCTTGAAGCCAAGTTGGGTTGATACTTAGCATGCTTTGTTCCCCTTGAAGCTTGGTTGAACCTAAATCCTTGAAGCCTAGTTGGGATAATGATAATGATAAATGTGATAATTAAACCAAAACATTAACTCTGAAAGTTGAATGGCATATTAGTGTCTTTGGGCCCATGTTTGTCTTTTTTTTCAATGTGATTCTTGAATGGTTAAACCAATGAATAATGAGATTCATGTTTGTGAGATATAATGTTGTGAGATGATTATCATACATAAGTATCTTACTGAAAATGAATATGGCATGGGAAGCTATGTTGAGCAATGAAACCATGAAGATACAACATGAATGTTTTGATATGATATTGAACAATGTAAAGTTTTAAAATATAATATTCCTTTGTATAGTGTATGAAAATTGATTGTGTGACATTGGCATTGCATTGAAGCATAGTATTATTGTAGTTTGTACTACTAAGCCGTTGGCTTAGCGCGAGTGTGATTCGTCGAGCAGGTGACAGGGAAGAACCGGAAAGTTCCTCTAGGCCGAGTAGAGTCTAGATTTTGAGGTGTTGATAGTGGAGCTTAAAGATCAAAGACATACTGCCAAACATGTATATATTTTATGTTTTGTAAAACTTGAGTTTTGATGTATATGTATTTGTAAATATTTGTTATATTTTCCGCTACGTCTTGAATAAACATTTTATCTATTGTGTTTTATAATATAACTTAAATGTTTTAAATTTGTCCATATTATTGTAAAAGAAGTGTGTCGTTTGTTTAGTAAACCGTGGCATTCCTATATTCAGTATACGTATATTACGATCGTAATAGCATGCTGTGTACGTATACGGGGTATAAGAGTGTTACAGTATTAGTATATATTAGTATATATATTAGTATATATTAGTATATATATTAGTATATATATATAAGTATATATTAGTATATATTAGTATATATACAAGTATATACAAGTATATATTAGTATTTATATTAGTATATATACAGGTATATATATTAGTATATATTAGTATATATATAAGTATATATTAGTATATATAGAAGTATATAGAAGTATATATTAGTATATGTATATATTAGTATATACAAGTATATATATTAGTATATATACAAGTATATACAAGTATATATTAGTATATATATTAGTATATATTAGTATATATACAAGTATATATTAGTATATATATTAGTATATATATTAGTATATATTAGAATATATTAGTATATATATTAGTATATATTAGAATATATTAGTATATATATTAGTATATATTAGCATATATATTAGTATATATTAGTATATATAAGTATAATGGTTATATTAGTATATATATTAGTATATATATTAGTATATATTAGTATATACAAGTATATATATTAGTATATATTAGAATATATAAGTATAATGGTTATATTAGTATATATATTAGTATATATTAGTATATATTAATATATATATTAGTATATATAAGTATAATGGTTATATTAAGTTTATATTAGTATATATTAGTATATATAAGTATATATACTAGTATGTATTAGTATATATTAGTATATACAAGTATATATATTAGTATATACAAGTATATATTAGTATATACAAATATATATATTAGTATATACAAGTATTTATTAGTATATATATTAGTATATATACAACTATATATTAGTATATATTAGTATATATATTAGTAAATATTAGTATATATATTAGTATATATACAAGTATATATTAGTATATATTAGTATATACAAGTATATATATTAGTATATATACAAGTATATATTAGTATATATTAGTATATATACAAGTATATATTAGTATATATATTAGTATATAAAAGTATATACAAGTATATATTAGTATATATAAGTATATATTAGTATATATATAAGTATATATTAGTATATATAAGTATAATGGTTATATTAAGTTTATATTAGTATATATAAGTATATATACTAGTATGTATTAGTATATATTAGTATATACAAGTATATATATTAGTATATACAAGTATATATTAGTATATACAAATATATATATTAGTATATACAAGTATATATTAGTATATATATTAGTATATATACAACTATATATTAGTATATATATTAGTATATATTAGTATATATATTAGTAAATGTAACACCCCTACATTCAATACATGCACACTACAAACACCACAATGTAGTATACATGCACTAAACATAGAGATGCTACGGATTTTCTTAACATTTAAAACATTTTAAACCATACCATAATCTTTCAATTGTATACATTATAGAAAGATAAGTAGTTAACTTGTAATACAAAACTAAATAGATATATATAAAGATACATTTAGTTGTTACGCAGCGGAATTTATCAAATATTTACATATATGAAAACATTTAATTTCATATTTACAAATATACACATATGTACATTTAAAATCATTACTTTACAAAATATAAAAGAGTTATACATGATTGGCAAGTCTCCTCTGATCTTTAAGTTCCCAAAATCAACTCTTCACTGTCTACTCTCACTCGGTCTCGAAGAGTTCTCGGGTTCAACCCTATTACCTGCGCGATCAAACACTATCGCGCTAAGCCAACGGCTTAGTAAGACAAAAATGTGCTAGTGTTATGCTTTAGTGCAATGCAATGCCAATTCTCAATCCATATTATACATGTAACATCATATATGCAAGGCTACAACATACCTTTACATTTCATATGCCTCATTAGTTATTCATTTAACCATTCATGAACAACATTAAACAAATCATGACTCACATTAAACAAAGACAAGCATTGGGCCCAAGACACACTAATATGCCATTCAATTTTCAGAGTTAATGTTTTGGTTTTGTTATCACATTTATCAATATCATATACCCAACTAGGCTTCAAGGATTAGGTTCAACCAAGCTTCAAGGGGAGCAAAGCATGCTAAGCATCAACCCAACTTGGCTTCAAGAACCAACCCAACCTAGCTTCAAGGGTGGTAACATCTCAATTAGGCTTCAAGGATTCAATCCAACCTAACTTCAAGAGATTGTTACACTTATTAGGCATGCCACCAACAACAAACTCTGAAAATGGAATAACACATTAGCCACACAATTCATTTATTATTCAATTATCATTTCCATTTCCAATTCTCATCAACATTTAGGCAAACATGCCTTCTTTCTTTCAATTGCATCATCATAGCCAATCACAATGGCTTTGCATCATATCATTTCTTATTTGAATCATCATAACATCTTTGATATAACATTTCAATATACATTACTCATGAAACACATTACCATTTACATTGCATAACATAATATTGTTCAATCTCAACAATGCAATTAGGGCAAAGAACAATTTATATCATTTATAGCTTTATGATCTTCCACATCCATTTGATTAGGGCTTTCCATGCTTTAAGTATATTTAAAGTGTTTATGTTTAGGTTTAGGGACCAACCCACCTTTGAAGAACCAAAACAATACAATTAGAACAAAGAAATAAAACCCTAACCAACACATTTGAGGGACACGGGCAGCACCCTTGAGGGACACGGCCAAGCTTGTGGCCGTGTCACTCAAACCAATTGGACAGTAAGCAACACGGGCAAGGGACACGACCAAGCTTGTGGCCGTGTCTCCCAACACCAACATCCAGTAGTGAACACAGGCAATAGACACGGCCGTGTCTCCCAAAAATCCTTCCAACACGCCCAAGTTTTCTTGGCTTGGCCGTGTCTCTCCTTGCTTTTGGCCGTGTCATTTGAAAACCAAACCCTAAATGTGTCCAACAATCTTCTAAATGTATTTTAACACATCATGCACAACACAAATTCATTCAAATGGGTATACTCAACAACATAAACACATATCTTACACAATCATCACAATAATCACTTTAATAACACATTAACATCACAATTAAACACAACCACTTCAAAACCCTAAAACCAACATCCTTCTCCATCTTCCAAAATCAACATCCTTCACTTCCAACACAACACCTATGTAACCTTTTAACTTAAAATCACTTTAACACTTGAAAACACATCATAAACACATCTCATCATCAAATCCTACAAACCTTAATTCACTTCAAACACCCCTTCAAAAGAAAAGAAGAAATCAAGGAAAAGATCTTACCTCAAATGAAGAAATTTCACAAATCTTTAACCAAATCCTTTGATTGCTTCTTCAATTTGCTTCTAGCATCAAGAACACCTCTCTTTCCTTTTGGTTTTTGGAGAGCCGGCCACTTCTTGAAAGAAAGAAGGAAATGATGAAGACACAAAGTCAAATTTTGCTTTTAATCTCCACCAAGTTATCTTATCCAAGCAATTACCAAAATGCCCTCAATCATATAACTAACTTTTTGTCTCATATAAGCCCTTATATGTAATTGCACATTCCACATAAAATATCCTCTTATATTGACTCTATATTTGACCAATTTATATGTTATATATATCATCATATACACAACATATACCATTCTCTCTAAACCCTAATTCTTTTCCCCAAAACACATATACACAAGCATTTACTTTCCAATATCTTTTCTCTTGCAATTTAACACATATATATTCAATCTAATATATCACTACAACAAAAAAACAACAACATCAACAACATAATCAAAACTTCTAGAGCATATATGAGGACATTACAATTCTCCCCCTCTAAAAAGAAAATTTCGTCCTCGAAATTACCTGAAATTAACTCTGAAACAACAGAGGATATTGCTCTCGCATCGTTTGCTCACTTTCCCAAGTTGCTTCTTCTTTCCCATGATTCTTCCAAAGAATCTTCACCAATGGTACTCTCTTGTTTCTCAGCTCTTTCACATCATGTGCCAAGATAGCAACTGGTTCCTCTTCAAAAGTCAAAACTGGGCTCACTTCGATAGATTCAATTGGCAACACATGAGATGGATCCGATCTGTACCTCCTCAACATAGAAACATGAAATACATTATGAATACGATCCAACTCAGGTGGCAAAGCAAGCCGATAAGCCACTGGCCCAACTCTTTCCAAAACTTCATACGGTCCAATGAAACGAGGACTCAATTTCCCTTTCCGACCGAACCTCAAAATCTTCTTCCAAGGAGACACTTTCAGAAATACCTTATCTCCAACATCAAACTCTATATCTCTCCTTTTCAGATCTGCATAAGACTTCTGTCGGTCTGAAGCTGCTTTTAACCTGCCTCGAATCAACTTTACTTTTTCTTCAGTTTCTTGAATCAAATCAGGAGCAACCAACTTATTATCTCCAAGCTCATTCCAACATAGAGGTGTCCTACACCGTCTGCCATACAATGCTTCAAACGGTGCCATACCAATGCTGGATTGGTGACTGTTGTTGTAAGCAAACTCCACAAGAGGTAAAAACCTATCCCAACTTCCAGAGAAATCGATGACACAGCTTCTCAACATGTCTTCAATAATCTGTATCACCCTCTCTGACTGTCCATCCGACTGTGGATGAAAAGCAGTACTGAAGTGTAATCGAGAACCCAAAGCACTATGCAAACTCTTCCAAAATCTTGAAGTAAACCTGGGATCTCGATCAGACACTAAAGAAGTTGGAACACCATGCAACTTCACAATCTCATGGATATACAACTCAGCCAATCTCTCCAAAGAGTAATCCATCCAAACCGGAAGGAAATGAGCTGTCTTAGTCAATCTATCCACAATCACCCATATAGCATCATGCTTCTTTTGTGTCAATGGCAAACCCGACACAAAATCCATCGTCACTCTATCCCACTTCCATTCTGGTACTGATAATGGTTGAAGCAATCCAGTTGGAACTTGATGCTCTGCTTTAACCTTCTGACAGGTGAGACATTTCGACACAAAATCTTCAATATCTCTCTTCAAACCAATCCACCAGTAATGCTGTCTCAAATCATGATACATCTTTGTATTACCCGGATGCATAGCAAACACTGACTGATGTGCTTCTTCTAAAATGACTCTTTTCAAATTAGCATCATCGGGTACACACAATCGGTTCTTAAACCAGAGACTCCCATCACCTTTCACAACAAAATCTCTAGTCTTCCCATTCTTCCAATCTGAAATAATCTTTTGAATCTTCATATCAGTCAACTGAACCTCTTTGATCTGATCCAATAAAATTGGTTTCAAATGCAATTGTGTCAACAATGCACCATCATCACAAGGTACAAAACTGGCATGCAAAGCTCTCAACTCAACAAGCAACGAGAGCGAGTAAACAGTTAAACCAACTAAAGACTTTCGACTCAAGGCATCAGCAACAACATTTGCTTTACCTGGATGATAATCAATTAAACAGTCGTAGTCTTTAATCAATTCCAACCATCTCCTCTGTCAAAGATTGAGCTCTTTTTGAACACCCAAATATTTCAAACTTTTGTGATCAGTGTAGATAAAACATTTCTCCCCAAACAGATAGTGTCGCCAAATCTTCAATGCAAACACAATGGCTGCTAGCTCCAAATCATGGGTCGGATAGTTAAGCTCATGCGGTTTCAACTGTCGAGATGCATAAGCTATAACTTTACCTTCCTGCATCAGCACACACCCCAAACCACTATGTGAAGCATCACTGTAAATCACATATGGTTTGCCTTCTACAGGTAAAGTAAGAACAGGCGCTTGAGTCAACATTTCTCTCAACTGCTCAAAACTAGCCTGACACTGATCTGTCCACAGAAATCTAACTCCCTTTCGAAGTAATCTGGTGAGTGGAGTAGCTATCAAAGAAAATCCTTTCACAAACCGTCGGTAATAGCCTGCCAAACCCAGAAAACTTCTAACTTCAGTCACAGACTTAGGTGGACTCCAATTCAATATAGCTTCAACTTTTCTCAGATCAACTCTAATGCCTTCTGCTGAAACAATATGTCCGAGAAAAGCTACCTGGTCCAACCAAAACTCACACTTCGACAGTTTAGCAAACAACTGCTTCTCTCTCAAAATCTGCAAAACAATCCGCAGATGCATATCATGTTCCTCTTCATTCCGCGAATACACCAGAATGTCATCGATGAAGACCACTACAAACTGATCCAGATAGGGTCTGAACACCCTATTCATCAAATCCATAAAAACTGCAGGTGCATTCCTTAGACCAAAAGGCATAACTAGAAATTCATAATGCCCATACCTGGTCCGAAAGGCGGTCTTGGAAATGTCTTCAGCTTTAACTCTCAATTGATGGTACCCAGATCTCAAATCAATTTTAGAAAACACAGCTGCACCCTTCAATTGATCAAAGAGATCATCGATTCTAGGCAAAGGATATTTATTTTTAATAGTCACCTTGTTCAATTGCCTATAATCGATACACAACCTCATAGTACCATCTTTCTTTTTCACAAATAGCACAGGAGCTCCCCAAGGAGAAACACTGGGGCGAATAAATCCTTTATCCAACAACTCCTGCAATTGCACTTTCAACTCCCTCAATTCTGCTGGTGCCATTCTATAAGGAGTAATAGAGATAGGAGCGGTACCAGGCAATAATTCAATACCAAACTCCACCTCTCTCTCAGGAGGCAATCCTGGTAAGTCTTCTGGAAACACATCTGAAAACTCTGCAACTGTGGCAATGCTATCAATAGGAGAACCTCTTACTCTAGTATCTACCACATGAGCAAGACAGGCTTCACATCCCTTTCTAATTAACCTCCTGGCTGCAACAGCTGAAACAAATAAGGAGGCTAGCTGTTCCTGCTCATTAGATACTATCACCTCTCTACCATCAACAGTTCTCAAAGAAACAATTTTCCTTTTACAGTCTACCACAGCTCCATGTCTAGATAGCCAGTCCATACCTAGAATCACATCATATTCCTTAAATGGCATCTCAATCAAATCTCCAAGAAACTCCTCACCTTGCACCCTCACAACACTATCTCGGTGCACCTTGCTCACAATTACACTATGCCCTAAAGGATTTGTCACCAACACATCAAATCCTAGGGACTCAGCATGCATATCAGATACAGGCAAAATAGATGCACTAATATAAGAATGTGTGGAACCCGGATCAATCAAAGCAAGTACTGAAGTATCAAATAAAGAAAAAGTACCAGCTATGACTGCCGATGCATCTGGCTGTCTCTGGATAACATACATCCTCTGGGAAGATCCAACCTCCTCTGGTCTACTCTCCCTGGATGTAGCACCTCCTCTAGCACTGAACCCAGATCTGCCTCTTCGGCTGTTACCTCTGCCTGTTCGACCTCCCCTCACACTAGGTCGAGAAGCTGCAGTATCAACTGACATCTGTTCTTGCCTCTCAGGACAATCTCTAACAAAGTGATCAGGCGATCCACATCTGAAACAAACCCCTGCTACACCAGTCTTCCAGCAAGGACCACCATGTGGCCTACCACAATGGATACAAACGGGTAAGGTGGATCTCTGAATCATAGGGGTCGGAGCACTTGCCACTGAAGCTACAGGTCTAAATCTCTGCCTCTGTAACTACACTGACCTACCAGCTGACCTCTGACTCCTACTAACTCTAGGAACAAAGCTTCCTTTACCTCTCTTAACAGAAGAAGACCCTGCCTCAAACTGGGGCCTCCTAACCCTAACCTCTTCCTCTGAAGCAGCTGCAATAACTTGAGCTCGCTCTACACTTCGAGCTGCTGCCACAAGCTGAGAAAAATCATGATATCTAGATCCAGCCACTAAGTACATGATAGAGGGCCTCAATCCTTCCTGAAACCTCCGGCATCTATCTATCTCATCAGCTATAATGCCACCAGCATAATGGCTCAATCTAATAAACTCAACCTCATATTCAGTTACAGTCTTGTTATCTTGCTTCAAGCTCAAGAACTCCATCTTCTTCATGTCCTTATACTCCCTAGGAGTATACTTCAGTTCAAACTCTCTCAAGAAATCAGCATATGACAAAGTTGGTGGATCTTCCATAGAATGGGGCACTGTCCTCCACCAGTCATATGCATCCTTCTGTAGCAAAGATCTTGCATAATCAAACTTTTCCTCTGAGGTGGCTTGCAACTGAATAAAGATCCTCTGTACTTTGTCAAGCCACTGTTCTGCTACAGCTGGATCAATAGTACCAAGGAAATCCTCCGCTCCATACTTCCTTAGTTTGTCATAGTGCCTCACTGGCACCACAGGCTGAGGGGGTGGTGGCACTGGTTGCACTGGTGCTTGCCTCAATGCTTCTACCACATGCCTAACCCAAGCTGGCGGAACCTCCTCCCCAGCTGGTCTCCCCGACACCGAAGCAGGTGCTTCCCCAGCACTAACAACCCTAACTCCATCATCAGGGACAATACTCTCAGCACTACCCTCAACTGACTGGCGTGAGTGAGAATCCATCACAACCTAACACTGCAAACACAGTAGAATACTTCTTATTAAAGATCAGAGATTGCCAATCCCAAACATATATGTTATTCAAAAACCATTTTTTTAAAAATCAAAATAGTCTTTTTCTTACATTTTACCTAGGTTGAGAATCTCAAACCTAGGCTCTGATACCAAAACAATTGTAACACCCCTACATTCAATACATGCACACTACAAACACCACAATGTAGTATACATGCACTAAACATAGAGATGCTACGGATTTTCTTAACATTTAAAACATTTTAAACCATACCATAATCTTTCAATTGTATACATTATAGAAAGATAAGTAGTTAACTTGTAATACAAAACTAAATAGATATATATAAAGATACATTTAGTTGTTACGCAGCGGAATTTATCAAATATTTACATATATGAAAACATTTAATTTCATATTTACAAATATACACATATGTACATTTAAAATCATTACTTTACAAAATATAAAAGAGTTATACATGATTGGCAAGTCTCCTCTGATCTTTAAGTTCCCAAAATCAACTCTTCACTGTCTACTCTCACTCGGTCTCGAAGAGTTCTCGGGTTCAACCCTATTACCTGCGCGATCAAACACTATCTCGCTAAGCCAACGGCTTAGTAAGACAAAAATGTGCTAGTGTTATTCTTTAGTGCAATGCAATGCCAATTCTCAATCCATATTATACATGTAACATCATATATGCAAGGCTACAACATACCTTTACATTTCATATGCCTCATTAGTTATTCATTTAACCATTCATGAACAACATTAAACAAATCATGACTCACATTAAACAAAGACAAGCATTGGGCCCAAGACACACTAATATGCCATTCAATTTTCAGAGTTAATGTTTTGGTTTTGTTATCACATTTATCAATATCATATACCCAACTAGGCTTCAAGGATTAGGTTCAACCAAGCTTCAAGGGGAGCAAAGCATGCTAAGCATCAACCCAACTTGGCTTCAAGAACCAACCCAACCTAGCTTCAAGGGTGGTAACATCTCAATTAGGCTTCAAGGATTCAATCCAACCTAACTTCAAGAGATTGTTACACTTATTAGGCATGCCACCAACAACAAACTCTGAAAATGGAATAACACATTAGCCACACAATTCATTTATTATTCAATTATCATTTCCATTTCCAATTCTCATCAACATTTAGGCAAACATGCCTTCTTTCTTTCAATTGCATCATCATAGCCAATCACAATGGCTTTGCATCATATCATTTCTTATTTGAATCATCATAACATCTTTGATATAACATTTCAATATACATTACTCATGAAACACATTACCATTTACATTGCATAACATAATATTGTTCAATCTCAACAATGCAATTAGGGCAAAGAACAATTTATATCATTTATAGCTTTATGATCTTCCACATCCATTTGATTAGGGCTTTCCATGCTTTAAGTATATTTAAAGTGTTTATGTTTAGGTTTAGGGACCAACCCACCTTTGAAGAACCAAAACAATACAATTAGAACAAAGAAATAAAACCCTAACCAACACATTTGAGGGACACGGGCAGCACCCTTGAGGGACACGGCCAAGCTTGTGGCCGTGTCACTCAAACCAATTGGACAGTAAGCAACACGGGCAAGGGACACGGCCAAGCTTGTGGCCGTGTCTCCCAACACCAACATCCAGTAGTGAACACAGGCAATAGACACGGCCGTGTCTCCCAAAAATCCTTCCAACACGCCCAAGTTTTCTTGGCTTGGCCGTGTCTCTCCTTGCTTTTGGCCGTGTCATTTGAAAACCAAACCCTAAATGTGTCCAACAATCTTCTAAATGTATTTTAACACATCATGCACAACACAAATTCATTCAAATGGGTATACTCAACAACATAAACACATATCTTACACAATCATCACAATAATCACTTTAATAACACATTAACATCACAATTAAACACAACCACTTCAAAACCCTAAAACCAACATCCTTCTCCATCTTCCAAAATCAACATCCTTCACTTCCAACACAACACCTATGTAACCTTTTAACTTAAAATCACTTTAACACTTGAAAACACATCATAAACACATCTCATCATCAAATCCTACAAACCTTAATTCACTTCAAACACCCCTTCAAAAGAAAAGAAGAAATCAAGGAAAAGATCTTACCTCAAATGAAGAAATTTCACAAATCTTTAACCAAATCCTTTGATTGCTTCTTCAATTTGCTTCTAGCATCAAGAACACCTCTCTTTCCTTTTGGTTTTTAGAGAGCCGACCACTTCTTGAAAGAAAGAAGGAAATGATGAAGACACAAAGTCAAATTTTGCTTTTAATCTCCACCAAGTGATCTTATCCAAGCAATTACCAAAATGCCCTCAATCATATAACTAACTTTTTGTCTCATATAAGCCCTTATATGTAATTGCACATTCCACATAAAATATCCTCTTATATTGACTCTATATTTGACCAATTTATATGTTATATATATCATCATATACACAACATATACCATTCTCTCTAAACCCTAATTCTTTTCCCCAAAACACATATACACAAGCATTTACTTTCTAATATCTTTTCTCTTGCAATTTAACACATATATATTCAATCCAATATATCACTACAACAACAACAACAACAACATCAACAACATAATCAAAACTTCTAGAGCATATATGAGGATATTACAGTAAATATTAGTATATATATTAGTATATATACAAGTATATATTAGTATATATATTAGTATATATTAGTATATACAAGTATATATATTAGTATATATTAGTATATACAAGTATATATATTAGTATATATACAAGTATATATTAGTATATATTAGTATATATACAAGTATATATTAGTATATATATTAGTATATAAAAGTATATACAAGTATATATATAAGTATATATTAGTATATATACAAGTATATGTAAGTATATATTAGACTTATTTAGTTTTTGCTCAATCTAATTTTCATTAACATTAAATTTTATAATTATATAGGGTTCAATAGAAATTTATCACTACTAATTATTTAAATTGTATTGCCTTAAGCACTTATGGATGAATTATAAATTGAAATTTATAAGTCATCTATATAAGTGAATTTATAAAGTTAATTTAACAAAAATTTGAAAAATCCATTTTGTTTTAAAAGAGGGATGTCAAAACTTCAAAAATTTTAAACACTTAAATTCCCCCCTTTATTTCCAAAAAAAAAAATTTCATTTGCCCCCATTTTGCCAAAAACACGGCCGTTTTGAAATTTTTATTATTAGCCAATCAATTAATATTCCCTCCTCTCTTCATTTTATCTCCTCTTCAAGCTTTCCTACAGAGCTTGGCTTCCTTTATACATCTCTCCAGAAAGTGAGTTTTCGCCATCAATTTCACCCCTTTTACATCCATTGTTAGCGCAATCTAATTCTATTTCTTCAGCCCTTACTTCTTTTCACCCCTTGGTGGTTCTAAAATGTGTATCCTTTTCTGGCTTGCCCACGTTTTTGTTCTAGCCCCATCGAAGCTCTACCGGCGAGAGACCAGCTTAAGGGCTTCTGCTCTGAAGGTTTGGAGGTTGTTCTGGGACTTTTGGTGCTTCAATTTTAGTCCAGGAAAGAGATCCTCGCTCACGCAGAAGTCTTCATCTATTTTTGTGGGGGCTACCCCTTCAAGAGAGTTTAGATCTTGCTCTCTGGTTATCTTTTTAGTTTCTCTTCTATCTTTCTTATATGTGGATTTGGTTGATGTCATTTTTATTTCTCCAGTTAGAGTAGTTGCTGCATTTGCCTTAGACTGCTGCTCCCTGTTATTAATACTTGTGTTAAAGAACCAAATAAGGGACCTTTATACCTCCACAGTGGAATATCTTACAGCAAAGGTATCAACAATTTCTATCTCTGTGTTTATTGATGGCCCCTTTTACACTGTGCTCTCATGGTTTTATTTCTTAAAAATATGTATTTCTCTTTCGCACAATTTCTTGGTCGATTTTTGTGGGACTGTCTTGTTCTTTAGTTCCCTCTCTAGGTCCAAGGATTGGACACAATTCTCTGTTTCTCACCAATTGAGATTAGCCTTGCTACCCTTAAAGGTTAAACCGAGGATTGAACAGCCCAAGAAGACTTATGCTTGTAATGGGCTTTGGTTTAGATATGTAGTTTTTGTTCAAGGAGCTTCTGTCTATCCTTTAAAATGCAGCTTATTAAGTAGTTGTTTTGGCTTTGTAGCTGTTTGGCCAATTGGTCTCTTTGCATTTAATATTTCTCCTATTTATTATCATTTTGAAGCTCGTTTTTATCCTGGAGATATTATGCAATTTTTTTCTCTTTATTATTTGGTTCCAAGGCTCAATTTAACTATTGGATTTCCCCAATAATCCTTATATACTGGGGGATTTTGTTCACATGGATGGTATCCTTGTGTCTACCACAAGTTTGATGATTTTTTCACTAGTGAAGATGATTACATCTCTTCTGATCCAGAGCCTCATCCATTTTGGCATCCACGACTCTCAACAAATCATTCATCAAGCAGCATTTGGATTGGGTCCCACGGTTCTAGCATTTCTGCGAGCAAGCTTGTCTATTTTTCAAATCTCTATAGTCTATTTTCCAGTGTTATTTTGCCTTAATTACAATAATACCCAATTAATTGAACTATCTAATTAATGGTTCATTATCTTAATTTGAGATTTTTTAATTTATATTTTTTATATTATTCTAGTAATGCAAGATTATGAATTATATGTTTATAATTTTACAGATTAAAATAGATGTAGAAACGCAGGGAGATTTTATTAGATTTCTGATCAAAGAAGTTGAGAGTGCTGCATTTGCTGATATTGAAGATGTGGTGCCTTTTGTTAAATTGCTTGACGACGAGCTATCTTATCTGGTAACAATCTTATGTATATATTTTGCAAAATAATTGTGTTTCACTGGGGTTTAGAGGTATGATTAATTATCTTACTGATAATACAATGTCTAGGTGGACAAAAGAGTTGTGCTTAAGCACTTTGACTGGCCAGAGCAGAAAGCAGATGCATTGCGTGAAGCTGCTTTTGGTTATTGTGATCTCAAGAAGTTAGAATCTGAGGCCTCATTATTTTCGGGATGATCCTCGCCAAACATGCAGTCATGCCCTAAAAAAAATGCAGGCTTTACTCGAAAAGTAAATACATTTTTAGCAACCTAATTTGTGTTATTTGGCTTTGATATTGCAGACATCATATATAATTTCATTAGTTCTAACTTGTGTGTGATTCATTGCATATTAGAGCATGGTGTCTACAATATGTCAAGAATGAAAGAATCTGCCACCAATAGATACAAGGGGTTTCAAATTCCAATGGATTGGATGTATGAATCAGGAATTGTAAGCCAGGTAATTTAAACTTGTTCCCACCTTTGTTTTCTTCACATTAAACACATGCAAGCTCGCTAGCTAGCTCTTCATGGAATTGGCCTCTCTAGGCTCTTCACGGAATTGGACAGTAATTGTTCTCTCTAGGGTCTTGACATTTCATGTGAAGTATAATTACAATAATACCCATTTCTAGCACATCCCAATTTTTGATAATCTAGATAATGGACTTTTAAGATGGTCCCTTTTAATGAATCAATATTGTAAATCTTGGAGAGCCAACTAAACTTGCTTTTGACACAATCAACTATGTATTACTATCGGAAGAATAGTGGTTACAAAATGACAAAAGGAAGGTTAGATATTGCCTTATTTTATCTGCCAGGCCTGCATACTATTGTGTTGATGAATACTGTTGTGTTGATTGAGGATGACAGTGGTTTTCTTGAAGTCTTTTTGTTTGATTGATGATTAATAGGTTAGGTTGTGTGATTAGGTTGATGTGTTGGTTTGCATATGGGTTTACATATGGATGTAACATGTGGTACTTCATTTTTGTTTTCATTTGCTATTTCAGGGGGTTCCTGTGCAGAAAGTGGCCATAGACTGCAGCCTCTTTGTCATGAGGTACATGAAGGAAATCTGTTATGACAAGGAGCTTCAGTTTGCAGCTAAGGTGAGAATTTTAATTATTTTCATTTTTTATATAATAGTTTTGTATTTACCACATGCGGCTAACCAAAATTTGATTCATTTTTCAGTGGCTACACAGAGGCAACTTGGAGTATAGTGATGCCGACATCAACGAGATTAGGATTGACTTCGCCAAATATTTCATGAAGCGTCATTCAAGTTGAAGTTAATAGTATAATTCTGTGATATATGTATAGTGTTGGTTTTTTTTTTATTTTGTTAATATGTTGAATGGTTGAATTTGTGGAGGTTTTTTGATTCCCAAATTTGCAATCCTCCATTGTAAAGTGTTGTCTTATATGTATAATGTAGAGTTTAACAGACAATGGTGGTGAAATGAAAATGAACATTGAAACTATTGTCTAATATTCAGTGTGCCACATTAATTAACCGTTGTATTTAGCGTCCTTCTATAACGGTTTTAGATTAATTAACCATTGTCTGAAAAATTAAAAAGCATTGTGTAAACCTTCATTAGATAACGGTATTTAATAAGAAAGCATTGTGTAAACCTTAATCAGACAATGGTTTTTAATAAGAAAGCGTTGTGTAAACCTTCATCAGACAACGGTTTTTAATAAGAAAGCATTGTGTAAACCTTAATCAGACAATGGTTTTTAATAAGAAAGCATTGTATAAACCTTAATCAGACATCGCCTCAATAGACAACGGTTTTTATCTTCATCAGACAACGGTCAAAAAGCGTTGTCTAAACCTTCATCAGACAACGGTTAAAAACCGTTGTCTGATAAAACCAAAAATCGTTGTGGAAACTATCTTCAGACAACGGTTAAAAACCGTTGTCTGAAATGCTATCAGACATCGCCTCAATAGACAATGGTTTTTGTCTTCATCAGACAACGGTCAAAATGCGTTGTGTAAAACTTCATCAGACAACGGTTAAAAATCGTTGTCTGAAAATTTAGAAACCGTTGTTTGACAATTTAGAAACTGTTGTGGAAACCAACAGACAACGGTTAAAAACCGTTGTCTGAAAAATTAAAAACCGTTGTCTAAATCATCATCAAACAATGACCAAAAACCGTTGTCTGATAAAATTAAAAACCGTTGTGTAAACCTACATCAGACAACGATTTTAAAATCGTTGTCTGAAATGCTATCAGACATCGCTTCAATAGACAATGGTTTTTGTCTTCATCAGACAATGGCCAGAAAGCGTTGTCTGATTCAGTTTTCCTTGTAGTGATGATTAATTGTATAGTCATGCATATGCTTGTGTAAATAATTTGAGAAGAAATTCCAATATTGAGGTGCATGCTCATTCATATGACATGCATATATTTGAGCCCTTAAAATTTTTAAAGGCAATTTCAGTAGAGACATGTAAGACCATTCATATGGATATGGATTTGGCTATGCATATTTCTATTCTTCAAAACTTTAAAAATAATTGAAACAGTGATGTGCATGATCACATGCATGATCATGCATTTGCTTATGCATACTTCTATTCTATAAAATTTTAGTAATGTGCATACTTCCACAGAGTAGAGTTTATCGGTGGAATTAGTAGTGAATTAATGACTACATCTTGGAAATAGTTATAAGTAACAAAAGATTGCTTATAAGATTAAAATGAAATCAATCCATTAAAGATAAAACTGAAATGAGAAAAGAACATGAGGAAATTATGAATAAATGTAATTGGATATGTGAAAGAAGTGTAAAGGTAGAGAAAAGATAAAAGACAATTACAAGTGATTAGTGGATTTAACATCTTTATGATGAAATAAGATAATTTCCAAAGTAAAGTGAAAAGCATGATAGATTGATAAATCAGTAATGATTGTACATAATGTGAAGAGCAAGTTAAAGAAATTAAAGAGGTATATACAAATTGATGGAGTAATAAAAGTAAGAATGTGAGATTTACATATTGTGTATTTATGAACTATGTGATAGTAACATTGTTTAGTGATTAAAGACAAGATATAGATTATATATAGAAGTGTTAAAGAGTGACTTAATACTAATTGATTGCACATGGAAAGAAAGGAATTGATAATGTAAAACGAAAAGAATGTAGTGAGATGTGAAGGTAATGAACCCTTCTAGTGACATGATGTATGGTAGAACAAGTTAGTAATATATACATATATATGTGTGTGTGTGTGAATGTGTGTATGAGACATAGAGAATAAAGTATAAATGTACATGTATTCTTAAAGTTAAAGAATAGTGATGAATTCTTAATATGTTAAGAAAAGAATTAAACAAGTAAAGAGTGGAAATCTTTGTAGATTTCATTATTACAGTGAAAACATGAAAATGATTTGAAAAGATAAAGATTGATGAATAACTAAAATCAATCGAACTACTTGAAAACAAGTATAATGTGTATATGTGTTGTGTTTGAAATGATTGTTTATATCTTATACACTTACAGTAAGAAACAAATATTGCAAAGAGAAAGTGTTATATTCCATTCAAAGAGAAAGTGTTATATTTCAAAGTATATTATAATTGACAATACTTTGTACCATTGAAAGAAATGATACTGATGTTAAATCTAGTTTCCGGATTAGCTAAAGGGTGTGATAGTGGGCATTTTATGCCATATTGAAAGTGGGCACTTTATGCCATAAAGGACACTTATGTCCCATATTGACAGTGGGCACTCTGTGCCATAGAGAACATTTATGTTCCATATCGAAAGTGGGCACTTTGTGCCATAGAGGACATTTTTTTTATATATGTCCCAGTGATATTGGCATCTATGCCATCAGTGGACGCTTTGTGTCATAGCAAACCTTTGGTTCCTTTCTCTCAAGGGTCACTCCGTGACATCATATACAGTGGGCATTCATGCCATAGTGGGCCTTTGCCATATTGATACAGTGACATTTACTTGCCATCAGTGACCCGCTATCCGGAACTAGGATTTAATGTTCAGTATATAAGAGAAAGAACGAGATATATAAATATATAACAGAGGAACGTAATGATACAAATTATATATAAAACAAAATTTCTAAAGAGAGTTAAAGGTAATTACTGAATTGAGTTTGAACAGTGTAAGTGTGTAGAGTTGAATAATTTTCTACAATTCTATAATATGATTATTCTGAAAGTGTTACATTGCTTGATATCAGACATAAATAAATGTTATGTAAGTTAAGAAAATCACTGATTTTATGTAAAATTGGAGATTATTTAAAAAGTAAATAGCTTATTGCTATAGTATGTAAATTTCGAGGACGAAATTTCTTTAGTGGAGGAGAATTGCAATGGTTAAGATTTTAATCAGGGACATTTTAACTAATAATGAAACATTGATAGTGTATATTTGTTGCGCTCGAATTAACTCTACCACAAAGCGTCACTCGCAAGTATACGAGGTAGCTGTAGCAAAGGTGATCGCCCCAAGGTCGTCTCACAAGGAAGCTAAAGTGGCTAATTGATTATCAGATTAAAAGTAACAAGTAATGAATAAATTTAAATTGCTAACTAATGAAAAGTTTAATTGAAGTTTAAAACAATAAAAGTAAACAAGAGCTGATGTTTTGATTCACTTGATAAAAAAGGTCTAGGGTTTGCACTTCTCTACTACTTGTATGTATGAATGGTTATTCCTCTTAACTAATTCAATTTCAAAGATTAAATCTCAAACAACTTAATTAATTGAGTCAAGGAAATAAGCCCTCGCATTCAAACCTCTTACAACTAATCTTGTTATAATTGAAACAATCTTTTCAATAGGTTATATCTCTAATTCACCTAAGTCCCTAATTGAATTGATCCAGCATTAGACTTCATCTCTCAATCCATCATCTAATACCTAAAACACATAATTGGTGGCCAATCAATTATATATTAAAATATTTCATTCAATCAAGGCTAAAGAAATTATTAGCTAAGAGAATAACCAATTCATACAATCATAGCCGATCCATACAAACCCTAGACTAGATCAAATTAGTTCATAATGCAATCAAACATATTCATCTCATTAATGTTCAAAGAAATCAAAATAGACATGATAATATCCATAAATACAATTTCAATGAAAATAAAGAGAATAAGTTCGAGAACAAAACCAAGTTACAAACTCCTTGAAGCTTCTGAAGAATCTCTTGTTCAAATCTTGCAAGAAGGATGCATCAATGGCTAGAACAATCTAATCTAAGCTAAAGTAATCAAAAGTGTAATCAAAATTAAAGAAAACAATTGTCAAAACCTTAAGCTCACTCTCAGACGGCTAAATCAGCTCTCCAAATCATCAACAGTCCCAAACCCTAGCTTTTCTTTTCTTTTTATATGAATCGTCCGCTTTAAAAACTCGCTACGGCTTTGGTTCATGGGAGACACAGCCAAGTTGCAAGTGACTTGGCCGTGTGGGTGCTCTTTGGAGGGACACGGCCAGTGAATTGGCCGTGTCCCTTGCATGTGTCGCCTACTGTGAAAATTTTCTTCTTTTCTTCTTTGGTTGAGTGACACGGCCAGTTGGAGCTTGACTTGGCCGTGTTGGAGCCTTTTGGAGGGACACAGCCAGTGACTTGGCCGTGTCCCTTGCCTGTGTTTGCTTCTGTGAAGATTTGCTTCTCTTTTCCTTTGGAACCAAGTGAGACACGGCCAAGTGAAGGTGACTTGGCCGTGTCCCTTGCTTGTGTCTGCTACTGGGACTTGCTCTTCCTTTTTAACTTGGTATGGGACATGGCCAGTGGCTTGGCCGTGTCCTCTGCCTGTGTCAGCCACTGCCCTTTTCTCCTTCAATTTGTTTCCTTGCCTGTTTTAACCTAACACAAAACTCAAAACAAACTTAAAACAAGAAGTAAATAGACAATAACCAACAAAACATAAAACCATACTAAAAACTAGATCAAAAATAACATAAACACTGAAATAAACTAAAACTACCAAAACTAATGAAAACACTAAACAAGCCGATAAAAACTAACAAAATACCTAAATAAAACAATAATTATCATAATAAACAAGACACAAAGCTATAACAAAAACTAATAAAACAACTACCCCACACTTAAAACTTTGCTTGTCCTCAAGCAAATTCACATGGCATAAATTAAAAACTCAAACAACCTTAACTATAATTCAAGTAGATAAGATGAAATCCTTTAAGACACAACATAAATAATTTGCAATTTAGTTCAATCAAGGATTTTCTTAACTCATTCATTAATCCAGACATACAAATCTTATCTCTCATCTAAGTGTTTCACTCGATTTCAAAGGTTAATCACTCAAACCACTCATGACTGCATACTGCCATAAACTTGCTTAATTATCCAATCTCCCTCACTGATTTTCTCAAGAAATAATCCGAAGGTCTTTTATTTGGATGCAATGGGGCTAAGGTGAAGGTGTGAGAAAAGACATTTAAGCTAGAGCATTAAGAAATGGAGTATCTAAATTAGACACTACTCTTGCTAAGGAACTCATAACTCCTTCAAATAGCATACTCACCAACCCTTGCTACCTCACATACTTGCATAATCAAGAAAAAAAAATGCATAAGTCGACATTCCTCTTTTGATAACCAATGCTAGAACATATTTGACTTTAGTATATATATCTCTCTCTTTTTTTTTATTTTCTCTTTTTCTTTTTCTTTTATTATATATAATATTTTTTTAATACATATATATACAAAGTATAACATTGCATATATCATCTAGCTTAACATGTAGAGGAAAAGAATAATCAACTCTTAATCCAACACAATGTGCAAAGTATGCATTTCAACCCCAAATAGCAATACCATTTTTTTTATTACTTACTTACCCCACACTTTGAAATAAACTACCCAATTGTCAAAACATAAAAACTCCATTCCTTAATGCATAGGTATGATGATAATAAGAACATGTTAAGTTGAGAATTGTGTTGATCAAACAAGAAAAGGTCAATGGCTCAACTTGGCTCACTAAGGAAATCAATATTAAGGGAAGTCTTTTTAAGCTAAAGGGGCTAACCTAATTTGCCTTCATCATTTTAAAACTTGAGATTAAATCATAATGTGAGTTCAATTAGTATGCAAAAGCAAACTCTAGAGATGCAAAATCATGAAGGTGCACACTTAAGAAAAGAAAATCAATTGACAATAATATCAAATTTATGAGGCTCAAAACTCACACAGGTGGGTTCACCAAGATTTATATGTCATGAATTGCAGAATGTGAAAATTGATCCTGAATGAATTCAAATGCTCATTTCTATGCCGATACTAAAGTCTCAACTATAATGCTAGAATCAAAGAAAAGATCAATATGATTTCAACAATTATGCCATGCACAATAGACACAATAAGCAAAACAAAACAAAAATTAAAGGAAAGCTTAAAGAGTACCCCACACTTAAAGTTTACATTGTCCTCAATGTAAAACAAGAATAATAAATAGAAAGAGTTAAAGGACAACCTGTCTTCCATCGTACCTGGTGAGGCAAAACCCTAGCTTTCCATCACAAACACAAAAGTTCAAAAACAAAAGTACAATATATAAAAATAAAATATCCAAATATAAAAATGTTAACATGAAAACAAAAACGAAAAATAAAAACAAAAATACACTAAACAAAATAAAACAAGGAACTCAAAATCTATGGAAAAGGCTGGCGTGAAGATGATGCAGCTGAGGGATGGAGACTCAAGATCTTCGCAAGGTTGCTATTATTCTGTTCCAACTGCTGCAAGACCTCAGTATGGTTATGGTCCACCTTGCTATCCAGTCGATCCACTTTGCCCTCCAGGGCCTCAATCCTCAGAAGTACCTCTTGACTTTCCGAGACCGGAGCATCCTCATCTAGGTCAAAAGAATCTGAGTCGGACTCCTCTTGGACCCGTGCTCTCTTCTGCCTGTCCCCCGGTGCTGTAAGCTCGGCTGAAGGCATCACATAAGTCCCTCTCCTATGCACCACTATGTGCATCTTCTCAAGTGTAGCTAAATCCAAAGAGTCATTACCCGAAATTCTAGTCATGCGACTAGTACTCGGGTCAAAATCCTCAACAAGGGATACTACTAATGTGGTAACCAACCCCCCAACATAAATTGCCCCCTTTCTTTTGTTAGCCACATAATAAAAAATATCGGCTAACCAATAGCCGGCACTAACATGCATTGCATTCAAAGCACAATCCAGGAAAAATAATTCACTCACTTCAACCACACCCGGGCTCTCCTTCCGAGCAAAGAATCCGAAAGCCATAAAGTAAGTTCCTCAAACTGCAAAGGTCTCAAGGTGACTAGAGTTTCCCATCCAAGAAATTGCACATATCGATCAAAATTAGTCCTAATTTGCAAGGCATCAAGAGATTCATCGTTAACATACCTTGTCGGGAAAAAACCCCATGCCAAAAGACTTGCTCTCTTCAAAGATAAAGATGATGAAGAGGAAGAAGCTCCTTCGGCTGTAGACTTCTTCGTCTTGCTGTGTGACACAATCTTAGTTCTCGGCATCCTTAGAAATCTGAAAATTCAAACCAAAACTTGATCAAATCAAAATTATATGAGCAAAGAAGAAGTTTTAAGTGATTATCTCTAGTTTTGGTGAAGAAATTTGATGTTTAAAGGAAGATTTGGAGTTTTGAATCACAAGCTATGAATTTTGAGATACAGAGAGTGAGAGAGCGAGAGAGACGAAGAACAGGAAATTAGGGATCTAATGGAAAGAAACTGGGCAAAATCGGGTTTTTTAAAGTGTAAAAATGAGGGACACGACCGTGTTTGGGTGAACTTGGCCATGTCTGGTGTGTGAAAGTGAAGAGACACGGCCAAGTCAAGGTGACACGGCCGTGTCTGATGCTCTTGGAGGGACACGGCCAGTGACTTGGCCGTGTCCCATGGGTGTGTCCTCTTCTGTATAAAAATTTGCAAAAATGAAAGAAATTTGATGAAGCGTGACCGTGTCCAGTGTGTGACACAGCCAAGGGACACGGCCAAGTCCTTTGGCCGTGTCACCTACTGCCTTTTATTAACTTTTAACTCTTTTTTTTATTCAATTCTTAAAGATTTTGCAAACCTTCTTCTTCAAACACCCTGAAACACAAAATAAAGAAAAACCGATCAAAGCACCAATTCCATTTAGTTAGACTAAACATAAAATCAAAACTTGCTAAATTTAAAATTACAACTATGAAGAATAAATGCAAACCGATGGGTTGCCTCCCATTTAGCGCTTCTTTAATGTCATATAGCTGGACATCATGCAAGGCCTAGGGGTCATGGATCAAAGTGCTGTCAATGATCTTCACTTCTTGAAATCCTTCATTGTATGGCTTAACTCTCTGTCCATTCACTTTGAAAGTCTCACTTGTTCGAGAGTTAAGTAATTCAATGGCACCAGAAGATTACACCTGAGTTATCTCGAAAGGACCACTCTATCGAGACTTGAGTTTACCTGGAAAAAGACGGAGTCGAGAGTTAAAAAGTAAAACTTTCATACCTGGACTCAATGTCTTTCGCACTATAATTCTGTCATGAAGTGCTTCAGTGCGATCCTTGTAAATTCTAAAGCTCTCATATGCCTGAAATCGTTCTCTCTTCGCTTTGTCCAAGTCCAAATTCAGAGTCTTGATTGCCCAATATGCTCTGTGCTCCAACTCCACTAATAAGTGACAAGCTTTTCCAAACACCAATCGGTATGGACTCAGACCTAGAGGAGTTTTGAAAGCAGTCTGATATGCCCATAGTGCATCATGCAATCTGTTTGCCCAATCCTTCCTTGATGTGTTGACTGTTTTCTCCAGAATTCCTTTTAGCTGCTTGTTTGATGTTTCAACTTGCCCAGAGGTCTGTGGATGGTATGGGGTTGCCACCTTGTGCTTAACACCAGATTTGTGCACTAACTTTTCAAAAAGCCTGTTGCAAAAATGGCTCCCCCATCACTGACTATCACCCTTGGCGTACCAAATCTGCTAAGAATATTTTCCTTCACAAATTTAACAACTACATTAGCATCATTAGTACGGGTGGGAATTGCCTCCACCCATTTGGAAACATAATCAACAGCAACTAAAATATACTCATATCCAAAAGACTTGGGGAAAGGACCCATGAAGTCTATTCCCCACACATCAAACAGTTCAACAACAATATATGATTAAAGGGGCATTTCATTCCTCCTCCCAATGTTACCTACTCTTTGGCAACGATCACAGTGCTTACAATACTCTTGAGCATCTTTAAATAAGGTAGGCCAGTAAAAACCACTTTGAAGCACCTTTTCCGCAGTCTTTCTTCCTTCAAAATGACCCCCACAGTGAAGGTCATGACAAAATTGAAGAACACTCAGTTGTTCTTCCTCAGATACACACCTGCGAACTATCTCATCTTTGCATATCCGGAATAGATAAGGTTCATCCCAAAAATAAAACTTACTCAAGTGTAGAAACCTTTTCTTTTCCTGAAAGGACATGTTAGATTGCAAAATACCACAAGCAAGATAGTTAGCAATATCTGCAAACCAAGGTGCATTAATTACCACAAACAAATGCTCATCCGGAAATTCTTCTAAATTTTTATGAATGCTATCAGATACAAGATTTTCACTAAAGAAGGGTAATCTGGATAAATGATCAGCAACAACATTCTCACTACCCTTAGTATCCTTGATTTGGAAATTGAATTCTTGCAATAACAACACCCATCTAATTAGGCGTGGTTTAGCATGTTGTTTTGTTAACAGATATTTAAGAGCTGCATGATCAGAATGCACAATAATTTTTTACCCAATTAAATAAGCTCTAAATTTGTCTAAAGCAAAAACAACAGCTAACATTTCCTTTTCAATTGTGGTGTAGTTCATTTGTGTACTATTCAGGGTCAAACTGGCATAATATAGTACTCTCAAGTATTTATCAACCCTTTGCCCAAGAACAGCTCCTACTGCATGATTAGAGGCATCACACATGATTTCAAAAGGTAAAGACCAAACAGGAGCTACTATCACTGGTGCACTAGTCAATTTTTCTTTAAGGGAATTAAAAGCCTGCATGCATTGTGCTGTAAATTCAAATGGAACATCTTTCCCTAGCAAATGGCACAATGGTTGGCTTATTTTGGAAAAATCCTTAATAAACCTCCTGTAAAATCCTGCATGCCCTAGGAAACTTCTTATTCCCTTAACAGAGGTAGGTGGGGGTAATTTAGCAATCAATTCAACTTTAGGCTTATCCACCTCAATCCCTTTACTTGATACCACATGACCTAAAACAATGCCCTGGGTAACCATAAAATGACTCTTTTCCCAACTTAAAGTGAGGTTACATTCAATGCATCTCTCAAGCACACGAACAAGTTTATTGAGGCAATTATCAAAAGAATTACCAAAAACCGAAAAATCATCCATAAATACCTTAATAAAATCATCTATCACGTCGGAGAAGACAAACATCATGCATCTCTGAAAAGTTGCAGGTGCATTGCACAAGCCAAAGGGCACACGTCGAAATGCATAAGTCCCAAAAGGGCAAGTAAAGGTTGTCTTGGACTGATCCTCTGGAGTTATTGGCACCTGATAGTAACCTGAAAGGCCATCCAGAAAACAATAATGTGAGTGTCCAGAAAGTTTATCTAACATCTGATCAATAAAAGGAAGAGGGAAATGATCTTTCTTTGTAGCATTGTTCAACTTCCTATAATCGATGCACATTCTCCACCCAGTAGTAGTCCTAGTAGGAGCCAATTCATTATTCTCATTTTTCACCACAGTGATTCCAGATTTCTTAGGAACTACATGTACTGGGCTCACCCACTCACTATTAGCAATTGGATAAATTACTCCTTCATCCAGCAATTTGAGCACTTCCTTCTTAACCACTTCACTCATATTTGGGTTAAGGCGCCTTTGAGTCTCCCTCACAGGTTTAGCTCCTTCTTCTAAAGTGATTCTATGCATGCACATGGAAGGGCTAATACCCTTGATGTCACTCAATCCCCATCCTATTTCTCTCTTTAATCTTTTAATCTCACTCACCAACCTCATCTCCTCCCCTTCACTAAGTTCACTAGATATTATCACAGGTAAAGTGTTGTGATCTCCTAAAAACACATATTTCAGGTTCTTAGGTAACTCTTTCAGCTCTAACTCTAGTGAGGGGTTCTTCTCTTCTTTTTTAATGGAGGGAAGCTCACAAACTGAGTCATCCTTAAGTTCCTCTATTTCAACACTTTCTAAGGTCTAAAGACAACTGGCTATTTCTGCATCAAAAATTACCAAATCACTATCCAAAGTCAATGCCAGCTCCAATTTATCAGAGGAACCTGTCTGCAAGAAAACATCTGAAACAACTGCATCAACACAATCAATGAAAGAACAATCCTCATATAAAGCAGTTGTAGGAATAGAAGAAGTGTTAAAAATAGAAAATTCCACAGTTTGTCCCAAAATAGTCATTGATAATTTACCATTTTTAACATCTATCAAAGTGTTGGTAGTAACCATAAAAGGCCTACCCAGCAGAATGGTGTGTGCAGATGGTGAAGAATTACTTACTTCCATATCAAGAACAATGAAATCCACATGTACTATCAAACCACCAACTTTAACTAACACATCTTCTATAACCCCTTTCGGGAATCTAAGAGATCTATCAGCTAATTGTAACACCATTTTTGTTGGTTTAAGTTCCCCTAATTCCAAATCAAGATAAACAGAATAAGCATTAATTTCACACTAGCTCCTAAATCACACATGCCATCAGTACCTTTTCCATTCCCCATAGTAATTTGAATAATAAAGCTTCCAGGATCCTTTAGCTTAGGAGGTAGTTTATGCTGCAAAATAGCACTAGCTACCTCAGAAACTATCACCTTTTCATTCGGCTCATACCTCTTTTTCTTGGTATTCAGTTCTTTGAAGAATTTCGCATAAGCCGGCATGTTCTTAATTGCTTCAAGTAAGGGTAAGTTGATACTTACCTTAGACAACATGTTGAAGATATCTGAAAATTGCTTATCTTTTTTATCGTCCTTCAACCTGTTGGGGAATGGTATAGGTGGCCGGTATGGATTGCTTGCCTTGTGCAAATCTGCTGTAGGGGACTTCTCCTTTGATCTTTCTTCAGTACCTTTGTTCTCTAGTTCTCCTTTCTTTTTATCCTCTTGCTCACCTGCATTCACAGAATTATTTGCAACATTATTATTAATTACCTTGCCACTCCTAAGAACAGTCACTGATTGTGCCTGCTCAGGTTGACTTGGGAACTTCCCTTTTTGTTGAATCTGCATTTGTTGTGCAAGTTGCCCCACTTGGGTCTCCACCTTCTTAAAAGATGCTTCCAAGGAATCCAGCCTCTTGTTGTTCATCTCCTGATTTTTCGCACTGACTTGGATAAAAGCCTGCAAACTTTCTTCCAAACTCTCTCTCTTAGGCTGACCATGATTTGAGGATTGGTCCTGCTGTTGGTTCTGTCTCTGGAGCAAATGGAAAGGCTGTTGAGCATTATTTGTTGTCCAAGAAAAATTGGGGTGACTCCTCCAATCAGGATTGTAAGTGTTGGAGTAAGGATCATTCCTGGCTCTTGGTTGAAATCCCCCCATAGCATTAACTTGCTCAGCTTCATTCCCAAAAGACTCATATGTAGAGGGGCATATATTTGCACCATGCCCAAATGTCCCACATATTCCACACACTTCTTGAGTAGATGAAGAAATATTCTTCTTCATGTTTAGCATCTGAACCTGCCTTGTCAATTCAGCTATTTGACTGACCATTTCACTATTGCCCTCCAGTTGATTCACCCCTTTACTTCTTGCCCTTACACTCTTTTGTTGAGAATTAGCTCCCAACATCTCAAAGATCTCATAAGTCTCATCAGCTGTCTTTTCTCCCATGGCTCCCCCAGCTGCATTGTCAACAGTGTTCTGAAATTGCTGGGCGAGACCATCATAGAAAAACTGATTAAGGAGTTGAAGTGGGTAGTGATGATGCGGACACTGGATCAATAGCATCTTAAATCTGTCCCAAGCCTCATGAAATGGCTCTCCTTCAAATTGAGAGAATGTAGCAATCTTCCCTCTCAACTCAGCTGTCTTTTGGTGTGAATAGAACTTGCCCATGAACTTGTTATAAACTTGCTCCCAAGTTGTCAGTGAATTTTTAGGCAACATCATGAGCCAGCTCTTTGCCCTATTCTTCAAAGTATAAGGGAAACATCTCATCCTCAACAGATCTTCTATTAGTCCTCCCAAAGGAAAAGTGTTGAGGGTGGAGTAGAAATCCCGAATAAAGTTCAAAGGATCTTCATTTGGAACTCCATAGAATGATGGCAGCATGTTGTAGTGAATGTTCTTCAACTCATAATTTCTTGTTGCATCTGTCAATCTTATGCACGAAGTGGAAGTTCCAATGACAGGTCTAGCAAAATCTCTCATGGTTCTTTGTCTTTCTTCAGCCATTTTAACTGATTGTGCAGAATCTGACTCAAATTCAGAAGTGTCCTCCTCTGTATCAAATCCGGTGTAGAGCTCAAACTCTTCTCTGCTCCTTTTCACTCTCTGAATTTCTGGAATGAATGGATGTAGCTCTCCTTCGAGTGATCTCCTGCCTTGCATAAACAGAAATTTTCTAGAAAAAGAAACAATTAAAAGCAAAAGACAAAATAAAATAAAATGAAAATAGAGAAAAATAATCTAAAATATTTTTTTTAATAAACAATTATGCCAATTAGCTTCCCCGGCAACGGCGCCAAAAACTTGTTGCGCTCGAATTAACTCTACCACAAAGCGTCACTCGCAAGTATACGAGGTAGCTGTAGCAAAGGTGATCGCCCCAAGGTCGTCTCACAAGGAAGCTAAAGTGGCTAATTGATTATCAGATTAAAGGTAACAAGTAATGAATAAATTTAAATTGCTAACTAATGAAAAAGTTTAATTGAAGTTTTAAACAATAAAAGTAAACAAGAGCTGATGTTTTGATTCACTTGATAAAAAAGGTCTAGGGTTTGCACTTCTCTACTACTTATATGTATGAATGTTTATTCCTCTTAACTAATTCAATTTCAAAGATTAAATCTCAAACAACTTAATTAATTGAGTCAAGGAAATAAGCTCTCGCATTCAAACCTCTTACAACTAATCTTGTTATAATTGAAAAAATCTTTTCAATAGGTTATATCTCTAATTCACCTAAGTCCCTAATTGAATTGATCCAGCATTAGACTTCATCTCTCAATCCATCATCTAATACCTAAAACACATAATTGGTGGCCAATCAATTATATATTAAAATATTTCATTCAATCAAGGCTAAAGAAATTATTAGCTAAGAGAATAACCAATTCATACAATCATAGCAGATCCATACAAACCCTAGACTAGATCAAATTATTTCATAATGCAATCAAACATATTCATCTCATTAATGTTCAAAGAAATCAAAATAGACATGATAATATCCATAAATACAATTTCAATGAAAGTAAAGAGAATAAGTTCGAGAACAAAACCAAGTTACAAACTCCTTGAAGCTTCTAAAGAATCTCTTGTTCAAATCCTGCAAGAAGGATGCATCAATGGCTAGAACAATCTAATCTAAGCTAAAGTAATCAAAAGTGTAATCAAAATTAAAGAAAACAATTATAAAAACCCTAAGCTCACTCTCAGTTGACTAAATCAGCTCTCCAAATCGTCAACAGTCCCAAACCCTAGCTTTTCTTTTCTTTTTATATGAATCGTCTGCTTTAAAAACTTGCTACAGATTTGGTTCATGAGAGACACGGCCTAGTTACAAGTGACTTGGCTGTGTGGGTGCTCTTTGGAGGGACACGGCCAGTGACTTGGCCGTGTCCCTTGCATGTGTTGCCTACTGTGAAAATTTTCTTATTTTCTTCTTTGGTTGAGTGACACGGCCAGTTGGAGCTTGACTTGGCCGTGTTGGAGCCTTTTGGAGGGACACGGCCAGTGACTTGGCCGTGTCCCTTGCATGTGTTTGCTTCTGTGAAGATTTTCTTCTCTTTTCCTTTAGAACCAAGTGAGACACGGCCAAGTGAAGGTGACTTGGCCATGTTGGGCTTCTTTGGAGGGACACGGCCACTGACTTGGCCGTGTCCCTTGCTTGTGTCTGCTACTGGGACTTGCTCTTCCTTTTTAACTTGGTATGGGACACGGCCAGTGACTTGGCCGTGTCCTCTGCCTGTGTCAGCCACTGCCCTTTTCTCCTTCAATTTGTTTCCTTGCCTGTTTTAACCTAACACAAAACTCAAAACAAACTTAAAACAAGAAGTAAATAGACAATAACCAACAAAACATAAAACCATACTAAAAACTAGATCAAAAATAACATAAACACTGGAATAAACTAAAACTACCAAAACTAATGAAAACACTAAACAAATTGATAAAAAATAACAAAATACCTAAATAAAATAATAATTATCATAATAAACAAGACACAAAGCTATAACAAAAACTAATAAAACAACTACCCCACACTTAAAACTTTGCTTGTCCTCAAGCAAATTCACATGGCATAAATTAAAAACTCAAACAACCTTAACTATAATTCCAGCAGATAAGATGAAATTCTTGAAGACACAACATAAATAATTTGCAATTTAGTTCAATCAAGGATTTTCTTAACTCATTCATTAATCCAGACATACAAATCTTATCTCTCATCTAAGTGTTTCACTCGATTTCAAAGGTTAATCACTCAAACCACTCATGACTGCATACTGCCATAAACATGCTTAATTATCCAATCTCCCTCACTGATTTTCTCAAGAAATAATCCGAAGATCTTTTATTTGGATGCAATGGGGCTAAGGTGAAGGTGTGAGAAAAGACATTTAAGCTAGAGCATTAAGAAATGGGGTATCTAAATTAGACACTACTCTTGCTAAGGAACTCATAACTCCTTCAAATAGCATACTCACCAACCCTTGCTACCTCACATACTTGCATAATCAAGAAAAAAAAATGCATAAATCGACATTCCTCTTTTGATAACCAATGCTAGAACATTTTTGACTTTAGTATATATATATATCTCTCTTTTTTTTATTTTCTCTTTTTCTTTTTCCTTTATTATATATAATATTTTTTTAATACATATATATACAAAGTATAACATTGCATATATCATCTAGCTTAACATGTAGAGGAAAAGAATAATCAACTCTTAATCCAACACAATGTGCAAAGTATGCATTTCAACCCCAAATAGCAATACCATTTTTTTTTACTTACTTACCCCACACTTTGAAATAAACTTCCCAATTGTCAAAACATAAAAACTCAATTCCTTAATGCATAGGTATGATGATAATAAGAACATGTTAAGTTGAGAATTGTGTTGATCAAACAAGAAAAGGTCAATGGCTCAACTTGGCTCACTAAGGAAATCAATATTAAGGGAAGTCTTTTTAAGCTAAAGGGGCTAACCTAATTTGCCTTAATCATTTTAAAACTTGAGATTAAATCATAATGTGAGTTCAATTAGTATGCAAAAGCAAACTCTAGAGATGCAAAATCATGAAGGTGCACACTTAAGAAAAGAAAATCAATTGACAATAATATCAAATTTATGAGGCTCAAAACTCACACAGGTTGGTTCACCAAGATTTATATGTCATGAATTGCAGAATGTGAAAATTGATCCTGAATGAATTCAAATGCTCATTTCTATGCTGATACTAAAGTCTAAACTATAATGCTAGAATCAAAGAAAAGATCAATAAGATTTCAACAATTATGCCATGCACAACAGACACAATAAGCAAAACAAAACAAAAATTAAAGGAAAGCTTAAAGAGTACCCCACACTTAAAGTTTACATTGTCCTCAATGTAAAACAAGAATTGTAACGCCCCTTCCCAGCCTACATGTGTAAGCCGAGTAGAGGCGCCACACTATCCTAATGTTGTTACCAATTTTACTTAATTCGAATTTTAGTTCTAGTTTTACAGAAATTTTGCCAGAGGTTCGCCTAGAAATTGGATCCCAAGTGTCGACAAAACTGGTTTTTTTCTGATTTTTGAAAACATTTTTACACAAACCAATGCAATCAGTTTCAATACACTCCCAATGAATCCACCTTATACACTCAACTACAAATCTGCAAGAAGAGTTCACACTTCTAATACAAAATAAGTAGAGGTTTGTTATTATCACATACTACTAACGTACAGTATAACTATAACACCCCCATACTCTATATAAGTACTATACATATACCGGGTATACATACAGTACGTATATAATAAGTATAAGAATGTCACTTTTTGTTACAGTTTAAAAACCTATATCTGAGTTCAAATAATATTACATTAATTTAAATATAGAACATTTACAAAATCATTATACTTTCAATAATCTTACATATATATGATAATCTTGTCTTTACCAAAATTTCTTTTATACTTATGAATACATTCTTGTCAGAAAATACAACATAACGAAATTATACATATATGCATCACCTTCTAGTTGGTCTCGAAATACTCTTACCCTTCTCGTGGCATAACAGTTTGACTTCCAGATCAACCACCTACTCACCTGCGCGATTTATACAACCGCGCTAAACCCGAAAGCTTAGTAGTACAAATAAATATTATAAACATACATAACAGACAATCATACTTATATGTTAACTTCATATATTATTATTTTCTTATCATATTTTCCCATTTCAATTACACCTTATATATATTTCTACTAATCTCATAATTATATACATATGCACGTATTTCATTAATACAACCCACAATTCCATGACTTATTAAAAAATTCATAAAATAATACTCACAATGTCCACAACCACATCCATATTATACATCATATTGTATTTTCATGTAGTACCTTCAGATCTCATCATTCAACATAATTTTTCAATCCACATTCACCTTCAATAATTTACTTATACATTGTAATCATCTCATTTCATAATTATCATCATATATCTCATAACATTACATCTTATTCCATAATTCACATTTAAACAAAAATAATCATTGGTCTCATTATTCATTCATTTCACATTTCATGAATCACATTTAAACAAAGACAAGCATGGGCCCAAAAGACACTAATATGCTATTCAAAGTTCAGAGTTACTGTTTTGGTCTATAATCATAATCATCAATACATTTATCCCTGGATATTCAACTAGATTTGAGTTTACGACCCAGTCATTTCACTCAATCTAGTTTCAATAATTTGTTTTTGAGGTTTACGACCCGGTCATTTCACCCCAAAAACATCACATTTCACATTTTCCAACTGGAATCGACTTACGACCCGGTCATTTCACCTATCCAGTGATTCATAGGCATGCCGCCAAAAACAGAACTCTGAAAATTGAATTAACACATTAGGCACACAATCATTTCATTTATCTCTTTATCAATCTCTTTTCATTTCATTTCTCATAATTAATTAGACAACCATGCCTCAATTATATATTTCATTTGCATTATCATAGCCAACAACCATGGCCTCATATCTCATATGATCTCAAATCACCTTAATCAATTCAAATGTATATAATCAATGGCATTAACACACATTTTACATACTCATCACAACATTCATATTATACCAAACATAACATTATTAATATACATCAACAATGCATTACATTTCCTAATATTAATATACATCAACAATGCATTACATTTCCTAACACATTTACAACCAAATGTGTATCAAGTCTCAAAGTCATATGCATTTATGCAATAATGTAGTTTGTACTTACCTTAAAACCAACTCACACCAATCTATACACTTACTCTTCCAAGAATCCTCAACACTTAGATTAGGGCAATTCAACCTCTTCACAACCTAATCCAAAAGGAATATTAGCAAAATGACCATATGAATAGTAAAATTCTGGTTTTGGACTCAACTTAATCCTTATTTTGAAAAATTGTATAAAATAATCTACTTGACAAAAAACTCTAAAATTTTTACAGAATTTAGTTTTACATCTTAAAATAATTCCTTTAAAATTTCAGATCAAAATGAACACAAAAGCTTGGTCAAATAGTTCACCCAACCAGACTGCTCCAATTGCCCTGCATCCTAGCAGCAGTTCTGAACTTTGTGAATTCCATAAATTAAATTCAATCAACGTGGTTCCAAATTATTTTTCTCAAATACTAGACTCACTAAGAAACAACATATCCAAAATTCAATTGGATATGATTTTTCTACATTTTATTAAAAATCCCGAAAATGGCTGTCTCAGTTAAGGTACCTGCTGGAATAGGTCTAATAAAAATAATCTTTCCAAAATCATAACCATTCCAAAATCGAATCAACATATTTTTCAGTCATTCTAGACTCATAGAGGCACAACATATCGAAAATTCACTTCAAGAAAATTGTTCTATATTTAATTAAAAATCATACAAGTCACAGCCTTTACTAATTGTAAAACAGAAAAATTTCACTAAACACAACTCTTACTCTTCCATCACCAACACCAACCTAACTTCTTATCTTTAGTTCCATTTCAACACTTTTACACACACCATACACAAACACACTCCAACCATCAACAACACTCCATCAAACTCAAACAAAATTCCAAATAGAACAAGAGAAATCAAAAGAAAACTTACTTGAATATTATGCCAAATCTTCAACATCCATCTTTAATTCTCTCAAAATCCCTATGAATTTGATGTGTATATAAGTAAAATCACATCTCTCTCTCTCTCTCTCTCTCTCTCTCTCTCTCGTATAAGAAGAAGAAGAAGAAGAAAAATATATTTTTCCCTTCTTCTTTTCATGTTTATCATATATATATATATATAATAATAATTATAATAAAATAAATTATTTCTAAAAACCTCCACCACACACTTTTCTCCCTTTGACTTTTCTTTCTTCTTTTTCTTTTATTTTTATTTTTATTATTATTATTAATTAATTATATAAACTTACTTTTCCTACACCACTTTATACATTATGTATATGTAATATATATGTTGGTATATGTATATCTCTTTTATATTTCCTTTATATTTTCCATATTTTTCAAATACCACATAAATATATATCATCCCTCATATACACCTATTTCTTATAATATTTTCCTTACATATTTTACCAACATATCTTCTCACAACTACCATTCCAATGTACACCAAAATCGGGTATTAAATTAATTCATTTATCTTCTTTTGACTTTCATTAGTTTAACTTATATATGTTATATATACCTTCACTTCTCTTCTCCTTCTGTTAAACATACTCCTTAAATCCAAATAGCATAATAATTATTTCAAAACTTTTAGGGTGTACCTTGGGATATTACAATTCTCTCCCCCTTAAATAATTTCGTCCTCAAAATTATCTAGTACAATAGGAATCCATTCTTAACATAATACCATCTTAACTTTCACATGAAGTTAATTATATTCTTAAGTTATTATGTCATCACATCATATAACTTTTACTCTCTCCCTTAGAGTCAATCATCTTCTCTAAATTTCATAACTCATCATTAGATCTATTTATATATCTTATTACTTTTTTATCCAAACATTCAAAATATCTCATTACATTCCCAATTAATTTATCTTGATGCAAGAATCAGATCATCTTATATTATACATGTACTTTGTCTAATTATTACATTCAAGATATTTTATTACTTCATCTCTTTATAATTACTCTCTTAACTTCAACCTTAAAAATCATTGATTATCCCATCATTAAAATCACTTCCAGAATACACATTTATCACACCTTAATTGATAACAATATCCTTATTTTTCCTACACTTTTTTTTTCATCATTTACAACTGATTTAACTCAATACATTCACGTTCATTTATTTATTAGAATATTACATCATATACATTATCACTTAAATCTTATGCTCCTAGTACAACTGTACACATTAAATTTCAATAATGATTCATAATCTTCATATAATCTAGATCAATTGATCTATCTGTCACAATATACCCATGTTTCAATCTTGTTTAATTCAAATCAACAATTAATTTATTTAAACTTATCATGAAATTTCACAATATATATATATATATAACTTAATTCCATTAGAGCAAACTTATATTCAAATCCTGATCTCTTCAGATCCATATTCAGTAAAATTATCATGATTACAAATCACTTTAAATTATCTTTCAATATACACATAGTTTATTTTCTACTATCTTAGTATAATTTCCACCAATTCTCATGATAATCTCATACCATACTTCTTATCCATAGTTCACTCACTTAAACCTTAAATCCATTCACTTATTCACTTTATACCATAAACATATTTAGTATAACTTTCAGTCACATTTTGTAATTTCCCCTTTTTAATATCTCCTCACATTTCATACCATTACGATCTTTATATAATCAGCTTTCTATCACATTAGCCATAACTCAAAACTTTTTACATTTCTCTTTTCTTTCCTTACTTTTCATAATTATAACCAAATTTCTAACAAAAAAATGATAAAAGTATAACTTTACCAGTCATAATTCTTGACCATGTTTCTAGAAACATAATTATCAATCTCACCAAAGCTGCACTACAGTCATGTTATCTCAGTTCCAAATCTGTGGATAACAAAATTAATCGACCAAAATATACTAAACAAATCATAGAATTATAGGAGATTAATGGTCATGCCTGAAGCTTATAAATCCATAATGTTCCTTTATTATTCAACTTCCAACCTTTCTAATTACAATGCTAAATCATATCACAAGAATTGCATATTCATTCTCTAAACTTTTGCTACACCAAGAGTTAACACATTTCAACTCTATCTCAAAACAATTTGCACTCGATTATGTTCATCATTAGCCTAACTCATGTTCAACAATATTATTATTAACATCTCTTATGTATACATATTCAATCATATGCAATTCTTACACAATTTCCCTTTTGTTACTCCATTTCGAATCTATTTCTAATCCATTTACAATCTCTTATTATACACATATACATAAAACCTTCCCACATGTGGATACCTTGGGACTCAAAATATTATATAATCATCAGGTTCAGTGATTACCATAACAATTTCACCATCCAATATTACTCGAGTCCATTCTCACTCTTAATTTCGTTACATAATCCATCTAGCTTTGCACAGTTCAAGACCTAATCTCTCTTAGGTCCACTAATACATGCAATATCATTCTTAATATCATTATACCAGTAATTATACCATCTACATATTCATAGGCCACATCCATAATGTGACTCACTTCCCACATTTCTTACATAATACAATTACATTCATATCGAAAAACTCATCTCACATATCCTATGCATGTATACACTTAATCAGGTACTTTTATTTAATTTCTCTTTTGCATACAATCTGTACAAATTTAATGTTTATCATTTTTCTTTGAACATTATCATACTCATTCTTTTGACATGATTTAAATTATTCATCAACACAACAAATATATACATTCTAACCATAATAACACTTCACATATATTCAAGTCACATTTCTAATGTGACATCTCTCTCATTTTTTTAAAGCATTTAATGTACCTTCATATCCATTTTCACCCTTTCCAGTCAAATGACTTTAAGTAACTCATTTTCACTCGCTCAATCACTTTTTTTTATTTCAAAACAAATTCTCATACTATCAATCTCATTACCCAATTCGTAGTATTCTCATATGCAAGAATATTCATTGCATATAGCTCATATGTTTAATATCTAAATAATCTTTATCAACATTCCATTAAAATTCTAAATTCTCAAATCACTATTTCACCTAAACTTCAACTTACAATTCTCATCTTTTCTTAATATCAACTTTAAAAACATCTTATATATATACCACAAAGCAACATCCAAACATATAATTTTCACAATTATTAAGCTCATTTCAAAAATTCAAATGTCACCTATTACCACCATTAACATGAGCTTTCACAATATTCAAACATATCACATTTCTAACATTGAAATCACAATGTTGCATTAAAATAACAATACAAACAATACCAATATATCTTTTTACTTAACCAACATCATCTCTTTTTCTTTTAAACAAAACTTTAACTTTATACACCCAAACCTTAAATGATCACATTTTGTCTATACCAGTCAACTCACTCAATGTTCCACCATATTTCCTTCAAGTTAAAAATTTCCATTCTTTAATTTATCAATTAAACTCATATGAATGTTTCCATATCATTTTTCATTTTTTTTCCTTTCATGTAGAACTTCATCCACATACTATCATCCATCTCATCTAATTCAAATACATTACAATTCACATAATGCCACATCCGAGACCAACCTAGGTGTTAATGCATATGCATGTATTACAAATTTCATTTCAAAACTTTTCTTTTTAATTCTCTTTAAGCTTTTCAAAACTTTCTTTTTTAATTCTACTTAGGCCGAGAATCTCGAACCTAAGCTCTGATACCAAAAATTGTAACGCCCCTTCCCAGCCTACATGTGTAAGCCGAGTAGAGGCGCCACACTATCCTAATGTTGTTACCAATTTTACTTAATTCGAATTTTAGTTCCAGTTTTACAGAAATTTTGCCAGAGGTTCGCCTAGAAATTGGATCCCAAGTGTCGACAAAACTGGTTTTTTTTTTCTGATTTTTGAAAACATTTTTACACAAACTAATGCAATCAGTTTCAATACACTCCCAATGAATCCATCTTATACCCTCAACTACAAATCTGCAAGAAGAGTTCACACTTCTAATACAAAATAAGTAGAGGTTTATTATTATCACATACTACTAACGTACAGTATAACTATAACACCCCCATACTCTATATAAGTACTATACATATACCGGGTATACATACAGTACGTATATAATAAGTATAAGAATGTCACTTTTTGTTACAGTTTAAAAACCTATATCTGAGTTCAAATAATATTACATTAATTTAAATATAGAACATTTACAAAATCATTATACTTTCAATAATCTTACATATATATGATAATCTTGTCTTTACCAAAATTTCTTTTATACTTATGAATACATTATTGTCAGAAAATACAACATAACGAAATTATACATATATGCATCACCTTCTAGTTGGTCTCGAAATACTCTTACCCTTCTCGTGGCATAACAGTTTGACTTTCAGATCAACCACCTACTCACCTGCGCGATTTATACAACCGCGCTAAACCCGAAAGCTTAGTAGTACAAATAAATATTATAAACATACATAACAGACAATCATACTTATATGTTAACTTCATATATTATTATTTTCTTATCATATTTTCCCATTTCAATTACACCTTATATATATTTCTACTAATCTCATAATTATATACATATGCATGTATTTCATTAATACAACCCACAATTCCATGACTTATTAAAAAATTCATAAAATAATACTCACAATGTCCACAACCACATCCATATTATACATCATATTGTATTTTCATGTAGTACCTTCAGATCTCATCATTCAACATAATTTTTCAATCCACATTCACCTTCAATAATTTACTTATACATTGTAATCATCTCATTTCATAATTATCATCATATATCTCATAACATTACATCTTATTCCATAATTCACATTTAAACAAAAATAATCATTGGTCTCATTATTCATTCATTTCACATTTCATGAATCACATTTAAACAAAGACAAGCATGGGCCCAAAAGACACTAATATGCTATTCAAAGTTCAGAGTTACTGTTTTGGTCTATAATCATAATCATCAATACATTTATCCCTGGATATTCAACTAGATTTGAGTTTACGACCCAGTCATTTCACTCAATCTAGTTTCAATAATTTGTTTTTGAGGTTTACGACCCGGTCATTTCACCCCAAAAACATCACATTTCACATTTTCCAACTGGAATCGACTTACGACCCGGTCATTTCACCTATCCAGTGATTCATAGGCATGCCGCCAAAAACAGAACTCTGAAAATTGAATTAACACATTAGGCACACAATCATTTCATTTATCTCTTTATCAATCTCTTTTCATTTCATTTCTCATAATTAATTAGACAACCATGCCTCAATTATATATTTCATTTGCATTATCATAGCCAACAACCATGGCCTCATATCTCATATGATCTCAAATCACCTTAATCAATTCAAATGTATATAATCAATGGCATTAACACACATTTTACATACTCATCACAACATTCATATTATACCAAACATAACATTATTAATATACATCAACAATGCATTACATTTCCTAATATTAATATACATCAACAATGCATTACATTTCCTAACACATTTACAACCAAATGTGTATCAAGTCTCAAAGTCATATGCATTTATGCAATAATGTAGTTTGTACTTACCTTAAAACCAACTCACACCAATCTATACACTTACTCTTCCAAGAATCCTCAACACTTAGATTAGGGCAATTCAACCTCTTCACAACCTAATCCAAAAGGAATATTAGCAAAATGACCATATGAATAGTAAAATTCTGGTTTTGGACTCAACTTAATCCTTATTTTGAAAAATTGTATAAAATAATCTACTTGACAAAAAACTCTAAAATTTTTACAGAATTTAGTTTTACATCTTAAAATAATTCCTTTAAAATTTCAGATCAAAATGAACACAAAAGCTTGGTCAAATAGTTCACCCAACCAGACTGCTCCAATTGCCCTGCATCCTAGCAGCAGTTCTGAACTTTGTGAATTCCATAAATTAAATTCAATCAACGTGGTTCCAAATTATTTTTCTCAAATACTAGACTCACTAAGAAACAACATATCCAAAATTCAATTGGATATGATTTTTCTACATTTTATTAAAAATCCCGAAAATGGCTGTCTCAGTTAAGGTACCTGCTGGAATAGGTCTAATAAAAATAATCTTTCCAAAATCATAACCATTCCAAAATCGAATCAACATATTTTTCAGTCATTCTAGACTCATAGAGGCACAACATATCAAAAATTCACTTCAAGAAAATTGTTCTATATTTAATTAAAAATCATACAAGTCACAGCCTTTACTAATTGTAAAACAGAAAAATTTCACTAAACACAACTCTTACTCTTCCATCACCAACACCAACCTAACTTCTTATCTTTAGTTCCATTTCAACACTTTTACACACACCATACACAAACACACTCCAACCATCAACAACACTCCATCAAACTCAAACAAAATTCCAAATAGAACAAGAGAAATCAAAAGAAAACTTACTTGAATATTATGCCAAATCTTCAACATCCATCTTTAATTCTCTCAAAATCCCTATGAATTTGATGTGTATATAAGTAAAATCACATCTCTCTCTCTCTCTCTCTCTCTCTCTCTCTCTCGTATAAGAAGAAGAAGAAGAAGAAAAATATATTTTTCCCTTCTTCTTTTCATGTTTATCATATATATATATATATATAATAATAATTATAATAAAATAAATTATTTCTAAAAACCTCCACCACACACTTTTCTCCCTTTGACTTTTCTTTCTTCTTTTTCTTTTATTTTTATTTTTATTATTATTATTAATTAATTATATAAACTTACTTTTCCTACACCACTTTATACATTATGTATATGTAATATATATGTTGGTATATGTATATCTCTTTTATATTTCCTTTATATTTTCCATATTTTTCAAATACCACATAAATATATATCATCCCTCATATACACCTATTTCTTATAATATTTTCCTTACATATTTTACCAACATATCTTCTCACAACTACCATTCCAATGTACACCAAAATCGGGTATTAAATTAATTCATTTATCTTCTTTTGACTTTCATTAGTTTAACTTATATATGTTATATATACCTTCACTTCTCTTCTCCTTCTATTAAACATACTCCTTAAATCCAAATAGCATAATAATTATTTCAAAACTTTTAGGGTGTACCTTGGGATATTACAGGAATAATAAATAAAAAGAGTTAAAATACAACCTGTCTTCCATCGTACCTGGTGAGGCAAAACCCTAGCTTTCCATCAAAAACACAAAAGTTCAAAAACAAAAGTACAATATATAAAAATAAAATATCCAAATATAAAAACGTTAACATGAAAACAAAAACGAAAAATAAAAACAAAAATATACTAAACAAAATAAAACAAGGAACTCAAAATCTATGGAAAAGGCTGGCATGAAGATGATACAGCTGAGGGATGGAGACTCAAGATCTTCGCAAGGTTGCTATTAATATGTTCCAACTGCTGCAAGACCTCAGTATGGTTACGGTCCACCTTGCTATCCAGTCGATCCACTTTGCCCTCCAGGGCCTCAATCCTTAAAAAGTACCTCATGACTTTCCGAGACCGGAGCATCCTCATCTAGGTCAAAAGAATCAGAGTCGGACTCCTCTTGGACCAGTGCTCTCTTCTGCCTGTCCCCCGGTGCTGCAGGCTCAGCTGAAGGCATCACATAAGTCCCTCTCCTATGCACCACCATGTGCATCTTCTCAAGTGTAGCTAAATCCAAAGAGTAATTACCCGAAATTCTAGTCATGCGACTAGTACTCGGGTCAAAATCCTCAACAAGGGCTACTTCTAATGTGGTAACCAACCCCCTAACACAAATTGCCCCGTTTCTTTTGTTAGCCACAGAATCAAAAATATCGGCTAACCAATAGCCAGCACTAACATGCATTGCATTCAAAGCACAATCCAGGAAAAATAATTCACTCACTTCAACCACACCCGGGCTCTCCTTCCGAGCAAAGAATTCGCAAGCCATAAACCTATGCAAATACCTCAAAGTGGAATTTCTTAATTTAGATTCTTTGGCCGATTTGGCCACATAAGTACCTGAGCCTAAAGCTCCCCAAGCAAATTGTTGTTTAAATTCTTTGGGTACCGACCTTTCTCCATGCTGATGAAAACCATATATATCATTTAACTGGTCAATATTAAGCACATATGATTTACCCAGCAATTTAAACATCATTCCAGTTCAGATTTTCTTATCATCTCTTTCAACCTTGAGAGATGTCGAAAATTCTAAAGTAAGTTCCTCAAACTGCAAAGGTCTCAAGGTGACTAGAGTTTCCCGTCCAAGAAATTGCACATATCGATCAAAATTAGTCCTAATTTGCAAGGCATCAAGAGATTCATCGTTAACATACCTTGTCGGGAAAAAACCCCGAGCCAAAAGACTTGCTCTCTTCAAAGATAAAGATGATGAAGAGGAAGAAGCTCCTTCGGCTGTAGACTTCTTTGTCTTGCTGTGTGACACAATCTTAGTTCTCGGCATCCTTAGAAATCTGAAAATTCAAACCAAAACTTGATCAAATCAAAATTATATGAGCAAAGAAGAAGTTTTAAGTGATTATCTCTAGTTTTGGTGAAGAAATTTGATGTTTAAAGGAAGATTTGGAGTTTTGAATCACAAACTATGAATTTTGCGATACAGAGAGCGAGAGAGCGAGAGAGACGAAGAACAGGAAATTAGGGATCTAATGGAAAGAAACTGGGCAAAATCGGGTTTTTTAAAGTGTAAAAATGAGGGACACGACCGTGTTTGGGTGAACTTGGCCATGTCTGGTGTGTGAAAGTGAAGAGACACGGCCAAGTCAAGGTGACACGACCGTGTCTGATGCTCTTGGAGGGACACGGCCAGTGACTTGGCCGTGTCCCATGGGTGTGTCCTCTTCTGTATAAAAATTTGCAAAAACGAAAGAAATTTGATGAAGCGTGGCCGTGTCCAGTGTGTGACACGGCCAAGGGACACGGCCAAGTCCTTTGGCCGTGTCACCTACTACCTTTTATTAACTTTTAACTCTTTTTTTATTTATTTTATTCAATTCTTAAAGATTTTGCAAACCTTCTTCTTCAAACACCCTGAAACACAAAATAAAGAAAAACCGATCAAAGCACCAATTCCATTTAGTTAGACTAAACATAAAATCAAAACTTGCTAAATTTAAAATTACAACTATGAAGAATAAATGCAAACCGATGGGTTGCCTCCCATTTAGCGCTTCTTTAATGTCATATAGCTGGACATCATGCAAGACCTAGGGGTCATGGATCAAAGTGCTGTCAATGATCTTCACTTCTTGAAATCCTTCATTGTATGGCTTAACTCTCTGTCCATTCACTTTGAAAGTCTCACTTGTTCGAGAGTTAAGTAATTCAATGGCACCAGAAGGATACACCTGAGTTATCTCGAAAGGACCACTCCATCGAGACTTGAGTTTACCTGGAAAAAGACGGAGTCGAGAGTTAAAAAGTAAAACTTTCATACCTAGACTCAATGTCTTTCGCACTATAATTCTGTCATGAAGTGCTTCAGTGCGATCCTTGTAAATTCTCGAGCTCTCATATGCCTCCTTTCTCAGCTCATCTAACTCTGAAATTTGCAGAAATCGTTCTCTCTTCGCTTTGTCCAAGTCCAAATTTAGAGTCTTGATTGCCCAATATGCTCTGTGCTCCAACTCCACTGGTAAGTGACAAGCTTTTCCAAACACAAATCGGTATGGACTCATACCTAGAGGAGTTTTGAAAGCAGTCTGATATGCCCATAATGCATCATGCAATTTGTTTGCCTAATCCTTCCTTGATGTGTTGATTGTTTTCTCCAGAATTCCTTTTAGCTGCTTGTTTGATGTTTCAACTTGCCTAGAGGTCTATGGATGGTATGGGGTTGCCACCTTGTGCTTAACACCAGATTTGTGCATTAACTTCTCAAAAAGCCTGTTGCAAAAATGGCTCCCCCCATCACTGACTATCACCCTTGGCGTACCAAATCTGCTAAGAATATTTTCCTTCACAAATTTAACAACCACATTAGCATCATTAGTACGGGTGGGAATTGCCTCCACCCATTTGGAAACATAATCAACAGCAACTAAAATATACTCATATCCAAAAGACTTGGGGAAAGGACCCATGAAGTCTATTCCCCACACATCAAACAGTTCAACAACAATATATGATTAAAGGGGCATTTCATTCCTCCTCCCAATGTTACCTACTCTTTGGCAACGATCACAGTGCTTACAATACTCTTGAGCATCTTTAAATAAGGTAGGCCAGTAAAAACCACTTTGAAGCACCTTTTCCGCAGTCTTTCTTCCTTCAAAATGACCCCCACAGTGAAGGTCATGACAAAATTGAAGAACACTCAGTTGTTCTTCCTCAGATACACACCTGCGAACTATCTCATCTTTGCATATCCGGAATAGATAAGGTTCATCCCAAAAATAAAACTTACTCAAGTGTAGAAACCTTTTCTTTTCCTGAAAGGACATGTTAGATCACAAAATACCACAAGCAAGATAGTTAGCAATATCTGCAAACCAAGGTGCATTAATTACCACAAACAAATGCTCATCAGGAAATTCTTCTAAATTTTTATGAATGCTATCAGAAACAAGATTTTCACTAAAGAAGGGTAATCTGGATAAATGATCAGCAACAACATTCTCACTACCCTTAGTATCCTTGATTTGGAAATCAAATTCTTGCAATAACAACACCCATCTAATTAGGTGCGGTTTAGCATGTTGTTTTGTTAACAGATATTTAAGAGCTGCATGATCAGAATGCACAATAATTTTTGACCCAATTAAATATGCTCTAAATTTGTCTAAAGCAAAAACAACAGCTAACATTTCCTTTTCAATTGTGGTGTAGTTCATTTGTGCACTATTCAGGGTCAAACTGGCATAATATATTACTCTCAAGTATTTATCAACCCTTTGCCCAAGAACAGCTCCTACTGCATGATTAGAGGCATCACACATGATTTCAAAAGGTAAAGACCAAACAGGAGCTACTATCACTGGTGCACTAGTCAATTTTTCTTTAAAAGGATTAAAAGCCTGCATGCATTGTGCTGTAAATTCAAATGGAACATCTTTCCCTAGCAAATGGCACAATGGTTGGCTTATTTTGGAAAAATCCTTAATAAACCTCCTGTAAAATCTTGCATGCCCTAGGAAACTTCTTATTCCCTTCACAGAGGTAGGTGGGGGTAATTTAGCAATCAATTCAACTTTAGCCTTATCCACCTCAATCCCTTTACTTGATACCACATGACCTAAAATAATGCCTTGGGTAACCATAAAATGACTCTTTTCCCAACTTAAAGTGAGGTTACATTCAATGCATCTCTCAAGCACACGAACAAGTTTATTGAGGCAATTATCAAAAGAATTACCAAAAACCGAAAAATCATCCATAAATACCTTAATAAAATCATCTATCATGTCAGAAAAGACAAACATCATGCATCTCTGAAAAGTTGCAGGTGCATTGCACAAGCCAAAGGGCATACGTCGAAATGCATAAGTCCCAAAAGGGCAAGTAAAGGTTGTCTTGGACTGATCCTCTGGAGATATTGGCACCTGATAGTAACCTGAAAGGCCATCCAGAAAACAATAATGTGAGTGTCCAGAAAGTTTATCTAACATCTGATCAATAAAAGGAAGAGGGAAATGATCTTTCTTTGTAGCATTGTTCAACTTCCTATAATCGATGCACATTCTCCACCCAGTAGTAGTCCTAGTAGGAACCAATTCATTATTCTCATTTTTCACCACAGTGATTCCAGATTTCTTAGGAACTACATGTACTGGGCTCACCCACTTACTATTAGCAATTGGATAAATTACTCCTTCATCCAGCAATTTGAGCACTTCCTTCTTAACCACTTCACTCATATTTGGGTTAAGGCGCCTTTGAGTCTCCCTCACAGGTTTAGCTCCTTCTTCTAAAGTGATTCTATGCATGCACATGGAAGGGCTAATACCCTTGATGTCACTCAATCCCCATCCTATTGCTCTCTTTAATCTTTTAAGCTCACTCACCAACCTCATCTCCTCCCCTTCACTAAGTTCACTAGATATTATCACAGGTAAAGTGTTGTGATCTCCTAAAAACACATATTTCAGGTTCTTAGGTAACTCTTTCAGCTCTAACTCTAGTGAGGGGTTCTTCTCTTCTTTTTTAATGGAGGGAAGCTCACAAACAGGGTCCTCCTTAAGTTCCTCTATTTCAGCACTTTCTAAGGTCTCAAGACAACTGGCTATTTATGCATCAAAAATTTCCAAATCACTATCCAAAGTCAATGCCAGCTCCAATTTATCAGAGGAACCTGTCTGCAAGAAAATATCTGAAACAACTGCATCAACACAATCAATGAAAGAACAATCCTTATATAAAGCAGTTGTAGGAATAGGAGAAGTGTTAAAAATAGAAAATTCCACAGTTTGTCCCAAAACAGTCATTGATAATTTACCATTTTTAACATCTATCAAAGTGTTGGTAGTTGCCATAAAAGGCCTACCCAGCAGAATGGTGTGTGCAGATGGTGAAGAATTACTTACTTCCATATCAAGAACAATGAAATCCACAGGTACTATCAAACCACCAACATTAACTAACACATCTTCTATAACCCCTTTCGGGAATCTAAGAGATCTATCAGCTAATTGCAACACCATTTTTGTTGGTTTAAGTTCCCCTAATTCAAAATCAAGATAAACAGAATAAGGCATTAAATTCACACTAGCTCCTAAATCACACATGCCATCAATACCTTTTCCATTCACCATAGTAATTTGAATAATAAAGCTTCCAGGATCCTTTAGCTTATGAGGTAGTTTATGCTGCAAAACAGCACTAGCTACCTCAGAAACTATCACCTTTTCATTCGACTCATACCTCTTTTTCTTGGTATTCAGTTCTTTGAAGAATTTATCATAAGCCGACATGTTCTTAATTGCTTCAAGTAAGGGTAAGTTGATACTTACCTTAGACAACATGTTGAAGATATCTGAAAATTGCTTATCTTTTTTATCATCCTTCAACCTGCTGGGGAATGGTATAGGTGGCCAGTATGGATTACTTGCCTTGTGCAAATCTACTGTAGGGGACTTCTCCATTGATCTTTCTTCAGCACCTTTGTTCTCTAGTTCTCCTTCCTTTTTATCCTCTTGCTCACCTGCATTCACAGAATTATTTTCAACATTATTATTAATTACCTTGCCACTCCTAAGAACAGTCACTGATTGTGCCTGCTCAGGTTGACTTGGGAACTTCCCTTTTTGTTGAATCTGCATCTGTTGTGCAAGTTGCCCCACTTGGGTCTCCACCTTCTTAAAAGATGCTTCTAAGGAATCCAGCCTCTTGTTGTTCATCTCCTGATTTTTAGCACTGACTTGGATAAAAGCCTACAAACTTTCTTTCAAACTCTCTCTCTTAGGCTGACCTTGATTTGAGGATTGGCCCTGCTGTTGGTTCTGTCTCTGGAGCAAATGGAAAGGCTATTGAGCATTATTTATTGTCCAGGAAAAATTGGGGTGACTCCTCCAACCAGGATTGTAAGTGTTGGAGTAAGGATCATTCCTGGCTCTTGTTGAAATCCCCCCATAGCATTAACTTGCTCAGCTTCATTCCCAAAAGACTCATATGTAGAGGGGCATATATTTGCACCATGCCCAAATGTCCCACAGATTCCACACACTTCTTGAGTAGATGAAGAAATATTGTTCTTCATGTTTAGCATCTAAACCTGCCTTGTCAATTCAGCTATTTGACTGACCATTTCACTATTGGCCTCTAGTTGATTCACCTCTTTACTTCTTCCCCTTACACTCTTTTGTTGAGAATTAGCTCCCAACATCTCAAAGATATCATAAGTCTCATCAGCTGTCTTTTCTCCCATGGCTCCCCCAGCTGCATTGTCAACAGTGTTTTGAAATTGCTGGGTGAGACCATCATAGAAAAACTGATTAAGGAGTTGAAGTGGGTAGTGATGATGCGGACACTGGATCAATAGCATCTTAAATCTGTCCCAAGCCTCATGAAATAGCTCTCCTTCAAATTGAGAGAATGTAGCAATCTTCCCTCTAAACTCAGCTGCCTTTTGGTGTGAATAGAACTTGCCCATGAACTTGTTATAAACTTGCTACCAAGTTGTCAGTGAATTTTTAGGCAACATCATGAGCCAGCTCTTTGCCCTATTCTTCAAAGTATAAGGGAAACATCTCATCATCAACTGATCTTCTGTTAGTCCTCCCAAAGGAAAAGTGTTGAGGGTGGAGTAGAAATCCCGAATAAAGTTCAAAGGATCTTCATTTGGAACTCCATAGAATGATGGCAGCATGTTGTAGTGAATGTTCTTCAACTCATAATTTCTTGCTACATCTGTCAATCTTATGCACGAAGTGGAAGTTCCAATGACAGGTCTAGCAAAATCTCTCATGGTTCTTTGTCTTTCTTCAGCCATTTTAACTGATTGTGCAGAATCTTGCTCAAATTCAGAAGTGTCCTCCTCTGTATCAAATCCGGTGTAGAGCTCAAACTCTTCTCTGCTCCTTTTCACTCTCTAAATTTCTGGAATGAATGGATGTAGCTCTCCTTCGAGTGATCTCCTGCCTTGCATAAACAGAAATTTTCTAGAAAAAGAAACAATTAAAAGCAAAAGACAAAATAAAATAAAATGAAAATAGTGAAAAATAATCTAAAATATTTTTTTTAATAAACAATTATGCCAATTAGCTTCCCCGGCAACGGCGCCAAAAACTTGTTGCGCTCGAATTAACTCTACCACAAATCGTCAATCGCAAGTATACGAGGTAGCTGTAGCAAAGGTGATCGCCCCAAGGTCATCTCACAAGGAAGCTAAAGTGGCTAATTGATTATCAGATTAAAAGTAACAAGTAATGAATAAATTTAAATTGCTAACTAATGAAAAAGTTTAATTGAAGTTTAAAACAATAAAAGTAAACAAGAGCTGATGTTTTGATTCACTTGATAAAAAAGGTCTAGGGTTTGCACTTCTCTACTACTTATATGTATGAATGGTTATTCCTCTTAACTAATTCAATTTCAAAGATTAAATCTCAAACAACTTAATTAATTGAGTCAAGGAAATAAGCTCTCGCATTCAAACCTCTTACAACTAATCTTGTTATAATTGAAACAATCTTTTCAATATGTTATATCTCTAATTCACCTAAGTCCCTAATTGAATTGATCCAGCATTAGACTTCATCTCTCAATCCATCATCTAATACCTAAAACACATAATTGGTGGCCAATCAATTATATATTAAAATATTTCATTCAATCAAGGCTAAAGAAATTATTAGCTAAGAGAATAACCAATTCATACAATCATAGCAGATCCATACAAACCCTAGACTAGATGAAATTAGTTCATAATGCAATCAAACATATTCATCTCATTAATGTTCAAAGAAATCAAAATAGACATGATAATATCCATAAACACAATTTCAATGAAAATAAAGAGAATAAGTTCGAGAACAAAACCAAGTTACAAACCCCTTGAAGCTTCTGAAGAATCTCTTGTTCAAATCTTGTAAGAAGGATGCATCAATGGCTAGAACAATCTAATCTAAGCTAAAGTAATCAAAAGTGTAATCAAAATTAAAGAAAGCAATTGTCAAAACCCTAAGCTCACTCTCAGACGGCTAAATCAGCTCTCCAAATCATCAACAGTCCCAAACCCTAGCTTTTCTTTTCTTTTTATATGAATCGTCCGCTTTAAAAACTCGCTACAGATTTGGTTCATGAGAGACACGGCCTAGTTGCAAGTGACTTGGCCGTGTGGGTGCTCTTTGGAGGGACACGGCCAGTGACTTGGCCATGTCCCTTGCATGTGTCGCATACTTTGAAAATTTTCTTCTTTTCTTCTTTGGTTGAGTGACACGGCCAGTTGGAGTTGGAGCCTTTTGGAGGGACATGGCCAGTGACTTGGCCGTGTCCCTTGCCTTTGTTTGCTTCTATGAAGATTTGCTTCTCTTTTCCTTTGGAACCAAGTGAGACACGGCCAAGTGAAGGTGACTTGCCCGTGTTGGGCTTCTTTGGAGGGACACGGCCACTGACTTGGCCGTGTCCCTTTCTTGTGTCTGCTACTGGGACTTGCTCTTCCTTTTTAACTTGGTATGGGACACGGCCAGTGACTTGGCCATGTCCTCTGCCTGTGTTAGCCACTGCCCTTTTCTCTTTCAATTTGTTTCCTTGCCTGTTTTAACCTAACACAAAACTCAAAACAAACTTAAAAAAAGAAGTAAATAGACAATAACCAACAAAACATAAAACCATACTAAAAACTAGATAAAAAATAACATAAACACTGAAATAAACTAAAACTACCAAAACTAATGAAAACACTAAACAAACCGATAAAAACTAACAAAATACCTAAATAAAACAATAATTATCATAATAAACAAGACACAAAGCTATAACAAAAACTAATAAAACAATAGTGACAAAAGTATTGTGGATAAATGCTATACGTAAAGAATAGTAAATTGTATATCTTAAAACTTTACTGAAGAGATTATTGTTATTGTTTTACGAGACTAAAACTCGATTTAGAATCAACGGTTACGAATGAGGGTGCACCATAGTTATGATGAGCATTCCCTCATTTGATTCAAGTATTATATACATATATGTATATGTGTATTTGTGTAGAAATTTCTTTCTTTCTTCTTCTCTCCATGCCACCATCACCAACACCATCAAAGTTTCTTCTTTCTTCTTTCTTCTTTCTTTCCATGATTTGAATCAAAACTTAAGATAAGATCACATCTAAATATAAGTGTTGAGAAGATTAAGTTGGAAAAGTGGTGATTATCAACAAGGCATGTGCTTTTGATTTATACTTTGCAAAAATATGAATTTTTATGAGTTTTAATGTTTTAATTGAATGATTGAGTTATGTATAATGATATATTTGTTGAAAGTATTGATTAAATAGATTGATGAGTGAAAAATAACTTTTATATGATGGGTTTTGATCCTTAACTCAACCTTTATGAGAATTGAATTGGTTTATGTTGGTTTTATTCATAGGAAATGATTGAAAGTTTGATTGAGTGAAGCTGTGGTAAAATATTTGATATGAATTCTTTTTCTATCAAAACTTTGAGTTGGATACATTTTGATCTTAGATCTTAAACATGTTTGTGTTTAATGAAGTTAAAAGTGCAGAATACATGATTTTACTCCGAAAACAGTCCCAAAATCAATGCCTCGGCCGTGGCAATTGAGTGCCACGACTGTGGGATTGAAAGTGATGCTGTTTCTTAAAACAAATTCGATAAAACAGAGCAAGTTACAATGCCACGACCGTGGGGTCTTCAAACTTATTTTACAGCTTCATTTTGGATCCCACGGGCGTGGGGTTGAGATGCCACGGCCGTGGGGTACCTAAATAATGTTTTTGGCTTGTAATTTGTGATCTACGGGCCTAGTATGAGACTAATATGTGAATAATTGTATTGAGACTTCATGTGTATGTGTTAAATGCATGAAAAAGAGTGAGAAACTTGAGATAAGTGACAAATATATATATCATACTAAATATTGATAAGAGTAATGTACTAATGAAATGATAGAAACAAGTGAAATATAAACAAGTGCTTATATAAACAAGTGAGTGTTTATATAAACAAGTGTTAATCAATGACATGAGACTAATATGTGTATAGTCCATACTTTTGTGTTGATGTGTTAAATGTATGAAAATGAGTGATCAACTTTAGATACGTGACACACATATATATTCGACTAAATGTTGATAAGAGTATAGTAACAATGAAAGGAAATAAATAGTGTAGTGTTCATCAAAATCAATGAATTGCCCAAATCATATTCAATTTATATCTAGCTTTGGATTTAATGGCTACCCAAAGGATGGATAGCCATAGTGATAGTGGGCACCTCGTGCCTTTAGTGGACATATTGTGTTATCAGTGAAAGTGGGCATAATTGCCATTATAAATTCTTGAAATTGCTACACTAACATGATATCCAAACCTATGATCTAAGTTTAGTATGTTTGGGCATAATTAATGAAAATATATGTGAACATGATAGTTGTGGCTAATGAAAGAAATGTAAAATACTAATATAAGTCAATTACGTGAAATTAAAGTATTGTGTTCTAGTGAAAAAGGGACTGTAATATATATATTACTGCTTACACGTGAAAGTTCTAATGAACGTAATGGAAATGTTATGCTCAATGTATTGAATTAATCAAATGATTGAAAATGTATATAATGTGATGAGATACAAAGTGCTCCAAAGTATTTCAAATGAATGAAAGTGTCTATGTGAGATACAAAGTGCTCTAAAGGATAGTACTGAAATTAAGTGATGAAAAGTATAGCTTGACTAAAATGATCCTATATGTGAACCTGAACTTGAAAAGAAAGACTTAGTGAAAAACAAAATAAGTGTATTGTGAACAATGATATCAAATGAGAAAACAAGTCTTGAATAAAATGATTCTTAATGAGACAAGTTGCAATACCGGAAGTATTGTATTATATGATAACTTTTATACAAGGATAGCTATTATTTTGTGTAATTAGCATGGTATGTTGATTTGTTACTAAAATTAGTTCATATATTGAAATACTTCTTAAAACTCAGTGTTATTACTATATTTTCATAAGTATATTTCTTTAATATTAAGTGATAAAATATGTGTATACAAGCACCACTAAGCTTTGCTTAGCGTGTTAGAATTGTTTTCTGACACGCAGGTATCATGTAACACCTCTTCCTGACCTACATGTGTAAGTCGAGTAGAGGTGCTACACTATCCAAATGTTGCTACCAATTTACTTAGTCAAATTTTAGTTCCGATTTTTACAGAAATTTTGCCATAGTTTTGCCTAGAAATTTGGATCCCAAGTGTCGACACAACTTGTTTTTCTGAATTTTTTTTTGAAAACATTTTACACAGACCAATATGAATACCATCAAATTTAATGCACTCCCAATGAATTCACCTTATACCCTCATCTACAAATCTACAAGAAGAGTTCACACTTCTAATACAACATAAAGTAAAGGTTTATGATTATTACACACTACTAACATACCATTGTAACATAGAAATTCTCTTTTATATTTATTTATATACATGCCACAACTAGCTAACTCATAATGGATCTAAAAGATCTACCCCTGAGATTTGCTGTGGTCTGGTCATTGCTTCCCCAAGATTTATCTACTGCTCCGAACCTACGAGTCAAGGAAAACTTAACTCGCTGAGCGTTGTCGCTCAGTGGGTACTTTACCAATAAAAATAAAAGTAGTATATGAAAGTATTCGCAATAAAAGGAAATAATTAAATCATAATTCAACCAACCTTAAACCAATGGAAGTTTCTGTACATTCAGTGTAAATATGCTTCCAACAAATGTAAAAAAAAACCATAAATCAACTCATTTTGCAATACGTAGTTTAACGAAAAATAATATGTCTTTGATTCAGGCTCTATTGGTATATAGGGAACCATAGTGATAAGGCAGTGGGCCTCCCCACTGTAACATAGGTGGGCCTCCCCACCGATATCAAATCACAGGAATGGGCCTCCCCATCCTGGTTAACCAATGGGCCTCCCCATTGGCTTCAGTGGCCACCGATATCAGATCACAGGAATGGGCCTCCCCATCCTGGTTAACCAATGGGCCTCCCCATTGGCTTCAGTGGCCTCACCACTGAATAAAATATCATATCACAATGATGAGCAGTACTGCATGCGTTAATATAGTGCACCATACCCTTATCTACCACTCCCACAATCCAGTAGAGCAAAAAGGTTAAAATGATTCAATTTAAGTCTCAAACCTCATTTTAGAATGACTCGCGAAATCATTTTAAATTCCCATCGCACTTTGCCATTTATGCCGCGCAACACATTCTTTAGTCAAACCATTCCCCTTTTTCGCATATTTAATATCCACAATAAACATATTAAACATTTCAAAGCATTCCTCAAAATATCACAAATTGACCAAATGAATAGTGTTGCGGCGAGACAAATCGGCAACGCAAAATGGCATGACCAAATGAATAGTAAAATCTGGGTTTTCGTCAAAATTTCAGTCCACTTCAGTCATGCATTTGACCAAGTAAATGATCTTATTTTTGGCTGAAATTTTACAGAAAACTTATTTCATATGTTGACTAATTTCTTGTAAAATTTCGTTGAAAAATTCATTCGTTTGCTGCCCCAAACAATTGCCACAAAAATAGTCCAGAAGCTGTCACTTTGGGACCATTTCGGCCCAAACATTTGAAATGCATAGGATAGTTTATTTTTCTTTTGCAAATCAATATTAAGGCTTCTTTAATAGTAAAGTGAAGATTCAAACACTTCCTTTTAACAATTTTTGCATGTTTAACTAAAATCAAACTAATTAAAGTCCAAACAACTTACCAAATCAACTTGCCAAATTTTCTCAAAACATTTGGTTTCAATTAAATTTAACAACCCAATTTCCATAAGAAAACAAGAACATAACTCAAATATTTAATTTAAACTCAATCAAAATATTTAAACATCAACTTCAAAACTTCCATAAACCAAAGTTTGTAAGCAAATAGAATTTCTTTTATGGTAAAGCACCAAATCAAAATTAATTATTCAAAGGTAAAGTACCAAACCAAAAGTAATTATTCAAAGGTAAAGTACCAAACCTTGCTTTTCCTTGCTCTTCTTATCTATTTCACTTCCTTTCCTCTCTAATCTCCTTGATTTCCTATGAATTTAATATGTCACATATGTAAGAACAAACCCTAGATATGAACATGATGCTACCTTATGATTTTCTAACAATCCTTTACTTATTCTTACTAATAATCACCATTTTCATCATTTCCTTTAAGTAGTTTATCATTTTTCACCATAATCATCAACTTACTAATTCTTTCCCAACATGAACATAATATCAAATCTTCCTAAACATAGCCTAATACGTAATTCTAATGAAAGAATAAGACTTAGGATGGTATCTTACCTTATTTCCTATTGAATTTCACTTGAGAAATGGCTTGGACTTGAAACTTGTCTCCTTGAAAATGGAAGGGAGGGGGAGCACGACTTAAAGAAGAAGAAAAGTGGTGATGGTGGTGTCTTTTTGATCCTTACTTGGGTTTGGAAGACCATAATTAGTTATTTATAATTTAATTTCCATTTAATTAATTTATTTATTTTCAATGGCCATGATTTGTCCAACACATTTGGATTTAATGGCTAGGATTTGGTTTATTTTCAATGGCCATGATTTGTCCAACACATTTGGATTTAATGGCTAGGATTTGGTTTATTTTCAATGGCCATGATTTGTCCAACACATTTGGATTTAATGGCTAGGATTTGGTTTATTTTCAATGGCCATGATTTGTCCAACACATTTGGATTTAATGGCTAGGATTTGGTCACTTGAAAGTGTTTTTTTGTTCTTTTAATATTTTGCCCCCAAAGTTATATTTAATTACAAAATTGCCCCTCCAGTGGAAATGTCCAAAATGTCCTTATCGGAAAATCGCCCGTAACTTACAAACCGTGCATTTTCAGGAAAAATTGAAACCCACGGTTATGACCCGATTAATCTCAAGAATATTCTTCCGGGGTCGGATATGGGCACTATTAAGAACTTCCGACACTTAATTTTTAAGTTTACATAGTTGCCCCTAACTTTTGAGAAATTTCCACTTAGGTCCTTTTGATATCCCTTCTTGACCTTGCTGTCTTTCTTTATTAATATCTTTTTAATCACAACTCCAAATTAAGTAATTCTTATTCCCAATGAAACTAGACATCCGGGGACATATTGTATCAAAATTTGAGGTCGATCCGAGCTATATCTGATTTTTGACTGTTCTTTGAAGTCAAGCCTACTATGCTGTCCTGAGGCAGCTTGCACATTGTCTAGTAAATCCATCATATCTTATTCTGTACAACTCCAAATTGAGTAACTTTAAGTTATACGTCTAGCTAAGACACAAATAAACAATTAAGTCTTCTTTGAGACTCTCTAATTCTGTCATTGACTTGGATGAAATTCGAGTTCAATTTATAGGTCATGTTCTAAACTCCTTTGCTCTAAGCCTAATTCATATCCTCAATGTCTGTTTCTTACCAATCTGGAATTCGGGATGTTACATATCAGGACATCGGAGCAAGATAAGAACAGATGAAGATCTTGTGTATATTGTATTCATAAGTGATAAATGTATATAGATATTTCAGTTTGGCTATTTGAGAGCTTGTACAATTGTGTAACATGAAAGGAATATATGTATGTAAAGGATGAAGTGTGAGAATTAAAGTGACTGACTATTAAAGAAAGGAATGTATTATATAATCATTTGATTTGACAAGTGTATGATAGTTATCTGGTTTGTAACTAGTATTTGGATGATTGAAAATTGGTCTAAATGTTGGACCTATAAGTGTTGTGATATGCAGATTGTATTATTATTTGAAAAAAATTTAATTATGAAGAGAGTTTTCTCTGAATTGATTGGAGCGTGAACAGTATATCGAATAACATTCTCTGATAGTTTTTATATAAGAATTGTCAGAGGATGTTGCATTTAGTGGTATCAGAGCGTGGTTTAGGCATTTCTGGCACGTGGAGTTATAGGAAAAGTGAAATGTAATTTTCTAAGTTATGTGAAGTGAATAAGTGGATATGTGTTATGACACAATTGATATTCCATATGTTTATGGTAATAGAGTGTTTACTAAGAATTGATTGACAATTCGTACTGTATTGTTTGGAGTGCACTAGATCTATTTGTGATAAAGAATGTAGTGAAAAGAAAACAAGATATGAGAAGCAAAAGAGATATGTCAAAGTAACACAGTGAGAGTGTAATAATTTATTGGAAGTTGAGGAATGATACAGATAGATAAATTTTGAGCATGAAATTTCTTACGAGAATGAGAATTGTCATGTTGTACAACATTAAGTATTGATGTTCTACATTAAGTGAGTGAATATATGAGTGTCAAAGTGGAGTGATTACGATATGAGGGCATTTGAAACTGATAGTGATAAGGTTAAATAAGCCTGAATAAAAGTAATATTAAATCTGAGTATGGATAATATCCGTACAGTGGAAAAAGAGTTCGAAGAGGTAAGAAATTATGAAAATACCCTTATAGCTCGAAATGAATTCGAGCTGTACTTTGAATGTGAAATATGGATAATGGAGTGTTATAGCTCGAAATGAATTCAAGCTGTACTTTGAATGTGAAATATGGATAATGGAGTGTTAAAGTGTCAAAAGTAATTGTTTTTATAATGTTTCAATGTTAAGGATTGAAGCGATAGTTAAATGAAAGCACGTAAATACATTGAAACTATTGTATAAGTGAGTATATTGGATAAAAGTCCTAAAACATATGTAACGATTTCTAGTGTCTTCATTGTCTTCTAAAACATCATCAAAACAAAAGATTGAAAAGGAAAGTAATGAAGAGTATTGGTAAAGAGGCTAGAGCTTGAATACCACTTAGTGTGCTATTTATTGAAATGATCTTGAGTTTTATTATGACAAGAGATTTGTAAATTGATAAAACACCATTACTTGTGAAAGATATTTTGTATTAAATAATTGTGAAAACTTTACTTCTATGATAGTAAAGTTCTTCGTGCAATATGTAAATGTGTATGTAACTGGAACAATGATTAAAGCTATCATTGAATCATTTATGAGTTAATATAAAGTTATGAAAGAAAATAAGGTTGAAAGATTTTAGGGTTATGGAAATTGAGATTTGAATTTGATTGTGTTTTGAAGAGTTGGATCTTGTTTCCTTAAAGTTTATGAGTTGCATTCTTCATAACTTATTGATTAAATCATGAAAAGAAATTCTAGTAGTGATACGCATGATTAATTGTATAGTCATGCATATGCTTGTGTAAATAATTTGAGAAGAAATTCCAATATTGAGGTGCATGCTCATTCATGTGGACATGCATATATTTGTCCCCTTAAAATTTTGAAAGGCAATTTCAGTAGAGACATGTAATACCATTCATATGGATATGCATTTGGCTATGCATATTTCTATTCTTCAAAACTTTAAAAATAATTGAAACAGTGATGTGCATGATCACATGCATGATCATGCATTTGCTTATGCATACTTCTATTCTACAAAATTTTAGTAATGTGCATACTTCCACAGAGTATTATAGGTGGAATTAGTAGTGAATTAATGACTACATCTTGGAAATAGTTATAAGTAACAAAAGATTGCTTATAAGATTGAAATGAAATCAATCCATTAAATGATAAAACTGAAATGTGAAAAGAACGTGAGGAAAGTATGAATAAATGTAATTGGATATGTGAAAGAAGTGTAAAGGTAGATAAAAGATAAAAGACAATTACAAGTGATTAGTGGATTTAACATCTTTATGATGAAATAAGATAATTTCCAAAGTAAAGTGAAAAGCATGATAGATTGATAAATCAGTAATGATTGTACATAATGTGAAGAGCAAGTTAAAGAAATTAAAGAGGTATATACAAATTGATGGAGTAATAAAAGTAAGAATGTGAGATTTACATATTGTGTATTTATGAACTATGTGATAGTAACATTGTTTAGTGATTAAAGACAAGTTATAGATTATATATAGAAGTGTTAAAGAGTGACTTAATACTAATTGATTGTACATGGAAAGAAAGGAATTGATAATGTAAAACGAAAAGAATGTAGTGAGATGTGAAGGTAATGAACCCTTCTAGTGACATGATGTATGGTAGAACAAGTTAGTAATATATACATATGTGTGTGTGTGTGTGTGAATGTGTGTGTGAGACATAGAGAATAAAGTATAAATGTACATGTATTCTTAAAGTGAAAGAATAGTGATGAATTCTTAATATGTTAAGAAAAGAATTAAATAAGTAAAGAGTGGAAATCTTTGTAGATTTCATTATTACAGTGAAAACATGAAAATGATTTGAAAAGATAAAGATTGATGAATAACTAAAATCAATCGAACTACTTGAAAACAAGTATAATGTGTATATGTGTTGTGTTTGAAATGATTGTTTATATCTTATACACTTACAGTAAGAAACAAATATTGCAAAGAGAAAGTGTTATATTACATTCAAAGAGAAAGTGTTATATTTCAAAGTATATTATAATTGACAATACTTTGTACCATTGAAAGAAATGATACTGATGTTAAATCTAGTTTCCGGATTAGCTAAAGGGTGTGATAGTGGGCATTTTATGCCATATTGAAAGTGGGCACTTTATGCCATAGAGGACACTTATGTCCCATATTGACAGTGGGCACTCTGTGCCATAGAGAACATTTATGTTCCATATCAAAAGTGGGCACTTTGTGCCATAGAGGACATTTTTTTATATATGTCCCAGTGATATTGGCATCTATGCCATCAGGGGACGCTTTGCGTCATAGCGGACCTTTGGTTCCTTTCTCTCAGTGGTCACTCCGTGACATCATATACAGTGGGCATTCATGCCATATTGATACAGTGACATTTACTTGCCATCAGTGACCCGCTATCCGGAACTAGGATTTAATGTTCAGTATATAAGAGAAAGAACGAGATATATAAATATATAACAGTGGAACGTAATGATACAAATTATATATAAAACAAAATTTCTAAAGAGAGTTAAAGGTAATTACTGAATTGAGTTTGAACAGTGTAAGTGTGTAGAGTTGAATAATTTTCTACAATTCTATAATGTTAGACAAATGATCTTAATTTTGATCCTTGACAACTCAAATGGATGATCTATTTAACTTGTGTTTGAGAAAGCTTGTTGCAGGATTAGGTTGCTTCAATTAAAGGTGAACAGAACAAGTATAGCGGTCGCACCTCAACTGAATACGACCGCTCCATGCAATTACAGAATGAAACCTTGTCACAGTAGGTTTCGCGGTCAGAAGTTCGACCATAGTCGCGACCGCTCATACATAATAGCGACCGTCCTAATATTTGCCCGACCGCTACTCAAGGAACTTAAATCATTACAATCACAGTAAGGTTCGCGGTGACAAGAACGGTGAATGATTCGACCTCGCTTACCAATTTCGCGACCGCTCATTTATAGTCGCGACCGCCCAACAATTCAAGAAGAAATTGCTCAAAGAGACAGTAGTGTTCGCGTCCTCAGGTGCGTCCAGAAGTTCGACGCGAGAATATGAGTTCGACCGCGAAAAGCTACTAAGGGCGACCGCGAGATTCAAATTATGGCGGACATCTCTTTTGCCCTGTCAGAAAATGACACGTGACATGACCGTTGTAATCCCACTTCAGTATTCAAAAAAGGGCGACCGCACTTTGTGATGCGCGACCGTCCCGACAAACACAGCATGGGCAAGAAACGGTCCGACAAAAACATCATGGGCAAGATTCCTGCTGTAGAGCACTAAAATTCGACCGTTGAACTTTTTCAAAAGTAGCGACCGTCCCTGGTTAAAAGGACGACCGCGTGAAGCATGAGAGCGACCATCCTTGTATGAAGGGCGACCGCTAAGTGCTTCGGACAGTTTAAGTAAAGAAGGTCTAATCTGCCAAGACTTTATTCTAAACAGCAATAACGGCTAGTAAGACCACATTGGCTATAAATACAATCTTTCCATGAGAAAACAAAAAAGAACATTATTAAGAAAAGATTTTCATAGCCAAGCAACAAATTTCCTTTTGCTTAAACTTGTATTTGAATTGTTATGAATGTTAGGTGTTAGCATTGAAAACACCATTGTATAAGTTTGAGTGTAAGCTTGGGAAACACTTAGGTTGAGAGAGTGAGCCTTGTAAAACTCTTGTGTGGGTTGTAAGTGTGAGCCTAAGAAAAACACTTGTAAAGTTGGAAGTGAGCTTGTGAAAACTTCAAAGACTAGTGGAACCTTAACAAGTTGTTAAGGAAGTGGATGTAGGATTGAAGTAAATCCGAACCACTATAAATCTTGTGTGTTCTTACCTTCCTCCATTACTCAACCAACTCTCTATTCCGCATTTCTTGTTTGTTGAGTTTTTTAAATTGTCGTTATTTCTTGACGAAACCAATTCACCCCCCCCCCCCTCTTGGTTGCCATCTTGGGACAACAATTAGTATCAGAGCCCTGAGATTTCTTAAACTTAATTGTGAAATCTGATCCACAATGGCAACTTCTTCTTCATCAAGCTCTCATGGAAATCTTAACTCTATTCTTAGACCTTACTTTGATGGAACGGATTACTCATACTGGAAACACAAAATGTATTTGTTTCTAGACAGTGAAGGGATTGAACTATGGGATTTCGTGGAAAATGAGTGGAAATCTCCTACTCATGAGGTTGACGGTATTCAAGTTCCACTTCCCAAAGCTCAATGGTCAACTAGCAATATCAGAGATCGATTCAAGAACAATAGAGCTGCTTCCATCTTGATGAACTCCATTTCAAGAGAAGAAGGTGGAAGAGTTCAACATTTAACTTGTGCACATTGTATTTGGAAAACACTTGAAAACTACCATGAAGGTACAACTCAAGTAAGATTTACCAAGAAACAAATGCATGTTCATGAGTATGAGCTATTCAAGATGAAACCAAATGAAAATGTCACCGACATGACAAATCGCTTGCTTGCTATTGTCAATGAACTGAAGAAGTATGGTAAGGTATATGATCAAGGTGATGTAAACAGTAAGATCTTGAGAGCCCTAAGAGCTAGAAAGAACTTTGAATCCAAAGTATCATCCATAGAAGAAGCTCATGATCTCAGCACATTAAGAACCGACGAGCTAGTTGGTAAATTACTCACTTTTGAGCTGCACAGTGAAAAAGAAGAAGATCAAGGTGAGAAAGAAAAGAGAAAACCAATTGCACTCAAAGCAATCAAAGAAGTTGAGAGCTCAAGCAATGAAGGTACTGATGATGAAGATGAAATGGCAATGTTCTCAAAAAGAATGAATGAATGGAAAAGGAAGAAAAGATTACAAGCAAACAAAGGTACACCTCCTAAATTCTCCTTCAAAGATAAAGAAAAGAAAAATGAGGTAAAATGCTATGAATGTGGAAAAACCGGTCACATCAAGTCGGATTGCTACAAATTAAAGAACAAAAGGAAATGGGATAAAGAAAAGAAAAAGTCTCTCAAAGCCACATGGGATGACTCTTCCTCAAGTGAAGAAGAAGAAGAGGAAGGAATTGCAAATCTTTGTCTCATGGCTATTGAAGATGACTCCAATGAGGTAAGTACTCAATCTTTTGATCTTGTAGCACATGATGATATAAGTGATATAAATGATAGTGATTTGATTGAGCACATGAATTCTAAAATAGAAAAATATTTCTCTAAAATGATGCTCTATAAAGAGAAAAACTCTAAGTTAGAAAAGGATTTTATATGCTTAAAGAACTCTACCTTAGAATTGAAAACCTCAAATGAACACTTAATGAATACAATAGGAGAATTAAATAAAAGCTCACATGACTTAGAAAAGGTGATTAAAGAAAATGAGACATTGAAGCATGAACTAAAAGAACTAAAAGAATCAATTTCCAGATTTCATAAAGGAAAGGAAGCATTGAACACATTAATTAATAATCAAAGATCACCTTCCTTGAAATATGGATTAGGATTCAATGGCTCAACCAACATTGCACCTAGTAAACCAACTTTTGTGAAAGCATCTACAACTAAAATTTCTGATGTTCATATCAAAGATGCTTGCACCAAGTCTAAAAGAACTTCTTACGGTTCACTAGGAGATAAAGCCAAAAACAATTATGCATTGTTGTTTACTAAACTTGTACAAAAGAAATCACATACTTGTAGTTGTATGTATAATCCAAAAAGAAAAATGCAGAAGCATAGGATACCATGGCAATGCACATATTGCATGAAATTTGGTCACAAAAATTTCTATTGTTATATAAGAAAAGCTCATCTAAATTTAGAAGGCACTCTTTCTACTAACCATCAAGGACCCAACTATATGTGGGTACCTAAAAAAGGATGACCACAATTGGCTTGTAGGTATGCCTAAAATCTACTACCAATGAAAGCACATGGCTTGTGGATAGTGGATGCTCAAGGCATATGACTGGAAATGCAAAGCTCTTTACAAGTATTACCTATAAACATGGAGGTAACGTAACTTTTGGAAACAATGCTAAAGGTAAAATTCTTGGTGTTGGCTCCATTGGTTCTATTGGTAAGGATTTAATTGAAGATGTATGGCTTGTTGATGGTTTGAAACATAACTTGCTAAGTGTTAGTCAACTTTGTGATAAAGCATACTTTGTTAAGTTTGATTCCAAGGAATGCAAAATCACAAATTCAAATGATGTTATCATATTTAAGGGTACTAGAACAAACAACACTTACAATGTAAGCATACATTCTGATCATACATGTTTAATGTCCACTAATAATGATGCATGGTTATGGCATAGAAGACTAGGACATGCTGGTATGGATCAATTGAAATATATTTGTAATGAGAATTTAGTTGATGGCTTACCTAAGATAAAATATGATAAAGATAGGATTTGTGAACCTTGTCAACATGGTAAGCAACATAAAAGCTCATTTAAAACAAAGAATGTTATAAGCACCTCTAGACCTTTAGAGCTCATTCATTTAGACTTGTTTGGACCAAATAGAGTTACAAGCTTAGGAGGCAAATCATATGCATTTGTTCTTGTTGATGACTACTCTAGATTCACATGGGTTAATTTCTTAGCTCAAAAGAATGAAGCCTTTAATTACTTCAAAACCTTTGCAAAAAGAGTTCAAAATGAAAAAGGATATGTGATCACATCTATTAGAAGTGATCATGGCAAAGAATTTGAAAATGAAAACTTTGAAAACTTTTGCAATGAAATTGGCATTTCACACAATTTTTCTGCTCCTAGAACTCCACAGCAAAATGGTGTAGTTGAAAGGAAAAATAGAACTTTAATTGAAATGGCTAGAACAATGCTCAATGAATATGATTTACCATCTTATTTTTGGGCGGAAGCCGTTAATACAGCTTGTTACATTGCAAATCGTGTTTATAAAAGGCATTTAACTAATAAAACTTCTTATGAGCTATGGAATGGAAGAATACCCAGAATTGGATATTTTAGAGTATTTGGATGCAAATGCTTCATATTGAATACCAAGGATAATCTTGGAAAATTCTCATCCAAATCAGATGAAGGCATATTCTTAGGATATTCATCATATAGCAAAGCATATAGAGTATTTAATATGAAAACTCTAGTTATAGAAGAATCAATGCATGTTGTATTTGATGAATCATCTAAACTTGATCAAAAGAAAGGTATTACTTTCAATGACCCTGCAGGCACTCTTGAACCTCTTGAATCTATTGATGCTCCAAAGATCAATCAACTTGAAGAAAAGGCTCAAGATCTACCTAAGGATTGGCAATACAAGAAAGATCATCCAAAGGAACTCATCATTGGAGAAACATCAAAGGGAGTAACTACTAGATCTAAAATTAATCATGTTGATGTTAATGTTGCTTTTGTTTCTCAAATTGAACCAAAAACTATTGAGGAAGCTTTAAATGATGAAAATTGGATAATTGCAATGCAAGATGAACTTAATCAATTTGAAAGAAATAATGTTTGGCAACTTACTCCTAGACCTATAGATCATTCTATAATAGGATGCAAATGGGTTTATAGGAATAAGCTTGATGAAAATGGTCACATCATTAGAAATAAAGCAAGATTGGTAGCCAAAGGTTATAATCAAGAAGAAGGTATTGACTATGATGAAACCTTTGCCCCCGTAGCTAGATTGGAAGCTATTAGAATATTACTTGCTTTTGCATGTCATATGAATTTTAAGCTTTATCAAATGGATGTTAAAAGTGCATTTCTAAACGGACTCATAAATGAAGAAGTTTATGTTGAACAACCTCCTGGTTTTGAAAACTACAAATTTCCTGATCATGTTTTCAAACTTACCAAAGCTTTATATGGATTAAAGCAAGCACCTAGAGCTTGGTATGATAAACTTAGTGCATATTTGCTTGAAAATGGTTTTTCAAAAGGAAAAGTAGACACAACTCTTTTTGTTAAAAAGAATAAGCACAACATTTTGATTGTACAAATTTATGTGGATGACATAATATTTGGAGCTACTAATGAAGCCCTGTGCAAAGAATTTGCTTCTTGTATGACTAGGGAATTTGAAATGAGCATGATGGGTGAACTCAAGTTTTTCCTTGGACTACAAGTCAAGCAATGTAAAGATGGGATCTTCATCAACCAATCCAAATATACAAAAGAACTCATCAAGAAATTTGGAATGGATGGCTGCAAAACTAGCAAAACTCCTATGAGCACATCATTGAAATTAGGTAAAGATGATAATGGTAAAGCAGTAGATGAGAAGAAATATCGAGGTATCATCGGATCACTACTTTACTTAACTGCTTCTAGGCCTGATATAATGTATAGTGTATGTCTTTGTGCTAGATTTCAAACTAGTCCTAAAGAATCACACTTGAATGCCACTAAGAGAATCTTGAAATATTTGAGCGGTACAATACATTTAGGACTTTGGTATCCTAAAAACACATCATTTCATATTATAGGATTTTCAGATGCAGATTATGCTGGTAGTATATTAGATAGGAAAAGCACAACAGGAGCATGTCACTTTCTTGGTAATTGTCTAGTTTCTTGGCATAGTAAGAAACAAGCATCAGTTGCTTTATCCACAACGGAAGCTGAATATGTTGCAGCATGTTTTTGTTGCACACAAGTATTATGGATGAAACAACAATTGCTTGACTATGGTAAAATGTTTAACAATATCTCCATTAAATGTGACAACACTAGTGCTATCAATTTGTCTAAGAATCCTATCCAACATTCTAGATCCAAACACATAGATATTAGACATCATTTCTTAAGAGAAAATGTACAAAATCAGAATATAACCTTAGAATTCATAGATACAGAAAATCAACTTGCTGATGTCTTTACAAAACCCTTGAATGAAGATAGACTTAACTTCATCAAACTCAATTTAGGAATGATTGATGGAATCACTTTGAGTTAATTAGAATTTTTTTGCCTTAAAATAAAGTTTCTATGTGCATGAAATTAATTTTTCTTAACACACTTAGAATATCTTCCATCTTTCCTTGAATCTTTTATTTTTGAGTATGTAGCGGTCGCTCCAGTGTTCTTTCGTGCTCGCTACTTCGTCTGCTAGTTTCATTCAATAAAATTCTCTGAGCGTGGTCGAGAAAATTTGTGCGCGATCGCACCAATTTGAATAGTTTCGACCGTTACAGATGTTTTTCTTCACTCGCGAGCGTACTGATCATAATAATGGTCGCTGTACACCATTCCGCGATCGCACCTTGTTAAATCTGCGACCGCACCCTATACACTCTGCTCGAAAATTTATAACCGTTGGCTATGTGACAGGTCGCAACTCTTAACTCTCAACAGTCATAAACGGCTATTTCTTTACTTCATCTATTTAAAAGTGTTTTGCAACAGTTTATCTGATATTTTGCCTATCAAAGCACACAAACTTACTTCTGAAACCCTAAAAAACTTCTACATCTCAATCACCCTCTGTTTTCCAGTTTACTTCTACTCTTTCTAATCTAATGGCTCCCAAAAGAAAAACCACTTCCAAAATTAAGGGTCAAGCTAAGAGAGTTCCAGGAATCACCATTAGAGAACCTGTTGTTGAACCTCCATCTCCTCCACAATCAAAAAGGGGTGAGAAAATTCACAAACCTCATCACCAAACCACTGAGGAAGACATTAGGTATGCCATGCTAAAGAAGAAGAAGGTTGAAGGCACCAAATCACCTTTTGGTGGGATGCTGTCTGCCTTGGGCATCAAGGACGAAATTGAAGGATTGTTGGATGTCCTTGGATGGAGAAATTTTGTCTTTCCAGAAGAGGTAGGTTACTCTAGTCTAAGTAAGGAGTTTCTAATGTCATTCCAGATAGAGAAGAGTGCAAACTCTGCACTAGGGTGGTATGGGGTTAGGTTCAAACTCTTTGATCAGTATCAATTCTTAACCCTTGAAGATTTTGGCAGAATTTGGAACTTCCCTTCTGAAGGTATAACCTCCTACAATGACCAAATCTTCTCAAACCCAACCCTTTCTGATTTCTGGCGAGAAATTTCCATTGAAACTTCCTTTGAAAAGGAATCTAAAGCCAGGCACATCAAATCTCTCACCCACTGGATGCTCCATAGGATTATCACCTATACCATTCACCAAAGAGCAGATGGGAATGAGAAAGTAACCAAGAGAGACCTTATCTTTCTCTATGCTTTCACCCACAACATCAAAATGAACACAACCAAGTTCTTGATTGATACCTTTTATCATCATGCTGTTACAAGAACTGGTACCTTCTTCCTATCCTCTCAAGTTTCTCAAATAGCTAGGCACCTAAACCTTCTGAATGATTTGAACTTAGCCACTTTGAGGAACCCTTTCACTCTAGCCTCCAATGCTATCACAATGGATTACTTAGAGCATGCTGGTTGTGTAAGGAAGATAGAAGGGTCATATGTATACTGCTATGGCAAGAAAGGAGTTATGGATAAACAAAAGAAAAGGCCAAGGTATACAATTGAGGAAGAGGGAGATTCTGTAGAAGTTGCAGTAGAACTACCTTCAAAAGCTGCTTCATCAAAAGCTGCTCATGAAACTGCTTCATCCTCCACACAACTCATCCTCCAAGCTATCAAAACTCTCTCCAGGAAACTCACTAAGTTCAAGAAAAGTGTTTCCAAGAGATTCCAGCACTTAAACAAGAGGATAGACCTTATATCCCACATGCACCATGATCTTTATGACATGCAAGGCAAATTGGACTTGCCTCAATGCAATCTTGAAGATTGGGATATAAGTGATCACACCCAAAGCGTTGCTGAAGAAGAAGAGTCCATTAGCACTAGCTCTGCCTCTGTTGCACCTCAAGATAAAGGGAAAACTCCTTTAGTTGAAGAAGAGTTAGACATAGATGATGACTCAGAATAAGCTTAGCTTTAATTTGTTTTTGTTTGCACTTTCATATGTTTACTGCTTATGTTTCATGTCTTGTACTTTCCTCCACTTTCATATATATAATGTTTATATTCCCTTTCATTGTTTGCACTTTTATATGCTTGTTTTGCTTAACATTTGTTTCATTTTGCCTATGCCAATGGGGGAGAACAATACCAAAATGGAATGAACCAAGTGGAATGAACCAAGTAACAGTATACAAAAATGGGAAAACAAGAATAAGAACAATAATGTTGAATATTTGCAATAGGGGAGAAATGTTTATGGGGGAGAAATGTTTGCATCAAACAATAACCTTTGCACCAAGATAAACTATTAATCACAATGCTCTTAACGATGATTGTTGCATATGTTAAGGGGGAGTATTTTAGACTTATTATTTTTCTCATCATTCCATTTGAATTGTCAAAGTCAAAATGGGGGAGATTGTTAGACAAATGATCTTAATTTTGATCCTTGACAACTCAAATGGATGATCTATTTAACTTGTGTTTGAGAAAGCTTGTTGCAGGATTAGGTTGCTTCAATTAAAGGTGAACAGAACAAGTATAGCGGTCGCACCTCAACTGAATACGACCGCTCCATGCAATTACAGAATGAAACCTTGTCACAGTAGGTTTCGCGGTCAGAAGTTCGACCATAGTCGCGACCGCTCATACATAATAGCGACCGTCCTAATATTTGCCCGACCGCTACTCAAGGAACTTAAATCATTACAATCACAGTAAGGTTCGCGGTGACAAGAACGGTGAATGATTCGACCTCGCTTACCAATTTCGCGACCGCTCATTTATAGTCGCGACCGCCCAACAATTCAAGAAGAAATTGCTCAAAGAGACAGTAGTGTTCGCGTCCTCAGGTGCGTCCAGAAGTTCGACGCGAGAATATGAGTTCGACCGCGAAAAGCTACTAAGGGCGACCGCGAGATTCAAATTATGGCGGACATCTCTTTTGCCCTGTCAGAAAATGACACGTGACATGACCGTTGTAATCCCACTTCAGTATTCAAAAAAGGGCGACCGCACTTTGTGATGCGCGACCGTCCCGACAAACACAGCATGGGCAAGAAACGGTCCGACAAAAACATCATGGGCAAGATTCCTGCTGTAGAGCACTAAAATTCGACCGTTGAACTTTTTCAAAAGTAGCGACCGTCCCTGGTTAAAAGGACGACCGCGTGAAGCATGAGAGCGACCATCCTTGTATGAAGGGCGACCGCTAAGTGCTTCGGACAGTTTAAGTAAAGAAGGTCTAATCTGCCAAGACTTTATTCTAAACAGCAATAACGGCTAGTAAGACCACATTGGCTATAAATACAATCTTTCCATGAGAAAACAAAAAAGAACATTATTAAGAAAAGATTTTCATAGCCAAGCAACAAATTTCCTTTTGCTTAAACTTGTATTTGAATTGTTATGAATGTTAGGTGTTAGCATTGAAAACACCATTGTATAAGTTTGAGTGTAAGCTTGGGAAACACTTAGGTTGAGAGAGTGAGCCTTGTAAAACTCTTGTGTGGGTTGTAAGTGTGAGCCTAAGAAAAACACTTGTAAAGTTGGAAGTGAGCTTGTGAAAACTTCAAAGACTAGTGGAACCTTAACAAGTTGTTAAGGAAGTGGATGTAGGATTGAAGTAAATCCGAACCACTATAAATCTTGTGTGTTCTTACCTTCCTCCATTACTCAACCAACTCTCTATTCCGCATTTCTTGTTTGTTGAGTTTTTTAAATTGTCGTTATTTCTTGACGAAACCAATTCACCCCCCCCCTCTTGGTTGCATCTTGGGACAACATATAATATGATTATTCTGAAAGTGTTACATTGCTTGATATCAGACATAAATAAATGTTATGTAAGTTAAGAAAATCATTGATTTTATGTAAAATTGGAGATTATTTAAAAAGTAAATAGCTTATTGCTATAGTATGTAAATTTCGAGGATGAAATTTCTTTAGTGGAGGAGAATTGTAATGGTCAAGATTTTAATCAGGGACATTTTAACTAATAATGAAAAATTGATAGTGTATAGTGACAAAAGTATTGTGGATAAATGCTATACGTAAAGAATAGTAAATTGTATATCTTAAAACTTTAATGAAGAGATTATTGTTATTGTTTTACGAGATTAAAACTCGATTTAGAATCAATGGTTAAGAATGAGGGTGCACCATAGTTATGATGAGCATTCCCTCACTTGATTCAAGTATTATATATATATTTGTGTATATGTGTATTTGTGTAGAAATTTCTTTCTTTCTTCTTCTCTCCACGCCACCATCACCAACACCATCAAAGTTTCTTCTTTCTTCTTTCTTTCCATGATTTGAATCAAAACTTATGATAAGATCACATCTAAATATAAGTGTTGAGAAGATTAAGTTGGAAAAGTGGTGATTATCAACAAGGTATGTGCTTTTGATTTATACTTTGCAAAAATATGAATTTTTATGAGTTTTAATGATTTAATTGAATGATTGAGTTATGTATAATGATATATTTGTTGAAAGTATTGATTAAATAGATTGATGAGTGAAAAATAACTTTTATATGATGGGTTTTGATCCTTAACTCAATCTTTATGAGAATTGAATTGGTTTATGTTGGTTTTATTCATAGGAAATGATTGAAAGTTTGATTGAGTGAAGTTGTGGTAAAATATTTGATATGAATTCTTTTTCTATCAAAACTTTGAGTTGGATACATTTTGATCTTAGATCTTAAACATGTTTGTGTTTAATGAAGTTAAAAGCGCAGAATACATGATTTTACTCCGAAAATAGTCCCAAAATCAATGCCACGGCCGTGGCAATTGAGTACCACAACCGTGGGATTGAAAGTGATGCTGTTTCTTAAAAAAAATTCGATAAAACAGAGCAAGTTACAATGCCACGACCATGGCCCATGAAGGCCATGACCGTGGGGTCTTCAAACTTATTTTATAGCTTCATTTTGGATCCCACGGGAGTGGGGTTGAGATGCCACGACCGTGGGGTACCTAAATAATGTTTTTGGCTTGTAATTTGTGATCTACGGGCCTAGTATGAGACTAATATGTGAATAATTGTATTGAGACTTCAAGTGTATGTGTTAAATGCATGAAAAAGAGTGAGAAACTTGAGATAAGTGACAAATATATATATCATACTAAATATTGATAAGAGTAATGTACTAATGAAATGATATAAACAAGTGAAATATAAACAAGTGCTTATATAAACAAGTGAGTGTTTATATAAACAAGTGTTAATCAATGACATGAGACTAATATGTGTATAGTCCATACTTTTGTGTTAATGTGTTAAATATATGAAAACGAGTGATCAACTTTAGATACGTGACACACATATATATTCGACTAAATGTTGATAAGAATATAGTAACATTGAAAGGAAATAAACAGTGTAGTGTTCATCAAAATCAATGAATTGCCCAAATCATATTCAATTTATATCTAGCTTTGGATTGAATGGCTACCCAAAGGATGGATAGCCATAGTGATAGTGGCCACCTTGTGCCTTTAGTGGACATATTGTGTTATCAGTGAAAGTGGGCATAATTGCCATTATAAATTCTTGAAATTGCTACACTAACATGATATCCAAACCTATGATCTAAGTTTAGTATGTTTGGGCATAATTAATGAAAATATATGTGAACATGATAGTTGTGACTAATGAAAGAAATGTAAAATACTAATATAAGTCAATTACGTGAAATTGAAGTAATGTGTTCTAGTGAAATAGGGATTGTAATATATATATTACTGCTTACACATGAAAGTTCTAATGAATGTAATGGAAATGTTATGCTCAATGTATTGAATTAATCAAATGATTGAAAATGTATATAATGTGATGAGATACAAAGTGCTCCAAAGTATTTCAAATGAATGAAAGTGTCTATGTGAGATACAAAGTGCTCTAAAGGATAGTATTGAAATTAAGTGATGAAACGTATAGCTTGACTAAAATGATCCTATATGTGAACCTGAACTTGAAAAGAAAGACTTAGTGAAAAAAAAATAAGTGTATTGTGAACAATGATATCAAATGAGAAAACAAGTCTTGAATAAAATGATTCTTAATGAGACAAGTTGCAATACCGGAAGTATTGTATTATATGATAACTTTTATACAAGGATAACTATTATTTTGTGTAATCAGCATGGTATGTTGATTTGTTACTAAAATTAGTTCATATATTGAAATACTTCTTAAAACTCAGTGTTATTACTATATTTTCATAAGTATATTTCTTTAATATTAAGTGATAAAATATGTGTATACAAGCACCACTAAGTTTTGCTTAGCGTGTTAGAATTATTTTCTGACACGCAGGTATCAGGACATCGGGGCAAGATAAGAACAGATGAAGATCTTGTGTATATTGTATTCATAAGTGATAAATGTATATAGATACTTCAGTTTGGCTATTTGAGAGCTTGTACAATTGTGTAACATAAAAGGAATATATGTATGTAAAGGATGAAGTGTGAGAATTAAAGTGACTGACTATTAAAGAAAGGAATGTATTATATAATCATTTGATTTGACAAGTGTATGATAGTTATCTGGTTTGTAACTTGTATTTGGATGATTGAAAATTGGTCTAAATGTTGGACCTATAAGTGTTGTGATATGCAGATTGTATTATTATTTGAAAAAAATTTATTTATGAAGAGAGTTTTCTCTGAATTGATTGGAGCGTGAACAGTATATCGAATAACATTCTCTGATAGTTTTTATGTATGAATTGTCAGAGGATGTTACAATCCGGCTAAAAGAGCTGAAGCCAGGGTAAAGACCCGATCTCCAAGGACTAAGATACATTTGCAAGGGTGAAGACCCGATCTCAAAGGATGGAGATCCATTCACAAGGGTGAAGACCCGATCTCAAAGGATGAAGATCCATTTTTTAAGGGTAAAGACCCGATGTCAAAAGATGAAGATTCATTTTCAAGGATGAAGACCCGATCTCAAAGGATGAAGATCCATTTTGAGGGTAAAAAGCCACAATGCATAGAATAATCGGAGCAGTCAGATTTCTCAAATGATAAAAGGTCAGTCAAAGTTAATCTCGAGTCCAAGCACCCAAATTCAAATCAATCTCGGGTCCAAGCACCCAATCTTGGGTCCAAGTACCCAAATCAAAGCTCGGGTCCAAGTACCCAATCTCTGGTCCAAGCACCCATTCTCGGGTCCAAGTACCCAAATCAATTCAAGCTCGGGTCCAAGTATCCAATCTCAGGTCCAAGTACCTAAATCAATTCAAGCTCGGGTCCAAGTGCCAATCTCGGGTCCAAGTTCCAAATCTCTGGTCCAAGTACCCAATCTCGTGTCCAAGTACCCAAATCAAATCAATTTAGGATCGAGTATCCCAATCCAGTTTAGGATCGAGTATCCAAATCCAAGTTAGGATCGAGAATCCAAAACAAGTTAGGATCGAGTATCCGAATCCAGTTTAGGATCGAGTATCCCAATCCAATTTAGGATCGAGTATCCCAATCCAGTTAGGATCAAGTATCCAAATCAAGTTAGGATCGAGTATCCAAATCTAGTTTAGGATCGAGTATCCCAACCCGATTTAGGATTGAGTATCTGAGTCTAGTTTAGGATCGAGTATCCAAATCTCTTGGGTCCAGAACCCAAATTTTCCTTAGGTCAAGAACCTAGAATTATTCTTGAGTCTAGAACTCGAATCGGGTCCAGAACCCAAATTTTTCTTTAGGTCCAGAACCTAGAATTATCCTTGAGTCTAGAACTCGAACCGGGTCCAGAACCCAAATTTTTCTTAGGTCTAGAACCTAGAATTATCCTTGAGTCCAGAACTTGAACCGGGTCCAGAACCCAAATTTACCATTAGGTCGAGAACATAGAATTATTTCTAAGTCCAGAACTTAGCTCGGGTCTAGAACCCAAATTTTTCTTTAGGTCCAGAACCTAGAATTATCCTTGAGTCCAGAACTCAAACCGGGTCCAGAACCCAAAATCTCAACCATCTCAAAAATTAAGTCTTATTGCTTTTCACTCTCTTTCACTAAGGTTTCAGATCATTCAAGCAGGGGGCAAACTGTAGACCCTTAATTTTTTACCCAATCCGGTCCAATATGTTTTATTTAGTCCAAAATGATTTTTGTTGTCTAATTGGTCTAAAATAATTTTTGCTTTAGTATTTATTTTTTATTAATAAAAAATAAAAATAAACAAATAAAAGTAAAAAAATAAAAATAAAAATAAAAATCGGAGTCGAAAAAATTGGCGACGAAAAAATCGTCGCACGGGCCCGTGGGAATTTCACCCGCAGAAAAAATCTGTGACCGAAATGGTCGTCCGCAGGAATTTCCTGCTGACGACACCTGCAGCCCGCCCACTGCCACAATTTCCTGCGGCATATTTTTTCACCAGTGTATTTTTTATTGCGGCAATTTTTTCGGCAGCGCAATTTTTCTGACTCAAATTTTTCGAAACCTAAATTCAATTAGGTTTTGGTTTCCTTTTCTTATTAATATTACTTGCCGTGACTAATTAAGAATAAACCATATCAAACCACTATAAATAAGGACCAAAGACAATAAAAATTAGGGAGGCCAAAAATCAAATAGTAGCTTGAAAAATTTGAAACCAAATCAGTGAAGGAAAAGGAGCAATTCAATTTCTTTTTTTCTGGAATAGCAGGGACACGATTTAAGCAATTCAAAGGCAGCAACTATCTTTGTTCTTATTCATCCAAGAAGAATTATTTTTGGAGAATCAACAAAAGGAGGTATGTATTAAATTCTTTTTTGTTTTATTTTTTCACAGTAGCATAAACTATGAAATTTTGTTTTTTGAATAAAAAACCTTAGAACTTTAATTTAGTTTTCTAAAGTTAAAAACACTAATACGTTTCTTTATTTTCCAAAAAGACTTAAAATTGTTATTTTTACCTCTTCAAAATCTTAAAACCTTAATTAAACATATTTTTCAACAAAACCAATATTTGATTCTATTTCTTTCAAAACTTTAAATTAGGTTATGTTTCTTTCAAAAGGCTTTAAAAAAACATCTTTTCTACTTATCAAAACTTTAATCCGTTTGTTTAAATTCATTAAACTTTATATAATTATCAAATTGATTTCCAAATTCTAAAAGCCAATTCATCACCCGTGACCTTAATTTTAAATCCTAAAACCCTAATTCAGCTTCCAAACTTAAAATAGTAAGCTCTAATTCCTTTAAAACCTTAAACCCTAACTTTTTCTAAACTTTAATCCTTTAAAACATTAAAAACCATAAAAACATAAATACTTTTATTTTACACAGTAGCTTGAAATCACCATTTAAAACCACAAATCAAAAGTATTTTAAAGTGTCTAAAACCCTAGTTTCATGATTTCACCATTCAAATATTAATTTAATTAATCAAAGAGTCTTACCAACCTTTTAAAACATAAAACTCTAATCTATTTTAATTCCATAAAAAGTCACAGTAGCTATAATTGGACTTTTATTTGCTTTATTCAATTTCATATTTGGTTATGTTTTGATTTATTTTATATGCTTTAATTTATGTAAGTTCAATGCTTGGTTTATTTTATTTATCATGGATGGATGTTTACTTTCTATTGATATTTAATACCTTTGATGAATGATTTATTTATTATGAATGGTTATTTACTTTTATCAATTTATTTAGATTTCCAAATGTTCGGTATGTTTCCACTTGGTGGGTACGTCATTAGTTAAATATCATGTAATTTAATTTGCTTTTCTATTTTAGAACCAATGTAAAGGGCATGTTTCTACCTTTCGGTGGGTGTCCTATTTAGGCATGTGATGTAAGGACATGTTTCCATCCTTGGATGGGTGTCCATTTATTTGCTTTGTTTGGACATTACTTTGATTTTAATATAATGATGCTTTCTTTTAATTATTGTGTGTAATATGGATAATAGTAATATATTTAAGAATTTTATAATATTGAGACCTGTAAAGGAGGCCGGTTCCAATGAACCGGGCATTGTGGGGGTGCAGGGCCATTTCTCACCTTCCCCACACGTATCCAACTTTCCGAACCCATTAGGGGGTTGGGGATTCCTTAGGAATCTAGTCATCCACCCCCTTCTTTTTTCCCAGCCCGTCCGGGTGGCGACTCCATTTTCTTCGGACCTAGGTCCGTGTTCTCTAAGGCCCCGAGCCTAACAGTGCCGAAGTCACAAGAACCATTCCACCGGGAGTGGGGGCAAAAATCCCCGCTCACACTTGTCTTTATTTTAATGTGAATTATGAATTATGATACAATTGAGCAATATAATGTTATGAGTTGTGATTATGAAATATTTGAAAAGTATAAGAACGTGGAATGATGTGACATCTAAATGCATTGTGCATTGGCATTGCATTGAGTTTTATTGTTATTATCAAAGTTTGTACCACTAGGCTTTGGCTTAACGCGATTGTTTCCATCGCGCAGGTGACAGGGTAGACCCAGCTGAGCCAGAGAGTTCTTCTAGACCAGGTCGGGTCTAGACTTGTAGTTGAGCTTGTTGAGTTACTTTCGAGATTAGAAACACTACCAGCAGCATGTATATATTTTTATGTTATTGTACATTTTGAGTATTATGCAATATATATTATGTTTTGGATTTTACGTATTGTATATTATAAAGTATGTTTGGGTCAATGTATTTGAAATGGGAGAGTAAGTGTGTTTTAAATTATATATATCTATATATATAATGTTTGAGAAACTTGGTGAAATTGAGAAGTATGGTTGAGATGGTGATTTGAAATTATTTGGGAGTGTTTTCTTTTTGCAGGTTGAGTAATTGCTAAATTTTGGCATGTCCAAATTATAGACAACTCTGGCGAATTTTTTTCAGAGATTTATATATATATTATTTATTTTGGGTTCTTATAACAAGTAAAGAATATTTATATTCTATTTAATTTTATATATTTAGAATTTGAAATTTTAAATTGGAAATGTGAAAATTTTTTATTAAACCGGTCAGTGATATTTTTGTACCATATATGCTTATTTTACATATGCTTGAAACTTGTATTATACGTATATAGGGTATAAGGGTATTACAGGTTGCCCCACTCACCTAGCGGTTGCCATTATCACCATACAACCCACTGCGAACCTTATTACTAAAATTTAGAATTTCACCTCCTAATTGTATCTCAGCCGCCCTATGTTTCTTGTGGTCATACAACACCTAACGGTTGCCCTTCTCACTGCACAACTCGCCACAAACCCCACTGCTTAATTTGAAGTTAAGCCCTAAGGAGCCTAGTGGTTGCACAAGTTGTACCACTATCGCATTAAAGCCCTAGCGGTCACACACCTAACCATAAACCATTCTGCGAGTTGGACTAAAATTTAAAAAAAAAAGAGAAAGTGATATAGAGATATTCGAAGAGACTTCATCATACTAGAATTAATCTATTGCATTGTGGTTATAAATTGTGTGCAATTTCTCTGATCCAAGAAAACAACCTTAAGAAGAGAATTGAGAGGTAAAAGGCAAGAGTATGAGTTCATCTAGAGAAAAGCTTGTTACTTGAGTGCAAACACAAGTTGACTTAAGTGACATCTTACTTGAGTAAAACATGTGAGGGACTGAAGTGAGGAACATCTATCTATATTTTTTTCTTGTTTACTAAACTTTTTTTTATTGCAGCTTACATTCAAACTCAAGGATGAGTGGTGATGGAAATAGGAGAGGTCATGGACCGATTGATTGAATGGATGCCTTGGCTGAAACTTTACAAAATTTGAGCTGACAATTCGATGAGATAAGAGATCGAATGGATAAGGCTGAAGCTTCCATTTCTAGAGGACAACCAAACAACAACCCTAATGAACATAGAAGAAAAGTGCATTGAAGAGACCAAGTAGAGGAGAATTCGGATGGAAAAAGATGTTTGGAGAAAACAAAGAGAGAGAAGAAGTGAGACCAAGAATGAGACAACATAATCGAGATGGAGGAATGAAGCTGAAGATACCTTCATTTTATGGGAGAATGGATCTTGAAGCTTACTTGGATTGGGAAAAGAAAATAAAATTGGTATTTGATTGCCATGAATATATTGAATCCAAGAAAGTTAAGCTAGTTGTTGCTGTATTTAAAGATTATGCCATTACTTGGTGGGATGACACCAAGCAAAGAAGAAGGAGAAATAGGGAGGACCAATCGAAGAATGGAGGGACCTCAAGTCTATTATGAGAAGAAGGTTTGTACCAAGCCACTACTACAAAGAGTTATACAACTTTCTTCAAAATTTAACTCAGGGATTTAAAAGTGTAGAGGATTATTACAAGGAGATGGAAGTGCGTATGATTAGAGCTAATGTGGAAGAAGATGAAGAAGCCACCATGGCTAGATTCTTAAATGGGTTAAATAAAGACATAGCCAATGTAGTAGAATTACAACCATACATGGAGCTTGAAGAGCCACTACACCTAGCATTAAAGGTAGAAAGGCAAATGAAGAGGAAGAGTAGTTCAATTCAGTTTTCATCTTCAACTTCTTTCAAACCTACTTGGAAGAAAGATGAAAAGGCTACTTGATCTAAGCCCAAAACTGAGCTCAAGGAAGTTACTAAGACCTCTAGCACTGGTAAAGACAAAGGTAAGACTGAATCCACTTCTAAGATTAAATGCTTTAAATATGGTGGTGTAGGTCATTATAAGAGGGAGTACCCCAATCAAAGGATGATGTACATGAGATACGGGGGGTATTTTTTGACTAGTAATAAGGAGAAAGGGGAGGAAAGGAAGAGTCTAAAGAAGAAGTCAGTGAAGATGAAAAAGATGATCTTATTTCCGCAGAGAGTGGTAAAACACTTGTATCTAGGAGAGCTTTGAATTTACAAGTTCAACATGATGAATGTGATCAAAGTTTTTGGTGTGATTGTAGATGGAGAGAGTGTGACAAATGTTGCAAGTACCACTCTAGTAGTGAAGCTTGGTCTACCAACTATCAAGCATCCATAACCTTACAAATTGAAGTGGCTTAATGATTGTGGAGAAATTAGATTGACTAGGTAAGTGCTCGTAGCTTTCAAAATAGGCAAGTATTGAGATGAGATATTACTTGATGTAGTGCCTATACAAGGGGGACATTTGTTACTAGGAAGTCCATGGCAACATGATAGGAGGGTAATGCATAACGGCTTCACCAACCATTACTCATTTAAGAAGGATGAAAGGAAAATTACTTTGGTACCCTTATTGCCTAAGGAAGTATATGAGTGGTACAAAGGAAGTTGAGAGAAAAGGAAAATAAAAATGAGAGCAAAGAAAGTAAGATGGAAGCAGAGAGCATAAAAGATGAGAGTGAAAAGAAAGGAGAGATTAAAAAGAAGAGAAGTGAGAAAGGAGAAAGCTCAAAGGAAGAGAGAAAAGAAATAAAGGAGGGGAAGAGAAAGAATATTTTTTATGCAAAAGAAAGAGAGCTGAAAAGTAATTTTTATCCCCAAAAATCTCTCATTGTACTTTGGTATAAGGAGAATTTTTTCAACATATCTAACCTTAATTCTTTGCCTAGTGCTATGGTTTCTGTGTTGGAGGAGTTTAAGGATGTATTTCTTGAAGAAATGCCAAAAGGACTTCCACCTATAAGAGGCATAGAGCACAAAATTGACCTCATACCTGGAACTTCAATTCCTAACTAACCAGCTTATAGGAGCAATCCTGACGAGACTAAGGAACTATAAAGGTAAGGGAAGGAGTTATTGGAAAAGGTACATTTCGAGAGAGCTTGAGTCTATATGTTATACTTGTGTTGCTTGTACCTAAGAAATATGGGATTAGTAGGATGTGTGTACACTATAAAGCCATAAATAAAATCATTGTAAAGTATAGATACCCTATTCGTAGACTTGATGATATGCTTGATGAATTAAATGATGCATGCATTTTTACAAAAATTAACCTTAAGAGTGGATGCCACCAAATTAGGATGCAACCTGGGAATGAGTGGAAAACTATATTTAAAACTAAATATGAGTTGTATGAATGGTTAGTCATGCCATTTGGACTTACTAATGCACCAAGTACTTTCATGAGACTTATAAATAATTTTTTACCCAAATTTCTTGGAAATTTTGTTATTGTTTATTTTTAACGAAATACTAATCTATAGCAAAACCATGATGGGCATATTGAGCACATTAAGGCCGTTTTAAGAGTTCTTAGGGAAGAGAAACTTTATGGAAATGCTAAGAAGTGCACTTTTTATAGTGATCAACTTGTCTTGTTAGGATTTATTGTTAGTTAAAATGGACTTGTTATTGATGAGGAGAAGATTAAAGCTATTAAAGAGTGGCCTAGACGCACTTCAATTAGTGAAGTTAGAAGTTTCCATGGACTAGCTATTTTCTATTGGAGATTTGTTAAGGACTTTGGTAATATTGCTGCTCCTTTGACTAGCATAGTTAAGAAAGATGTAGGTTTTAAGTAGTCTAAAATTCAGGAGGACTTATTTAACTTACTTAAAGATAAATTGTGTTCTGCTCTTGTTTTATGTTTGCTTGACTTTAATAAGGCTTTTGAGATTGAATGTGATGCCCCTAAGGTAGATATTAGTGTTGTTTTGCTGCAGGAGAAAAGACCAGTTGCATATTTTGGTGAGAAATTGAAGGGTACACAACTTAATTACTCCACCTATGATAAGGAATTGTATGCTTTTGTGAGGGCATTAAATGTGTGGCAACACTATCTATTACCCAAGGAGTTTGTGATCCATATTGACCATGAGTCACTCAATCATTTGAAGGGACAAGGAAAGTTGAACAAAAGACATACTCAATGAATTGAGTTTATTGAAACTTCCCCGTATGTAATCTAATACAAGCAAGGTAAGGAGAATGTGGTAGTGGATGCTTTATCTATAAGGTACACTCTAATCTCTACCCTATCTTCTAAATTCATAGGATTTGAACACATCAAAGAATTATATGCTAAAGATTCTAATATTTCTAATGTTTATGATGAATGTGAAAAGGTTGAATTTCAAAAATATTATAGGCATGAGGGATTTTTTATGAAAGAAAAAAAAAAACTTTGCATACCTAAGTGTTCATTGAGGGAAGTGCTTATGAAAGAATCCCAAAGTGGAGGGTTGATGGGACATTTTGGAGTAACCAAGACTTTAGAAATTTTGTAAGAGCATTTCTATTGGCCAAACATGAGAAAGGATGTAGAAAGGTGTTGTGCCAAATGTCATGCATGTAGACAGGCTAAGTTTAGGGTTTTTCCACATGGTTTGTATATACCTTTACCTGTACCCACTACCCTATAGGTTAATTTGTCAATGGATTTTGTGATGGGTTTGTCTAAGACTAGGAAATGAAAGATATAATCTTTTTAGTTGTTCATAGGTTCAATAAAATGACACATTTTATTGCATGTCATGAAAATAATGATGCAATTCACATTGTGTTGCGCTAGAATTAAGTTCTACTAAAGCGTCACTCGCAAGTATACGAGGTAGCTGTAGCAAAGGTGATCGCCCCAAGGTCATCTCTCAAGGAAGCTAGATAAGCTAATTGATTATCAAGTTGCAAATAACAAATTATAATAAATTTAAATTGCTAACAACTAATGAAAACATATCGATTGGAGTTTAAAACAATAAAAGTAAACTGAGCTGATATATTGATTCACTTAATAGAAAGGTCTAGGGTTTGCACTTCTCTACTAACTTATATGTATGAACAGTTATTCCTCTCAACCAATTTAATTTCAAAGATTAAATCTCAAGAAACTTAATTAATCGAATAAAGGAAATAAGCTCTCGCATTCAAACCTCTTTCAAGTAATCTTGTTATAATTGAAATAATCCTTTTCTTAGGTTATATTTCTAATTCACCTAAGTCCCTAATTGAATTGTTCCAGCATTAGACTTCATCTCTCAATCCTTCATCCAATACCTAAAACACATAATTGGTGGCCAATCAATTATATATTAACAGTAATCCATTTAATCAAGGCTAAAGAAATAAATTCAGTTAAGAGCAATAACCAATTCATACAATCATAGTAGTTCCATACAAACCCTAGACTAGATCAAATTAGTTCATAATGATATCAAACATATTCATCTCATTTAAATTCAAAGAAATCAGTTTAGACATAATAGAATTCATGAATACAATTCCAATGAAACTTAAGAGATAAAGTTTGAGAACAAAACCAAATTACAAACTCCCTTTAGCTTCTGAAGAATCTCTTGATCAGATCTTTGCTAGAAGAATGTTGCAATGGCCAAAACAAATTTAATCTAGACTGTTTTTATCAAAGTGTAATAAAAAATCCAAGAAAATAAAATATGGAAACCCTAAGTTATCTTTTACGGCTGATCAAATCTCTCTGCCTCTGAAATAAAATCCTAATCTTATTATTTATACGAAACCTCGCTTAAAACTCCGCTCCTTTAGTCTATGGAGTGACACGGCCAGTGGCTTGGCCATGTCTACTGAATGTGTCTGCTTCTGTGTGATTTTCATCTCTTCTTCTTTGGAGTTAAGTGTGACACGACCAAGCCTGGGTGAGCTTGGCCGTGTTTGGTGTGTTTGGAGGGACACGGCCAGTGACTTGGCCGTGTCCCCTGAGTGTGTCACCTTCTGATCTTTCGTTCTTTACTCTCTTTCCTTTTGGTCTTCTTCCTTGGCTTAGTATGGGACATGGCCAAGTCTCCTAGCCATGTCATGTGACATGGCCAGTGGATTGGCCATGTCCTCTGAGTGTGTCAGTCACTGCCCAAATTTTCCTTCTCTCTTGGTTCCTTGGTTTTACCCTTAAGATGATGTTTGCATATTAACCTAAAATAAACACTTAAACAAACTTTAAATAAGAATCAAATAAACATTAACCAACAACAAATAAATACCAAAATAAAAACTATAACAAAAATGTCATAAACACTGAAATAAATTAAAAATACCAAAATTGATGAAAATATTAAATAAACAGATTAAAGCTACCAAAATACCTAAATAAAACAATAATCATCATAATAAATAAGATACAATTCTATGACAAAAACTAATAAAACAACTACCCCACACTTAAAACTTTGCTTGTCCTCAAGCAAATTCACATGGCATAAATTAAAAACTCAAACAACCTTAACTATAATTCCAGTATATAAGATGAAATCCTTTAAGACTCAGCCATAAATAATTGCAATTTACTTCAATCAAGATCTTCTTAACTCATTCATTAATCTAGACTTACAAATCTCATCTCTCATCTCAGTGTTTCACTCGATTTCATAGGTTAATTCACTCAAACCACTCATGACTGCATACTGCCATAATCTTGCTTAATTATCATATCTCTCTCACTGATTTTCTCAAGAAATAATCCGAAGGTCTTTCATTTGGTTGTAATGGGGCTAAGGTGAAGGTGTGAGAAAAGACATTTAAGCTGGAGCATCAAGAAATGGAGTATCTAAATTAGACAATACTCTTGCTAAGAAGCTCGTAACTCCCTCATATGGCATATTCACCAACCCTCGATACTTGCATACTTAAAGAAAAGTACATGAGTCGACATTCCTCTAATGCTAGAAAATATATGAATTCTGTATATATATATCTTCTCTTTTATTTTCCTTTTATTATTATTATTATTATTATTTTAATATATATATATACAAAATATAAAATTGCATGGAACATCTAGCTTAAAATGTAGAGGAAAAGAATAATCGACTCTTAATCAAATACAATGTGTAAAGTATGCATTTCAGCCCCAAATAGCAATACTATTATTTTTTTTATTGCCTACCCCACACTTATGAATTAAACCACCCTATTGTCATATCATAAGAACTCCATTCCTTAATGCAGGTATGATGATAATAAGAAAATGTTGAGTTGTGAATTGTGTTGATCAATCAAGAAAAGGTCAAAGGCTCAACTTGGGTCACTAAGGAATTCATAATTAAGGGAGGTCTTTTTAAGCTAAAGGGATAACCTAATTTGCCTTCATCATTTTAAAACTTGAGATTAAATCATAATATGAGTTCAATTAGTATGCAAAAGAAAGCTCTAGAGATGCAAAATCATGAAGGTGCACACTTAAGAAAAGAAAATCAATTGACAATAATATTCAATCTATGAGGCTCAAAACTCACAAAGGTGGGTTCTCAAAGATTTATGTGTCATGAATTGCAGAATGTGAAAATTGATCCTGAATGAATTTAATGCTAATCTCTATGCTGATACTAAAGTCTCAAATATAATGCTAGAATCACAGAAAAGTCAATAAGTTTTCAACAATTATGCCATGCACAACGCACAATATAACGACAAACAAAACAAGAATTAAAGGAAATAGCTTAAAGATTACCCCACACTTATAAATGACATTGTCCTTAATGGAAACAAGGATAATAAAGAAAAAGAGTGAAGGTACAACCTGTTTTCCATCGGTCCCTTGTGAGGCAAACTCTAACTTTCCATCACAAACAGCAAATGTTCATAAACAAAATAAAATATATAAAATAAAATGTCCAAAATATAAAATGTTAACATTAAAAATAAAAAATGAAAAATAACAACAAAAATATGCTATAACTAAACACAAGAAAGTAAGGAATTGTCTCGAAAGATCTTCGGTGAAGGAGGATGTGATGATGAAGCAGCCGAGGGATGAAGACTCAAAATCTTAGCAAGGTTACTATTTATTTGGTCCAACTGTTGCAAGACCGCAGCATGGTTACGATCTACCTTGCTCTCCAGTGCCTCAATCCTATTAAGTATCTCTTGATTATCCGGGGCCAGAGCATCTTCTTCCAAATCAAGAGAATCCGAATCGGACTCCTCTTGAACTCGTGTTCTCCTTTGTCTGCCCCCCGGTACTTCTGGCTCAGCTGAAGCCATCATATAAGTCCCTCCCCTGTGCACCACCATATGCATCTTCTCTAGTGTGGCCAAATCCAATGAATCATTACCCGTAATTTTAGTCATACGACAGGTACTCGGGTCAAAATCATCAAGAAGGGCTGTTGCCAATGTGGTAGCCAATCCTCCAATACAGATAGCCCCCTTCTTTTTGTTTGCCACACTATCAAAAACATCAGCCAACCAATAGCCGGTACTAATGGGCACTGCATTACACGTACAATCTAAGAAAAAGAGTTCACTAAGTTCCACTATACCCGGGCTTTCCTTCCGAGCAAAGAATCCACATGACATAAAACGATGCAAATACCTAAGAGCAGGATTGCTCAATTTAGTCGCCTTGGCCGATTTGGCCACATAAGTTCCTGAGCCCAATGCTACCCAAGCAAATTGTTGTTTAAAATCCTTAGGTACCGACCTTTCACCATGTTGATGGAAACCAAATATAACATTTAATTGTTCAATACTAACCACAAATGATTTCCCAAGCAATTTAAAGTTCAACTTAGAGCAAATTTTTTGTTCATCTCTTTCAACCTTAAGAGATGTCAAAAATTCCAAAGTAACCTCTTGAAATTGCAAAGGTCGAAAGGAGACTAGGTTCTCCCACCCAAGGTTTTGAACATAACGATAAAAATTATCCCTAATCTGAAGAGCATTAAGGGATTCATCACTGACATACCTCGTCGGGAAGAAACCCCAAGCCAAAAGGGTAGCTCTCTTCAAAGATGAAGAAGATGAAGATGAAGATGCAGCTGTAGTTGGAAGTCTCTTCCTCTTATGGTGGGACACCATCTTCGTTCTTGGCATATTGAAAGATCTGAAAAAATTTGAAACTTAAACCGATTAAATTGATTTTTTATGAGAGAAGAAGAAGATTGAACGGATTAATTTCAGTTTTGGTGAAGGAAATTGAGAATTAATGGAAGTTTAAAAGCTTTGAAGGAACAACAATGGAGGTTTTGTGAGAGAGGAGTCGAGAGAGTGAAAGGAAGCAAAAAGAAATTTAGGGATTGGAATGAACAAAAAGTGCCAAAAACCGTGTTTTTAAAGTGTGAAATTGAAGGGACACGGCCAAGCTTGGGTGAGCTTGGCCGTGCTGAGTGTGAAAATTGAAGGGACACGGCCAAGCTTGGGTGAGCTTGGCCGTGTCTGATGTGTTTGGAGGGACACGGCCGTGTCCCATGGGTGTGTCTGACTCTGTGAACAAAGGAATGCAAAAACAAACAAAAGAGATTTTTGGTGAAGCTTGGCCATGTCCCATGTGACACGGCCAAGGACACGGCCAAGCTTGTTGGCCGTGTCAGGGTCTGTGTGTTTTCGGTGACTTTAGGATTGGCTTGACACGGCCAGTAGCTTGGCCGTGTCAAGTGACTGTGTCACCTACTGCCATTTCGACTTTTTTTATCTTATTTTTTTTTATTTTATATCACCAAATCTTAAAGAAATTGCAAACCTCTTCTTTGATCAACCCTGAAACACATTAGAAATATATAAACCTATCAAAGCACCCATTCCATTTATTCAAAACAAACATAAAATCAAAATTGCTGAATTTAAAATTATAACTATGAAAAGAAATGCAAACCGATGGGTTGTGTAATATCCTCATTTATGCCCTAGAAGTTTTGATTATGTTGTTGATGTTGTTGTTATTGTTGTTGTTGGTATATATTGGAAAGTGAATGTTTGTGTATATGTGTGTTTTGGGGAAAGAAATAGGGTTTAGAGACAAATGTATATGTTGTGTATATGATGATATATATAACATATAAATTGGTCAAATATAGAGTCAATGCAAGAAGATATTTTTGTGGAATGTGCAATTACATATAAGGGCTTAGATGAGACAAAAGGTTAGTTATTTGATTGAGGGCATTTTGGTAATTACTTGGATAAAATCTCTTGGTGGAGATTTAAAGTGGGGTTGACTTTATTTCCTCCATGTATTTTCTTCTTCTTTTGCATTTTGGCTGATTTCTCGTAGACAAAGGGAAAGCAAAGAGACAAAGAGAAGACTTTGAAGAGTAAGCTCCAATTGTAGGAAGATTGAAGTGATCAAGTGTTGATTCAAGAAGTGTTATAATTTAAGGTAAGAAATCTCTTGTTTTTCCTTTGTAAGTTTTGAAGTTGGGTATAAAAGAAGTTGTGATTTGTTGATATGATGATTTGATGTGGTTGTAATGTGTTGAATTTGATTATAAGCCAAAGAGTTAATTATTAATGGTTTTGGATTGAAGATGGTAAGTAGGTGGAGATTGATTTTGAGAAAATGGGAGTGATGTTGTATTTTTAGGGTTTTGGTTTGGTATGAATTTAATGTATGGTTATTGTGATTACTAGGGTGAATATGTAAGATATGTGTTTATAACATGAATTGTATCCTTTTGAATGAGATGATTGTTGTGTAAAAAGGGTGTAAATGCTTTTAGAAGGGTGTTGGCCATTTTTAGGGTTGTGTATTTGAGTGACACGGCCAAAACAAAGGAGAGACACGGCCAAGCCAAGTGATTTTGGGCATGTTGGATTGCTTTGAGAGAGACACGGCCGTGTCTAGTGCCCGTGTTCACTACTGGATTTTGGTGTTGGGAGACACGGCCACAAGCTTGGCCGTGTCCTATGCCCGTGTCTGCTGCTGTGATTTGTTGGTTGAGAGACACGGCCACAAGCTTGGCCGTGTCCCTTGCCCGTGTTGCCTACTGTCAATTTAGGTTGAGAGACACGGCCACAAGCTTGGCCGTGTCCCTCAAGTGGCTGCCCGTGTCCCTCAAATGTGTGGGTTAGGGTTTTTATACTTTGTTCTATTTGCATTGTTTTGGTCCTTTTAAGGTAAGTTGGTACCTTAACCTGAACCTAAACACATTTAAACAATGATTGACCTAAACAAATGCATATGGAAGATCTTAAAGCTATGAATGATATAAATTATTCTTTGCCCTAATTGCATTATTGAGATTGAACAATGTTATGTTATGCATTGTGAATGGTTATGTGTTTCATGAATAATGTATATTGAAATGTTATATATAAGATGCTATGATGATTCAAATAAGAGGTGAAATGTGATGTAAAGCCATTGTGATTGGCTATGATGATGATATGGAAAGAAAGAAGGCATGTTTGCCTAAATGTGATGAGAATTTGAGAATGGAAATGGTAACTATATAATAAATGAATTGTTTGTTCAATATGTTATTCAGTTTCAGAGTTCTGGATTTGGGTGGCATGCCTAAGAAATGATGAAAGGTAACAGTCTTGCCGGGTTGAGGATCTCCTCATATGTGTTGAGTTGATGGTCCAAGAGACTGGGTCTGTTACACTATGAGAATTGTGAATATGAGATATATGATTTGTAACAGTCTTGCCGGGTTGAGGATCTCCTCATATGTGTTGAGTTGATGGTCCAAGAGACTGGGTCTGTTACACTATCCATGGATAGAGATACATGTATATATATTGCCTACGGGCGTGATTATTGTGATTATGAACCAAAGCAGTAACTCTGAACTCTGAATATCGTATTAAATACTTGTTGGGCCCATAGGTGTCAAGGTTATATGAATGTCCTAAATAACGTTATGAGTTAATGAAATGAGATGTTGTATATTGAGTATAATTGATTAATGATGAATGTGGAAAGATGTTGAAATGTGGTATGCTCATATGACTATGATTTGTGAAATGCATAATTATGTGGTTAACTTTATATTTATGATGTTGATCTTATCAGTAACATATGTGGCATTGCATTACATTAAAGCATACCATTAGCATGTTTTATCTTACTAAGCCCTTGGCTTAGCGCGATAGTGTTTAATCGCGCAGGTGATAGAGTTGATAGAGTTGAACCTGAGGGTTCTTCAAGACCGAGTGAGAGTAGACGTTGAAGTGTTGATTTGGAACTTAAAGATCAGAAGAGACTTGCCAATCATGTATATTTCTTTTATATTTTGTAAAGTATTGGTTTTAATGTAAATATATGTATAACTATAAACATGGATTTGAAAGAGTTTATACATGTAAATATTTTATAAAATTCCGCTGCGTATTAACTAAATGTATATATATATATATATCTATTTGGTTTTGTATTACAACTTGATTACTTATTATCTATAATGTATATTGAGAAAGATGACAATATTATATAAAATGTTTTTTTGAATGTTAAGAAAATTCGTAGCATTTCTATATTCGATACATGTATACTACATTGTGGTGTATGTAGTGTGTATGTATTGGATGTGGGGGTGTTACAATTATTTTGGTATCAGAGCCTAGGTTTGAGATTCTCAACCTAGGTAAAATGTAATAAAAAGAATATTTTTTACTTAAAAAGTGAGTTTTGAATGACATATACGTTTGAGATTGGCAGTCTCTGATCTTTAATAAGATGTAATCTGCTGTGTTTGCAGTGTTAGGTGTTGATGGATCCTCACTCAAGTCAGTCGGTTGAGGCTAGTGCTGAGAGTATTGCTCCTGATGAGGGAGCTAGGATTGTTAGTACTGGTGAGGCACCTGCTTCGGTGTCGGGTAGACCAGTAGGTGATGAGGTTTCGCCAGCCTGGTTTATGCATATGATGGAAGCTATGAGACAAGCACCAGTACAACCACAGCCACCACCCCCTCAGCCTTTGGTATCAGTGAGGCACTATGACAAATTGAGAAAGTATGGAGCCGAAGATTTTGTAGGTACTACTGATCCAGCTGTAGCAGAGCAGTGGCTTGATAAAGTACAGAGGATCTTTATTCAGTTGCAAGCCACCTCAGAGGAAAAGTTTGATTATGCAAGATCCTTGTTGCAGAAGGATGCATATAGTTGGTGGAAGACAGTGCCACATTCTATGGATGATCCACCAACTTTGTCATATGCTGACTTTCTGAGAGAATTTGAATTGAAGTATACTCCAAGGGAGTATAAAGATGGGAAGAAAAGAGAGTTTCTAGATCTGAAGCAAGATCATCGGACCGTAACTGAATATGAGGTTGAGTTTATTTGATTGAGTCAGTATGCTGGGGGTATTATAGTTGATGAGATAGATAGATGCCGGAGGTTTGAGGAGGGATTGAGGCCCTCTATCTTGTGCTTAGTGGCTGGATCTAGATATCACGATTTCTCCCAGCTAGTGGCAGCAGCTCGAAGTGTAGAGCGAGCTCAAATTATTGCAGCTGCTTCAGAGGAAGAGGTTAGGGTTAGGAGGCCCCAGTTTGAGGCAGTGTCTTCTTCTGTTAAAAGAGGTAAAGGAAGCTTTGTTCCTAGAGTTAGTAGGAGTCAGAGGTCAGTTGGTAGGTCAGTGCAGTTCCAGAGGCAGAGATTTAGACCTGCAGCTTCAGTAGCGAGTGCTCCTACTCCTGGAGTTCAGAGATCCACCTTACCTGTGTGTGATCAGTGTGGTGGAAGACATGGGGGCGTTTGTTGGAGGCATAGTAGATCAGGGGTATGTTTCAGGTGTGGATCACCTGACCACTTTGTGAGAGACTGTCCTGAGAGGCAGGAGCAGATGCCAGTTGATTCTGCTGCTTCTCGAGCTAGTGTGAGGGGAGGCAGAGGAGGCAGAGGTGCCAGCCGAGGAGGTAGACCAGGGTTCAGTTCTAGAGAAGGTGCTACATCCAGGGAGGGTAGACTAGAGGAGGTTGGATCTTCCCAGAGGATGTATGTTATGCAGAGGCAGCCAGATGCATCGGCAGTCATAGCTGGTACTTTTTCTTTATTTGATACTTCAGTACTTGCTTTGATTGATCCGGGTTCCACACATTCATATATTAGTGCATCTGTTTTGCCTGTATCTGAATTGCATGCTGAGTCCCTAGGATTTGATGTGTTAGTGACAAATCCCTTAGGGCATAGCGTGATTGTTAGTAAGGTGCACAAAGATAGTGCAGTAGTGGTGCAGGGTGAGGAGTTCCTTGGGGATTTGATTGAGATGCCATTGAAGGAATATGATGTGATCCTAGGCATGGATTGGCTATCGAGGCATGGAGCTGTGGTGGATTGTAAAAAGAAAGTTGTTACTTTGAGAACTGCTGATGGTAGAGAAGTGATAGTATCTAATGAACAGGAACAGCTAGCATCTTTGTTTGTTTCAGCTGTTGCAGCCAGGAGATTGATTAGAAAGGGGTGTGAAGCCTATCTTGCTCATGTGGTAGATACTAGAGTAAGAGGTTCTCCTATTGATAGTATTGCCACAGTTGCTGAGTTCCCAGATGTTTTTCCAGAGGAGTTGCCAGGATTGCCTCCTGAGAGAGAGGTGGAGTTTGGTATCGAATTGTTGCCTGGTACCACTCCTATCTCTATTACTCCGTATAGAATGGCACCAGCAGAATTGAGGGAGTTGAAAGTACAATTACAGGAGTTGTTGGATAAAGGATTTATTCACCCCAGTGTTTCTCCTTGGGGAGCTCCTGTGTTATTTGTGAAGAAGAAAGATGGTACTATGAGATTGTGCATCGATTATAGGCAATTGAACAAGGTGACTATTAAAAATAAATATCCTTTTGCCTAGAATTGATGATCTCTTTGATCAGTTGAAGGGTGCAGCTGTGTTTTCTAAAATTGATCTGAGATCTGGGTACCATCAGCTGAGAGTCAGAGCTGAGGATGTTCCGAAGACCGCTTTTCGGACCAGGTATGGGCATTATGAGTTTTTAGTTATGCCTTTTGGTCTGACGAATGCACCTGCAGCTTTTATGGATTTGATGAATAGGGTGTTTAGGCCCTATTTGGATCAGTTTGTAGTGGTTTTCATTGATGATATACTGGTGTATTCGCGGAATGAAGAGGAACATGATATGCATCTGCGGATTGTGTTACAGATTTTGAGAGAGAGGCAGTTATTTGCCAAATTGTCGAAGTGTGAGTTCTGGTTAGATCAAGTTGCTTTTCTCGGACATATTGTTTCAGCGGAAGGCATTAGAGTTGATCCAAGTAAAGTTGAAGCTATTCTGAATTGGAGTCCACCCAAGTCTGTAACTGAAGTTAGAAGTTTTCTGGGTTTGGCAGGCTATTATCGACGGTTTGTGAAAGGATTTTCTTTGATAGCTACTCCACTCACTAGATTGCTTCGTAAGGGAGTGAGATTTGTATGGACGGATCAGTGTCAGGCTAGTTTTGAGCAGTTGAGAGATATGTTGACGCAAGCGCCTGTTTTTACTTTACCTGTGGAAGGCAAACCATATGTGATTTTCAGTGATGCTTCACATAGTGGTTTGGGGTGTGTGTTGATGCAAGAAGGTAAAGTTATAGCTTATGCATCTCGACAGTTGAAACCGCATGAGCTTAATTATCCTACTCATGATTTGGAGTTGGCAGCCATTGTGTTTGCATTGAAGATTTGGCGTCACTATCTGTTTGGGGAGAAATGTTTTATCTACACTGATCATAAGAGTTTAAAGTATTTGGGTGTTCAGAAAGAACTCAATCTTCGTCAGAGGAGATGGTTGGAATTGATTAAAGACTACGACTGTTTGATTGATTATCATCCAGGTAAAGCAAATGTTGTTGCTGATGCCTTGAGTCGGAAGTCTTTAGCAGGGTTGACTGTGTACTCGCTCTCGTTGCTTGTTGAGTTGAGAGCATTGTGTGCTAATTTTGTAGTTTGTGATGATGGTGCATTGTTGGCACAGTTACAAGTGAAACCAGTTTTGTTGGATCAGATTAGGGAGGCTCAGTTGGCTGATAAGAAGATTCAGAAGATTGTTTCAGATTGTCAGAGTGGAAAAAGGTAGAGATTTTGTAGTGAGAGGTGATGGGAGTCTCTGGTATAAGAACAGATTGTGTGTACCCGATGATGCTGATTTGAAGAAGATCATTTTAGAAGAAGCACATCAGTCAGTGTTTGCTATGCATCCGGGTAATACCAAGATGTATCATGACTTGAGACGGCATTACTGGTGGATTGGATTGAAGAGAGACATTGCTAAGTTTGTATCGAAATGTCTCACATGTCAGAAGGTAAAAGCGGAGCATCAAGTTCCAACTGGGTTGCTTCAGCCGTTGTCAGTGCCTGAATGGAAGTGGGATAGAGTGACAATGGACTTTGTGTCTGGTTTGCCTTTGACACAAAGGAAGCATGATGCTATATGGGTGATTGTGGATAGATTGACCAAGACAGCTCATTTCCTTCCGGTTCGGATGGATTACTCTTTGGAGAGATTGGCTGAGTTGTATATCCATGAGATTGTGAGATTACATGGTGTTCCAACTTCTTTAGTGTCTGATCGAGATCCCAGGTTTACTTCAAGGTTTTGGAAGAGTTTGCATAGTGCTTTGGGTTCTCGACTGCACTTCAGCACTGCTTTTCATCCACAGACGGATGGGCAGTCAGAGAGGGTGATACAGATTATTGAAGACATGTTGAGAAGCTGTGTCATCGATTTCTCTGGAAGTTGGGATAGATTCTTACCTCTTGTGGAGTTTGCTTACAACAACAGTCACCAATCTAGCATTGGTATGGCACCGTTTGAAGCACTGTATGGTAGACGGTGTAGGACACCTCTTTGTTGGAGTGAACTTGGTGAAAGTAAGTTAATTGGTCCTGATTTGATTCAAGAAACTGAAGAGAAAATGAAGTTGATTCGAGGCAGGTTAAAAGCAGCTTCAGACCGACAGAAGTCTTATGCAGATCTGAAAAGGAGAGACATTGAGTTTGATGTTGGAGATAAGGTATTTTTGAAAGTATCTCCTTGGAAGAAGATATTGAGGTTCGGTCGGAAAGGGAAATTGAATCCCCAATTCATTGGACCGTATGAAGTGTTGGAAAGAGTTGGGCCAGTTGCTTATCGGCTTGCTTTGCCACCTGAGTTGGATCGTATTCATAATGTATTTCATGTTTCTATGTTGAGGAGGTACAGGTCGGATCCATCTCATGTGTTGCCAGTTGAATCTATTGAAGTGAGCCCAGACTTGACATTTGAAGAGGAACCGGTTGCTATCTTGGCACGTGAAGTGAAAGAGTTGAGAAACAAGAGAGTGCCTCTTGTGAAGGTTCTATGGAAGAACCATGGGAAAGAAGAAGCAACTTGGGAAAATGAGCAAACCATGCGAGAGCAATATCCTCAGTTGTTTCAGAGCTGATTTCAGGTAATTTCGAGGACGAAATTTCTTTTTAGAGGGGGAGAATTGTAATATCCTCATTTATGCCCTAGAAGTTTTGATTATGTTGTTGATGTTGTTGTTATTGTTGTTGTTGGTATATATTGGAAAGTGAATGTTTGTGTATATGTGTGTTTTGGGGAAAGAAATAGGGTTTAGAGACAAATGTATATGTTGTGTATATGATGATATATATAACATATAAATTGGTCAAATATAGAGTCAATGCAAGAAGATATTTTTGTGGAATGTGCAATTACATATAAGGGCTTAGATGAGACAAAAGGTTAGTTATTTGATTGAGGGCATTTTGGTAATTACTTGGATAAAATCTCTTGGTGGAGATTTAAAGTGGGGTTGACTTTATTTCCTCCATGTATTTTCTTCTTCTTTTGCATTTTGGCTGATTTCTCGTAGACAAAGGGAAAGCAAAGAGACAAAGAGAAGACTTTGAAGAGTAAGCTCCAATTGTAGGAAGATTGAAGTGATCAAGTGTTGATTCAAGAAGTGTTATAATTTAAGGTAAGAAATCTCTTGTTTTTCCTTTGTAAGTTTTGAAGTTGGGTATAAAAGAAGTTGTGATTTGTTGATATGATGATTTGATGTGGTTGTAATGTGTTGAATTTGATTATAAGCCAAAGAGTTAATTATTAATGGTTTTGGATTGAAGATGGTAAGTAGGTGGAGATTGATTTTGAGAAAATGGGAGTGATGTTGTATTTTTAGGGTTTTGGTTTGGTATGAATTTAATGTATGGTTATTGTGATTACTAGGGTGAATATGTAAGATATGTGTTTATAACATGAATTGTATCCTTTTGAATGAGATGATTGTTGTGTAAAAAGGGTGTAAATGCTTTTAGAAGGGTGTTGGCCATTTTTAGGGTTGTGTATTTGAGTGACACGGCCAAAACAAAGGAGAGACACGGCCAAGCCAAGTGATTTTGGGCATGTTGGATTGCTTTGAGAGAGACACGGCCGTGTCTAGTGCCCGTGTTCACTACTGGATTTTGGTGTTGGGAGACACGGCCACAAGCTTGGCCGTGTCCTATGCCCGTGTCTGCTGCTGTGATTTGTTGGTTGAGAGACACGGCCACAAGCTTGGCCGTGTCCTTTGCCCGTGTTGCCTACTGTCAATTTAGGTTGAGAGACACAGCCACAAGCTTGGCTGTGTCCCTCAAGTGGCTGCCCGTTTCCCTCAAATGTGTGGGTTAGGGTTTTTATACTTTGTTCTATTTGCATTGTTTTGGTCCTTTTAAGGTAAGTTGGTACCTTAACCTGAACCTAAACACATTTAAACAATGATTGACCTAAACAAATGCATATGGAAGATCTTAAAGCTATGAATGATATAAATTATTCTTTGCCCTAATTGCATTGTTGAGATTGAACAATGTTATGTTATGCATTGTGAATGGTTATGTGTTTCATGAATAATGTATATTGAAATGTTATATATAAGATGCTATGATGATTCAAATAAGAGGTGAAATGTGATGTAAAGCCATTGTGATTGGCTATGATGATGATATGGAAAGAAAGAAGGCATGTTTGCCTAAATGTGATGAGAATTTGAGAATGGAAATGGTAACTATATAATAAATGAATTGTTTGTTCAATATGTTATTCAGTTTCAGAGTTCTGGATTTGGGTGGCATGCCTAAGAAATGATGAAAGGTAACAGTCTTGCCGGGTTGAGGATCTCCTCATATGTGTTGAGTTGATGGTCCAAGAGACTGGGTCTGTTACACTATGAGAATTGTGAATATGAGATATATGATTTGTAACAGTCTTGCCGGGTTGAGGATCTCCTCATATGTGTTGAGTTGATGGTCCAAGAGACTGGGTCTGTTACACTATCCATGGATAGAGATACATGTATATATATTGCCTACGGGCGTGATTATTGTGATTATGAACCAAAGCAGTAACTCTGAACTCTGAATATCGTATTAAATACTTGTTGGGCCCATAGGTGTCAAGGTTATATGAATGTCCTAAATAACGTTATGAGTTAATGAAATGAGATGTTGTATATTGAGTATAATTGATTAATGATGAATGTGGAAAGATGTTGAAATGTGGTATGCTCATATGACTATGATTTGTGAAATGCATAATTATGTGGTTAACTTTATATTTATGATGTTGATCTTATCAGTAACATATGTGGCATTGCATTACATTAAAGCATACCATTAGCATGTTTTATCTTACTGAGCCCTTGGCTTAGCGCGATAGTGTTTAATCGCGCAGGTGATAGAGTTGATAGAGTTGAACCTGAGGGTTCTTCAAGACCGAGTGAGAGTAGACGTTGAAGTGTTGATTTGGAACTTAAAGATCAGAAGAGACTTGCCAATCATGTATATTTCTTTTATATTTTGTAAAGTATTGGTTTTAATGTAAATATATGTATAACTATAAACATGGATTTGAAAGAGTTTATACATGTAAATATTTTATAAAATTCCGCTGCGTATTAACTAAATGTATATATATATATCTATTTGGTTTTGTATTACAACTTGATTACTTATTATCTATAATGTATATTGAGAAAGATGACAATATTATATAAAATGTTTTTTTGAATGTTAAGAAAATCCGTAGCATTTCTATATTCGATACATGTATACTACATTGTGGTGTATGTAGTGTGTATGTATTGGATGTGGGGGTGTTACAGGTTGCCTCCCATTTAGCGCTTCTTTAATGTCATATAGCTGGACATTACTGCAAAATTTAAGGATCGTAGATCAAAGTGCTATCGATGATCCTTACTTCTTGGAATCCTTCATTATATGGTTTAACTCTCTGTCCATTTACTTTAAAAGTCTCATTTGTTCGAGAGTTAAGCAATTCTATGGCACCAGAAGGATATACTTGAGTTATCTCGAAAGGACCACTCCATCGAGACTTGAGTTTTCCTGGAAACAGACGGAGACGAGAATTAAACAGCAAAACTTTCATACCTGGGCTCAATGTCTTTCTCACTATAATTCTGTCATGAAGTGCTTTAGTGCGATCCTTATAAATCCTTGAACTTTCATATGCCTCATTCCTCAGTTCATCTAACTCTGAAATTTGCAGAAAACGCTCTCTCTTTGCCTTGTCCAAGTCTAAATTCAGAGTCTTGATTGCCCAATACGCTTTGTGCTCCAACTCCACTGGTAAATGACAAGCCTTAGCAAAAACCAATCGGTATGGACTCATACCCAAAGGAGTCTTGAAAGCAGTCCGATATGCCCACAATGCATCATGTAATCTACTCGTCCAATCCTTTCTTAATAAGTTGACTGTTTTCTCCAGAATTCCTTTTATTTGCTTGTTGGATGTTTCAACTTGTCCAGAAGTCTGTGGATGGTATGGGGTCGCCACCTTGTGTTTCACACTAGATTTGTGCATTAATTTCTCAAAACATTTGTTGTAAAAATGACTTCCCCCATCACTGACTATCACTCTTGGTGTGCCAAATCTGCTAAGAATATTTTCCTTCACAAATTTAACAACCACATTAGCATCGTTAGTACGGGTGGGATTGCCTCCACCCATTTTGAAACATAATCAACAGCAACTAAAATATATTCATAAACAAAAGACTTGGGAAAAGGACCCATGAAGTCTATTCCCCACACATCAAATAGTTCAACAACAATATAAGATTGAAAGGGAATTTCATTCCTCCTCCCAATGTTTCCCACTCTTTGACAGCGGTCACAATGCTTACAATTCTCTTGAGCATCTTTGAATAGAGTAGGCAAGTAAAAACCACTTTGAAGCACCTTTTCTGTAGTCTTCCTCCCTCCAAAATGACCACCACAGTGAAGGTCATGAATTTAAGAACACTCAGTTGTTCTTACTCAGATACACACCTGCGAACTATCTCATCTTTGCAAATCCAGATTAGGTAAGGTTTATCCCAAAAATAAAATTTACTCACGTGCAAAAACCTTTTCTTTTCCTGAAATGACATGTTAGAATGCAAAATACCACAAGCAAGATAGTTAGCAATATCTGCAAACCAAGGTGCATCAATTACCACAAACAGTTGCTCATCAGGAAATGCTTCTAAATTTTTATGAATGCTATCAGATGCAAGATTTTCACTAAAGAAGGGTAATCTAGATAAATGATCAGCTACAACATTCTCACTTCCCTTAGTATCCTTGATTTGAAAATCAAATTCTTGCAACAATAACACCCATCTAATTAAGCGCGGTTTAGCATGTTGTTTTGTCAAAAGATATTTTAGAGCTGCATGATCAGAATGCACAATAATTTTCGACCCAATTAAATATGCTCTAAACTTATCTAAGGCAAAAACAACAGCTAACATTTCCTTTTCAGTTGTTGTGTAATTCATTTGCGCACTATTCAGGGTCAAGCTAGCATAATATATGACTCTCAAAACTTTATCAACCCTTTGCCCAAGAACAGCTCCTACTGCATGATTAGAGGTATCACACATGATTTCAAAAGGTAAAGACCAAACATGAGCTACTATTACCAGTGCACTAGTCTGTTTTTCCTTAAGGGAATTAAAGGCTTGCATGCATTGTGCAGTAAACTCAAATGAAACATCTTTTCCCAACAAATGGCACAATGGTTGGCTTATCTTGGAAAAATCCTTGATAAACCTCCGGTAAAAACCTGCATGCCCTAGAAAACTTCTTATTCCCTTAACAGAGGTAGGTGGGGGTAATTTAGCAATCAATTCTACCTTGGCCTTATCCACCTCAATTCCTTTACTTGACACAACATGACCTAATACAATGCCCTGAGTAACCATGAAATGACTCTTTTCCCAACTCAAAGTAAGTTTACATTCAATGCATCTCTCAAGCACAAGAACAAGTTTATTGAGGTAATTATCAAAAGAACTACCAAAAATAGAAAAGTCGTCCATAAATACCTCAATAAAATCATCTATCATGTTTGTGAAGACAGACATCATGCATCTCTGAAAAGTCGCAGGAGCATTGCACAAGCCAAATGGCATATGCCGAAATGCATAAGTCCCAAATGGGCAAGTAAAAGTAGTCTTGGATTGATCCTCTGGTGATATCGGCACCTGATAATAACCTGAAAGTCCATCCAAAAAGCAATAATGTGAGTGTTCAGAAAGTTTATCCAACATCCGATCAATAAAAGGAAGAGGGAAATGGTCTTTCTTTGTGGCATTGTTCAACTTCCTATAATCAATGCACATTCTCCACCCAGTAGTAGTCCTAGTAGGAACCAATTCATTATTTTCATTTTTCACCACAGTGATTCCTGATTTCTTAGGCACTACATGTACTGGGCTCACCCACTCACTATTAGCTATTGGATATATCACTCCTTCATCCAGCAATTTGAGCACTTCCTTCTTAACCACTTCACTCATATTTGGGTTAAGGCACCTTTGGGTCTCCCTCACAGGTTTAGCTCCTTCTTCTAAGGTGATTCTATGCATGCACATTGAAGGGCTAATACCCTTGATGTCACTCAATCCCCATCCTATTGCTCTTTTCAATCTTTTAAGCTCACTCACCAGCCTCATCTCCTCCCCTTCACTAAGTTCGCTAGATATAATCACAGGTAAGGTGTTGTGATCTCCTAAAAACACATATTTCAGATTTTTAGGTAACTCTTTCAGCTCTAACTCAAGTGAAGGATTCTTCTCTTCTTTTTGGATGGAGGGAAATTCACAAACTAGGTCCTCCTTAAGTTCCTCTATTTCAACACTCTCTAATGTCTCAAGGCAACTGGTTATTTCTGAATAAAAAATATCTAAACCACCATCTAAGGTCAGTGCCAGCTCCAATTTATCTGAGGAACCTGTCTACAAGAAAACATCTGAAACAACTGCATCAATACAATCAATTAAAGAGCAATCCTCATATAATTCAGTTGTAGGAATGGGAGAAGTGTTAAAAATAGAAAATTCAACTATTTGTCCTAAGATAGTCATTGACAATTTACCATTTTTAACATCTATCAAGGTGTTGGTAGTAGCCATGAAAGGCCTACCCAGTAAAATAGTGTGTGCGGATGGTGTAGAGTTACTTCCTTCCATATCAAGAACTATAAAATCCACAGGTACTATCAACCCACCAACCTTAACTAACACATCTTCTATAACCCCTTTCGGGAATCTAAGAGATCTGTCAGCTAATTGCAACACCATTTTTGTAGGTTTAAGTTCCTCTAGTTCTAATTCAAGATACACAGAATAAGGCATCAAATTTACACTAGCTCTTAAATCACACATGCCATCAGTTACCTTTCCATTACCTATAGTAATTTGAATTATGAAACTACCAGGATCCTTTAGTTTCGGAGGTAGTTTATGCTGCAAAACAGCACTAGCTACCTCTGACACTATCACCTTTTCATTTGGCTCATACCTTTTTTTCTTGGTGTTAAGTTCCTTGAAGAATTTGGCATAAGCTGGCATGTTCTTTATTGCTTCAAGTAAGGGTAAGTTAATACTTACCTTAGATAGCATGTTGAAAATGTCCGAAAATTACTTATCTTGTTTATCATTCTTCAACCTGCTAGGGAATGGTATAGGTGGCCGGTAAGGATTACTTGCCTTGTGTAAATCTGCTGAAGGGGATTTCTCCATTAATCTTTCTATAGCACCTTCATTCTCTGGTTCTCCTTCCTTTTTGTTCTCTTGATCACCTGCACTCACAAAATTATTTTCAACATTATTGTTAATTACCTTGCCACTTCTAAGAACAGTCACTGATTGTGCCTGCTCAGGTTGACTTGGAAATTTCCCTTTTTGTTGAATCTGCATCTGTTGTGCAAGTTGTCCCACTTGAGTCTCCACTTTCTTCAAAGATGCTTCTAATGAATCCAGCCTTTTGTTAGTCATCTCTTGATTCTTAGCACTGACTTGGATAAAGGCCTGTAAACTATCCTCCAAATTCTCTCTCTTAGGCTGCCCTTGATTTGAAGATTGATCCTGCGGTTGGTTTTGTCTCTGGAGCAAATGGAAAGGTTGTTGAGAGTTATTTGTTGCCCAGGAAAAATTTGGATGATTCCGCCAACCAGGATTATAAGTATTTGCATAAGGATCATTTTGGGCCCTTGGTTGATATCCCCCCATAGCATTGACTTGCTCAGCTTCATTACCATAAGACTCATATGCGGAGGGACATATATTTACTCCATGCCCAAAAGTCCCACAAATTCCACACACTTCTTGAGTGGATGAAGAAGTATTATTCTTCATGTTCAGCATCTGCACTTGCCTTGTTAGCTCAGCTATCTGATTGACCATCTCACTGTTGGCTTCCAATTGATTCACCCTTTACTTCTTCCTCTTACACTCTTCTGTTGAGAATTAGCTCCCAATATTTCAAAATTTTCATAAGTTTCATCAGTTGTCTTTTCTATGGGGCTCCCCCCAGCTGCGTTATCAACAGTGTTCTGAAATTGCTGGGTTAAACCATCATAGAAAAACTGATTCAGAAGTTGAAGTGGGTAGTGATGGTGTGGACACTGGATCAAAAACATCTTAAACCTGTCCCAAGTCTCATGAAATGGCTTTCCTTCAAATTGAGAGAATGTAGCTATTTTCCCTCTCAATTCAGCTGTCTTCTGATGTGAGTAAAATTTGCCCATAAACTTGTTATAAACTTGCTCCCAAGTTGTCAAAGAATTTTTGGGCAACATCATAAGCCAGCTCTTTGCCCTATCCTTCAATGTATACGGAAAGCATCTCATCCTCAACTGGTCCTCTGTTAGTCCTCCCAGTGGAAAAGTGTTGAGGGTGGAATAGAAATCCCGAATAAAGTTCAAAGGATCTTCATTTGGAACTCCATAGAATGATGGCAGCATGTTGTAATGGATGTTCTTCAACTCATAATTTCTTGCTGCATCCGTTAATCTTATACAAGATGTGGAAGTTCCAATGACAGGTCTAGCAAAGTCCCTCATAGTTCTTTGCCTTTCTTCTCCCATATTGGTAGATTGTGCAGTATCCGACTCAAAATCAGAAGTGTCCTCCTCTGTATCAAATCCGGTGTACAGTTCAAACTCTTCTATGCTCCTTTTCACTCTCTGAATTTCTGGAATAACTGGAAATAGCTCTCCTCCGAGTGATCTCCTGCCTTCCATAAATAAAATTTCTGGAACAAAGAATTATTAAAAGCAAAAGACAAATAAAATCAAAAGTAAACAATGAAAAATAATCTAAAATATTTATGCCTAATAAACAATTACGCCAATTAGCCTCCCCGGCAGCGGCGCCAAAAACTTGTTGCGCTCGAATTAAGTTCTACTAAAGCGTCACTCGCAAGTATACGAGGTAGCTGTAGCAAAGGTAATCGCCCCAAGGTCGTCTCTCAAGGAAGTTAGATAAGCTAATTGATTATCAGGTTGCAAATAACAAATTATAATAAATTTAAATTGCTAACAACTAATGAAAACAGATCGATTGGAGTTTAAAACAATACAATTAAACTGAGCTGATATATTGATTCACTTAATAGAAAGGTTTAGGGTTTGCACTGTTTTGTTAGTTTTTGTTATAGATTTGTGTCTTGTTTATTATAATAATTATTGTTTTATTTAGGTATTTTATTAGTTTAAATCGGTTTATTTAGTGTTTTTGTTAATTTTGTAATTTTAGTTTATTTCAGTGTTTATGTCGTTTTTGATCTAGTTTTTAGTATGGTGTTTATGTTTTGTTGGTTATTGTTTATTTACTTTTTGTTTAAAGTTTGTTTGAGTTTTGTTTTAGGTTAAAAAAGCCAGGAACCAAGACTGAAGAAAAGATATCATCACAGTAGGCGACACTGGCAAGCGACATGGCCATGTCAGGCGACACATGCAAGCGACATGGCCAAGTCACCTGGCCATGTCTCTCCAAATATGCTCAAACACGGCAAAGTCATCACAGTAGGCGACACTGGCAAGCGACATGGCCATGTCAGGCGACACATGCAAGCAACATGGCCAAGTCACCTGGCCATGTCTCTCCAAATATGCTCAAACACGGCCAAGTCATCACAGTAGGCGACACTGGCAAGCGACATGGCCATGTCAGGCGACACTGGCAAGCGACATGGCCATGTCAGGCGACACTGGCAAGCGACATGGCCATGTCAGTTGGCCATGTCTCTCAAAAATGAAGCAACACGGCCAAGTCACCTCTGACTTGGCCGTGTCTCACCAATTCCAAAGGCAAAGAAGATTTAACACTCATAGTAGAGGACACTGGCAAGGGACACGGCCATGTCACCTGGCTGTGTCCCTCCAAAGAAGTGCAACACGGCCAAGTCACCTCTGACTTGGCCGTGTCACTCAATCAAAGAAGAAAAGGAAGAGAACATGCAGTAGCGAACACAGGCAAGGGACACGGCCAAGTCACCTGGCCGTGTCCCTCCAAAAGCCACTCACACGGCCAAGTCACATCTGACTTGGCCGTGTCCCTCATGAAATATACGCGCTCCGAATTTTAAAGCCGCGTTTCGTATAAAAGGAAGAAAGAAAGTTAGGTTTTGGGGGGTTGGACGATTTAGAATAGATTTTGGAGCCGTCAGAGATTAGAGCTAGGGTTTTAACTTTGTTTTCTTTGATTTTAATTTCATTTTGGATTAAACTAGATTAGATTAAATTGTTCTAGCCATCAAGACATCCTTCTTGCAAGATTGAACAAGAGATTCTTCAAAAGCTTCAAGGAGTTTGTAACTTGGTTTTGTTCTTGAACTTATTCTCTTTATTTTTATTGAATGGATATTATCATGTCTATTTTGATTTCTTTGAACATTAATAAGATGAATATGTTTAATTGCATTATGAACTAATTTGATCTAGTCTAGGGTTTGTATGGATCTGCTATGATTGTATGAATTGGTTTTTCTCTTAGCTAATAATTTCTTTAGCCTTGATTGAATGAAACATTGTTAATATATAATTGATTGATCACCAATTATGTGTTTTAAGGTATTAGATGATGGATCGAGAGATGAAGTTTAATACTTGAACAATTCAATTAGGGACTTAGGTGAATTAGAGATATAACCTATTAAAAAGATTATTTCTCTTGTAACAAGATTAGTTGAAAGAGGTTTGAATGCGAGAGCTTATTTTCTTGACTTGATTAGTTGAGTTGTTTGAGATTTAATCTTTGAAATTGAATTAGTTAAGAGGAATAACCGTTCATACATATAAGTAGTAGAGAAGTGCAAACCCTAGACCATTCTATCAAGTGAATCAAAACACAGCTCAATTTACTTTTATTGTTTTAAACTTTAATCAATCTTCTTCATTATTTAGCAATTTATAAATCTCTTTATTACTTGTTAAACATAATCTGATAAGCAATTAACCACTTTAGCTTCCTTGAGAGAACGACCTTGGGGCGATCACCTTTGCTACAGCTACCTCGTATACTTGCGAGTGACGCTTTGTGGTAGAGTTAATTTGAGCGTAACAAGTTTTTGGCGCCGTTGCCGGGGAGGCTAATTGGCGTAATTGTTTATTAAAAAAAATTATTTTAGATTATTTTTCATTGTTTTCATTTTATTTTATTTTGTCTTTTGCTTTTAATTGTTTCTTTTTCTAGACAATTCTGTTTATGCAAGGCAGGAGATCACTCGAAGGAGAGCTACATCCATTCATTCCAGAAATTCAGAGGGTGAAAAGGAGCAGGGAAGAGTTTGAGCTTTACACAGGATTTGATACTTTAGAGGAGGACACTTCTGATTGTGAGTCGGAATCTGCACAATCTGTTAAAATGGCTGAAGAAAGACAAAGGACGATGAGAGACTTTGCTAGACCTGTCATTGGAACTTCCACTTCTTGCATAAGACTGACAGATGCAGCAAGAAATTATGAATTGAAGAACATCCATTACAATATGTTGCCCTCATTCTATGGAGTTCCAAATGAAGATCCTTTGAACTTTATTCGGGATTTCTACTCCACCCTCAACACTTTTCCATTGGGAGGATTAACAGAGGATCAGTTGAGGATGCGGTGTTTTCCATATACTTTGAAAGATAGAGCAAAGAGCTGGCTTATGATGTTGCCCGAAAACTCACTGACAACTTGGGAGCAAGTTTATAATAAATTCATGGGCAAGTTCTATTCACATCAGAAGACAGCTGAGTTGAGAGGGAAGATTGCTACATTCTCTCAATTTGAAGGAGAGCCATTTCATGAGGCTTGGGACAGATTTAAAATGTTATTGATCCAGTGTCCACATCATCACTATCCACTTCAACTTCTGAACCAGTTTTTCTATGATGGTCTAACCCAGCAATTTCAGAACACTGTTGATAATGCAGCTGGGGGAGCCATGGGAGAAAAGACAGCAGCTGAAACTTATGATATTTTTGAGATGTTGGGAGCTAATTCTCAACAAAAGAGTGTAAGAGGAAGAAGCAAAGGGGTGAACCAATTGGAAGCTAATAGTGAGATGGTAAATCAGATAGCTGAGTTAACAAAGCAAGTGCAGATGCTGAACATGAAGAACAATATTTCTTCATCTACTCAAGAAGCATGTGGAATCTGTGGAACTTTTGGGCATGGAGCAAATATTTGCCCCTCTGCATATGAGTCTTTGGGTAATGCTGAGCAAGTCAATGCTATGGTGGGATTCCAACCAAGGGCCAGAAATGATCCTTACTCCAACACTTACAACCCTGGTTGGAGGAATCACCCAAATTTTTCTTGGGCAAAGAATAATTCTCAGCAGCCTTTCCATTTGCTCCAAAGTCAGAATCAAGAGTTGGGCCAATCCTCAAATCAAGGGAAGTCTAGGATAGAGAGCTTGGAGGAAAGTTTACAAGCTTTTATTCAAGTCAGTGCTAAAAATCAAGAGGTTACCAACAAGAGACTGGATTCACTAGAAGCATCGTTTAAGAAGGTGGAGACACAAGTTGGACAACTTGCACAACAGATGAAGATTCAACAAAAGGGGAAGTTCCCAAGTCAAACTGAGCAGGCACAATCAGTGACTGTTCTTAGAAGTGGTAAGGAAATTTATAACAATGTTGAAAATGATTCTGTGAATGCAGGTAACAAAGAGAACAAGGAGGAAGGAGAGCCAAAGAACAAAGGTGCTGGAGAAAGATCAGTGGAGAAGTCCCCTACAGCAGATTTACATAAAGCAAGCAATCCATACCAGCCACCTGTACCATTTCCCAGCAGGTTGAAGGATGATAAATCAGATAAGCAATTTTCTAACATCTTCAACATGCTGACTAAGGTAAGTATTAACTTACCCTTACTTGAGGCAATAAAAAACATGCCGGCTTATACCAAGTTCTTCAAGGACCTAATCACCAAGAAAAAGAGGTATGAGATGAATGAAAAGGTGAGTTTCCGAAGTAGCTAGTGCTGTTTTGCAGCATAAACTACCTCCCAAACTAAAGGATCCTGGTAGTTTTACAATTCAAATTTCTGTGGGGAATGGGAAAGGAACTGAAGGCATGTGTGATCTAGGTGCTAGTGTGAATTTAATGCCTTATTCTGTGTTTAGAGAATTAGAACTAGGGGAGCTTAAACCGTCAAAAATGGTGTTGCAATTAGCTGATAGATCTTTTAGATTCCCGAAAGGGGTTATAGAAGATGTGTTAGTTAAAGTTGGTGGTTTGATAGTACCTGTGGATTTCATTGTTCTTGACATGGAAGTAGGTAATTCTTCACCATCTGCACACACCATTCTACTGGGTAGGCCTTTTATGGCGACTACCAACACTTTGATAGATGTTAAAAATGGAAAATTATCAATGACTATTTTGGGACAAACTGTGGAATTTTCTATTTTTAACACTTCTCCTAGTCCTACAACTGCTTTATATGAGGAATGTTCTTTCATTGAATGTGTGGATGCAGTTGTTTCAGGTGATTTCTTGAAGACAGACTCCCCAGATAAATTGGAGCTGACACAGACTTCAGAAGAGGGGGTTAAACTAGTGGGGGAGACCCAAAGATGCCTTAACCCAAAGGCATATGAGAGCTCAAAGAATTATAAGGATCACACTAAAACGGTTCATGACAGATTTATTGGGCAATAGACATTGAGTCCAGGTATGAAAGTTTTACTTTTTAATTATCGACTCCGTCTATTTCCAGGTAAATTCAAGTCAAGATGGAGTGGTCCTTTTGAGGTAACTAAGGTATGTCCTTCTGGTGCCATTGAATTGCTAAACTCTAGAACCAAAAAGATTTTTAAAGTAAATAGACATAGAGTTAAGCCATATAAAGAAGGATTTCAGGAAGTGAGGGTCATTGACAGCACTTTGATCAATGATTCCTAGTCTTGCATGATGTCCAGCTTTATGACATTAAAGAAGCGCTTGATGGGAGGCAACCCATTAGTTTGAATTTCTTTTTCATAGTTATAATTTTGTATTTTGCAATTTTGATTTTATGTTTAGTTTAAATAAATAGAAACCCTAAAGTCTCTTGCATATTGTTTTTGAACAATTGTGTTTGTGTTGGAAGATTAGGTTTTGCCTCACCAGGATATGATGGAAGACAGGTTGTCCTTAATCTCTGTTTCTCTTTATTATTCTTGTTTTCCATTGAGGACAATGTAAATTCTAAAGTGTGGGGTAAGCTTTGAGCTTTTCTTTAATTTTTGTTTTGGTTGCCTTGGTATGTTTTATTGTGTTTGTTGTGCATGGCATAATTGTTGAAAATTTATTGATCTTTTCTGTGATTCTAGCATTATAGTTGAGACTTTAGTATCAGCATAGAAATGAGCATTTGAATTCATTCAGGATCAATTTTCGCATTTTGAAATTCATGACATAAATCCTTGAGAACCCACCTTTGTGAGTTTTGAGCCTTATAGATTAAATGATTGATTTTCTTTTCTTAAGTGTGCACCTTCATGATTTTGCATCTCTAGAGTTTGCTTTTGCATACTGATTGAACTCACATTATGATTTAATCTCAAGTTTTAAAATGATGAAGGCAAATTAGGTAGCCCTTTAGCTTAAAAAGACCTCCCTTAATATTTAATTCCTTAGTGAACCAAGTTGAGCCTTTGATCTTTTTATTGTTTGATCAACAAAATTCTCAACTTAACTTGTTCTTATTATCATCATACCTGCATTAAGGAATGGAGTTTTATGATATGACAATAGGGTGGTTTATTTCAAAGTGTGGGGTAAGCAAGTAAAAAAAAAAAATGGAATTGCTAATTGGGGGTTGAAATGCATACTTTGTGCATTATATTTGATTAAGAGTCATTATTCTTTTCCTCTACATTTTAAGCTAGATGTTCCATGAAATTCTTAATTTTGTATATATATGTATTTAAAAAAAAAGTAAAATGATAAAAGTAAAAAAAAAAAGAGAAAATAAAAGAAAAGTTATATATATATACAAAATTCATATATGTTCTAGCATTGGTTATCAAAAGAGGAATGTTGACTCATGTATTTATGCAAGTATGTAAGATTATCAAGGGTTGGTGAGTATGCCATTTGAGGGAGTTATGAGTTCCTTAGCAAGAGTAGTGTCTAATTTAGATACTCCATTTCTTGATGCTCCAGCCTAAATGTCTTTCTCACACCTTTACCTTAGCCCCATTACATCCAAATGAAAGACCTTCGGATTATTTCTCGAGAAAATCAGTGAGGGAGATTGGATAATTAAGCAAGTTTATGGTAGCATGCAGTCATGAGTGGTTTGAGTGATTAACCTTTGAAATCGAGTGAAACACTTAGATTAGAGATGAGATTTGTATGTCTGAATTAATGAATGAGTTAAGAAAATCTTGAATGAAGTAAGATGCAATTATCTATGTCTGAGTCTTAAAGTATTTCATCTTATATGTTGGAATTATAGTTAGGGTTGTGTGAGTTTTTAATTTATGCCATGTGAATTTGCTTGAGGACAAGCAAAGTTGTAAGTGTGGGGTAGTTGTTTTGTTAGTTTTTGTTATAGATTTGTGTCTTGTTTATTATAATAATTATTGTTTTATTTAGGTATTTTATTAGTTTAAATCGGTTTATTTAGTGTTTTTGTTAATTTTGTAATTTTAGTTTATTTCAGTGTTTATGTCGTTTTTGATCTAGTTTTTAGTATGGTGTTTATGTTTTGTTGGTTATTGTTTATTTACTTTTTGTTTAAAGTTTGTTTGAGTTTTGTTTTAGGTTAAAAAAGCCAGGAACCAAGACTGAAGAAAAGATATCATCACAGTAGGCGACACTGGCAAGCGACATGGCCATGTCAGGCGACACATGCAAGCGACATGGCCAAGTCACCTGGCCATGTCTCTCCAAATATGCTCAAACACGGCAAAGTCATCACAGTAGGCGACACTGGCAAGCGACATGGCCATGTCAGGCGACACATGCAAGCGACATGGCCAAGTCACCTGGCCATGTCTCTCCAAATATGCTCAAACACGGCCAAGTCATCACAGTAGGCGACACTGGCAAGCGACATGGCCATGTCAGGCGACACTGGCAAGCGACATGGCCATGTCAGGCGACACTGGCAAGCGACATGGCCATGTCAGTTGGCCATGTCTCTCAAAAATGAAGCAACACGGCCAAGTCACCTCTGACTTGGCCGTGTCTCACCAATTCCAAAGGCAAAGAAGATTTAACACTCACAGTAGAGGACACTGGCAAGGGACACGGCCATGTCACCTGGCTGTGTCCCTCCAAAGAAGTGCAACACGGCCAAGTCACCTCTGACTTGGCCGTGTCACTCAATCAAAGAAGAAAAGGAAGAGAACATGCAGTAGCGAACACAGGCAAGGGACACGGCCAAGTCACCTGGCCGTGTCCCTCCAAAAGCCACTCATACGGCCAAGTCACATCTGACTTGGCCGTGTCCCTCATGAAATATACGCGCTCCGAATTTTAAAGCCGCGTTTCGTATAAAAGGAAGAAAGAAAGTTAGGTTTTGGGGGGTTGGACGATTTAGAATAGATTTTGGAGCCGTCAGAGATTAGAGCTAGGGTTTTAACTTTGTTTTCTTTGATTTTAATTTCATTTTGGATTAAACTAGATTAGATTAAATTGTTCTAGCCATCAAGACATCCTTCTTGCAAGATTGAACAAGAGATTCTTCAAAAGCTTCAAGGAGTTTGTAACTTGGTTTTGTTCTTGAACTTATTCTCTTTATTTTTATTGAATGGATATTATCATGTCTATTTTGATTTCTTTGAACATTAATAAGATGAATATGTTTAATTGCATTATGAACTAATTTGATCTAGTCTAGGGTTTGTATGGATCTGCTATGATTGTATGAATTGGTTTTTCTCTTAGCTAATAATTTCTTTAGCCTTGATTGAATGAAACATTGTTAATATATAATTGATTGATCACCAATTATGTGTTTTAAGGTATTAGATGATGGATCGAGAGATGAAGTTTAATACTTGAACAATTCAATTAGGGACTTAGGTGAATTAGAGATATAACCTATTAAAAAGATTATTTCTCTTGTAACAAGATTAGTTGAAAGAGGTTTGAATGCGAGAGCTTATTTCCTTGACTTGATTAGTTGAGTTGTTTGAGATTTAATCTTTGAAATTGAATTAGTTAAGAGGAATAACCGTTCATACATATAAGTAGTAGAGAAGTGCAAACCCTAGACCATTCTATCAAGTGAATCAAAACACAGCTCAATTTACTTTTATTGTTTTAAACTTTAATCAATCTTCTTCATTATTTAGCAATTTATAAATCTCTTTATTACTTGTTAAACATAATCTGATAAGCAATTAACCACTTTAGCTTCCTTGAGAGAACGACCTTGGGGCGATCACCTTTGCTACAGCTACCTCGTATACTTGCGAGTGACGCTTTGTGGTAGAGTTAATTTGAGCGTAACATGCACTTCTCTACTAACTTATATGTATGAATGGTTATTTCTCTCAACTAATTTAATTTCAAAGATTAGATCTCAAGCAACTTAATTAATCGAATAAAGGAAATAAGCTCTCGCATTCAAACCTCTTTCAAGTAATCTTGTTACAATTGAAATAATCCTTTTCTTAGGTTATATTTCTAATTCACCTAAGTCCCTAATTGAATTGTTCCAGCATTAGACTTCATCTCTCAATCCTTCATCCAATACCTAAAACACATAATTGGTGGCCAATCAATTATATATTAACAGTAATCCATTCAATCAAGGCTAAAGAAATAAATTCAGTTAAGAGCAATAACCAATTCATACAATCATAGTAGTTCCATACAATCCCTAGACTAGATCAAATTAGTTCATAATGATATCAAACATATTCATCTTATTAAAATTCAAAGAAATCAGTTTAGACATAATAGAATTCATGAATACAATTCCAATGAAACTTAAGAGATAAAGTTTGAGAACAAAACCAAATTACAAACTCCCTTTAGCTTCTGAAGAATCTCTTGATCCGATCTTTGCTAGAAGAATGTTGCAATGGCCAAAACAAATTTAATCTAGACTGTTTTTATCAAAGTGTAATAAAAAATCCAAGAAAACAAAATATGGAAACCCTAAGTTATCTTTGACGGCTGATCAAATCTCTCTGCCTTTGAAATAAAACCCTAATCGTATTATTTATACGAAACCTCGCTTAAAACTCCGCTCCTTTAGTACATGGAGTGACACGGCCAAGCTCCTGGCCATGTCATGTGACACGACCAGTGGCTTGGCCTTGTCTACTGAATGTGTCCACTTCTGTGTGATTTTCATCTCTTCTTCTTTGGAGTTAAGTGTGACATGGCCAAGCTTGGGTGAGCTTGGCCGTGTTTGGTGTGTTTGGAGGGACACGGCCAGTGACTTGGCCGTGTCCCCTAAGTGTGTCACCTTCTGATCTTTCGTTCTTTGCTCTCTTTCCTTTTGGTCTTCTTCCTTGACTTAGTATGGGACACGGCCAAGTCTCCTGGCCATGTCATGTGACACGGCCAGTGGCTTGGCCGTGTCCTCTGAGTGTGTCAGTCACTGCCCAAATTTTCCTTCTCTCTTGGTTCCTTGGTTTTGCCCTTAAGATGATGTTTGCATATTAACCTAAAATAAACACTTAAACAAACTTTAAACAAGAATCAAATAAATATTAACCAACAACAAATAAACACCAAACTAAAAACTATAACAAAAATGACATAAACACTGAAATAAATTAAAACTACCAAAATTGATAAAAATACTAAATAAACAGATTAAAGCTACCAAAATACCTAAATAAAACAATAATCATCATAATAAATAAGATACAATTCTATGACAAAAACTAATAAAACACATTGCTGAGTTATTCTTTAGGAATGTGATGTATTTGCATGGTATACCTAAAACAATATTATCGATAGGGATTTGAAATTTTTAAGCCATTTGTAGCGTGTCTTGTAGGGAAAATTGGGGAGTAAATTGCTATTTTCTACTACTTGTCACCTACAAACTGATGGGCAAACTAAGGTAATAAATGGGACCTTAGGGGCCTTATTAAGACCTTTTATAGGTAAAAATTTAAAAAATTGGGAAGATTGCTTACCTTTCGTTGAGTTTGCATACAATAGGAGCATTCATTCTTCTACAGGTTTTTCACCTATTAAAATTATTTACGGTTTTAAGTCATTTACTTCATTAGATTTATTACCTTTACCCTTGAATAAGCTTATGAGTACAGATGGAAAAAAGAAGGTTGATTTGGTTAGAACAATACATAAGAAAGCAAGGATGCACATTAAAAAGAGGAACCAATACTATGCACACCAAACCAATAAAGGAAGAAAAGATGTGATCTTTGAACCAGGAGATTGGGTGTGGGCACATATGAGGAAGGAAAGGTTTCCTAATCATAGGAAAACTAAGCTTGATCCAAGAGGTGATGGGCTATTCTAAGTTCTAGAGAAGATAAATGACAATGCCTGCAAGATAGACCTTCTTAGCGAGTATAATATTTTTGCTACTTTTAATGTTTCTGACCTATCTCCTTTTGATTTGGATTTAGGCTCGAGGATGAATCTTTTTGAGGAGGGAAGAAATGATGCAAGCATGTCTATAGAGTCCATGGATGGAAGCATTGTAATAGTAAGCCTGAAGATTCCTAGTGGACCAACTACAAGATAAAAATCCACCAAGAAAAAGGGAACTTTACAAGCTTATGTTTAGAGTTTCATTGATTCTCATATGGAACCATATGGACAAAGCAGAGGCCAAGGGAAGCTTATCAATTTTTTGGAAGCATTGAAGCTAGAAAACTTGGAGGTACAGTATGTCTATCGATCGCTCAATCCATTGTGCAGTCACTACACCTGTTGGGCAGTCTACTGTATAGTCGCACCACTGGCCGCGAACTACGCTTTCGATTTTTTATACTATGAACACTTATTCCATTTTAACATGTTTATTTTGTGATCTGGAGGTTATTTTTGTCTTTGGACTCCAAGAACTTTTATATTATGGGCTAATTTGTGTTTTAGGTCCATCAGTTATTTGTTTTAGTTTATTAGTTTAAGATTAGAGTTGTACTTGTCACCAAACAACCTAACCTAGGTTTTAATACTTGTAAACAATATTTAAACTCTTATTTATCTCTAAAAAGGGGTTGGCCATTTTGATAATAGAATTTCTAGATTTCTTGAGAGATCATCATCTCTTTTTTCTTGGGTGGATCAAGGTTTCTACCTGCAAAGTTAATTGCTTTGAGAAGGTTAATTCCAAGGTTCTCTTTCACTGGTTGGATTTAGGTTGCAGACTTGGCAAGGATTAGATTTCATCTTCCAAAGCATTGATATCACGTAAAAAAGGTGAGAGTCTCCAATTTGGTATACTAGTAGTTCACGTCAATAATGGTCAAAGGGTATAAATGTTATAAATGTTTTATTTAAGGTGAATGAAGTATATAACTAGTTTTGCATTTTTTTGGATAGTTTTTTTGTGATTTACCATATTTATGAGATTTAACTTAATTCTAGTTTATAAAATTCAAGTCCATGTAATTATAATGTCTTTGAACTCTTTAATTAAAATAAAAAATTTCAATTTTCAAAGCTACTTTACAACTACAAGTCCACGATTTATTAAAAATAATTACATCTTTATATAAAATTTTTAAAATTTATTATATTAATGTCTAAATATTTTTTTCGTAATGAATTTTTCAGTTTTTGAAAATAATTTCATATAAATATTAATTTTTTTATTAGAAAGTTTTTCAACTTTTAAAAAATCATATAAATCTTAAACTTTTTTTTATGATACTGCAACTTTAAAATATCTAAAATTAAAGAAAAAAACAAAAAAATGGATCATTAATATTGTAACATCCCGAATTACAGATTGGTAAGAAACAGACATAGAGGATATGATTTAGGCTTAGAACAAAGGAGTTTAGAACATGACCTATAACTTGAACTCGAATTTCATCCAAGTTAATGATAGAATTAGAGAGTCTCAAAGAAGACTTAATTGTTTATTTGTGGCTTATCTAGATGTATAACTTAAAATTACTCAATTTGGAGTTGTACAGAATAAGATATGATGGATTTAGTAGACAATGTGCAAGCTGCCTCAGGACAGCATAGTAGGATTGAATTCAAAGGACCGTAAAAAATCAGATATAGCTCGGATCAACCTAAAATTTTGGTACAATACAGCCCCGGATGTCTAGTTTCAGTGGGAATAAGAATTACTTAATTTGGAGTTGTGAGTAAAATGATATTAATAAAGAAAGACAGCAAGGTCAGGAAGGGATATCAAAAGGACCTAAGTGAGAATTTCTCAAAAGTTAGGGGCAACTATGTAAACTTAAAAATTAAGAGTCGGAAGTTATTAATAGTGCCCATATCCGACCCCAGAAAAATATTCTCGAGATTAATCGGGTCATAACCGTGGATTTCAATTTTTCCCAAAAATGCACGGTTTAAAAGTTACAATCGATTAATCGCTGGAGGGTATTTTGATATTTTCACACCCTAGACTATAAAATTACAACACAAGAAAGTTGAGGGGGTCAAAATATAAATAAAAGAAAGCTTAATGGCTTGCTAAATAAATAGATAAAAGAAGAAGGCAAGTGGACCAATTAAAAGTGGCCATTTTGCTATAAGGTGTACCAATTGGAAGAAGGCAAATGGACCAATTAAAAGTGGCCATTTTTGCTAATTGGAAGAAGGCAAATGGACCAATTAAAAGTGGCCATTTTTGTTATAAGGTGTACCAATTGGAAGAAGGCAAATGGACCAATTAAAAGTGGCCATTTTTGCTATAAGGTATACCAATTGGAAGTCAACATCTATTCACCACTTATGGCTGCCATTTGGATCAAAATAAGCTAAGGAAAGAAAGTATAAAAGCCCTCTCTTGCATGGTGAATTCGTCCAAACCATAAGAGAAGGAAGAAGGAGGTGATTTTTCCAAAGTTTAAGGCTTTTGGTTTAAAGAGTTTGGTGACAAACAAGATTATAAGGAAGTCAAGGAGATTAGAAAGGAAAGGAAGTGAAATAGATAAGAAGAGCAAGGAAAAGCAAGGTTTGGTACTTTAACCATTGAACTCCTTTTGAAATTTTTCTATTTTACAATTAGTAAATGCTGTGACTTGTATGATTTTTAATATAGAAATATTATCTTGAGTTGAAATTTTGATATGTTGTGTCTCAATGAGTCTAGAATGAGTGAAAAATATGTTGAGTTGAATTTGGAATGGGTATTTATGAAATGTTATATATCTTCTACTCGGTAAATGGGTAAAACCGGTCTGGAATGGGGGTTATATCGTGTGAGGTCAAGACCATGACAACTAGTCGTGTGAGACCAAGACCACGCAGTTATCTTGTATATTTCATATCGTGTGAGACCAAGACCATGGCAATTAGTCGTGTGAGGTCAAGACCACGTGTAACTCTATACGAGGCCTCATTCCGAGATTGGTGTATTCATAATTACCTAGTGGAGAAGATTAACTCATAATTATAATGAAGTTATATTACATGTTGTTTACACTTTTATTATTTATTTTCCGTAATTAGTTAAAGTACCCACTAAGCAATGCTTAGCGAGTTTAGTTTCTTCTAAACTCATAGATTATTAGCAAGGAGCCAGTAGCGAGCAGACGAGTCCTGCGATCTGCCGGTCATCAACAAACTTAGGTGGTGCTCTTCATTTTGTATTTTGATATTAGAAACTGGCATGTACTTATTTGAACAATACAAAGAGATAACTTGATGTAGCATGTAAATCTAGTAATGTATAATAACTGTATGGTTTTGAATTGAGTTAGGTTGTGAATATAGAAGTGTGAATTCTTCTTGCAGGATTTGTAGTTGAGGTTATAAGGGTGGATTATTGGGAGTGTGCTTGTATTGAATTGTGAAATAAAATATTTTTCAACAATAAGAAAAATCAGTTTTGTCGACACTTGGGACCTCCATTTTTAGGGGAGGTTATGGCAAAATTTTTTAAAAATCTGTACTTAAAATTGACTAAGTAAAATATTAAGACACAACCACCATGAGATAACAGTCCATCTTGGTCTATAAATGTAGGCTAAGATGGGGTGTTACAAATATCAATATAATATTTAAGTACAACTGGCCAGTTGCAAATTAAAAGAGATGAGAGTTCTAAGTCAACATTCCAATTACTAGAAAATAGCTACAAATATTTATATGTAATTGTTTTAAAAAATTGAAAATCTCATGGAATAAAAAAATTATTTAAACACAGCAAAATGAATAATATATTTTCAAAAAAAAAAAGTAGGAAAACATCTTTTTTCCTATTTTTAACTTCTTTATAACTTTCTTTATGACTTAAAAAGAAGATAATTCAATTTTTTTTAAAAAAAATAAATTTGTACATTTTATTTTTTTTATTTTGTTTAAGAGGTAAATGATATTTTTACTTAATTATTGAAATTTAAAAAATATATTTTTACTTTTGATTAATATAATTAAAATTTGACAATCACATAACTCATTTCATGTCAATTCTCAAAATTTTTAGTGAAGTGAAGAAGTTTTAGCCACCATTTTTTAATTTCCTTTGATCTCTTATGATAATTTAAATTTAAAATTTAGGTTACACTAGAAATTTCAGGAGATTTCATCTCTAAAATACCATTTTTTTTAAAGAGTTAATATCTTTTAGACCTTAATATTCTTAAGTGCATTTATCTGGACAAAAATATCATTTATCCTAAAAAAATAAAAACTCTCAACTTAACGTCCCACCCTCATCTCCTCTGCATTTTCTCTATTTTTCTCTCTCCTTCATCAATATTCTCCAAGTTTTATTTCCATTTTTCTAGAATTTTGAGTTTCCTCTTTCTTATTTCTTTTATCCATCATCCACTAATACATTGAATTGATAAGTTCTTAATTTTTTTTATAAATTCAATTTATGAAAGAAATGGTCGATCGTATATTAGCATGCATACATATTTGAGTTGTTAATATTTTGACATTTTATGAGAAATTTATTGATTTTGTTGCATTTAACCATTATCTGTATCTCTTTCTTACTTATTTTTCTTTCTTCTTTCTTTTCTTCTTTCATTTTCATTATTGGATTGTTGAAAATTTAATTGGAGTGGTTTAGAGGTTATGGGATTGTATTTAAAGCAATGTTGTGCAATGATTGAGGCTGTTAGGGCTTCTTAGTGGATTGCAATATGACATTAGGTGTTGTTAGAGATAGTTAATTTTTGTTACTGGAAGTTAGGAGACCGTTAGTCCTAAATGCCCCTAACTATCCCTAACTTACCTCTAACTACCCCTAACCATCATTTTAAACACGTCATAATACTTCCAAACACACTTTGTAGATGAAAATATTAAATTGGAATCTGTTTGCATGATTTTGATTGCAATTGAAAAAATGTTAAATTAGGAAACCCCTAACTATCCTTAACTATCCTTATCTCACCTCTAACTACCCTTAACTATTAATTAAAACACTTCATCATAATCTCTAACACACTATATATGTATATTAAAATATGAAATTAGAATCTATTTGTAATATTTTGATTTGCAATTGGAAAAATATTAAATTAGAAAGCCTCAAACTATCCCTAACTCACCTCTAACTACCTCTAATTGTCATTTAAAACACTCTATAATACTTTCTAACTCACTAAGTAGATTAAAATATGAAATTAAAATTTGATTGCAATATTTGATTTGCACCTGAAAAAATTAAATAAACAACCTCTAATTGCCCCTAACTATCAGTAACTCACCTCTAATGCCACTAACAGCAAATTACAACACTAAATTATCCTCTCTAACATGATATGTGATTAAAATCTATATTTGGAATCTATTTTCTAATTCTTTGATTTGTAACTAAAAAAAATAACTTAGATAGCCCCTAATTGACCTAACTATCCCTAACTATCCATAAATCACCTCTAACTGCCCCTAACTGCCATTTAAAATACTCCATAATACTTATTTATTTAATTTTGTCTTTGTTTGTTGAATGTTGTGTTGTATGCAAAAAATATTATAATATGATTGTTTTTGCTTTTTATTTGTCATTGCAGGGTGTTGATATGAAAGTCGAATTGAAATGATAAAGATGGTGTAATAATCCTAATCCATTATGGATAGGAAATTTGATGTGAATGCCTCCAACTATGTTGGGTGCACACTGAATTCATTGTGTTGATGGAACAGACTGATTTTAAAGATCCTAAAAAGTGGTAATGGATGTGCTTAATATTCACAATACTTCAAAGATTGGGTTCAAATTTTTTATTAGTTATAATCTACTCCCACTTTATGATGTTCTTGATGATAGGACATTTAGTGTATTCCTTGTCTTTGCTACTGAGAATAGAATGAAGCATCCACTGATTGTCAGTATTGAGAAAGTACTTATAAATTTAACCATGGCAGCAATGATCCATTCACATCAAAAAATTTTGTTGAAGGAGAGGTACCCGATCTTGATTTAATATCAGAGTATTAATATCATAATAAGGTATTTATAGACAAAGATGATGATGCAAGGTTGTGACCGGTGAATGAAAGCATCCATGTTGCCCATGAATATGCTGTTGCTAAGGATGATATGCATGATTGTGATGTGCCTGATCATGATCATGACATTATTCATTCCCACACAGTAGATAATGCCTTTTTTTTTTAAGGAGCGAGCAAAAAATTCTTCTGAGTTTTGTAATATTGTTGTAGAATATGCAACCGAAGTTTTAGAACTTTGTAATACTAGGGTAGAACATACCAAGGTAGTTCATGTAGATTGTAATGCTAGATCAGAACAAATTAATGAATCTAACAATAACCTATAATTAACTCTGTTAGGTGAAAGTTTGATATCTAATTCTATTACAGAAGGTAAAATATTTAAAACAAAGAGATATTTAACTATAACCCTGTCAGTTCTTGCAATGAGGGAGAAATTTCAATTCAAGGTTTTCAAGTCTAATACTTCTTTTACCATTGTTCGTTATATTGATAAATCTTGTACATGGAGATTGAGAGCAAAAAGTCTAAGAAGAAGTGAATATTGGATTGTAACCAAATTTGTGACAAAGCACACATGTCAGACTAATTTTATTCAAAATAGACAAAAATAAGTTACTAGTTGGGTTATCGCTGGGTGTGTTAAAAAAGGATTAATGAATTCGAGAAGGGTTTTCAAACCTAAAGATGTGATCAAAGATATGCTTAAGGAATTTAATGTTGAGGTAAGTTATTTTATTACATGGATGTGGCAGGAGTACACTTACAAGAATATAAGATTAGGCACTATGGAACAATCTTTCTCTATTCTGCATAGATATTTACATATGCTTATCTAAACAAATCTAGGTACAGTTGTACCTACACACTATGGTGGTGACCATCAATTTCTTTATCTCTTCTTCGCCTTTGATTCTCCAATTTAAGGTTTTTAGTGTTGTAGGCCTAGGATTTCCATTAATGGCAGGCATCTAAAAGGGAAATATTATTTTTTTAACTTATAAATTTCTTTAGTTTTTTCTTCAACAATCTCGACAAGTTCTTTATGCTCCTTCTCAACGGATTTGCAACATTCCTCGACCTTAGAAATTCAGTGGAATATTTTTCGATGTGTATATTTAAATCAAGATAGAGAATGATATTGTGCCTTTGATGCTTCACCAGGTTTAGGAATTCCTTCCGAGGGTGGCAACATGTAATGTTCAATAATTGCCACCTCCCTATTAAGTTTTATTCTAGCAAAATTAGGATGAGCTGCATCATCATTTGATATTTTAAATGGAGAAGCTTTCCATTCCTGTGCAAATCAAATGAGGAATATTATGATAGAGGAGGGTCATGTAAATCATAGAAAAGCATACAAAAATATTATAATTCAATCTCTAAAAGTAAATGAGAAATTACCACGGCTAAAAATTTCATTTCAATTATAGGGTATGAGATTTTGAGTCGATCTTCCAATTTAGAATTCTTAAGATCACACTGCTAATTCTTTTTGCCCCAAATATAGTTGTGAATGGAGGGATCTACATGGAAAATATTGAGAAGACGTCAAAGAACCTGCTCAAATAATATCCACCCTTCTTCTTGATAGTGAGCTTGAAAATCATATCTTTTATATTACTGAAAAGGAAATTATAGCTCATTTTGCCATGCGAACCCCTAATTTTACACCTAATTCAGAAAATTAGGAAAAACAATAATTGGAAAGAACAAAATTGGACTAGAATACACTGGAGGAAAATATTTTCCATGAAAAAAAGAAGAGGGAGGGGGTCGGACCACGTGACGGGGCCAAGCCTGGATGGGTCGCGCTAGGCACAACCATTACCTTGCCACCTAGCATGGCTTGGTGCCATCATTTGACCTTTATAAATAGAGGTCTGCCCTTTTTAGAAAGGGATCCTGAATTTCTACTGTTAGGACTCTGCTAAATTATTTTTTGACAAAAAAATTCATTAAATTATTTATTCTTTCACTCACTGGAATTAATATCATTATATTATTTTAATTTCATTTAATTACATAATTAAGTGGATTTACGAAGCGGCACAGCTCTTTAACAATGTCAAGAGGAAGTGATCACCCAAGTTATTATTTTCTTCACTCTATCTATTTTTTATTCAGTAATTAATTAACTAAAATCGGTTAATTGAAGCCCTTTGTGTGAACTCTAATTTTGCATCTAAATTAAGGTGGATATGAGCACGGTTCCAACAAAATTGGAATCGCATAAATTAAAATTCGAAGGGGCCAAACGGGCCTACAAAATCCTTGATTTTGGACATCAGGAAAAATCCTCAATTTTACCAATAAATGAAAGGCCACATGATAACAAATCCAACACAAATTGAATTGCGTGAATCGAAGGTCAAATGGGCCCGAAAAGAAAAAATGACCAGTGTGGCCCGCGAATGGGTTGTGGCACTTACAGCCCATCCGATGCGTGCGGGACTTGACCTACACGCATGAGGCCCAAGGTCATTTTGGTCTAATTTTTTCCTATTTTTCAGTATAATTGAGGTTTTCTTCGTCAAAATGAGAATAGGAATTTTGGACTCTCTACCGAAATTATTTCTGATGCCAAAAATACAACAAAGTCATCTTGGATCAATTTAATCAAATTAAGTTTGATTCTTTTATAATTTTTTGGACTCAAAGTCATTTTGGCATTTTTTTTCTCGAGTCTTCCTATCTTACAACAGCACATCCAAAGGAAATGGCTATCAAGGTACAATTTTTTTCACCTTTATCTTGCAAATTCGGTAATTTAAATTAACTAAAATTGGTTAATTAAAGACTTTTGCAACTAAGGCCACTAACTACTTACGACTCTGATTCCCATTCAAATGGGATAAGTAGGCACATTTGGAATATCACTCCGAGTAACAAGCCCACACCTAAGCAATAAACCGGTCCTTTTATTTTAATTTTCTTTTTATCATCATTTATTATTTTTCATTACCATTATTATTATTCTTCTTTCTTCTTTTCTTGATGTTTTGGGCACCATTGTAAATTTGTTCAGTTTTGCAATGGTTGCCATATTATTTTTGTTTATTTGTGTTTTTTCTTTAAATCAATTAATTGGAGATTTAGGCATAACCTAGAACCCATAAGGCTAGAGTTGAAGCTCCCTTAAAATTGTTATTTTTGGTGGATTTGTAACATTTATTTTTCTAAAATGCATTTCATGAATATTATATTATTAAATGTCCATGCATTATAATAAAATCATTCATATTAATTATGGCATAATCCATAAAAATTACATTTTTCTCCATTCGAAAGGTTAAATTAATAAAAAAAAAGAGATAAAAATCATTTTTTAATCAAAATCGGTATGAAAACTTAGCCTGGGATACATCATGATTGGTTTTGGACTAGTGCTCTCTTTAGGTAAACATTAACTTAATTTAATGGAGTTAATTAAAATGGATTTTTCCTTAATTTTTTCTCTTAAAATAAACTAAGGTGGTGACTCTCCAATTTATGCTTTTCAAAATAAAAGTCATCATCCCTTTTCAAAATCAAAGGAGAGTTCCTTTTGAAAACAAAAGAGACAAGTCTTTTCAAAATAAAATATAATTTTAAACCCGTGCTTACCGAACCGATTAGAAACCATAAGCAGAGGTGCCATGTGAGATTTAACCTAAATAAGCATTTCAGCTCCTGATTCCTAAGAGGGCTAAATCGGTGCTTGGGCGAGGCCTCACAACTGGCTACTCCATTGGAGACTTTAAAATTTTCAAAAATAAAATTTTAATGGGCTTTTTTCAAAATCATTTTCTCTTTGATTGATTTTCTCTTTTATCATGCATAAGGGTTCCTTACCCTTTAGTTTTAGGAAATCTTAGGTAGCAAGTAGCATCTACTTGACAACCTTCATTAGGTATATTTGGGGATAGCGAATGCATCTAACCCATGAAAAATTCACAATCCTTTTGAGGTGTAACGGACATGCACATACTATTGGACCCATACCAGATTCATTATCTGTAATGTTGTATCGTTGTCCTAGTGTGATGGGACCTTTGGACTAAATCACCCTTCGCATGCAAAGGCCATAGGCCCTACCCTTAAGAGGTATGCACCATAATCCCAAACCATCCCTATAATTTTAAGGTAACATTCCCTTAAAACTCAATCCAAGTTAAGATATATACTCCAAACCATATTAAGCCTAAACAAAATTAGCATAAACCTAAGCTACATTGGCTTACCCCTAAAAATTAACCTTAACCACAATGATTTACCTCATAAACCTAGTTCACATTGACTTAAGCCCATCAAATGTCAACCCAAGCCACATTAGCTTGACCATTCAACATAAAATTGAGCCTAATTCTATATTAGCTTGACCAATCGCATCGAATTTGAGCCCCATAGGCTTAACCCCTCAGACTGAAGCCACAATTAGCTTGACCCTCAATATCCATAGGCAAGCCACACCTACTTAAACATCTAACCTAAACCACATTGGCTCAATCCACATCATAGATTTAACCCATAAAATCATGCCACATTAGCTTGACCATCACATCTAAACTAAGCCCCCATCGGCTTAACCCATCCAAACGAAATTGATGTCGTATTGGCTCGATCATCATCAACTCAATCACCAAAATCAGGCCACACTTGCTAAACCACTTTGATTTAATGCAAGCTCAAGCCATATCAACTCAGCCATCAAGAATCAAACGTAAGGCATATTGGCTTATCTTATAAATATAAACCTAACAATCATACATGAACCTTAGCCACAATGGCTTGACCTATAGACATGGATCATAGCCATAATAGCTTAACCCTTCATGCATGAACCATTAGGACCGAATCAATTTCACAAAGGCTAAACCAAGTAAATAGGAACCACTCAAGAAAAGCTAGATGCATAGCTTAGCCATATGGCTCAAACCTTAGGTGCCACACACTATTTGGCCACGTGGCCCGAATAATTAGGGATCATACCCTATCTAGCCACATGGCTTAATCATTAAGGACCATACCTTACTTTATCAAGCCACATGGCCCGAACAATTAGGGACCATACCCTATCTATCCACATGGCCTAAATCTTGGGGACCAAACCTAATCTAGCAACATAGCCGAACCATTAAGGACCATACCCTACTCCACCAAGTCGCATACCCAATCTAGCCACATGGCCCTACTCTTTGGGACCATACCCTACCTGCGTCACATGGATCAACCCTTAAGGACCATACACTACCTAGTTTCATCATGCCGCATCGGATCAAACCATTAAAGACAATATCAAACCTCACTACCTAGCCTCATCAATCCATAATGATTCAAACCATTAAAGACCATATCCAACCTCACTACCTAGACTCATCAAGCCACAATGGCTCAAACCATTAAAGACCATATCCAACCTCACTAAGCCAATATGACTTTGGCCAGTTGAACATATCCCAACCATATGGCTCTCATTTTGGGAACACACCTATCCAGCTTGGCCATAAGTGCTCACCTTAGAACCTTAATTTATTTCTTCTAAACCTTAGAACCTTAAATCGTTTCTTCTATTTTCAAAAACCCTAAAAATTACTTTTCTGTTTCTTCTAAAACTTGAGAACCCTAACCTATTTCTTTAAAACCTTAAAACCCTAAATTGTTCCTTCTATTTCTAAAAACCCTTAAAAAATACTCTTTTGTTTCCAAAAACCTTAAATCATTTTTCTTATTTCCAAAAGCTTTTAAAAACCCTAAACTGTTTTCTTCTAATTCTTTTCCAAAATTTCCAAATGTTTTGTTAAATATCCAAACTCTAAACTCACTTTACAATTTCTAAAAAATCACAATTACTTTATAAAACTAAAATATTTTCTTCAACTCCAAAACCAAAACACTAAACCCCCCAAACTAGTAAATCTAAACCCCTAAGTTTTCCTAAACCCTAATTCCCTCAAAACTAATACGTAAACCCTAGTTTTCCTAAACCCTAATCCTTAAAACCTTAAAACCTTATAAACCTAAACATTCAAACTCAATACAGTAAATCCAAAACAACAATCCAGTAACCAAGAGCTATAAACCTAATGTTTTAATATTCTAAAACCCTAATTTCATAATGTTACCCTTAAACCCTAATTTGATTCATGAAACCCTAATGCATTCCAATTTTCCAAAATCATTATAGTAGGTCAAACAAATAAAAATAATAGTATCTTAAGATTCCAAAACCCTAAAATATTAATTAAAGAACTTTAAATAGAAACAGTAGACCTCAATTTGTATCTTTACTTGCTTTATTTTTTATTATGTAGTATATTATACGCTTTAGTGGTTGATTTATTTAATTTCAATGCTTGATTTATTTAATTTATCATGGATGAATGTTTATTATTTTTGATTGATGTTTAATATTTTTGATGAATGATTTATTTATGATGAATGGTTATTTACTTTTATTAATTTATTTTGATTTCCAAATGTTGTAAGAGGTATGTTTCCACTTTGTGGGTACCTCATTAGTTAAATATCATGTAATTTAAATTGCTTTTATATTTCAGACCAATGTAAAGGACATGTTTCTACCTTTTGGTGGGTGTCCTATTTAGTTTAGACATGGATGATGTAAGGACATGTTTCCATCTTCGGATGGGTGTCCATTTATTTGCTTTGTTTGGACATTTCTTTGATTTTAATATAATGATGTTTTATTTTAATTATTGCGTGTAATATGGATAATATTTTTATACTTAAAAATTTTATAATATTAAGACTTGTAAAGGAGGCCGGTTCTAATGAACTGGGCGTTGTGGCGGTGTTGGACCATTTCTCACCTTCCCCACACGTACCCAACTTTTCGAACCCATTAGGGAGTTGGGGATTCCTTAGAAATTGAGTCATCCACCCCTTTCTTTTTCCCAGCCCATGCGAGTAGAAACTACATTTTCTCTGGACTAAGGTTCGTGATCTCTAAGGCCCCGAGCCTAAACAGTGCCGAAGTCGCAAGAATCATTCCATCGGGAGTGGGGGCAAAAATCCACGCTCACAGTGGCGATTCTAGTGGGGATAAGAGAATTTGATTATGTTGGTCTTTATATTCTTCTATTCTTTCTTATAATGATATTATCCATTGCATCATATTAGATTGCATCGTGTGCGTGAGTTAGGACGCCCATGTTACCCGTGTTATGTTATGTAAGGGATACCATACTTTCACTCAAGGTATGGAGATTGAGCATGGCATAACCACTCATAGCCTCGTACCATTTGGTATATACTTGCTATGGGAACCTAAGCCTTTTAACCCAAAGACTAAAGCTCATGTAATTGGCCTAATTACTTTTCTTAGGTTTTTACCCCAAATGCATGTTGTTTGACTATGGTTAATTTGTATTGGCTTAAACCATGGCTTATTTGGTTTGCTCTTTTTCTAATATGACCTAAGTACATTGTAAGCTCAAAATAAAATTTTCTTTAAAGTCCAAAAGACCAAAGCTATTTTCAAAACTTTTCAAGATGGTCTTTGGGCATAAGACTTTTCCATAAACAAATCAAAAATTTTTTTCTCATGACCCAAATACTAAGCCCAAAATCCATTTTTTCTAAAATCTTTTTACAATGTGCTTAGAAATAAAATTATTTTCATCCAACCTTTTCTTACAAAGAGCTTGCAAATTATTTAGGTCAATTATGAAATACTAAAAATCAATTGAGCCTAGTTTATACTAGGAATAAATTAACCATGGGCTTGCTTTCGGCATGAATCATTAGTTACTTTTTTCAAGTGAGAAATATATTTATAATAAACCTCTTAATTTTGTTTTAATCCAATATAGCATAAAAGCTACTATTAGTTGGTTGAATGGATTAAAACCTAATTAATGGGAACTATCATAAAATGATTTCCATTTTTGAAAATTTAACTATTGGTTGAAACGTCCGAGGGAAATATTAAAAAACAAAGTACCCCATGTTGGTATTTTGTTAACCATGTACCTAGGAAAAGAGACTCGCCATTTGTGTGTGGATGTTATAAGGTTGGAAGGAACGTTTTATTTATCCTTGTTTGTCTATTGTTTGTGCATACATGCATACATGCATACATTTGCATCTCATCTCATTGATCCTTTCTAGCTCACAGCCCTGGATTATGATAGTTCAAAAGCTTACAACAATCCGACCTATGCTGAAAGCGAAGAAGCTAGCAACGACTCAATCAGTTGCTCACCAAAAGTAATGGAGCCTGAACAAATTCAAAGAATGGTGGATGAAGCCCTCAATGCCAAGATGAAAGAAATAAAAGAGGCCCTAACTGAGACCATGAAGAACCAATTGACTGCAATTTTAGGAAATCATGCCGAAGCATCTGCTAGTACTAAGAAGCCAAAGGACAAAGGGAAGACTAAAGCTGTAACACCTCTATACCCTGTATACGTACCAAGCATGCTTAAACGATCGTAATATATGTATACTGAATATAGAAAACACAACAAATATCTTTGTAAATAAGTGAAACCAATCTCAAACATTTAAAAGAAATCCAAAAGACACCATATATAAAATAATTAATAATTCACAGCGGAAGTTATTGCAAATATGTTATAAATCAAAGTTTACAAAACATAGAATATATATACATGATTGGCAGCTCTTCTCTGATCTTTAAGTCCCAAAAGAAAATCCTTAATGTCTAGTCTCACTTGGTCTCGAAGAGCTCTCAGGTTCAACCCTGTCACCTGCGCGATCAAACACTATCGCACTAAGCCAACAGCTTAGTAGTACAAAGTATGCTAGCATTATGCTTTAGTGCAATGTAATGTCACACATTTTATTAATAAATCAACATCATAGATGGAAGGCTAACAACATACCTTTATATTTCATAAACTACACATATATATAAACATATCACATTTCAACATCCTTCCGTATAACTCATTAATCAATCATTTTACCATTCATAAATCACATTAAACAAAGACAAGCATGGGCCCAAAATACACTAATATACCATTCAATTTTCAGAGTAAATGTTTTGGTTTAATCATCACATTTATCATTATCATAAACCCAACTAGGCTTCAAGGATTAGGTTCAACCAAGCTTCAAGGGGAACAAAGCATGCTAAGTATCAACCCAACTTGGCTTCAAGAAGACCCAACCAAGCTTCAAGGGGAGTAAAACATGTTAAACTTCTACCCAACTTGGCTTCAAGGATCAAGCCCAACCTAACTTCAAGAGAGTGTTACTATCATTAGGCATGCCACCAACAACAAACTCTGAAAATTGAATAACACATTAGCCACACAATTCATTTATTATTTCATTCTCAATTCTCATCATCAATTAGGCAAACATGCCTTATATCTTTCAATTGAATCATCATAGCCAAACACAATGGCTTCACATCACATTTGAGTTATCATAGCCAATCACAATGGCCTCATATCATAGCACATCTCAACACCCATCTTAGCAATTCCTCTTTCAAATGTACAATCATTTGTATCATCATATCATTCATATAATACATATATTTATCATCATTGATATAAGTATAGCAAAGTACATTCTTCACAATAATCAACAATGCAATAATGCAGGATGTGTACTTACCTCAAAAGCAATTTACACAACTCAAAACACTCCCTTTCCTAAGGTTCTTATGCTTCTTAAATAAATGACAAATCACCTTCTTCAAAACCTAATCCAACAGATATAACACACACTTACTTAAGGATACACAAGAAGTAATCAACTTAAGAGTTAACTAGGGCAATCTCTACACATGACACGCTCAACTACACGGGCGTGTTCCTGACCGTGCCCTAACTCCACAACACAGAAGCTATTACACGCTCATGACCACGGGCGTGTCACTGGGCGTGTAATACATACTGCCTCACACAAATACATCAACACGTCCAACAACCTAAACGTGCTCCTGGCCGTGTCAATTCTCCATTCTCACATTAGCTATGACACGCTCAATAACACGGGCGTGCTCATGGGCGTGTCAGGCCAAAAACCCAGATTCCGGCCAAAACAACACCACAACTAACAAATCACTTCCATCCACCAACATCCACTTCCACCAAACTTAACAAAACATACCCAAACATCATCTCAAACTTGCAACAACACCAAAACAAGCCAAAACACACATCAAACACAAATCACAAACATCATAAAAAACTCTAAACATAACCACAACTCAATCTATACCGACCAACTTACTCTTTTCTTCAATCCAACCCCAAAATCCAAAACCACTTAAACCAAATACTCTTAAACACCACACAATCTAACCAAACACATATCCATCACAACTCCAACTCACAAACCTAAATAAATCAAAGAATCAAGTGGAAAAGACTTACCAATGATGAAGAACTCTCAAACCTCCAACTTGATCTCTTGAAAACTCTCTTCAATCTTGAACTTGGAAAAGCAAATCTCCCACTTGCTCTCTTGCTTCTTGATGGCCGGACAACAACAGAAAAGAAAAGCGAAGGAAAGGAAAGATAGGGAGCCACGAAGGAAGAAGAAAAGAAAACAAACCAAATAAACAAAGTCAAATCCTCTTTTCCTTAAAATCCTCTCCTCCAAGCATTTAATATAAAATAATACAAATATCTTCTTCCACACCACTAACTCTAATCCCACTTAATATAAACTATCCCTTAAACACAATTAATCAATAATTAATCTCTTCCTTTGACTTTCCCATTGACTTATGTATATGTTATATATATATCTACATATATACAACATATAAACTCTCTCTTCACTTATTTTCTCTTTTCCAATTAAACACAAATACACTTACTTCAATTACAACAATTATTACACCAAACTTCTAGGGTATATTTTGGGATATTACAATTCTCCCCCTCTAAAAAGAAATTTCATCCTCGAAATTACCTGATATCAACTCTGAAACAGTTGAGGATATTGGTCTAGCATCGCTTGCTCATTCTCCCAAGTTGATTCTTCTCTACCATGATTCTTCCAAAGAATCTTCACAATTGGCACTTTCTTATGTCTCAACTCTTTCATTCCATAAGCCAAAATAGCAATTGGTTCTTCTTCAAAAGTCAGATCTGGACTCACTTCAATAGATTCAACTGATAACACATGAGATGGATCTAATCTGTACCTCCTCAACATAGAAACATTGAATACATTATGAATCCTATCCAACTCAGGTGGCAAAGCAAGCCTATAAGCAACTGGCCTAACTCTTTCCAATACTTCATAAGGTCCAATGAAACGAGGACTCAATTTCCCTTTCCGACCAAACCTCAAGATCTTTTTCCAAGGAGACACCTTCAAAAATACTTTATCTCCCACATTATATTCAATGTCTCTCCTCTTCAAATCTGAATAAGATTTTTGTCGGTCTGAAGCTGTTTTTAACCTATCTCGAATCATTTTCACTTTCTCTTCAGTTTCTTTAACCAAATCAGGACCAATTAACTTGCTTTCACCAAGTTCATTCCAACATAGAGGTGTCCTGCACCGTCTACCATACAATGCTTCAAATGGGGCCATACCAATGCTGGATTGATAACTATTATTGTATGCAAATTCCACAAGTGGTAAGAATCTATCCCAACCTCCAGAGAAATCAATGACACAACTTCTCAACATGTCCTCGATAATCTGTATCACTCTCTCTGACTGTCCATCTGTCTACGGATGGAAAGCAGTACTGAAGTGTAATCGAGAACCCAAAGCACCATGTAAACTCTTCCAAAACCTTGAAGTAAATCGGGGATCTCGATTAGACACTATAGAAGTTGGAACACCATGCAGCTTCACAATCTCATGGATATACAGCTCAGCTAACCTCTCCAAAGAGTAATCCATCCGAACCGGAAGAAAATGAGCTGTCTTCGTCAACCTGTCCACAATCACCCAAATAGCATCATGCTTCCTTTGTGTCAATGGTAAACCAGATACAAAATCCATGGTTACTCTATCCCATTTCCACTCAGGTACTGATAACGATTGAAGTAATCCTGTTGGAACTTGATGCTCAGCTTTTACCCTCTGACATGTAAAACATTTAGACACAAAATCTGCAATGTCTCTCTTCAGACCAGACCACCAGTAAAGCTGCTTCAAATCATGATACATCTTTGTACTACCCGGATGCATAGCAAATACTGACTGATGTGCTTCTTCTAAAATGATCCTTCTCAAATTAGTATCATCAGGTACACACAATCTGTTCTTAAACCAAAGACTTCCATCACTTCTCACAATGAAATCTCGACTCTTTCCATTCTGACAATCTGAAACAATCTTCTGAATCTTATCATCAGCCAATTGAGCCTCTTTAATCTGATCCAACAAAACTGGTTTCAATTGCAACTGTGCCAACAATGCACCATCATCACAAGATACAAAACTGGCATGCAACGCTCTTAACTCAACAAGCAACTAGAGCGAATAAACAGTCAAACCTGCTAAAGACTTCCGACTCAAGGCATCAGCAACAACATTTGCCTTACCAGGATGATAATCAATCAAACAGTCGTAGTCTTTAATCAATTCCAACCATCTCCTCTGTCGAAGATTAAGCTCTTTTTGGACAGCCAAATATTTCAAACTTTTATGGTCTGTATAGATAAAATACTTCTCCCCATACAAATAGTGTCGCCAAATCTTCAATGCAAACACAATGGCTGCCAACTCTAAATCATGGGTCGGATAATTGAGTTCATGCGGTTTCAACTGTCGAGAAGCATAAGCTATCACTTTACCTTCTTGCATCAGAACACAACCCAAACCACTATGTGAAGCATCACTGTAAATCACATATGGTTTATCTTCCACAGGTAAAGTAAGAACAGGCGCTTGAGTCAACATTTCCCTTAACTGATCAAAACTAGCCTGACACTGATCTGTCCACACAAATCTAACTCCCTTTCGAAGCAATCTGGTAAGTGGAGTAGCTATCAAAGAAAATCCTTTCACAAACCGTCGGTAATAGCCTGCCAAACCCAGAAAACTTCTAACTTCAGTCACAGACTTTGGTGAACTCCAATTCAAAATAGCTTCAACTTTACTCGGATCAACTCTAATACCCTCTGCTGAAACTATATGACCGAGAAAAGTAACTTGGTCAACCCAAAACTCACACTTCGACAGTTTAGCAAACAATTGCTTCTCTCTCAAAATCTGCAACACAATCCGCAGATGCTTATCATGCTCCTTCTCATTACGCGAATACACCAGTATGTCATCAATAAAGACCACTACAAACTGATCCAGATAGGGCCTAAACACCCTATTCATCAAGTCCATAAAAACTGCAGGTGCATTCGTCAAACCAAAAGGCATAACTAGAAACTCATAATGCCCATACCTGGTCCGAAAAGCAGTCTTAGGAACATCTTCAGCTCTGACCCTCAACTGATGGTACCCTGATCTCAAATCAATTTTGGAAAACACTGCTGCACCCTTCAATTGATCAAAGAGATCATCAATTCTAGGCAAATGATATTTATTTTTAATAGTCACCTTGTTCAATTGCCTATAATCGATACACAATCTCATAGTACCATCCTTCTTCTTCACAAATAAGACAGGAGCTCCCCACGGTGAAACACTAGGGCGAACAAACCCTTTATCCAACAACTCCTGCAACTGCACCTTCAGTTCTCTCAGTTCAGCAGGTGCCATTCTATAAGGAGTAATAGAGATAGGAGTGGTACCAGGCAATAATAGAGATAGAGTACCACCATCGGCAACCTTCGTGATTGGAGGAGGTTTGCATGAAGATTTTGTAATGTCTTCTTTTCAAGATGTGGGTGGAGAAGCAACCAAAGAAGAAGAGATATTTGGCAAAATTAAGCAAGCTATGGTAGGTAAAGAAGTAGCAATTTGTGTTGTCAACGGGTTTTGGGATTCAAGCGATAGCGAGGATGATCTGATATCCAAGAAGGAGGAATGGACTTGGTCCGAGCCCAAAGAAGGTGAAGTAATGATCACTAGATCTAGTAAGTCTTATGCAAGGCCACCACCTAAGGAGGTAGTAACTAATAAGGGTAAGGAAGTTAAAGTATGGAATAAAGAAGAGGAAGATGATGCTGTACTCAAACAATTGAAAAGAACCCAAGCAAGTGTTAGCATTTGGGACTTATTGGCTACTTCTAAAAAGCATAGAGAAGCTATGGCCAAAGCCTTGGCAAGCATGCCAATTTTTACCTCCACAACACCGGAGGAGCTGATCAACTTCATAAAAATTGGAGGAGTAATGAAATGTGAAGATGTTCAAGAAAAGAGTGAAGTTAATATGGGAGAGGTTTCTTTCTCAGATGCGGATTTACCGGAGGAGGGGAGAGATCACATCTGCCCTCTCTTTATCAAAATAGAAATCAAAGGGAAAAGGACTCCATGTGTAATGGTCAATGATGGGTCCGCCATGAATGTTTGTCCACTTAAAATATTGCCAAAGCTAGCCATGTCAATAAGGGATCTAAACCCGACCGAGGTAACCATTTGAGCTTATGACAATACTAAGAGGCATGTTGAAGGAACTTTCAAAGCTGCTGTCAAGGTTGGTCTAATTGAATCTATTGTTGAATTTGTTGTTTTGGACATACCTGTTACCTTTGCATTACTCTTGGAACATCCATGGTTTCACCCTCTCGGTGGAGTTCCTTCCACCCTTCATCAAAAGATCAATTTCCCTAATGGAGATGAGACAGTGGTCATCGAGGCCGAAGATAATGAGATTGTTAACGCTCTAATGATTGAGAGACCTCTCAATGGTTTCCAAGTAGCTGCAATTTATGATGAAGAGCATGAACTACCTTCCCGGAGCTGGTCTTGGAAAGGGTAAGGCCAGTTTGACAAAGCAGCCAGATTTTAGAACTCAAACTTCCAAGAAGGGGTTGGGATATGATGAAGCTAACAATGTCCAGCCAAAGAAGAATGAGAAGATGAGCTTCCCACCACTTAAAGAGATCTTTGTCAAAGCTCCAAACATGGGACCACTCCAAGGAAAGCCTGAGCCAATCATGTTCATGGGAAAGTTGATCCCGGGTTTTGAAATTTTTGCAGATGTTGCCGAGCTAGTGGAGCAAGTGAAGAAAGTGCTTAGGAAGAGAAGAAAGAATCTATCCTGAAAGCCAAGAAGACTCCGGAAGAGATTGCTGCCCTGGTTGAAGAGAAGTTTGAAGACATTCTGCCTTATGATTTTGAGAATAATGATATTGATTTTGATTTTAATTTGTATGCTTTGTATGAGGATGATGATGTTTTCTTTTCCCAAATGAATGCAATAAAGTCTAATTTTGCTTACTTGTGTGATGTTTCTCCTTATGGTTTCATACATTCAAATAACAGTTACATGAACATCTTTAATATTAATTTTGTTAACACTCAATCATTAAATTTGGGAACAACTGAAAATCCTAAAAATATTAGCATAGCATCCGACCTTACTCCTGATGAGAGAGAGAGATTTGAAAAAATATTCAAAAAAATATGAAGAAGTATTTGCACGGTCTTATGAGGATATGCCTAGAATAGATCGAGACATAGTCGAACATCTTATTCCTAATTACACTCACATGAAACCTGTCAAACAAAAGCTTAGGCAATTAAGACCTGAGTGGGCTGAATTGGTTAAAGAAGAGGTCACTAAATAGATACAAGTAAAGTTCCTTGAAGTGATAGAATATCCAGATTGGCTAGCCAACATAGTACCCGTGCCAAAGAAAGATGGAAGAATAAGGGTCTGTGTGGACTATAGAGATTTAAATAAGGCTTCCCCTAAGGATGATTTTTCTTTACCTCATATAGATTTTCTCATTGATAGTGCAGCCTCTAGCGAGCTACACTCGTTTGTAGATGGATTTTTTGAATACAACCAAGTATTAATGGCCCAAGAGGATAAAGCCAAAACTGCTTTCATTACTACATGGGGTATATTTTGTTATAGGGTGATGCTGTTTGGCTTAAAAAATGCTGGAGTGACCTACCAAAGGATGGCCACCACACTATTTCATTACATGATGCACAAAGAATTTGAAGTATATGTTATTGATATGATGGTGAAATCAGATACAAGGGAGCAACACTTCCAAAACTTAGAATTATTCTTTAATAGAGCTTTGAAATATAAGCTAAGATTAAACCCGAAGAAGTGTGTGTTCGGTGTTACCTCAGGCAAATTAATGGGACATGTGATTGGTCCAAATGGCATTGAAATTGATCCTGACAAAGTTAAAGCAATCACATCCCCAAAGACAGAGAGAAAAGTTTAGGGATTCATTGGTAAATTACAATACATTAGCAGATTTATAGCAAAGCCCACAACAATCTGTGAGCCTATCTTCAAATTGCTTAAAAAGAATCAGCCGGTCATATGGAATGAAGAGTGTCAAAGGGCTTTTGAAGGAATAAAAGAGAATTTGCTGAATCCACCTATCTTAAAACCACCTAAACCCAGCAAACCTCTATTACTATACTTAGCAGTAGAAGAAGAGTCAATAGGAGCCATGCTAGCCCAAGCAGATGAGTCAGAGATTGAGCATGCAGTTTACTATTTAAGTAGAAAGCTCCTACCTTATGAAATTAAGTATAGTATCATTGAAAAGACCTGTATAGTTGTGGTTTGGTCTTCTAAGAAGTTGCGGCATTATTTTCAATCGTAGAGTGTGCAAGCAATTTCCAGGTTGGACCCAGTGAAATACTTATGGGAGACACCCTCTTTGATTGGAAAATATGGTTGATGGTTGATAATATTAGAAGAATTTGAGATTGAGTATGTAACCAGGAAAATAATCAAAGGTAGAGCAGTGGCAGAATTCCTGGCCCAACAACCATTACCGAATAGCGAAGAGGTAATCTTAGAATTTTCGGATGAACATTTAAAGGCAATTGAAGTACAAGGGTGAAAAATATATTTTGATGGAGCAGCAAACAGGAAAGGAGCAGATTTGGGAGTCATACTAGAATCGCCTGAAGGGGAACTTATCCCTTTAGCCAAAAAGTTGAAATTTAGGGTAACCAATAATATGGTGGAATACGAAGCTTGTATCTTTGGTTTGGAAACCCTAATGATTATGAAGGTGGATAAGGTGAAAGTTTTAAGTGGAGAGTGGGAGTTGAAAGAAGAAAAATTAAAATGTACCACCATTACTTGACCATGATGAAGAAGAACTTTAAGGAATGTAGGTTTATACACATATCAAGAGAAAAAAAATCAGATGGTTGATGCCCTAGCCACATTGGCTTCGGTATGGGAAAATCTTGTCAATTTATTCCTCAAACCTCTAATTTTGACTAGTTCATCAACTCCTTACTACGAATATGAAACAATCATAGAAACTAATATAGACCATGATGCATGGTATAATACTATAAGACGATTTTTGGAGGAAAGGGAATACTCGTCGGGGGCAACAAAGAAAGAAAGAAGAGCCATAAGGCGGTGATCTTTGCAATACATCACATTCCATGGGGAGTTATATCGAAGATGGCCTGATGGGGGTGCATTTGAGATGTTTAAGGAAGCCTGAAGTGGAGCATATCATGTCAGAAATACATGCGAGAAGTTGCGGACCACATATGAGTGGCTTAGCCCTAGTTAAGAAGATTATTCGATAAGGTTACTACTGGTTGACCATGGAGAGAGATTGTATTGAGTTCGTAAAGAAGTGCCAACAATGTCAGATGTATGGTAACTTGAATCACATGCCTCCTGAAGAATTGCATTTTATGTCTTCACCCTAGCCCTTTTGCCACTTGGGATATCGACATTATAGGAGAGATACATCCAATAGCCTCAAACGGTCACCGTTTCATTGTAGTAGCGGTAGATTATTTTTTAAAATGGGTCAAAGCCGAATCCTTCAACAAACTGGGCACAAGTCAAATGGCTAGATTTATTGAAAAGAACCTCATCTGCAGGTATGGGGTCCCGCATAGTGTGATATCAGACAATGGGGTACAGTTTCAAGGAGCAGTCAAGGATTTATTCTCGAAGTACCAAATCCATCATCACCAATTCTCTCCTTATAGACCAAATGCTAATGGTAAGGTAGAAGCAACAAACAAGACAATTAAGCAAATTATGTCCAAGATGACCAAGACTTATAGGGATTGGTCAGAGATGCTTCCCTTTGCTTTGTGGGGATATAGAATAAGTGTGTGAACACCTACTGGAATGACACCGTTCTCTTTGGTTTGTGGGATGGAAGCAGTGTTGCCAATTGAAATTGAGATTAAGTCATTGAGAGTAGTCTTGGAAGCTGAGCTGTTTGAAACAGAATGGGTAGTGAGCAGATACATGCAGTTAGCTTTACTAGAAGAGAGAAGGTTAAAGGCATTGTATCATTATCAACTGTATCAAAAGAAGATAGCTCAGGCCTACAATAGAAGGATTAAAATCAGAAAACTTAAAGTCAGGGATTTAGTGTTGAAACAATGTAAGCCTAATATATTTGATCCAAGAGGGAAGTTTAGGCCTAGCTGGGAAGGGCCATATGTCGTGAAACAAGTCATGAACAAGGGTACAATGAAGCTATCAGACATGGATGAGAACGAGTTTAGTGAGCCAATAAACATTGACTGGTTGAGGAGGTTTTATGCATAAAAAAAAGAAGGAAAAAGAAAGAGAGCTTGTTGGGTTGAAAACCCAAAAAAGGCGGCCTAGGCAAAAGTTAGAGCAGTCTGCTAGTTCCAAAAACCCGAAAGGGCGGGCTAGGCAACAATTAGGGCTAAATGAGAGAAAATCATCAATTAGAAAACCTGAAAGGGCTAGTTGGCAACAGGAGTGATCTTGTGTATGCTGGCTTTATGTTTGGTTGTTCCCCAATTTAATAAAACAAAATTAATGTTAAAATTGTTCTATGTGCACTGTTATAAGTATTTGACCATATATGGATGAAATAGATAAACACAATAGCAAAAGGTGATGACAAATTATAAAAGGAAAAGAATCATCTTTTATTACTTTAATTAATTTTTCATCCTAACAATACACTTTCTGAATTGACAAATGTAAAATCTATGGTAGACGGTAAGTGTAATGTGCAGGCCAGCTTTGCCTCAACTGATCCAAGTAGGCTTCAGTAAAGCAAGGCATGTCTAAATCAAGAGTGAATTCAGAATCGCGAAGCTCAGCTCCGTACTGACGGCCAAGTTGGCAAGGATCATAACAAGTACCTCGACGAAGAGCAGCAAGAGGAACATGCATCAAGTATGTCCGCATGGTTATACGAGAAATCCTCCACCAAGGTACCAACCAATATATGTTGACTTCAGTGTGTGAGTGGATCCAGTCAACCTAGTCAGCATATGAAGAAGCAGGATGGAGTAGTTTCCTAGCGGAATGATGCCGTGGCAGATATCTGGCAAAATCCATAGATGGAGTATCAAGCAAGCAGAGACGCTCCTAAAGCCAAATCTGTGAGGAAAAAATAATAAAATAAAAAAGAAGAGAGAAAAAGAGTCCGCTAAGTTGAAAACCCGTAAGGGCAACTTAGGCAAAAATCAGGATAGCTCGCTAGTTCTGAAAACCCACATGAGCAGACTAGGCAAATATTAGAGCAATATAAAAAAATAATATAATAAAAGAGAGTCCACTAAGTTGAAAACCCGTAAGGGAAGCTTAGGCAAAAATTAGGACAGCTCGCTAGTTCCGAAAACCCGTATGGGTAGACTAGGCAAAAATTAGAGCAATAAAATAAAGAAGAAAAGAAGAAAAAGAAAACCTAAATTGAAAACCTGAAAGGGCAGTTTAGGTAATTACCTGAAGCAACAATGGACTCCCGGTCAGTCTCTTTGACAATCCTAATTTAAGTTGGTCTAATCCAACTAAAGTCTCGGCTAAGGTCACAGGTATCGGGGACAAGCCTCCTTCCATTTGGTCCATAATATCCAATACTCATGGATCAATATTGCCATCGAAAGAAACAAGCAAGAATTGGCCAAGCAAGCAAAGACAAAGCATACGTCCCCATGCCTTAGTAGGAGCCAAATGAGAGAGACAAAAATCAATCAAGGGAGCAAGTAGAATTTTCTCACCTCTCATTAACTGAAGAACTTTGGGTTTTGAAATTTGAAATAACATCTGCATCTTCTGTTGAGTCTTGGAAATCGATGTGGGTAGTGCCATTTGTTGATTATTTGGATATCCGAGGATGGCCTCAAATTCTTCAATCAAGGGACATATTTCAAAGCCATTAATTTTAAATGTCCTAGAATCCACATTCCAAAAATAAGCCATGGCATGTAAAAAGGAATGGTCCAATTTAACATTTTGAAATTACTTTAAAATATCAAGTTTTGACCAAGAAATTTGCTTCCAGTGAATGGCATTCATATTCTTAAATAGAATTTTTGTCTTCTTTAAATGAAGTTCGGTCATTGTTGATGATGAATGAAGGAAAATCAAAATTGTTAAAGGGAGTTTTTACGTTGAAGTGGAAAATTGTTTGGTTTCTGTATGAAATTATGGCGTGAAAGGTGATTTATACAGAGGAAATAAGCTTTTCCAAAATTGATAAGGAAAAGATGATAGGAAAAGAGTGAGACCGTGTTGCATGAAATAAGGAATTGGCGACGAAAGTTTTTTGCCGTATTGCATTTGGCTTTGTAGTGGTGCTATGTAAATGTTAAAATATGAAGAGAAAAGTATAATAATTGTGGCGCAGTAATGATGATATTAAAAAAAAAGAACTTGCAGTAAAGATAGAAATTATGTATCGTCATTATTATTTTTATGCTTATTGTACAATGTTTATACAATTGATACAATATTTATATATCACTAAGAAGGTGGTGGTAGGTCATCAAATAAAGCCCTAAAAAAATCATCGCCTCTTGAAGGAGGAGGCAAACCACTCGTCCCAAGTCCACCCGAAGTAGGAGCACCAAAATCCCTATTACCTTGGAGTTCCTATCTATCATGGTCCTCATCAGAAGAAGACGAAAGGATCTCATGGTCATCAGTTTGGGGGCCTCTAGATGAAGAAGCACTAGGATCCCTCATTCCCTGAAATCGGAATTCTCAAAAAATTTGTTCTGATTGATGATATAAATTTTCAAAATGAGAAGCCTGCAGACGACTAGCGGCCAACTCTTCTTGAAGTTTCTTATTTTGTTCTTCAAGCATCCGCTGTGAGCCAGAAATGAAAAAAGTAAGAGCACACATAATCGTTCATACATATAGCATAAATTACCATGAAACAAGAAAACTTACCAGGTAATTCATATCAATGCCCTAGGAATGAGTTGGCATATCTGGCGGACTAGAATGAGCAAATGAAGCAGCAGTAAAAGAAGGTCTAGCCTCATGATCAAATGAGCCAACAGCCTATAACAATCATTAAAAAAGTTAAGGGGGGAAGCGATTACAATGAAAAATGGTAAAAGTTTACCTGATAAGTGCTAGCCCCGAGATGTGGAAGGAATTCTCCTCCCTCTTCATCTCTACCCTCATTTTCTTCGGGAATTTCCCATACACAACAGGAGATACATCAAAATTCAAGAGCCTATTTGAATAAAAAGGGGATAAGATGCACCCGGTGCATGGAGAAATGTCTCAACGTCATGACAGTGTCGGGCCAACCACCATGCATCCTCTAGCATTGATATAATATTTAAAGTATATTTCGGGCAACGCATCAAGACCCTCCGCTGCTCTGGGCCAAGAAACCACTCATAAACTCTCTCTTCGAGAAACCAGCCACTAGACACTGGGCCAGCGATGACTCGATGAGTATGTTAGAAAGATAGTATATCATTCATGAAGGGAGTCCAGTTTGTCCGCTCTTCTAGGTTCCACCAGGCCAAATTCACCTGCAAAATGACATAAGGTAAGTAAACTTTCATATAAATTTTAAAGCATACTAATGCTATTTTACCTGGTCCCAGGTTAAGTGACTCAACACGAAGTGTTGGGTATGCACATGGTGAGAGCCGGGAACTTCCACGCGATCAGACAACCAAAAACTTAATCTTGGATACCCGACCCTCTCTCAGGAAATACCAGGCACCTTCACAAGGTTGTGCTGATATGCCCATGCCTACAATAATAATAGAGATCAAATTCATGCAAGAATAAGAATGAAATTGACATTGGTGGAAGAAGAGTGCCTCGACAACTTCCATAAAGCCGACAAAAGACTTCTTATTTCAGCAAATTTTTTTAAGACCATGATAAAGACAGGTGAGACCAGCTTCACCCCAGCCATAAAGTGGTACCATCCTAAAATAAGAAAGGGCCTCAACATTGACAAATGGATGGTAGATTCATTGCTGCCTAAGATGGTTGACCCAAGCAAATATAACAAAAATCCTTAAGCATACTGTTGGGCCGTGTCCCTGTGAACCCGCCCTTTGTAGTTCATCCAATAACTACGAATTGGCTCAATTTTTATCTTAAAAGGCCCTTTATATGATGGTTCCATACCAATTAATTGCTGAATTTCTTCAAATGTCAAAATATCATTGGTAAGAAGAATTGAAACACCATCATACCGAATGCCGGTTATAGCAGCAAAGTTGACCGGACCAATTGTCATCTCTCCAACAGGCAAGTGAAAAGTATTAGTTCTGTCCAACCATCATTCTGCAAGTCCCTGGACTATGCTCTGGTCTATCAGATACTCCTCGGATGGTAATTGTAAGATGAAGCTCTCAAAGCCGCAATCTCGGATAATCTGCTTTACCCGAGAAGGCGCTACATCATACCATTGTCGGACTTTATAGATACACCCTCCAGCCTGAATAACGCAACGATCACGCTAACACGAAGCCAGGTAAGTTAATACCAGGTAAGTATATCATTAGTCTATCAAATTAATATATTTTTCCTAAATTTTCTAAAAGACAAAAATATAAATAAAAAGTAAAGACAAACATAATAAAAAAGAGAAAAAATAACAGCAAAAACGAAAAAAAAAAAAAGAAAAGAAGAAAAAATAATTACCTTGCTCTTTTGATTTGAACTACGATGAAGCGGCATCCCGGCTAGTAGATTTATATTTCCATCTTCATGATGCAGAATAAACTCCAATAACTCAGCATTAGAATGAGTTCCTGATCTTGAAGCATGCATTTTTTTCAAAACTATATGCTAAATTTGAGAGAATTATAGCTATTAACGAAAGGAATGAAAATTTACTGTGAATGAAATGAAGAAATTCGTTCGTTTATATAGAGGAACAACAAAGAAAAAACAAAATTCAAAAAGTAAATTTTACTATTGATAAATAGTAAATTTTACTAATGATAAATAGTATGTTACTATTTACAATAGTAAATTACTATTTACAAATAGTAGGTTACTATTTAGGATACTATTTATAAATAGTAGGTTACTATTTATGAATAGTAAATAGTGCATAAACAGTAACTACACAATAAATAAACAGTAAATTCAATCATTCAATTTAATCATTCAAATACTTGCGTGTATATAAATATTTTTTCCACTATTAAATATTTTTACACGGAGGGGCAAGGAGAAGATATGTGCATAAAAATTAGCTAAATTTTTTTGCAAACAAAATTTATATGCTTCTCACTATAATTATTTTTTGCAGATAATTAAATCTCTAGGGTCCATAAACCAAATTATCCTTAGGTCCAGAACCTAAAATCTCTTCTAAGTCCAGAACTTAGCTCGGGTCCAGAACCCGAATTACCTTTAGGTCCAGAACCTAAAATCTCTTCTAAGTCCAGAACTTAGTTCGGGTCCAGAATCCAAAATTATTCTTAGGTCCAGAATCTAAAATCTCTTCTAAGTCCAGAACTTAGCTCGGGTCCAGAACCTGAATTACCTTTAACTCTAGAACCTAAAATTCCTCCTATGTCCAGAAATTAGTTCGGGTCCAAAACCCAAAATTATCCTTAGGTCCAAAACCTAAAATCTCTTCTAAGTCCAGAACTTAGCTCGGGTCTAGAACCCGAATCACCTTTAGGTCCAGAACCTAAAATTCCTCCTAAGTCCAGAACTTAGCTCGGGTCCAGAACCCAAATTATCCTTAGATCCAGAACCTAAAATCTCTTAGTTCGAGTCCAGAACCCAAAATTATACTTAGGTCCAGAACCTAAAAGTATTCTTTGAGTCCAGAACTCAAACTGGGTCCAGAACCCAAAACATCAACCATCTCAGAAAAATTAAGTCTTATTGCTTTTCACTCTCTTTTACTAAAGTCTCAGAACGTTCAAGCAGGGGGAAACTATAGACCCTTAATTTTTGACCCAGTCCGGTCCAATATATTTTATTTAGTCCAAAAAAGTTTTTGTATTATCTTAATTAAATAATATTTGTTTTAGTATTTATTTTTTATAATTTTTTAAGAAAAATTTATAATAATAAAATAAATAAATAAATAAAAATAAAAATCGACGAGAGAAAAATCAACGATGAAAAAATTCATCGCCGAAAGTAATTGGTAGAAATGGTATTGGGAATCGAGTCATCCACCCCTTACTTTTTCCTGGCCCATCTGGGTGGTGACTCCATTTTCTCCGGACTTAGGTCAGTGTTCTCTAAGGCTCCAAGCCTAAATAGTGCCGAAGTCGCAAGAACCATTCCACTGGGAGTGGGGGCAAAAATCTCCGCTCACACCATTATAAACCTTGGTTACATGGCTCGACACTTGAAACCAAACTCATCAACATGAACCTAGCCATAAGAGTTAACCTTACACAATCTTAGACACAAGAGCTAGCCTTTCCTACCTTGCCTCAAAAGGCTCAACATCCAACCTAGCCCTAATAGGTTCAACATCCAACCAAGCTATAATGGCTTGCCATCCAACTTATCCCCAATAGGTTCACAATCTAATAGCCCACCATCTAACCTAGCCATATGGCTTGCATTTTAAGAACACACCTATTTACTTACTTCACCATATTACTTTGCCACATGGTTCACCTTTTGGGAGCACACCCATTAATCATACCTAGCCACATGGATAACCCTTTTAAGAGCACGCCCACCCAATTCAACCATAATGGCCCACTATCCTACCTAGCTCTATGGTACACCTCTTGGGATAGTGCCCATTCAACCAAGAAATAAATGGCTCCCCATACACCAAACCACCTGACCACATGACCAGTACCCATATGAGCCACCTTAAGTTGTAGCCCATGCACCAAACCACCTAACCACATGAACCATACCCATGTAAACCATCCCAAGCCTTGGACTGATAGCCCTAATCACCTAACCACATGAACTATACCTAAGTGCACCATTTCAAGCCTTGGATCGATAGCCTTAATCACCTAACCACATGAACTATACCCAAGTGAAACATTTCAAGCCTTTGACCGATAGCCCTAATTACCTAACCACATGAACTATACCCAAGTGAACCATTTCAAGCCTTGGACCATAGCCCATTTCCAAGGCCCCTTGGCCACATGTACCAGGCCCCTTACACCTTAAAATTTCATTCATGTATGTAACCATTTAGCCTCAATAACTACACTTCATAACCACAACATATGAACCATGGCCCATGTGCCTAAATATTTTGACATATGAACCATGACCCATTGACTAGCACTTTGACCATACTCAAATTAAAATGCATTATCTACCCTGGCCTATATATGGGCCATTAACCATGAGCCACTCATCACTAATTTCCTACCCATTGGAACCATTTGTGCAAGTCTTAGATCATCTATACCCTTTCGCACCAATTGAGTAATCCAGCTCTCCTCAAAACCTTTACTGACCTAGCTCTTCATGTGAAGGTACCCATGGCCCAACAAGGAGACAACACTGAGATGCCCCCTTACCTGCAAACTTTTCTCAAGAAATAAGGAGAGAACTTTCAAATTGCTCTCAATGCCCAACAAGTTTACTTTACTTACCTCCTTAAGAAGTAAGCGACCCATCATGCTCATTCTATTAGTCTCATTAAAGTACAACCAAAGAATTTTCAAGCAGTGCTTATTACAAAATAGGCTTGTGTTGTTGAGCTCATCAAGAAGCTGATAGAACATGTTGAAACTACCACTACATTGAACATCCAACATGCCAATTTTAGGAATATCCTAATTGATTATTTGAAGGCTCAACACCAGATCTCAAATAAGTCAGATCAAACCAACACAACAACTAATCCAGCAGCAACCTAAAAGTATCCCCAAGTAAACATTAACCTTCTTCCATCCTTGAATCATGTTCAAGGTAGAGAAGATAACTTCAATCACTAGAAACTCATAAAACATGACACAAGAACAATGGATCCCTCAAGATGGCCAAGCATTTCAAGAAGACTAACACCAAAAGGGAATATACAGACTTGGGGATGCCATTAGGCCTAGTCTATGTGAATGCTTTAGAAGCTCATCTAGTGACACCTCTAGAACCAAGCAAGCCTCCTTTCCCCTTACCTAAGAGTTATAAGGTCAATGAATATTATTCATATCACCAAGGAGGCGGACAAAAAACTAATGAATGCAAAAGTTTGAGGCATAGAATTCAGGACTTCTTTAATAATGGGATGATCATTCCACAAAAGGTGCCCAATGCTAGTATCCTTTCCCAACCACCATTAAGGCTGGATTGAACATGCCTTGATCAAATAGATCTCCCCGTATCCACCAAAATGTCAATTACATTTCCTAACCAAAGTAGGAAAATAACCCCTTTCATGCCTACCAACCAGAGACCTTTAACAATTGGTATTATGAGAAGGCTGAGTCCTAGTCTAGTCAAAGCCCGTGTCAGATACCAAGCCAAGGTTAAAAAATTGAGTCCAAGTCTCAAAGTATCAAGTCAAAAATCGATATCAATCAAAATATAAGTTGGAGTCTCAAAAGTTTGAGTCTACCAATATCAAGTTAAAGTCAAAATCATAGTCCAGTTGGAGTCTCAAAAGTTTAGGTCTACCAACATCGAGTCAAAAATCGAGTAAATTGAAATCAAAATTTAAGTTCAAATCCACCAACATCCAGTTAAAATTTGAGTCAATCCAAGTCAAAGTCAGAGTCTATTCTGAGTCAAAGCCTATGTCAAACATTAAGGCTGCAAAGTTAATCCCTTGTGTAATATTTAATACAAATATGGAGTTTTCTTCTCATCATTTTCTATGCATTGTCCAAAAAGAAAAAAAGAAACAAAAAACAAAGAAAAAAAACAAAGTAAAGCAATAAACAATGACATTGGCATTACATTATCATCCGATAGCAGAGGACCAATCCTTTTGAAGAATTTATAAGAGCAATATAATAAAGCTGGTCAATAGAAGTTCCAAGTCAATATCCTTTGAAACCCCACATGGATCATTAGAAAAAAAAAAGAGAAGATAGAAAAAATCTAAAGAAAAGAAAAAACATCATCCAATAAATGAGGACTGACCCTCTAGAAGAATTTATGAGATCAAAGATCAAGAAGCATAAAGCAAAATAATTCTTCCTGTAACACCCCCACATCCAATGCACACATACTACAACTACAACCATGTAGCATAAGTGCACCAAACATAGGGATGCTACGGTTTTCTTCAACATTCAAAACATTTAAATAGATACAATACTATTATCATTATATAATATAGAAAAGTAGATCATTTACTTTTAAAATAAAACACATTAGATATATATATACATACATATAGTTATTTCACAGCGGAAGTCATAAAATATTTACATATTTGAAAACACTTAATTCCATATTTACAAATATACAAATATGTACATTTAATCAATACTTTACAAAATATAAAAAGAGTTATACATGATTGGCAAATCTCCTTTGATCTTTAAGTCTCCAAAAATCAACTCTTCACTGTCTACTCTCACTCGGTTTCGAAGAGCTCTCGGGTTCGATTCTAACAGTTCTATCACCTGCGCGATTAAACACTATCGCGCTAAGCCAAGGGCTTAGTAAGATAATCATGCTAATAATATGACTCCGTGCAATGCAATGTCATTTCTCAAACCATAATATATATGTAACATCATATATGCAAAATTTACAATATACTTTCACATTACATATCACATTTTATTATCTTTTCATATACCTCATTAGTATTCATTTAATCATCAATACAAAGCAAAACAAACATCATTCATGACTCACATTAACCATAGACAAGCATGGGCCCAAGACACACTAATATGCCATTCAATTTTCAGAGTTAATGTTTTGGTTCTATCATCACATTTATCAATATCAATATCATAGACCCAACTAGGCTTCAAGGATTAAGTTCAACCAAGCTTCAAGGGGAGCAAAGCATGCTAAGCTTCTACCCAACTTGGCTTCAAGAACTAACCCAACCTAGCTTCAAGGGTGGTAACATCTCAATTAGGCTTCAAGGATTCAATCCAACCTAACTTCAAGAGATTGTTACTATCATTAGGCATGCCACCAATAACATACTCTGAAAATGGAATAACACATTAGCCACACAATTCATTTTCATATCAATTATCATTTCCATTCTCAATTCTCATCAACATTTAGGCAAACATGCCTTCATTCTCTCAATAATATCATCATAGCCAATAACAATGGCCTCACCTTTCATTTCACAATATAACACTTCATTAATCAAGTGTATACTTATCTCATCCATGATCACATTATATCTCATATAGCATCATTCATCATATCTTATTTGAATTATCATTTCATATTTGATACAACATTTCAAGGTACATTACTCATAAAATACAATACCTTTCACAATGCATAACATAACATTGTTTAAATCTCAACAATGCAATTAGGGCAAAGAACAACTTATATGATTCATAGCTTTAGGATCTTCCATATGCATTTGATTAGTTCATTCATTGATTCAAGTGTGTTTAAAGTGTTTTAGGGTTAGGTTTAAGAACCAACCCACCTTTGAAGAACCAAAACAATGCAAAAAGAACAAAGAAACAAAACCCTAACCAACTCATTTGATGGACACGGGCAGCACACATGAGGGACACGGCCAAGCTTGTGGCCGTGTCTCTCAATTCAACTTTGGCAGTAGCAAACACGGCTTAGGGACACGGCCGTGTCTCTTCAACCAAAACCCACAGCAGCTCACACGGCTTGGGAACACGGCTGTGTCACCCAAAAATTAATCCAACACGTCCAAAATCATATGACTTGGCCGTGTCTCCCAAAACCAAAACCCTACTTCTAACCAACTCTCTTCCAAATGCATTAAAACTCAATATACATCATACCACATGCTTCAAATGAACATCATCAATGTTCTAAACATATATTCATTACAATAATCACTTTAAAACACATTAATATCACAATTAAACAAACACCATCTCAAAACCCTAATTAATCACCATCCTTTTTCATCTTTCAAAAACAACATCCATTTAAACATACAATCTTTACAATCAACCCAACACTAATTCCATCTTTTAACTTACAATCAATTTTAACACTTAAAAACATAACACAAACTCATCTCATCATCACACCAACAAAACCTAATTCCTTTCTCACACCACTTCAAAAGAATTGAAGACATTAAAGAGAAGATCTTACCTTATATGAAGAAATTCCACCAATCTTTCACCAAATCTCTCAATTCCTTCATCAATTTGAGTATAGCATCAAGAACACTTCCCTTTCCCTATGTCTTCTACAATGGCCGGCACCAACATGAGAAGAAAAGAAAATGCACAAGTCAACCTCTCTTTCCTTCTTAATCTCCACCATGCATTTCATCCAAACAATTACCAAAATGCCCTCAAACATATAACTAACCTTTTGTCTTATATAAGCCCATATATGTAATTACACACTCAACAATAAAATATCTTCTTCCACTAACCAACACTTTGACTCTCCCTTTGACCATTTTATATGTTATATATATCACAATATACACAACATATAAACTTGGCTCTAAACCCTAAATTCTTTCCCAAAACTCTTATACTTTTCTTTTCTCAAATTAGACCAACAATACAACAACAACAACAACAACAACAACAACAACAACAACAAGCAAAACTTCTAGGGCATAAATGAGGATATTACACTTCCCAAGGTCAACATCTTTAAGGCTCATCATATCTCAGTACAAAAGTTGTAATATCATCACAATTCCTCTAAATCAACATATCTTAAGGGAGGAAGTCAAATTACCAAAAAAGTGAAAGATCCAACACCACAAACTAGTGAGACATTCAAAAGCATCCCTAAAGCTATCAAGTCGGCGTATCAGGAAATGGTTGATTGTGACTCAAATCAGCTAAAGTACCAAACCTCCACATCATAGAGCTACAAAACTTCAACATCTATTCCCATAAGAACCTAGGAGCAACATCTTATTCTATGGATGGTAACCATCCCACCAATCCAGACATAAATATGAGAAAGTGATGCATTAAGAGCTATGAACAAAAATTAGCCTAATACTTCAACAAGAGAGGTCATCCAAAATTCTTTAAAGCAAGTGCATTACCTCCAGAGCTCCCATCTTTGTAGACTTAGATGGGACAAAGATAAGAACTATGATAACCTGATTCTTTAGAAAATGTAATTGATATGTAGGCAACCCAATTATGCTCGGTTTCACTTGTTCCAACCCAATCTAAGTTGGTCCAAATAATATCAAAACTTCTCATGCCAAGGTCATAAAAAAAGGAAGAGGAAAAGCTCACTAAGCTAAAACTTGAAAGAGAAGCTTAGGCAAAAATTAGAGCCAGTTTGTCAAGTTGAAAACCTACAAGGGTTGCTCAAGCAAAAATTAGAGGAAAAAAATGGTTTACTAAAATCAAGGCTTATTAAAGTTAAAAGTCAAAAATTTAAAGTCATAGCTCTTAGGGGACATAACCCAAAGTTGTCATTTAAATCTTAGGTATAGGTGCAGCCTCCTTCTTAATGTCTTCCTCTAATCTAGTCTCCAAGGTTTATTAGTTACGCCTTCTCATAGGACCATAAACCAGACACATACTAAAAGCGAGCAAAATTTGCTAACATAGTGAGTAGAATTTGTTAGCTTTTGGATGGATAATTCAGACTAATATTATGTGATCTTATTAAATTTGAGGCATTTTTGCATAGGTTATAGCTTAAAGAAGGAACAAAAGTCAAGTTGAATAAAGTTGCAAGAAATTGCTAGAAAAGAGCTGCAAAGAGCCTCGGGTGTAACCCTTGGGCAAGTCTTGTGCCCAAGGGGGTCTGATACTTAAATATTACACGGGCCAGCTGCGAATCCTGATTTGCTTGGGAGACTTGAGATATGATTTTTTAGCATATTTCTATAGATATTAGGATCTATATATTTCCTTATTAAATAGACATTAATTATAAATTTTAATAGTTGATTAATTATTAATTATTTTTATTATATTTTATTTTTATTTTCCTAATTAGAGTATGAAACTGGTGGGTATTAAAGCCAACCTTTTGGCAGCCCTAAAATCTTCTTCTTCTTCTCCTCTTGTACTCTTCACATTTTCTATCAGCCATTGAAATATATTTTTATTTTGGTTTTTCGTCAAAGCATGTGTAACTAAACTCTTCTCAGTTGAAGGGGTAATCAAAGTTTTCAATTTGTCAGGATTTGTGATATTTAATCAATTCTTTACTTTCCTTTCTTTAAATTTAGAATTTATGTTTCCTCTGCAGCTTATTATTGCTATTATTTTGCTAGTTAAACAATAGGGTCCATTGCTTGTGTAATATCCTCATTTATGCCCTAGAAGTTTTGCATATTGTTGTGGTTGTTATTGTTATAAATTGGATTGAATGTATATGATGGGATAAGAAAAGAAATTGGGAGGAGAATGCTTGTGTATATGTGTATTGGGAAAGAATTAGGGTTTAGAGAGAATGGTATATATTGTGTATATGAGGATATATATAACATATAAATGGGTCAAAGGAAGAGTCAAAGGAAGAGAGAGATATTTTTATGTGATATGTGTAATTACTATCATGGGCATACATGAGACAAAAGTTAAATTAAATGATTAAGGGTAATTAAGTAATTGCTTGAATTGGAACTCTTGGTGGAGATTTAAAGAAGAGTTGACTTTGGTTTATTCATAATTTCTTCTTCTTCTTCATGTGTGTGGCCGGCTCCTCCATAGAGAAAGGAAAGCAAGTGGTGAAGAGAGGATCTTGACGTGTTGAGCTCAAATTGAAGGAAGATTAAGTGTTTAAGTGTTGATTCAAGAAGTTTTAACTAAGGTAAGATCTTTCCTTTGATTTCTTTCCTACTTTTGAAGTGGTATGGGAAGTTAATTAGGGTTTGATGATTTGATGATGAGATGTGTTTATGATTTATTCTCAAGTGTTGAAATGGAATTAAAGATAAGAAGCTAGGTTGGTGTTGGTGATGGAAGAGTAAGAGTGTGTTTAGTGAATTCTTTTTCTGTTTTACAATTAGTAAAGGCTGTAACTTGTATGATTTTTAATTAATTATAGAAAAATGTTCTTGAAGTGAATTTTTGATATGTTGTGCCTATATGAGTCTAGAATGACTGAAAAATATGTTGATTCGATTTTGGAATGGTTATGAGTTTAGAAAAATTATTTTTAGTAGAACTGTTCCAGCAGGTACCTTAACTGAGACAGCTATATTTCGGGATTTTTAATAAAATGTAGAAAAATCATATCCAATTGAATTTTGGATATGTTGTTGCTTAGTGAGTCTAGTATTTGAGAAAAATAATTTAGAACCACGTTGATTGAATTTGATTTATGGAATTCACAAAGTTCAGAACTGCTGCCAGGATGCAGGGCAATTGGGGCAGTCTGGTTAGGTGAACTATTTGACCAAGATTTTGTGTTCAGTTTGATCTGAAATTTTAAAGGAATGATTTTAAGATACAACACTAAATTCTGTAAAAATTGTAGAATTGTTAATCAAGTAGATTATTTTATACAATTTTTCAAAATAAGGATAAAATGGAGTCTAAAACCAGAATGTATTATTCATATGAATCATATCAATTGTTCTTTGCCCTAATTGCATTGTTGAGATTGAACAATGTTATGTTATGCATTGTGAATGGTTATGTGTTTCATGAATAATATACATTGAAATTGAAATAATAATTCAAATAAGACATGATATGAGACAATGCCATTGTGATTGACTATGATGATGATATTGAAAGAAAGAAGGCATGTTTGCCTAAATGTGATGAGAATTTGAGAATGGAAATTGTAACTATATAATAAATGAATTGTTTGTTTAATATGTTATTCAGTTTCAGAGTTCTGGATTTGGGTGGCATGCCTAAGAAATGATGAAAGGTAACAGTCTTGCCGGGTTGAGGATCTCCTCATATGTGTTGAGTTGATGGTCCAAGAGACTGGGTCTGTTACACTATGAGAATTGTGAATATAAGATATATGATTTGTAACAGTCTTGCCGGGTTGAGGATCTCCTCATATGTGTTGAGTGATGGTCCAAGAGACTGGGTCTGTTACACTATCCATGGATAGAGATACATGTATATACATTGCCTACGGGCGTGATTATTGTGACTATGAACCAAATCAGTAACTTTGAACTCTGAATATCGTATTAAATACTTGTTGGGCCCATAGGTGTCAAGGTTATATGAATGTCCTAAATAATGTTATGAGTTAATGAAATGAGATGTTGGTTATTGAGTATGATTGAGTAATGTTGAATGTGGAAAGATGTTGAAATGGGGTATACTCATATGACTATGATTTGTGAAATGCATAATTATGTGATTAACTTTATATTTATGATGTTGATCTTATCAATAACATATGTGGCATTGCATTACATTAAAGCATACCATTAGCATGTTTTATCTTACTAAGCCCTTGGCTTAGCGCGATAGTGTTTAATCGCGCAGGTAATAAAGTTGATAGAGTTGAACCCGAGAGTTCATCAAGACCAAGTGAGAGTAGACCTTGAAGAATCCATTTAGGGAGCTTAAAGATCAGAGTAGACTTGCCAATCATGTATATTTCTTTATATTTTGTAAAGAAATGTTTAGTATGTAAATATGTAAATATTTTATAACTTCCGCTGTGTAATATTTAAATATAGGGATTGTCACAAAACCTTTATGTTATGTTGCACTAGAAGTGTAAATTCTTTTTGCAGGTTGTAGTTGAGGTTACAAGGGGGATTTATTGGGAGTGTACTGAGAATGATTTTGTTTGCATTGGTTTGTGTAAAATGTTTTTAAAAATAAGAAAAAAAACCGGTTTTGTCGACACTTGGGACTCAATTTTTAGGCGAAACTATGGCAAAATTTTAAAAAAAAAAATCGGAACTAAAATTTGACTAAGTAAAATTGGTAGCAACATTAGGTTAGTGTGGCGCCTCTACTCAGCTTACACATGTAGGTCGGGAAGGGGTGTTACAATTATTTTGGTATCAGAGCCTAGGTTTGAGATTCTCAACCTAGGTAAAATGTGATAAAAAGACTATTTTGATTTTTAAAAAAAAAGTGGTTTTTGAATAACATATATGTTTGGGATTGGCAACCTCTGATCTTTAATAAGATGTAGTATGTTGTGTTTGCAGACTTAGGTTGTGATGGATTCTCACTCACGACAGTCGGTTGAGGGTAGTGCCGAGAGTATTGCCCCTGATGATGGAGCTAGGGTTGTTAGTGTTGAGGAGGCACCTGCTTCGGTGTCAGGGAGATCAGCTGGGGAGGAGGTTCTGCTAGCTTGGGTTAGGCATGTGATAGAGGCTTTGAGGCCAGCATCAGTGCAACCACAGCCACCACCATCACCCCCACAGCCTTTGGTAGCAGTGAGGCAATATGATAAACTAAGGAAGTTTGGAGCAGAGGATTTTATAGGTACTACTGATCCAGTTGTGGCTGAGCAATGGTTAGACAAAGTTCAGAGAATAGTTGTTCAGTTGCAAGCCACCCCTGAGGAAAAGTTTGACTATGCAAGATCTTTGCTGCAGAAGGATGCCTACGATTGGTGGAGGACAGTGCCCCATTCTATGGATGATCCACCAACTTTGTCATATGCTGATTTTCTGAGGGAATTTGAGCTGAAGTATACTCCTAGGGAGTATAAAGACATGAAGAAGATGGAGTTCTTGAGCTTGAAGCAAGACAGCAAGACTGTTACTGAGTATGAAGTTGAGTTTATTCGACTGAGTCAGTATGCTGGGGGTATCATTGCTGATGAGATAGATAGATGCAGGAGATTTGAAGAGGGGTTAAGGCCTTCTCTTATATGTCATGTGGCTGGTTCAAGATATAATGATTTTTCTCAGCTTGTGGCAGCAGCTCGCAGTGTGGAGAGAGCTCAAGTTATTGCAGCTGCTTCAGAGGAAGAGACTAGAGTTAGGAGGCCCCAGTTTGAGGCAGGGTCTTCTTCTGCAAAGAGAGGAAAAGGGAGTTTTGTTCCTCGGGGTGGTAGGAGCCAGAGACCAGTGGGTAGGTCAGTGCAGTTATAGAGACAGAGATTTAGACCTGCAGCTTCAGTAGCGAGTGCTCCTACTCCTGGAGTTCAGAGATCCACCTTACCTGTGTGTAACCAGTGTGGTGGAAGACATGGGGGCGTTTGTTGGAGGTATAGTAGATCAGGGGTATGCTTCAGGTGTGGATCACCTGATCACTTTGTGAGAGACTGTCCTGAGAGATAGGAACAGATGTCAGTTGATACAGCAGCTTCTCAACCTAGTGCGAGGGGAGGCCGAGGAGGCAGAGGTGCCAGCCGAGGAGGTAGACCTGGGTTCAGTTCTAGAGAAGGTGCTACATCCAGGGAGGGTAGACCAGAGGAGGTTGGATCTTCCCAGAGGATGTATGTTATGCAGAGGCAGCCAGATGCATCGGCAGTCATAGCTGGTACTTTTTCTTTATTTGATATTTCAGTACTTGCTTTGATTGATCCGGGTTCCACACATTCATATATTAGTGCATCCGTTTTGCCTGTGTTTGATGTGCATGCTGAGTCCCTAGGATTTGATGTGTTGGTGACAAATCCGTTAGGGCATAGTGTGATGGTTAGTAAAGTGCACCGGGATTGTGCAGTGAGGGTGCAGGGTGAGGAGTTCCTTGGAGATTTGATTGAGATGCCATTTAAGGAATATGATGTGATCCTAGGCATGGATTGGTTAGCTATACATGGAGCTGTAGTTGATTGTAAAAAGAAAATTGTTTCTTTGAGAACTGTTGATGGTAGAGATGTGATAGTATCTAATGAGCAGGAACAGCTAGCCTCCTTATTTGTTTCAGCTGTTGCAGCTAGAAGATTGATTAGGAAGGGGTGTGAAGCCTATCTTGCTCATGTGGTGGATACTAGAGTGAAGGGTTCTCCTATTGATAGTATTGCTACAGTTGCAGAGTTCCCTGATGTTTTTCCAGAGGAGTTGCCAGGATTGCCTCCTGAGAGAGAGGTGGAGTTCGGTATCGAATTGTTGCCTGGTACCACTCCTATCTCGATTACTCCTTACGGAATGGCACCAGCAGAATTAAGGGAGTTGAAAGTGCAATTACAGGAGTTATTGGACAAAGGATTTATTCGCCCCAGTGTTTCTCCTTGGGGAGCTCCTGTGCTATTTGTGAAAAAGAAAGATGGTACTATGAGGTTGTGTATCGATTATAGGCAATTGAACAAGGTGACTATTAAAAATAAATATCCTTTGCCTAGAATTGATGACCTTTTTGATCAATTGAAGGGTGCAGCTGTATTTTCTAAAATTGATTTGAGATCTGGGTACCATCAGCTGAGAGTCAGAGCTGAGGATGTTCCGAAGACCGCCTTTCGGACCGGGTATGGGCATTATGAATTTCTAGTTATGCCTTTTGGTCTAACGAATGCACCTGCAGCTTTTATGGATTTGATGAATAGGGTGTTTAGGCCCTATTTGGATCAGTTTGTAGTGGTCTTCATTGATGACATTCTGGTGTATTCGCGGAATGAAGAGGAACATGATATGCATCTGCGGATTGTGTTGCAGATTTTGAGAGAGAAGCAGTTGTTTGCTAAATTGAAGAAGTGTGAGTTCTGGTTGGATCAAGTAGCTTTTCTCGGACATATTGTTTCAGCAGAAGGCATTAGAGTTGATCCAAGTAAAGTTGAAGCTATTCTGAATTGGAGTCCACCTAAGTCTGTGACAGAGATTAGAAGTTTTCTAGGTTTGGCAGGCTATTACCGGCGGTTTGTGAAAGGGTTTTCTTTAATAGCTACTCCACTCACCAGATTGCTTCGTAAGGGAGTGAGGTTTTTGTGGACGGATCAATGTCAGGCTAGCTTTGAGCAGTTGAGAGATATGTTGACTCAAGCGCCTGTTCTTACTTTACCTGTGGAAGGCAAACCATATGTGATCTACAGTGATGCTTCACATAGAGGTTTGGGGTGTGTATTGATGCAGGAAGGTAAAGTTATAGCTTATGCATCTAGGCAGTTGAAACCGCATGAGCTTAACTATCCGACCCATGATTTGGAATTGGCTGCCATTGTGTTTGCATTAAAGATTTGGCGCCACTATCTGTTTGGGGAGAAATGTTTCATCTACACTGATCACAAGAGTTTGAAGTATTTGGGTGTCCAGAAAGAACTCAATCTTCGTCAGAGGAGATGGTTAGAATTGATTAAAGACTACGACTGCTTGATTGACTATCATCCAGGTAAAGTAAATGTTGTTGCTGATGCCTTGAGTCGGAAGTCTTTAGCTGGTTTAACAGTTTACTCGCTCTCGTTGCTTGTTGAGTTGAGAGCATTGCATGCCAGTTTTGTACCTTGTGATGATGGTGCATTGTTGGCACAGTTGCAATTGAAGCCAGTTTTGTTAGATCAGATTAAAGAGGCTCAGATGAATGATATGAAGATTCAGAAGATTATTTCAGATTGTCAGAGTGGAAAGAGTAGAGATTTTGTTGTGAAGAGTGATGGGAGCCTATGGTTTAAAAACAGATTATGTGTACCCGATGATGCTGATTTGAAGAAGATTATTTTGGAAGAAGCTCATCAGTCGATGTTTGCTATGCATCAGGCAATACCAAGATGTATCATGATTTGAGACAGCATTATTGGTGGATTGGGTTAAAGAGAGACATTGCTGAGTTTGTATCAAAATGTCTCACTTGTCAGAAGGTTAAAGCAGAGCATCAAGTTCCCACCGGGTTGCTTCAACCGTTGTCAGTGCCAGAATGGAAGTGGGAAAGAGTGACAATGGACTTTGTGTCTGCGTTGCCATTGACACAAAGGAAACATGATGCCATATGGGTGATTGTGGATAGATTGACTAAGACAGCTCATTTCCTTCCGGTGCGGATGGATTACTCTTTGGAGAAGTTGGCTGAGCTGTATATCCATGAGATTGTGAAGTTGCATGGTGTTCCAACTTCTTTAGTATCTGATCGAGATCCCAGGTTTACTTCAAGATTTTGGAAGAGTTTGCATAGTGCTTTGGGTTCTAGACTGCATTTCAGCACTGCTTTTCATCCACAGACGGATGGACAGTCAGAGAGGGTGATACAGATTATTGAGGACATGTTGAGAAGCTGTGTCATTGATTTCACTGGAAGTTGGGATAGATTTTACCTCTTGTGGAGTTTGCATACAACAACAGTCACCAATCCAGCATTGGTATGGCACCGTTTGAAGCATTGTATGGCAGACGGTGTAGGACACCTCTTTGTTGGAATGAGCTTGGAGATAATAAGTTGATTGGTCCTGATTTGATTCAAGAAACTGAAGAAAAAGTAAAGTTGATTCGAGACAGGTTAAAAGCAGCTTCAGACCGACAGAAATCTTATGCAGATCTGAAAAGGAGAGATATAGAGTTTGATGTTGGAGATAAGGTATTTCTGAAAGTGTCTCCTTGGAAGAAGATTTTCAGGTTCGGTCAGAAAGGAAAATTGAGTCCTCGTTTCATTGGGCCGTATGAAGTGTTAGAAAGAGTTGGGCCAGTGGCGTATCGACTTGCTCTGCCACTTGAGTTGGATCGTATTCATAACGTATTTCATGTTTCTATGTTGAGGAGGTATAGGTCGGATCCATCTCATGTGTTGCCGATTGAGTCAATTGAAGTAAATCCTGATTTGACATTTGAAGAGGAACCAGTTGCTATTTTGGCACATGATGTGAAAGAGTTGAGAAACAAGAAAGTGCCACTTGTGAAGATTTTGTGGAAGAATCATGGAAAAGAAGAAGCAACTTGGGAAAGTGAACAATCCATGCAAGAGCAATATCCGCAATTGTTTCAGCTTTAATATCAGGTAATTTCGAGGACGAAATATTCTTTTTAGAGGGGGAGAATTGTAATATCCTCATTTATGCCCTAGAAGTTTTGCATATTGTTGTGGTTGTTATTGTTATAAATTGGATTGAATGTATATGATGGGATAAGAAAAAGAAATTGGGAGGAGAATGCTTGTGTATATGTGTATTGGGAAAGAATTAGGGTTTAGAGAGAATGGTATATATTGTGTATATGAGGATATATATAACATATAAATGGGTCAAAGGAAGAGTCAAAGGAAGAGAGAGATATTTTTATGTGATATGTGTAATTACTATCATGGGCATACATGAGACAAAAGTTAAATTAAATGATTAAGGGTAATTAAGTAATTGCTTGAATTGGAACTCTTGGTGGAGATTTAAAGAAGAGTTGACTTTGGTTTATTCATAATTTCTTCTTCTTCTTCATGTGTGTGGCCGGCTCCTCCATAGAGAAAGGAAAGCAAGTGGTGAAGAGAGGATCTTGATGTGTTGAGCTCAAATTGAAGGAAGATTAAGTGTTTAAGTGTTGATTCAAGAAGTTTTAACTAAGGTAAGATCTTTCCTTTGATTTCTTTCCTACTTTTGAAGTGGTATGGGAAGTTAATTAGGGTTTGATGATTTGATGATGAGATGTGTTTATGATTTATTCTCAAGTGTTGAAATGGAATTAAAGATAAGAAGCTAGGTTGGTGTTGGTGATGGAAGAGTAAGAGTGTGTTTAGTGAATTCTTTTTCTGTTTTACAATTAGTAAAGGCTGTAACTTGTATGATTTTTAATTAATTATAGAAAAATGTTCTTGAAGTGAATTTTTGATATGTTGTGCCTCTATGAGTCTAGAATGACTGAAAAATATGTTGATTCGATTTTGGAATGGTTATGAGTTTAGAAAGATTATTTTTAGTAGAACTGTTCCAGCAGGTACCTTAATTGAGACAGCTATATTTCGGGATTTTTAATAAAATGTAGAAAAATCATATCCAATTGAATTTTGGATATGTTGTTGCTTAGTGAGTCTAGTATTTTAGAAAAATAATTTAGAACCACGTTGATTGAATTTGATTTATGGAATTCACAAAGTTCAGAACTGCTGCCAGGATGCAGGGCAATTGGGGCAGTCTGGTTAGGTGAACTATTTGACCCAGATTTTGTGTTCAGTTTGATCTGAAATTTTAAAGGAATGATTTTAAGATACAAAACTAAATTTTGTAAAAATTGTAGAATTTTTAATCAAGTAGATTATTTTATACAATATTTCAAAATAAGGATAAAATGGAGTCTAAAACCAGAATGTATTATTCATATGAATCATATCAATTGTTCTTTGCCCTAATTGCATTGTTGAGATTGAACAATGTTATGTTATGCATTGTGAATGGTTATGTGTTTCATGAATAATATACATTGAAATTGAAATAATAATTCAAATAAGACATGATATGAGACAATGCCATTGTGATTGACTATGATGATGATATTGAAAGAAAGAAGGCATGTTTGCCTAAATGTGATGAGAATTTGAGAATGGAAATTGTAACTATATAATAAATGAATTGTTTGTTTAATATGTTATTCAGTTTCAGAGTTCTGGATTTGGGTGGCATGCCTAAGAAATGATGAAAGGTAACAGTCTTGCCGGGTTGAGGATCTCCTCATATGTGTTGAGTTGATGGTCCAAGAGACTGGGTCTGTTACACTATGAGAATTGTGAATATAAGATATATGATTTGTAACAGTCTTGCCGGGTTGAGGATCTCCTCATATGTGTTGAGTGATGGTCCAAGAGACTGGGTCTGTTACACTATCCATGGATAGAGATACATGTATATACATTGCCTACGGGCGTGATTATTGTGACTATGAACCAAATCAGTAACTCTGAACTCTGAATATCGTATTAAATACTTGTTGGGCCCATAGGTGTCAAGGTTATATGAATGTCCTAAATAATGTTATGAGTTAATGAAATGAGATGTTGGTTATTGAGTATGATTGAGTAATGTTGAATGTGGAAAGATGTTGAAATGGGGTATACTCATATGACTATGATTTGTGAAATGCATAATTATGTGATTAACTTTATATTTATGATGTTGATCTTATCAATAACATATGTGGCATTGCATTACATTAAAGCATACCATTACCATGTTTTATCTTACTAAGCCCTTGGCTTAGCGCGATAGTGTTTAATCGCGCAGGTAATAGAGTTGATAGAGTTGAACCCGAGAGTTCATCAAGACCAAGTGAGAGTAGACCTTGAAGAATCCATTTTGGGAGCTTAAAGATCAGAGTAGACTTGCCAATCATGTATATTTCTTTATATTTTGTAAAGAAATGTTTAGTATGTAAATATGTAAATATTTTATAACTTCCGCTGTGTAATATTTAAATATAGGGATTGTCACAAAACCTTTATGTTATGTTGCACTAGAAGTGTAAATTCTTTTTGCAGGTTGTAGTTGAGGTTACAAGGGGGATTTATTGGGAGTGTACTGAGAATGATTTTGTTTGCATTGGTTTGTGTAAAATGTTTTTAAAAATAAGAAAAAAAACCGGTTTTGTCGACACTTGGGACTCAATTTTTAGGCGAAACTATGGCAAAATTTTTGAAAAAAAAAATCGGAACTAAAATTTGACAAAGTAAAATTGGTAGCAACATTAGGTTAGTGTGGCGCCTCTACTCAGCTTACACATGTAGGTCGGGAAGGGGTGTTACAGCTTGATTAGCTAAATAATATATCATCATTCAAAATTAAGAATCCATAATTGTTTTTAATCTTTTGATAATTGTGGCAATTAGGTGTAGTACTAAGAGGGTGCATAATCTAATTTAAATAAAATCCGCAGTAAAATTTGTTAATTAGAATTAGGTCCCTCTAATTCTTAAAGTTGTTAGAGGGTTAAATCCTAAAGGGCATTCCTGTAGGGCTATTTAATAACAAGGGTTATTCAATAATAAGGGTTAGTTATAGAGCGTCTCTTAACTAATTTATCAACTAAGGAAGGATTGGCTAATGCGAGTGTCTCAGTTAGCGATAACTAGTTTACTAAAGAATTAAAGAAAATTATTTTTGTCTCAATAATCATATCTAAGAATTGAAATGTTTCAATCATTTATGTTTATATTTTTATGGTAATTTTATTGGTTTTTAGTTAAATTTTCTTTTAATTTGTGTTTAATGATTGTTTGAAGTATTTGATTTAGGTTGAAGTGCAAAATAATGGAGTGATGGATCAAAGTTTATGGAAAATCAAGAGACACAACTAAGACACCATTTAGCTTGGCCATGTAACTTATTAAAAGCAAAGAAGGAGTAGGACACGGGCTGAGGCAGCAAGGCTTGGCCGTGTCCTTTAGGAAAATTAGGCAGAGGTAGACACTGGCAAGAGACACGGCCAAGCCTTTGGCTGTGTCACATGACACTGCCAAGGCCTTGGCCATGTCCCACTTGATGAAACCAAAGAATAAAAGAAGCAAAGTGAATGGCAGAGGTGAACACAAGTAGAAGACATGACCAAGCCACTGGCCGTGTCACATGACACAACTAGTGACTTAGCCTTGTCACACCTAGAAAAGAAGAAGAAATATGGGTAGCTATGGACACGACCTCAAGGCTTGGCCATGTCCCAAGAAGAATGAGTGACACGGCCAAGTCACTCAAGGCTTGGCCATGTCTCATATGGTCCCTTTGAATTATTTTGCATGAAGTGAGGGACAAATGGGGGACAAAAGACGCTTTCTTTTTAAAAAGAAATATTAAAAATGAGTAAAAGGTGGATGAATTTATTGGAATAAATATTAAAAAAAAAGAGGGAGAAAAAGAGTGGTTTGTGAGTTGGCAAGATATGCTTGGTGTCTTAAGAAATTGAAAGGAATTGGAAGTGGAGGGAATGGAAATATAGATACACATTTGGCTTAAGAGGGCTATCTAGTTCTTAGTTTTTGGTTCTTGTTTTGGAGGGGGAGACACCATTCTTTCTTCATCTTTCATTTCTTCCAAAGACAAGACTTAATCAAGTTTGGGGATTAAATTGAGTGAGCAAGCTCCTTAGAAGATTAGGGTTTGAAGGATGCTCTTGGAATTATAAGCTTGAGAGAGTTACCATTCCACCTTTCAAGAAGAGAGCCATTGATTGAAGAGGGCTCGGAATCTATTCATCATACATCAAGGTGGATGCTAGAAGGAAGACAAGTAGTTCAACTCTTAGCATCTACAAGGGGTTTTTCATATTCTCTCTTTTAATTCATATCTAGATTGTTGTTGTTTTGTTATGAACATTAATATTACAATGTATAATTTTGATTTGATGAATATTGAGATGGATATTTGTTTTAAATTGATGATGAGCTAATTTACTCATGCATTAGGTTGTAGTTAAATGACTTGATTTGATAATTCCATTAGTATACCTTGTTATTGGTTGATTGCAATGGACTTAAAGTTAGTTTTATTGATTGGTCACCTATTAATCACTTAATATTAAATGATGGACCAAGAGGTGAAATTTGATATCGGAACTATGTAATCAACCACCCTAAGAATGAATTAGAATATAAGTTCTAGGGTTTATTTAATTTGCAATTTCAAAACAATTGGTTGTTGTTAATTCATGAATGTGAAAACTAATGAATTGGTAATTACTAATTGAACTCAAGGGACAAATTAAAATACAAGGTTATATTAATGGATAATTTGAGAATCAAGATTTAATTAAATCGATCTACAACCCTAGGCATCATTCCTAGAATTGAATTAATCTTATACAGCTACTACTCATTTTTACTTTTAAATTTTAATTACAACTCACCAATTCAACAACACATACTCAATTTCATTTATTTTGTTTAAATCAAAATATTGCAAAATAATTCCTTCCTTGTGAGACGACCTTGGGGCGATTACCATTGCTATAATTACCTTGTATACTTGCGAGTGTCACTTTGTAGTAGTAATTAATTGAGCACAACATGAAACCAAGACTATTCCTTTTGAATGAAATCATCATCATTGTTATTTTCTAATTTAATTTTGCTACCACTTATTTAATTAATCTAAAATTTCATATTTAATCATATTTTAATTTTCAGTTCTAAACTTCCCCCATTTATTTTAATTAAGTTCTACTTTCGATTTTTAAAGAAAATTAATTTAAGTAATCAATTCCCTGAGAATTTGATCCTATTCACTGCTTTTACAATTTTATTGTCTAAAAATAGGTTTTTATTTTTGGTGGATTTGACACTCATCACATACAACCACCAAAGTTGTTACACCTCTTCATCGATCAAAATCACCAATTATTTCCACTTGAGTTATAGTCTCAGAAAGCTCCTCTCATAAATGACTAAGATCATATCCTCATACTCCAGTAGAAGAAGCATTCAATAAAAAACGCTTGGGCACATCAATCTCATTTTCCTATGCAAAGTGCCAGATATAACGGTTTACCTAACAAAGAGCTCATTATTATAGTAACGCCATATTAAGGTAGAAATCATCAAGAAGAAGCTAACTTCATAAATAAGGCAAATTTCACAAAATTATGGCCTCCCTTAAACAAACCAAACAACCAACCCATCTTCAGAAACTAAAAACAAAACTGATATGCTAAACCATTAGCCTTAAGCCATGCTTAGATAAGCCAAAGAAGCCTCCTCACCTTGTTCTCTTAATTCTTCAGGGGCAAAGCCCATGACTAAGACAAACACACAAGATCATACACATGAAAAGACACTTGAGCTACTGTTGGAAAGCCCAAGGTTGCAAAAATTTCAAAAAGCCCTTCCTTGCACCAACCAAATAGGCCTTTATTCAAATCCAAGAATCTATTGGGGCATGAATAAACCTTCACTCAAAACCCAAAATTCCATTGTTAGTGTAGCCTTCCAAATCAAACTAAGACCAAAGCCTTAGAAACTAAGACTAAAGCCTTGGAAACCAAACCGATCGATTTAAGCCAAAGCAACAAGTTTAAGCCAAATTAGATATTTGCCTTAACCACCTCACCCAAACGTCAAAGCCAAATCCCATTCTTCATGTCCTAATCAGTGGCCTATAGCCAAATCTAACCTAAGCCTTCAAAATCAAGCATTCCCTAACTAAAGTTTAATGGAAACTCAAAGGAAATTGCATTTTTCCTAAATCAGCTAACCACAGTCTACCCAAGCCAAACTGACCATAAGTTTTAGGCCAAAATTTCATAGCATGATGAACCAAATCATCCCAAAATCAAACTAAAGGCTAAGATTTCCTAAGAAAAACCAAACCAGAAGCCAAGCCCTCCAAGATAGGTCAAACCTAAGAACATGCTAAACTTAAGGCCAAGCACCCTAAAACTTCTAAAACAAATCATGCCAAGGCAAAGCCTTTCATATTAAGTAAGAAAACAAGCCCTCCAAAAGCAATTCAGATCTAAGATCTAATCTTCCAAAGTAGGCCAAGCCTTCCAAGATAAACCAATTTGAGGACAATGCCTCCAAGCAATTCAAACCTAAACTTAAGGCCAAGTTTCCTAAAAATGAGCCAAGCTTGAGGTTGAGCCCTCTCAAACAAGCAAACCTTGAGCCAAGCCTTCTAAGACAAGTCAAAGGACATACCTAAGGCCAAATACTTCTATCAAAGTCAAAATCTGAGTATGGAGCCAAGCACCCCAAGAGAAATTAAGGCTAAGCCATTTAACCAAAGTCAAAATCTAAGTTATGAGCCAAGAACCCCAAGAGAAATTAAGGCCTAGCCACTATAAGAAAACACATTTGAAGCCAAGCCCCTCTAAAGAAAACTTGAAAATGGGGCCTGCCAAGACAATTCCAGCATATCATAGGACAAGCGCTCTAGAGCAATAGCGCTCTAGAGCAATACAAACCTAGATTGACCCAACCATGGTCAAATCCCTCATTGAAAGATTAAAACTAGCCATAGTTGCTAAAGCTTCACCAAAGCACCTCTAGTCTTGACAAAATTGAATATTCCATCAACCATGTATACTCCTCAAGCCGAATGGCCATACCTTGTGTAACACCCGTACACCCTATATACGTATAATAAACACACCCAGTATATGTAAAATACACATATACGATATAATAATTTCACAATCCGATTTAATAAAATTTTACTTATTCCCCATTCTTCAAAAAAATTATACATATGTATTTATATATATATATATATATCAAAATATATAAAACCTCACATTACTCAATTATTCAAAACATTCTTTATAATTTACAATATATATTTATACTCCAAAAACATATTATAATATATATAATATCAAAAAGTACTATGACATAAAATATATACATGCGGCAAAATGGCTCTGATCTTGATGTAGCAACACACTTCAAGCTCAACTAGCACAAGCCTAGACCTGACACGATCTAGTAGAACTCTTCGGCTCTACCTGATCACCCCTGTCACCTACGGGATGAATTACAATTGCGCTATGCTAAAAGCCTAGTAGTACAAACTTTTATAATAATAAAACTTTAAAAATAATGCCAATGAAAAATGCTTATATGCTATGTCACAATGTGGCATCCAAGCTCACTTTTAAACATATTCTTCTATCATTTAATAATTTGCACAAACACATACACAAGCATGGGCCCAAACAACTAATACATTATTCAAATCTCAGAGTTACTATTTTGGTCCATTATGACACCAAGTGTCTAGCCCAAAGGCAAATCAAGTACTGCTCAAAAGCTAGCCTCGAAGGCAAATCATATCACAGTGATGCCAAGTGTCCAGCCCCGAAGGCAAATAATGATGATAACCTCACAGGCATGCCGCCAAACACATAACACTGAAAATTGAATAACATGCTAGGCACACAATTATTTCATATTTTCCATCCTCAATTCCTTTCTCATTTTTCCATTTTTCTCATTCATATCAATGTGATTTGATTTCAACATTTCATCACAACATAGGAAAGTTCATAACAAAACCATATTACCTGAACACTTTAGGTCATTTTCACATTGGCACATTATTCACATTTTATTCAATCTAACCTTTAACAATAGTTTTTCATAATGCTTACATAACACTTTCCATGTCACAACATAATGTCATGTATCATGTAGCTTAACACATTTTTCATCCAAAATGTGTTAGGCCAAATGTAATGCAATCACATTCCATTTATCAAGAGTTTGTACATACCTTAGAAAGCACTCCAAAACAAGCTTCAAAACTCCCTCCAACCTTCTCTTCCAAGTTGCCCTTCAACACTAGGGCTGGGAAAACTACTCTCTCTCAATGCCTAAGCTAAATGTAAGCATAAACAACCATTTAATATCACATTCGAAGGCATTCTTAATATCAAACAATTTAAATTAGGAAATATAAATGAAAGACAAAGAAAAGAGTTATTTTGAATAATTTCCTCAAGTAACAAACCCAACAACATGGGCGTGTTAATGACTGTGTCATTAACCCACTCTTACAGAAGCTTTGACATGTCTAACGACATAGGCGTATCACTTCCTATGTCATTATTTCTACCTTACAAAAACTTTGACATGCCCAATAACATGGGTGTGTTACTGTTGTGTCAATTATTTTGCCTTACAGTAGCTACAACACGCTCAGGGACATGGCTATGTTACTAGTTGTGCCATCAATGTTGAAACTCAACACTATTGACACGCCTAACGACATGGCAGTGTCAGGCAAAACTTTTGCATTTCGAACACTCAACCATTCAACACAATCACTTCCAAACTCAACTTAAATTCAATCACTTCTTCAATGCAACCTTAAAATCATTATTAACTACCCACAACAACATCATACATACCCAAATAAGCTATTAAAAAAATGCTAATACAAAATCCCAAAATCCACATATCATGTTCTTCAATAAAATTCCAAAGAACTTGTAAAATTGATACAAAAACTTACCAATTGCTGAAGAATCCTCAAAAACTTCACTTGAATCCTTGAAATCCCTTCAATCTTTGGAGTAAATAAGACGAAAATAGCTCCTCTCTCTCTCTAGCTCACGTTCAAAGGAACAAAAGAAGAAGAAGAAGAAAGAATTCTCTTCTCTTCCCATTCTTCCTTATCTATATATATATATATTATTCACTATACACTTAATTATACAATATATATGATGTATATCTTAGGTATATGTATATGTCTTGCATATGTCATATTTACTTTGCATATATTTCAAATATACAATCCACTATATCACTTAATATCCTTTCATTTTCCATTCAAATCGTTTATTTAATTTATCCAATTAAATTTTAATTTATTTTGTTTAAATTTCCAAAAATTATGGGTGTTACAATTCTCTCCTCCTTAAGAAAATTTCATTTGCGAAATTACCTGATATCAACTTTGGAACAACTAGGGATACTGACTCCGCATCATCTGCTCACTCTCCCATGTCGCCTCCTCATTGGTATGATTCTCTAAAGGATTTTACAAGTGGTACTTTCTTACTTCTCAATTCTTTCATTTCTCATGCTAAAATCGCTACTGGTTCTTCTTTATAAGTCAGAACTAGGCTCACCTCAATAGATTCTATTGACAAGATATGAGATAGGTCTAACTTATACCTTTGAAGCATAGAGATATGGAAGACATTATGTAGCCAGTCTAACTCAGGCGGCAAAGCCAACCTGTAAGCTACTAGACCAACTCTCTCTAGAATCTCATATGGTCCTATGAAATGAGGACTCAACTTCCCTTTATGACCAAATCTCAAAATCTTTTTCCATGGAGACACCTTCAGAAACACTTTATATGGCACACTAAACTCTATATCCTTCCTTTTCAAATATGTATAGGATTTCTATTGGTCTGAAGCTGCTTTCAGACTACCCTGAATCAATTTTACTTTCTCTTCCATTTCCTTAATCAAATCAGGACCAACCAGTTTACCTTCTCCAACTTCATACCAACACAAAGGTGTCCTGCACCTTCTACCATACAAGGCCTCATAAGGTGCCATCCTAATACTGGACTGATGACTCTTATTATATGTAAACTCAATCAGTGGCAAAAATCTATCCCAACTCCCTGTGAAATCAATGATACAACTCCTCAACATATCCTCTAGAATCTGGATCACTCTCTCTGACTGTCCATCTGTCTGAGGATTGAATGTAGTACTAAAATGCAATCAATAACCCAATGCATCCTGTAAACACCTCCAAAATCTCGATGTAAACCGGGGATCTCGGTCTGACACCAAAGAAATTGGGATTCCAAGCAACCTTACTGTCTTACTAATATACAACTCAACCAATCTCTCAAGTGAGTAATCCATCCGAACTAGAAGAAAATGAGTTGTCTTCGTCATCTAATCAACAATCACCCAAATTGCATCATGCTTCTTCTGGATCAAAGGTAGTCCAGTTACAAAATCCATCATTAGTCGCTCCCATTTCCACTCTGGTACTGACAATGGCTGAAGCAATCTTGAAGAAACTTGGTGCCCAGCCTTCACTCTTTTGCAAGTGAGAAATTTGGACACAAATTCTGCTATGTCCCTCTTCATACCTAACCACCAGTAATACTGTTTCAAATCTTGATACATTTTGGTACTACCAGGGTGCATAGCATAAATTGACTGATGTGCTTCCTCTAATATCATCCTCTTCAATCTTGCATCATCAAGAATGCACAACCTATCTTTATACCATAGACTGCCATCATCTCTTACATGAAAGTCTCGACTCTCCTCCTTTTGGCAATCTAACACAAGCTTTTGGATCTTCTCATCTGCCAACTGGGTTTCTCTAAACTGTTCCAACAACAATGGCCTTAATTGCAATTGAGCTATCAATGCATTATCATCACAAGACTCAAATCTAGCATGCAACACCCTCAACTCAATAAGCAACAAGAGTGAATAAACAATCAAACCTGCTAAAGACTTCTGACTCAAGGCATCAACAACAACATTTGCCTTGCCAGGATGATAATCAATCAAACAATCATAGTCTTTAATAAACTCTAACCATCATCTCTACCAAAGATTCATCTCTTTCTGAACACCTAAATACTTCAAAATCTTATGATCAGTATAAATGAAAACTTCTCCCCATATAAGTAATGTCGCCAAATCTTCAATGAAAAAAACTATGGCTGCTAACTCTAAATCATGAGTCCGGTATTTCAGTTCATGTGGCTTCAACTGTCGAGATGCATATGCAATGACTTTACCCTCCTGCATTAGAACACAACCAAACCACTATGTGAAGCATCACTGTATATCACATATGGTTTACCTTCTACAAGTAGGGTAAGAACAGGAGCCTGAGTCAACATCTCTCTCAGTTGCTCAAAACTCACCTGACACCGATCTGCCCACATGAATCTAACTCCTTTTCGAAGTAATTTGGTGAGTGGTGTAGCTATCATAGAAAAACCCTTGAAAAATCGATGATAATAGCCTGCTAAACCCAGAAAACTTCTAACCTTTGTCACAGTCTTCGGTGGACTCTAATTCAAGATTGCCTCAACTTTACTCGGATTAGCTCTAATACCCTCTGTTGATACCACATGTTCAAGAAAAGTTATCTGATCGAGCCAAAACTCACACATAGAAAACATAGCATATAATTGCTTCTCTTTCAAAGTCTGCAATACAATCCACAGATGCCTGACATGATCCCCCTTATTACGTGAATACACTAGAATATCATCAATGAAGACCACCATAAATTGATCTAAGTATGGTCTAAACACCCTATTCATCAAATCCATAAATGTTGTCAGTGCATTCGTTAATCCAAAGGGCATCACCAAAAATTTATAATGCCCATACCTCATGCGGAAAGTTGTCTTAGGTAAATCCACATTTCTAACTCTCAACTGATGATATCCTGATCTCAGATCAAAATTAGAGAATACTATTGCTCCCTTCAATTGATCAAAGAGATCATCTATCCGAGGTAATGGATACTTATTCTTAATGGTCACCTTATTTAACTATCTATAATCAATACATAATCTCAAAGTGCCATCCCTCTTCTTCACAAAACAATAGGTTCTCCCCACGGAGACACACTAGGATGAATAAATACTTTATCAAGCAACTCTTGCAATTGCACCTTCAACTCCTTTAATTCTATAGGTGCCATCCGATAAGGGGTAGTAGAGATAAGAGTAGTACTAGGCAACAAATCAATACCAAACTCCACCTCTCTCTCTCAGGAGGCACCCCTAGCAATTCATCAGGGAAAATATCTGGAAACTCGGCAGCTGTTGGTATACTGTCAAGCTGGGACAACACTACTCTGGTATCTACAACATGAGCAAGATATGCCTCACATCCCTTTTGAATCAGCTTGGATAATAAACATGGATGAAAGATATCTCTGCTCTCCAGCTACCACATCTCTACCATCGCGTGTTCTCAGAGTAACACATTTTCATTGAGAGTCTAGCATAGCCTCATGTCTGGATAACCAATCCATGCTTAGAATCAAATCATACTCTCTAAAAGGCATATCGATTAGGTCACCAAGAAACTCCTCATCCTGAATAACAACTGGACTATCTCGGTATACCATGCTAACCATAACACTATATCCTAAAGGATTTGCAACCAAAAAATCAAATTCTAGGGAGTCAAAATGCAAATCATTCATAGACAATATGGATGTACTAATGTATGAGTGAGTCAACCCAGGGTCTATCAATGCAACAACTAAAGTACCAAATAAAGTAAAAGTAGCAGCTATAACAACTAAAGCATCTGGCTGCCTCTGCATCACATAAACTCATTGTGATGGTCCTGCATCCTCTGGTCTACTTCATGCTGTAGAACCTCCTCTCTGACCAGACCCTGATTGACTACCTCTACCAAAACCTCTGCCACCATGACCCCTTCCGACACTGGGTCAAGAAACTACTGTATCTGTCTATCTATCATCTGATGGCTCTGGACAATCTATGAGAAAATGGTCTGGTGATCCACATCTGTAACACACTACTGGTGCACCTATCCTCTAGCAGACACCTCCATATGCCCTACCACAATGAACATAGGTAGGTTGAGTAGTCCTCTGAGTCATTGGGATAGGAGCACTAGCCACTGAGGCTGCAGGTCTCTGCCTCTGCTGCTGTGCTAACCTACTAGACTGCCCCTGGCTCCTACTGAACCTATAAGGATATCCCCCTTGGCCTCTCTTCAATAATGAAGACCCTACCTCACCCTGGGGTCTCCTAACTCTGTTCTCCTCTGCTCTGGTTGATGCTGCAAGTCCCTATGCTCTCTCTTCACTCTTGGGAGCTGCAACTAACTGAGAGAAATTCTAATACTGAGAACCTGCCACTAAACACGTGATAGAGGGTCTCAGCCCCTCCTCAAAGTTGTGGCATTTGTCAAACTCATCTGAAATAATTCCTCCAGCATATTGGCTCAGCTGAATGAACTCAATCTCATACTCTATCACTGTCCTGGTGTCCTACCTCAAACTCAGGAACTCCATCTTCTTTTCCTCCTTATACTCCCTCGGAGTATACTTCTTCTCAAATTCCCGCAGGAAATCGGTATAGGTCAAAACTGGTGGATCAACTATACCATGGGGAACCGTCTTCCACCACTCATAAGCATTCCCTGCAGAAGTGATCTAGCATAATCAAACTTCTCCTCTGGACTAGCCTGTAGTTGAATGAATACCCTCTGGACTATGTCCAATCACTGCTCTACTACTGCAGGGTTTATAGTCCCAACAAAATCTGTGGCTCCAAATTTCCTCAGCTTGTCATATTTTCTCACCGGCAACTGTTGTTGTGGATGCGGCTGTGGTGGCGGCTGTAGCTACTGAACTAGAGCCTGCCTCAATAGCTCCACCATCTACCATACCCAACCCGGCAAAATCTCCTCAGTTGTTGGTCTAACAGGCACAGAAGTAGATGCCTCACTAGCAGACTCAACACCAACTCCTACTCTACCCTCATCATGAGCTACACTCTCTGCACTACCCTCAACAAACTGGTGTGTCCTAGACACCATAAACACCTATTTCTGCAAATACAGTAGAAATTGCCATATCAGAAATTAGAAGTGTCAGTGCCAATGCATGTATCACAATTGAAAACCATATTTTAAATCCTCATTTTCTCTCTCTAACAACCCTCCTAGGTCGAGAACCTCAAACCTAGGCTCTGATACCAAAATAAATGTAACACCCTTATATCCTATATATGTATAATACACACACCCAATATATGTAAAATACGCATATACGGTATAAGAATGTCACAATCCAATTTAATAAAATTTACTTATTCCCCATTCCTCAAAACATTTATACATATATATATATATATTTATATTTATATATCAAAATATATAAAACCTCACATTACTCATTTATTTAAAACATTCTTTATAATTTACAAAATATGTATTTATACTCCAAAAACATATTATAATATATATAATATCAAAAAGTACTATGACATAAAATATATACATGCTGGGAACATGACTCTTATCTTGATGTAGCAACACACTTCAAGCTCAACCAACACAAGCCTAGGCCCGACCTGGTCTAGTAGAACTCTCCAGCTCTATCGGATCACCCTTGTCACCTATGCGATGAATTACAATCGCGCTAAGCTAAAAGTCTAGTGGTACAAACGTTTATAATAATAAAACTTTAAAAATAATTCTGATGCAAAATACTTATATGATATGTTACAATGTGGCATCCAAGCTCGCTTTAAAACATATTCTTCCATCATTTAATAATTTGCACAAACACATACACAAGCATTGGCCCAAATAACTAATACATTATTCAAATCCCAGAGTTACTATTTTGGTCTATAATGACACCAAGTGTGTAACACCCCTATACTCCGTATACGTACACTGCATGCTACTACGATCGTAATATATGTATACTGAATATAGGAATGCCACGATTTACTAAACAAATGACTCACTTATTCATACAATAATATAAGCAAATTTAAAACATTTAAGTTGTATTATAAAACACAGTAGATAAAATATTTATTCTATACGCAGCGGGAAATATAACAGTATTTACAAATACAGTTACATCAAAACTCAAGTTTTACAAAACATAAAGTTTATACATGTTTGGCAGTCAGTCTTTGATCTTTAAGGCCACTATCCACAATTCAGAATCTAAACTCAACTCGGTCTAGAGGAACCCTCCGATTCTACCCTGTCACCTGCGCGATGAACCACAATCGCGCTAAGCCAACGGCTTAGTGGTACAAACTACAATAATATTATGCTTCAATGCAATGTCAATGTCACACAATCAAGTTTCATAAAAAATTCAAAGAATATTATATCTCAATGCCTTACATTGTTCAATAACTTATCACAACATTCATGAGTTAATACTCACAATTTCCACATTCATACATATATTACACATCATGTTGTATCTTCATAGTTTCATTACTCAACATAGCTTTCCAAGCCACATTCATTTTCAATAAGTTACTTATGTATTATAATTATCTCATAACATTATATCTCACTCCATAGTTCATATTAAAGCAAAGACAAGCATGTGTCTTATTATTCATTTATTTCACCATTCATGGTTCACATTGAAAACAAAGACAAGCATGGGCCCAAAAGACACTAATATGTTATTCAAAGTTCAGAGTTACTGCTTTGGTCCATAATCACAATCATCAAGCCCGTAGGCGATATATATATCTTTATCCATGGATAGTGTAACAGACCCAGTCTCTTGGACCTCAACCCGGCTAAATCTGAGGAGATCCTCAACTCGGCTAGACTGTTACTATTTTTTTGAGGCTTACGACCCAGTCTTTTCACCCCAAAAACATCATATTTCACATTTTTCAACTGGAATTGGCTTATGACCCGGTCTTTTCACCTATCCAGTGATTCATAGGCATGCCGCCAAACCCAGAACTCTGAAAATTGAATAACATATTAAGTACACAATTATTTCAATTTTCTCTTTAACAATCTCTTTCTCAATTCATTTCTCATTTCATTATCAATTCCATTTCTTATTTCATATTCCATAATCAACTAGGAAATCATGCCCCAAATCATTTCATTTGCATTACCATAGCCAACCACAATGGCTTCATATCTCATCATATCTTAATTCACATTAAGGCAATTCATCATTCAAGTATACATAATCAATTACCTTGAACATACATTTTGAATGCTCATCATAACATTAATCAAATGTATCAACTATGCAATAACTTAACATATTTACAACCAAATATGCTAAATCACAAAATCATGTAAATGTATGCAACCATGTAGTTTGTACTTACCTCAAAACCAACTCACACCAATCTATACACTTCCTCCTCCAAGAATCCTCAACACTTAGGTTAGGGCAATTCAACTTCTTCACAACCTAAACCAAAGGTAATCATACACACTCACTTAGAGATACATATAAGATAATAAAGCTAAGAACCAACTAGGGCAAACTCTAAACATGACACGCTCAACAACATGGGCGTGTCCCTGACCGTGCCCTAACTCCACAACACAGAAGCTTTGACACGCTCAGAACCACGGGCGTGTCACTGAACGTGTAATACATTCTGTCTCACAGAAACATTGACACGTCCAACAACACGGGCGTGCTCATGGCCGTGTCAATCCTTCACCCACACAGTAGCTATAACATGCTCAGTGACATGGGCGTGTCACTGGACGTGTAAATGCTACTGCAACACAGAACCATTGACACGCCCAAAGACTTGGCTATGCTCATGGGCGTGTCAGGCCAAAAATACAGATTCCGGCAAGATCAACACTACATCCAACAAATCACTTACTTCCACCATCTTCCACTTCAAACAAACTTAACTAAACACACCCAAAAACCATAATAACTTGCAAAAACACCAAAACAATACAAAACATACATCAAACACAAATCATAATCATCACCACAAACTCAAAACACAACCACAACACTTTATCTTCCAACAAACTTATTCTTTCCTTCAATCCAACCCCAAAAATCCAAAATCAATTGAACCAACACCCTTTAAACACACCACAATCAAACAAACACATATCAACCACAATCTCAACTCACAAACTCAATCACAACTTCAACTAAAACAAAAGAAATCAAAAGGAAACTTACCAAAGTTGATGAAACTTCACAAAATTTCAACTTAATCTTGTGAATCTTCCTTCAATTTTGAGCTTGAAAATCAAAACCTCTCTATCTCTCTTTAGCTTTGATGCCAGGCCAACCAAAGAAAAGAAGAAGAAAATGAAGAAGAAAAGATGCAAAGTCAAATACTCAACCTCCACTTAAACCTCCTCCAAGCAAAAATAATAATAAAATAATTCAATTAATTCTCTTCCATTCATTTTAATTTCCTTTTAATTAATTCCATTAATAATAAAAATAAAATATCTTCTTTTGACCATCACATATTGACTTGTATATGTTGTATATATTTTCATATATACAACATATACACTCTCTCTTAAATTCTTTTCTCTTTCCAATTTATCATATACCTTAAATCCAAATACAACAATAATTACTCCAAAACTTCTAGGCATATTTTGGGATATTACAAAGTGTCTAGCCCCAAAGGCAAATCAAGTAATGCTCAAAAGCTAGCCCTAAAGGCAAATTATATCACAGTGATGCCAACATCTAGCCTTGAAGGCAAATAATGAGGATAACTTCATAGGTATGCTACCAAACACAGAACCCTAGAAATTAAATAACATACTAGGAATACAATTATTTATATTTTCCATCATCAATTCCTTTCTCATTTTCCCATTTTTCTCATTCATATCAATGTCATTTCATTTCAACATTTCATCACAACATAGGATATTTCATAACAAAACCACATTACCCAAACACTTTGGGTCATTTTCAAATTTGCACATAATTCACATTTTGTTCAATCTAGCCTTTAACAATGGTTTTTCATAATGCTTACATAACACTTTGTATGTCACAACACAATGTTCATGTATCATGTAGCTTAACACATTTTCCATCCAAAATGTGTTAGGCCAAATGTAATGCAATCACATTCCATTTATCAAGAGTTTGTACATAGCTTAGAAAGCACTCTAAAATAAGCTTCAAAACTCCCTCCAACCTTCTCTTCCAAGTTGCCCTTCAACACTAGGGTTTGGCAAACTACTTTCTCTCAATGCCTAAGCCAAATGTGATCATAAACAACCATTTAATATCACATTCTAAGGCATTCTTAACATCAAACCATTTAAATTAGGTATTACAAATGAAAGACAAAGAAAAGAGTTATTTTGAACAATTTCCTCAAGTAACATGCCCAACAACATGGGCATGTTAATGACCTTGTCACTAACCCACTCTTATAGAAGTTTTAACATGTCCAACGTCATGGTTGTATCACTGCCTATGTCATTAATTCTGCCTTATAGAAACTTTGACATGCCTAATAACACGAGCGTTATACTAGCGGTGCCAATTATTTTGCCTTACAGTAGCTACAACACGCTCAGGGACATGGTCATGCTACTGGTCATGTCATCAATGTTGAAACTCATCACCGTTGACACACCTAATAAGATGGCCGTGTCAGGCAAAATTTTTGCATTTTGCCATTCAACAAAACCACTTCCAAACTCAACTTAAATTCAATCACTTCTTCAATGCAACCATAAAATCGTTATTAACTACTCACAACAACATCATACATACCCAAATAAGCTATTAAAACATGCTAGTACACAATCCCAAAATCCACATATCATGTTCTTCCATTGAATTTCAAAGAACTTGCAAAATTGATAGAGAAACTTACCAATTGATGAAGAATCCTCAAAAACTCCACTTAAATCCTTGAAATCCCTTCAATCTTTGTAGTAAATAAGAAGAAAATAATTCCTCTCTCTCTCTCTCTCTAGCTCACATTCATAGGAACAAAAGAAGAAGAAGAAGAAAGAATTCTCTTCTTTTTCCATTCATCCTTATCTATCTATATATATATTATTCACTATACACTTAATTATATAATATATATATATGATGTATATCTTAGGTATATGTATATGTCTTATATATGTCATATTTACTTTACATATATTTCAATTATACAATCCACTATATCACTTAATATCCTTTCAATTTTCATTTAAATCTTTTATTTAATTTATCCAATTAAATTTTATTTTATTTTATTTAAAATTTCAAAAATTAAGGGTGTTACACCTTGAATTCAAGGGGCATCCCCCTAGATCTTGTTTGCTATCAACTAAAATTTTAGGTTTCAAGGTACCTAAAATCCTTATTTTTATTCCTAAGCCAAACTTAGGATTGCCCCTTACCATCATTCTAGGTAAGAGCCCTAAAATCCAGTTGTTAAGTCAATTCTAGGCCAAAAACCTAGGGCTCATCCTTAATATGTATTTAAGGTCAGCACCTTATAAATCCATCCTTTAAGATCCATTTTAGGTAATGAAATCCTTGAATCCAACTTTCAACATATTTTGGATAAGCACTCTAGAGCACATCTAAGGTCAAAACCTTAGAATGCGGCTTTCAAAACCATCTTAGGCAAGAGCCATAAAATTATCATTCTAAGTTAAAATCCTAAGAATCCAGCTGAAAATACATTCTATGAAAATGGTCTAGAACTCAAACCTCGTTTCAGCAACGAAGATGTGACATCATCGTAGAACAATTAACATAAGACCAAAAAACAACTACCAGTATAAGCCATTAAGGTAGGTTTATAGTGATATTTTAGGTCAAAACCTAGAATGGGCCTTCTCTTACTCTATTAGGGTAGGTTTATAGTGATATTTTAGGTCAAAACCTAGAATGGGCCTTCTCTTACTCTATTAGGGTAGGTTTACATTAACATCTTAGTGTAGACACTTAATTTTGGCCCTAAGCTAATATGATCCCAATTAAAAAGACTTCATAAAAAATCAGTCCATTCTTAATGGCTTAAACCTATTTTAAAACCTTTAATTAGATTGGTTCAATTTTATAAGGCCTAAAATAAGCCATTTTAATTTTGAAAGCCCTAAAATGGTTCGATTCGAAGTTAAGTGGGTTTAGTTATGGTTTAAATCGATATCAGACATGTCCATATCAAATTGGAAATGTCCAATTCGATATGGATATGGTCCATATTGAATTGGTTGGCTTCCAATTTGATATGGACAACTTTGTCCATATCAAATTGGAAGTGGCCATATCGAATTGCGAATTGGAAGTTGCCATATTAAATTGGCCTTCTAATTCGATATGGAATTGGGTCCATATCTAATTAAACCAATTTTAATTCGATATGGACCACTTCCATTTCGAATTGGGACTTCTATTTGTGATCCATATCGAATTAATTTGATTTTAATTATATATGAACATGGCTTCATGTCGAGTTTACTTTGTTTTAATCTGATATGGTTATGATTTTGTGACTAATTAATTTTAAATTCAGATTAAGCTCGGTTGGACTTGTTTTGACCTAATTTTTTTTTCCAATAAATAGGTGCTTAACAATTAAACTGAAGAACGACAATATTGATTAATGACAGAGACAGCAAAGCATATAAAAAACACAATTAATACACAACAATTGAGGAAGCAGCTATCATTGTCTCAAGATTGCTTCATCCAGCCAAAGCTAAAATTGGTACAGGCAGTAAGGTAGAAAGCTTGAATCAATACACTCTCAATTTTGGTGGAATCAACAAATGGAGGTTTGTCTTTTGTAACTTAATTCATTTAAATTTATAGTAGGTTCACTATTATTTAATCCATCATATTGCCTTTTTCCAATAGTTCATTCTTTTGCATTTTGATTTATATACAACATCCAATAGCATGTTTTCATTAATTTCAAAGTCACCATATCTTAATTCATTAAATATTGTTTCATCTAGTAGCTTTGGATTTAATTTTCAATCTCTAATTACCTAAAACCCTATTTGCTTATTTTCAAAAAAATCAAGATCTCAAATTATAGTATTAAAACCCGAATCTCATAAAAACCTTAGTTTTCAATATTCAAAACCCTAAAATCATGTTTTAACCCTAAAAACCCTAGCTTTATTTCCAAAACATTAATTATCATTTAATTTTACTTTTAAAAACTCTAAAACCCTAATTCAAGAATAAAACCCTAATTCTTACAAAAAAAAACCCTAATCTTATTTTCAAAATCCTAAAATCCCAATTTTTATCTATAAACCCTAAAATCCTAATTTAATCATATTAAAACATCCTAGTTTTGTTTTAAAAACCCTAAAACCCTAATTCTAATTCTAAAATCCTAATTTTATCCCAAAAAACCTAATTTAATCATAAAAATCCTAAAATCATCTTTAAGCCCTAATTTAATATGTAAACCCTAAATTTGTATATTTGATGCTTTATTGAAGATTCAAGTTTTGATTTGATTGTTTTATGTCTGTGATGAATGATTTATTGATATTTTATTTATTATGGATGATTTGTTCTATTTTTGCTTATAGTGAATATTTGAATGATTTAATTTTATTTGGTTAATTATTTAAACTTCAAGGATGTAAGAGGTATGTTTTCACTTCGTGGGTACCTCATTTATTAAGTTCAATGTAATTTTATTTATTTTGAGTTTTGGATTAATAAAAAGGACATGTTTCCACCAAATGGTAGGCATCCTATTTTATTTAGTTTTGGAAATTGAACTTGGTTGTAAGGGCATGTTTCCATCTTGTATGGGTGCTCATTTTATTTGCTTGTTTGAACCTTCTTTACTTTAATACAATGAATGATTATTTATTTCAAATTGTATGTAGTATGGATGATATCTCAATAAGCTAAGATTTTAATAATATTAAGACCTGAAAAGGAGGCCGGTTCCAATGAACCGGAAGTTATGGGGGTACTGGGTCATATTCATCTTCCCCATACATACCCAACTTTTTGAACTCAATAGGGGGATTAGGATTCCTTAGGAATCGAGTCAACTACCCCTTTCTATTTTCCCGACTCATCCAGGTGGCGACTCCATTTTCTCTGGGTTTAGGCTTATGTTCTCTAAGGCCCTGAGCCTAATAGTGCCGAAGTCACAAAAATCATTCTACATGGGAGTGGGGGCAAAGATCCCCGCTCACAGTAGCTACTCCATTGGGGAAAAGAGAAGTTGATTCCATTGGTCTTTATATTATTTATTCTTTCTTATTATGGTATTGTCCAATGCATCATTTAGATTACATTATGTGCGTGTGTTTTATTAGTTTTTGTTATAGATTTGTGTCTTATTTATTATGAAAATTATTGTTTTATTTAGGTATTTTGTTAGATTTAATCGGTTTATTTAGTGTTTTCATTAATTTTGGTATTTTTAGTTTATTTTAGTGTTTATGTCATTTTTGATCTAGTTTTTAGTATGGTGTTTATGTTTTGTTGGTTATTGTTTATTTACTTCTTGTTTAAAGTTTGTTTCAAGTTTTGTTTTAGGTTAAAAAGCCAAGGAATCAAGAAGAAGGAAAAAATGGACAGTAGCTGACACATGCAGAGGACACGGCCAAGCCACTGGCCATGTCCCATACCTAGCTAAGGAGAAGTCAAGACACAGAGGTGGACACACTCAAGGGACACGGCCAAGCTTGTGGCCATGTCCCTCCACAAAAGCTCCAATACAGCCAAGTTGCTTCAGCTTGGCCGTGTCTCACTTAAGTCCAAAGGAAAAAGAAAGATGAAATCAAGCAGTAGAAGACACAAGCAAGGGACATGGCCAAGCTTGTGGCCGTGTCCCTCCAAAGTTGTCCAACAAGGCCAAGCTCCCTGCAAACTGGCCGTGTCACTCAACTACTCCAAAGAAGAAAAGAAGAAACTCTCACAGAAGCAAACACAAGCAAGGGACACGGCCAAGCTTGTGGCCGTGTCCCTCCAATTCACCTCCAACACGGCCATGTCTCATCCAACTTGGCCGTGTCTCTCATGGACCAAAGACAAGCGGATTTTTTAAAGCGGAGGTTTCGTATAAATGTAAAAGTTAGGGTTTTCTTAAGGGGGTTGGGAGTTTGAGTTGAGATTAAGCAGTCAAAGAGAAGAACTGAGGGTTTCACATTTGTTTTCTTTCTTTGACTTTGATTACACTTTGATTAATCTAGCTTAGATTAGATTGTTCTAGCCATTGATACATCCTTCTTGCAAGATTTGAACAAGAGATTCTTCAGAAGCTTCAAGGAGTTTGTAATTTGGTTTTGTTCTTGAACTTTATCTCTTTCTTTTCATTGGAATTGTATTTATGGATATTATCATGTCTAAATTGATTTCTTTGAATATTAATGAGATGAGTATGTTTGTGTAATATCCCGGAATAGACCCTAAGAGTTTTGGAGTTATTGTTGTTGTATTTGGATTTAATGTATATGTGTATATGTGAAATATAAGGATAATATATGTAAGACATATACATATACATCACATATACATGGGATATATATAATGGTGAAGGATAAGTGAGTTGTATATATATTTGTATAACTAAATAATAATAATAATAATAAAGACAAAAAGAAAAGAGAAGAAGAAAATCAAAGAAAGAATATGTGGTGGAGATTTAAAGTATTATTATTGTTATTATTATTATTATTATTATTATTACTATTGTTATTGTTATTGTTATTATTATTATTATTATATATATATATATATATGGATAAGGACAAAGGAAAGAAGTAGAAACTTCTTCTTCCTTCTACTCCTTCTTCGTCTTCTTCGTTCTTCTTGGCCGAGAGAGAGAGAGAGAGAGAGAGAGAGAGAGAGAGAGAAAGAGAGAAAGATGTGATTTTCTTACCAAATTTCTTAAGGAATTCAAGAGATTTGATGATAGAGATGAAGATTTGATAAATGATTCAAGTAAGTATTTATTTCTTTAAATTGATTTTCATTATTTGAGTTGGGTTTGGTATGGTTGATGTGTGATGATGATGATATTGAAAGATTTAAGTATATATATGTATTGATTTGGTAATTGGATGATGATAATATGATTATTTGTGAAGATGATGATGAATTGTTGAATAAGGGTTGAGTTTAATGAAATTTGGGGATTTGATAAATTGGTATATGAATGATGTTTAAATGATGATTGGTATGTGTTTTGAGTGTTGTTGATGTTTTGGTAAGTTTGTTATGGTTTTTGGGTGTGTTTGATGAAGATTGTTTGAAGTGAGTAATGATAAAAAGATGGGTATTGTTGGATGTTGTTGTGTGTTGACCGGAATCTGGGTTTTTAGTCGGACACGCCCAGAGACACGGCCAGTTTGTTAGGCGTGTCGTTGGTTCTGTTTTCTGGAGTTGGTAGCACGAGCAGTGACACGCCCATGTTATTGAGCGTGTCATAAGTTCTGTGTGGCAGTAGAATTGACACGACCAGTAACACGCCCGTGTTATTGAGCGTGTCATAGCTACTGTGAGTTTGGAGAATTGACACGGCCATGAGCACGCTCTTGTTGATTGGACGTGTTGATGTTTTTGAGATACAGAATGTATTACACGCCCAGTGACACGCCCGTGGTTATGAGCGTGTCAATGTTTCTGTGTTGTGGAGTTAGGGCACGATCAGGAACACGCCCGTGTTGATGAGCGTGTCATGTGTTGAGTTTGCCCTAATTGATTCTTATTTGTATTATCTCATGTGTATTTCTAAGTGAGTGTGTATGATTACTTTTGGATTAGGTTTTAAGAGATGGAATTGCCCCTAATCCAAGTATTGAAAGATCTATGGAAGAGAAGTTATATGGGAGTGAGTTCTTTAGAGGTAAGTACAAAACCCTTTTGGATTGCACATAAGTATATTGTTAAAATAAATATTAATATTGTATATGCAATGAAAAGATAAGAGATATGATAATACATTAATACATATAAGATGTGAAGGCATTCAATATATATATGTTATGAAATGTGAAAGATGTGAGGATATGATTTGTATGATGTGTATTCCAATTTATATGGTAATGTAATTGATTGTGCATACTTGAGTAATGAATGATTATGTATATAAATATCAAAGATGAACTATGAAAAGTGATAATGTGATATTGTGATGAACTATGAAATGTGATAATGTGATATTGTGGTGAACTATGAAATGTGATAATGTGATATTGTGATGAACTATGAAATGTGATAATGTGATATTGTGGTGAACTATGAAATGTGATAATGTGATGAACTATGAAATGTGATAATGTGATATTGTGGTGAACTATGAAATGTGATAATGTGATATTGTGGTGAACTATGAAATGTGATAATGTGATATGGTGATGAACTATGAAATGTGATAATGTGATATTGTGGTGAACTATGAAATGTGATATTGTGATGGAATATGAAATGTAAATTGAGAGGTGATGATGTATAAAGCCATTGTGGTTGGCTATGATATTGAGAATGAGATAAATGAGGCATGTTTTGCCTAAATGATGCCATTGTGGTTAGCTATGATGATGTAAATGATGATGAGAATGAGAATGAAATTGATAATGAAATAATAAATGAATTGTGTGGCTAATGTGTTATTCATTTTCAGAGTTTTGTTGTTGGTGGCATGCCTAATAAGTGTAACAATCTCTTGAAGTTAGGTTGGATTGAATCCTTGAAGCCTAATTGAGATGTTACCACCCTTAAAGCTAGGTTGGGTTAGTTCTTGAAGCCAAGTTGGGTAGAAGCTTAGCATGCTTTGCTCCCCTTGAAGCTTGGTTGAACTTAATCCTTGAAGCCTAGTTGTGTATATGATATTGATAAATGTGATAACAAAACCAACGCATTAACTCTGAACTTTGAATGACATATTAGTGTCTTTTGGGCCCGAGTCTGTCTTTGTTGTTAATGTGATGTATATACAAGTTGAAATAAATGAGTAATGGGATCTATGTTGCCTTTGTTGGAAATGTGAGTTGTGAATGATGAATTGTGGTTAGTGATATGATTATATAACATACATGAATTATTGAAAGGAGATATGGTTTGTGAAGTTATATGCAATATGCGATTATAAAATATAAAATGATATATATGATATGTATGAGGTGAAATTGGTAAGTATCATAATATGAAGGTTCTATCAATTTATTGAATTATGTTTGATGGTTATGTTATATGTGTATATGTATATCCTCTATAAGGTTAATAGGATTATATGAAGAATGCATTGAAAAAGGGGAAAACAGAGTAAGAAAATGTTAAAACATGAGACTAAACATATGAGGTATGTTTCCTTTATATTGTATATTTTAATGGTTACTTGTACTACTAAGCTTCCGAGCTTAGCGCGGTTATCTTAATCGCGCAGGTATATAGGTGATGAAGCTGGAGTTAAGCTACTATGTCACAACGAGGACAAGTATAGTTCGAGACCAACTAGATGGTGGTACATGCATGTAATTATACTGTATTTTCATAAGAATGTATTCATTTGTATAAATGAATCTTTGGAAGAAACAATGTAACTTATATTTATGTATTACCATGATAAGAATAACCATTTTGTAAATACTTTCATATGATTTAAATGTATTATGGTTTTAAAAATTAAAGTAAAGAGTTATAATGGTGATGAAAAGTGACATTCTTAAACTCTATATACATATTGTATGTGTATCTGGTATATGTACAGTATTTATATGGGGTATCAGGGTGTTACAATTATTTTGGTATCAGAGCTTAGGTTTCGAGATTCTCGGCCTAAGTAAATTTACAAAGAAAAGTTTTAAAAAAAATGATGATAAATGAAAATAAAAAGAATGAAAATTTTGATACATGCACATGCATTAACACCTAGGTTGGTCTCGGATGTGGCATAATATGATTTGTAAAATATTTGTGTTACATGAGATGTTTAATATAGTTGATGATATATGTGTATACTATGTTGATGTGAGAAGAAACCATGATTGTTGGCAATGATGTTGGAAATGAATTATAATTGAGGCATAGTGCCTGATTATTTATGAGAAACGAATTACGAAATGTAATGTGAAATATGCATATTGATGAGACATATGAAAAATGTTATGTCATGTGCAACATGGAATGTAATATTGATGTTTATGAGTAATATTATGTATGACATAATATGAATTGAAAAATAAAGAAATGGAAAGGAAAATAAAGTTGGAAATGAGTTGAAAATCAAATTAAGATAAGAGTATGTACTCTTTCTTCTATACTTTAAACCTCTTTATAAGAAAGTTTATGTTGAGTTTGCTAGACAGAGGAAATAATGTCGATTTGTGAATATTGAAAGTTATGTTATTTAAATGAAGAGAGTATGGTGGTATATTGAATGAGTTGATGGGTATAGACAAAGTTTGACCATTTATGATTTGAATATGTAAAGTTAAAGTTTTTAAAAGAAAAAGAGATGATGTTGGTTAAATAAGGAAATATAATGGTGTTGTTGCATTGCTGTTTTAAATGCAAATATTGTGATTTTAATGTTAGAAATGTGATACGCTTGAGTGTTGTTAAAGCTCATATTAATGGTGGAAAGATGTGATAATTAGATTTTTGGAAATGAGCTTTAATATTTGTGAAAAGAATATACTTTGAGGTTGTTTTGTAATGTGTATATATAAGATGTTTTTTTTAAGTTGATATTAAGAACATAAGATGAGTGAATGGAAGTTTAAGTAAAGTAGTAAGTTGTGAAATTATAGTGTTAATGGAATTTGGGTAAAGACTATTTGAGTATTGATAATCTTAATGTAAGTTAAACTCATGAGCTTGTGGAATGAATATTACTGTATATGAGAGTACTATTAAATTGAATAATGTGATTGATAGTATGAGAATGATTATGCTTGCATTGACAAACCTGAGCAAAGCTAGGTCATGGGATAATATTGACAGTAAGAAATGGGATGGATCAATGTGGATTTAAGAAATTGAGATTTGTCATAATTAGACTTGGAGAGTATAAAGAGATTATTGAGCCCAATGTATATATGAGTGGATGTAATGTACATGTGTATAGATATGTGAGTAATATATATATATATATATCTATGTGTTGAAGAATAAACAAATGGATGTATAGATGGTATACTAATGCATTTAAAAATATATGTGAGAGAGATGTCACCTTAGTAGCGTGACTAAGATTTTGTGAAGTAATATCATGGTGATAATGTATATGTGTTGGGTTGATAAACAACTTAAGTCATGTCAAAAAGGGATAAAAATGATGTTGTTCACGGAATAGTAAAATGTTAAATTGTGTTGAAAAAATGTAAAAGAGGAATTAAATATCATTGTATGATTATGTGTATACATGTATAGAAAATGTGGAATGAGTTTTTGATATGAATGTAATTGTAAAATGTAAGAAATGTGGAAAGTAAATCACATTGTGAATGTGATCTATGGATGTGTTATATAATTGCATATTTGATGTATATTGGAAATGACATTGCATGTAGTAGTGGACCTAAGAGAGATTAGGCCTTGATTGACGTAAAGAGTATGTGATGAAATGAAAATAAGAATAAACTTAAGAAATGTTGGATAGTGAAATGGTTATGGAAATAAGGATTAATTTGGGAAATGGTGGACAGTAATATTGTTATGATAATAACTGAATTTGGCTATCATAAATGTTATGAGCCAAAGTATTTGTGTGAGGAAATGTTTTGTGTATATAAATTTAATAAGAAATTATAAGGGAAAAAGAAAGTATAAAGAATGAAATTTATGTAAGATCTGTATAAGATTGAATGATGTGTGAAGGAGAGGTTAAGGATAATATTGTTGTATATGAGACATGCAAATGGTGATCAAATAATTAAGAGTAAATTGTGTTGAGATAGAGTTGACATATGTTAATTTTGGATGTAGTAAAGTTTGGAGAATGGAGATGTAATATTTGTGATGCAACTTAGTAGTATAATTAGAAAGTTGGAAATAAAATAATAGAGGAACAGTATTGATTTATAAGTTTCAGATGTGATCATTAATCTCCTATGGTCATATAGTGTATTTATGGTATTTGGCCGATTAACTTTGTTATCCACAGAATTGAGACTAAGAAAGTATAACTGTAATACTACTTTGGTAAGATTGATAATTATGTTTCTAGAAACATGATTAACGGTTATGATTGATGAAGTGTATTTTATGGTTTTTGTGTTAGCAATTTGGTTATAATTCTGGAAAAGAAAAGACAGAAAGAGAATTGTGGAAATACTTTAAGTTATGAGTAATGTGAGAAAAAGGTAATTATTGTTAATATAGTAATGATATGATAAGTGAGAAGATGATAATGAAAGAAGATTGCAGAATGTGTTTGAGAGCTATATTGATTATGTTTATGGTATACGGTGAATAAGTGGATGGGTTTAATATTTGAGTGAGTAAACTATGAATGATAAGCATGGTATGAGATAATTATGAAATTTGGTGGAATTGTATTGAGATAATGAAAGATAAACTATGTGTATATTGAAAGATAAATTAAAGTGGATGGTTATTCATGATAAATTTAGATAAGTGAACTATTGATTTGAATCAAACAAGATTATGATGTTAAGATATTGTGGAGAATAAATCAATTGATCTGGATTTTTGCTATAATTGTGAATTATTATTGAGATTTAATATGTATGGTTGTGCTAAAGGCATAAGAGATAAATAATGATGTATACAATGTAAAATTTTGATAGATGAACGGACATGAATTAATTGAATTATATCAATTTTAATGATGAGAAAAGGGAAGAAGTTGATTTCCTGTAAAGTAAGTTCAAAAGCATTGTATTAATATTGATGTTAAGTGAGAAAATACTAGAGAAGGAATGAAGTGTATGAGAAATAAGAATATTATTATCAATGAAGGTTTGATAAATGTTTGTTTGTAAGGATGATTGTAATGATGGGATAATTAATATTAAGATATAAGTTTATGATCTTGAAAGTTAAAGTTAAGAGAATAGTTATAAAGAGATGAAGTGATAAAATATTTTGAATGTAATAATGGAATGTAACATAAGTATGTTAAAGGATGATTGAATTTTTGCATATAGATAAGGTATTTGAGAGTATAATGAGTTATTTTGAATATTGGATGAGAATGTAATAAGGTATAAAGATTTTTATCGTGACAAGTTGTGGAATTGAATAATATAATTGACTCTAAGGGGGAGAGTGCAAATTATGTGATTTGATGAAAATTTTAAATGGTGTATTGGTAAGAATGGAATGTTATTGTACTGAGTAATTTCGAGGACGAAATTTTTTTTTTAGGGGGAGAGAATTGTAATATCCCGGAATAGACCCTAAGAGTTTTGGAGTTATTGTTGTTGTATTTGGATTTAATGTATATGTGTATATGTGAAATATAAGGATAATATATGTAAGACATATACATATACATCACATATACATGGGATATATATAATGGTGAAGGATAAGTGAGTTGTATATATATTTGTATAACTAAATAATAATAATAATAATAAAGACAAAAAGAAAAGAGAAGAAGAAAATCAAAGAAAGAATATGTGGTGGAGATTTAAAGTATTATTATTGTTATTATTATTATTATTATTATTATTACTATTGTTATTGTTATTGTTATTATTATTATTATTATTATTATATATATATGGATAAGGACAAAGGAAAGAAGTAGAAACTTCTTCTTCCTTCTACTCCTTCTTCGTCTTCTTCGTTCTTCTTGGCCGAGAGAGAGAGAGAGAGAGAGAGAGAGAGAGAAAGAGAGAAAGATGTGATTTTCTTACCAAATTTCTTAAGGAATTCAAGAGATTTGATGATAGAGATGAAGATTTGATAAATGATTCAAGTAAGTATTTATTTCTTTAAATTGATTTTCATTGTTTGAGTTGGGTTTGGTATGGTTGATGTGTGATGATGATGATATTGAAAGATTTAAGTATATATATGTATTGATTTGGTAATTGGATGATGATAATATGATTATTTGTGAAGATGATGATGAATTGTTGAATAAGGGTTGAGTTTAATGAAATTTGGGGATTTGATAAATTGGTATATGAATGATGTTTATAATGATGATTGGTATGTGTTTTGAGTGTTGTTGATGTTTTGGTAAGTTTGTTATGGTTTTTGGGTGTGTTTGATGAAGATTGTTTGAAGTGAGTAATGATAAAAAGATGGGTATTGTTGGATGTTGTTGTGTGTTGACCGGAATCTGGGTTTTTAGTCGGACACGCCCAGAGACACGGCCAGTTTGTTAGGCGTGTCGTTGGTTCTGTTTTCTGGAGTTGGTAGCACGAGCAGTGACACGCCCATGTTATTGAGCGTGTCATAAGTTCTGTGTGGCAGTAGAATTGACATGACCAGTAACACGCCCGTGTTATTGAGCGTGTCATAGCTACTGTGAGTTTGGAGAATTGACACGGCCATGAGCACGCTCTTGTTGATTGGACGTGTTGATGTTTTTGAGATACAGAATGTATTACACGCCCAGTGACACGCCCGTGGTTATGAGCGTGTCAATGTTTCTGTGTTGTGGAGTTAGGGCACGATCAGGAACACGCCCGTGTTGATGAGCGTGTCATGTGTTGAGTTTGCCCTAATTGATTCTTATTTGTATTATCTCATGTGTATTTCTAAGTGAGTGTGTATGATTACTTTTGGATTAGGTTTTAAGAGATGGAATTGCCCCTAATCCAAGTATTGAAAGATCTATGGAAGAGAAGTTATATGGGAGTGAGTTCTTTAGAGGTAAGTACAAAACCCTTTTGGATTGCACATAAGTATATTGTTAAAATAAATATTAATATTGTATATGCAATGAAAAGATAAGAGATATGATAATACATTAATACATATAAGATGTGAAGGCATTCAATATATATATGTTATGAAATGTGAAAGATGTGAGGATATGATTTGTATGATGTGTATTCCAATTTATATGGTAATGTAATTGATTGTGCATACTTGAGTAATGAATGATTATGTATATAAATATCAAAGATGAACTATGAAATGTGATAATGTGATATTGTGATGAACTATGAAATGTGATAATGTGATATTGTGGTGAACTATGAAATGTGATAATGTGATATTGTGATGAACTATGAAATGTGATAATGTGATATTGTGGTGAACTATGAAATGTGATAATGTGATGAACTATGAAATGTGATAATGTGATATTGTGGTGAACTATGAAATGTGATAATGTGATATTGTGATGAACTATGAAATGTGATAATGTGATATTGTGGTGAACTATGAAATGTGATAATGTGATATTGTGGTGAACTATGAAATGTGATAATGTGATATGGTGATGAACTATGAAATGTGATAATGTGATATTGTGGTGAACTATGAAATGTGATATTGTGATGGAATATGAAATGTAAATTGAGAGGTGATGATGTATAAAGCCATTGTGGTTGGCTATGATATTGAGAATGAGATAAATGAGGCATGTTTTGCCTAAATGATGCCATTGTGGTTGGCTATGATGATGTAAATGATGATGAGAATGAGAATGAAATTGATAATGAAATAATAAATGAATTGTGTGGCTAATGTGTTATTCATTTTCAGAGTTTTGTTGTTGGTGGCATGCCTAATAAGTGTAACAATCTCTTGAAGTTAGGTTGGATTGAATCCTTGAAGCCTAATTGAGATGTTACCACCCTTGAAGCTAGGTTGGGTTAGTTCTTGAAGCCAAGTTGGGTAGAAGCTTAGCATGCTTTGCTCCCCTTGAAGCTTGGTTGAACTTAATCCTTGAAGCCTAGTTGGGTATATGATATTGATAAATGTGATAACAAAACCAACGCATTAACTCTGAACTTTGAATGACATATTAGTGTCTTTTGGGCCCGAGTCTGTCTTTGTTGTTAATGTGATGTATATACAAGTTGAAATAAATGAGTAATGGGATCTATGTTGCCTTTGTTGGAAATGTGAGTTGTGAATGATGAATTGTGGTTAGTGATATGATTATATAACATACATGAATTATTGAAAGGAGATATGGTTTGTGAAGTTATATGCAATATGCGATTATAAAGTATAAAATGATATATATGATATGTATGAGGTGAAATTGGTAAGTATCATAATATGAAGGTTCTATCAATTTATTGAATTATGTTTGATGGTTATGTTATATGTGTATATGTATATCCTCTATAAGGTTAATAGGATTATATGAAGAATGCATTGAAAAAGGGGAAAACAGAGTAAGAAAATGTTAAAACATGAGACTAAACATATGAGGTATGTTTCCTTTATATTGTATATTTTAATGGTTACTTGTACTACTAAGCTTCCGAGCTTAGCGCGGTTATCTTAATCGCGCAGGTATATAGGTGATGAAGCTGGAGTTAAGCTACTATGTCACAACGAGGACAAGTATAGTTCGAGACCAACTAGATGGTGGTACATGCATGTAATTATACTGTATTTTCATAAGAATGTATTCATTTGTATAAATGAATCTTTGGAAGAAACAATGTAACTTATATTTATGTATTACCATGATAAGAATAACCATTTTGTAAATACTTTCATATGATTTAAATGTATTATGGTTTTAAAAATTAAAGTAAAGAGTTATAATGGTGATGAAAAGTGACATTCTTATACTCTATATACATATTGTATGTGTATCTGGTATATGTACAGTATTTATATGGGGTATCAGGGTGTTACAGTTTGATAGCATTATGAACTAATTTGATCTAGTCTAGGGTTTGTATGAATCTGCTATGATTGTATGAATTGGTTATTACCCTTAACTTAATTATTTCTTTAGCCTTGATTGAATGGAATATTGTTAATATATAATTGATTGGCCACCAATTATGTGTTTTAGGTATTAGATGATGGATTGAGAGATGAAGTCTAATGTTGGAACAAATCTATTAAGGACTTAGGTGAATTAGAGATATAACCTAGGAAAAGATTATTTCAATTGGAACAAGATTATTTGAGAGAGGTTTGAATGCGAGAGCTTATTTCCTTTATTCAATTAATTAAGTTGCTTGAGATTTAATCTTTGAAATTAAATTGGTTAAGAGGAATAACCGTTCATACATATAAGTAGCAGAGAAGTGCAAACCCTAGACCTTTCTATTAAGTGAATCAAATCATCAGCTCAATTTACTTTTATTGTTCTAAAATTCCAATCGATTTGTCTTCATTAGTTAGCAATTTAAATTTATTCATTACTTGTTATTTATAATCTGATAATCAATTAGCTACTTTAGCTTCCTTGTGAGACGACCTTGGGGTGATCACCTTTGCTACAGCTACCTCGTATACTTGCGAGTGACGCTTTTTCGTAGAGTTAATTCGAGCGCAACAAGTTTTTGGTGCCGCTGCCGGGGAGGCTAATTAGCGTAATTGTTTATTAGGCAGAAATACTTTAGATTATTTTTCATTGTTTTCATTTTATTTTATTTGTCTTTTGCTTTTAATAATCCTTTTGTTCTAGAAATTTTGTTTATGCAAGGCAGGAGATCACTTGGAGGAGAGCTATACCCAGTCATTCCAGAAATTCAGAGAGTGAAAAGGAGTAGGGAAGAGTTTGAACTGTACACCGGATTTGATACTACAGAGGAGGACACTTTTGATTTTGAGTCAGAATCTGCACAATCTGTTAAAATGGCAGAAGAAAGATAAAGGACTATGAGAGATTTTGCTAGACCTGTCATTGGAACTTCCACATCTTGTATAAGATTGACAGATGCAACAAGAAACTATGAATTGAAGAACATCCATTACAACATGCTGCCATCATTCTATGGAGTTCCAAATGAAGATCCTTTGAACTTTATCCGGGATTTTTATTCTCCCCTCAACACTTTTCCATTGGGAGGATTAACAGAGGATCAGTTGAGGATGAGATGTTTCCCGTATACATTGAAGGACAGGGCAAAGAGCTGGCTTATGATGTTGCCCGAAAATTCTTTGACAACTTGGGACAAGTTTATAACAAGTTTATGGGAAAGTTTTACTCTCATCAAAAGACAGCTGAATTGAGAGGGAAGATAGCTACATTCTCTCAATTTGACGGAGAGCCATTTCATGAGGCTTGGGGACAGATTTAAGATGCTATTGATCCAGTGTCCACATCATCACTACCCACTTTAACTTCTTAATCAGTTTTTCTACGATGGTCCAACCCAGCAATTTCAGAACACTGTTGATAACGCAGCTGGGGGAGCTATGGGAGAAAAGACAGCTGATGAAACTTATGAGATCTTTGAGATGTTGGGAGCTAATTCTCAACAGAAAAGTGTAAGGGGAAGAAGTAAAGGGGTGAATCAACTGGAAGCCAATAATGAGATGGTAAATCAGATAGCTGAGTTGACAAGGCAAGTGCAGATGCTGAATATGAAAAACAACACTTCTTCATCTACTCAAGAAGTGTGTGGAATCTGTGGAACTTTTGGGCATGGAGCAAATATATGCCTCTCTATATATGAGTCTTATGGGAATGAAGCTGAGCAAGTCAATGTTATTGGAGGATTCCAACCAAGAGCCAGGAATGATCCCTACTCGAATACATACAATCCTGGTTGGCGGAATCATCCTAATTTTTCCTGGGCAACAAATAATTCTCAACAGCCTTTCCATTTGCTCCAGAGACAGAACCAACAGCAGGGCCAATCCTTAAATCAAGGGCAGTCTAAGAGAGAGAGTTTGGAGGAAAGTTTACAGGCTTTTATCCAAGTAAGTGCTAAAAATCAGGAGATGAACAACAAGAGGCTGGATTCCTTAGAAGCATCTTTTAAGAAAGTGGAGACCCAAGTGGGACAACTTGCACAACAGATGCAGATTCAACAAAAGGGGAAGTTCCCAAGTCAACCTGAGTGGGCACAATCAGTGACTGTTCTTAGAAGTGGCAAGGTAATTAACAATAATGTTGAAAATAATTCTGTGAATGCAGGTGAGCAAGAGAATAAAAAGGAAGAAGAGCCAGAGAACAAAGGTGCTGGAGAAAGATCAATGGAGAAGTCCCCTACAGCAGATTTGCACAAGGCAAGCAATCCATACCGGCCACCTATACCATTCCCCAGCAGGTTGAAGGATGATAAAAAAGATAAGCAATTTTCAGATATCTTCAACATGCTTTCTAAGGTAAGTATTAACTTACCCTTACTTGATGCAATAAAGAACATGCCGGCTTATGCTAAATTCTTCAAAGAACTGAATACCAAGAAAAAGAGGTATGAGCCGAATGAAAAGGTGATAGTTTCAGAGGTAGCTAGTGCTGTTTTGCAGCATAAACTACTTCCAAAGCTAAAGGATCCTGGTAGTTTCATCATTCAAATTACTATGGGAAATGGAAAAGGTACTGATGGCATGTGTGATTTAGGAGCCAGTGTGAATTTAATGCCTTATTCTGTGTACTTTGAATTAGAATTAGGGGAACTTAAACCAACAAAAATGGTGTTGCAATTAGCTGATAGATCTCTTAGATTCCCAAAAGGGGTTATAGAAGATGTGTTAGTTAATGTTGGTGGTTTGATAGAACCTGTGGATTTCATAGTTCTTGATATGGAAGAAAGTAACTCTTCACCATCAGCACACACTATTCTGCTGGGTAGGCCTTTTATGGTAACTACCAACACCTTGATAGATGTTAAAAATGGTAAATTGTCAATGACTGTCTTAGGACAAACAGTTGATTAATTATTTTTGTAGATCTTCTTGATAACTGTGTTTGATGAAGTTAACCAGCCACGGGCCCGCTGCCACAGTTTTTGCCAGCGCAAAATTTTTCGACGCAAATTTTTGAAACCTAATCCAATTAGGTTTTAATTTTTTTTTATTAATATTACTTACCTTAATTAATTAGGAATAAATAACCTTAAACCATTATAAATAAGGATCAAAGGCATAGAAAAAGGTGGTGGCCAAGGTGGAGGAAAAAATTTACACAGAGAGCTTATGATTGGAAACCAAATCAAGTAAGGAAAAGCAACAATTCAATTCAATTGATTTTTAAGGGAGGAGCACCATGAATTAAGCAATTCAAAGGCAACAAAGGCTTGTCTTTGGAGCTAGTTCATCCAAGAAGATTTATTTTTTGGAGAATCAACAAAAAAAGGTATGTTAAATTCTTTTTGAATTATGTAACACAGTAGCAAATCTATAAAATTTAAGGTTTTTTAAATCAAAAACTTTAGAACTTTAATTTAATTCTTCCAAGATTAAAACACTAAAACGTGACTTTCTTTTCTAAAAAGACTTAAAATTGTTATTTTTTCTTCTTAAAAATCTTAAAACTCTCATTGAACATATTTTTCAACAAAACCAAAATCAAATTCTGTTTCTTTCAAAATTTTAAATTAGGTTCTATTTCATTCAAAAAGCCTTCAAAAACACCTTTTCTACTTATAAAAACTTCAATCCATGTGTTTAAATTCATAAAACTTCATAAATCATCAAATTGCTTTTTAAAACTCTAATTCAAATTCATTACCCGAGAACCCTAATTTCAAAGCCTAAAACCAAAATTCAACTTTTAAACCTAAAACAATGAACCTTAATCCTTTTAAAATCTTAAACCCTAATTTTTATGAACCCTAATCCCTTTAAAACATAAAAAAATATAAAAACATGAAAACCCAAAAATTGCACAGTAGCTTAAAATTCAATAATCAAAAATCACAAATTTAAGTATTTTAAGGTATTCAAAACCCTAGTTTCGTGATTTCACCATTCAAACCTTAATTTGGTTAATCAAAGAGTCTTACCAACCTTTTAAAACATAAAACCCTAATCTATTTCAATTCCATAAAAAGTCACAGTAGCTATAATTGAACTTTTATTTGCTTTATTCAATTCCATATTTATTTATACCTTGATTTATCTCTTATGCTTTAATCTATTTAATTTCAATACTAGATTTATTTAATTTATCATGGATGGATGTTTATTTTATTGATATTTAAATACTTTTGATGAATGATTTATTTATGATGAATGATTATTTACTTTTATTAATCAATTTAGATTTCCAAAAGTTGTAAGAGGTATGTTTCCACTTGGTGGGTACCTCACTAGTTAAACATCATGTAATTTAACTTGCTTTTCTATTTTAGAACTTATGTAAAGGGCATGTTTCTACCTTTTGTTGGGTGTCCTATCTAGGCATGTGATGTAAGGACATGTTTCCATCCTTGGATGGGTATCCATTTATTTGTTTTGTTTTATTTGGATATTGCTTTGATTTTAATATAATGATGCTTTCTTTTTTATTGTGTGTAGTATGGATAATGTTATTATACTTAAGAATTTTATAATATTAAGACCTGTAAAGGAGGCCGGTTCCAATGAACCGGGCGTTGTGGGGGTGCTGGGCCATTTCTCACCTTCCCCACGCGTACCCAACTTTCCGAACTCATTAGGGGGTTGGGGATTCCTTAGGAATCGAGTCATCCACCCCTTTCTTTTTTCCCGGCCCGTCCGGGTGGCTACTCCATTTTCTTCGGACTTAGGTTCGTGTTCTCTAAGGCCCCGAGCCTAAACAGTGCCGAAGTCATAAGAACCATTCCACCGGGAGTGGGGGCAAAAATCCCCGCTCACAACATGTAATAGAAATAAAGAAATATTTATTAAAATAAAGAAAGTCCAAACCAACAAAATGAAAACATGCCCTTATAATAATGTGCAATGTCCAAAGTACAAGTAAATAAAAATAGGACACCTAGCAATTAGTGAAAACATGTCCCTTACAATTATCCCAAAGTATTTAAATAAATTAAACTAAAAAAATAAATTAATTAAATAAATAAATAAGGCACTGTAACATCCCAAATCCCAGATTAGTAAGAAACATACATAGAGGATATGATTTAGGCTTAGAACAAAGGAGTTCAGAACGTGACCTATAACTTGATCTCGAATTTCATCCAAGTTAATGAGTAATTAGAGAGTCTTAAAGAAGACTTAATTGTTTATTTGTGTCTTAGCTAGATTTATAACTTGAAATTATTCAATTTGGAGTTGTACAGAATAAGATATGATGGATTTAGTAGACAATGTGCAAGCTCCCTCAAGACAGCATAGTAGGTGTGAATTTGAAGGACCGTCAAAAATCAGATATAGCTCAGATCGACCTGAAATTTTGACACAATGTAGCCCCGGATGTCTAGTTTTAGTGGGAATAAGAATTATTTAATTTGGAGTTGTGAGTAAAAAGATATTAATAAAGAAAAACAGCAAGGTCAGGAAGGGATATCAAAAGGACCTAAGTGAAAATTAAACAAAAGTTAGGGGTAACTATGTAAACTTAAAAATTAAGAGTCGAAAGTTCTTAATAGTGCCCATATCCGACCCCGGAAGAATATTCTAGAGATTAATCGGGTCGCAACGACGTATAACGGTTTTTCCAGAAAATGTCCCGTTAAAGAAAAACGAAGACATTTTGACTAGGGGCATTTTGGTCATTATCAATTAAAGTTATACATGAATTTAAAGTAGGAAATAAAAAAATGAGTACATAGAGGATGACGAGGGGTGAAATATGAAACGATCGTCAGTAGAAACGAAGCCGGAGAAAACCCGAGCAAAAATAGGACCTAAAGGGAATTTTGTAAAAAGTTGAGGGCATATCGGTAATTTTTTAAAATGACTTGGAACCCTAAAATAGACCTTATAAATAGAAAGTAGAGGTCGAGAGGATCAAAACTATATGTAGTATGACTCGTGGAACTGTACGGTTTAAAAGATATGATCGATTAATCGCCGGAACGTAAAGTGGGCTCGGTATCGTGTCGGAACCGAATGGGTAACCCGGGACAACTTTATGATATCCTATGGGAAGAGGGACAAGTGGAAAGAAGTAAAGGAAAAAGAAAACTATAAAAATCTAATGTTGGCCAATCAAAAGCAACCATTTAGCATGTGTAATAAATGAAGAAAGAGAAAGGTGAACAGTGGTCTTAAAGGGTTTAACCAACACATAAGGTGATCATCATTTCTTTTGTATATAAATATAAGTGATATGAAGAACCAATTTCTCTCTTTTCCACTTGCAAATTTCGGCCAACAAAGGGAAACACCAAAGGACTTCCAAGTTTCTCCAAATTTGATTTTTAAGGTAAGTTTTTAAGGTTTTCTAGTAAGTAGAATTTTAGGTAGTTATATATTTATTGGAAGATTGGAGATTAGAATCTTTATGTGGAATTGGAAAAAAAAATATTAAGTAAGTGATGAGATTAATTGATTAAATGGAAGAATAAAGATGTATAAAGATTAATAAGGTTGGATTAGGGTTTCGGTTGGAAAAGAAATGGAGGATAACTTATTATTTTGAATTTATAAGGTTTATGTTGTATCTTGAATTGATTGAAGGAGAAATAAAGAATTAAGGAAGGAGAAGAAGGAAAAGCTAAGGGTAAGTACAAGAATAAGGTTTGGTACTTTACCTTTGAATAATTAATTTTGATTTGGTGCTTTACCATAAAAGAAATTCTATTTGCTTACAAACTTTGGTTTATGGAAGTTTTGAAATTGATGTTTAAATATATTGATTTGAGTTAAACATGAAAAAATTGTTAAAAGGAAGTGTTTGAATCTTCACTTTAGTATTAAAGAAGCCTTAATATTGATTTGCAAAAGAAAAATAAACTATCCTATGCATTTCAAATGTTTGGGCCGAAATGGTCCCAACGTGACAGCTTCTGGACTATTTTTGGGGAAATTGTTTGGGGGCAGCAAACGAATGAATTTTTCAACGAAATTTTACATGCAATTAGTCAACATATGAAATAAGTTTTCTGTAAAATTTAAGCCAAAAATAAGATCATTTACTTGGTCAAATGCATGACTGAAGTGGACTGAAATTTTGACGAAAACCCAGATTTTACTATTCATTTGGTCATGCCATTTTGCGTTGCCGATTTTTCTCGCCGCAACACTATTCATTTGGTCAATTTGTGATCTTTTGAGGAATACTTTGAAATGTTTGATGTGTTTATTTTGGATGTTAAATATGTGAAAAAGAGTAACGGTTTGACCAAAGAAAGTGGCGCGCGACATAAATGGCAAAGCGCAATGAGAATTTAAATTGATTTCTTGAATCATTCTAAAATGAAGTTGAGACTTAAATTGAATCATTTTAATCTTTTTGCTCTACTGGATAGTGGGAGTGGTAGATAAGGGTATGGTGCACTATACTAACGCATGCAGTACTGCTCATTATTGTGATATGATATTTTATTCAGTGGTGAGGCCACTGAAGCCAATGGGGAGGCCCATTGGTTAACCAGGATGGGGAGGCCCATTCTTGTGATTTGATATCAGTGGGAAGGCCCACCTATGTTACAGTGGGGAGGCCCACTGCCTTATCACTATGGTTCCCTATATACCAGTAGAGCCTGAATCAAAGACATATTATTTTTCGTTAAACTACGTATTGCAAAATGAGTTGATTTATGGTTTTTTTTTTACATTTGTTGGAAGCATATTTACACTGAATGTACAGAAACTTCCATTGGTTTAAGGTTGGTTGAATTATGATTTAATTATTTCCTTTTATTGCGAATACTTTCATATACTACTTTTATTTTTATTGTTAAAGTACCCACTGAGCGACAACGCTCAGCGAGTTAAGTTTTCCTTGACTCGTAGGTTCGGAGCAGTAGATAAATCTTGTGGAAGCAACGACCAGACCACAGCAAATCTCAGGGGTAGATCTTTTAGATCCATTATGAGTTAGCTAGTTGTGGCATGTATATAAATAAATATAAAAGAGAATTTCTATGTTACAATGGTATGTTAGTAGTGTGTAATAATCATAAACATTTACTTTATGTTGTATTAGAAGTGTGAACTCTTCTTGCAGATTTGTAGTTGAGGGTATAAGGTGAATTCATTGGGAGTGCATTAAATTTGATGGTATTCACATTGATCTGTGTAAAGTGTTTTCAAAAATCAGAAAAACAAGTTTTGTCGACACTTGGGATCCAAATTTCTAGGCGAAACTATGGCAAAATTACTGTAAAAATCAGAACTAAAATTTGACTAAGTAAATTTGTAGCAACAATTAGGATAGTGTGGCACCTCTACTCAGCTTACACATGTAGGTTGGGAAGGGGTCTTACAATTAGTGGTATCAGAGCAAAGGTTTAGCCGGTTCTGGGTAGTTAGTTGATGATGGGATCTTTATATACATGCCACCTAGGATAAGACAATGCTGTTAGTCTGGGTCGTTACGTATGATGGGAATGTATACGTTTTGCTCTGTTCTTTAGATGTCGTAAGAAGCGCTAGACGTGATTGCAGGTCAGTTGTCTATGTTTGGAGTTCTGCTTTACGTTTTAATAGATTCAGGTTCTTCACACTCATATATATGCACAAAAAAAAATTGAGAAATATATGCAATAAAGGTTAAGGCAATTATGAGAGGTAAGTAGTAAAAGCACCGAAAGAATAATAACGAATAGAATACCGACCATAATACAAGAGTCAAAAATTGAAAGAGTGAAGAATAATAGTACGGCAAGGAAAAAAAAAAGCAAAACTAGTTAGATTCTCCAGGATTAATGCTTTATCTGGTTGAAATCATGTGTTCCTTATATAATGAACTATTTAAACTTATGTTGGAAATGTTTGGTAATGTGTTCTGACAACTTGAGAATTTTTGTGCCTATGTGTGCATTGATATGAATGAAGGAAAGAGAATAAAATATTAGAAAGATATGCTTACCTTGGTAATTCAGATTGAATCAGAGTTGGGATGAGTGTATTTATATGGCATTAACATTTATACTCAATGGTGAGGGCCATTGGGGCCAGTGGTGAGGGCCACTGGTTTGATATTTATCTGGCATCGATATATATACTCAGTGGTGAGGGCCACTGGGGGCCAATGGTGAGGGCCATTGGTTTGATGAAAATGGTGGTGAGGGCCACCCATGCCATGCTGGTTCCATATGGTATTGTCTCATCCCACTTTGATTCTACTGTTATTACCTTGAGGAGCTAAGTAAGAAAAATATGTGATAATATACAGATAAAAAAAAAGTATATATGAAAATAAACAGAAAGTGAATTAAAACATATTCGGAAAAGAAAGGAAAGAAAGAGTTTGAAATGTAATAAAAAAAAAGATGTTCTCACCTTATGTTGGGATCGGCCGTAACCAACATAGAGCGAGACACGTAATGAAATAAATAGTACTTCGAGAATAATGGTATCATGGACTGATCACCCATGAGCTATTATTTGAGATGTATATATGACAACACAAGGAAAGTCAGATGAGTTGATACTTAAGGAATGCTACCACACTGCACGAATATACATAGGACATAAAAATTCAGTAAGAAGTAAATAAAGAATAACCACAATGCAAAGAGAAGGAAGCTTAGAAATGAATACATTAGAAAGTGAAAAACATACAAGAAGAAATGAGAAAGAACAAACCTGAATCAAAGTTGAAGGAAATACAAGAGAGTAATAGTGATGTTTCAAATGAGAAATCGTGACAAAAGTCAAAGCATGTTGAACCACATAATAGTCTATTGGATAATCTTGTAGAATAATAAACAGCAAGTGAACAGATATGGGAAGAAAACAAAATACAAAAAGGTAAAACATGTTGAATCTTAAAATAGTTAATCTCAGTCAAAATAAGGCAATACGTAAACAATATAGAAAGATGACAGAGAGCAATCAAGTGAATAAGGTGAAAGAGTGGCAAAAGCAATAGACAGTAGTTAAAGAACATCAAGTATATAGAATGAGTAAGTTTCGGGACGAAACTTAAATTAAGAGGGATAGAATTGTAACATCCCAAATCCCAGATTAGTAAGAAACATACATAGAGGATATGATTTAGGCTTAGAACAAAGGAGTTCAGAACGTGACCTATAACTTGAGCTCGAATTTCATCCAAGTTAATGATAGAATTAGAGAGTCTCAAAGAAGACTTAATTGTTTATTTGTGTCTTAGCTAGATTTATAACTTGAAATTATTCAATTTGGAGTTGTAAAGAATAAGATATGATGGATTTAGTAGACAATGTGCAAGCTGCCTCAAGACAGCATAGTAGGTTTGAATTCGAAGGACCATCAAAAATCAGATATAGCTCAGATCAACCTGAAATTTTGACACAATGTAGCCCTGGATGTCTAGTTTCAGTGGGAATAAGAATTACTTAATTTGGAGTTGTGAGTAAAAAGATATTAATAAAGAAAAACAGCAAGGTCAGGAAGGGATATCAAAAGGACCTAAGTGAAAATTTCTCAAAAGTTAGGGGTAACTATGTAAACTTAAAAATTAAGAGTCGAAAGTTCTTAATAGTGCCCATATCCGACCCCGGAAGAATATTCTAGAGATTAATCGGGTCGCAACAACGTATAACGGTTTTTCCAGAAAATGTCCCGTTAAAGAAAAACGAAGACATTTTGACTAGGGGCATTTTGGTCATTATCAATTAAAGTTATACATGAATTTAAAGTAGGAAATAAAAAAATGAGTACATAGAGGATGACGAGGGGTGAAATATGAAACGATCGTCAGTAGAAACGAAGCCGGAGAAAACCCGAGCAAAAATAGGACCTAAAGGGAATTTTGTAAAAAGTTGAGGGCGTATCGGTAATTTTTTAAAATGACTTGGAAACCTAAAATAGACCTTATAAATAGAAAGTAGAGGTCGAGAGGATCAAAACTATATGTAGTATGACTCGTGGAACTGTACGGTTTAAAAGATATGATCGATTAATCGCCGGAACGTAAAGTGGGCTCGATATCGTGTCAGAACCGATGGGTAACCCGGGACAACTTTATGATATCCTATGGGAAGAGGGACAAGTGGAAAGAAGTAAAGGAAAAAGAAAACTATAAAAATCTAATGTTGGCCAATCAAAAGCAACCATTTAGCATGTGTAATAAATGAAGAAAGAGAAAGGTGACAAGTGGTCTTAAAGGGTTTAACCAACACATAAGGTGATCATCATTTCTTTTGTATATAAATATATGTGATATGAAGAACCAATTTCTCTCTTTTCCACTTGCAAATTTCGGCCAACAAAGGGAAACACCAAAGGATTTCCAAGTTTCTCCAAATTTGATTTTTAAGGTAAGTTTTTAAGGTTTTCTAGTAAGTAGACTTTAATTTTAGTATTAATTTTAGGTAGTTATATATTTATTGGAAGATTGGAGATTAGAATCTTTATGTGAAATTGGAAAAAAATATTAAGTAAGTGATGAGATTAATTGATTAAATGGAAGAATAAAGATGTATAAAGATTAATAAGGTTGGATTAGGGTTTCGGTTGGAAAAGAAATGGAGGATAACTTATTATTTTGAATTTCTAAGGTTTATGTTGTATCTTGAATTGATTGAAGGAGAAATAAAGAATTAAGGAAGGAGAAGAAGGAAAAGCTAAGGGGAAATGCATGACTGAAGTGGACTGAAATTTTGACGAAAACCCAGATTTTACTATTCATTTGGTCATGCCATTTTGCGTTGCCGATTTTTCTCGCCGCAACACTATTCATTTGGTCAATTTGTGATCTTTTGAGGAATACTTTGAAATGTTTGATGTGTTTATTTTGGATGTTAAATATGTGAAAATGAGTAACGGTTTGACCAAAGAAAGTGGCGCGCGGCATAAATGGCAAAGCGCAATGAGAATTTAAATTGATTTCTTGAATCATTCTAAAATGAAGTTGAGACTTAAATTGAATCATTTTAATCTTTTTGCTCTACTGGATAGTGGGAGTGGTAGATAAGGGTATGGTGCACTATACTAACGCATGCAGTACTGCTCATTATTGTGATATGATATTTTATTCAGTGGTGAGGCCACTGAAGCCAATGGGGAGGCCCATTGGTTAACCAGGATGGGGAGGCCCATTCCTGTGATTTGATATCGGTGGGGAGGCCCACCTATGTTACAGTGGGGAGGCCCACTGCCTTATCACTATGGTTCCCTATATACCAGTAGAGCTTGAATCAAAGACATATTATTTTTCGTTAAACTACGTATTGCAAAATGAGTTGATTTATGGTTTTTTCTTTACATTTGTTGGAAGCATATTTACACTGAATGTACAGAAACTTCCATTGGTTTAAGGTTGGTTGAATTATGATTTAATTATTTCCTTTTATTGCGAATACTTTCATATACTACTTTTATTTTTATTGGTAAAGTACCCACTGAGCGACAATGCTCAGCGAGTTAAGTTTTCCTTGACTCGTAGGTTCGGAACAGTAGATAAATCTTGGGGAAGCAACGACCAGACCACAGCAAATCTCAGGGGTAGATCTTTTAGATCCATTATGAGTTAGCTAGTTGTGGCATGTATATAAATAAATATAAAAGAGAATTTCTATGTTACAATGGTATGTTAGTAGTGTGTAATAATCATAAACATTTACTTTATGTTGTATTAGAAGTGTGAACTCTTCTTGCAGATTTGTTGTTGAGGGTATAAGGTGAATTCATTGGGAGTGAATTAAATTTGATGGTATTCACATTGATCTGTGTAAAGTGTTTTCAAAAATCAGAAAAACAAGTTTTGTCGACACTTGGGATCCAAATTTCTAGGCGAAACTATGGCAAAATTACTGTAAAAATCAGAACTAAAATTTGACTAAGTAAATTGGTAGCAACAATTAGGATAGTGTGGCACCTCTACTCAGCTTACACATGTAGGTTGGGAAGGGGTGTTACAGGCACCCACAAGTGGAAACATGCCTTTTACAAGTCTATTAAAAATACAATCAATAAATACTTAATAATCATCCATGGTAAAACAAGCAATCAAACAAATAACCAATCATTGAATAAACAATTATAAATTAGGGCTAAACTAAGGAAGTTAAAGTTTATTATAAAAATTACAATTTATAAATAAATCTTAATATTAATCCATTAATGAAATATAGGGCATGGCGATGAGAGTCGTGCTTACGATGGTCCCGCTAGGAATTAGGTTTGGGGAAATAGGGTTTCTATGTAGGCCAAGGCTTTATATTTATAGAAATTAGTTTTCCTAAATTAGGGTTTTATATAGAATATAGGGTTTAGAAATAAGGTTTTAGGTTTTGATGTTCATGGTTTAATTTGTGTCCAAAGTTAATAATTTAATGTTACTGGAATTAAATTAACAACTATTAAAATGATTTAAAAGAAAACAAACCTGACTGTGTAAAAGAAAATAATTTAAATTAACTACTTGTTTTGATGTTCAAAGCTAATCCAATGATGTTTTTTAAAAAGAAAACACAACTACTAAATATTTTAATGAAAATTGGATTTAAAAAACCAAACCTGCGTTGAAGGCTCTACCAAATTGAAAAAGTGTTGATCCAAGCTACTACCTTACTGCCTGAATAAATTTTAAGTTTTGACTAGCCGAGTAATTACTGGAGACAATTGTTATGTTTTTACTATTTTTCCTTTTTTAATTACTGCCTATTTCTTATTTAATTGCGGCTCTATCTTGTGTTGCTCTCTTTATTTTTCTTTTGTAGCTACTACCTCTCTTTTTCTAACTATCACTATCCCCCTTTTTCTGTGCTTTTAATCCTATATTTATAGGCAAAGACTGTCTCAATTAAAACACTAATCTCTACTTATCCGGAATCTATTTGAAGTCCAATATTAATTAAGTTAAAAATAGTGAATACTGAGCTAAGACCGAGCTCCATTTAGATTTCCAATTAAAACTATACTTGATTGAAATCGGGGCCAAACCCCTTGCCAGACCTAGGCTTATGTCGAATTGGCTTCCCAATTCGACATGGTGTCTAGGTTTTGGGTCAAACTAAATTGGTTTGGGCCAGATCAAGTCGATTTATCCTTATTTTGGTTAAAAAAATTAAACTGGACTTAATTCAAACTATTTAAGCTCTTAAGATTATGATGTACTAGGTTTAAGATTCTAAAATTGTATCAGGCCCTTTTAATTGGGAGTAAATTTAATTCATGCCAAAATTAAGGGTCTACACATCCATGCATTCAAGCATACATACATGGCATTACATGGCATTGATTCTTTTTAGCATGCAGACTTGGAGTACAGCAGTTTAAGAGTATACGACAACACCACCTGCAATAGTTATTTTGATTCACATGCTTCATTGGGATAGATGCAAACCAGCTAAGGGATATTGTTAATGAAGTTGCCAAAGCTAGGATGGCCAAGCTACAGAATCAATTGGCTGAGATTATAAAGGCTCAGTTCATTGAGGTTCTGGGGATCATAAATAATGAAGCGTCTGGCACTAACATAAAGAAGAAGGGAAAGGCAACTTTAAGGAATAGATCAACTGATCAGATAAGAAATGAGAGGTCAATTCCTATTCTACAAGATCAATTGGGCCATATACCGACTAAACACTTTAAAGACTTATATGAAGTTGACCTTCAGCTAAAAGATTGGGGGAGAGAAAAGAATGTATACAATGAAAAAGGGAGAAATAAGGGTGGCTACTATCCCAGTGGGCAAAGTCAAAGGGGACAAAAAGATGTTGGAATAAATGCAACAATTGAGCCAACAAAGAAGCACAAATTTTCATATTTAAGGTAACCTTTGTCAAAGGTGTTTAAAAATCTAATGAAGATGGATTTGCTATAGCCATTGGCACCTCGACCATTACCATATCCTCTACCACCTAAGCTCAACACTCAGCATTATTGGCACTTCCATCTGACTCTAGGTCATGACACAGATCAATGTGTACATTTGAGGCATGAAATACAAAATCTCATCGATGATGGAAAGATTCTCGTCCCTGAAATGTCCAAGTAGATGAAGCATTTTTTGGCTTCAACTCAACAAACTTCTCTTAGCTTGTTTGGTTTTTGTTTCATTTTCTTTTCTTGGTGTTTTCTAGAACAATTATATTTTTCAAATTAAGATTGTTTGAATAAATTACTTTCGTTCAATTTTTGATGGTCTTTGTTCATTTTAGTGTTCAACCAATGATGAATCTAGCTTGATGTTCATAAATTAGTATATCTATGCATCATGATTTTAATGACTTTACTATTTGCTTTATTGCATTGAGCTATGTATGCTTACTTAGAGAGAGCTCCAGCATAATTATGATTGTTTAGGTCCTAGTCAATCTTAGAACATGCTTTGACAAACTTTCGAGGCAAAATTGAATTCTTCTTATTTAAGAGAGAGATGATCTAGGCATTGTTTGGTGAGCCATCAATTAGTATTCGCCCTAATAACATCAACCCCACGTTTGTCCCTTTGAGCCTTCATAAGATTTTTGCTTGCTTTTCATTGGCTTGTAAACCTAATAACCTACCTTGAGTTGTTGTTACACTTTTGACAAGTCTGATGATCACTAAATTACCAAGGGCAAAGAAGATCAAGAAAAAGTATGCATTATCAAGACTATAATGATAGTTGAAGTTTATCTGAACTGGACCTAATATCTTAAATCTATAACATCAGGGTAACAAAAGGTTCATCCTCATTGAAGCAAACTCGTCCTACTATAATAATCTATAATTAGAAGCATAAAATGGTACAACTCTCTTAGGACTAGGACCCAAAAGTTAAAAAAAAGAGAGAACCAAGAAAAAAAGATAAAAGGAAAAAAGGAAAAAGAAAAAGAACAAAGACCAAAGAACAAAGAAAAAGAAAAAGAAGAAAAGGGAAGAACAATAGGGTTTTAAAATTCATCTGAATTTCTGCAAAGGAGACCAAAATCTAAATTCCTAACTTTTTATGAAGAATAATTTCAAGCTCTATGTTGTCATGAAGCATGATTTCAAGCTCATTCTTTGTATAAAGCAAAGATTTTACGACCTGTCTTTTCATGAAACAAGATAAAAAGATGCCCAGAAGATGAAAATGGAACCTCTAATAGTATACAGTTTAAAAAAGAAGTTTATAGTGTGAAAGTTTATCACCAGTGTCACATCAACTCTAACCTAAAAATGGCCTTCATTTAACCCATGTCCGTTATTGACCCCATTTCAAGCCTATTAAACACTTATTGATCTCTCTTGGTAGGTGGAGTCTATTAGTGGAGATTGTTTGAATAAGCATGCATATGAGATGGATAATATTTAAACTCAATGAGACCTTTGGCCAAGTAATGTATATCTGTCAATCTGAAGTGCAACAATTCTTGCTTAAATGGAAATGATTCCCAAGTTTAGTACTGTAACTAGGGTTATGATGTTATAGATATGTTGAATTTGGAAAATTGAGCCATGAGGTATATTAACATGGATTTGACAAAGCCAAAATGTAATTTGAAAATTTTAAATTTAAAAATTTAAAAAAGAAAAGAAAAGAAGAGTGTTTTTGTCATACGAGCCTTCAAGTTTAGGAAAGTATATTGTATTGTCAAACCTTAGAGGATATATTGGGAAAAAGTTGGATTACTTGTAAAGTAATTTCATGAAGAAGTTGGCAATCAAATGTGTTCAAATGGATGTTTCTCGTATCTCCGACTATGCTACTTGGGCCCCACCACTCATGTTTTCAACATCTTGAAGATAAAAGCCATAAGTATAAAGTCTTCTACTAGTCAAATACATGAACGTGCATTTGGAAGGAATCCATGGGAACACTTCAGCTGATCTCCTCAGCCTGTGAGTCAATAGAACTATTGTAAGTATTATTCATGAATATCATGCATATATAAGCATATCACACTGCATGTTTTATCTTGCATTGTCTGTTCTTTGTCAAAGTGAAAAACATATACTCTATGAAGCAAACATGAAGCAGATATGGAATCAGAGGGCATGGAAGGCCCATTGCTTGAGGAAGAACCAGTCACTTTATAAAAATGAAGATGCATGCTTGTCCAAAGAACCAAACAATACACAAACATCAATCAGTGCCTACATGGGAAAAATCATTGGTTTGAGCCTACATAGGAGGCAAAGTTTCTCCTTTCAATTTTTGAGTTTATGCATGTACAAAATATTTTTAGACTCACTTTTAATATTTTTTGTCATGCAGGGGGGCAAAGAGACAATATGAGGACTAGCTAAAAAATAGTTGAATTTTTTGCAAAAAGAAGAACAAGAAGAATAGAACAAGAAGAAAGTAAGAATCCCAAAAGAATGAAGATGCAAAAGACAAAAGGTTAGCCCAGCTAGAAGAACTGAAGTTGATCCATTAAAGATTGGAACAAGTGGCTAGAAGAAAGCCCACACTCTCAATGACAGAAGGTCGGTCCAGCTAGAAGAGCTGAAGTCGATCCATTGAAGAATGGAGTAAGTGGATAGAAGAAAGCCATGACAGAAGATCAATAAGCTACAAGAGCTGAAATTATTTGGATAGAAGAAAGCCAGAACCCTCAACTGACAGAATGTTAGTCCAACTAGAAGAGCCAAAATTGTTTGGCTAGAAGAAAGCCAGAACCCTCAACTGACAGAAAGTTAGTCCTGCTAGAAGAGCTAAAATTGTTTGGCTAGAAGAAAGCCAGAACCCGCAACTGATAGAAAGGGAGTCCAGCTAGAAGAGCTGAAATTGTTTGGCTAGAAAAAAGCCAAAACTCCCAACTGACAGAAGTTTAGTCTGCTAGAAGAGCTAAATTTATTTGGCTAGAAGAAAGCCAAAACCCTCAACTAACAGAAGGCCAGTCCAGCTATAAGAGTTGAAATTATTTGGTTAGAAGAAAGCCAAGACTCCCAACTGACAGAAAGTCAATCAGCTAGAAGAGTTAAAATTGTTTTGCTAGAAGAAAGCCAACACTCCCAACTGACAGAAGGTCAGTCAGCTAGAAGAGCTGAAATTGATTGGCAAGAAGAAAGCCAAAACCCTCAACTGACAGAAGGTTAATCAAAATAATCTAATTTTGGGTCCAGAACCCAACCCACCTTGAGCCCAAAACCTGACCAACCTTGGGTGCTGAACCTAACAAATCAAATCCTCGAGTCTAGAAGTATACATGAATACATATAAAGTAAAAAATATCCAATTTTTTTGCAAATCCTCTATTGACTGCTAAAATTAATTTTTTTTGCTGATGCCACGGGTCCAGAACCCAACCAATCTCTAGTCCATATTCCAATCAATCCAGCCTAAAGTCCAGAACCCAACAAATCTAGTTTCAGGTCAAGAACCCAACCAATCCAGTTTCAGGTCTACAACCCCATCAATCCAGTCTCAGGTCTAGAACCCTCCAGAACCCAATAAATCTATTCACAGGTCCAGAACCCAACCAATCCAATATTGGGTCTAGAACCCAACCAATTCAGTCATGGGTCTAGACCCAACCAATCCAATCTCGAGTCTAAAGCCCAATCATTCTAGTTTCAGGCCCAAAATCCAACCAACCTCAGGTCCAAAAGTTAACCAATCTAGTTTTGGGTCTAGAAACCAACCAACCTTGTAATATCCCAAAGTATACCCTAAAAGTTTTGGAATATTTATTGTTGTATTTGAATTAAGTGTTACAAGTGTATATGTTTAAGTGGAAAGAGAAAAGAGATAAGGAGAAGAGTGTATATGTTGTATATATAGAGATATATACAACATATACAAGTCAAAGAAATGGAAGGTCAAAAGAAGATTTATTTTTTTTAAATTAATTGAAATAGAAATTAAGTGGAAGTGGATGAGGATATTTATGAATATTTTATTATTTAAATTGCTTGGTTGAGAATTAAAGGAAGTTTTAGTGGTTGAGAGAAGAGTTGAGTGTTGACTTTGCTCTTCTATATTCTTCTTCTTCTTTTCTTTTCTCCTTGGCCGGCTATCTCTATATTAAGAGAGGAAAGTGAGATTTTGTCTTTCCAAATTCAAGATTTGAAGGTGTTTCAAGTGATCAAGTTGGAATTCTAAAGATCTTCATCACTTTTGGTAAGTTTCCAACTTGTTTCCTTAGTTTTCTTCTAAATTTGTGTACTGAGTTTGGTGATTGATTGTTGACAGTATGTGTATATTTGATTATGGTGTATTTGAGGGTGTGTGATCTTCTTGGTGTTGATTTTGGAGTTTGATTAAAGAGATAGAGTTAAGTTAAGTGTTGGAAGAGCAAGTGTTGTGTTTGAGTTGTGTGTATGTGATAGTTGTGAATTGGTGTTTGATGTATGTTTTGAATTGTTTTGGTGTTTTTGCAAGTTATTATGGTTTATGGGTGTGTTTAGCTAAGTTTGTTTGGAGTGGAAAATGGTGGAAGTAAGAGGTTTGTTGGATGTGATGTTTTGTTGCCGGAATCAGGATTTTTGGCCTGACACGCCCATGAGCACATCTAGGTCTTTAGGCGTGTCAATGGTTCTATTTTCTGGATGGGTGACACGAGTGACATGCCCATGTCACTGAGCGTGTCATAGCTACTATGTTGAGGAAGAATTGACACGGCCATGAACACACCCGTGTTGTTGGACGTGTCAATGTTTTCTGTGAGACAGAATGAATGACAAATCCAGTGACACGCCCGTGTTGCTGAGCGTGTCAAACCTTCTGTGTTGTGGATTTAGGGCACGGTCAGGTACACGCCCTTGTTGTTGAGCGTGTCATGTGTAGAGTTTGCCCTAGTTGGTTCTTAGCCTTATTATCTCATGTGTATCTTTAAGTGAGTGTGTATTATTCCTTTTGGATTAGGTTTTTAAAGAGATTGAGTTGCCCTAATCCAAGTGTTGAAGAATTCTTGGAAGAGGAGTTTGGTGTTGTGTGAGTTGCTCTTGAGGTAAGTACAAACTCTACATTATTGCATGCATTTACATGACATTTTGATTTAACACATTTTGTAATATCCTCATATATAGTCTAGAAGTTTTGATTATGTTGTTGATGTTGTTGTTATTGTTGTTGTAGTGACATATTGGATTGAATATATGTGTTAAATTGCAAGAGAAAAGATTTTGGAAAGTGAATGCTTGTGTATATGTGTTTTGGGGAAAAGAATTAGGGTTTAGAGAGAATGGTATATGTTGTGTATATGATGATATATATAACATATAAATTGGTCAAATGAAGAGTCAATGGAAGAGATATTTATTTGTGTTGAGTGTGTAATTACATATAAGGGCTTATATGAAACAAAAAGTTAGTTATATGATTGAGGGTATTTTGGTAATCGCTTGGATAAGATCACTTGGTGGAGATTAAAAGCAAAATTTGACTTTGCTTCTTGATATTTTTTCTTCTTCTTTTCCATTGTGGCCGGCTCCTCCTTAGACAAAGGAAGCAAGGGGCAAAGAGAAGATCTTGTTGAGTGAAGCTCAAATTGAAGAAAGATTAAGTGATCAAGTTGGTGATTCAAGAAGTTTTGTAACTTTGGTAAGTTCTCTTGTGATCTTTGTGTTTATTTGAAATGATATTTGAGTTTGATAGATTTTTAAGAGTGTGTTGGTTGATTTTGAGATGTGAGAAGTGTTTGAGTGATTGGATGATGGATGTTGAGTGTGGATTGAAGAAAAGAGTAAGTGGTTGGAAGAGATGATGTTGTATATGTGGTAAGGGTTTTGAGATGATTTTGTGTTTGGTGTTTGATGTGTGTTTTGGTTTGTTTTGGGTGTGTTGCAAGTTGAGATGAGTTTTGAGTATGTTTTGTTAAGATTATTTGAAGAGGATGTTAATGTATAGAAGTGTGTTGTTGAGTGTATGGTTGTTTTTGAATGGAGTCTTGATTTGTGGCCGGACACGCCCATGAGCACGTCCAGGGTTTTTAGGCGTGTCAATTGTGTTGGAGGCAGTAGGTTTGACACGACCAGTAGCACGCCCGTGTTATTGAGCGTGTCATAGCTACTGTAAGATTTGAGAATTTACACGCCCAGAAACACGCCCATGTTGTTGAGCGTGTAAATGTTTCTGTGTTGTGGAGTTAGGGCACGGCCATAAACACGCCCGTGTGGGTGAACGTGTCAGGGTTGAGGTTTGCCTTAATTAATTCCTAATTGGATTATTTCTTGTGTATCCCTAAACAAGTATATGCTATTACTTTTGATTTAAGTCTTGAAGATAGTGATTGACCATTGATCTAAGAGGTTAAAGAATCTTGGACAAGGAAATGTTAGGAGTTGTATGAATTGTTAGTAAAATAAGTACAAATCTTGTATTATTGCATTGTTGCATATGATGATAATGGTAATGTATATGATACTATGTGAACAATGTTATATTTCATGTATTGTGACTCATGTGATGAGTAATGTGTTTGGTTATGTTTATATCAATAATGCTATATGTATAATGTGATGGAATAAAATGCCTTTGTGATTGGCTATGGTAACTTATATGTGATATGAGGCCATTGTTATTGGCTATGATGAGAGTTGAGAATGGAAATGATAATTAAATAATAAATGATTTGTGTGGCTAATGTGTTATTCCATTTTCAGAGTTTGTTGTTGGTGGCATGCCTAATAAGTGTAACAATCTCTTGAAGTTAGGTTGGATTGAATCCTTGAAGCCTAATTGAGATGTTACCACCCTTGAAGCTAGGTTGGGTTGGTTCTTGAAGCCAAGTTGGGTTGATGCTTAGCATGCTTTGCTCCCCTTGAAGCTTGGTTGAACCTAATCCTTGAAGCCTAGTTGGGTTTATGATATTGATAAATGTGATGATAAAACCAAAACATTAACTCTGAAAATTGAATGGCATATTAGTATGTTTTGGGCCCATGCTTGTCTTTGTTTAGTGTTGATTATGAATGATTAAATGAATACTAATGAGGTATATAATAAGATGTTGAAATATGATATGTCTATTTATGTTGAGTTATGAAATGTAAAGGTATGTTGTTAGCTTTGCATATATGATGTTACATGTATAATATGGATTGAGAATTAGCATTGCATTGCATTAAAGCATAACATTAGCATGCATTATCTTACTAAGCCGTTGGCTTAGCGCGATAGTGTTTGATCGCGCAGGTAATAGGGTTGAACCCGAGAGCTCTTCGAGACCGAGTGAGAGTAGACAGTGAAGAGTTGATTTTGGGAATTTAAAGATCAGAGGAGACTTGCCAATCATGTATAACTCTTTTATATTTTGTAAAGTAAAGATTTTAATGTACATATGTGTATATTTGTAAATATGAAATTAAATGTTTTCATATATGTAAATATTTGATAAATTCCGCTGCGTAACAACTAAATGTATCTTTATATATATATCTATTTAGTTTTGTATTACAAGTTAATTACTTATCTTTCTATAATGTATACAATTGAAAAATTATGGTATCATTTAAAATGTGTTGAATGTTAAAAAAATCTATAGCATCTCTATGTTTAGTGCATGTATACTGCATTGTGGTGGTTGTAGTGTGCATGTATTGAATGTAGGGGTGTTACACATTTGATTGTAAATGAGTTAAGCAATTTATTACATTGTTGATGCATTTGATTAATGTTGTGAATTGCTTTAATGTGAATTATGAGATATGATGCCAAGGAAATAATTAGGGCATGGTTGCCTAGTTTGATTATGAGAAATGAATTGTGAAAGAGATTGATAATGGGATAAATGAATTAATTGTGTGCCTAGTATGTTATTCAATTTTTAGAGTTCTGGGTTTGGCGGCATGCCTATGAAGTGCTGGGCAGGTGAAAAGACAGGGTCGTAAGCCGAGCCCAGCTGAAAAATGATAAATAGGATGTTTTTGGGGTGAAAAGACTGGGTCGTAAGCCTCAAAAACTATAACAGTCTAGCCGGGTTGAGGACCAAGAGACTGGGGCCCTAGGGTCTAGCCGGGTTGAGGTCCAAGAGACTGGGTCTGTTACATTATCCATGGATAAATATATATTACCTACGGGCTTGATGAATGTGATTATGGACCAAAGCAGTATCTCTGAACTTTGAATAGCATATTAAATTCTTTTGGGCCCATGCTTGTCCTTGTTTCAATGTGAATCATAAATGGTGAAACAATTGAATAAGATAATGAAATGTAATGTTATGAAATATAGTATTTCTGAATAGTCTCTATCGCTTGAAAGTATGACATTGACATTGCATTAAAGCATATTGTTATAATGGTTTGTACCACTAAGCCGTTGGCTTAGCGTGATTGTGGTTCGTCGTGCAGGTGTCAAGGTAGAACCGGAGAGTTCAACTAGACCGAGTCGAGTCTAGACTCTGAAGTGTTGATTGTGCACTTAAAGATCAGAGACGAACTGCCAAACATGTATAAACTTTATGTTTTGTAAACATTGATTTTGATGTATTTATATATGTAAATACCGCTACATTTTCCACTGCATAATGAATAAATATTTTACTTGTTATGTCCCATAATATATATAAATATAAATATATATGAAATGTTTTAAGTTTTCTCATATTAATGCAGAAGAGAAAAATTGGGTTGTCTAATATAAACCGTGGTACTCCTGTATCCGGTATATGTATATTACAGATGTAGTAGTATGTAGTGTGCGTATATGGGGTATAGGGGTGTTACATCTGTTTTAGTATCAGAGCCTAGGTTTGAGATTCTCAACCTAGGTAAATTGTAAGAAAAAGAAAATTTTGATTTTAAAATATGGTTTTTTTTAAATAAGATACATGCTTTGGCACTGGCAGTCTCTGATCTTTGATGAGGTATATTCTGCTGTGTTGCAGATATAGGTAGTGACGGCGTCTCAGTCACGTCAGTCCATAGAAGGTAGTGCTGAGAGTGTAGCTCCTGAAGAAGGTAGAGATGGAGCTAGGGTTGAGAGAGCTGGAGAGACACCTGCTCCTGTGCCAGAGAGACTAGCTGCTGATGAGATTCCGCCGGTTTGGTTACGACATATGATAGAATTGTTGAGGCAAGCTCCAATGCAGCCACAGCCACCACAGCCACAAGTGCCGGTGAGGCAGTATGATAAATTGAGGAAGTTTGTGGCCGAGGATTTCTTTGGTACTATAGATCCTGCAATAGCTAAGCAGTGGTTGGATAGAGTTCAGAGGGTATTCATCCAGTTGCAAGCCACTCCTGAAGAGAAATTTGATTATGCTAGATCCATATTGCAGAAAGATGCTTATGATTGGTGGAAGACGGTTCCACATGTCATGGATGATCTGCCGACATTATCTTATAGTCATTTTCTACGGGACTTTGTGTAGAAATATACTCTGAGGGAGTATAAGGATGCTAAGAAGTTGGAATTTCTAAATTTGAGACAGGAGAACCGGACAGTGATAGAGTATGAGATTGAGTATATCTGGTTGAGTCACTATGCCGGTGGGATTATTTCAGATAAGATTGATCGGTGTAGGAGATTTGAGGAGGGATTGAGGCCCTCTATTATGTGTATTGTTGCTGGTTCTCGGTACCAAGATTTTTCTCAGTTGGTTGCCGCAGCTAGAAGTATTGAGAGAGCACAGGGTATTGCAGCAACTGCTACTGAAGAGGAGACTAGAGTCAGGAGACCCCAGTTTGAGGCACGGTCTTCATCTATGAAGAGAGGTCGAGGAAGTTTTGTTCCGAGAGTCAGTAGGAGCAAGAGGTAGTCAGGTAGGTCAGTTCAGTATCAGAGACAGAGATCGAGACCTACAGTTTCTATGGCTAGTGCTCCAACTCCCATGGTTCAGAGATCTACTCCACTTACATGTGTCCATTATAGTAGGATACATGGGGTTGTTTGTTGGAAGATTGGTGGATTAGCTGTGTATTTCAGATGTGGATCGCCTGACCATTTCATCAAAGATTGTCATAAGATACAGGAGCATAGGCAGGCAGATTCTGCAGTTTCTCGACCTAGTGTCAGAGGAGGTCAAAGTGGCAGAGGTGTTAGTAGAGGTGGTCGATCTGGGATCAGTCAGAGAGGAGGCTCTACATCCGAAGGCAGTCGGCCAGATGAGGCTGGGTCTTCTCAGCGAGTGTATGTGATGCAGAGGTAGCCGGATGCTTCAGCAATTATTGCAGGTACATTTTCTTTATTTGGCATTTCAGTTCTTGCTTTGATTGATCCAGGATCTACTCATTCATACATAAGTGCATCTATCTTGCCTGTGTCTGAATTACATTTAGAGTCCTTAGGATTTGATGTCTTGGTGACAAATCCTTTAGGACATAGTGTTGTGGTGAGTAAGGTGCATCGTGATAGTTCAGTTGTGGTGCAAGGTGAGGAGTTTTTGGGTGATTTGATTGAAATGCCTTTTAAGGAGTATGATTTGATCTTAGGCATGGATTGGTTGTCTAAGCATGGAGTTATGGTAGACTGTCAAAAGAAGTATGTTACCCTGAGAACCGGTGATGGTTGAAGTGTGATGGTATCTGCTGAGTAGAGACAACTTGTATCCTTATTTGTTTCAGCAGTTGCAACTAGGAAGTTGATTAGAAAAGGGTGTAATGCTTATCTTGCTCACGTGGTAAATACCAGAATAGTGGGTTCTCAACTTGATAGTATACCCACAGTTGTTGAATTCCCAGATGTGTTTCCTGAGGAGTTGCCAGGGTTACCCCCTGAGAGAGAGGTTGAGTTTGGTATCGATTTGTTGCCTAGTACCACTCCCATCTCTATTACTCCATATCGAATGGCACCTACTGAGTTGAGAGAGTTGAAGGTACAATTGTAGGAGTTGTTGGATAAAGGGTTTGTTCGCCCTAGTGTTTCTCCATGGGGAGCTCCTATTTTGTTTGTAAAGAAGAAGGATGGTACTTTGAGGTTGTGCATCGATTATAGGAAATTGAATAAGGTGACCATTAAGAATAAGTATCCTTTGCCTCGGATTGACGATCTCTTCAATCAGTTAAAGGGAGCAGCAATGTTTTCCAAGATTGATTTGAGATCAGGGTACCATCAATTGAGGGTCAAAGTTGAAGATGTTCCTAAGACAGCTTTCCATACAAGGTATGGGCATTATGAATTCTTGGAAATGCCTTTTGGGTTGACGAATGCACCTGCAGCTTTTATGGATTTGATGAATAGGGTGTTTAGACCCTATCTAGATCAGTTTGTGGTGGTTTTTATTGATGATATTTTGGTGTATTCGCATAATAAGGAGGAGAATGACGAGCATTTGTGGATTGTGTTGCAGACCTTGAGAGAGAAGCAATTATATGCTAAGCTATCGAAGTGTGAGTTTTGGCTTGATCAAGTGACTTTTCTCGATCATATAGTTTCAGCAGATGGTATAAGAGTTTATCCGAGTAAAGTTGAGGCCAGTTTGAATTGGAGTCCACCGAAGTCTGTGACTAAAGTTAGAAGTTTTCTGGGTTTGACAGGCTATTATCGACGCTTTGTGAAAGGTTTTTCTTTGATAGCTACTCCACTCACCAGATTACTCCGAAAGGGAGTTAGATTTGTATGGATAGATCAGTGTCAACCTAGTTTTGAACAGTTGAAGGAGATGTTGACTCAAGCTCCTGTTCTTACTTCGCCTATGGAAGATAAACCATATGTGATTTACAGTGATGCTTCACATAATGGTTTAGGTTGTGTTTTGATGCAGAAGGGTAGAGTCATAGCTTATGCTTCTCGATAGTTGAAGCCGTATGAGCTTAATTATCTGACGCATGATTTGGAATTGGCAGCAATAGTCTTTGCTTTGAAGATTTGGCGACATTACTTGTATAGAGAGAAGTGTTTTATCTATATAGATCATAAAAGTTTGAAATACTTGGGTGTTCAAAGAGAGCTGAATCTTCGACAGAGACGGTGGTTAGAATTGATTAAAAACTATGACTATTTGATTGATTATCATCCTAGTAAGGCAAATGTTGTTGCTGATGCCTTGAGTCAAAAGTCTTTAGCAGGTTTGACTGTTTATTGGCTCTCATTGCTTATTGAGTTGAGAGCGTTGCATGCTAGTTTTGAATCATATGATGATGGAGCCTTGTTAGCTCAGTTGCATTTGAGACCAGTGTTGTTGGATCAGATTAAAGAGGCTCAATTGGCTGATGAGAAAATTCAGAAGATTGTTTCAGGTTGCCAGAAAGAAGAGAACCGAGATTTCTATATGAGAGACGATAGTAGCCTTTGGTTCAAGGATAGATTGTGTGTTCCTGATGATGCAAGATTGAGAAAGATTATTTTGGAAGAAGCACATCAATCAATTTTTGCTATGCACCCTGGGAGTACTAAGATGTATTATGATTTGAAACAAAATTATTGGTGGTCAGGTATGAAGAGAGATATAGCGGAGTTTGTATCCAAGTGTCTCACTTGTCAGAGGGTAAAAGCTGAGCATCAAGTTCCAACAGGGTTGCTCCAACCTTTATCAGTGCCTGAATGGAAATGGGAGCGAGTGACAATGGATTTTGTGTCTGGTTTGCCATTGACTCAAAGGAAGCATGATGCTATTTTGGTGATTGTTGATCGATTGATGAAGACAACTCATTTTCTTCCAGTTAGAATGGATTATTCTCTGGAGAAGTTAGCTGAGCTATATATCAATGAGATAGTGAAGTTGCATGGAGTTCCAATTTCTTTGGTGTCTGATCGAGATTCCCGGTTTACTTCAAGATTTTGGAAGAGGTTACATGGTGCTTTGGGTTCTCGATTGCACTTTAGCACTGCTTTTCACCCGCAGATTGATGGACAGTCAAAGAGAGTGATACAGATTTTGGAAGATATGTTGAGGAGCTGTACCATTGATTTTACTGGGAATTGGGACAGATTTTTGCCACTAATGGAATTTGTTTATAACAACAGTCATCAATCTAGTATTAGAATGGCACCATTTGAGGCATTGTATGGTAGAAGATGTAGAACGCCTCTATGTTGGAATGAAGTTGGAGAAGGTAAATTGGTTGGTCCCAATTTGATTAAAGAAATAGAAGAGAAAGTGAAGATAATTCGGGATCAATTGAAAGCAGCTTCAGATCGACAGAAATCTTTTTTAGATTTGAAGAGAAGAGACATAGAGTTTCATGTTGGAGATAAAGTTTTTCTGAAAGTGTCTCCTTGGAAGAAGATTTTTAGATTTGGCGGCAAAGGGAAGCTAAGTCCTCATTTTATTTGACCTTATGAGGTATTAGAGAGAGTTGGACCAGTTCCTTATCGAATTGCTTTGCCACCTGAGTTGGATAGAATTCATAATGTTTTCCATGTCTCTATGCTGCGGAGGTACAGATAAGACCCATCTCATATCTTGGCATTTGAATCTATTGAGGTGAGTCCATATCTGACTTTTGAAGAAGAACCAGTTGCTATTTTGGCACATGAAGTGAAAGAGTTGAGAAATAAGAAAGTGCCACTTGTGAAGGTTCTTTGGAAAAATCATGCAAAGGAAGAGGCAACTTGGGAGAGTGAGCAAGCGATGCGAGATCAGTATCCTCAACTATTTTAGACTTGAGATCAAGTAATTTCGAGGACGAAATTTCTTTTTAGAGGGGGAGAATTGTAATATCCCAAAGTATACCCTAAAAGTTTTGGAATATTTATTGTTGTATTTGGATTAAGTGGTACAAGTGTATATGTTTAAGTGGAAAGAGAAAAGAGATAAGGAGAAGAGTGTATATGTTGTATATATAGAGATATATACAACATATACAAGTCAAAGAAATGGAAGGTCAAAAGAAGATTTATTTTTTAAAATTAATTGAAATGGAAATTAAGTGGAAGTGTTTGAGGATATTTATGAATATTTTATTATTTAAATTGCTTGGTTGAGAATTAAAGGAAGTTTTAGTGGTTGAGAGAAGAGTTGAGTGTTGACTTTGCTCTTCTCTATTCTTCTTCTTCTTTTCTTTTCTCCTTGGCCGGCTATCTCTATAGTAAGAGAGGAAAGTGAGATTTTGTCTTTCCAAATTCAAGATTTGAAGGTGTTTCAAGTGATCAAGTTGGAATTCTAAAGATTTTCATCACTTTTGGTAAGTTTCCAACTTGTTTCTTTGGTTTTCTTCTAAATTTGTGTATTGAGTTTGGTGATTGATTGTTGATAGTATGTGTATATTTGATTAAGGTGTATTTGCGGGTGTGTGATCTTCTTGGTGTTGATTTTGGAGTTTGATTGAAGAGATAGAGTTAAGTTTGGTGTTGGAAGAGCAACTGTTGTGTTTGAGTTGTGTGTATGTGATAGTTGTGAATTGGTGTTTGATGTATGTTTTGAATTGTTTTGGTGTTTTTGCAAGTTATTATGGTTTATGGGTGTGTTTAGCTAAGTTTGTTTGGAGTGAAAAATGGTGGAAGTAAGAGGTTTGTTGGATGTGATGTTTTGTTGTCGGAATCAGGATTTTTGGCCTGACAAGCCCATGAGCACGGCTAGGTCTTTAGGCGTGTCAATGGTTCTATTTTTCTGGATGAGTGACACGATCAGTGACATGCCCATGTCACTGAGCGTGTCATAGCTACTATGTTGAGGAAGAATTGACACGGCCATGAACACGCCCGTGTTGTTGGACATGTCAATGTTTCTGTGAGACAGAATGAATGACACATCCAGTGACACGCCCTTGTTACTGACCATGTCAAAGCTTCTATGTTGTGGATTTAGGGCACGGTTAGGTACACGCCCTTGTTGTTGAGCGTGTCAGGTGTAGAGTTTGCCCTATTTGGTTCTTAGCCTTATTATCTCATGTGTATCTTTTAGTGAGTGTGTATTATTCCTTTTGGATTAGGTTTTTAAAGAGATTGAGTTGCCCTAATCCAAGTGTTGAAGAATTCTTGGAAGAGGAGTTTGGTGTTGTATGAGTTGCTCTTGAGGTAAGTACAAACTCTACATTATTGCGTGCATTTACATGACATTGTGATTTAACACATTTGATTGTAAATGTATTAAGCAATTTATTACATTGTTGATGCATTTGATTAATGTTGTGAATTGCTTTAATGTGAATTATGAGATATGATGCCAAGGAAATAATTAGGGCATGGTTGCCTAGTTTGATTATGAGAAATGAATTGTGAAAGAGATTGATAATGGGATAAATGAATTAATTGTGTGCCTAGTATGTTATTCAATTTTTAGAGTTCTGGGTTTGGCGGCATGCCTATGAAGTGCTGGGCAGGTGAAAAGACAGGGTCGTAAGCCGAGCCCAGCTGAAAAATGATAAATAGGATGTTTTTGGGGTGAAAAGACTGGGTCGTAAGCCTCAAAAACTATAACAGTCTAGCCGGGTTGAGGACCAAGAGACTGGGGCCCTAGGGTCTAGCCGGGTTGAGGTCCAAGAGACTGGGTCTGTTACATTATCCATGGATAAATATATATTACCTACGGGCTTGATGAATGTGATTATGGACCAAAGCAGTATCTCTGAACTTTGAATAGCATATTAAATTCTTTTGGGCCCATGCTTGTCCTTGTTTCAATGTGAATCATAAATGGTGAAACAATTGAATAAGATAATGAAATGTAATGTTATGAAATATAGTATTTCTAAATATTGTCTCTATCGCTTGAAAGTATGACATTGACATTGCATTAAAGCATATTGTTATAATGGTTTGTACCACTAAACCGTTGGCTTAGTGCGATTGTGGTTTGTCGCACAGGTGTCAGGGTAGAACCGGAGAGTTCAACTAGAACGAGTCGAGTCTAGACTCTAAAGTGTTGATTGTGGGCTTAAAGATCATATACGAACTGCCAAACATGTATAAACTTTATGTTTTGTAACCATTGATTTTGATGTATTTATATATGTAAATACTGTTATATTTTCCACTGCATAATGAATAAATGTTTTACTTGTTATGTTCCATAATATATATATATATGAAATGTTTTAAGTTTCCTCATATTAATGCAGAAGAGAAAAATTGGGTTGTCTAATATAAACCGTGGTACTCCTGTATCCGGTATACGTATATTACAGATGTAGTAGTATGTAGTGTGCGTATATGGGGTATAGGGGTGTTACAAACCTCAAGTCTATAACCTAATAAATCCAATCTCGTGTCCAGAACCCAACCAACCTTGGGTCTATGATGCAACAAATTAATTTCCTGAGTCCATAACCCATCCTTATCCAAAATTAGCCCAAAGTTATGTTGCTTTTCACTCTGTAAATGAATTCAAGATCATTCAAGCAGGGGAAAAATGGTAGGCCCTTAATTTTGGCCCTAAGCTAGTTTGGTCCCAATTAAAAAGGCTTAATCAAAGATCGGTCCATTCTCAATGGCTTAAACCTATTTTAAAGCCTTTAATTAGATTGGTTCAATTTTATAAAGCCTAAAATAAGCCGGTTCAACTTTGAAAGCCCTAAAATGGTTCGATTCAAAGTTAAGTGGGTTTGGATTTGGTTTAAATCAATATAGGACATGTCCATATCGAATTGGTGATGTCCAATTCGATATAGACATGGTCCATATCAAATTGGTTAGCTTCTAATTCGGTATGGACCACTTTCATATTGAATTGAAAGTGGTCGTATTGAATTAGCCTTCCAATTCTATATGGAATTGGGTCCATATTGAATTAAAACAATTTTAATTTGATATGAACCACTTCCATATCGAATTAGGACTTCAATTTGTGATCCATATCGAATTAATTTGATTTTAATTTGATATGGACACGGTTTCATGTCGAGTTTATTTTGTTTTAATTCGATATGGTTACAATTTTGTAACTAATTAATTTACAAATCCAGATTAAGCTCAGTTAGACTTGTTTTGCCCTAGTTTATTTCCTAAAAATAGGTGTTTAACAATTAAACAGAGGTACGAAAATATTGATTAATGACCTAGCAGCCAAGAATTATTAAAAGAGAGAGCAAAGCATACCAAAAACACAATTAATACATAGTAATTGAGGAGGCAGTGCTCATTGCCTCAAGTTTGCTTCATCCAACCAAAGCTAAAAATTGGTATAAGCAGTAAGGTAGAAATCTTGAATCAATACACTCTCAGTTTTGGTGGAATCAACAAATGGAGGTTTGTCTTTGTAACTTAATTCATTTAAATTTATAATAGGTTCACTATTATTTCATCCATCATATTGCCTTTATCTAGTAGTTCATTATTTCACCTTTGGATTTATATACAACATCCAGTAGCTTGTTTTCATTAATTTCAATGTCACCATATCTTAATTCATTCAATATTGTTTCATCTAATAGCTTTGGATTTAATTTCAATCTCTAATTACCTAAAACCCTATTTGCTATTTTAAAAAATCAATATCTCAAATTATAGTTTTAAAACCCTAATCTCATAAAAACCTTAGTTTTCAATATTTAATACTCTAAAATCATATTTTAACCCTAAAAACCTAGCTTTATTTCTAAAACCATAATTATCATTTATAAACCCTAATTTTGCTTTCAAAAACTCTAAAATCCTAATTCAAGAATAAAACCGTAATTCTTACCTAAAAAACCCTAATCTTATTTTCAAAATCCTAAAATCCCAATTTTTATCTATAAACCTTAAAATCCTAATTTTAATCTCAAAAACCCTAAAACCCTAATTCTAATTCTAAAACCATAATTTTATCTTAAAAACTCTAATTTAATCATAAAAATCCTAAAATCATCTTTAACACCTAATTTAATATGTAAACCATAAATTTTTATATTTAATGCTTTATTTAAAATTAAAATTTAGATTTGATTATTTTATGTCTGTGATGAATGATTTATTGATGTTTTATTTATTATGTGTAGACCCTTAATTTTTGACCCAGTCTAATCCAATATATTTTAATTAGTCCAAAATAAAATTTGTCTTATCTTAATCGAATAATATTTGTTTTAGTATTTAGTTTTTATAATTAATAAACAAATAAATAAATAAAAATAAAAATAAAAATCGGTGACGAAAAATTCATCGCTGAAAAGGTTGAATTGGACGAAATGGCCTAGCCGCCCAGCTCGCCAGTTTTCGCCCGTAGCTCCTGCAGCAACTTTTTCGCCAGAAAAATTTTTCCGCAGTAATTTTTTTTGCCAGCAAAATTTTTCCGACACAAATTTTTTCGAAACCAAATTCTATTTGGTTTCATTTTCCTTTTCTTAATTAATGTTAGTTTCCATAAACAAGTTCAATTAATCATCCAAATTTTCTATAAATAAGACCAAAAACAACACAAAAAGGGGAGGAAAATTTTAGAGGAAAAACTTTGGACCGAGGAATCTAGAAAATTAGGAGATTAATGATCCGACTTTTGAGAGAGCAAACAAGCAATTCAATCCATCAAAGGCAACCATCTTGCCTTTGTTCTTGTTCATCCAAGAAGTAATTTTTGGTGGAACCAACAAACGAAGGTATGAATATCTAATCTTTTTTTTCTTCACAATAGCTTCAATCATTCAATTGTTTCTTTTGATTTTAAAAACCTTAATTCGTTTCTTTGTTTTCTAAAAATCTTAAAATTGTTGCTTCTGTTTCTTCAAAATCTTAAAACCCTTTTCTAACTTTTCAAAACCTTAAATCATTTCATTAATTTACCAAAACCCTAATCTGCTTTTCAATTTTCCAAAACCCTAAATTGAATCCTTTTCTTTCCAAAAACACTAAAAAATATCTTTTCTATTTCTATAAACCTTAAATCATTTTGTTTATTTTCATAAAGCTTCATAAAACTATAAATTGTTTTTCCAAATTCTAAAATCAAAAACATTCTCCGAAACACTAAAAACCCTAATTCCCTTAGAACCTTAAACCCTAGTTTTCCTAAACCCTAACCCTTTTATCCTTAAAACCTTAAAACTTTATAAACCTAAACATTCAAACCCAATATAGTAAATCAAAAATAATAATCCAGTAACCGTAAATCATAAACCTAATGTTTTAATATCCAAACCCTAATTTCATGATTTTACTCCTCAAACACTAATTTGGTTAATCGAAAAACCTTATCAATCCCTTAAATCATAAAACCTTAATCCATTTTAATTCTCTTAAAACTTATAGTAGCTTAAACCAATAAATTCCAAAACCCTAAACATTAAATAAAGAATCTTAAATAAACATAGTAGCCTTAATTTGTATCTTTACTTGCTTTATTTACTTGTAGATTTGATTATGTAGTTCATTATATGCTTTGATTTATTTGCAATGCTTTATTTAATTTATCGTGGATGGATGTTTATTTTATATTTTGGTGATATCTTTGATGAATGGTTATTTGCCTTTATCGATTTATTTTTATTTCTAAATGTTGTAAGAGGTATGTTTCCACTTAGTGGGTACCTCATTAGTTAAATATCATGTAATTTAAATTGCTTTTATATTTTAGACCAATGTAAAGGACATGCTTCTACCTTTCGGTGGGTGTCCTATTTAGGCGCGGATGATGTAAGGACATGTTTCCATTTTCGGATGGGTGTCCATTTATTTGCTTTGTTTGGACATTGCTTTGATTTTAGTATAACGATGCTTTATTTCAATTATTGTGTGTAATATGGATGATATTGTTATATTTAAGAATTTTATAATATTAAGGCTTGTAAAGAAGGCCGGTTCCAATGAACCGAGCATTGTGGGGGTGCTGCACCATTTCTCACCTTCCCCACACGTACCTAACTTTTCGAACCCATTAGGGGGTTGGGAATTCCTTAGAAATCGAGTCATCCACCCCTTTCTTTTTTCCGGCCTGTCCGGGTGGCGACTCCAATTTCTCCGGACTTAGGTCTGTGATCTCTAAGGCCCCGAGCCTAAACAGTGCCGAAGTCGCAAGAACCATTCCATCGGGAATGGGGGTGAAAATCCCCGCTCACAGTGGCGACTCCACTGGGGATAAGAGAAGTTGATTTCATTGGTCTTTATATTATTCTATTCTTTCTTATAATGAAATTATCCATTGCATCATATTAGATTGCATCATGTGCGTGAGTTAGGACGCCCGTGTTACCCGTGCTGTGTTATGTAAGGGATACTATACTTTCACTCAAGGTATGGAGATCGAGCATGGCATAACCACTCATAGCCTTGTACCATTTGGTATATACTTACTATGGGAACCTAAGCCTTTTAACCCAAAGTCTAAAGCTCATGTAATTGGCCTAGCTACTTTCCTTAGGTTTTTACCCCAAATGCATGTTGTTTGACTATGGTTAATTTGTCTTGGCTTAAATCATGGCTTATTTGGTTTGTTCTTTTTCTAATATGACCTAAATACATTGTGAGCTCAAAATAAAATTTTCTTCAAAGTCCAAAAGACCAAAGCTATTTTCAAAACTTTTCAAGATGGTCTTTGGACATAAGACTTTTCTAAAAACAAATCAAAAATTCTTTTGCTCATGACCCAAATAAAGCCCAAAATATGTTTTTTCTAAAATCTTTTTACAATGGGCTTAGAAACAAAATGGTTTTCATCCAATCTTTTCTTACAAAGAGCTTTCAAATTATTTAGGTCAATTACGAAATACCAAAAATCAATTGTGAGCCTAGTTTATATTAAGAATAATTAATCATGGGCTTGATTTTGGCATGAATCATTAGTTACTTTTTCAAGTGAGAAATCTATTTATAATAAACCTCTTAATTTAGTTTTAATCCAATATAGCATAAAGCTACTTTAGTTGGTTAAATGGATTAAAACCTAATTAATGGGAGTTATCATGAACTAATTTTCATCTTTGAAAATATAACTATTGGTTGAAACGTCTGAGGGAAATATTCAAAAATGTTGGTATTTTGTTAACCATGTACCTAGGAAAAGAGACTCGCCATTCGTGTGTGGATGTTATAAGATTGGAAGGAACGTCCTTTTTGTCCTTATTTGTTAATTGTTTGTGCATACATGCATACATACATACATTTTCATCACATATCATTGGTCCTCTCTGGCTCACAGCCCTGGATTACAACAGTTCAAAAGCTTACGACAATCCGACCTATGCCGGAGATGAAGTATCTAGCAACGACTCAATCACTTGCTCACCAAAAATAATGGATCCCTAGCAAATTCAAAGAATGGTGAATGATGCCCTCAATGCCAAGATGGAAGAAATAAAAGAGGCCTTAGCTGAGACCATGAAGAACCAATTGACTGCAATTTTAGAAAATCATGTCGAAGCATCTGCTAGCACTAAGAAGCCAAAGGACAAAGGGAAGACCAAAGTTGGTGAAGTGGTTTTTGATGATGAAAAGGTGATCATTGATGATGATGATTGGGCTCAATACTACCAAGATCCTCAAGGCAAGAAGAAAGAACCGAAGGTTGTTGAAAGGTCAACTATGGTGACAATCGAAACTCCTGATGTTGAAAAAATAATTGCTAATTTAGAAAAGAAATTTGAGAAGAAACTGAAAACTGAGGAAATGTTCGAAGTTGACAAATTATTTGAGCTAGATGAAGAAGTCCCGTACAAGTTCAAGATGCCATCTTTCGCGAAGTTTAATGGAACCAAAAATCTCCATCTCCATGTGAAGTAGTATATCACTGCTATGCAGTCTGCCCGAGCTACTAAGGCTCAAACTCTAAGGTACTTTATGCTCTCATTGGACCCTATTGTCCAAAATTGGTTCAATACCTTAGATGATGGAACATAAAAGAGTTGGGATTTGCTATACAAGGCCTTCATCCAGTAATATGGATATAATGTTGAAATGGAAGTTACCTTAATGGAAGTGGAGTCCATTAGGAAAAGGTCGAATGAGAATTTTATGGATTATATGAAGAGAAGGAGAAACAAGGTCGTTTTGCTCAAGAAGAGGCCCGATGAATCCGATAAAATAAGGATGATTGTGAGAGGGGTGTTGCCTAGTCTTCGTGAAAGGATGTCTTATACACTCATCTGCGATTTGAAAGACCTTCTCCAAGCTGGTTTGCAAATTGAAGAATGGGAGATAGAGAAGAACCATTTTTCAACGAGAAGGAACGAGAAAGGAAACTATCAGTCTGGTAGCCAAAGCATGCAAAAGGAAGTTGGTGTTAATGCTACTAACCAAGGAACAAGGAGACAGTTTTCGGAATTAGGGAAGCCAATGTCTTGGGTTCTCAATAAGCTTCAAAGAAAGGGCTTGCTACAACCCTTAAATCCTTGTCCTTTGCCTAACCCTTCCCACCTAATTTCGACACTAAAGCATTTTGTCAATTTCACCAATTGCAAGGGCACGACACGGATAGATGTGTAAGTTCGAGACATGAGATCCAAAATCTAATTGATAATGGAAAGCTACCCGAGCCCAATAAGCCAAACACCAATGACAACCCATTACCAAAGTTTAATAGGGTACCGCCGCCGGCAACTTTCATGATTGGAGGAGGTTTGCATGAAGATTTTGTCATGTCTTCTTTCCAAGATTTGGGTGGAGAAGCAACCAAAGAAGAAGAGGTATTTGGTGAAATTAAACAAGCTATGGTGAGTAAAGAAGTAACAATTTGAGTTGTCAATGGATTTTGGGATTCAAGTGATAGTGATGATGATCTTGTATCCAAGAAGGAGGAATGGACTTGGTCCGAGCCCGAAGAAGATGAAGTAATGAACACTAGATCAGGTAAGCCTTATGCAAGGCCACCACCTAAGGAGGTAGAAACTAATAAGGGAAAGGAAGTTGAAGTAGGAAATAAAGAAGAGGAAGATGATGTTGTGCTCAAGCAATTGAAAAGAACCCAAGCAAGTATTAGCATTTGGGACTTATTAGCTACTTCTAAAAAGCACTGAGAAACTATGGCCAAAGCCTTAGCTAGCATGCTAATTTCTACCTCCACAACGTCGGAGGAGCTGATCAACTTCATAAAAATTGGAGGGGTAATGAAATGTGAAGATGTTCAAGAAAAGAGTGAAGTTAATATGGGAGCAATTTCTTTTTCAGATGCGGACTTACCGAAGGAGGGGAGAGATCACATCCGCCCTCTCTTTATCAAAATAGAAGTCAAGGGGAAGAGGACTCCATGTGTAATGGTCGATGATGGGTCCGCCATAAATGTTTGCCCACTTAAGATATTGCCAAAGCTAGCCATGTCAACAAGGGATCTAAACCCAACCGAGGTAATAATTCGGGCTTATGACAACACTAAGAGACACGCCAAAGGAACTTTCAAAGCTGTTGTCAAGGTTGGTCCAATTGAATCTATTGTTCAGTTTATTGTTTTAGACATACTGATTACCTTCACTTTACTTTTGGGTAGACCATGGTTTCATCCTCTTGGTGGAGTTCCTTCCACCCTTCATCAAAAGATCAAGTTCCCCAACGGAGATGAGACAGTGGTCATCGAAGCTGAAGATAATGAGATTGTTAACGCCCCAATTATTGAGAGGCCTCTTAATGGTTTTCAAGTAGCTGCAAATTCTAATGATGAAGTAGTGGACTCCAAATTCTTGAATATGATGAAGAACATGAACTACCTTCCTGGAGCCGGTCTTTGAAAGGGTAAAGCTGGTTTGACAAAGTTGCCAGAATTTAAAACTCAAACTACCAAGAAGGGGTTGGGATATGATGAAGCCAAAAATACCTCGCCAAAGAAGATTAAGAAGATGAGCTTCCCACCACTTGAAGAGATCTTTGTCAAGGCTCCAGATATGGGACCACTCCAAGGAAAGCCCGAGCCAATCATGTTCATGGGAAAGTTGATCCCGGGTTTTGAAATTTTTACAGATGTAGCTGAGCTAGTGGATCAAGTGAAGAAAGAGCTCACCCTGTCAGCCAACAAAGAATCCAATCCAGAAGAGAAGAAAGAAGTTGTCCTGAAAGCTGAGAAGACTCTGGAGAAGATTGCTACCCTGGTTGAAGAAAAGTTTGAAGATATCCTGCCTTATGATTCTGAGAACAATGATCTTGATTTTGATTTTAATTTGTCTGCTTTGTATGAGGATGATGATATTTTCTTTTTCAAAATGAATGCAATAAAGTCTGATTTTGCTTACTTGTGTGATGTTTCTCCTGATGGTTGCATACATTCAAATAGCAGTTACATGAGCATCTTTAATATTAATTATGTTAACACACAATCCTTAAATTTGGGAACAACCAAAAATTCTAAAAACATTAGCATAACATCCGACCTTACTCCTGATAAGAGAGAGAGATTTGAAAAATATTCAAAAAATATGAAGAGGTGTTTGCTTGGTCTTATGAGGATATGCCTGGAATAGATCGAGACATAGCCGAGCATCATATTCCTACTTAAACTCACATGAAACCTGTCAAACAAATGCTTAGGCGATTAAGACCTGAGTGGGCTGAATTGGTTAAAGAAGAGGTCACTAAACAAATACAAGTGAAGTTCCTTAAAGTGATAGAATATCCAGATTGGCTAGCCAATATAGTACCCATGCCGAAGAAAGATGGAAGAATAAGGGTTTGTGTGGATTATAGAGATTTAAACAAAGCTTCCCCTAAAGATGGTTTTCCTTTACCCCATATAGATGTTCTCATTGATAGTGCAGCCTCTAGCATGCTACACTAGTTTGTAGATGGATTTTTTGGATACAACCAAGTGTTAGTGGCCCAAGAGGATAAAGCCAAAACTGCTTTCATTACTACATGGGGTATATTTTGTTATAGGGTGATTCCATTCAGTTTAAAGAATGCTGGAGCAACCTACCAAAGGATGGCCACCACACTATTTCATGACATGATGCACAAAGAAGTTGAAGTATATGTTGATGATAAGATGGTGAAATCGGACACAAGGGAACAACACTTCCAAAACTTAGAGTTATTCTTCGATAGAGCATTGAAATATAAACTAAGATTGAACCCGAAGAAGTGTGTGTTCGGTGTTACTTCAAGTAAATTATTGGGACATGTGATTGGTCCACATGTCATTGAGATTGATCCCGACAAATGAATAATATTAGCTAATTCCATCCACTTAAATCAAATGAATAATATTTAACATATTAAAAACTCAGTTTAAGTTCACTTTAAACTTTCATAACTGAATCAACCAAATACTATTCAATACCCTTACATATAATTCTCATCAAATTACATACTAGTCTTTCTTATTTTCAATTCTTATTCAATAGTACTTTTCTTTCTCTTTTCCTCCAATCTCTTACTATATAATACTATTGTCTTGATAACCTTTAACTCTAAACATAACTCTTTTAATCCAACATTATCTCGTATATATAATAGTCATTTAATTTTGTATACATATCCTTTCACAATCTTATAATTCAATTATATTTCTTTATTTCCAAATTTGATTTCCAATAACTTATACCTTAAACATTACAATAATAATTTACTTCAAAGAAACCAACTCAATCATCTTCTACACAAATCACTTTATAAATAATTCCTTCATGATTAATTATGTTTAGTCAAAACACTACTTTTTTGAAACAATCAAATCAGCTAATAACTTTTCAAACATCTTCTTTACATATTCTCAATCTAGACTTCACTTTACCTTCATTCGGAGTATCACTCCCTACTTATAACTATTGCCACATTAGAGACCAGTTCAAGTGCGAATGCATATGCATGTATTAAAATTCAAATCATTATTTTAAATTCCTAATTCTCAAAACTCACCTAGGTCGAGAACCTCAAACCTAGGCTCTGATACCAAAATAAATGTAACACCCTTACACCCTATATAAGTATAATACACACATCCAATATATGTAAAATATAAGTATACAGTATAAGAATTTCACAATTCAGTTTAAATAAAAATTTTATTATTCCCCAGTCCTCAAAAACATTTATACAAATACATATATATATATATATATCAAAATTTATAAAACCTCACATTACTTAATTATACAAAAAATTCTTTATAATTTACAATATATATATTTATACTGCAAAAACATGATATCATATACATAATATCAAAAAGTATTATGACGTAAAATATATTACTGGCAAATTGGCTCTGATCTTGATGTAGCAGAAATGCTTTGAGCTCAACAAACTCAAGCCTAGACCTAACCAGGTCTATTAGAACTCTCCGGCTCTATCGGATCACCCCTGTCACCTATGGAATGAGTTACAATCACGCTAAGCTAAAAGCCTAGCGATATAAACTTTGATAAGAATAATAATAACACTTTAAAAATAATGCCAATGCAAAATGCTCATGTGCTATGTCATAATGTGACATTTAAGGTCACTTTTAGATAAATACTTCCATCACTCATTAATTCACAAAAACACATACACAAGCATGGGCCCAAACAACTAATACATTATTCAAATTCCAGAGTTACTATTTTGGTCCATAATGACACCAAGTATCTAGCCCCGAAGGCAAATCTTATTATAGTAATGCCAAGTGCCTAGCCCCGAAGGCAAATCATATCACAGTTATGCCAAGCATCTAGTCCTGAAGGTAAATATTGAGGATAACCTCATAGGCATGCCGCCAAACACAGAACTCTAAAAATTGAATAACATACTAGGCACACAATTATTTCATGTTTTCCATTCTCAATTCCTTTCTCATTCTCCCATTTTCTCATTCTTATCAATGTCATTCTATTTCAACATTTCATAAAACATAGGATATTTCATAACATAACCACATTACCCAAATACTTTGGGTCATTTTCACATTTTGGACATAGTTCACATTTCATTCAATCTAGCCTTTAACAATAGCTTTTCATAATGCATAATAATGCATACATAACAATTTACATGTCACAACACAATGTTCATGTATACTCAATGTATCAGGTAGCTTAACATATTTTCCATCCAAAATGTGTTAGGCCAAATGTAATACAATCACATTCCATTTATCAAGAGTTTGTACATACCTTAGAAAACACTTCAAATCAAAGCATCAAAACTCCTTCCAACCTTCTCTTCCAAGTTGCCCTTCAACACTAGGATTGGGAAAACTACTCTCTCTCAATGCATAAGCCAAATGTGTTCATAAACAACCATTTAATATCACATTCTAAGGCATTCTCAGTATTAAACCATTTACATTAGGAATTACAAATGAAAGACAAAGAAAAGAGTTATTTTGAACAATTCCTTCAAGTAACATGCCCAACAACATGGGTGCGTTAATGACCGTGTTATTAACCCATTCTCACAGAAGCTTTGACATGTCCAATGACATGGGCATGTCACTGCCCGTGTCATTCATTCTGCCTTACAAAAACTCTATCACGCCCAACAACACGGGCATGTTAATGGCTGTGTCAATTATTTTGTCTTACAGTAGCTACGGCACACTCAGGGACATGGTCGTGTTACTGGTTGTGTCATCAACATTGAAACTCAGCACCATTGACATGCCCAAAAACATGGCCATGTCATTGGCCGTGTCAAGCAAATTTTTTGCATTTCGTACACTCAACCATTCAACATAACCACTTCCAAACTCATCTCTACACAATCCTTATTCATCACTTTAGTTGATACCCATGATTTACCCATAAATTTAACACATATATAATTCTAACATCTCATAACTATCATCTTATTCAATCAATCATCACTTTCTCTCGTTAACCATGTTATATATATATATATGAAATCACATAGAAACAAGCTTAGAAATAACACTTACTTGAATTCTTGCTAAACCTTCAATATCCACCTTTAAATCTCTTAAAATTCCTTGTAAATTCCTTCAATCTTTGATGTATGGAAGAAGAAAATAGCTCATCTCTCTCTCTCTCTAGCTCACGTTCAAAGGAACAAAAGAAGAAGAAAAAAGAAATCTCTTCTCTTTTCATTCATCCTTATCTATCTATATATATATATATATAATAAGTCACTATTTACTTAATTATACAATATATATATATATATGTGATGTATATCTTGAATATATGTATATATCTTATATATGTCATGTTAACTTCAAATATATATTTCAAATATACATTCTATTTTTTACTTAAAATCCTTTCATTATCCTTTCATTTTCCATTTAAATCATTTATCTAATTTATCCAATTTAAATTTTAATTTATTGTATATAATATTCAAAAATTAGGGGTTTTACACTCACACTTAGGTCAAATCTAGAATGGGTCTTCCCTTACCCCCAATTAAGGTAGGTTTACATTGACATTTTAGGTCATAGCGTAGAATGGGCCTTCCCTTACCCCCATTAGGGTATGTTTACATTGACAGTTTAGGTCATAACCTAGAATGGGCCTTCCCTTACCCCCCCTTTAGGGTAGATTTACATTGACATTTTAGGTTATAACCTAAAATGGGCCTTCCCTTTCCCCCTTTAGGATAGGTATACATAGACATCTTAGGTCAAACTTAGAATAGGCCTTCACTTAACCCCCCTATTAATATGGGGTAAGTTTACATAGAGGTCAAACCTAGATGGACCTTCCTTTACCCTATTAGGGTAGGTATATATAGACATTTTAGGTCAAAACCTAGAATGGGCCTTCCCTTACCCCCCCCCCCCCCCCCCCCCCATTAGGGTAGGTTTATATTGACATTTTAGGTTAAAAACTAGAATGGGCATTCCCTTTCCCCTATTAGGATAGGTTACATAGACATTCTAAGACAACCTTAGAGTGGACCATTCTAAGACAACCTTAGAGTGGACCATTCTAAACTCCTGGAGTGACCAATCATCTCATGGCATGACATGACATCTTACATTAAAGTCGTCATGTTCACAAACATCATGGTTACTTTTTAGACAAAAAAACCATGATGTGGGTAAGCTGTGAACCCCTAATTTTGCACCTAAATTAAGGTGAATATGAGTCGGTTCCAACAAAATTGGGAGCAAGAAGTAAACTCCTCAAGTAGTTAGAGACCTCATCACCATTATGGTAGCCACCTTCAAACAGTTTGGCAGCAAGAAGGAAACTCCAAGGAGAGTTAATGAAGTATTTCTTCACTTGAGTCTAAAATAAATCAACTAACAAATTTGGTGCAAAATATGGATGTAGGAAGTGTGAAACAAGGAAAAGTTTATGGAATTTGTGCACATTCAGGTCATCCAACTAATATGTATCCCACACTCCAAGAAGATAAGCAATAACAAGTGAATTCTATAGGTGTATTTCCTAATCAACCCCAAAGGAGGTATGACCCCTATGCAAACACTTATAATCCAAGGTGGAGGGACCATCCAAACTTTAGCTATGGGGAAAAAGCACAAAAATTCACAACAATTCCAATAAAGAGCACCACCACCACAACCTCCACCACCAAAAAAATCAGGTATGTCTCTTGACGACATGTTCAAAGCTTTCATAACTAATACATAGCAATTTCAATAGGTTATGTGCTTGAGCATTTAGAATTTTGAAAGTCAGATGAGTCAGTTAGCCACATCAGTTAAGAAAGCTGGAGTCTCAAGGGAAACTTCCTTCTCAAACAATAGTCAATCCAAAGAAAAATGCAAGCGCCATAACTTTAAGAAGTGGAAAGGAGCTGCTAGATAAAAACCACCAGAAGCTTACCCGTGGACAGGGCTTAGACAAGAGGGCAAAAATTGAAATAATTGTTCAAAAAGAGGTACCACCTGCTGCAATTAACTCTTATCAGCTTGCACCTATGACAATACCACCCCCTTTCCCATAAAGACTTTCTAAATCTAAGAAGGAGAAGGAGGAGAAAGAAATTTCGGAGACTTTTCACAAAGTGTAGACACTTAAATTTGGACCAATTTAAATTTAAAAAGCTTATATTAGACCATTATAAATTTAAAATCCCTTAAAGATTAGAATTCAGTTAGCATGAATTTATATTGGATCGGTTTGAGTCGAAATTAATAGTTTTGGTCGAGTTGGTTCTCCCAAATAGATATGAGGCTAGCCCATATTGATTTGGGAGGGCTAAATCGATATGGGCAATTGCCTTATATTGATTTTGGCAAGCCAAATCGATGTGAGCAATTACATATCAATTTAGTTGGCCAAATCGATATGGAACCTACCTCATATTGATTTGGCCAGCCCAAATTCATTTGCCTTTAATTTCACTAATCCGAGTCCTAATCACAATTTAAGCAGCCATTTAATTTCCTAATCAACTTATAAGTCTTTTAAGAGTCGGATTAGGTTTAGGATTAAGGTTTTCTTTCCTATAAATACATGATTAATACACAGAGGGAGGGCAGCAACAATTAAAAAAAATGGAGAACTGAAAAAGAAAGACAGTAGTAGTTTATAAAACCCTAATTATTAAAAAAGAGTAACACAGATAGAGAGGAAGAAGGGAGCAACCAAAGTGATCGAACAGAGAGAAAGAAATGCAGAAAAGGAGGATCAACAGAGATGAGAACTGATAATTAAAACAAAAAGGGTCAATAATCATAATCAAGGCAATTGCCAAATTGCCAAAGTTCAATCGAAGAAATAAATTGATTCAGGCAGTAGCAAATATCAAACAAAGCTTGATTCAAACTCTTTAAATTTGGTGAAGCCAACAAACAAAGGTTAGTTTGTTATGTTTAATTTGTTTAAATCATAATAGTGACATTATTGTTATCTCATGCAATAATTTACAAGATATCCAAACAATTCAACAATAATGTTCATGTTTACTTTATTTATCATAGTAACATGTATTAAACTTTAATCTCTTTTGCCAAATATCCATTTAATCCTATTTTTATAAACCCTAATCCTTTTTCATAAAAATTCCAAACCCTAATTTTGTTCAAGAAACCCTAATTCAAGATGTAAACCTAAATTTATATTTTTATTGCTTTTTTTAAGCTTAGATGCATGATTTATTATATGTCTTAATAAATAGTTTATTTTTATTTGATTTTATGATGAATGCTTGAATATTTGTTATTTGATTTATTTTTAGTTTCAAGTAATTGTAAGAGGTATGTTTCCACATTGTGGGTACCTCATTTGTTAAGCTTCATGCAACTTAATTTATTTTAATGTAAATGATACATTTCCACCAATTGGTGGGTATTCTATTTTATTTGTTTTCTTTTGGAAATTGAAAATTTGTAAAGGCATGTTTCCATCCACGGATGGGTGCCCATTCACTTATCTTGTTTGAACTCGTTGTGATTTTAATAAAGTATTTATTTATTCTTAAGATTGCATGTATTATGGTTAATATCATTATATTTAAGAATTTTATAATATTAAGACCTGAAAAGGAGGCTGGTTCCAATGAACCTGGCTCTGTGGGGGTGCTGGGTCATTCTCACCTTCCCCATGCATACCCAACTTTTCAAACCCAATAAGGGGTTGGGGATTTATTAGGAATCGAGTCATCCACCCCTTTCTATTTTTTTGGCCCGTCCAAGTGGAGACTCCATTTTCTCTAGGTTTAGGCCTGTGTTCTCTAAGGCCCTGAGCCTAACAGTGTCGAAGTTGCAAAAATCATTCCACATGAGAGTGGGTGTAATATCCCAATGTATGCCCTAGAAGTTTTAATACAATTATTGTTTGATTTGAATTTAATGTACATATGTTTTTGCAAAGGAAATGATTGTGTTAATGAAATGTATATGTTGTATATATGTTAATATATATAACATATATGTTGGTCAAATGGAGAGTCAAGGGAAGAAGATATTTTATTTGGGATGATGTGAAATTACTTCAATGGGCATATAAGTGACAAAGGTTAAGTTAAATGGATGAGGGCATTTAGGTAATTGCTTGGCTAGAATTGCTTGGTGGAGATTTAAAGAAGAAAAGAAGTTGACTTGTGTGTATTTTTCTTTTCTTCTCATTTGTGTGCCGGCTATCCAAGAAAAGAGAGAGCAAGAGAGGTGTTCTTAATGCTAGAATCAAATTGAAGGAGAAATCAAAGGTTTTGGTTGGAGATTTGTGAAATTTCTTCATTTAAGGTAAGTACTCTCTTATTTCTTTTTGTTATTTTGAAGTTGAGTATAAGATGAGTTATAGTTTGTTGATATTATGACTTGGTGTGTTTGAGATGTGTTTACAAGTGTTGAAATTGATTGTAAGTTAAAAGAAATTGAATTGGTGTTGGTTTTGTTTTGAAGATGGTGAGTTAAGTGGATGTTGATGGTGAAAGATCAAGAGTGAAGTTGGTTTTAGGGTTTTGAAGTGGTAAATGATTATATGTATGGTTAACGTGGATATTGTGTTAAACATGCAAAATAAGTGTTAATGACTTTGATTACATTCATTTGAATGAGTTTATGTTGTGCATAATGTGTTTAATTTCAATCAAAAGAGTGTTGGCTATGGTTAGGGTTCTTGTTCATAAGAGATACGGCCAAACCTAAGAAGAGACACGGCCAAAACTAAAGTATTTTTGAGAGACACGGCCAAGTCTATGGAAATTTGGCCGTGTTGGATGATTTTTGGAGAGGACACGGCCGTGTCCCTTGCCCATGTTTGATTCTGTTGCTTTTGGTTGAGAGACACGGCCACAAGCTTGGCCGTGTCCCTTGAGTGTGTTGGTTACTGTGTTTGGTTTTTGTTCTTCTTGCATTGATGAGATTGAACATACATTTGATTATGCATATGATACTATATGAACAATGTTATGTTATATGCATTGTGAATCTTGTGAATGATAAGATGCTATATGAAATGATATGAAGCCATTGTGATTGGTTATGATAACTCAAATGTGATGTGAAGCCATTGTAATTGGCTATGATGATTCCATTGAAAGAACATAAGGCATGTTTGCCTAATTGATGATGAGATTTGAGAATGAAATAATAAATGAATTATGTGTCTAATGTGTTATTCATTTTCAGAGTTTTGTTATTGGTGGCATGCCTATTGGTAACATTCTCTTGAAGTTAGGTTGGATTTGATCCTTGAAGCCTAATTGAGATGTTACAACCCTTGAAGCTAGGTTGGGTTGGTTCTTGAAGCCAAGTTGGGTTGATACTTAGCATGCTTTGTTCCCCTTGAAGCTTGGTTGAACCTAAATCCTTGAAGCCTAGTTGGGTTTATGATAATGATAAATGTGATAACAAAACCAAAGCATTAACTCTGAAAATTGAATGGCATATTAGAGTGTTTTGGGCCCATGCTTGTCTTTGTATATAATGTGGTTCTTGAATGGTAAAATCATTAGAACTATGAAGATGTAATATGAATATTGTTATGACATTGAATGTAGTGTGATGTGGTAATGTGATGTGCTTTTATGTGTATGGTTTATGAAATATAAAGGTGTGATGTTAGCTTTTCACCTATGATGTTAACTTTATAATTTAGATGTGTATCATTGCATTGCCTTAAAGTATAGTGTTGGTATATTTTGTACTACTAAGCCGATGGCTTAGCGCGATAGTGTTTAATCGCGCAGGTGACAGAGTTGAACCTGAGAATTCTTCGAGACCGAGTGAGAGTAGACATTGAAGAATTCATTTTGGGACTTAAAGATCAGAGAAGAGCTGCCAATCATGTATATATTCTATGTTTTATAAACTTTGATTTATAACATATTTGTAATAACTTCCGCTGTGAATTAATAAATGTTTTTATATATGGTGTCGTTTGGATTTCTTTTAAATGTTTAAGATTGGTTGCACTTATTTATAAAGATATTTGTTGTGTTTTTTTTTAAACTGTGGCATTTTCTATATTCAGTATACGTATTTTATGATCGTTTAAGCATGCTTGGTACGTATACGGGATATAGGGGTGTTACAATTGTTTTGGTATCAGAGCCTAGGTTTGAGATTCTCAACCTAGGTTAAGTGTAAGAAAAAGAGTGTTTTGATTTTAAAATGTGGATTTTTGAATAACATACATGCTTGGCATTGGCAGTCTCTGATCTTTAATGAGAGGTATTCTGCTGTGTTTGCAGATATAGGTTGTGATGGATTCTCACTTACGTCAGTCAGTCGAGGGTAGTGTTGAGAGTATAGCTCCTGATGAGATTAGAGAGGGAGCTAGAGTGGATAGTGCTGGAGAGGTACCTGCTTCTATGTCGGGGAGACCAGCTTGTGAGGAGGTTCCGCCAGGTTGGTTTAGGCATGTGATTGATTTGTTGAGGCAAGCACCAGTACAACCCCCACCCCCACAACCTTTGGTATCAGTGAGACAGTATGATAAATTAAGGAAGTATGGAGCAGAAGACTTCTTGGGTACTATTGATCCAGCTATAGCTGAGCAGTGGCTAGATAAAGTACAGAGAATATTTGTTCAGTTGCAAGCTACTCCAGAGAAAAAGTTTGATTATGCAAGATCATTGTTGCAAAAGGACGCATATGACTGGTGGAAGACAGTGCCCCATGCTATGGATGATCCTCCAACATTGTCCTATGATGATTTTCTAAGAGAGTTTGAATTGAAGTATACTCCTAGGGAGTACAAAGATGTGAAGAAAATAGAGTTTCTAAGCTTGAAGCAAGATCACCGGACTGTGACGGAATATGAGTTAGAGTTTATCCGATTGAGCCAGTATGCTGGGGGTATTATATCTGATGAGATAGATAGATGCCGGAGATTTGAGGAGGGATTGAGGCCCTCTATCATGTGTTTGGTGGCTGGATCTAGATATCGTGATTTTTCCCAGCTGGTTGCAGCAGCTAGGAGTGTGGAGAGAGCTCAGGTTATTGCAGCTGCTTCAGAGGAAGAGATCAGGGTTAGGAGGCCCCAGTTTGAGGCAGGGTCTTCGTCTGTGAAAAGAGGTAAAGGAAGTTTTGTTCCTCGGGTTAGTAGGAGTCAGAGGCCAGCGGGTAGGTCAGTACAGTTTCAAAGGCAGAGATCTAGACCTACAATTTCAGTGGCAAGTGCTCCGACCCCAGTGATGCAGAGATCCACCTTACCCATATGTATTCATTGTGGTAGGCCACATGGTGGTCCTTGTTGGAAGACTGGTGTAGTAGGGGTATGTTTCAGATGTGGATCTCCTGATCATTTTGTTAGAGACTGTCCTGAGAGGCAGGAGCAGATGTCGGTTGATACTGCAGCTTCTCGACCTAATGTGAGGGGGGTCGAGGAGGCAGAGGTTTCGGCAGAGGAGGCAGATCTGGATTTAGTTCTAGAAGAGGTTCTACATCCAGGGAGAGTAGACCAGAGGAGGCTGGATCTTCTCAGAGGATATATGTTATGCAGAGACAACCAGATGCTTCTGCAGTCATTGCTGGTACTTTCTCTTTATTTGATATCTCAGTACTTGCTTTGATTGATCCCGGATCCACACATTCATATATTAGTGCATCTATTTTGCCTGTGTTTGATGTGCATGCTGAATCCCTAGGATTTGATGTATTGGTGACAAATCCGTTAGGGCATAGTGTGATTGTTAGCAAAGTGCACCGAGATAGTGCAGTGATGGTGCAAGGTGAGGAGTTTCTTGGAGATTTGATTGAGATGCCTTTTAAGGAATATGATGTGATCCTAGGCATGGACTGGTTATCTAGACATAGAGCTGTGGTTGACTGCCAAAAGAAAGTTGTTACCTTGAGAACCAGCGATGGTAGAGAGGTGTTAGTATCTAGTGAGCAGGGACATCTAGCATCCTTGTTTGTTTCAGCTGTTGCAGCTAGAACATTGATTAGAAAAGGGTGTGATGCTTACCTTGCTTATGTTGTAGATATGAGAGTAAAGGGTTTTCAACTTGATAGTATACCCACAGTTGCAGAGTTCCTAGATGTGTTTCCAGAGGAGTTGCCAGGGTTGCCTCCAGAGAGGTGGAGTTTGGTATTGAATTATTGCCTGGTACCACTCCTATCTCTATTACTCCTTATAGAATGGCACCTGCTGAACTGAGAGAACTGAAGGTGCAGTTACAGGAGTTGCTAGATAAAGGGTTTGTTCGCCCTAGTGTTTCACCGTGGGGAGCTCCTGTTCTGTTTGTAAAGAAGAAGGATGGTACTATGAGATTGTGTATCGATTATAGGCAGTTGAACAAGGTGACTATTAAAAATAAATATCCTTTGCCTAGAATTGATGATCTCTTTGATCAGTTGAAGGGTGCAGCAGTGTTTTCCAAAATTGATTTGAGATTAGGGTATCATCAGTTGAGGGTCAGAGCTGAAGATGTTCCTAAGACCGCATTTCGGACCAGGTATGGGCATTATGAGTTTCTAGTTATGCCTTTTGGTTTGACGAATGCACCTGCAGCTTTTATGGACTTGATGAATAGGGTGTTTAGGCCCTATCTGGATCAGTTTGTGGTAGTTTTTATCGATGATATTCTGGTGTATTCGCGTAATAAGGAAGAGAATGATAAGCATTTGCGGATTGTGCTGTAGATTTTGAGAGAGAAGCAATTGTTTGCTAAAATGTCGAAATGTGAGTTTTGGCTTGACCAGGTTACTTTTCTCAGTCATATAGTTTCAGCAGAGGGTATTAGAGTCGATCCGAGTAAAGTTGAAGCTATTTTGAATTGGAGTCCACCAAAGTCTGTGATAGCTTATGCTTCTCGACAGCTGAAACCGCATGAGCTCAATTATCCGACCCATTATTTAGAATTGGCAGCCATTGTGTTTGCATTGAAGATTTGGCGACATTATCTGTATGGGGAAAAGTGTTTTATCTATACTGATCATAAGAGTTTAAAATATTTGGGTGTCCAAAGAGAGCTCAATCTTCGGCAGAGGAGATGGTTGGAGTTGATTAAAGACTACGACTGTTTGATTGATTATCATCCTGGTAAAGCAAATGTTGTTGCTGATGCCTTGAGTCGGAAGTCTTTAGCTGGTTTAACTGTTTATTCGCTCTCGTTGCTTGTTGAGTTGAGAGCATTGGATGCTAGTTTTGTATCTTGTGATGATGGTGCATTGTTGGCACAGTTGCAGTTGAAACCAGTGTTGTTGGATCAGATCAAAGAAGCTCAATTGGCTGATGAGAAGATTCAAAAGATTGTTTCAGATTGTCAAATGGAAAGAGTAGAGATTTTATTGTGAGAAGTGATGGAAGTCTTTGGTTTAAGAACATATTGTGTGTACCTGATGATACTAATTTGAGAAAGATCATTTTAAAAGAAGCACATCAGTCAGTATTTGCTATGCATCCTGGCAGTACAAAGATGTATCATGATTTGAAACAGTTTTACTGGTGGTCTGGGCTGAAGAGAGACATTGCAGATTTTGTGTCCAAATGTCTCACATGTCAGAGGGTAAAAGCTGAGCATCAAGTTCCAACAGGGTTACTTCAACCGTTATCAGTACCTGAGTGGAAATGGGATAGAGTAACCATGGATTTTGTATCTGGTCTACCATTGACACAAAGGAAACATGATGCTATTTGGGTGATTGTTGACAGGTTGACTAAAACATCTCATTTCCTTCTGGTTCGGATGGATTACTCTTTGGAGAGGTTAGCTGAGCTATATATTCATGAAATTGTGAAGTTGTATGGTGTCCCAATTTCTATAGTGTCTGATCGAGATCCCCGGTTTACTTCAACGTTTTGGAAGAGTTTACATGGTGCTTTGGGTTCTCGATTACACTTCAGTACTACTTTCCATCCGCAGACAGATGGGCAGTTAGAGAGAGTGATACAGATTATCGAGGATATGTTGAGAAGCTGTGTCATTGATTTCTCTGGAGGTTAGGATAAATTCTTACCACTTGTGGAATTTGCTTATAATAACAGTCATCAATCCAGCATCGGTATGGCCCCATTTGAGGCATTGTATGGTAGAAGGTGTAGGACACCTCTATGTTGGAATGAGCTTGGAGAAAGTAAGTTAATTGGTCCTGATTTGGTCAAAGAAACTGAAGAGAAAGTGAAAATGATTCGAGATAGGTTGAAAACAGCTTCGGACCGACAGAAATCTTATTCAGATTTGAAGAGGAGAGACATTGAATATAATGTGGGAGATAAAGTATTTTTGAAGGTGTCTCATTGGAAAAAGATCTTAAGGCTTGTTCGAAAAGGGAAATTGAGTCCTCGCTTCATTGGACCGTATGAAGTTTTGGAAAGAGTTGGGCCAGTTGCTTATCGGCTTGCTTTGCCACCTGAGTTGGAGATGATCCATAATGTATTCCATGTTTCTATGTTGAGGAGATACAGGTCGGATCCATTTCATGTGTTGCCAATTGAATCTATCGAAGTGAGTCCAGATTTGACATATGAAGAGGAACCAGTTGCTATCTTGGCATGTGATGTAAAAGAGTTGAGAAATAAGAAAGTGCCTTTGGTGAAGGTTCTGTGGAAGAATCATGGAAGAGAAGAGGCAACTTGGGAGAGTGAGCAATCAATGCAAAATCAATATCCTCAACTATTCCAGACTTGATATCAGGTAAATTCGAGGATGAAATTTCTTTTTAGAGGGGGAGAATTGTAATATCCCAATGTATGCCCTAGAAGTTTTAATACAATTATTGTTTGATTTGAATTTAATGTACATATGTTTTTGCAAAGGAAATGATTGTGTTAATGAAATGTATATGTTGTATATATGTTAATATATATAACATATATGTTGGTCAAATGGAGAGTCAAGGGAAGAAGATATTTTATTTGGGATGATGTGAAATTACTTCAATGGGTATATAAGTGACAAAGGTTAAGTTAAATGGATGAGGGCATTTAGGTAATTGCTTGGCTAGAATTGCTTGGTGGAGATTTAAAGAAGAAAAGAAGTTGACTTGTGTGTATTTTTCTTTTCTTCTCATTTGTGTGCCGGCTATCCAAGAAAAGAGAGAGCAAGAGAGGTGTTCTTAATGCTAGAATCAAATTGAAGGAGGAATCAAAGGTTTTGGTTGGAGATTTGTGAAATTTCTTCATTTAAGGTAAGTACTCTCTTGTTTCTTTTTGTTATTTTGAAGTTGAGTATAAGATGAGTTATAGTTTGTTGATATTATGACTTGGTGTTTTTGAGATGTGTTTACAAGTGTTGAAATTGATTGTAAGTTAAAAGAAATTGAATTGGTGTTTGTTTTGTTTTGAAGATGGTGAGTTAAGTGGATGTTGATGGTGAAAGATCAAGAGTGAAGTTGGTTTTAGGGTTTTGAAGTGGTAAATGATTATATGTATGGTTAACGTGGATATTGTGTTAAACATGCAAAATAAGTGTTAATGACTTTGATTACATTCATTTGAATGAGTTTATGTTGTGCATAATGTGTTTAATTTCAATCAAAAGAGTGTTGGCTATGGTTAGGGTTCTTGTTCATAAGAGACACGGCCAAACCTAAGAAGAGACACGGCCAAAACTAAAGGATTTTTGAGAGACACGGCCAAGTCTATGGAAATTTGGTCTTGTTGGATGATTTTTGGAGAGGACACGGCCGTGTCCCCATGTTTGATTCTGTTGCTTTTGGTTGAGAGACACGGCCACAAGCTTGGCCGTGTCCCTTGAGTGTGTTGGTTACTGTGTTTGGTTTTTGTTCTTCTTGCATTGATGAGATTGAACATAAATTTGATTATGCATATGATACTATATGAACAATGTTATGTTATATGCATTGTGAATCTTGTGAATGATAAGATGCTATATGAAATGATATGAAGCCATTGTGATTGGTTATGATAACTCAAATGTGATGTGAAGCCATTGTAATTGGCTATGATGATTCCATTGAAAGAACATAAGGCATGTTTGCCTAATTGATGATGAGATTTGAGAATGAAATAATAAATGAATTGTGTGTCTAATGTGTTATTCATTTTCAGAGTTTTGTTATTGGTGGCATGCCTATTGGCAACATTCTCTTAAAGTTAGGTTGGATTTGATCCTTGAAGCCTAATTGAGATGTTACAACCCTTGAAGCTAGGTTGGGTTGGTTCTTGAAGCCAAGTTGGGTTGATACTTAGCATGCTTTGTTCCCCTTGAAGCTTGGTTGAACCTAAATCCTTGAAGCCTAGTTGGGTTTATGATAATGATAAATGTGATAACAAAACCAAAGCATTAACTCTGAAAATTGAATGGCATATTAGAGTGTTTTGGGCCCATGCTTGTCTTTGTATATAATGTGGTTCTTGAATGGTAAAATCATTGGAACTATGAAGATGTAATATGAATATTGTTATGACATTGAATGTAGTGTGATGTGGTAATGTGATGTGCTTTTATGTGTATGGTTTATGAAATATAAAGGTGTGATGTTAGCTTTTCACCTATGATGTTAACTTTATAATTTAGATGTGTATCATTGCATTGCCTTAAAGTATAGTGTTGGTATATTTTGTACTACTAAGCCGATGGCTTAGCGCGATAGTGTTTAATCGCGCAGGTGACAGAGTTGAACCTGAGAGTTCTTCGAGACCGAGTGAGAGTAGACATTGAAGAGTTCATTTTGGGACTTAAAGATCAGAGAAGAGCTGCCAATCATGTATATATTCTATGTTTTATAAACTTTGATTTATAACATATTTGTAATAACTTCCGCTGTGAATTAATAAATGTTTTTATATATAATGTCGTTTGGATTTCTTTTAAATGTTTAAGATTGGTTGCACTTATTTATAAAGATATTTGTTGTGTTTTTTTTTAAAACTGTGGCATTTTCTATATTCAGTGTACGTATTTTACTATCGTTTAAGCATGCTTGGTACGTATACGGGATATAGGGGTGTTACAGTGGGGGCAAAAATTTTTACTCACACAAAGTCAAGGTCAATATACCTTTATTAGATGCCATCAAGAAAGTGCCTCAATATGCAAAATTTATGAAAGAGTTGTGCACCAACAAAAAGGAACTCAATGGTAATGAAAAGGTAAGGGTAGGGAGAACATATTTGTTGTGATCAAAAGAAAGTTACCTCCAAAGTGCAAAGATCAAGGTATGTTTGCAATCTCCTGTAAAATTGGTGATTTAGGCATAAAGAGAGGCATGTGATTTAGAAGCTTCCATAAATGTCATGCCATTGTCTGTTTACTCTTCTTTAAAAGCTTGTCCCTTAAAAGAAACCGGTGTAGTTATTCAACTAGCTGATAAGTTAACGGTTTACAATGAAGGGGTATTAGAAGATGTTTTAGTCTAGGTTAATGGGCTAATTTTTGTAGTAGTGACATGGAGGATAAGTCATCTAATTGCTCTGATATGTTATTAGGAAAACCTTTTCATAGCACAGCTAGAACAAAAATTGATATCCATGATAGTACATTAACTATGGAATTCGTTGGGGAAATTGTAAAATTTAATGTTTATAATGCTATAAAGTACCCTAGTGATGTATCATGTATGTATGGACTGGATGTCATATATTCTTTAAGTCAATAAATTTTTGACCTAAATGTTTCTAACAATTTAAATACTCTTCTTTGCAAAAGTCTTGATGCAAGTAGCCTGAAGAATCTAGATGACCAATATGTTGTAGGTGAAAATCTTCAAGAGGTGGTGTCCAAATTGGGGGGCCTAAAAAATATGAAGGAAAATATGTCTAGGTCTGAATTATCAACATCCCAAATCTGGTGTTGAACACTACCCGAACATTTGAAATATGTATTTTTAGGAGAAGGAGAAAGTCTACAAGTGATAATTTCCAACAAACTCGGTGGGGGAAGAGGAAGAAGGTCTAATTTGAGTACTTAGGGAGTACAAGGAAGCCATTGGATGGAGGATTGCTGATATAAAAGGAATTTCACCTTTAACTTGCATGCATAAAATTCTTATGGAGGAGGATAGCAAGCCAAAAGGAGAAGGCTAAAGAAGATTTAACCCACCGATGATGGAGGTAGTCAAGAAAGAAATTTTAAAGCTTCTTGATGCAGACGTGATTTATCCCATTTTAGATAGCAAGTAGGTGAGTCCAGTTGAGGTAGTACCCAAGAAGATAGGCTTGATAGTAGTGAAGAATGTGGATGATGAGTTGGTCCCAACTCGAGTTTAGAATGGGTAGAGATTTTGCATCAACTATAGGAAGCTAAATGCAGCCACAAGAAAGGACCATTTTCCTCTCCCATTCATTGTCCAGATGTTGGAATGTCTTGTAGGTAAGACCCATTACTGTTGTCTTGATGACTATTCAGGTTCTTATCAGATTCCGGTAGTGCTTCAGGATTAAGAGAAAACTACTTTCACCTGCCCATTTGGAACCTTTGCCTACCGATGAATGCCATTTGGCCTTTATAACGCTCTAGCCACATTTTAGAGGTGTATGGAAAGTATATCTTTTGAATATTTTGAGAATATTATAAAGGTATTCATGGATGATTTCACCGTGTATAGGAACTCCTTTGGTGAGTGTTTGTCTAACCTAACTAAAATTCTTGAAACATGCTTGGAGTCAAACCTTGTGTTAAATTATGAGAAGTTTCTTTTTATGGTTGATCAAGGATTGATATTAGGGCATATTGTGTCAGAAAAAGGAATTGAAGTTGATAATGTAAAGAGTGATGTAATTAAGTCTTTATCTTTCCCCGCAAGTGTGCGGGAAGTTCGATCTTTCCTTGGACATGCATGTTTTTACAGGCATTTCATCAAAGACTTCTCAAAGAGCACTCATCCTTTTTACCAGTTGATGGAAAAAGAAGAGGAGTTTATTTTTGATGATTCATGCAATAAAGCATTTGATAAACTCAAAGGCATGTTGATCTCTGCCCCAATTATCAAGCCATCGGATTGGAGTTTACCTTTTGAAATAATGTGTGATGCCAGCAATCACATAGTTGGAGCAGTAATCAGGCAAAGAATTGGAAGGGAACCTCATGTCATTTACTATGCATCAAGGACCCTTAATGAAGCCCAATCCAATTACTCAACTATGGAAAAAGAGCTTTTAGCTATAGTCTTTGCTTTAGAAAAGTTTTTATTCTTATCTTTATGGTACTAAAGTTATTGTTTATTCTGATCATGAAACTTTAAAGTATCTACTCTAGAAGAAAGATGCTAAGCCAAGACTTCTTTGGTGGATACTCTTGCTACAAGAGTTGGATTTGGAGATTAGAGACAAGAAGTGGTTAGAAAATTTAGTAGAAGATCATCTTAGTCGATTATTGATAGATGAGGGACCACTTCCAATTAAGGATTAATTTCTGGAAAAACACCTCTTTTCTGTCCAGCAGTCAATGCCTTGGTATGATCCATATCTGTAGAAGTATTGTTCTTATCAAATAATTAGGAGATGTGGCCATGAAAGTGAGATTCCTTCCATTTTAAATTTTTCTCATTCAGATGCATGTGGAGGACACTTTGGTCCTAAGCGAACAACCAGTAAAATATTAAAGTATGGTTTTTTTTGTGTTCCTTAATTTGTGATTCGTATATACATTGCAAATCTTATAAGAATTTTCAAAAGATCGGTACCTTAAGTCATAGGAATCAGATGCCTCTTGCACCTATTTTAATTTGTAAAATTTTTTATGTATGGGGTATTGATTTTATGGGTCCATTTCCTTCATCTTTTGGAAATTCTTATATCTTGCTTGCTGTTGATTATATTTTGAAATGGGTAGAAGCTAAAGCTACCCGAACTAACAATGCTAAGCTTTTTATAGATTTTGTCGGATCACATATCTTTGTTAGGTTTAGGATTCCAAGAATTCCTATCAGTGATTGAGGGACACATTTTTGCAACAAGGTGATGGAAGCCCTTTTTCTAAAATACAATGTTATTCATCTCACTTTGACAGCTTACCATCTGCAAACCAATGGACAAGTTGAAATTTCTAATCGTGAGGTTAAGTCCATCCTTGAAAAGACAGTGAACCCCAATAGTAAGGATTAGAGCTTGCACTTAAATGATGCATTATGGGCCTACAGGACCGCTTATAAGACACCTATTGGTATGTCTCCATATTGGTTAGTATTCGGTAAACCTTGTCATTTGCATGTTGAGTTCAAACATAGAGCATATTGGGCTATCAAGTAGTGTAACATGAAGATAGAGGAAGTAGTGGAGCAGAGAAAATTACAACTCCAAGAATTAGAAGAAATTTGAAATGAGGCTTATGAGAATTCAAAGATTTACAAGGTGAAATCAAAAGCTTTACAAGATTAGATGATCTCCATGAAACAATTCTTGGTGGGATAAAAAGTGTTACTTTATGATTCAAGGCTTCAATTATTTCCTGACAAGTTGAGGACTTGGTGGATGAGACCTTTTGTCGTAGCCAATTTATTCCCTCATGGAGCAGTAGAGATCAAGATCTTTGATACTGGCAAAGTCTTTAAGGTCAATAAGCACCGATTGAAGCCATTCTATGAGGGATTTCATACATCTACTGTAGAGGACTTGCAGTTGCAATGTCCTTTAAAAGAAGCTTGAATGAAATTAATGTCTGGCCAAAGAATTTAAACAAAGACGCTATTGGGAGGCAACCCATTTTCTTTTCTTTTTCTCTTTTCTCTATTTTATTTCTTTCTCTTTATTTCCTTTGTTTTATTTCACTTCCCTTATTAATGCCCTTTCTTTAATCTTGGGTAACTTATAAATTATTTGTTGTTGTTAAATTTTTAGTTTTTAATTATTATTTTGTTCAAAAAAAAAAAGGAGAGAATGAAGCTACTGTTCATCTTCTCCTTCCTTAGGATGTTACTAATTTATAAATTTTGTTTTCAAGTCTTTCATAAGGGAAGAGTTAGTAATGGTGATTACTAAAATATGAAATGGGTTAGTATATGGTGGTCACCACTTATACGGCTAATTTGCTAAAGTGATACCGGGCATCTAAGTTACTAAGGGAAACAATGGGCTCCATTTGATTTAATACCCTCTACCTTTGCCCTACCTCTCTTCTTTCCTTTTCTTTTCTTTTGTTTTCTTTCACCTCCAGTCACCACTCCACACTAAACCTCACCACCCACATCGAGCACCATGGCGACCAGACCCTACACCAAACCACCATAACCACCGAGCCCACTCTGCCATTCTCCATCACTCACTACATCATGCGAGCGAACAACCCCGATTAAGTAAGCCATGTCGAGCTATTCACCATTATCGACCTATTGAACAATGCTCACCACAGAGCAACTAGCACCACCATCAACAACTGCTCAAGCCACGCTCAAGCTTGAGGGACACCTATCTTCATCACACACACCCCCGAGCGATACCCAGCATCTTGAGAGAACCACCACATGCCTTACCTCACTCCATGAATGCCAGCAGACCAAACCCAGAACTGCTTCTTAATCGAACACATTCAACCTTTTTTCTCTCCATTCTGAACCCAGATGACCACCATTTTTCAAAAAAAAAAAAAAGAAAGAAGAACAACACCCAAAGACCCAGCCATCATCATTAGTTATGATGACCATGGCAAGTGCGAGACGAGGATCACCATCTTCAAGCTCTTCACCAAAATGCCCTTGATTGTTTGACAAGCATTCGGATGATGAATGTGACCTCCAGCAACAAAATGTTAACCACAACAGGGCTTCTGTAGACCCTTAATTTTTGACCCAGTCCAATCCGATAGTCCAAAATAATTTTTGTGGTATAATATTTATCTTTATAATATTTAATAGTTATTTTTAATAATAAAAATAATAATAATAAAAAAATAAAAAATCAGAAGGGTCAGCAAGCCCAGTTCAGCCAGCCCTATCCTCACAGTAATTTTTGCCAGCGCAGCCTAGCTAGCCCAGCAGCCCGTGTGCGCTGCCGATTTTTTTACCAAACCTTATTTCACACGATTTTGTGATTTTTTCTAAATAGTTGGTATTTCCTTATTAAAATAGGATTAGATCTTTTTGTTTTGCTATAAATACTAACATTAAACCACGGATTAGGGGGAATTATTGGAAGAAAATTTGGACCTTTATTTTTTCCAAGGAGAGTTGGGAGACTCTTGGGTTTTCAACAAACCCTAGCAAGCACGAAGAAACTGAAAACCAGCAACACAAAAAAGAAATTAGCAAAGGGCAGTCTTAACGGAATTCTAACTTGAATAAACTTTTGGAGAGGAACAAAAAGAAACAGAAATGCTAGACGAGTAAGATTAATAACTCAAAACTTTACAAAGGAAATGTAATAATTGTCTTTGCCAAAGCTCATCTAGAATTTCGTTCAAACAATTTTGGTGGAGCCAACAAACAGAGGTGTGTCTTTCTAACTTAATTCATTTAAATTTATATTGAGATAACTTATTATTATTTCATCTATCAAACTTTCTTCGTTTAAAGTTATTCTTTTAACTTTTTATTTATATACAAATATACAGTGAGCATAGTAGTTCTTTTTATTGTTTGCATGGCCAATATCTTGTTCCATTAAATCACCATAACATTAGATTATTTAAATAATATTTTAAACATCCAATAGCCATATTACATATAAGTATTTATCAAAATTCCACGTTGAAGTGGTCTTAGAGTTTTTATAATGATCATATTTTGATAAAACCCTAATCTGTATTTCTAAAGATCAAAAACCCTAGAAATCATGATTTCCCATCTAAACTAAAAAACCATTTTGCACGATTAAAACCCTAATCCTTTTTCATAAGAATTTCAAACCCTAATTTAAATTAAACCATAACTTATTTTGTTAAAACCTTAATCAAATTTGTTTATTTTATTGTCACTGTAGCTATTTCTTTTTTAAATATTTAAGTTTTAATCTTATTTTCATAAGTTTGTACCTTATTCACTTAAATCCCAAATTATAATTTTAATCACACAGTAGCATAATCTTTCTAAAATAATAAACCTAACAATAATACTAGTTCTTTAAAATTCCAAAACCCTAGCTTTTAGATATAAATTCCAAAACCCTAAATGTTATCTAAGAAACCCTAAGTTGATACACTTAAATTTGCATCTTTATTTGTTTCATTATTAAGTGAATATTTATTATATAGTTTGATTAATGATTTATTTATATTCAATTTATGTCTTCAATGAAAGATTTATTTATGATGAATGAATGGATGTTTACTTTTATTGATTTGTTTTGACTTCAAAACTTTGTAAGAGGTCTGTTTCCATATGTTGGGTACCTCATGTATTAAGCATCATGTAATTTAAATTGCTTTTATATTTTGGACCAATGTAAAGGACACGTTTCCACCCCTCGGTGGGTGTCCTATTTAGTTTTAGACATAGACAATGTAAGGACATGTTTCCATCCTCGGATGGGTGTCTATTTATTTGTTTTGTTTGGACATTACTTTGATTTTAATATAATAATGATTTATTTTAATTGTTGCATCTAGTATGGATAATATCATTATATTTAAGAATTTTATAATATTAAGACCTGCAAAGGAGGTCAGTTCCAATGAACCGGGCGTTGTGGGGGTGCTGGGCCATTTCTCACCTTCCCCACATGTACCCAACTTTTTGAACTCATTAGGGGGTTGGGGATTCCTTAGGAATTGAGTCATCCAGCCCTTTCTTTTTTCCAGCCTGTCCAAGTGGCGACTCCATTTTCTACGGGCTTAGGCCTGTGTTCTCTAAGGCCCCGAGTCTAAACAGTGCTGAAGTTGCAAGAACTATTCCACTAGGAATAGGGGCAAAAATCTCTGCTCACAGTGGTGACTCCACTAGGGATAAGAGAAGTTGATTTAGTTGGTCTTTATATTATTCTATTCTTTCTTATCATGGTATTATCCATTGCATCATTAGATTGCATTATGTGTGTGAGTTAGGCGTGTTACTCGTGTTGTGTTATGTAAGGGATACCATACTTTCACTCAAGGTATGGAGATCGAGCATGGCATAACCACTCATAGCCTCGTACCTTTTGGTATATACTTGCTATGGGAACCTAAGCCTTTCAACCCAAAGACTAAAGCTCATGCAATTGGCCTAGTTACTTTCCTTAGGTTTTTACCCCAAATGCTTGTTGTTTGACTGTGGTTAATTTATCTTGGCTTAAATTATGGCTTATTTGGTTTGTTCCTTTTCTAATATGACCTAAGTACATTGTAAGCTCAAAATAAATTTTTCTTTAAAGTCCAAAAGACCAAAGCTATTTCCAAGACTTTTTAAGATGGTCTTTGGACATAAAACTTTTCTAAAAAAACAAATCAAAAATTCTTTTCTCATGACCCAAATACAAAGCCCAAAATCCATTTTTTTTAAAATCTTTTTACAATGGGTTTAGAAACAAAATTATTTTCATAATCTTTTAAAAGAGCTTATGCATATTTTGGTCAATTATGGAAATACCAAAAATCAATTGTGAGCCTAGATTATACTAAGAATTATTAACCATGGGCTTGTTTTTGGCATAAATCATTAGTTACTTTTCAAGTGAAAAATCTATTTATAATAAACCTCTTAATTTAGTTTTAATCCAATATAGCATAAAAGTTGCTCTAGTTGATTTGATGGATTAAAGCCTAATTAATGGGAATTATCATGAACTGATTTCCATTTTTGAAAATATAACTATTGGTTGAAACGTCCGAGGGAAAGAGAAAAGAGACTCGCCATCCGTGTGTGGAAGTTATAAGGTGGGAAGGAATGTCCTATTTATCCTTGTTTGTTTATTGTTTGTGCATACATGCATACATACATCACATCACATATCATTAATCCTTTCTGGCTCACAGCCCTAGATTATGACAGTTCAAAAGCTTACAACAACCCCAATTACACTGGTGACGAAGAATCCAGCAGCAACTCAAATACTTTTTCACCAAAAGTAATATAGCCCGAAAAAATTCAAAGAATGGTGGATGACACCCTCAATGCTAAAATGGAAGAACTAAAGGAGGCCCTAGCTAGGATCATGAAGAATCAAATGACTACAATATTTGGGAACACCGCTGAAGCATCCTCCAGCACAAAGAAAGATAAGGTGAAGGCTAAAATTGGTGACAAGGCTTTTGATGATGATAAGGTGATCATTGATGATGATGACAATTGGGTTCAATACTTTCAAGATCCTCAAGACAAGAAGAAAGAGTCGAAGGTTGTTGAAAGATCAGCTATGGAAAAGACTAAAACTTCTGATGTTGAGAAGATGATTGTTGATTTAGAAAAGAAATTTGAAAAGTAACTGAAAATAGAACAAATGTCCGAGATCAACAAACTATTTGAACAAGATGAGGAGGTCCCTTATAAGTTCAAGCTGCCTTCCTTCGCTAGGTACAATGGTACTGGAAACCATCATCTCCATGTGAAGTAGTACATCACTACTATGCAGTCTGCCCAAGCCACTAAGGCTCAAACTCTAAGATATTTCATGCTCTCATTGAACCCTGTTGTCCAAAATTGGTTCAACAACTTATAGGAAAGTACTCAAAAAGATTAGGACATATTGTACAAGGATTTCATTTAGCACTATGGGCACAATGTCGAGCTGGAAATTACCTTAATGGAAGTTGAGTTCATTAGGCAACGACCAAATGAGAATTTTGTGGACTATGTGAAAAGATGGAGAAATAAGGTTGCACTTCTCAAAAGGAGGCCTGATGAGTTGGACCAAATCAGGATGATAGTTAGAGGCGTCCTGCCCAACCTCTATGAAAGGCTGTCTCACACCCTTATGAGGGACTTCAAAGACCTTTTACAAGCTGGCTGGCAAATCGAAGAGTGGGAAAGGGAGAAGAACCAGTTTTCGGCAAGAAAGAATGAGAAAGGGAATTATCAGCCTAACAATCAAAGTACATAAAAGGAAGCTGATGTTAATGCCACTAGTCAAGGAGGAATGAGGCAGTTTTTAGAATTAAGAAAGCCGTTGTCTTGGGTTCTCAATAAGCTATAAGAGAAGGGATTGTTACAACCATTGACTCCTCATCCTTTGCCTAATCCTCTTCCACCTAACTTTGATACTAAGGTATTTTGCCAATTCCATCAAAGGCCTGGACATGAAATGGACAATTGTATGAAGTTGAGGCATGAGATCTAGAATTTAATTAATGATGGAAAGTTACCTGAGCCAGATAAGCCCAATACCAAAAAAATCCTCTACATAGGTTCAACAAAGTACCACCACCAGCAGCTTTCATGGTAGGAGGAGAATTGGAGGAAGATCTTGTCTTATCCTCCTTTCAAGATGGGAATATTGAAGATGTGGAATAAGAAGAAATTTTTTTCAACAAACTTCCCTTAGCTTGGAGTGTTGCTCTATTTATTTTGCTTTCTTTAATATTTAATTGGAATAATTGTGTTTTTAAAATTTAAAGTTGTTTGAATAAATTACTTTCATCAAATTTTTTTATGGTCTCTGTTCATTATGGTGCTCAACCAATGATGAATTTAACTTGATATTTATAAATTAGCGTATCTATGCATCATGATTCGAATGACTTTACTAGGTGAGGGAATTGCTCTATAGCATTGAGTTGTGTATGCTTACTTAGTGAGGGCTCCTGCATAATCAACTTTGTCTAGGTCCTAGTCAGTCTTAGAACATGCTTTGATAAATTTTTGAGGTGAAATTGAACTTTGCTTATTTAAGAGAGAAATGATCTAGGTGTTGTTTGGTTAGACAACAACTAGTATCCACCCTATTAAATATCAATCCCTAGTTGTCCCTTTGAATCTTCATAAAATTTTAGCTTTCTTTTCATTGGCTTACAAACCCCAACAACCTACCCTGAGATGTTGTTACACTTTTGATAAGTCTTATGATCACTAAGATGAAGAGGCAAGAAGATCAAATTTGTAAGGATAGTTGATGATCTCAAGACCATAAGGGTAGTTGAAGTTCACCTAATATCTCCAATCTATCAAGATAACATCAGAGTAACAAATAATTTGTCCCTATTAAAGAAGATTTATATCACTTCACTCATCCATTATTAGAAACCCAAGTTGGTACAAATAGGATAACTCTTTTAGAGCTAGAACTGAAAAAAGAAGAAAAAAAGACAAAAAAAAGAAAGAAAAGAAAAGAAAACCCAAAACAGTTCAAAAATCCAACCGAGTTCTATTTTACCTAAAGTAGCAAAAGGCTTCTATTTGGTTTATCAGAATAGTTTGACTTGAGTTGGTCTAGCCCAACCAAAGATTCAATCAAAATCAGAGAAAAAGGAGAAAATTCATCCAATTCTTGAAAGTCCTATACTTGACAGTCCTACAGGAAAGAAGGACAAAATGATAAAATGCTCAATGAAAAGGAAGAGTAAGAAAAAGAAAGATGAAGAAAAGGAAAAAAAATGATTATGGGTACCAAACTTTTTACAAAGGCAAAGACTATCCCAATCAAGATCCAGATTAATGCCAAGAATATGGGGTAACCTTCAAAGCTCTATCTTATTCATGCTCCCAACTGTCAAAAGTTCCAAAAGGCAGTTTGTAGTGTGAAGGTTTGTCCATTATGTCACAATAGCTCCAATCTCAAAATGGCTTTCATTTAACCAGTGTCCCTTATAGACCCCATTTCAAGCCTATTAAAGACCCATTGATCTCTCTTGGTAGGTAGAGTCTATTAGTGGAGATAGTTTTGATAAACATGCATATGAGATAGACAATATTCAAACTCAAATGAGATCTTTGACAAAGTAATATGTATGTGCCTATCTGAAGTGCAACAATTCTTTCTTAAATAGAAATGATTCCCGAGTTTAGTATGGTAACTAAGGTTGTCATGTTATAGATATGTTAAATTTGAAAATCAAGTCCTGAGGTACAATAACATTGATTTGACGAAGTCAACATTTGATTTAAGAAAAAAATTATTTTCTTGTTATAAAAACCTTTAAGTTAAGGGAAATATGTTGAACAATCGAACCTTGGAAGACACATAGGGCAAAGTAAATGATTATTGGCAAGGTTATGGATGTATCTATGCTGCTTGGGCCTCACCACTCATGTTCTCAACATCATGAAGATAAAAGCTATAAATGTGAAGCATTCTGTCATTCCAAAGCAAGACCTGAATGGGCATCTGGAAGGAGTCAATAAGAACACTTCAGCTGATCACCTTGGTCTGTGAATCAATAAAACCACTGTAAGTATTACTCATACATATCATGCATACAGCAACATATCACACTGCAGTTTTCTTTGTCAAAAGTAAATAGCAATACTCCATGAAGCAAGCATGAAGCGGGAATGGAATCAGGGGGCATGGAAGGTCCTATTGCTAGAGGAAGCTCCAGTCATTTTGTGAAAGAAGAAATACATGCTTATGTGAAGAGCTAGACAAGACAAACATCAACCAAAGCCATATAGAAAAAATCATGGGTTTAAGCCTACACAGGGGGCAAGAGTATATAGGTATCTCGGGTCAAAATCCAATCCAATCCAATCACGGGTCCAAGTACCCAATCTCAAGTCCAAGTACCCAAATCTAGTACCCTAATCAAATTCAGTCACGAGTCCAAGTACCCAATCTCTGGTCCAAGTACCCTAATCTAGTACCCTAATCAAATTCAATCACAGGTCCAAGTATCCAATCTCAGGTCCAAGTACCCAAATCTAATTCAGTCACGGGTCCAAGTACCTAATCTCAGATCCAAATACCCAAATTAGATTTAATCATGGGTCCAAGTACCCAATCTCGAGTCCAAGTACCCAATCTCAGGTCAAAGTATCCAAATCCAATTCAATCATAGGTCCAAGTACCCGAATTAAATTTAGTCTCTGGTCTATGTACCCAAATCAAATCCAGTCTCGGGTCCAAGTACCCAGTCTCAGGTCTAGGTACCCAGTTTCAGGTCCAAGTACCCAAATCAAACACAAACTTTGGTCCAAGTACCCAAACCTAATTCAGTCTCGGGTCTAAGTACCCAAACCTAATTCAGTCTCGGGACAAAAGTACCCAAATTGAATCCAAGTACCTATCCTCATCCAAAATATGTTCAAAGTCATGTTGCTTTTCATTCTCTTCTACTGAAAGTCTCAGATCATTCAAGCAGGGGGCAAACTGTAGACCCTTAATTTTTGACCCAGTCTAATCCGATAGTCCAAAATAATTTATGTGGTATAATATTTAGAGCTATAAGGGTATTTACATAATTTCTTACCTCTTCGAAATCTTTTTCCACTATACGGATATTATCCATACTCAGATTTAATATTACTCTTATTAAGGCTTATTTAACCTTAGCACTATCAGTTTCAAATGCTCTCATATCATAATCACTCCACTTTGACACTCATATATTCACTCACTTAATGTAGAACATCAATACTTAATGTTGTACAACATGACAATTCTCATTCTCATAAGAAATTTCATGCTCAAAATTTATCTCTCTATCATAATTCATTCCTCAAATTCCACCAAATTATTACACTTCCACTGTGTTACTTTGACATATCTCTTTCACTACTCATATCTTGTTTTCTTTTCACATCATTCTTTATTTCAAATAGATTTAGTGCACTCCAAACAATACACTACTATTTCTCAATCAATTCTTAGTAAACATTCTATTACCATAAACATATGGAATATCAATTGTGTCATAACACATATCCACTTATTCACTTCACATAACTTAGACAATTACATTTCACTTCTTCAATAAATCCACATGCCAGAAACGCCTAAACCACGCTCTGATACCACTAAATGTAACATCCTCTGACAATTCTTATATAAAAACTATCAGAGAATGTTATACGATACACTGTTCATGCTCCATTCAAGTCAGAGAAAACTCTCTTCATAATTAAAATTTTTCAAATAATAATACAATTTGCATATCACAACACTTATAGGTCCAACATTTAGACCAATTTTCAGTCATCCAAATACTAGTTACAAACCAGATAACTATCATACGCTTGTCAAATCAGATGATTATATAATACATTCCTTTCTTTAATAGTCAGTTACTTTAATTCTCACACTTCATCCCTTACATACATATATTCCTTTCATGTTACACAATTATACAAGCTCTCAAATAGCCAAAATGAAGTATCTTTATACATTTATCACTTACGAATACAATATACACAAGATCTTCATCTGTTCTTATCTTGATCCGATGTCCTGATACCTACGTGTCAGAAAATAATTCTAACACGCTAAGCAAAGCTTAGTGGTGCTTGTATACACACATTTTATTACTTAATATTAAAGAAATATACTTATGAAAATATAGTAATAACACTTAGTTTTAAGAAATATTTCAATATATGAAATAATTTCATTATCAAATCCACATACCATGTTGATTACACAAATTAATAATTATCCCTGTATAAAAGTTATCATATAATACAATACTTTCGGTATTGCCTTTTGTCTCATTGAGAAGCAGTTTATGCAAGACTTGTTTTCTTATTTGATAACATTATTCACAATACTCTTATTTTGTTTTTCAATAAGTCTTTCTTTTCAAGTTCACTTCTAGTATCATTCCATTCAATCTATATTTTTCATCACTTCATTTTAGTACTATACTTGAGAGTTCTTTGTATCTCACATCATGTTATACACTTTCAATCATTTGATATACTTTAGAGCACTTTGTATCTCATAGCATTATATACACTTTTAATCCTTTGATTAATTCAATACATTGAGCATAATGTTACCATTACATGCATTAGGACTTTCACTTTTAAGCATTAATATATATATTTCCATTCACTTTTACACTATAACACAATACTTCAATTTCAAGTAATTGACTTATATTAGTACTTTACATTTCTTTCATTAGTCACAACTATCATGTTCACATATATTTTCATTAATTATGCCCAAACATACTAAACTTAGAGCATAGGTTTGGATAACATGTTAGTGTAGCAATCTCAAGAATTTACAATGGCAATTATGCCCACTATCACTGATAACACAATATGTCCATTAATGGCACGAGGTGCCTACTATCACTGTGGCTATCCATCTTTTGGTTAGCCATTCAATCCAAAGCTAGATATAAATTTAGTATGATTTGGGCAATTCATTAATTTTGATGAACACTACATTTTTTAATTCATTTCATTAGTACTATACTCTTATCAACATTTGGTAGGATATATATATATATGTGTGTGTCATGTATCTCAAGTTTATCACTCGTTTCCATACATTGAACACATTAACACAAAAGTATGGACTATACACATATTAGTCTCATGTCATTGATTAACACTTGTTTATATAAACACTCACTTGTTTATATCAATTCACTTATTTATATCATTTCACTTGTTTATATCATTTCACTTGTTTATATCATTTCACTTGTTTATAACATTTCACTTGTTTATACCATGACCTTTGTACATTACCCTTAGCAACAGTTAGTATGATATATATTTGTCACTTATCTAAAGTTTCTCACTCTTTTTCATGCATTTAACACATACACATGAATTTCCAATACAATTATTCACATATTAGTCTCATACTAGGCCCGTAGATCACAAATTACAAGCCAAAAACACTATTTAGGTCCCCACGGTCGTGGCCTCACAACCCCACGACCATGGGATAGCAAACGAGTCTGTCCACTTTGTTTTAAAACCCCCACGGTCGTAGCCTTCAAGGGCCACTGTCGTGGCATTGGAACTTGTTCTGTTTTATTGAAATTTTTGAAGACACAATCACACTTTCAATCCCACGGTCATGGCCCTCACTTGCCATGACCGTGGCACTCATTTGCCACAACCGTGGCACACATTTTGCCTCTGTTTCAGATTAAACTCATGTATTCTGTACTTTAAACTTCATTAAACACAAACATATTGAAGATCTAAGATAATAATTGATCAAACTCAATATTTTGACATAAAAAGAATTCATATCAAATACCTTCACTTAATTAAACTTTTAACCATTTCATATGGATAAAAACATGATCAAATCCTTCACTTCTCATAAATATATCTTTATACATAACTCAATCAATCAATTAAATCATTTAAACGTGTAAAAAGTCATATTTTTATAAAGTATAAATCAAAAGCACATACATTGTTGATAATCATCACTTTTCCAACTTACTCTAAAGTTTTGATTCAAATCATGGAAAGAAGGAAGAAGGAAGGAGTGAAGATGGTGATGATGGCGTGGAGAGAAGAAGAAAGAAGAAATTTCTACACACTTACACATATGCATATATATATATATATATATATTTAATCTAGTGAGGGAATGCTCATAATAACTATGGTGCACCCTCATTCTTAACCATTGATTCTAAATCGAGTTTTAATCTCGTAAAACAGTAAAAATACTCTTTTCATTAAAGTTTTAAGATACACAATTTACTCTTCTTTACGTATAGCATGTATCCACAACACTTTTGTCACTATACACTATGCATTTTTCAATATTTGTTAAAACGTCCCTGATTAAAATCTTGACCATTACAGAAACTCTAAGTTGATACACTTAAATTTGCAGCTTTATTTGTTTTTTTATTAAGTGAATATTTATTATATAGTTTGATTAATAATTTATTTATATTCAATTTATGTCTTCAATGAATGATTTATTTATGATGAATGAATGGATGTTTAATTTTATTGATTTGTTTTTACTTCAAAACATTGTAAGAGGTATGTTTCCATATGTGGGGTACCTTATGTATTAAACATCATGTAATTTAAATTGCTTTCATATTTTGGACCAATGTAAAGGACATATTTCCACCTCTCGGTGGGTGTCCTATTTAGTTTTAGACATGGACGATGCAAGGACATATTTCCATCCTCGAATGGGTGTCCATTTATTTGTTTTATTTGGACATTGCTTTGATTTTAATATAATAATGCTTTATTTTAATTGTTTCATGTAGTATGGATAATATCATTATATTTAAGAATTTTATAATATTAAGACCTGCAAAGGAGGCCGGTTCCAATGAACCGGGCATTGTGGGGGTGCTGGGCCATTTCTCACCTTTCCCACATGTACCAAACTTTTTAAACCCATTAGGGGGTTGGGGATTCCTTAGGAATTGAGTCATCCACCCCTTTCTTTTTCCCGGCCTGTCCGCGTGGTGACTCCATTTTCTCCGGGCTTAGGCTCATGTTCTCTAAGGCTCCGAGCCTAAACAGTGCCAAAGTTGCAAGAACCATTCCACTGGGAGTGGGGGGCGAAAATCCCCGCTTATAGCTTCACATAACCCATTCGAATCACCTACTACAGAACTGAGAAGCCGTTCACGTGTCAAGAAGGGGAGGTTTTTGGGAGAAACTTTAGCAGTAGCTCCTAATCAGAATTTGGTATTTGATAATCCAGTGAGTAGCAGAGATATGAACAAGTCAGTGAGTTTTCCATCCTTCCAAATAAATGTGTTCATTTCCTTACTTTAGGTTCCTTGCATATCATGTCTAATTGTGCTGATTTACTTAGAGGTATTGGTTGGGAATGTTTCTCTTGATGGATAATCCCATTTATGCAAAATTGGTCAAAGAATTTAGGCTACTTTCCATCTTACTAAGTGTAGACCCTTAATTTTTTACCCAGTCCAATCTGATAGTCCAAAATAATTTTTATGGTATTTTAATTATTTTAATTACTTATAATATTTAATAGTTATTTTTAATAAAAATAAAAATAAAAAAATAAAAAATCGATCGGATGGGCGAGCGACACGCGGCAGCATGGCAATTTTGTTGCAGCAATTGTCTGCAGCGAATTGGGTACAGCCCAATTTGCCACACATAATCAACTTTCACCCAACCCGATCCTCACAGTAATTTTCTCCAGCGCAGTGTCGCAGGCCCAGCAGCCCGCGCGTGCTGCCGATTTTTTGACCTAACCTTATTTCACACGGTTTTGTGATTTTTCCTAAACAGTTGGTATTTCCTTATTAAAATAATAGTCTTTTTGTTTTCCTATAAATAATAGTATTTAACACATTAAAAAGGGGGACGAAAAAAAATGAGAAAAAGGATTGGAATTGGATTTCGGCCAGGAGAGAGTAGGAAGATTTTTTGGGACTTTGAGAACCAGCAATACAGAAAAGAAATTAGCAAGGAAACTCAAATATCAAGCAAAGAGCAATGAATCTAAAAAAATCAAGCAGAAAAAATAATCAACAAGGCAAAAGCTTAGCTCACTATCTTGTTCCCAATTCAACCAAAAAATACAAAGGCAGTGTAATCATTGTCTTTGCCAAACAATTTTGATTCAAAAAATTTTGATTCAAAAAATACAAAGGCAGTGTAATCATCCAGAATTTCATTCAAACAATTTTGGTGGAGCCAACAAATAGAGGTGTCTCTTTCTAACTTAATTCATTTAAATTTATATTGAGATAACTTATTATTATTTTATCTATCAAATTTTCTTCGTTTAAAGTTCATTCTTTTAACTTTTAATTTATATACCAATATACAATAAGCATAGTAGTTTCTTTTTGTTGTTTGCATGACCAGTAGCTTGTTCCATTAAATCACCATAACATTAGATCATTCAAATAATGTTTTAAACGTCCAGTAGCCATATTACATATAAGTATTTATCAAAAATTGATGTTAAAGTGGTCTTAGTGTTTTTGTGATAATCAAATTTTGATAAAACCCTAATTTTTATTTCTAAAGATAAAAAAACTCTAATTTCCCATCTAAAACCCTAAAAAACGATATTGCATGTTTAAAACCCTAATCATTTTCCATAAGAATTCCAAACCCTAATTTATTTTTTTAAAACCTTAATCAATTTTGTTTATTTTATTATCACAGTAGCTATTTCTTTTTAAATATTTAAGTTTTAATATTATTTTCATATGCTTGTACCTTATTCACTTTAATCCCAAATTATAAATTTTAATCACACAGTAGCATAATCTTTCTAAAATAATAAACCTAACAATAATACTAGTTCTTTAAGATTCCAAAACCCTAAATCATTTTTCCTGAATCAAAATTCTTTAAAACCCTAATTCTAAATGCCAAAACCTTAATTCCTCAAAGCCAAAATTTAGAAATCATAATTTATTAAACCAACACCCAGTACTCCCAGTAGCCTAAAGCCAAAACTAAAACCCTATTTCCTCAAACTTTAAATCCCAGAACCCTAATTTCTTAAATCCTAAATCTTAAACCTTAACCTTATTTATTTAATGGATTGAATTCTAATTTTATTTATTTATTTGATTATGTGATTTGTTATATGTTAATGATGAATGATTTATTTTATTTTATGAATGGTTTGCTTTTATTTATAATTAGATGATTGAATATTCTTTTATTTGTCTTAATTTTAAAATTGTAAGAGGTATGTTTTCACTTTGTGGGTACGTCATTAGTTAAACATTATGTAATTTATTTTATTTTAAAATTTTTTGGACCAATGTAAAGGACACGTTTCCACCTTTTAGTGGGTGTCCTATTTAGTTTTAGACATGGACGATGTAAGGACATGTTTCCATCCTCGAATGGGTGTCCATTTATTTGCTTTGTTTGGACATTATTTTGATTTTAATATAATGATGCTTTATTTTAATTGTTGCATGTAGTATGGATAATATCACTATATTTAAGAATTTTATAATATTAAGAGATGAAAAGGAGGCCGGTTCCAATGAACTGGGCATTGTGGGGGTGTTGGGCTATTTCTCACCTTCCCCACATGTACCCAACTTTTCAAACCCATTAAGGGGTTGGGGATTCCTTAAGAATTGAGTCATCCACCCCTTTCTTTTTCCTGGCCCATCCGGGTGGTGACTCCATTTTCTTTCGGTTTAGGCCCGTGTTCTCTAAGGCCCTAAGCCTAAACAGTGCCGAAGTCGTAAGAACCATTCCACCGAGAGTGAGGCAAAAATTTTCACTCACACTAAGACTGACCAATTTGATTTCAGCACTCCTAATATGGTCAAATTTTGTTTAATGGGACAATGATTTAGTTTATCTTTAAATGAATTCAATAGGAATCTGGGATTTAATGTTACTGCCATTGTTTGTGATTTTTCTTATGATTTCTCCACTGCTGCTATGTATTCTAATTTTTGTGAAAATGTTCCTGCACCATATAATCCTAGTAAATCAGGGGATATATATTTTAAGCATCCTTGCTTAAAACATGTTAATTGAATTTTGGCATATACATTTTTAGGTAGAAAAGATGCCCCTGGTCTAGTGTCTAAAATTGAGTTATTTTTCTTATGGTGCATGAGTAAGAAAATAAAAGTGAATTAGGGTTTTTGGTTGGCAAGTCAATTTTCCAATGTTATTTCCTTCAAGAGATCATTGATTTTAGGCACTGTTATCACTCAATTGGCTTTTAATGCACATTTAATTAATATTGAAAATACTAATTTGCACTTGACTTGTACGCCGGCCCCTTTGACTCTTAATACTTCGAATGACATGGGGTTGTTGCAGAAAGAGAATGGTGTCTTTTCTTTGATTCCTTCAGGTCCTATTATGCCACGCGATCAACAGGTTTTCCATAAAGCTTTACGAACCACAACCTCAACCACTGCACCTCCTCCTTCCTCGTCGAATGAGGCGCTGCAGTTAACCATTTTGGATAAGCTTGATCGTATAGAGGCACATCTAGATGGTGTAGAAGATAGCCATAAACAAGTTGCAAATCAGGTCATGGAGATTGATCAAAGCATTACTAGTTTATACACGGACTTGGACCTCTGATATTCTCATCAGCACTAATCAAGCAACAACCTTTTCCTCCTTACCAATATCAATTGAGTCCTCTATCTACCATTTCTTTTTATTTCTTATTTTGCTACATTAAGGACATTGTAGACACTAAATGTGCGGGAGATTTGATGTGCTTTGAACCTGTTTTTGGCTGGATTTTTACTGAATTTTGATGGATTATTGCTGGATTAATTTGTTAGATTGATTTGCTGGATTGATTTACTTGTTCACCATTTTTAGGAGACAAATTTTGTTTCTCAAACTATTTCACCAGGACTACTATTTTGCTGAATCACTTTGTTTTTCTTGAATTTTGTTGCTACCCCTTTGCATTTTGTGATTTCTTAGCTAAAAATCCCATTTCACATGCTAATTGATTTTAACATGACATTTTGAATCTCAAATTGTTTTGGCAGCTTTAAGATTGATTGTTCTAGCTTGATTCTTGTTAGTTCACCTGTTATGAGCTACTTTAATTAATATTTATTATTAGTATAAAATTTTTTAAGGACTTTTGCTCTGTGATGTTCTTGCTTAATCAACTTGATTAGTTGCGAGAATATGGTTAGGCTTATTTAATCTCTCTTGAGTTATTGTGCTTGAAATGAGAAAGTATATTGAGAATTAATTCAAAAAAAGAGCCCAAAAAGTTCAAAAAATGAGCAATTTACTCCGCTAGTCAAAAGACTATGAGTAGAGCTAATAGCCACTTGATTTTGTGACCAGTTGAGTAACCAGGTGCTGGCATCATAAATATTTGCCCTCGTCTTAAAAGGCTGGTGACGTGTGAGGCAAGCGTAAGGTGCTTAAAAGTAATAATAATGTTCTTGACTGTAATATCCACATAATATTCAAAATAAAATTAAATTAAATTAAATTAATAAGTTGGAGGGCAAAATGAGGCATTGGAAGTGAGAAAATATCATATATATATAATATAATATAATATAAATATACAATACATATAAAGTCAAATATAAGTTAGAAAAAGACAAAAGATGAATAGTGAAGAGGGGCAAAATGGTAAATAAATTTTATAAAAAATAAAATTAATTAAATAATTTAAAAATAAAATAATTTTTTATGGAAGATTGGAAATCTGAAATTAAATTAATTAAATACTTAATTGATTAAATATTAAAATAATATATATATAGTTGGTATTTAAAGAAGAAAGAAAATTAAAATAACTTAATTATCATCTTCTTCTTCTTCTCTTCTCTCTCAAGCATGAAATTTCACCATGGAAAAGAATGATTTTTGTTCCAAATACTAAATTTTGAAGGATTTCCAAAGATTAAAGTGAGATTTGGTTGTTTCTTCACTCATTGGTAAGTTTTCTTACCTTTTTTTTTTGAAGTTTTATGGAATTTTGTGAATATGTATGAATTGGGTTTATGAAGGGGTATGTTATAATTGTTGAAATGGATATGGATGAAGTTATTTTGATGAGTAAACAATGATTTTAAAGTTAGATTAAAGAAAAGGATGGGTTTGATTAGAGTTTAAAAGAGATAGAAGTGATTTTAGGGTTTTGGAAGAAGTTGGTTAAAGTATGCATGTTTATTTAGTTTCATGATTTAAATTATGTTGTTTAATGATGTTTATGATAGAAATGAGCTTAAATTACCATTTAGAATTGGTTGGAGTGAAGAAACAAAATTAAAGTGAATTAGGGCATATTTTAGGGTTTTGAAAATAATGCTCCTAAATTGAGTTTTAATGTTTGAAATGTGGTAAATTTTAAAGTTTTAGATATATTTAAGTTTAAAACTCAATTTGGAATTGATTGAATTGGATTTCTAGAGTTAAAGTGACTTAGGCCTAAGAAAAGGGGAAAATGGTGGAATGTATATTAATTTATGTTTTATGCTTTAAACACCTTAAAATGTGATTCTAATGTATGATATACATTCACATTTTGAATAATGTTGAGTAAATAGTTATTGCATCAACCTAATAGTGAAGAGTAATAAGGAATTTGGAAGTGGAGTGGAGATTTGGCTCACTTTGGTGCATATAAGAGGTATGTACATATTTTGGTATTTAGAAAAATTGGTTTCATTATTTTAGGCATAAAACATTGCATGTGATAAATGTATTATAATAGTTGCTTTATAATGTGTATGTATGTGTGGCATTGTTTGAAGTAACAATGCTTGATTTGAATTAAATGTTGTATGATACAACCATTAAAAATAAATAAAAGTGATGATATGTCAAAAATGGAAAAAGTGCAAATATTGCACTAAGGTGTAAAATGAGTTAAATTTGTAATGTATGAGAAAAGGATGTTGATTATGTGCAGCAGATAAATAAATATAATTGCATGTTACCTTATATATAGCCTAGTTCTAGAATATTGTTATTAGATAGCATGAAACCTTCGGATGAGATACACTGGTGTTACTAATAGGATGACACCTTCGGGCGAGACACACTGGTGTCACTGATAGTATGATACCTTCGAACAAGATGAATGAAATAATCCAAGACAATAATTCTGGAATTAGGATAGTATATAGGGTTTTAGGGGCCCATTGTGTGTGTGAATGAGTGGTATATTAATAACATTTTGTATAAATATTGCTTGGCATTGAGGTATGTTGTGTGTTATGACATTACATATATATAATGTTGTTTTCTGTTCTTTTATACCAAAGTATGTACTATTGGGTGAAATGCTTAGCGCAATTGAAATTCATCGCACATGTGGCAGGGTTAATCCGGAGATTCCACAGAGCGCTGCTTGACCACACCAGGTATACATTGTAGTGGCTGTTATGGAGATCGCTGAGCTACCATGGTCTAGAGCCATTTGAATTTCATGTAAACATTTTAAACTTTGTTTATGAAACTTTGCTTAAGTATGTACATTTTATATATATATATAATTATGTATATGATGTAAATTATGAAAATTTTCTTTTGGGTTAAATGTTGGAAGTTGCAACATGAGATATATGTATTAATATCTAAAGATGTTTAAATATTTTATTAAATATTGGTTGTTCTGAGTCGTTAGGCTGTTTTGGAGAAATGGGAGTATTAAATAAATGCTTGGGAGTGGATTTTATTGCATGTTGTATAAATTGAAATTTTTGGATTATCCAAAATACAGGTAAAACTCTGGCAAATTTTTTTCCATAGATTTTTAATGTGAAATAAGTATTTTTGGTTCTTTAAATCATTAATTAATATTTTTATTTGTCTTTTAAGCATATTATAAGTGTGAAATATTTTATGAGAAATATGGAAACATTTGTAAAGACTGAACTATGATATTCTCAAACTATATATGCATATTTTACATATACCGGTATGTGTATTAGGTGTATATGTAGTGAAGGGTATCAAATCTTTCAAAGTAGGCTAAGCCTTCCAAGATAAGCCAATTTGAGGACAAGGCCTCTAAAGTAATTCAAACCTAAACTTGACGCCAAGTTTCCCAAAAATGAGCCAAGCTTGAGGTTGAGGCCTCTCAAACAAGCCAACCTTGAGCCAAGCCTTCCAAGACAAGTCAAAGGACACACCTAAGGCTAAGCACTTCTATCAAAGTCAAAATCTGAGTATGGAGCCAAGCATCCCAAGAGAAATTAAGGCTAAGTCCCTTAACCAACGTCAAAATCTAAGTCATAAGCAAAGAACCCCAAGAGAAATTAAGGCCAAGCCACCATAAGAAAACACATTTGAAGCCAAACCCCTCCAAAGGAAACCTAAGGCTTGGGTCTGCTAAGACAATTCCAACATATCAAAGGACAAGACCTCTAGAGAAATACAAACCTAGATTGACCTAACCATAGTCAAATCCCTCATTGAAAGATTAAAACTAGCCATAGTCGCTAAAGCTTCACCAAAGCACCTCTACTCTTTCCAAAATTGAATATTCCATCAACCATGTATACTCCACAAGCCAATGGCCATACCTTTAATTTAGGGGGGCATCCCTCTATATCTTGTTTGCTATCAACCAAAAGTTTAGGTTTCAAGGTACCTAAAGTCCTTATTTTTATTCCTAAGCCAAACTTAGGATTGTCCCTTACCATCATTCTAGGTAAGAGCCCTAAAATCCAGTTATTAAACCAATTCTAGGCCAAAAACCTAGAGCTCATCCTTCATATGTATTTAAAGTCAGCACCATATAAATCCATCCTTCAAGATCCATTCTAGGTAATGAAATCCTGGAATCCAACTTTCAACCTATTCTAGATCAGCACCTAGAGCACAACTAAGGTTAACACCTTAGAATGCAGCTTTCAAAACCATCTTGGGCAAGGGCCATAAAATTATCATTCTAGTTTAAAATCCTTAGAATCAAGTTTAAAATACATTTTAGGTAAATGGCCTAGAACTCAAACCTTGGTTCAGTAACCAAGATGTGACATTGTCATAGAATAATTAACATAAGACCAAAAAACAACTACCAGTATAAGCCATTAAAGTAGGTTTATAGAGACATTTTAGGTCAAAACCTAGAATGGGCCTTCTCTTACCCCCATTAGGGTAGGTTTACGTTGGCATCTTAGGTCAAATATAGAATAGGCCTTCCCTTACCCCCCCCCCCCCCAATTAGGGTAGGTTTACATTGACATTTTAGGTCATAACGTATAATGGGTCTTCCCTTACCCCCATTAAGGTAGGTTTCCATTGACAATTTAGGTCATAACCTAGAATGGGCCTTCCCTTACCCCCCTTCCCCCTTTAGGGGAGGTTTACATTGACATTTTAGGTTATAACCTAAAATGGGCCTTCTCTTACCCCTTTAGGATAGGTTTACATAGACATCTTAGGTTAAACCTAGAATGGGCCTTCACTTACCCCCCCTCCCCCCTCTCCCATTAATATGGGGTAGATTTACATAGAGGTCAACCTAGATAGACCTTCCCTTACCCCCACTAGGGAAGATTTACATAAGCATTTTATGTTAAAACCTAGAATAGGCCTTCCCTTACCTCTATTAGGGTAAGTTTACGTTGACATTTTTTGTCAAAATCTAGAATGGGCCTTCCATTCCCCCCATTAGGATAGGTTTACATATACATTCTAAGATAACCTTAGAGTGGACCATTCTAAACTCCTAGAGTGACCAATCATCTCATGACATGACATGACATGACATCTAACATTAAAGTCATCATGTTCACAAACATCATGGTTACTTTTTAGACAAAAAAAACCATGATGTGGGGAAGCTGTAAACTCCTAAACTCCTAATTTTGCACCTAAATTAAGGTGAATATTAGTGCGGTTCTAATAAAATTGAAATTTGGATAGGCCCAATCGAGCCTAGAAATCCTTGATTTTGGACATTAGAAAAAATCCTCAATTTTTCCAATAATTGAAATCCCACATGATAATGAATACAATGCAACTTGAATCACGTGAATCAAAGGTCAAATAGGCTCAAAACGAAAAAAAAAATGGTCTGCGATTGTCTGCATGGTGCACGGTTGTCCATGGTGCTCTTGGCCCATCCGATGCACATGTGGCCTATCCGACACACATGCAGTCCAGGGTTATTTTGGTTCGATTTTTTCCTACTTTTCACAATAAATTGAAGCTTTCTTCTTCATAATGAGGATCAAAATTTTGAACCCTGAAACTATACCAAAATTATTTCTAACACTAAAATAAACAAATTTATCTTGGATCAATTTAATCAAATTAAATTTGATTCTCTTATAATTTTTTGGACTCAAAGTCATTTTTGGCATCTTTTTGTCAAGTCTTCCCAAGCAAAGCTACTTCAACTACACATGCAAAGAAAATGACTACCTAAGGTGCAAATTTTCTCACATTTCTCTTGCCAATTTGGTAATTTAAATTAACTAAAATTGGTTAATTAAAGACCTTTGCAACCAAAATCATGAACTACTTACGACTCTGATTCCCATTTAAATGGGATAAATAAGCACACTCGAAATATCACTCTGAGTAACGACCTCACACCTAAATAACCAGCTAGTCCTTTTATTTTGATTTTCTTTTTATCATCATTTATTATTTTTCATTATTATTATTATTATTATTATTATTATTATTATTATTCTTTCTTCTTTTCTTGATGTTTTGGGCACAATTGAAAATTTGGTGAGTTTTGTAGTGGTCACCATATTGGTTTTGTTTATTTTCCTTTTTTAAATTAATTAATTAGGAATTTATGCACAACCTAGAACTCATAAAAGCTAGAGTTGAAGCTCTCCTTAAATTATTATTTTGCTGGAGTTGTGACATTTATTTTTCTACACTGCATTTCATTAATGTCATATTATTAAATGCACATGTATCATAATAATATCATTCATATTAAATATGGTGTAATCCATAAAAATTACATTTTTCTCCATTTGGAAGGTTAAAATCAATCAAAGAGAGATAAAAATCATTTTTTTTTATTAAAATTGGTATGAAAACTTAGCTCGGGACCCATCATGATTGGTTTTAGACTAGTGCTCTTTTTTTGTAAAAATTAACTTAATCTAATATAGTCAATTTAAGTGGGTTTTTCTTTAATTTTTTCCACACAAAAATAAATTAAGATGACAACTCACCAATTTCTGCTTTTCAAAATAAGATTTATCATCCCTTTTCAAAATAAAAGGAGAGTTCCTTTGAAAAATAAAAGAGACAAGTCTTTCAAAATAAAAGATAATTTTAAACACGTGCTTATGGAGTTGACTGGAGATTGTACGCGCCAGTGTCGTATGAGACTTGGCCCAAATGAGCATTTTGGCTCTCGATTCCTGAGCCAACCGGATCGTTGCTCGAGCAAGGCCTCACACTTTGCAATCAAAAGTATGAACTATTTATGACTTTGATTCTCATTCAAACGGGATAAGTAGGCATGCTTGGAATATTATTCCGAGTAGCAAGCCCTCACATAAATGCCTAAAATTGGTCCAATTAATCAATTTTATCTTCTTCTCTTTTCCTTTTTTTTGCTATAATTATTTCAATTTATTATTGCAAGTTATTTTTAGTCTCATTTTCATTAGTTATTCTGAATGGATGTGATTCTTGATTGAGATTTATTGCTTGCTTTTAATAGGTTAGTAGGAGATTTGTGCTTAACCTAGTACTCATAAGGGCTATAGTCAAAGCACCCTTGTAAATGCTATTTTTGGGGTGATAATAATTTATTTTTATTGCAATTGTGGATGACATGTTATTAATTGCTCATGCATAATAATAAACTATCATTCATACCTATTCTTGTCATATGCATTAAAAAATCTTTCTTTTAATCATAGAGGTTAAAATCAATCAAACAGAAGATCTATTTTTATCAAAACTCACTTGAAAACTTAGTCCATGACCCATTGTGATTGGTTTCATATTAGTCCTTTTTTAGGTAAAAATTAATAAATTTTAATGGAGTCAATCAAATAGTTTTTTTTCTTAAATTTTCCCAAAATAAAAAAAATTAACATAGGGACTTGCCAATTCTTGCTTTTCAAAATAAAAGCCACTTTCTCTTTTTTCATAATAAAAAGAGAGTAAACTATTTTCTCAAAATAGAAAATCCATTTTCTTTAAACCCATGCTTATCAAATTGACTAGAGATCATATGCAGTGGTGCCGTGTGAAACCAAGCCCAAATGAGAAGGCCAAATTGATGTTTGGGTGAGGCCTCACATCCCCAAGCAACATTGTTGAAAGATTTAATGTGCTCAACAATTGCTAATATCCTTGCATCCACCTTTGCAGTTATAGCCCTTTCAAAATTGAGTAGATTAATGAGATAGGCAACACCTAACTTCACTTGCATATTTGGATCCTTGCACTCATTGAATACTTCAAGTAATGTCTTGTGTGTCTGTAGACCCTTAATTTTTTACCAAGTCCAGTCCAAAAATTTAAAATAAGTCCGAAATAATTTTTGTGGTATTTATTATTTATTTTATTTAATATTTATTTTATTATTTATTATTCATTTTATTTATTTTTTAAATATATTTATAATAAAATAATAAAAAAATAGATGGACCAATCGATGAGCGACACGTGGCAAGGCAATTTGTTGCAGGCACCACCTGCGGCGAATTGGCCTGGGCCAATTCGCCGCAGTTGAATGTTCCGACGAATTGGGCAGCGCCTCGCAGGCGCTTGCCCAATTATTCACGTCCTAGCCTCATTGCTTGCCCGTTACTAGCGTCCCAGCAGCCTGTGCCAACGCGTTGGTTTGTTTTTGCCAAAATTCTATTTTTACTCGGAAACTCGAATTAATTTCCTAAACAGTTTTAATTTCCTTAACATATTAGGTTTTGTTTGAAATTCCTATAAATAATAGTCTTAAACACAAAAATACAGACGACAAAAAAAAATTACTCAAGAATTATTATCGGACTTTTTATCAACGAATAAACCATAGCAAATTTTCATCAACAAAGGAAGCAGAGAAAAGGACAGGAAAAGAAGATCAACGACACATAAACTTTTCAAAGGCAGTGCACTCACTATCTTGAAAAAGCTCACCCAGAATTCTCATTCAACGATTTTGGTGGAGCCAAGAAACAATGGTACACTCTAAATTAAATAAATATAACATGCTTTGATTATTTTAAATATTGAATAAGTTCATTGTTCATCTAATTAAAGTTACAATAGGCTAGTTCTTTTAAAATCAATTCATAGTTTACATGGAGTGCAGATTTTTGTTATTATTTTCAACATCATATAAACTAGAACCAGCAAACTTGCTGGCTCAGGATATTTATTTGTTTTCTATTGCGCATGGTTATTTAATCAATATGCTACACAGACTCACTTAAGGTTTTTCGATAAAAACTCATAGTAGCTTCATTTAAGCTCTTTAAAAATATTCACAGTGACTTTAATTTGTATAAACTTTAAAACTTTGATCAGTTTTCAAAAATCTCAAAACCCTATTTCCTAAATCTTAAACCCTAAAATCTTAATTTTCAACACCAAAACCTACAACCCTAAAAGCCATTTTTCAAAGGGGTCAATATTTATTTGTGTATTATAAGTCTTTGTGTTTAACTTTCTTTATTTTAAATCCTAATTTAGTTATTAAATTCTAAAAACCTTAATTTAAGATATAAACCTTAAACTTATGCATTTATTGCTTTATTTAGTTTTAGATTTGATTATGTAGTTTATTATATATTTTGATGATTGATTTATTTGATTTCGATATTTAATTTGCTTATCATGGATGGATGGTTTATTTATTATTATTATTATTTGTTTATCTTGGTATTAAAATTATAAGAGGTATGTTTCCATGATTGAGTACTTCATTAATTAAGCTTCATGCGATTTAAATTATTTTCATATTTTGGGATTAATGTAAAGGGTACGTTTTCACCTTTTGGTGGGTGTCCTATTTAGTTTTAGACATTGGACAATGTAAGGGCATGTTTCCTCCTTGGATGGGTGTCCACTTATTTGTTTTGTTTGGACATTGCTATGATTTTTAATAAAGTATTTATTTATTCTTATGATCGCATGTAGTATGGATAATGTCATTATATTTAAGAATTTTATAATATTAAGACTTGAAAAGGAGGCCAGTTCCAATGAACTGGGCATTGTGGGAGTACTAGGTCATTCTCACCTTCCCCACACGTACCCAACTTTTTGAACTCAATAGGGGGTTGGGGATTCCTTAGGAATCGAGTCATCCACCCCTTTCTTTTTTTCGGCCCATCCGGGTGGCAACTCCATTTTCTTTGAGTTTAGGCTCATGTTCTCTAAGGCCCTGAGCCTAACAGTACTGAAGTCGCAAGAACCATTCCACGTGGTAGTGGGGGCAAAAATCCTTGCTCACAGTGTCACCTTTCCATTTTTCTCCAAAAAACGGGTGATGCATCCAGCCAAATCATCACATCCACTATACTTCAACCTAGAAATTATTTCTCCGGCTCCTATATTCATAATATCATTTCCAATTTTAAAAAAGCTCATCGGCCTTTGGATTATTCACTTGGTGCAGGAATATGTATTGTATCAAACCCGACTAATGGACAATATTATTTTCTTTAATGTTGAGCAAATGGCCTACACTGTATTTGCAAAACAATTCCATCTGCAAAATAATTTTGGATTTACATTTAATCATGTATTCAAAGGTAATATAAAATATTTCAATTGGCATGTATTTAATAAACTATAAGTATATTCTCTTTGTTACTGGAAATGACAATATGTATGATGCATATAATTTACAAACAAAGCCAATTGTGTTGACTTGATGGTGCTTCCCCCTAGATGGATGAATAATGTATTCAACATCTTTATGAACTTTCTCAATATTATCTTTCTCTTCTTATTGTTGGGCCTTCTCTTCATTTGTGAATGTCACAACCCTCTTTCTCTTCTTAGCATCATCAATAGGTTGCTTATCTTGTCTTCTTTTAAAAACAAAATGTAAACTAATTGTAGATAATTCCCTTGGACTAATTATTGCCTTATAAGTAGTAATTGGTGATCTCTCACTGCTAGAAAATGATGCAACGGGTGATTTCTTTTTATCTAAACACAATTTATAAAAAACATAATACAAATCATAGGAAGATTGTTGCGCTCGATTAATTACTACTACAAAGTAACACTCGTAAGTATACGAGGTAATTATAGCAACGGTGATTGCCCGAGGTCATCTCACAAGGAAGGACTTACTTTGCAATAGTTTGATTAACAAATAAATTAAACTTGAGTGTGTGTCATTGAATTGGTGAGTTTTAATTAAAATTTGAAAGTAAAAATAAGTAGTAGTGCTTAAGATTAATTCAATGCTAGGAATGGTGCCTAGGGTTGTAGGTCAATTTAATTAAATCTTGACTCTCAAATTATCCATTAGTATAATCTTGTATTTTAATTTATTCCTTGAGTTTAATTAGTAATTACCAATTCATTAGTTTTCACATTCATGAATTAACAACAACCAATTGTTTTGAAATTGCAAATTAAACAAACCCTAGAACTTATATTTCTAATTCATTCTTAGGGTGATTGATTACATAATTTCGATATCAAATTTCACTTCTCGATCCATCGTTCAATATTAAGTGATTAATAGGTGGCCAATCTATCAAATTAACTTTAAGTCCAAAGCAATCAACCAATAACAAGGTATACTTATGGAATTATCAAATCAAGTCGTTTAATCAAATCTACTACAACCCAAGGCATGAGTAAATTAGCTCATCATCAATTTTAAAAAAAATATCCATCTCAATATTCATCAAATCAAAATTATACATTGTAATATTAATTTTCATAATAAAACAACAACAATCTAAAAATTAATTAAAAGAGAGAATATGAAAAACCCCTTTGTAGACTCCAAGAGTTGAACTACTTGTCTTCCTCTTAGCTTCCACTTTGATGTAAGATGAACAATTCCAAGCCCTCTTCAATCAATGGCTCTCCTCTTGAATGTTGGAATGATAACTCTCTCAAGCTTCCAACTCCAATCAAGCTTTCTTCAAACCCGAATCTTCTATAGAGCTTGCTTACTCAATTTTATCCCTAAACTTGATTAAATCTTGTCTATGGAAGAAATGAAAGATGAATAAATATTAAAGATGAAGAGAGAATGGTGTCTAAGAGAGAATGGTGTCCCCTCCTCAAAACCAAGAACAAGAATAAGAACAAGATAGATAGCTCTTCAAATAAGGCCCAAACGTGTATGTCCTTCCATCCCTCCACTTTTAATTCCTTTTCATTTTTAAGACACCAACCATCTCTTGCCAACTCATACACCACACTTTGTCTCCCTCTTTTTCTTTGTTTTATATTTCTTTCCTGTAAACCCTTAATTTTTTATCTAGTCCAGTCCGATATTTTAAAATAGTCTGAAATAATTTTGTGGTATTTATTTTATTTATTATTTACAATATTATTTTATTTATTATTTATTATTTGTTTTTATAATATTTAATAGTTATTTTTAATAAAAATAAAAATATCAAAAAAATAAAAATAAAAAAATCAGAAAGATTGGCAAGGGCAGTTGCGAGGCAAGGAAATTAGTCGTAGGCCTGGGCCTGCGGCGAAATCGTTACTTGCCAATTTGCCGCACATGCCAGCAAGCAGCCCCTAGTTCACCACACATCCTAGCAGCAGCACGCCTAGCTCGTCTCGCAGTAACTCGTGCTCGCTCAGCCCAGCTTGGGTGCTAGCAGCCCAATTCCTTGTAGCAAATGGCCAGCAGCCTGTGGCAACCTGTGGCAATTCCTCGTTACTTGCCAATTTGCCGCATACGTCCTGTAGCAAAAAAAAATCAGAAAGATGTTGGGGCCAGACATAGTTAAGGAAACTGAGGAAAAGGTAGAGATCATTCGAGACCGATTAAAAGTAGCGACGGACAGGCAAAAATCATACGCAGATCTAAAAAGGAAAGACATACAATTCGAGGTCGGCGACAGAGTATTCCTCAAAGTCTCTCCTTGGAAGAAGGTGTTACGATTTAAACAGAAAGGCAAGCTAAGCCCTAGATTCATCGGACCATATGAGATCATCAAACGGGTAGGTCCGGTAGCTTACCAGTTGGCGTTACCACACGAATTAAGTAAAATACATGATGTTTTCCACATTTCAATGCTAAGGAGGTATCGTTCAGATCCAACCCACGTTATACAAGCCCAAGACATCGAGATTCAACCCGACCTGACGTATGAGGAAGAGCCGGTAGAAATCTTAGCGCAGGAAATCAAAGAGTTGTGAAATAAGAAGATTCCATTAGTCAAAGTGCTTTGGAGGAATCACAAAGTAGAAGAAGCTACATGGGAACGCGAAGAAACTATAAGGAAGCAGTACCCATATTTATTTCCACTTGATGGGCTTCGGCACAAAGCCTAAATTAACGAGGGAGGAATTGTCACATCCGCTCACTGTATTTATGTCTAGCAATCATGTGCACAGCAAGAGAAAGGATCTGGAGAGGGCATCTTTGATGGCGGTTCCTAGAGAAGGTCGCAGGACCAACGGGGCTTAACTAAAAGACATGCAAAGTTTTGGGGAGGTGGTTGTAATTACCAAAAGTTGTTCCGGAGGTCCTTAATAGTGCATATAACAGACTCCAGAAATGGAAAGTAGAGAAAAATCGGGTAGCAACGGCGCGACACGGTTTTTTCCGAAAATGCACGGTTTGGAAGATATAGGGGATTTTGACCAGGGGCATTATGGTCATTTTCAAAAGTATCTCGAAAGTAATAATGGATCTCAAAAATGAAAAGTAGAGGAAAAACTAAGTAAAAAAGTGTACCACAGTATTCGGCGGAAGTGCACGGTTTAAAAGTTATTAACGAGTAATCGTGTAACACCCCTACATCCTGTACACGCACACTACATAACACCACAATGTAATATACGTACACTGAATATAGGGATGCTATAGTTTTCTTTAACATTTAAATCATTTTAGATGATAAGATATTCTTTCTCATTATATATTATAGAAAATAGAGTAATTAACTTGTAATATAAAACAAAATAGATATATATATATACGTTTACTTAATACGCAGCGAAATTTATAAAATATTTTCATATATGAATACATTCAAATCCATATTTATAATTATACATATATTTACATTAGAATCCATACTTTACAAAATATAAAGAAGTTATACATAATTGGCAGCTTTTCTCTGATCTTTAAGTCCCAAAATAAATCCTTCAATGTCTACTCTCACTCGGTCTCGAGGAACTCTCGGGTTCAACCCTGTCACCTGCGCGATCAACCATTATCGCGCTAAGCCAACGGCTTAGTAGTACAAATTATACTAACATTATGCTTTAATGCAATGCAATGTCACACATTTTCATAATAAAGACAACATCATAGGTGGAAAGCTAATATCACACCTTTGTATTTCATAAACCATACACATATAAACATATCACATTTCAAAGTCCTTCCATAGATCTCATTATTCAATTATTTTACCATTAACAAATCACATTCAAACAAAGACAAGCATGGGCCCAAAAGACACTAATATGTCATTCAATTTTCAGAGTTAATGCTTTGATTTTGTTATCACATTTATCATTATCATTATCCCAACTAGGCTTCAAGGATTAGGTTCAACCAAGCTTCAAGGGGAACAAAGCATGCTAAGTATCAACCCAACTTGGCTTCAAGAACCAACCCAACCTAGCTTCAAGGGTTGTAACATCTCGATTAGGCTTCAAGGACTAGACCCAACCAAGCTTCAAGGGGAGTAAAACATGTTAAACTTCAACCCAACTTGGCTTCAAGGATCAATTCCAACCTAACTTCAAGAGATTGTTACTAATAGGCATGCCACCAATCAACAAAACTCTGAAAATGGAATAACACATTAGACACACAATTCATTCATTATTTCATTATCAATTCCATTCTCAATTCTCATTATCAATTAGGCAAACATGCCTCATTAAAGTCATTATAGCCAATCACAATGGCTTTATATTCCATCACATCTCAATCCACATTATAAGAATTCATCTTTCAAATACACAATCAGTTACATCATCATATCCTTCACATTATACACATAGCATCACTTATATAAACATAACAAAGTACATTATTCATATAAGTCAACAATGTAATAATGCAATATTTGTACTTACCTCAATAACAATTCACACAACTCTAAACACTTCCTTTTCCAAGATTCTTTTACTTCTTAGATCAATGACAAGTCACTTTCTTCAAGACCTAACCAAAAATAATAACATACACTTGCTTAGGGATACACATGAAATAATCAAATTAAGAGTTGGCTAGGGCAAACTCTAAACATGACACGCTCAACCACACGGGCGTGTCCCTGACCGTGCCCTAACTCTACAACACAGAAGCTTTTACACTCTCAGAACCACGGGCGTGTCACTGGGCGTGTAATACATTCTGCCTCTCAGAAATATCGACACGTCCAACAACATGAGCGTGCTCATGGCCGTGTAAATTCTCCAATCTCACAGTAGCTATGACACACTCAATAACACGGGCGTGTTAATGGTCGTGTCAAACCTACTGCCTCCAACACAATTGACACGCCTAAGACTCTGGACGTGCTCCCGGGCGTGTCAGGCCAAAAACCAAATTCCGGCCAAAACAACAAAACACCTAACAAAAAACTTCTTTTCACCAACATCCTCTTCAAACAAATTTAACAAAACATACCCAAAAACCATCTTAACTTACAAAAACACCAAAACAACTCCACATCTATAACAAACACAAATCACAAATATCATCACAAAACCCTAAACACAAATACAACACCATCTCTTCCAACCAACTTACTCTTTTCTTCAATCCATCCTTAAAATCCATAATCAATTCAATCAAACACTCTTAAACATATCACAATCAAACAACACACCCTTAAATAATCTATCAAACTCAAACACAACTTCAAATAAGCAAAGAAATCAAAAGAGGACTTACCAAAGTAATGAAACTTCTTGAATCATCAACTTGATCACTTAGATCTTCCTTCAATTTGAGCTTAAAACCTTAAAATCCTCTCTTGCCCTCTTGCTTTCTCTTGTCTTTAGATGAGCCGGCCAACACAAAAGGAAAAGAAGAAGAAAACATGAAAAAAAAACAAAGTCAAACTTCTCTTTAAATCTCCACCTAGTATTTCAACATGAGCAATTACCTAAACACCCTTTTACAAATTGTTTTGATTTCCTTTAAAGCACTTGCCCTCTTTTAGTAATTTCACAAATCACAAATTAAAATATCTTCTTCCCTTGACCACCCATTTGACTTGCATATATGTTATATATATTGCCATATATACAACATATACTTTCCCTCTAAACAATCTTTTCCTTTCCAAAACACATATACATTTAATTCAAATCAAACAACAATTATATCAAAACTTCTAGGGCATACTTTGGGATATTACAATTCTCCCCCTCTAAAAATAAATTTCATCCTCAAAATTACCTGATATCAAGTCTGAAATAGTTGAGGATACTGATCTCGCATTGTTTGTTCACTTTCCCAAGTTGCCTCTTCCTTTGCATGATTCTTCCATAAAATCTTCACAAGTGGCACTTTCTTATTTCTCAATTCTTTCACTTCACGTGCCAAAACAACAATTGGTTCTTCTTCAAATGTCAGATCCGGACTCACTTCGATAGATTCAATTGGCAACACATGAGATGGATCAGACCTGTACCTCCGCAACATAGAAACATGGAATACATTATGGATCCTATCCAACTCAGGTGGCAAAGCAAGCTGATAAGCAACTGGTCCAATTCTTTCCAATACTTCATAAGGTCCAACGAAACGAGGACTCAGCTTCCCTCTTCGACCAAATCTCAAAATCTTTTTCCAAGGAGACACTTTCAAAAATACTTTATCTCCCACATTATACTCAATATCTCTCCTCTTCAAATCTGAATAAGACTTCTGTCGGTCTGAAGCTGCTTTCAACCTATCTCGAATCATTTTCACTTTCTCTTCAGTTTCTTTAACCAAATCAGGACCAATTAACTTACCTTCTCCAAGTTCATTCCAACATAGAGGTGTCCTACACCGTCTACCATACAATGCTTCGAATGGTGCCATACCAATGCTGGATTGATGACTGTTATTGTATGCAAATTCCATAAGTGGCAAAAATCTATCCCAACTTCCAGAGAAATCAATGACACAGCTTCTCAACATGTCCTCGACAACCTGTATCACTCTCTCTGATTGCCCATCTGTCTGCGGATGAAAGGCAGTGCTAAAGTGCAGTCAAGAACCCAAAGCACCATGTAAACTCTTCCAAAACCTTGAAGTAAACCGGGGATCTCGATCAGACACTAAAGAAATTGGGACACCATGCAACTTCACAATCTCATGGATATACAGCTTAGCTAACCTCTCTAGAGAATAATCCATCCGAACTGGAAGAAAATGAGTTGTCTTAGTCAACCTATCAACAATTACCCAAATAGCATCATGCTTCCTATGTGTCAATGGTAGACCAGACACAAAATCCATTGTCACTCTTTCCCATTTCCATTCAAGCACTGATAAAGGTTGAAGTAATCCCGTTGGAACTTGATGCTCAGCTTTTACTTTCTGACATGTGAGACATTTGGATACAAACTCCGCTATGTCTCTCTTCATACCAGACCACCAGTAATACTGCTTCAAATCATGATACATCTTTGTATTGCCCGGATGCATAGCAAATACTGACTGATGTGCTTCTTCTAAAATAATCCTTCTCAAATTAGCATCATCAGGTACACACAATTTGTTCTTAAACCAAAGACTCCCATCATTGCTCACAATAAAATCTTGACTCTTTCCATTCTAGCAATCGGAAACAATCTTTTGAATCTTTTCATCAACCAATTGACCCTCTTTAATCTGATCCAACAATACCGGTTTCAATTGCAACTGTGCCAACAATGCACCATCATCACAAGATACAAAACTAACATGCAACGCTCTCAACTCAACAAGCAACGAGAGCGAATAAACAGTCAAACCTGCTAAAGACTTCCGACTCAAGGCATCAGCAACAACATTTGCTTTACCAGGATGATAATCAATCAAACAGTCGTAGTCTTTAATCAATCCCAACCATCTCCTTTGTCGAAGATTGAGCTCCCTTTGGACACCCAAATATTTTAAACTTTTATGATCCGTATAGATAAAACACTTCTCCCCATACAAATAGTGTCGCCAAATCTTCAATGCAAACACAATGGCTGCTAGCACTAAATCATGGGTTGGATAATTGAGCTCATGTGATTTCAACTGTCGAGAAGCATAAGCTATAACTTTACCTTCTTGCATCAAAACACAACCCAACCATTATGTGAAGCATCACTGTAAATCACATATGGTTTATCTTCCACAGGTAAAGTAAGAACAGGCGCTTGAGTCAACATTTCTCTCAACTGTTCAAAGCTAGCCTGACACTGATCTGTCCACACAAATCTAACTCCCTTTTGAAGTAATCTGGTAAGTGGAGTAGCAGCAAAGAAAATCCTTTCACAAACCGTTGGTAATAGCCTGCCAAACCCGGAAAACTTCTAACTTCAGTCACAGATTTGGGTGGACTCCAATTCAAAATAGCTTCAACCTTACTCGGATCAACTCTAATACCCTCTACTGAAACTATATGACCGAGAAAAGTTACTTGATCAAGCCAAAACTCACATTTCGACAGTTTAGCAAACAATTGCTTCTCTCTCAAGATCTGCAGCACAATCCGCAAATGCTTGTCATGCTCCTCTTCATTACGTGAATACACCAAAATATCATCGATAAAAACTACCACAAACTGATCCAAATAGGGCCTAAATACCCTATTCATCAAATCCATAAAAGCTGCAGGTGCATTCGTCAAATCAAAAGGCATGACTAGAAACTCATAATGCCCATACCTTGTACGAAAGGCTGTCTTAGGAACATCTTCAGCTCTGACCCTCAACTGATGGTACCCTGATCTCAAATCAATCTTGGAAAACACTGCTGCACCCTTCAATTGATCAAAGAGATCATCAATTCTAGGAAAAGGATATTTATTTTTAATAGTCACCTTGTTCAATTGCCTATAATCGATACACAATCTCATAGTACCATCCTTCTTCTTCACAAACAAAACAGGAGCTCCCCACGGTGAAACACTAGGGCGAACAAACCCTTTATCCAACAACTCCTGCAACTGCACCTTCAATTCTTTCAATTCAGCAGGTGCCATTCTATAAGGAGTAATAGAGATAGGAGTGGTGCCAGGCAATAATTCAATACCAAACTCCACCTCTCTCTCAGGAGGCAACCCTGGCAACTCCTCTGGAAACACATCTGTAAACTCTGCAACTGTGGGTATACTATCAATTTGAGAACTCACTACTCTAGTATCCAAAATATGAGCAAGATAAGCATCACACCCTTTTCTAATCAACCTCCTAGCTGCAACAGCTGAAACAAACAAGGATGCTAGCTGTCCCTGCTCACTAGATACTGTCACCTCTCTACCATCACCAGTTCTCAAAGTAACAAGTTTCTTATGACAATCTACCACAGCTCCATGTCTAGATAACCAATCCATGCCTAGGATCAAATCATATTCTTTAAAAGGCATTTCAATCAAATCTCCACAAAACTCCTCACCTTGCACCACTACTGCACTATCTCGATGCACCTTGCTAACAATCACACTATGCCCTAAAGGATTTGTCACCAATACATCAAATCCTAGGGATTCAGCATGCAATTCAGACACAGGTAAAATAGATGCACTAATATATGAATGAGTAGATCCGGGATCAATCAAAGCAAGTACTGAAATACCAAATAAAGAAAAAGTACCAGCTATGACTGCTGAAGCATCTGGCTGCCTCTGCATCACATATATCCTCTGAGAAGATCCAGCCTCCTCTGGTCTACTCTCCCTGGATGAAGAACCTCCTCTAGAACTGAACCCAGATCTACCTCCTCTACTGACATTTCTGCCTCCTCGACCTCCCCTCACACTAGGTCGAGAAGCTGCAGAATCTACTAACATCTGCTCCTGCCTCTCAGGACAATCTCTAACAAAATGATCAGGCGATCCACATTTAAAACATACCCCTACTACACCTGTCTTCCAACAAGTACCACCATGTGGCCTACCACAATGAATACATATGGGTAGAGTGGATCTCTGAATCACTGGGATCGGAGCACTCACCACTGAAACTGTAGGTCTCGATCTCTGCCTCTGAAACTGTACTGACCTACCAGCTGGCCTCTGACTCCTACTAATCCGAGGAACAAAACTTCCTTTACCTCTCTTCGCAGATGAAGATCCTGCTTCAAACTGGGGTCTCCTAACCCTGATCTCATCCTCAGAAGCAGCCGCTGCAATACTCTGGGCTCTCTCTGCACTCCGAGCTGCTGCAACCAACTGGGAAAAATCATGATATCTAGATCCAGCCACAAGACACATAATAGAGGGCCTCAATCCCTCCTCAAATCTCCTGCATCTATCAATCTCATCAGATATAATACCCCCAGCATAATGGCTCAACCGGATAAACTCAACCTCATATTCTGTTACGGTCCGATTGTCTTGCTTCAAACTCAAAAACTCCATTTTCTTCACATCTTTGTACTCCCTCGGAGTATACTTCAATTCAAACTCTCTTAGAAAATCAGTATAGGACAATGTAGGTGGATCATCCATAGCATGGGGCACTGTCTTCCACCAATCATATGCGTCCTTCTGCAACAATGATCTTGCATAATCAAAATTTTCTTTTGGAGTGGCTTGCAACTGAATGAATATTCTCTGTACTTTATCTAGCCACTGTTCAGCTACAGCTGGATCAATAGTACCCAAAAAATCTTCTGCTCCATACTTCCTTAATTTATCGTAATGTCTCATTGATACCAATGGTTGTGGGGGTGGTGGCGGTGGTTGCACTGGTGCTTGCCTCAATATCTCTACCACATGCCTAAGCCAAACTGGCGGAACCTCCTCACCAGCTGATCTCCCCGACACAGAAGCAGGTACCTCTCCAGTACTATCCACTCTAGCTCCCTCTCTAACCTCATCAGGAGCTACACTCTCCGCACTCCCCTCTACTGACTGACGTAAGTGAGAATCCATCACAACCTATGTCTGCAAACACAGCAGAATACATCTCATTAAATATCAAAGACTGCCAATACCAAACATGTATGTTATTCAAAAACTAATTTTTTAAAGTCAAAATACTCTTTTTCTTACATTTTACCTAGGTTGAGAATCTCAAACCTAGGCTCTGATACCAAAACAATTATAACACCCCTACATCCTGTACACGCACACTACATAACACCACAATGTAATATACGTACACTGAATATAGGGACGCTATAGTTTTCTTTAACATTTAAATCATTTTAGATGATAAGATATTCTTTCTCATTATATATTATAGAAAATAAAGTAATTAACTTGTAATATAAAACAAAATAGATATATATATATATACGTTTACTTAATACGCAGCGGAATTTATAAAATATTTTCATATATGAATACATTCAAATCCATATTTACAATTATACATATATTTACATTAGAATCTATACTTTACAAAATATAAAGAAGTTATACATAATTGGCAGCTTTTCTCTGATCTTTAAGTCCCAAAATAAATCCTTCAATGTCTACTCTCACTCGGTCTCGAGGAACTCTCGGGTTCAACCCTGTCACCTGCGTGATCAACCATTATCGCGCTAAGCCAACGGCTTAGTAGTACAAATTATACTAACATTATGCTTTAATGCAATGCAATGTCACACATTTTCATAATAAAGACAACATCATAGGTGGAAAGCTAATATCACACCTTTGTATTTCATAAACCATACACATATAAACATATCACATTTCAAAGTCCTTCCATAGATCTCATTATTCAATTATTTTACCATTAACAAATCACATTCAAACAAAGACAAGCATGGGCCCAAAAGACACTAATATGTCATTCAATTTTTAGAGTTAATGCTTTGGTTTTGTTATCACATTTATCATTATCATTATCCCAACTAGGCTTCAAGGATTAGGTTCAACCAAGCTTCAAGGGGAACAAAGCATGCTAAGTATCAACCCAACTTGGCTTCAAGAACCAACCCAACCTAGCTTCAAGGGTTGTAACATCTCGATTAGGCTTCAAGGACTAGACCCAACCAAGCTTCAAGGGGAGTAAAACATGTTAAACTTCAACCCAACTTGGCTTCAAGGATCAATTCCAACCTAACTTCAAGAGATTGTTACTAATAGGCATGCCACCAATCAACAAAACTCTGAAAATGGAATAACACATTAGACACACAATTCATTCATTATTTCATTATCAATTCCATTCTCAATTCTCATTATCAATTAGGCAAACATGCCTCATTAAAGTCATTATAGCCAATCACAATGGCTTTATATTCCATCACATCTCAATCCACATTATAACAATTCATCTTTCAAATACACAATCAGTTACATCATCATATCCTTCACATTATACACATAGCATCACTGATATAAACATAACAAAGTACATTATTCATATAAGTCAACAATGTAATAATGCAATATTTGTACTTACCTCAATAACAATTCACACAACTCTAAACACTTCCTTTTCCAAGATTCTTTTACTTCTTAGATCAATGACAAGTCACTTTCTTCAAGACCTAATCCAAAAATAATAACATACACTTGCTTAGGGATACACATGAAATAATCAAATTAAGAGTTGACTAGGGTAAACTCTAAACATGACACGCTCAACCACACGGGCGTGTCCCTGACCGTGCCCTAACTCCACAACACAGAAGCTTTTACACGCTCAGAACCACGGGCGTGTCACTGGGCGTGTAATACATTCTGCCTCTCAGAAATATCGACACGTCCAACAACATGAGCGTGCTCATGGCCGTGTAAATTCTCCAATCTCACAGTAGCTATGACACACTCAATAACACGGGCGTGTTAATGGTCGTGTCAAACCTACTGCTTCCAACACAATTGACACGCCTAAGACTCTGGACGTGCTCCCGGGCGTGTCAGGCCAAAAACCCAGATTCCGGCCAAAACAACAAAACACCTAACAAAACACTTCTTTTCACCAACATCCTCTTCAAACAAATTTAACAAAACATACCCAAAAACCATCTTAACTTACAAAAACACCAAAACAACTCCACATCTATAACAAACACAAATCACAAATATCATCACAAAACCCTAAACACAAATACAACACCATCTCTTCCAACCAACTTACTCTTTTCTTCAATCCATCCTTAAAATCCATAATCAATTCAATCAAACACTCTTAAACATATCACAATCAAACAACACACCCTTAAATAATCTATCAAACTCAAACACAACTTCAAATAAGCAAAGAAATCAAAAGAGGACTTACCAAAGTAATGAAACTTCTTGAATCATCAACTTGATCACTTAGATCTTCCTTCAATTTGAGCTTAGAACCTTAAAATCCCCTCTTGCCCTCTTGCTTTCTCTTGTCTTTAGATGAGCCGGCCAACACAAAAGGAAAAGAAGAAGAAAACATGAAAAAAAACAAAGTCAAACTTCTCTTTAAATCTCCACCTAGTATTTCAACATGAGCAATTACCTAAACACCCTTTTACAAATTGTTTTGATTTCCTTTAAAGCACTTGCCCTCTTTTAGTAATTTCACAAATCACAAATTAAAATATCTTCTTCCCTTGACCACCCATTTGACTTGCATATATGTTATATATATTGCCATATATACAACATATACTTTCCCTCTAAACAATCTTTTCCTTTCCAAAACACATATACATTTAATTCAAATCAAACAACAATTATATCAAAACTTCTAGGGCATACTTTGGGATATTACAAATCGCCGGAGGGTATTTTGGTCTTTTCACACCCTAGACCATAAAATTACAGCACAAGGAGATTGAGGGCCCAAAATATAATTAAAAGAAAGCCCAATGGCTTGGGTTTTACATAAATAAAAGAAAGAGACAATTGGACCAATGAAAATTAGCCATTTTCCCACTTAAGTGTACCAATGGGAAACCAACACTTACACCAACACATCTTAACCTCTCTTAGCCGCCATTGGGATGAGAGAACAGCAAAAAAATAAAATTCAAGAGCTCTTCTTTGTTCTTGCTTTGGCCGAATAGGAGAGGAAGGGAAAAGAGAGAGTGATTTTTCAAGTTAGCTATTTTTGGTTGCAAACTTTGGTGGAGAATAAGACTTTAAGGTAAGGGGTTTTATTTGTAGCTTTAATTTCATAAATTGTTGGCTATTTTAAGAGATCTAAATTAGGGTTCATAAAGGTTGAATTTGGGGAAAGTTTGTAGGATGGTTAGAAAATGAATTTAATGGAAAAATATGTTGATTAATGATGAGAAATGGTTAATTTAGGTAGAAATTCATATGAATTTGGAGGGTAGCTTATTGTTCTAAATTTCTAAGGTTTATGTTTAAGGTTGTGTTCTTGAATTTCTTGAAGGAGAAACAAAGATTAAGGAAGGAGAAGAAGGAAAGGCAAAGGGGAATTAAAAGAACAAGGTTTGGTATTTTACCAATGAGAATTATTTATTTTTGTGAAAATCATGTTTATGCCATTTTTGAATTATTGCCCAATGGAATTATTTTCACTTATATTAAATGTTTGAAGTGTGTTATTGAATCTATATGGTGTTTTAGTTGGTTGAATTCAAATAAAATCTAATGTTTACAATGATTTTAGTAAAATGATTTATGAACCCCATTTAGTTCAAATTGATTTAAACATGCAAGTATTTTTAAGGGAAGTGTCTAAACCTTTATTACATTATTAAAGAAGTCTTGAAATGGGTTTAGAAAAAAAAATAAGTACTTTTGCACAATGTGTTAGTTTGGGCCGAAATGGTCCCTAAAATGGCAGCTTTCTGGATCCTTTTTGGGGCAGTTGTTTGAGGTAGCAAATGAATGAATTTTTCAACAAAATTTTACGTGTAATTAGTCAACATATGAAATAAGTTTCCTGAAAAATTTTAGACAAAAAAAAAAATTCATTTACTTGGTCGAATGTAAGACTGAAGTGGACTGAAATTTTGACAAAAACCCAGATTTTACTTTTCATTTGGCGCTTGCCTTTTGTGTTGCCGATTTTACGCGCCGCGATACTATTCATTTGGTCAATTTGTGACCTTTTGAGGAATGCTTTGAAATGTTTTATATGTTTATTGTGGATGTTAAATATGTGAAAAAGAGTAATGGTTTGACTAATGAACGTGGTGCGCGGCGTAAATGGCAAAGCGCGACGGGAATTAAAATGATTTCTCGAGTCATTCTAAAATGAAGTTTGAGACTTAAATTGAATCATTTTAACATTTATGCTCTGCTGGGTAGTTGGGGGTGGTAGATAAGGGTATGATGCACTATACTAACGCATGCAGTACTGCTCATTATTGTGATTGATTTGATACTGATATGATATTTTGTTCAGTGGTGAGGGTCACTGAAGCCAGTGGTGAGGGCCATTGGTTATAATCAGGATGGTGAGGGCCATTCCTGTGATATGATAATGGTGGTGAGGGCCACCTATGTTACAGTGGTGAGGCCACTGCCTTATCGCTATGGTTCCCTATATACCAGTAGAGCCAAAGTCCTGTTTTTTTTTAAACTACGTAATGCAAAATGAGTTTGAACTATGTTTTTTTTACATTTGTTGAAAGCATATTTACACTGAATGTACAATAACTTCCATTGGTTTAATGTTGATTGATTTTTTATTTAATTATTTCCTTTATTTCAAATGCTTTCATGTTTTACTTTTATTTCCATTGGTAAAGTACCCACTGAGCGACATTGCTCAGCGAGTTAAGTTTTCCTTTACTCGTAGGTTCAGAGCAGTAGCTAACTCTTGGGAAGTGACGACCCGACCCACAGCATCTCAGAGTAGATCTCTTAGTTTCCATTATGAGTTAACTAGTTGTGGAATGTATATGTATATATAAGATTGAGAATTACTATGTTATACTGTACGTTAGTAGTATGTAATAATAATAAACCTCTACTTTATTTTGTACTAGAAGTGTGAATTCTTCTTGCAGGTTTGTAGTTGAGGTAGTTGAGGTTATAAGGGGGATTCATTGGGAGTGCATTGAGACTGATTGTGTTCGCGTTGGTTTGTGTAAAAATGTTTTCAAAAATCAGAAAAGCCAGTTTTGTCGACACTTGGGACCCAATTTCTAGGCGAACCTCTGGCCAAATTTCTGTAAAAATTGGAACTAAAATTTGACTAAGTAAAATTGGTAGCAACATTAAGTTAGTGTGGCGCCTCTACTCGGCTTACACATGTAGGCCGGGAAGGGGTGTTACAAATTGAAATTTTTAAGTAGTCTTAAAATGCATATCAAAGCAAGTTCTAGCAATTCATCAATCAAAGATGCTCGCACACAAAAAGAATATTAAGTTTATATCCAATTTAATAGGCTCAATTTCTCACAAGTTTAAAAAGGCAATGCAAGGAATATCCACCAAATCAATAATAAGCACCAATTTTATCCAATTCTCCAATTCATGCTTCAAAAATTAAAAGGTCATCTATCAAGAAACTTATAACAATTGAACTTAAAAAATATACTTCAAAACAATATGTAAAGTAAGGAAAAATACTTAACAAAAATGACTAAAATAACGACTAAAACAAAGACTTAAAAATAACAACTAAATTTTGAAAAACAAAAGCTCGCATTTATGAACAAAAACTTAGTACCCCACACTTTAAGATTGACATTGTCCTCAATGGAAACTAAGATAATTTAAAAGAAGTAAGAGTTAAAGTACAACCTAATTTCCATCATATTCTTTATGAGGCAATTGCTACCTTTCATCCACAAAACATTAATTGTTCAAGATTAAAAAGTGATAAATATAAAATAACCAAAAACATAAAGTTTTAATAACTAACAGCAGTAATGAAAAATAGCAACTAAAATATTCAACAACTGAAAATAGAAAAAATAAGAAGTGTTCTCAAAAGGCAGAAGTTGATATGATCTATAGTTATGGAGGATGTGATGATGATGCTGCTAGAGGGTGGAGGCTAAGAATCTTGGCAAGGTTGTTATTGATTTGTTCCAATTGGGAAAGGACTTCAGCTAGGATAATTAAAAAGAAGTAAGAGTTAAAGTACAACCTAATTTCCATCATTTTCTTTGTGAGGCAAGTGCTACCTTTCATCCACAAAACATTAATTGTTCAAGATTAAAAAGTGATAAATATAAAATAACCAAAAACATAAAGTTTTAATAACTAACATCAGTAATGAAAAATAGCAACTAAAATATTCAACAACTGAAAATAAGAAAAATAAGAAGTGTTCTCAAAAGGCAAAAGCTGATATGATCTATAGTGATGGAGGATGTGATGATGATGCTGCTAAAGGGTGGAGGCTAAGAATCTTGGCAAGGTTGCTATTGATTTGTTCCAACTGGGAAAGGACTTCAGCATGATTATGATCTACCTTGCTTTCCAATGTTTCAATCCTACTAATAATCTCCTGATTATCTGGAGCTGGAGCATCTTCATCCAAACCGAGTGAATCCTAGTCGGACTCCTCATCAACTCGTGGTCTCTTTTGCTGGTCCTCTAGTGTAACTTGCTTATCTGAACTCATCATATAAGCCCCTCCCCTTTTGTAACCATATGCATCTTCTCAAGGGTCGCAAGGTCTAATGAATCACTTCCAAAAATTATAGTCATTTGACAAGCACTCGGGTCAAAACCATCAATAAGTTCCATAGCTAAGGTGGTCACCAATCCACCTATACAAATTGTGCCCCTTTTTGATTTGATACGCTATCAAAAACATCGGCTAACCAATAGTCGATACTCACGGGTATAGCATTGCTAGTGTAAATCTTCATTTCATTTCTTTCAGCCTTAAGAGAGGCTAGAAATTCTATGGTAAGTTCTTGGAATTGCAAAGGTTTAAGGGAAAATAATTTCTCCCATCCAAGGTTTTGAACATATCTAGTAAAATTTTCTCTAATTTGGAGAGTATCAAGGGATTCTTCATTTACATACCTCATTGGAAAGAAATCTCATGCTAGAAGAGCCAATCTCTTTGAAGATGATGAAGAGGATGATGAAGGTTGCCTTCTCTTATGGTGGCACACCATTTTTGTTCTAGGCATCTTGATTCTTTGGTGAAAAGTGAAGCTTTAATGGATTTTATTGAGTTTTGATTAGAAAATTGGAAGATTGAGTGGGTTTAATTGAGTTTTAGGTAAGAAGAATGGAAGATTTGGTGAAAGTTTGAGGTTTTTAGGGATGGGAATGGAGGTTTTAGAGAGAGAGACAAAAGAAAGAAGAGAGGAAGATGAAGGCTAGGTTTTGAAAGTCACGAAATTAGGTGAAATTTTGGATTTTTAAAAGGGGTGACATGGCCAAACTAGGATTGGCTTGGCCATGTTGGATTTTTTAAGAGGGACACGACCAGTGGCTTAGCCGTGTCCTGTGAGTGTGTCCACTTCTGTGTGATGTTGGCAGGGAAAAGAAATGGGGATACAGGCTGGGCACTTGGTCGTGTCTAGGTGACAGGGCCAAGGACACGGCCAAGCCTTCTGGCTGTGTCCACACCTAGGTTTTCTGGGCTTGCTTGACACGGTCAGTGGCTTGGCCGTGTCAAGTGGCAGTGTCCGTCACTGCCAGTTTTTTGCCTTTTAATTTTTTTTGAGTTTTTTTTTAAAAAAAATGTGTCACCCAAGTCTAATACATGAAACTTTTCTTCTTGGCTTCGCCCTGAAACTCCATCAAAAAATAAAAACCAATCAACGTACCCATTCTATTCTCTTAAAACCAAAATGAAATTTAAATTGCAAAACATGAAAATTTAACTATGAAAAGAAATACAAACTAATAGGTTGCCTCCTATTGAGCGCTTCTTTAATGTCATGTAGTTGGACATTGTTGCATCATTTGTCGATAAACACCAAACTTTCAACAATTTTTGCAACATCGATTTCTTTAAAGTAGGGCTTCACCCTTTGTCCATTTACCTTAAATTTCTAGTTGGTTTTCAAATTGAGTAACTCAACAACCCATATGGGAATGTTTGAATTACTAGAAATGGTCCGCTCCAACGGGACTTCAATTTCCTTGGAAATAATCGCATTCTGGAATTGAATAGGAGGACTTTCATTCCTGGTTTGAAAGTCCTTCGAAGGATCATCCTGTCATGCATAGCTTTTGTCTTTTCCTTATAGATTCTTGAACTCTCATAGGCCTCATTCCTAAGCTCATCAAGCTCAGAAATTTTCAACATTCTTTGCTCCCTTGCTCCTTCTAAGTCCATATTTGTGTCTTTATTGCCTAATAAGCCTTATGCTCCAATTCCACTGGTAGGTGGCAAGCCTTGCCAAAGACCAACCTACATGGACTTATTTTCAATGGTGTTTTGAAAGAAGTCTTATAAGCCCATAATGCTTCCGGGAGCCGGATTGACCAATCCTTTCTCGTTGTGCTCACTGTCTTTTCCAAGATCCCTTAATTTGCTTGTTGGAGATCTCAGCTTGTCCGGATGTTTGAGGGTAGTATGGAGTTGCCACTTTGTGTCAAATGCCCATCTTGGACATTAACTTCTTGAACCATTTGTTGTAAAAGTGGCTTCCTCCATCACTCACTATTGCCTTTAGGGTTCTGAACCTGCTCAAAATATTCTCCTTCAAAAATTTCAAAACAACATTAGCATCATTAGTCCTAGTGGGGATAGCCTCCACCCACTTAGACACATAATCCACTGCAATAAGAATATATTCAAAACTAAAGGACTTGAGAAATGGCCCCATGAAGTCTATTCCCCATATATCAAAAATTTCAACCACAATAAAAATGTTGAGAGGCATTTCATTCCTTTTGCTAATGTTCCCTACTCTTTGGCATTTATCACATCTTGTACAAAAATTGAAAGCATCCTTAAAAATAATTGGCCAATACAAACCGCTTTGAAGAACTTTCTCGGTGGTCTTCTTTCCTCCAAAATGCCCTTCATAATACATGTTGTGGTAAAATTGCAGCACTTGTTTTTGTTCTTTCTCCGGTACACATCTTCTTATGATTTCATCCTTGCAAATTCTAAACAAATATGATTCATCCCAAAAATAGTACTTACATAAATGCAGGAACCTCTTCTTTACCTGAAAATTCAAATCCTTTCTCACAACACCACAAGAAAGATAGTTAGCAATATCTACATACTAAGGTGCTTGAGTTAAAGCAAACAAGTGTTCATCCGAAAATTTTTCAAAAGAATTTTCACAAGCAATTTCTGCATCATTATCATGAGAGTTCAATCTGGAAAGATGGTTGGCTACTACATTCTCACTTCCTTTTTGATCTTTGATTTCAACATTGAATTCTTGCAACATCAGTACCCACCTAATGAGCCTAGGTTTAGCTTGTGGTTTGGTCAATAGGTATTTCAAGGTTGTATGGTTCAAAAATACTATGGCCTTAGAACCTATCAAGTAAGATCTAAACTTGTCCAATGAAAATACCATAGCTAACATTTCCATTTCAGTGGTTGTGTAATTCACTTGTGCATCATTTAAAGATAAACATGCATAATAAATTACACACATCAATTTATTCACTCTTTGGCCCAAAACAGCTCCAATGGCATAATTCAATGCATCACACATTATTTTAAATGGCAAATCCCAATTCAGGGAAAAATTATAGGAGCAGAATTTAACTTTTCTTTCAAAATTTTGAAAGCTTCTAAGCACTTGTCATAAAAAACAAATGGGACATCTTTTCCTAGCAAATGACATAAAGGACATGAAATTTTTGAAAAATCATTTATAAACCTCCTATAAAATCTAGCATGTCCTAAAAAACTTCTAATCCCCTTAACAGATGTGGGTGGAGATATATTCATGATTAATTCAACCTTAGCCTTGTCTACCTCAATCCCTTTGTGAGAAACAACATGACCCAAAGCAATCCCATGATCAACCATGAAATGACTCTTTTTCCAACTCAAGGTAAGATTACATTCAATACATCTTTCAAGCACGAGAGTCAACTTTTGCAAACAATCATCAAAAGAATTACCAAAAATAGAGAAGTCATCCATAAATACCTCAATGCATTTGTCCAACATATAAAAAAAATTGAAAGCATACATCTTTGAAATGTACCCGATGCATTGCAAAGTCCGAATGGCATCCTCCGAAAGGCAAATGTCCCAAAGGGACAAGTAAAAGTTATCTTTGGTTGATCTTCTGGTACTATCAAAACTTGGTAGTAACTAAAAGACCATCAAGAAAATAGTAAAAAGCGTGTCCAGATAACCTATCAAGCATTTGATCAATAAATGGTAAAGGAAAGTGATCTTTCTTGGTGACATTATTTAATTTCCTATAATCTATGCACACTCACCACCCGGTTTGTGTTCATGTAGGTACCAACTATCCTTTCTCATTCTGGACCACAATCAAACCTACTTTCTTTGGCACGATTTGTATGGGACTAACCCATTCACTATCAGCAATGGGGTAGATTACCCCATCATCAAGCAATTTTAGAACCTCATTTTTCACTACTTTGCTCATATTAGGGCTAAGCCTCCTTTGAGCCTCTCTCACCAATTTAGCCCCTTCCTCTAAAACTATTTTGTGCATACACATAAAGGGACTAATACCCTTGATATCACTCAACCCCCAACTTGTAATATCCTCATGTATGCCCTAGAAGTTTTGACTATGTTGTTGTTGTTGTTGTTGTTTTAAATTGGATTGAATGTATATGCTATGTGAGAAGAAAAGAATTTGAGAAGAGAATGGTTATGTATATGTGTTTTGGGAAAGAAAATAGGGTTTAGAGAAAAGTGTATATGTTGTTTATATGTTAATATATATAACATATAAGTTGGTCAAATGCAAGGTCAATGGAAGAGAGATATTTTTATGGGATATGTGAAATTACATATATGGGCATGCAAGGGACAAAAGTTAGAACAAATGGTTAAGGGTGTTTTGGTAATTTTTCCTTGTAGGAATTGCATGGTGGAGATTAAAAGAAGAAGAAGTGGTTGACTTGAGTTTATTTTCTTGTCTTTTCTCATGTGTGTGCCGGCCATTGAAGAAGAGAAAGAGCTAGAGAGGGCTTGAAGTTCTAAACTCAATTTGAAAGGAGATTCAAGGAATTAAGTGGAAGATTTGTGAAATTCATCAACTTTGGTAAGTCCTTTCTCTTGATTTTCTTTTGTTTTTTTTGAAGTGGAGTTGGAAATGAATTTTTGGTTTGTTGAGATGATGATTAAATGTGTTTGTAATGAGTTTTTAAATGTTGTTTTTGATTTTAAGTGAAGAAGTTTAAGAGGTGTTGTTGTTGGAAGTGTTGGAGTTGATTTTGTTTTAGGGTTTTGAAGTGTTACATGATGTTTTCCTTGTGTTTGCTTCATTATTTTCAAAGATCTTCTTGTGGTTGGTGTTTGTTGGAATTTTGGACTTGGAAATGGGATTTTTGGCCGAGGGCAGTAGCCTTCTGGATGCCACGCCCGTGGCCTTGATTGGCCATGGCCGTGGCCATTGGTAGGCTTTTGGTGCCATGGCCGTGGAGGATGGAAGCTTGAGTGGCAGAAGTGTTTTGTACCCCACGCCCGTGGTGGTTATGGTGGCCACGACCGTGGCCTATAATGAATGATGTTGAAGTGTAATTTTGTGATTTAAGGTTTAAGATGAAGTGATTAAGTGATTAAATGGTATTGGAATTGATGGATTGTATCATTCTTTGAATAAGGGTTTGATAGAAGATGATTTGCTCTAATTTGGGAAGTGAAGAACTTTGCAAGAAGGAAGGTGTTTAGAGTTGTGTGACTTGTGATTGAGGTAAGTACAAATCTTGTGTTGATACATACATGTGACATTGCATTGATGATGCATATGAAGTTGAGCTTGATCATATATATGATGATAATGGTAATGCATATGATACTATGTGATATTTCATGTATTGTGACTTATGTGATGAGTAATGTGTTTTGTTATGTTTATATCAATAATGCTATATGTATAATGTGATGGATATGTTGAGGATATGATGGTGTATTTGAAAGATGAAGTATTGTAATGTGATTTGAAATGTGATGTAAAGCCATTGTGATTGGCTATGATGATACAATTGAATGATGTATGGCATATTTGCCTAATTGATGAGGAAGATTGAGAAAGAGTTTGATAAAGAGAATAAAGAAATAAGTGTATGCTTAATATGATATTCAGTTTCAGAGTTCTGGTTTTTGGAGGCATGCCTATTTAATGAAAGGTAACAGTCTTGCCGGGTTGAGGATCTCTTCAAATTGAATTGAATTGAGGTCCAAGAGACTGGGTCTGTTACACAATGATAATTGATATTATGAGATATTTGATTTGTAACAGTCTTGCCGGGTTGAGGATTTCCTCGAGTTAGATGAGTTGATGATCCAAGAGACTGGGTCTGTTACGCTATCCATGGATAGAGATATATATGTATTTGTTGCCTACGGGCTTGATAATTGTGTTTATGAACCAAAGCAGTAACTCTGAATTCTGAATATCGTATTAAATACTTGATGGGCCCATAGGTGTCTAGGTTTTATGTATATCATAAATGATGTTCTAATGTAATGAAATGTTAATATTACTTAAATGATGAAACGGACTATTCACGGAATATTGTCTGTTGAATATGATCTTTATTAATTGAGTGTGTATCATTGATGTTGATTTGTTAATACATATATGAAACATTGCATTGCATTAAAGCATAACATTAGCATGATTTGTCTTACTAAGCCGTTGGCTTAGCGCGATAGTGTTAATCGCGCAGGTGATAGAGTTGAACCCGAGAGCTCTTCGAGACCTAGTGAGAGTAGACATTGAGGTGTTGATTTTGGACTTAAAGATCAGAGCAGACTTGCCAATCAAGTATAACTTCTTTATGTTTTGTAAAATATTGTTTATAATGTAAATATATGTATATTTGTAAATACAGATTTAAATGTTTTCATATATGTAAATAATTTTATAACTTCCGCTGTGTAATAATTAAATGTATGTATATATTGAATTTATTTTATACTACAATTTAATGACTTCTTTCTATAATATATAATGATAAAGATTATGGTAGTATATAGAAAATGTTTTGAATGTTAAGAAAATCCGTAGCATCCCTATGTTTATTGCATGTATGCTACATTGTGGTATTGTAGTGTGCATGTAATGGATGTGGGGGTGTTACAGTTGTTTTGGTATCAGAGCCTAGGTTTGAGATTCTCAACCTAGGTAAAATGTAAGAAAAAGACTATTTTGATTTTTAAAAAAATGGTTTTTGAATAACATATATGTTTGGGATTGGCAATCTCTGATCTTTAATAAGATGTAATCTGCTGTGTTTGCAGACTTAGGTTGTGATGGATCCTCATTCGCGTCAGTCAATTGAGGGAAGTGCGGAGAGTGTTGCTCCTGAGGATGGAGCTAGAGTTGATAGTGCTGGAGAGGCACCTGCTTCGGTGTCGGGTAGACCAGCTGGGGAGGAGGTTCCGCCAGCTTGGCTTAGGCATGTGGTAGAAGTTTTGAGGCAAGCACCAGTGCAACCACAGCCACCACCCCCTCAGCCTTTGGTATCTGTGAGGCACTATGACAAACTGAGGAAGTATGGAGCTGAAGATTTTATAGGTACTACTGATCCAGCAGTGGCTAAGCAGTGGTTAGACAAAGTACAGAGAATATTTGTTCAGTTGCAAGCCACTCCAGAGGAAAAGTTTGATTATGCAAGATCCTTGTTGCAGACGGATGCATATAGTTGGTGGAAGACAGTGCCCCATTCTATGGATGATCCACCTACTTTATCCTATACAGATTTTTTGAGAGAGTTTGAATCGAAGTATACTCCAAGGGAGTATAAAGATGGGAAGAAAAGAGAGTTTCTAGATTTGAAGCAAGATCACCGGACCGTAACGGAATATGAGATTGAGTTTATTCGATTAAGTCAGTATGCTGGGGGCATAATATCAGATGAGATAGATAGATGCAGAAGATTTGAGGAGGGATTGAGGCCCTCTATCATGTGCTTAGTGGCTGGATCTAGATATCAAGATTTTTCTCAGCTTGTGGCAGCAGCCCGAAGTGTAGAGCAAGCTCAAGTTATTGCAGCTGCTTCAGAGGAAGAGGTTAGGGTTAGGAGGCCCCAGTTTGAGGCAGGGTCTTCTTCTGTTAAGAGAGGTAAGGGAAGTTTTGCTCCTCGGGCCAGTAGGAGTCAGAGGTCAGCTGGTAGGTCAGTGCAGTTTCAGAGACAGAGATTTAGACCTACAGCTTCAGTGGCGAGTGCTCCGACCCCAGTGACTCAGAGATCCGCTCTACCTGTGTGTGCTCAGTGTGGTGGATCACATAGGGGTGCTTGTTGGAGGTATAGTGGGTCAGCTGTATGCTTCAGGTGTGGATCGCCTGATCATTTTATTAGAGATTGTCCAGAGATGCGGGAACAGAGGTCAGTTGATTCCACAGCTTCTCGACCTAATGCGAGGGGAGGTCGAGGAGGCAGAGGTGTCAACAGAGGAGGCAGATCTGGGTTCAGTTCTAGAGGAGGTTCTACATCCAGGGAGAGTAGACCAGAGGAGGTTGGATCTTCCCAGAGGGTATATGTTATGCAGAGGCAGCTAGATGCTTCGGCAGTCATAGCTGGTACTTTTTCTTTATTTGATACTTCAGTACTTGCCTTGATTGATCCGGGTTCCACACATTCATATATTAGTGCATCTGTTTTGCCTGTGTCTGATATGCATGCTGAGTCTCTAGGATTTGAGGTGTTGGTGACAAATCCGTTAGGGCATAGTGTGATTGTTAGCAAAGTGCACCGAGATAGTGTAGTAGTGGTGCAGGGTGAGGAGTTCCTTGGGGATTTAATTGAGATGCCTTTTAAGGAATATGATGTGATTTTGGGCATGGACTGGCTATCTCGACATGGAGCTGTGGTGGATTGTAAAAAGAAAATTGTTTCTTTGAGAACTGGTGATGATAGAGAGGTGATAGTATCTAGTGAGCAAGGACAGCTAGCCTCCTTATTTGTTTCAGCTGTTGCAGCTAGGAGGTTGATTAGAAAAGGATGTGAAGCCTATCTTGCACATGTGGTAGATACTAGAGTAAGAGGTTCTCCTATTGATAGCATTGCCACAGTTGCAGAGTTCCCAGATGTATTCCCAGAGGAGTTGCCAGGATTGCCTCCTGAGAGAGAAGTGGAGTTTGGTATTGAATTGTTGCCTGGTACCACTCCTATCTCTATTACTCCGTATAGAATGGCACCAGCAGAATTGAGGGAGTTAAAAGTGCAATTACAGGAGTTGTTGGATAAAGGATTTATTCGCCCCAGTGTTTCTCCTTGGGGAGCTCCTGTGTTATTTGTGAAGAAGAAAGATGGTACTATGAGATTGTGCATTGATTATAGGCAATTGAACAAGGTGACCATTAAAAATAAATATCCTTTGCCTAGAATTGATGATCTCTTTGATCAATTGAAAGGAGCATCAGTGTTCTCCAAGATTGATTTGAGATCTGGGTACCATCAGTTAAGGGTCAAAGCTGAAGATGTTTCGAAGACAGCTTTTCGGACCAGGTATGGGCATTATGAATTTTTAGTTATGCCTTTTGGTCTGACGAATGCACCTGTAGCTTTTATGGATTTGATGAATAGGGTGTTTAGGCCCTATCTGGATCAGTTTGTAGTGGTCTTCATCGATGATATATTGGTGTATTCGCGGAATGAGGAGGAACATGACAAGCATCTGCGGATTGTGTTGCAGATTTTGAGAGAGAAGCAGTTGTTTGCTAAACTGTCGAAGTGTGAGTTTTGGCTGGACCAAGTAGCTTTTCTCGGTCATATAGTTTCAGCAGAAGGCATTAGAGTTGATCTGAGTAAAGTTGAAGCTATTTTGAATTGGAGTCCACCCAAGTCTGTGACAGAAGTTAGAAGTTTTCTGGGTTTGGCAGGCTATTACCGACGGTTTGTGAAAGGATTTTCTTTGATAGCTACTCCACTCACCAGATTGCTTCGTAAGGGAGTGAGATTTGTGTGGACGGATCAGTGTCAGGCTAGCTTTGAGCAATTGAGAGATATGCTGACTCAAGCGCTTGTCCTTACTTTACCTGTGGAAGGCAAACCATATGTGATTTTCAGTAATGCTTCACATAATGGTTTGGGGTGTGTGCTAATGCAGGAAGGTAAAGTTATAGCTTATGCATCTAGACAGTTGAAACCGCATGAGCTTAACTATCCAACCCATGATTTAGAATTGGCAGCCATTGTGTTTGCATTGAAGATTTGGCGCCATTATCTGTTTGGGGAGAAATGTTTCATTTACACTGATCACAAGAGTTTAAAGTATTTGGGGGTTCAAAAGGAGCTCAATCTTCGACAGAGGAGATGGTTGGAATTGATTAAAGACTACGACTGCTTGATTGACTATCATCCAGGTAAAGCAAATGTTGTTGCTGATGCCTTGAGTCGGAAGTCTTTAGCTGGTTTAACTGTTTACTCGCTCTCGTTGCTTGTTGAGTTGAGAGCATTGTGTGCTAGTTTTGTATCTTGTGATGATGGTGCATTGTTGGCACAGTTGCATGTGAAACCAGTTTTGTTGGATCAGATTAAAGAGGCTCAGTTGGCTGATAAGAAGATTCAAAAGATTATTTCAGATTGTCAGAATGGAAAGAGTAGAGATTTTGTTGTGAAAAGTGATGGGAGCCTCTGGTTTAAGAATAGATTATGTGTAACCGATGATGCTGATTTGAAAAGGATCATTTTGGAAGAAGCACATCATTCAGTGTTTGTTATGCATCCGGGCAATACAAAGATGTATCATGATTTGAGACAATATTACTGGTGGTCTGGTATGAAGAGAGACATTGCTGAGTTTGTATCGAAATGTCTCACATGTCAGAAGGTAAAAGCAGAGCATCAAGTTCCAACTGGGTTGCTTCAACCGTTGTCAGTGCCTGAATGGAAATGGGATAGAGTAACAATGGATTTTGTGTCTGGTTTACCATTGACACAAAGAAAGCATGATGCTGTTTGGGTGATTGTGGATAGATTGACCAAGACAGCTCATTTCCTTCCGGTTCAGATGGATTACTCTTTGGAAAGGTTAGCTAAGTTGTATATGCATGAGATTTGTGAAGTTGCATGGTGTTCCAACTTCTTTGGTGTCTGATCGAGATCCCAGGTTTACTTCAAGATTTTGGAAGAGTTTGCATGGAGCTTTGGGTTCTCGATTGCATTTCAGCACTGCTTTTCATCCACAAACGGATGGACAGTCAGAGAGGGTGATACAGATTATTGAGGACATGTTGAGAAGCTATGTCATCGATTTCTCTAGAAGTTGGGACAGATTTCTATCTCTTGTGGAGTTTGCTTACAACAACAGTCACCAATCTAGCATTGGTATGGCACTGTTTGAAGCATTGTATGGCAGACGGTGTAGGACACCTCTTTGTTGGAGTGAACTTGGGGAAGGTAAGTTAATTGGTCCTGATGTGATTCAAGAAACTGAAGAGAAAGTGAAGTTGATTCGAGGGAGGTTGAAAGCAGCTTCGGACCGACAGAAGTCTTATGCAGATCTGAAAAGGAGAGACATAGAGTTTGATGTTGGAGATAAGGTATTCTTGAAGGTATCTCCTTGGAAGAAGATATTGAGGTTCGGTCGGAAAGGGAAATTGAGTCCTCGTTTCATTGGACCGTATGAAGTGTTGGAAAAAGTTGGGCCAGTTGCATATCGACTTGCTTTACCACCTGAGTTGGATCGTATTCATAATGTATTCCATGTTTCTATGTTGAGGAAGTACAGATCGGATCCATCTCATGTGTTGTCAATTGAATCAATTGAAGTGAATCCAGATTTGAAGTTTGAAGAGGAACCAGTTGCTATCTTGGCATGTGATGTGAAAGAGTTAAGAAGCAAACAAATGCCACTTGTGAAGATTTTGTGGAAGAATCATGGACAAGAAGAAGCAACTTGGGAAAGTGAGCAAACCATGCGAGATCAATATCCTCAGTTGTTTCAGAGTTAATACCAGGTAATTTCGAGGACGAAATTTCTTTTTAGAGGGGGAGAATTGTAATATCCTCATGTATGCCCTAGAAGTTTTGACTATGTTGTTGTTGTTGTTGTTGTTGTTTTAAATTGGATTGAATGTATATGCTATGTGAGAAGAAAAGAATTTGAGAAGAGAATGGTTATGTATATGTGTTTTGGGAAAGAAAATAGGGTTTAGAGAAAAGTGTATATGTTGTTTATATGTTAATATATATAACATATAAGTTTGTCAAATACAAGGTCAATGGAAGAGAGATATTTTTATGGGATATGTGAAATTACATATATGGGCATGCAAGGGACAAAAGTTAGAACAAATGGTTAAGGGTGTTTTGGTAATTTTTCCTTGTAGGAATTGCATGGTGGAGATTAAAAGAAGAAGAAGTGGTTGACTTGAGTTTATTTTCTTGTCTTTTCTCATGTGTGTGCCGGCCATTGAAGAAGAGAAAGAGCTAGAGAGGGCTTGAAGTTCTAAACTCAATTTGAAAGGAGATTCAAGGAATTAAGTGGAAGATTTGTGAAATTCATCAACTTTGGTAAGTCCTTTCTCTTGATTTTCTTTTGTTTTTTTTGAAGTGGAGTTGGAAATGAATTTTTGGTTTGTTGAGATGATGATTAAATGTGTTTGTAATGAGTTTTTAAATGTTGTTTTTGATTTTAAGTGAAGAAGTTTAAGAGGTGTTGTTGTTGGAAGTGTTGGAGTTGATTTTGTTTTAGGGTTTTGAAGTGTTACATGATGTTTTCCTTGTGTTTGCTTCATTATTTTCAAAGATCTTCTTGTGGTTGGTGTTTGTTGGAATTTTGGACTTGGAAATGGGATTTTTGGCCGAGGGCAGTAGCCTTCTGGATGCCACGCCCGTGGCCTTGATTGGCCATGGCCGTGGCCATTGGTAGGCTTTTGGTGCCATGGCCGTGGAGGATGGAAGCTTGAGTGGCAGAAGTGTTTTGTACCCCACGCCCGTGGTGGTTATGGTGGCCACGACCGTGGCCTATAATGAATGATGTTGAAGTGTAATTTTGTGATTTAAGGTTTAAGATGAAGTGATTAAGTGATTAAATGGTATTGGAATTGATGGATTGTATCATTCTTTGAATAAAGGTTTGATAGAAGATGATTTGCTCTAATTTGGGAAGTGAAGAACTTTGCAAGAAGGAAGGTGTTTAGAGTTGTGTGACTTGTGATTGAGGTAAGTACAAATCTTGTGTTGATACATACATGTGACATTGCATTGATGATGCATATGAAGTTGAGCTTGATCATATATATGATGATAATGGTAATGCATATGATACTATGTGATATTTCATGTATTGTGACTTATGTGATGAGTAATGTGTTTTGTTATGTTTATATCAATAATGCTATATGTATAATGTGATGGATATGTTGAGGATATGATGGTGTATTTGAAAGATGAAGTATTGTAATGTGATTTGAAATGTGATGTAAAGCCATTGTGATTGGCTATGATGATACAATTGAATGATGTATGGCATATTTGCCTAATTGATGAGGAAGATTGAGAAAGAGTTTGATAAAGAGAATAAAGAAATAAGTGTATGCTTAATATGATATTCAGTTTCAGAGTTCTGGTTTTTGGAGGCATGCCTATTTAATGAAAGGTAACAGTCTTGCCGGGTTGAGGATCTCTTCAAATTGAATTGAATTGAGGTCCAAGAGACTGGGTCTGTTACACAATGATAATTGATATTATGAGATATTTGATTTGTAACAGTCTTGCCGGGTTGAGGATCTCCTCGAGTTAGATGAGTTGATGATCCAAGAGACTGGGTCTGTTACGCTATCCATGGATAGAGATATATATGTATTTGTTGCCTACGGGCTTGATAATTGTGTTTATGAACCAAAGCAGTAACTCTGAATTCTGAATATTGTATTAAATACTTGATGGGCCCATAGGTGTCTAGGTTTTATGTATATCATAAATGATGTTCTAATGTAATGAAATGTTAATATTACTTAAATGATGAAATGGACTATTCACGGAATATTGTCTGTTGAATATGATCTTTATTGATTGAGTGTGTATCATTGATGTTGATTTGTTAATACATATATGAAACATTGCATTGCATTAAAGCATAACATTAGCATGATTTGTCTTACTAAGCCGTTGGCTTAGCGCGATAGTGTTAATCGCGCAGGTGATAGAGTTGAACCCGAGAGCTCTTCGAGACCTAGTGAGAGTAGACATTGAGGTGTTGATTTTGGACTTAAAGATCAGAGCAGACTTGCCAATCAAGTATAACTTCTTTATGTTTTGTAAAATATTGTTTATAATGTAAATATATGTATATTTGTAAATACAGATTTAAATGTTTTCATATATGTAAATAATTTTATAACTTCCGCTGTGTAATAATTAAATGTATGTATATATTGAATTTATTTTATACTACAATTTAATGACTTCTTTCTATAATATATAATGATAAAGATTATGGTAGTATATAGAAAATGTTTTGAATGTTAAGAAAATCCGTAGCATCCCTATGTTTATTGCATGTATGCTACATTGTGGTATTGTAGTGTGCATGTAATGGATGTGGGGGTGTTACACAACTAATAGCTCTCTTGAATTTTTTTTCAACATTCTCACAAGTGTATCTTCCTTCTCACTCCTAAGAGTAGCAGAAATTATCACTGGTTATGAGTTGTTCTCCCCAAGAAAAACATACTTTAAGTGCTTTGGAAGTTCTTTAAGTTCAACCCCCTTTGGTTGAATCTCCTCATTTAAATCCTCAACTTCTTCCTTCAAATTTAGAGCCCTTTCTAACTTGTCTTCACCACTCTCCTGCAAGAAAACTTCTTCATCAACATCATTAGTAAAATCAATGAAAGAGCAATCCTCATACAAAGCAGTAGTGGGAATAGGGAAAGTGTTAAAAATTGAAAATTTTATAGTTTGACCTAAAACAGTCATGGTCAATTTTTCATTTTTAACATCAATTAATGTGTTAGTTATGGCCATAAAAGGTCTCCCTAACAAAATTTTATATTCAGAATCTCTAGGAATTTCCTCCCCCATATCTAAGAATGAAATCAATGGGTACAATCAAACCACCTACCTTAACTAGAACATCTTCTACGATTCCCTTAGGATATCTAAGAGTTCTATCTGTAAGTTGTAAAACCATTTTAGTTGGCTTGAGTTCTCCTAGCTCTAATTTCAAATAAACAAAGTATGGCATCAAATTAATACTTGCTCCTAAATCACACATACCAATAGTTTCTTTTTCATTCCCCATAGAGATGCTAACTATAAAGCTTCTAGGATCCCTTAGTTTTGGAGGTAACCTGTGATATAAAACAACACTTGTTACTTCTGAGACTATCACTTTCTCATTCAACTCATACTTTTTCTTTTTTGTGTTAAGCTCCTTAAAAAATTTGGCATATGATGGCATATTTTTAATCACCTCAAGTAAGGGGAGGTTAATACTTACCTTTGGAGCATATTATAAATTTCAGAAAATTGCTTATCATGCTTCTCATTTTTTAACCTTCTTGAAAAAGGAATTGGCGGTATGTACGGATTTGGAGATTTGTGTTGCTTTGGTGCAACTGATGACTCCTCACTATCTTCCTTTCACTCAATTGGTTGAGCTTTGCCTTTTTGTATTTTCTCGCCATCTTCTTTCGATGTTCCTGCATCCAAAGAATCATTAATGTTATTATCGCCAATTTTATTATTAAGTACCCTACCACTTCTTAAGACTGTGATTACTTTGGCTTGCTCCAGTTGACTTGGAAAATTTCCTTTTTGATTAGCTTGCAGTTGATTAGCCAATTGACCCACTTGAGTTTCTACCTTCTTATGTGAGGCTTCCAAAGAGTCGAATCATTTGTTGTTCACCTCTTGATTTTGAGTGCTTATTTAAATGAAAGCATTCAAATTATCTTCAAGTGAAGGTTCCTTGACTTGCTCATGATTTGAACTTTGCCCTTGAAATTAGTGTCCCCTTTGATAAGTTTAGAATGAATGTTAAGGTGGAACTTGTTGCTGGTTCTTCCATAAAAAAATTAGAGTGATTTCTCCAACCGGGATAAGAATTTGAGTACGGGTCATTCCTTCCCCTTTGTTGGAACCCTTCAAAAGCAAAAGCTTGTTCTTGCCCTTCTTGGAATTGGTCAAAGTTTAAAGGACATACATTTGCATTATGGCCTACCACACCACATGATGCATATGATTCTTGGCTTGGCACCAACAAGTTTCCTATAGCATTCAACAATTTAACTTGCCTTGTTAGCTCGGCAATTTGCCTTGCCAATTCTAAGTTAGCATTCAACTCATATGCTCCTCTTGCCCTTTCCCTAATACTCTTTTGTTGAGAATTTTCTCCCAACATTTCAAATAATGCAACCATTTCAGCAGTTGTTCTCTCACCCATTGCCCCTCCTGCAACATTATCCACTGTATTTTGACATTGTTGAGTTAGCCCATCATAGAAGAACTGATTGAGCAATTATTGTGGATAATAATGATGAGGGCATTGAAACAATAAAGATTTGAAGCGATCTCATGCCTCATGAAATGGTTCCCCATCAAATTGGGAGAAAGTTACAATACTCCCCCTAAGCTCCTTTGTCTTTTTGTGTGAATAAAATTTTTCCATGAATTTGTTATAAACTTCGGTCCAAGTGGTCAAGGAGTTCTCAAGTAAGTTCATCAACCACGCTTTTGCCCTATCTTTCAAACTATATGGGAAACATCTCATTTTGAGTTCATCCTCTATTAATGCTTGCAAAGGGAAAGTATGCAGTGTTGTGTAAAAATCTCGAATGAAGTTGAGAGGATCTTCATTCAACAATCCATGGAAGGATGGTAGCATACTATAATGAGTATTTTTTGAGTTCATAAATTCTTGCTACGTTGCTCTATCGGATACACGATGTGGTTACTCTAATGATTGGTCTGGCAAACTCCTTCATAGGGGGTTCCTCTACGTCACCCATTTTCTACTTCTCTGTCCTCCTTAAATTGCATATCAATTTCTTCTCCTTCTTGTCCCAAGGGATCTACTCCTTAGGTTCTTAGGAGTCTATGAATTTCATCTAGATATGGAATAAGTTCATTTTCTTGAGACCTTCGTCCTTCCATAAATTACCTAGACAATTCAAAAGGAAACACTTTAAACAATTAAACAATTAAAATAAAAGAATCAAACTATTAACAACAATTTCCTTCCCCGGCAACAGTGCAAAAAACTTATTGTGCTCGATTAATTACTACTATAAAGTGACACTCGCAATTATACAAGATAATTATAGCAATAGTGATCGCCTCAAGGTCGTCTCACAAGAAAGGACTTGTTTTGCAATAGTTTAATTAACAAATAAATTAAACTTGAGTTTGTGTTGTTGAATTGGTGAGTTATAATTAAAATTTGAAAGTAAAAATAAGTAGTAGTGCTTAAGATTAATTCAATGCTAGGAATGGTGCCTAGGGATGTAGGTCAATTTAATTAAATCTTTATTCTGAAATTATCCATTAGATAATCTTGTATTTTAATTTGTTTCTTGAGTTTAATTAGTAATTACCAATTCATTAGTTTTCACATTCATGAATTAACAACAACCAATTATTTTGAAATTGCAAATTAAACAAACCCTAGAACTTATATTTCTAATTCATTCTTAGGGTGGTTGATTACATAATTTTGATATCGAATTTCACCTCTCGGTCCATCGTTCAATATTAATTGATTAATAGTGGCCAATCTATCAAACTAACTTTAAGTCCAAAGCAATCAACCAATAACAAGGTATACTAATAGAATTATTAAATCAAGTCATTTAATCAAATCTATTACAACCCAAGGCATGAGTAAATTAGTTCATCATCAATTTAAAACAAATATCCATTTCAATATTCATCAAATCAAAATTATAGATTGTAATATTAATGTTCATAATAAAACAACAACAATCTAAAAATGAATTAAAAGAGAGAATATGAAAAACCCCTTTGTAGACTCCAAGAGTTGAACTACTTGTCTTCCTCCTAGCTTCCACCTTGATGTATGATGAACAACTTCCAAGCCCTCTTCAATCAATGGCTCTCCTCTTGAAAGTTGGAATGGTAACTCTCTCAAGCTTCCAACTCCAATCAAGCTTTCTTCAAACCCTAATCTTCTAAAGAGCTTGCTCACTCAATTTTATCCCCAAACTAGATTAAATCTTGTCTATGGAAGAAATGAAAGATGAATAAATATTAAAGATGAAGAGAGAATGGTGTCTAAGAGAGAATGGTGTCCCCTCCTTAAAACCAAGAACAAGAATAAGAACAAGATAGAAGCTCTTCAAATAAGCCTCAAATGTGTATGTCCTTCCATCCCTCCACTTTCAATTCCTTTTCATTTTTAAGACACCAACCATCTCTTAACAACTCACACACCACACTTTGTCTCCCTCTTTTTCTTTGTTTATATTTCTTCCCATAAACCCATCTAGCTTTTACTCATTTTTAATAATTCTTTTTTTAAAAAAAAAAAAAGAGCCTTTTGTCCCCCAATTGTCCCTCACTTCGTGCAAAATAATTCAAGGGACCATATGAGACACGGCCAAGCCTTGAGTGACTTGGCCGTGTGACTCATTCTTCTTGGGACACGGCCAAGCCTTGAGGTCATGTCCATGGCTGCCTCAATATCTTCTTCCTTTTCCAAGTGAGACACGGCCAAGGCCCTGGCCATGTCATGTTACACGGCTAGTGGCTTGGCCATATCTCTTGACTGTGTTCTCTACTGCCTTTCTCTTGCTCTTTGGCTTCATTAAGTAGGACACAACCAAGGTCTTGGCTGTGTCATGTGACACAGCAAGTGGCTTAGCCGTGTCTTCTGCCAGTGTCTGCGTTTACCCAATTGTTCTGAAGGACACGACCAAGCCTTGTTGATTCATCTCGTGTCATGTGAGTGGTTGCCTTGGATGAGGGACACGGCCAAGCCATGAAGTGTCTTGGCCATGTCTAATGTTTTTCCACCATTTTGATACATCAATCCATTCTTTTGCACTTTCATCTAAATCAAACACTTCAAGAAAACTTTAAACACAAATTAAAAGAAAAATTAACTAAAACCAATAAAATTAACCTAAACATGTATACATATTTGATCAAAACAAAGATAAACAACGGAAAGATAAATTTAAGCAAACACAAGAATTAAATACCAGTTAGCATATGTTAGAAAGTAGTTAGGGGCAGTTATATGGTGTTTAAAAGAAGAAATTCTCCATATAACTATGACATTTAACAAACACAATCCATTTTTCAATTCCTAGTTTCCATATTATGTTATGGAGTAATATGAAGTATTCTAAATACCGGTTAAGAGATATTAGAAGACAATTAGGGGCAGTTAGGGAATATCTAAATTATTATTTTATAGTTGCATATCAAACTCAATAAACACATTTCTATTTATAATTTTAATCAACATAGTATATTATGGAGTATTATAGAGTGTTTTAAAAGGAAATTATTGGCTATTAAGGGCGAGTTAGGATAGTTAGGGGCAGTTAGGGACTAACATCCTTCAACTACCTCTAACTTCTTCTAACTCCCTCTAGCTTCACTTAGATAAATAGTACAACATTAAAAAAAACTCAAAAAATAGAAATCCTCATACTTTAAACCATCCAGACACCATTAACACCACAAATCATCAATTGACAAGCACACATTTCAACACATATCCTACTACATTTTTCAATGCAATAACTTCAACAAATGCATCAACTCTATTATACAATATTCTCATCACATTCAACATCGTTAGTTTTCGAAGTAAATAAATCAAATGAACTGAAAAAAAAAACCCTAGAAAACATACTTGTTGTGAATACTTACATTGAATGATGAAACTTTCAAAATTTAGGTAAAGAATGAAGCTTCAAATGAATAAACTAAATTTTTGTGAGTTGTTTTTTCGATTCAGATGAGAGGAGAAGATTGAGATAGCAAAGATTAAGGATTTTAGTGAGAGAGTGAGAGAGAGTGCTTTCAATTTTTGAAATAAATGAAAGATGAAGTGTTTTTAGTTGTTTTCTTTAAAATCGTTTTGAATGTTAAGGGTATTTTTGTCCATGTTAGTGCATTTAGAGATATTGGGGTCTAACAAATATTAAGCCTTTTGAAAAAGGTATTTTAGAGGTGAAATTCCAAATTTTGTGCCATAACCAAGTGTACTCATAATATTTGAATTTTGCAAATAAGTCAATATTCACTTGCACATACATGGATCTTGGACCCCAAAATAATCCTTATTGACATACCTTTCTAATTTAGACTCCACAAATAATAAAGAAAAGAGGAAATTACATTGTTTACGTAATTTTTATATCCGTTTTTCAAAATTATGGTGGGGGATTTTTTTTTCAATTTAGTTCAATGTGTGTTTTGTTTTTTCAGTTTTAACTTTTTTAAGCGTTTATTTTTTATTTATAATTAATTTTTTGAGATCATATGCTCAATTTAAGTATAAAAAAATTAAACATATACATAATATATAAAATATACACACAAATAAATAATAACATATACACAATATATATTAAATATCCATTGAACATCTACCATATCTATCAAATGTCTATCAAACATTTATCAAACATCTACATAATATTTTTAATAATTTTTAACTTTATTTTTTAAAAAAATTTTATATTCATATAATATATACAAAAGATCCACATAAAATATATACAACATACACAAATAAACATATAACATATACACATCTATCAAATATCTATAACATTTACTAAATGTATAAAACAACTATCAAACATCTAGACAATATCTATATGATAAAATTAATATATTTTAAATTTTTTTATATGTATAATATATAAAATTTGTTTAAAAATAAATTTAATGATTTTTATTAATATATATCTATGTTTTGATTTTTTTTTATTTTTTAAGTGTTATTTATTTTTTGTAATTAAAATTAAATTTTTTTTATAAAAATTATTAATTTTTATATGGTGAAATATAATTTAAAATATTAATTTTTACTATTTTATTAATTTTTTTTATTTAATAGTGAAGTTTGAAACAATGAAAATTGAACTAATATATTAATTTTAGTGAGATAAGATATAGTTTTTTTAAAAAATTTATTTTAGTGATGAGTGATGCATTTTTGAAATTTTATTCCAATTTTTTTAAAGTATAAATATTTTTATATTTTATAATTTTTTTGAAATAAAATTTATTTTTTGGATAGTTTTGTAAATGCTCCTAAAGAAAATTACGCAATATGCTATTTTTAAATTTTTTTTTTAAAATAGACATATACCTCTAAAAATGAAATAAATATGCTTTTAATACATATTTTTGAAAAAAAAAATACTTTACAAATTAAATTTTAAAAATAATATTTAAAAAATATATATTTTTTAATAAAAATTCCATAATGATGTTCAAGGTCCGCGCTCTGCCACTAATTTGAACCTCATACATACTCCTAATTAAAATACCTCAAAAATAGTGTAATGAAATTTTCATTTAAAAAATGACTGAACCGCAACTACATAATTCCTGCAACCAACGAACCAACAACTTAAATACTTTTTATGGTCAAAGCTGGTCAAAACACTTCATCAAAATATAGCCTAGCCACAAATACATGTCATATAAACAGAGTCTAACGACGAGCCAACATCATCTAACAATAAATATACCTCTCCTACATAATAGACCTAAAATCAATTCCTCTCTCCCCTTATACTATTCAGAAAAACTTCAACTGATTACTACGAGCTACTATAACACGGATTATGCTTATATTGTTCATCAAGTCCCACTTATTATAGCCGCAGACCGCTGATGTTTTGGGCATAAACCCTGAAACTTGGCTAGTAAAACAAAGTACGTTAAATAATCCAAAGTCTCATCTAATCCATTAAAAACTTCAAGATAACAAATCAAGTAGCAGCTAAAGCATTAAGCTACAGAAGCAGAGTCAGAAAATGCTAAGGAAAGGAAGCAATGCCACCAAATCATTCTAAGTTCATTAATTAATTGATCTCTGCATAAGCAGTCTCAAGGTGGGCTTGTTCTGCTTCTTGCACCTCCTTCTCAGTCTTCCTTCCCTTCTTTGACTTGTAGTAGACACTCATGAAGGTTCCCACAGCTCCGTATTTCCTTCTGCACTGCTCATAGAGCCCAGCATCAAACATTCTCCAGAAATTCTTTTCATTCAGCTCGGAAACTGCATATTGAGGCTGGAAACCATGGTTCTCAATCAACCAGCTCTCCATTCTACGAACGGCCCCCGCACCATCAAACACCTCACCTCTGAACACAAATGCTGGTGTGTAATACACTCCAACATCTGTGTACATTTGGGCATAGGGTGTGTCCCCCTGTCTGAGCTGATGCTCAAATCCTGGCTCCGGATACACCATAGTTTTGACAGGTAACTTGAAAAGTCTGTGTGGACAGAGCCAAATAGGGTATATCTGCACACAATTACCATATTGGTATTTTGACCCTTAATCTCACAGAAATACAGCTATAATATGAAATAGCATCCAGACGCATCCTAGGGCAGCAAAAGTAATAAAAATTCATTGAATATAAGCCTAAAAGTTAAAACCTGCCTAAATAAGCAAAATGGTAAAACAAATATTAGTAGTCATGTCAACTTATTCTTTCCTTTGTTCCTCACCTCCCCAACCAAGCAGCTGTGCCAGGATGATCAGTGGTTAATTTTCAATCCAAATTTAATCCATTTTTATATGAGCAAATATTTTATTTCCAATGTAAGTTAATGAATTGTTAAATCTGAAAAGGAATAGAAAAAAATAACAGTAACCAAACCAGTATAGCATGGCGAGTTTACCTCCATCTCACGGTGGATCCATTCTAGGGCATCGCCAACCTTATAAAGAGGAACAAGCATATCCTGAATGACGTGATTCTCATGGTAGTAGTTTCTGATTAAATCACCCTGGGTAGCCTTGAGAAGAGAAACCTTGGGAGGCATCATCCAGCCCAAGAGAAACCTGAACCACCATTGATCGGCAAATGGAAGAATAAGCTTTCCCTCCCAGTACAAACACCTTGTGTGCCTGTGATAATATTCCCTGGTTGGTATGTACTCCACAAACTCTCCTTTCTTCAAGGCTGTCTGTGCATGCTGGTAGAACCAAGGTTTAAACCACCAACCAACACTGTTAATTACATTGCCCTTCTTCTTGGCTTCTTCTTTCGAGGCATATCTTCCTGTCATCATCACACCTTCATTAGGGGAATAAATCATGCCCTCTACAAAGTCTGGAACCTTCTCTGGGTTATCCTGGTCAAGATCTCTTGGTGCAAAAGAGTCCCAATAAGCCTGTGCTAATTCTTTCAGATTACCCACTACTGGTTTGTAAGTAACCCTCATGTATTCTTTAATGGGTATCAACTTGATCTCAGCAGAGACAAGAAGGCCAAGTGTTCCTTGAGACCAAGGAATTGCATAGAAAAGATCAGAGTATTCATTGTCCTTTGTAGCTCTGACAACTTGACCATCTGCAAGAACAATTTCATAAGCTACAACAGTATCAGAGAACAAGCCATATATATGAGAGCTTCCTTCAATCCCATAACCATTGATAAGCCCACCAACAGTAAGATCATCAAGCTCAGCAACCACTGCAAGGGCAAGGTTCATTGGGACAGTGGCCCTAGAGATCTGCCCCATGTTTACAAGTGGCTCAACTCTGGCAACCATTCTCTCTTTATCAATTCCAAGAATATGACGGAAGACTGATAAATCAACTTCAAAATGCCGAGCCCGCTTATAGTCAACATTCCGCATTCCAACAGCTATCCAGGGTTTGCGAGCTGTGCATACAAGGCCATCCTTTGATGGATTCCTCTGCTTAAGGCGTTTCACAACCTCCTGAACATTTTTCTCATGTTCCTTTTGGCGTTGCTTGTAAGACTTCATTGAAGATTTAACATCTCCAAGATAAGCAAGAAAGTAAATTGAAAAGGAGATTGGCAGGACAACGAAAATAACCAAAATCCATCGGAACTGAACCAAATAGTCTACGAACATCTTTTTCCTCTTTGGACGCAGGGGGGCCTCAAGATCAGACATTGTGCATTAATGAATTCTCTTCACCAATAGGAAAAAAAATGACAAAATTGCTAAAAATTAAGTACTCAGGATTAACAAAATGGAAATCAAGGGCAACAAAATAGCACAATTAATTGTAAATTTTAAAAAACAAAATCCTCCAAATAATATAAAGATACAGCACAATCATATAAATTCTCATGGACAAAAATATGTTAATTCAATTACCTGGATTTGTAAGAGTTCAATGGCACAGAGATAGTGAACACCAGAAAAATGTAAGATATGTACAACATGCATCCTTAACAACAATGAAGTCCATTCCAATCATTCAAGGGGACAATGGCATTGCTCATATGCAGACAAACAATTCTGAATCAACAATGCTCCAAAAATGCCAAAACAAACCAAAATAAAAAAGAGTAATTTGGAAATTAAGAGAAAAATACCTAGAAAATTGGAAAGCCCAGAAGTCAAAAATTCAGATATATTGGACATGCATGCATGTGATTTGACTGTTGATTTTCTGTGCATGAAGTTTATATCTTCAAGTTCAGAAGGGTCAATTTTATTTGCTTTACATTTTTTACTGATTAATTAAAAGAAAATCTTTACAATTCTTGCAAATTATATCAACAATAACTTCAAAAGTCTAATAATATTGAATGAGATTAATTTTAACTGTCAGATCCATTATCTATCAAGCTAAAAGCCTAAACCTGAACACTTCAAATTATCATTGTTTGCTCAATAAGCCAACATGCAAATGCAAGAATACAAATCAGATCTAATGCTACTCAAAAAGTAAATTATCCTCCATTTTCTCAGCAGCCAAACAAATTATTTTGAAGAGATAACAGAAAAAAAAATTCCCATTCCACTACAAGTTTCAGCAATAGAGAACAAATGCTAACAAAACATAAAGGAGAAAATCACATTAACAGACTTCAAGACCTCACTTTCCAAGTGGATTTGTTATTTTCTTTCCCAGAAAATTTCTGGGAAACAGAAATATCAAAAGAGATTAAAGATTATAAAAAAAATACTGAGAAAAATTTTTATACAAATTAAAAATATTGGAGAGAAAAAAAAGAAAGAGAATATACCTGAGGGGAAAACAAAGCTTAGAGATCGGAAGAGGAAGCGGAGGAGAAATATAAAGAGAGGAAGCAGTAGACAGTAGAGAGTGATGAGTCTCTTACTGTTTATTGCCGGTTGTGCTTATAAATAATGCCTGACTTCATTTTTTTTTTTCGTTTAAAATTGGAAAAGTTTTTATTTTTTTAATGTTTCTCTAGAGAATTCAATTTTTATAAGGAAACTCTCATGGTAACTCGATTAACCTTCCCTGTTCGAATAAAAAACTCTCAGCTATTGTGGCAATTTTTTTTCTTAAAAATAAGTGACAAATTAAATAATATTTATAAAAATTTGTATATAGAGAAATTTATTATATTAATATAAAAAGAAATTTACTTCTTTTTTAATTTATTATTTAAAACATATAAAAGTTCATTCGATATTCGATCAATTGTTTAAATTATATATATAGAGTGTGATATAATATTTTTTTATTATATATACATATAATTTTGACTTTCAATATAAGAATTGGAAAAGATAAATTTATGGAATATTAAAAAAAGTTTATATAAAAATTATAATGATATATAGATTTATACTTTGAAAAAAATGAAATATACGTATAATATTTAAATTTTTTTTAAAAAATAAAAGAGCCAAAATGTACACTGTTTTTTTGGAGTATATAAAATTTAAAGAGAAAAAGTAACATTGAAAGTGACGAATTTTTAAAATGAAGTTGGAGGGGCGAAAGGCTCCTCACTGTTCTCCCCCAATTCCGCTCATGTGCACGGTGCGTGAATAGCAACTTTTTTTTTTTTTTTTAACTAGGTGAAAAGCTAAACTGTAACAAATTCTTCTCAAATTTTTAACTCGTCTCAAAAATTACCTCAAGTAACACCGCATCAACTCACTATTATGCAATCAATCCGGCTTAACCAAAATTTAAAAAATTTAAACTCGATTTATTATAAAATAATTAAATTTAAATCTAAATTCAAATTAAATTTAAATTTATATCGAGCTAGCTTATATATAATATATCTCGATATTAAATTTAAAATTAATTTAAATAAATTTAACGAATTCAATAACTAATTTTTATTTTTATTTTAATCCATCTTTTCTATATTTTTATAAAAATATATACTAAAATTAATATTTTTATAAAAAATAAATAATATAATTAAATATTAATAAAAATAAAATATTATATTACTATAATTTTAGTTTTATATTATTTTGAATTACAAAGTTATTTTATATTTTATATTATTTAATTTATTTATCACATATACTATATATTAATAAATTATATAAATTGTAAAAAAATTAATATATTTATATATATAATTTAATATATATATATATATATAAATTAAATTATATATATTTTTTAATCTAACATAATAAACTAACTAATTTATGAGTTTAATTCACGAATTTTTTAAATAAGTCAGTTAGCGAGTTAACGAGCCGAATATTTTTTAATTTGAGCTTAACTCATTTAATAAATTAGCAGTTTGAGCTCGAGAATGAATGAACTTTTATCGAGTCAAGATTGAATAGCTTGGTTCATTTACAGCTCTAAATATATATATATATATATATCCCCAAATACATATATAATCTATTCAGCTTTATACGTTTAGTCAGTTTATCTCTTAAATTTTTAATTTAAATATATAGTCAATTTTTTTTTATTTATGAATATAAATTTGCTGAGCTATATTTATCTTAATTTTCTCTCTCTAAATATTTTTCATCTAAAATTCAATCCTTAAAATCAAATCTTTAATCTTTTTCAATTTTTTTAATATTTTTATACCATTTTAAAATTTTTATTGTTAGTTTGATATTTTAAGAATTTTTCTTTTCGAAATATAATTAATTAATTTTTTTTTTTGCAATTCGGTTATTTAAAGAAAATATATTTTAAAAATTATATTTTAGAGAGGAAGAGATTTAGATAGAAAAAAATGTTTATAAGTTAATACAAATGTGATTTAATACAATTTATCTTGATTTAGTATAACCCAGTGCATTTGTGTTCACAAGTTAAAAAAATATTAGTTTATTTATGAGACAAAATAATTAAACATATAAAATTTAAGAGACTATATATATATTTTGCACACATATATATAATGAAAATAAAAAAAATCCAAATTCTTTAATTGTTGATTTTTCATTTTTTTTTATTTCTCAATTATAAAAAGAAGTTATTTAATTTAAATTTACTTTTATACTAATGCTAGAAACTTTTAACTCTTGTAGAAAAAAAATTAATGTATGAGAAGATTTTAAATAAAAAGAAATTGTTAAAACTAAATTTTTGATGTTCTATTTTATAATCAAATTGTTCTGACATTGTTTATAAGGTTATATTCATATAATACAGTTTATTATTATATATTAATTAGAGAATAATTTATTATTTTTTTGTTAGCTGCTTTTTTTTGTCAAAGACGATAAAAAGTCTGTAAGATTCAAAAGTTTCGATCGGCTTCGTACTTGTTGTCAATCGTTCATATCATAACATAGAAATAAATAGTTTATTAAATTTAATTATTATTATCAGAAAGAAATACTTTATTCGTTAAAGTTATTCATTATTAATATTGTTATTATTTTAATAAATTTAATTTTAATTAAGTAATAAATTCAAAATATTTCAATATTAAAAAATTAATATCACTTAAATAAAAAGTTATTCATAATTGGTTACTAATAGTATTAATTATCATTCATTGTAAAACTAATAATAATTGCGCTTTTTATGTAAATTTTTTATTTAATTTGTATTTTCAAAAATATTTAAATTATTAATTATTTATTAAATTAAAAATAAAATATTATAATAGTTTAAATATTTATATAAATAAAATATATAGACCAATTTTTGTTATTTATAAACTAATTTAAAAAATAAAAGAATATCAAATACATTAATTAATAAGTGTAAATTTTAATTAAAATATAAAAAATAATATAATAATTGATGTAAATTTAATTTTTTTTAAAAAAAATCAGTTTAACACAATAAAAAAAATTAACAAACATCTCAGCACAAGTTTTATTATATATATATATATATATATATATATATATATGGAATAAAACGGGGAAAGATACAAAGAAAACGAAGAAATCGAATCTACAAAGGACCCATAAAGATTTACTGGCGGTCACGTTAGGGTCACATTAGCACGTGACTGTGGGACCGTATATTTCTGTTTTAAATTTGAATAATGCAAAATGCATGTTAATTTTGAGATTGAGTATCTAAATTTTCATGCTAAACAGACTAACTAAAACCTGTAATCATGCTTACAACTTTTTACTCCCACCATATCACATTATTGTATGCATTATTGTAAGGTACTATTAATAATAATTTATATTAATTAAATAAAATCAACAATAAACAAATAATTTGAGACTTTAAGGGCCTATTTAATTATAAGAAATATTTTTTATTTTTCATCTTTTTAGTTTTTTTCTGTTTTTAAATTTTCTAAATTTTTATTTTTTTTTAAACTATTTTTCAAATAAAAAATAAATTAAAAGAAGTGGAAAACAAACTTTATTTTTTTTAAAGTGTATTTTTTAATTAGAAGACAACTAAAAGCAATTTTCTAAAACTCAATTATTATCTAATAAATATATACAATAATTTTTTAATTTTTTGTATGACAAATATTTCTAATTAAACAATAAATTTTATTTTTCTTTTTTTATAAAATTTTCTAGAAAAAGAATTTATTTTCTATAATTAAACAACTCCTAATACGTTCAAATTAGTAATTTAAAATTTAACAATCAATAATTTAAATTTATAATTAAAATATTCAAAATAAAAAATTTTAATTGTTAACATTTAAAATTTATTAAGTTAATTACTAATTGTAAAACTAAATAAATCCTAAACACTATTATTATTATTATTATTATTATTATTATTGGCCAACTTCTTGGCATACTTTCTTTTGATCTTTTGCATTTAAGTTGAAAAGTATTTAACTTTGGTTTCAAGTATATTTGCTTTAGGTTCAACTACCTTTAAATTGTCTGCATAGGGCAAATCTCGTGATCGTCCGTGCCATGTGTGTGACTGCACCAAAAGCTGAGGAAAGGAAAAACAACTCAGTAGGGTTTGTAGTCATGTTTGCGACCACAAGAGCGACAGTGTAGAAGGGTGGTGCAACCGCTCAAAAGCTGAAGCGATTGCACCTGAAAAAGCTGAAATATTCAAAACTCATAGGAAAGCTCATGGTCATGGGCGTGGGCATGAAGATGGGTGTTGAACTAGGTCTAACGACCGCTCCAAGTCTCAGTGCGACTGCGAGACCATTGAAGGCAGAAACTACTTGGAATGGTAGTAGATATCGCGATGTTGATAAAGCGGCCAGATTCTAAGTGTGAGAGTCCTCCTCCAACTGCTACATAAAGATGGCGTGACCATACCATTCAAACCTTTGGTGGTTTTATCTTCACCAATGATTAGATGCCATGGAAAGGCCTCGACATTGAAGTTTAGTGGCAGAGGATTATGTAGCGGTCGAGGAGCCAACGGTTGTAACAACCCCTTCTTCTGTAGCTTGTTGAAAACCCAAGATAGAGGTTTCCCCAATTCTGAGAATTGTCTTTTATTTCCTCGACCAGTCTCATTAACATCAACTTCTTTTTGCGTTCTTTGATTGCCCGACTGGTAGTTCCCTTTCTCATTCCTTCTTACTGAAGAGCGGTTCTTCTCCCTTTCCCATTCTTCAGTTTGTAGACCAGCTTGGAGAAGATCTTTGAAATCACGGATGAGTGTATGAGACATCCTTTCACGAAGACTAGGCAACACCCCTCTTACAATCATCCTTATTTGATCATATTCATCGGAACTCTTCTTGAGCAAAGCAACCTTATTTCTCCACCTTTTTTCACATAATCCATAAAATTCTCATTTGGCCTTTGTCTAATGGACTCAACTTCCATTAAGGTAACTTTCAGCTCGACATTGTACCCATATTGCTAAATGAAAGCCTTGTACAACATATTCCAATTTTTTTGAGTACTTTTCTCTAAGGTGTTGAACCAATTTTGGACAATAGGGTCCAATGAGAGCATAAAATACCTCAGAGTTTGAGCTTTAGTAGCTCGGGCAGATTGCATAGCAGTGATGTACTGCTTCACATGGAGATGAGGATTTTCAGTACCATTGTACCTAGCGAAGGAAGGCATCTTGAACTTATAAGGGACCTCCTCATCTTGTTCAAATAGTTTGTCAATCTCAAACACTTCTCCGGTTTTTAGCTTCTTCTCAAATTTCTTTTTTAAATCAACAATCATCTTCTCAACATCAGACATCTTGGTCTTTTCAATAGTTGTCTTCTCAATAACCTTCGGCTCCTTATTTTCTTGAGGATCTTGGAACTATTGAGCCCAATCATCATCATCATCAATGATCACCTTATCATCATCAAAAACCACTTTGCCAAGCATTGAAATTAAATGAATCAAAACATATAATAAACTACGTAATCAAATCTAAAATTAAATAAAGCAAATAAAGATACAAATTTAGGTTTATGTCTTAATTTAGGGTTCTTTAATTAACATTTAGGGTTTTGGGATTTTGAAATTATTATATTTATTATTTAGGCTACTGTGAGGATTTTTGGAAAAATGGAATGGATTAGGGTTTTATAAATTTAAGAAAGTAGTAAGGTTTTTGGTTAATCAAATTAGGATTTAGGGCTAACATCATGAAACTAGGATTTTGGAACCTTAAGACATTAGGGTTTAGGACTCACGGTTACTAAATTGGGTTTTAAGAAGATTAGGGTTTAGGAAAATTAAGGAATTAAGACACTGGGGTTAGGGTTTTGAGAATTAATAAGATAGTTTAGGGTTTTTGATATTTTGGAAAACATATTCGATCTAAGGATTTAAGAAAGCAGTTTAGAGTTTTATAGAAACAATTAAGATTAAAGTTTTTAGAAACTGTAAAGAAGATTAGGGTTTGGAGAATTAAGAAGACATTTTGAAGTTTCGGAAAAATAAGTTAGGGTTTAGATGATTAAGAAATATAGGGTTTAAGAGAGAAAGATTTATGGTTTTAAAATTTTGGAAACAAAAGAATGATTTAGGGTTTTGATAATTTAGTCAATGACTTAGGCTACTGGATGGTTTTAGGTTTTTAGTTTTTATAAAACATGCAAGTGGAGTTTTGAAAACCAACCGATTAATGTATTAACTAAAGTAAACAATTAAAGTTATAAAAATAAAGATCAAGTTACTGTATATTCTTATTAATCAAAGAAAATGAAGCTACTTTGAACATATAATTTATGATTAAAGATCAAACCTGCGTAGTCGATTCCACCAAAAAATTGATTTCTGGATGAACAATAACAAAGGCAATGTTCCTACCTTTGATGGATTGATGAATGATGAATGCTTACTTGCTGCTAATTCCTTTTTGTCGTCTCTTGCTTTGCTGTTTAATCCTCTTAATGTTAATTGCCGCTCTTTACTTTGCTATTTTTTCTCTTAATGTTAATTGCCGCTCTCTTAATGTTAATTGCCAACCCTCTTAATGTTTTTTTTTCTAAATTCTGAAACATTATTATTTATAGGCCAAAACCTTACTTCAAATCCCTAACCCTAATATTAATCCATCCTTAAAACAAATTTTAGTTCAATTAGAAAACTAATTTAAAAAACCAATTGAAACCATGTCGATATGGTGTGCCAGATCGACATGGACAGAGGCCATGTCGACCTGGGGCCTCCAGGTCAACATGAGCCAAGGCTCATGTCACTTGGGCCCTTTGAAATAATTTTAATTTTTTTGTGGACCGGACCGTCTAAAAAAAACTTGGTTTAGGGTTTTGTAGTTGAGTTTGTGACTTTTAAAATTGGACTGACTTATTAGAAGTTGTAAATCAGATTGAATTTATTTTGGCATTCTTTAATTAAGGTTGTACCAACTTAGGGCCAAAATTAATGGTCTACACAGATGAATTAGGGATTTAGCATGCAGTCTACTATTTGAGTAGAAAGCTCCTACCTTATGAACTTAAGTATAGTATCATTGAAAAGACATGTATAGCTATGGTTTGGTCTTCTAAGAAGTTGCGACATTACTTTTAGTTATATAGTGTGCAAGTAATTTTCAGATTGAATCTAGTGAAGTATTTAAGGGAGACACCCTCTTTGATTGGGAAGTATGGCCGATGGTTAATAATTTTGGAAGAATTTGAGATTGAGTATGTAACCAGGAAAACAATCAAAGGTAGAGTAGTAGTAGAATTCCTGGCCCAACAACCATTGCCAGATAGTGAAGAAGTAGTTTTAGAATTTCCTGATGTGTATTTAGAGGAAGATGTATTTTGATGGAGCAATAAATAGAAAAGGAGCAGGTTTGGGAGTCATACTAGAATCACCTGAGGTAGAGCTTATCCCTTTAGCTAAGAAGTTGAAGTTCAAGACAACCGATAATATGGTGGAGCATAAAGCATGTATTTTTGGTTTGGAAACCTTGATGATTATGAAGGTGGATAAGGTGCAAGTCCTTAGTGACTCTTTGTTAGTGGTATCTCAAGTAAATGGAGAGTGGGAGTTAAAAGAAGAGAAGTTAAAACCATACCACCATTATTTGATGATGATGAAAAAGAATTTTAAGGAGTGCAGGTTTATACACCTACCAAGAGAAGAAAACCAGATGGCCGATGCCCTAGCCACATCGGCTTCGGTATGGGAAAATCCTGTCAACTTATTTCTTAAGCCTCTAGTTTTGACCAGTTCATCAACTCCTTGCTATGAATATGAAATAATCATGAAAGCTGATATAGACCATGATGCATGGTTTGACACCATAAGATGGTTCTTGGAGAATAAAGAATACTCATTGGGGGTAAAAAGGGAAGAGGGAAGAGCTATAAGGTGGTGGTCTTTACAATACATCACCTTTCATGGAGAGTTGTATCAAAGATGGTCTAATGGGGGTACACTTGAGATGCTTGAGGAAGCCTAAAGTTGAGCAGATCATGTTAAAAATACATGCGGGAAGTTGTGGTCCAAGCATGAATGGTTTAGCCCTAGTATGAGCGGGGATTTTTGCCCTCACTTCCAGTGGAATGGTTCTTGTGACTTTCGGCACCGTTTAGGCTCGGGGCCTTAGAGAACATGGACCTAAGTCCGGAGAAAATGGAGTCGCCACCCTGACGGGCTGGGAAAAAAGAAAGGGGTGGATGACTCGATTCCTAAGGAATCCCCAACCCCCTAATGGGTTTGGAAAGTTGGCTACGCGTGGGGAAGGTGAGAAATGGCCCAGCACCCCCACAACACCCGGTTCATTGGAATCAGCCTCCTTTACAGGTCTTAATATTATAAAATTCTTAAGTATAACAATATCATCCATATTTCATGCAACAATTGAAATAAAGCATCGTTATATTAAAAATAAATGTCCAAGCAAAGCAAATAAATGGACACCCATCCAAGGATGGAAAAATGTCCTTACATCGTTCATGTCTAAGCTAAATAGGACACCCACCATAAGGTAGAAACATGTCCTTTACATTGGTCTAAAATATAAAAGCAATTTAAATTACATATAACTTAATTAATGAGGTACCCACAAAGTGGAAACATATCTCTTACAACATTTGGAAATCAAAATAAATTGATAAAAGTAAATAACCATTCATCATAAATAAATCATTCATCAAAGATATTAAACATCAATCAAAATATATAGTAAGCATCCATTCATGATAAATTAAATAAATCAAGCATTGAAATTAAATAAATCAACCACCAAAGCATATAATATACTACATAATCAAATCTAAAAAATAAAGAAAGTAAAGATACAAATTAGGGTTACTATTTCTATTTAAAGTTCTTTAATTAATATTTAGGGTTTTGGAATCTTAAGATATTATTCTTGTTATTTGTTTAGGCTACTGCAAGTTTTAAGGAAATTGAAATAGATTAGGGTTTTATAATTTAAGAAATTAGTAAGGTTCTTTGATTGATCAAATTAGGGTTTGAGGGGTAAAATTATGAAATTATTATGGTTTGAAACCTTGATTTTGTTTTGCCATGATCGAAGGTAAGTATAGTTTTAGTATTGATTATAATAACTACTTAAGTATTTTTGGGTGGAACAAATATAGAAAGTCTTTAAGGGACTTATCTGAAAGATTAAAATATCCCAGTGAATAAAATTATAAAAAGCTACTGTGAAGATTTGAAAACAGAATTTGAATTTATGGTTTGGATAAATTAATGTTTAGGTTTGTATTTTGAATGAAGCTACTGTATTTTGAATAATCATAATAAAGGAAGTTAAATATAAAGATTTATAATAAATAAATAAATATTGACCCGAGCCCACGCAACGGTCCGGCTAGCCTGTTAGCGGGCGGGGATCAAGGGGGCAGCGCCCCTTGCGGGATCGGGGCTCGGACCCCAAAGATTTTGAAAACTGGCTTTTAGGATTGTAGGTTTCGGTGTTGAAAATTAAGATTTTAGGGTTTAAGATTTAGAAATTAGGGTTTTGAAGTTGGAAGAAACTAGTGTTATTTTTAAAAGAATAATGCTTACTGTGTGATTTTGGAAAGAATGATTAATTGGCGTTAAAGCTTTTGATGCTTTAAAAAAAGGCTACTGACTTTTTGGAATAGAGATTAGGGTTTTGGGAATTAATAAAATGATTTAGGGTTTTTGAAGTTTTTGGAAACAAAAGAAACGAATTAGGGTTTTCAAGGTATTTGGAAAAAAAGTTTTAGAGTTTTAAGGTTTAGAAGAAACATAAGAAATGATTTATTAATTTTCAGTGATTGAAGCTATTGTAAGAAAATAAAAAAAAAGGAATTAGAGATTCAAACCTTCGTTCATTGGTTCCACCAAAAATTACTTCTTGGATGAACAAGGACAAAGGCAATGTTGCTGCCTTTGATAAATTATTGATGGCTTTACTTGTTCCTCTCAAATCTAAAGTCCCAAGTTCAAAGTTCTAGTCCTAAGTTTTTCTCCCTCCAGAGTCCGATCGATCCAAAGTCCAAACTCCCCAAAAGTCCCCTTTTCTCCCTCCAGAGTCCGATCCCTTTTCCTCTGTTTTTAGTGTTATTTATAGGAAATTTAGAAGATTCTAATTGTTTAAGAAAACTAAAATTCATTAGGAAAAGAAACCAAAACCAAATAGAATTTGGTTTCGGAAAAAATTGCGTTAAAAAATTTTGCTGGCGAAAAAACTGCTGCGGGCCGCTAGGGAATTTGCGAGAAACTGCGAGGAAAATTGCGAGTCAGGTGCGGCCAGCCAATTTCGCTGCAGGAATTTCTTGCGGCGAAATGGCCCCGCGGTGAAATGGCTTTGGCCATTTCACCGGCAGAAAATCTTGCGGGCGAAATTGGCCTTGGCCAATTACTTTTCGTCGTCGATTTTTATTTTGGTTTATTTATTTATTTATTATTATTATTTTATTAAAACTTATAAAAAATAAATACTAAAATAAATATTATTTAATTAAAATAACACAAAAATTATTTTGGACTATATAAAATATATTGGACTGGACTGGGTCAAAAATTAGGGTCCACCCCTGGTTAAGAAGACAATTCGATAAAGTTATTACTGGTTGAACAAGGAGAGAGATTGTATTGAGTTTGTGAAGAAGTGCCAGTAACGTAAGATGTATGCTAATTTGAATCACATGCCTCTTGAAGAATTACATTTTATGTCTTCACCCTGACCCTTTGCAACTTGGGGAATTGACATTATAGGAGTGATATCCGACGGCTTCAAACGGTCACCATTTTATCATAGTAGCAGTGGATTATTTTCAAAATGGATCAAAGCTAAATCTTTGAACAAGCTAAGGGCAAGGCAAATGGCTAGGTTTATTGAAAAGAATCTCATCTACAAATACGAGGTCCCACACAACGTGATATCAGACAATGGGATATAGTTTCAAGGAGCAGTTAGGGACTTATTCTCGATGTACCAAATCCATCATCACCGATCCTCCCTTTATAGACCGAAGGCCATTGTTGCAATAGAAGCAACAAATAAAATAATTAAGCAGATTCTATCCAAGATGACTAAGACATATAGGGATTGGTCGAAGATGCTTCCTTGTGCTTTATGGGGATACATAATAAGTATGCGAACACCAACTCGAATGACATCATTTTTCTTAGTTTATGGGATGGAAGAAGTGTTGCCAATTGAGATTGAGATCAAATCATTAAGGGTTGTCCTAGAATCTAAATTGCATGAGACGAAAGGGGTAGTGAGCAGACACACATAGTTAGCTTTTATTAGAAGAGAGAAGGTTAAAAGCACTATATCATCATTAGCTATATCAAAGAAAGATAGCTCTAGCCTATAATAGAAGTGTTAAGATCAGGAAGTTTAAAGTCAGCAACTTAGTGTTGAAGTAGTGTAAGCCTAATGTCCCTGATCCAAAAGGAAAGTTTAGCCCTAGTTAGGAAGGACCATAAGTTCTAAAGCAAGTCATGAATAAGGGTGTAGTCAAGCTATGTTGTGAAGTAAGTCATGAAGAAGTTTAGTGAGCCAGTAAACATTGACAGGTTGAAGAGGTTTTATGTATAATATATAAATAAAAAAAAAGAAAGAAGTTCGCTAGGTTGAAAATAAAAAAGAGGCGGCCTAGGCAAAAGTTAGAGCAGTCCGCTAGTTTCAAAAACTCAAAAGGGCGGGCTAGGCAACAATTAGGGCTAAATGAGAGAAAATTGTCAATTAGAAAACCCAAAATGGTTGGTTGGCGACAGGAGTGATCTTGTGTATGTTAGCTTTATGTTTGGTTATTCCCTAATTTAATAAAATAGAGTTTATATTAAAATTGTTCCATGTGCACTGTTTCAAGTATTTGACCAAATATGATAAAAAAAAATAACATAATAGCCAAAGGTGATGACAAATTATAAAAAGAAAAGAAACATATATTTTTTTTATTTTCATTATTGTTAATCCTAACATATTTTTTCTAAAGAATTGACAAATGTAAAATCTATGGTAAATGAAAAGTGTAGCATGCAATCAAACTTTGCTTCAGTCGATTCAAGAAGGCTTCAGTTAGACGAGGCATGTTCAAATTTGGAATAAACTCAGAACCTCGAGGCTTGGCTCCATATTAACGGTCAAGATGGTGAGGATCATAGCAAGTACCTCGATGAAGAGTAGCAAGAGGAACATACATCAGATACGTCCGAATGGTGACATGGGAGATCTTTCACCAAGGTACCAACCAATAGATGTTAATCGCAGCTCGTGAGCAGATCCAATCTATCTAGTCGGCATATGAAGAAGCAGGATGAAGTAGTTTCCTAAAAAATGATGTCGTGGTAGATATCTGGAAAAATCCATAGATGGAGTGTCGAGTAAGCAGAGGCACTCTTCTAGCCATATCTACAAACACAAGTAATAATTAAAAAAGAAAAAAAGAAAAAATAATTATAAAAAATAATTATAAAAAAAGAGCCCGTTAGGTTGAAAACCCGTAAGGGCAGCCTAAGCAAAAATTAGGGCGGTTCGCTAGTTTCGAAAATTCATAAGGGCGGACTAGATAAAATTAGAGCAAAAGAAATAAAAGGCCTAAATTGAAAACTCAGAAGGACAATTTAGGTAATTACCTGTAGCAGCAAGGGACTTCTAGCTAATCTCCTTAAAAATTCTATATTGAATTGATCCAATCCAACTAGGGTTTCAGCCAAAATCACGGGCACCGGTGACAATCCTCCTTCCATTTGGTCTATGATATCCAGTACTCGTGGATCATTGTTGCCATCAAGAGAAATGAGCATGAATTGGCCAAACAAGCAGAGATAGAACATGTGCCCCCAAATTTTGGTAGGAGCCAAATGAGAAGTGAAAAATTCAATTAAAGGACCAAGCATAATTTTCTCACCTCTCATCAACTGTAGAACTTTGGGCTTTGAAAGTTGAAACAACATTTGCATCTTTTGATGGGTTTTGGAGTATGGGCAATGACATTGGTTTTTGCTTGGATATCCAAGGATGGCCTCAAATTCTTCGTTCATAGGACACATCTCAAAGTTATTTATCTTGAATGTCCTAGATTTCACATCCCAAAAAGAACCATGACATGTAAAAAAGAATAGTCTAATTTAATATTTTGAAAGCACTTCAAAGTGTTAATTTGAGACCAAGATATTTGTTCCCAATGAATGGCTTTCATGGTTTTAAACAAACCTTTAATTTTCTTGAAATTAAGCTCTGTCATTCTTGAAGTTAAAGAAAAACTCAGAATTGTTGAAAGGGATTTTATTAACATAATAAAACTCTTAGAGAATTTTGTTGCTTCTATTGATAACTATGGCATGAGTTGAAATTAAAAGGAGGTTTATATAAGAGGTTGGCTTATATACCAAAGTTGACAAGGAATTGGCAATGACTTGAGACAAAGACGTGCAAGGAAAATGAATTTACGTTGGATTACACACTTCTCTTGGTTTTGTAAATCTAAAACCAACTAGATTTCTAAATTGTAAATTCAAATGAGTGGTTTTATGTGTATAATAATAATAATAATAATAATAATAATAATAATAATAATAATAATAATAATAATAATAATAATAATAATAATAATAATAAGTGAATGAAAAGTCAAAGTTGCAGTAAAGTAAAAATTATTATTGTAATTATTATTATGATTGTTATTGATACAATATTCTCCCACTTAATAAAATGGTGGATCACTGTGAAGAAGAAGGCAGACCTTGATCAAATAAAGCCTTGAAAAAGTCATCACCTGAGGGAGGAGGAGGCAATTCGCTCGAAGGAAAAATACCTAAGTCCCTGTTTTCTTGAAATTCAGACATGTAATAGTCATCATCTGAAGTAGGAGAAGGGATCTCATGGTCATCAGTTCAGGCCCCCTAGAAAATGAAGCACCAGGATCCCTAATTCCCTAGAATCGCAAGTCCCAAAAGTTTTGTTTTGACTGCTGATACAACCCTTCAAAATGGGCGACCTGTTAATGGCTAGCAATTAATTATTCTTGTAGTTTATTATTTTCCTCCTCAAGCATTCACTGTGAGTCAGAAAAGGAAAGGGTAAGAATATACATAATCATGTATACATATAACATAAATCATCCCATAATAGGATAACAAACCAGATAACTCAGATCAAAGCCTTACGGATAAGATGGCACTTTCGATTCTAAAGAAGGATCAAACGGTGAAAATTATCATTGAACAGGTGAAAATTATTGTTGAACTAGAACAACAGAGGAAGGTCCAGCCTCATGACCAAATGAACCAACAGCCTACAATAATCATGAAAAGCAGTCAAAATAAGTTGAGAAGAAACAGTTACAATGACAAAAGAGTAAATGTTTACCTGAGAGGCACCAGCCCCGGTATGAGAGATGGACTCTCTTCCCTCTCCTTCGTATTCCTCTTCATCACTGTTTTCAACATCCCTTCTATCTTCTTCCTTAAAAACTTTCTGAGCGCCAATAGGAGACACATCAAAGTTCAAAAGCCGTGCTCGAATAAATTAGGCATATGACGTACCCGGTGGACAAAGATAAGTTTCAACATCGTAGCCATTCTGAGCTACTCACCATGAATTCTCTGGCACTCATGTAATATTCAAAGTATACATTGGATAGTTCATTGAAACCCTCCATCGCTTGAGACCAAGGAACCATTTATACACCCTCTCCCAGAGAAACTAGCCACTGGATACAAGACCAGCAATGACTTGGCGGGTGTGCTGGTAAGGCAGTGCAACATTCATGGAAGGAGTCCAATTCACTCGCTTTTTAGCTTTCCACCAAGGCAAGTTAACCTAAAAGATGACAAAAGTTAAATGGATTTTAATATAAATTTTAAGGTATACTAACATTATTTTACCAGGCCCCAGGTTAAGCAGCTAAAGTGTTAGCGCTGGGAGTGTACATGATGAGAGCCGAGAACTGTTGTGCGATCGGACAACCAAAAGTTCAACCTTGGATACCCGACCCTCTCTCGAGAAATACCAGGCACCCTCACGAGATTGTGTTCATAAGACCATACCTATAAATAGTACCTCAACAATCACCATGAAACCAATGAAAGACTTTTTATTCCTGCAAATCTTGTCAAGACCATGATAGAGACAAGCAAGGCCAACTTGTAGACCCTTAATTTTTGACCCATTCAAATCCGATAGTCCAAAGTTTTTTATGGTATTTTATTTATTTTAATAATATTTTAATTACTAATAATATTTAATAGTTATTTTTAATAAAAATAAAAAAAATAAAAAAATAAAAAATCGGACTAATCGGCGAGCGCTGCTCGGCAGCGCATTTTGCCGCAAAAAATGTCTGCGACGAATTGGGCACAATTGGGGTTGCCCAGTTCTGCGATGAACTGGCTTGCCGAGCTTGCCTGGCCTGCGCCTATATCCCGCAGTAGTTTTTTTGCCAGCGCAGCCTCTACCGATTTTTTGACCAAACTTTGTTTTACACAATTTTGTAATTTTTCCTAAATAGTTAGTATTTTCTTATTAAAATAGGATTAGGTTTTTATTTTTTTCCTATAAATATCACATTAAGCACACTAGAAAGGGGGACGAGAAAAGAGAGACAAAAATCCCTAGGGGAGGAAAAGGGAGAAAACCCTAAAGGTCGCAAATTAACATTAAGAGAGATTAAAAAAAAGGAGAAACTGCAAAATAAATTAACAAGTATTAATCATTAATCATCAATCCATCAAAGGCAGCAACACTGCCTTTGTTCTTGTTCAGCCAGAGTCAATTGTGGTGAAACCAAAATGCAGGTTTGATTATAAATCTTTGGTTTGTTTATATTTACAGCATTCTTATGTTTTGGTTCATGAATCATTTAAGCATACGATAGTATTTCCATATTTTCTTTTAAGTGTTTCTATTATTTATTTTGATATTGAATCTTTCAATAACCTTTTCAGTAACCTAAATTATTAATTATTAAACTCTAATCATATAATTTATAAATCAGATTTTCCATTCATCCAGTAGCCTAAGTCATTGATTAAATTATCAAAAGCCCTAAACTATTCTTCTATTTCCAAAACTTAAAAAACCCTAAATTCTTCTTCTGTTTTCAAAACTTTTAAACCCTAAACTATTCTTCTGTTTCCAAAACTTTAAAACCTTAAACTATTTTTTCCCGAACTATTTTTTTAATCATCTAAACCCTAACTTATTTTTCTAAAACATCAAAATGTCTTCTTAATTCTCCAAACCCTAATCTTCTTTACAGTTTCTAAAAACTTTAATTTTAATTGCTTCTATAAAACTCTAAACTATTTTCTTAAATCCTAAGATCGAATATGTTTTTCAAAATATCAAAACCCTAACCCAGTGTCTTAATTCCTTAGTTTTTATAAACCCTAATCTTCTTATAACCCAATCCAGTAACCGTGAGTCCTAAACCCTAATGTCTTAAGGTTCCAAAACCCTAGTTTCACGATGTTAGCCCTAAACCATAAGTTGATTAACCAAAAACCTTACTACTTTCTTAAATTTATAAAACCCTAATCCATTCCATTTTTTCAAAATTCTCACAGTAGCCTAAATAATAAATATAATAATTTCAAAATCCCAAAACCCTAAATGTTAATTGAAGAACCCTAAATTAAGACACAAACCTAAATTTGTATCTTTATTTGCTTTATTTAATTTTAGATTTAATTACGTAGTTTATTATATGTTTTGATTTATTTAATTTCAATACTTGATTTATTTAATTTATCATGGATGGTATTTTCTTTATTATTATGATTATTATTTGTTTGTTTTGGTATTAAAATTATAAGAGGTATGTTTCCACTTTGTGGGTACCTCATTAGTTAAATTTTATGTAATTTAAATTGCTTTTATATTTTGGACCAATGTAAAGGACATGTTTCCAACTTTTGGTGGGTGTCCTATTTAGTTTTGGACATGGACGATGTAAGGACATGTTTCCATCCTCGGATGGGTGTCCATTTATTTACTTTGTTTGGACATTGCTTTGATTTTAATATAATTATGTTTTATTTTAATTATTGCATGTAGTATGGATAATATTGTTATATTTAAGAATTTTATGACATTAAGACCTGCAAAGGATGGCGGTTCCAATTAACCAGGCGTTGTGGGGTACTGGGCCATTTCTCACCTTCCCCACACGTACCCAACTTTTCGAATCCATTAGGGGGTTGGGGATTCTTTAGGAATCGAGTCATCCACCCCTTTCTTTTTTCTGGACCGTCCGGGTGGCGACTCCATTTTCTTTGGGCTTAGGCCCGTGTTCTCTAAGGCCCTGAGCCTAAATAGTGCCGAAGTTGCAAGAACCATTCCACTGGCAGTGGGGGCAAAAATTCCCGCTCACAGTGGCGACTCCACTGGGGATAAGAAAAGTTGATTCCGTTGGTCTTTATATTATTCTATTCTTTCTTATCATGATATTATCCATTGCATCATATTAGATTGCATTGTATACGTGAGTTAGGACGCTCGTATTACCCGTGTTGTGTTATGTAAGGGATACCATACTTTCACTCAAGGTATGGAGATCGAGCATGGCATAACCACTCATAGCCTTGTACCATTTGGTATATACTTGCTATGGGAACCTAAGCCTTTTATCCCAAAGACTAAAGCTCATGTAATTAGCCTAGTTACTTTTGTAATATCCCAAAGTATGCCCTAAAAGTTTTGGAATAATTATTGTTGTATTTGGATTTAAGGTATATGTTGAATTGGAAAGAGAAAAGAATTTAAGAAAGAGTGTATATGTTGTATATATGGTGATATATACAACATATACAAGTCATATGGGAAAGTCAAAAGAAGAAGATATTTATTTATTTTAATTAAATTAAATACATTAAAAGGAAATTAAAATGAGTGGAAGAGAAATATTTGATTATTTTATTAAATTAATTGCTTGGTGGAGGTTTAAGTGGAGGTTGAGTATTTGACTTTGCATCTTTTTCTTCTTCATTCTCTTCTTCTTTCTCGGTTGGCCGAGTATCCCAAAGAAAAAAGAGAGCAAGAGAGAGTTTTGTTTTTAAGATCAAATTGAAGGAAGATTCAAGTGATTAAGTGGAAAATTGAAGAAGTTTCATGATTTTTGGTAAGTTCTCTCTTGATTTCTCTTGTTTTATTTGAAGTTGTGTTTGAGTTTGATTGTTGATATGTGATAGTGTGATTATGTTTGATTGTGGTATGTTTGAGAGTGTTGGAATTGAAGTGAAGATAAGAAGTTAGGTTGGTGTTGGTGTTGGAAGTGTGTGAGTTGTGTTTGTGTTAGGGTTTTGACTTGGTGATGGTTGTAGATGTTGAGTTTAATTAATTATTCTTGTAGATCTTCATGATATTTGTGTTTAATGAAGTTAGAAGCATAGAATACATGAGTTTGGTCCGAAATAGAAGCATCTTGGATGCCACACCTGTGGCCCTTGGCTGCCACGACCATGGTCATTGGAAGCCATGGCCGTGGGGGTTTTGAGCAAGGGAGGCAGAACCGTTTGTTAACCCACGCCCGTGGGGGTTGGGAGGCCACGACCGTGGGGTCCTAGAGAGAGATGTTGGCTTGTAATTTATGATCTATGGGTCTAGTTTGAGACTAATAGGTGTATAATTGTATTGAAGATTCATGTGTATTTGTAATTAAGTGTGTATTATTCATTTTGGATTAGGTTGTGAAGAAGTTAAATTGCCCTAATTCAAGTGGTGAAGAATTCTTGGAAGAGGAAGGGTATAGATTTGTGTGAGTTATTCTTAAGGTAAGTATAAACTACATTATTGCATACCTTTATATGACCTTGAGACTTAACACATTTGATTGTAAATGTGTTAAGTAATCTATTGCATTGTTGATGCATATTAATAATGTTATGTTTGCATAATGTGAACTTTGTGGAATGTATGTTGAAAATTCTAAAGATATGATGATGTAATGAAAAATGAAATAGGAAATGTGAAAGATATGATGAAATATGAAATGTATGTGCAATGCAATTGGTTATGATGAATACTTAAATGTTGAATTGTTTTAATGTGAATTGAGATAATTGAGGCATGTTTGCCTAGATGATGATGTTCAATATAATTGGTTATATATACTCTATTGAAAGAGATGTGAAGCCATTGTTGTTGGCTTTAATGATGTAAATGAGATGATTGAGGCGTGGTTGCCTAAATGATGATGAGAAAATGAGAATGAAATTGATAATGAATTAATGAATGAATTGTGTGTCTAATGTGTTATTCCATTTTCAGAGTTTTGTTGTTGGTGGCATGCCTATAGTAACAATCTCTTGAAGTTAGGTTGGGCTTGACCCTTGAAGCCAAGTTGGGTTGAAGTTTAGCATGCTTAACTCCCCTTGAATCTTGGTTGGATCTAGTCCTTGAAGCCTAATTGAGATGTTACAACCCTTGAAGCTAGGTTGGGTTTGGTTCTTGAAGCCAAGTTGGGTTGATACTTAGCATGCTTTGTTCCCCTTGAAGCTTGGTTGAGCCTAATCCTTGAAGCCTAATTGGGATAATGATAATGATAAATGTGATAATTAAACCAAAACATTAACTCTGAAAGTTGAATGGCATATTAGTGTCTTTGGGCCCATGCTTGTCTTTGCTTTAATATGAACTATGGAGTGAAATATAATGTTATGAGATGATTATAATACATGATTAAGTTAATGAAAATGAATGTGGCTTGGGAAGCTATGTTGAGTAATGAAACTATGAAAATACAACATGATGTGTAATATGTTTATGGATGTGAAAATTGTGAGTATTACTTCATAAATGTTTTGGTAAGTTATTGAATAATGTAAGGTTTTGAAATATAATATTCTTTTGAATTGTTTATGAAATTTGATTGTGTGACATTGGCATTGCATTGAAGCATAATATTATTGTAGTTTGTACCACTAAGCCGTTGGCTTAGCGCGATTGTGCTTCATCGCGCAGGTAACAGGGTAGAACCCGAGAGTTCTTCTAGACCGAGCTGAGTTTAGATTGTGAAGTGTGGATAGTGGGCTTAAAGATCAAAGACTGACTGCCAAACATGTATAAACTTTATATTTTGTAAAACATGGTTTTTGATGTATATTTGTTTGTAAATGTCGCTATAATTCCCGCTGCGTATTAAATGAACATTTTGTCTATTATACACTATAATATAATTTGAAGGTTCCGCTGCGTATTAAATGAATGTTTTATCTATTGTAATTTATAATATAATTTGAATGTTATAAGTTTTCTGATAATGTTGTTACCGATGCTTGATAGTAAACATTTTATCTATTTTGTCTTATGTTACAACTAAATGTTCTATTTTTGCCTATATTGTATAAGTTGGAAAATTGGTTTGGTTTTAAATAGACCGTAATATTCCTGTGTCCGGTATACGTATATTATATATATGGTGGTATGTGGTGTGCGTATACGGGATAAAGGGGTGTTACAACTTTCCTTAGGTTTTTACCCCAAATGCATGTTGTTTGACTATAGTTAATTTATCTTGGTTTAAATCATGTCTTATTTGGTTTGTTCATTTTCTAATATGACCTAAGTACATTATAAGCTCAAAATAATTTTTTTTAAGTCCAAAAGACCAAAGCAATTTTCAAAACTTTTTAAGATGGTCTTTGGACATAAAACTTTTTTCTAAAAATAAATTAAAAAATTCTTTTCTCAAGACTCAAATACAAGCCCAAAATCCATTTTTTCTAAAATATTTTTACAATGGGTTTTTCAAAAAAAAAAAACTATTTTTTGCATTTCATTTAGACCTTTTCTTTGAAAGAGCTTACAAATTATTTAGGTCAATTATGGAATACCAAAAATCAATTGTGAGCCTAGTTTATACTAAGAATTATTAATCATGAGCTTATTTTTGGCATGAATCACTAGTTACTTTTTCAAGTGAGAAATCTATTTATAATAAACCTCTTAGTTTAGTTTTAATCCAATATAGCATAAAAGCTGCTTTAGTTGGTTGAATAGATTAAAGCCTAATTAATGGGAATTTTTGGGTTGATTTCCATTTTTGAAAATATAACTATTGGTTGAAACGTCCGAGGAAATTATTCGAAAATAAGAAATCTCATGTTGGTATTTTGTTAACCATATTACCTAGTAAAAGAGACTCGCCATCCGTGTGTGGAAATTATAAGGTTGGAAGGAACGTCCTAATTATCTTTGTTTGTTAGTTATTCATGCATACATGCATACATTTGCATCTCATATCATTGATCCTTTTTGGCTCACAGCCCTGGATTACGACAGTTCAAAAGCTTACGACAATCCGACTTACGCCGGAAATGAAGAATCTAGCAACGACTCAATCTCTTTCTCACCAAAAGCAATGGATCCCGAACAAGTTCAAAGAATGGTGGATGATGCTCTCAATGCCAAGATGGAAGAAATAAAAAGAGGCCCTAGCTGAGACCATGAAGAACCAATTGGCTGCAATTTTAGGAAATCATGCCGAAGTATCTGCTAGCACTAAGAAGCCAAAAGACAAAGGGAAGACTAAAGTTGGTGAAGTAGTTTTTGATGATGATAAGGTGATCATTGATGATGATGATGATTGGGCTCAATACTACCAAGAAACTCAAGACAAGAAGAAAGAACTGAAGATTGTTGAAAGATCAGCTATGGAGAAAACTGAAGCTTCTTATGTTGAAAAGATGATTGCAGACTTATAAAAGAAGTTTGAGAAGAAACTGAAAACTGAAGAAATGTCCGAAATTGACAAATTATTTGAGCTAGATGAAGAAGTTTTGTACAAGTTCAAGATGCCATCTTTTGCAAAGTTTGATGGAACAAAAAATCCTCACCTCCATGTGAAGCAGTATATCACTGCTATGCAGTATGCCCGAGCTACTAAGGCTCAAACTCTAAGTACTTTATGCTCTCTGTCACATCCGTCACCGCATTTATGCGTAGCACTCACATGCACAGTGAGAGAAGGGGAAAGGAGAAGTTAATTCTTGACAACGAGCCTAGATAAGGCTATAGGACTAAAGGGGCCTAATTGAAGAAATCCAAAAGTTTTAGGGAGGTGACTGTAATTTCAAAAAGTCTTGGGGAGGTGACTGTAATTTTAAAAAATTTTGGGGAGGTGAATGTAATTTTTAAAAGTTTTATTGGATGTTCTTAATAGTGCACATAACAGATTCCAAAAATGGAGAGTAGAGAAAAATCGGGTCGCAAAGACGCGTAACGGTTTTTCCAGAAAACGCACGGTTTGGAAGATATAGGGGATTTTGACTAGGGACATGTTGGTCATTATTAATTAAAATTTATACATGAATCTAAAGTAGGAAATAAAAACACGAGTGAGTAGAGGACGTCGAGGGGTTGAATATAAAACGATCGTCAGTAGAAACGGAGCTCGGGCAAAACCCGAATCACGTAAGGACCTAAAGGGAATTTTTACAAAAGTTAAGGGCATGAGCGTAATTTTTATAAATTAGTTCAAAATCAAGAATGAATGACGAAAATGGAAACTAGAGGTTGAAAGGAGGAGAACGGTACGTTTTACGCGTCGTAAAACCATCCGGTTAGGAAGGAAAGGCAAAACCTTCAATTGAAGGGTATTTTGGTCTTTTCACTTCCACCCAAGCACCAAGGGGGACATGTGAGATAATTTGAGGGTTAATTTGGTAAATTTCCAAGGGAGGACACATGGCATAGTAATTTTCTAGAAAAGGACACATGGCAAAATTTTGTTTAAAGACACTTTTGGGTTGGATTAATCTTAACCCTCCAAAATGAAATTAATTAAATAAATGGAAAATGGAAAAATATAAAAAGGGAGAGAAGGATGATTAAAGAACTAAGAACACATATTTTTCTCCCCATTTTGAGAGGCATGGCCGAATTCTCTTCACCAAAAAAGGGAAGGAATTTTTCAAGTGTGCAAATGGATTTTTGGAAGGAAAAGCTTAATTTTAAGGTAAGGATTCCAATTCTAGCTTTAGTTTATTCATTTGATTGATAGTTTTCAAGTTATCAATGAAAGAAAAGTTGGGAAGATTATGGGAAAGTTAAGAAAGTGAAGAGAAATTAGATTAAATGATCCATACATATAGAAGTGATGAATAAATAGTAATTAGTAGCTTTAGATAGCAAGAATCAAGGCTTGAACATATGGTTTTTATCATGTTCTTATTATGGAAGTTATGAAAATTATAGGAAATCAAAGGGATAAAGAAGAAGAAGGGAAGAAAGAATAGGACAAGCAAGGAACAAAGCAAATAAATAAGGTTTGGTACTTTACCATAAAAGAAATTTTATTTTTCTTACAAACTTTGGTTTATGGAATTTTTTATGTTGATGAACTTTAATTAGTTGATTTAAGTTAAACATGCAAAATTTGTCAAAGGGAAGTGTTTGAATCTTCACTTTATCATTAAAAAAGATTTCATATTGATTTGAAAAAGAAAAATAAACTATTCCATGTATTTCATATGTTTGGGTCGAAATGGTCCCAAAATGACAGCTTTCTGGATCTTTTTGTGGCAACTGTTTGAGGCAGCAAATGAATGAATTTTTCACCAAAATTTTACGTGTAGTTATTCAACATATGATATAATTTTCCTGTAAAATTTCAGCTAAAAATAAGATCATTTACCTGGTCAAATGCATGACTGAAGTGGACTGAAATTTTGACGAAAACCCAGATTTTACTATTCATATGGTCATGCCATTTGCATTGCCGATTTTATGTGCCGCGACACTATTCATTTGGTCAATTTGTGATCTTTTGAGGAATGCTTTGAAATGTTTGATATGTTTATTGTGGATGTTAAATATGTAAAAAAGGGTAATGGTTTGACTAAAGAATGTGGTGCGCGGCGTAAATGGCAAAGTGCAACGGAAATTAAAATAATTTTTCGAGTCATTTTAAAATGAAGTTTGAGACTTAAATTGAATCGTTTTAACCTTTATGCTCTACTGGGTAGTTGGGAGTGGTAGATAAGGGTATGGTGCACTATACTAACTTATGTAGTACTGCCATTTATTGTGTTTGATACACCCCGGCGGTTACCTTCGGGTATAGGCCGTGGAGCGGAGATGTTGTGAAATTGTGATTGGAATGCTCCGGCGGTTACCTACGGGTATAGGCCGTAGAGCGAAATTGGTTATAACCATGGTGGTGAGGGCCACCTATGTTACAGTGGTGAGGGCCACTGCCTTATCGCTATGGTTCCCTATATGCCAGTAGAGCCTGAGCCAAAGTCCTATTTTTCTAAAACTACGTACTGCAATATGAGTTTGAATTATGGTTTTTACAATTGTTGAAAGTATATCTACACTGAATGAACAATAACTTCCATTGGTTTAATGTTGGTTGATTTTTGATTTAATTATTTCCTTTTAGTTCAAATGCTTTCATGTTTTACTTATATTTTCATCGGTAAAGTACCCACTGAGCGTCATTGCTCAGCGAGTTAAGTTTTCTTGACTCGTAGGTTCGGAGTAGTAGATTTCGGTGATTAGCATCGAGCAGCACAACACAGCGCAGCACCTCAGAGTAGCCTTTCATTTCCTATATTATGAGTTAGCTAGTTGTGGCATGTATATGTTTATATTTATATATAAGATTGGGAAGTACTATGTTATACTGTACGTTAGTAGTATGTAATAATTATAAACCTCTACTTTATTTTGTATTAGAAGTGTGAATTCTTCTTGCTGGTTGTAGTTGAGGTTATAAGGTGGATTCATTGGGAGTGTATTGAAACTGATTGTATTCGCATTGGTTTGTGTAAAAATGTTTTCAAAAATCAGAAAAATCAGTGTTGTCGACACTTGGGACCCAAATTTCTAGGTGAACCTCTGGCAAAATTTCTGTAAAATCGAAACCAAAATTTGACTAAGTAAAATTGGTAGCAACATTTGGATAGTGTGGCGCCTCTACTCGGCTTACACATGTAGGTCGGGAAGGGGTGTTACAATTTTGGTATCAGAGCTCCGGTTTAGCTATTTCTGGGTAATCCAACATAGGAGGATGTACGTTTTATGTCTGGAGTGGCCATTACTGACGTAAAACGAGATATCCTATAGTAAATAGGAGATAAAAAAGTAGGCATCATTCAGGAAGGAAATATAGGAAAATAAATAAGGGTATGTTTACATATATTTGATTAAGTGTTTTGTCTTTATATATACATGCCACATAGGGTTTAATAGTGCTGCTGAGCTGTGCTGTTTTTGACTGTGAGTTATGTGTTAGAATATAGATGTCACGAGAATCCTCTCAAAGAGCCATAGAGGAGGAAGTTGAATCTCGAGCGTCACATATTGTAGAGACGCATTTATCTGAAACACCGGAGGCTGAGCAACCCTCAGCGGGAGCTCCTCTTCCGAATGAGATGTTGCAACAAATGGCTGCAGCGCTGCGACAGATAGCGGGAGTTGCCCCGGCACCAGCGCTAGCGCCAGCACCCGTACTTGCTGTAGGTGGGGAAAGGAAACCCCCGATCGAAAAGATAAGAAAGTACGGGACGAAGGAGTTTAGGGCCCGAAGGGACGATGATTCTTCTACAGCCGAGTATTGGCTGGAAGGAACGGTACGAGCCTTAGATCAGTTACAATGTACGCTAGAAGAGCGAGTGGTATGTGCTACTTCCTTATTAGTGGAAGAAGCATATATATGGTGGGACACAGTTCAACAATGAGTTCCACTGGAACAGAGGACATGGGATTTCTTTGTGAATGAGTTCAAGAGGAAGTTTATATCGGAGGCATACCTAGATGCCAAGAAAAAGGAGTTTCTACACTTAAAGCAAGGTCGACTGACCGTTGCCGAATATGAGAGGGAATTTACTAGGCTGAGTAGGTATGCCAAGTAGACAAATGAAGACGAACATGATAGGTGTAAGCAATTCCAGGATGGTTTGAATAATGAGATTAGGATGCAGTTAATTGCTGCTAATATCAAGGAATTTTCCGAGTTGGTCACTAGGGCTCTGGAAGTAGAGCAATGTCAGAAGGATGAGTGAAATAGGAGACAGAGGGTAAGACCAAGAAGGGATACCCAGAGTTATTCAAAAAATTTCCAGCCATCAAGGAAACAGTTTAGAGAAGGTAGTTCCATGGGAGGAAATCAGAGCAGGATATCCAGTCAAAGGTCGATTCGGGGCGGCCCGAGTCAAGCTACCTTTGTAGCCAGTACTGGTGAGTCTGGGAGAGGACAAGGAAGAGGGCATGGCCAAGTTGGAGGTAACTTTACTCAGCCCAAAACTATCAGAGGAAGTGAAAACACCCATCCACGCTGTGTTCAATGTGGGCGTAGGCATTCAGGAAAATGTTGGGGCAAAGCCTGGGTATGTTTTATTTGTGGAGCAAAGGACCACTTTAAACGAGAATGCCCCTTAAGACAGCAAAATACACTAGATAATACCGAAGGATCTCGAGCCGTAGCTGGAAGGGAAAAGGGGCAGAGGTAGAGGACAAAGCTCTTCGCAAGTTCAATCCGAAACGATGGACAGACCTGAAACTAGAGCTCCTACTAAGATGTATGCAATGAGGGCATGTGAAGAAGAGGAAGCCCCGACGTCATAGCAGGTCAGCTAATTATGTTTGGAATGCCGATTTATGCTTTAATAAACCCAGGTTCTTCACATTCATATATATATGCATGAAAAATGAAAAATTTAAGGATTTAGAAGTAGAACTTGAAACAGATGGAGTGTTAGTTACAAATACTTTGGGTAGTGAGATGGTTACCAGGAAGGTAATAAAGGATTGTCCGGTAGAAGTACACGGAGACACTTTCTTAGGTGATCTGTTTGAGTTGCCATTCCAGGAATTTGACGTAATACTTGGAATGGATTGGCTGACCAAACATAAGGCATTAGTGGACTGCGAAAAAAAAAAAAGAAAGACGGATTTCTAAGACTATGTGTAGATTATCGGCAGTTAAATAAGCTGACGATTAAGAATAAATACCCGCTACTCCGGATAGACGATTTATTTGATCAACTGAAAGGCGTGAGAGTTTTCTTAAAGATTGATCTACGATCCGGCTATCATCAATTGAGGATTAAAGATGAAGATATACCAAAGACTGCATTCAAAATCCGAGACGGACATTATGAGTTTATCGTAATGCCTTTTGGGCTTAGGAAAGCACCTGCGGTATTCATGAATTTGATGAACCGGATTTTCCATCCTTATTTGGACCAGTTTGTCGTGGTATTCATCGATGGAATACTGGTTTACTCAAAGAATGCAGAGGATCATGACCGGCACTTGAGAATCGTGTTACAAACATTGAGGGAGAAGTAGTTATACGCCAAATTCAGCAAGTGTGAATTTTGGTTAGAAGAAGTGGCATTTTTATGACAAATTGTATCGGCGGAAGGAATAAGAGTTGATTCTAAGAAGGTAGAAGCAGTATTGCATTTGAAAGAATGCTATTGGTGGCCAGGGATTAAGAGAGATGTGGTAGATTACGTGGCAAAATGTTTAACCTGCCAACAAGTAAAGGCAGAACATCAACTACCATCGGGACTTCTACAACCTATTACAATTCCAACATGGAAATGGGATTGCATAACTATAGATTTTGTGACGGGACTACCAATGACCAGAGACAAACATGATGCAATATGGGTGATAGTAGACCAGCTAACTAAGTCAGCTCAATTCTTACTAGTAAGGATGGACTACTCCCTGGATAAGTTAGCGGAATTGTACATTAAAGAGATTGTATGACTTCATGGAGTTCCAACATTAATCATATCGAAAAAAGATCCATGCTTTACGTTGAACTTTTGGCAAAAGTTCTAAACGGCTTTGGGAACTCGAACGGACTAGAGTACGTCGTTTCATCCACAGACGGACAGACAGTCAGAGAGGGTAATCCAGATCTTGGAAGATATGTTAAGAGCATGCATATTAGAATTCAAAGGTAGTTGGGAGAAGTAATTAAGTTTAATGGAGTTCGCTTACAACAACAGCTACCAGTCCAGCATACAGATGGCTCCTCATGAAGCACTATAAGGACGAAAATGCAGGACTCCAATTTGCTGGACAGAATTAAGCGAAGCAAAGATCTTGGGCCCGGAGATAGTTAAGTAGACCGAGGAGAAAGTAGAAATTATCCTGGATCGGTTAAAAGCTGTGGCGGATACACAAAAAAATCATACGCGGACCTGAAGAGAAGGGACATAGAATTCAATGTTGGTGATAAGGTATTTCTTAAGGTTTCACCATGGAAGAAAGTGCTAAGATTTAAACAAAAGGGTAAGCTAAGTTCAAGGTTATTGGGCCTTACAAAGTCATTGAACGTATAGGTCCGGTAGCTTACCAATTGGCGTTACCACCCGAATTAAGTAAAATACATGATGTTTTCCACGTTTCAATGCTAAGGAGGTATCGTTCAGATCCAACCCATGTTATACAAGCTCAAGATATCGAGATTCAGCCCGACCTGACATACGAGGAAGAGCCAATAGAAACCTTAGCACGGGAAATCAAAGAGTTGCGGAATAAGAAGATCCCATTGGTCAAAGTGCTTTGGAGGAATCACAAAGTAGAAGAAGCTACATGGGAACGCGAAGAAACTGTGAGGAAGCAGTACCCATATTTATTTTAACTTGATGGGCTTCGGGGCGAAGCCTAAATTAACGAGGGAGGAACTGTCACATCCGTCACCGCATTTATGCATAGCAGTCACGTGCACAGTGAGAGAAGGGGAAAGGAGAAGGTAATTCCTGACAACGGGCCTAGATAAGGCTATAGGACTAAAGGGGCCTAATTGAAGAAATCTAAAAGTTTTAGGGAGGTGACTGTAATTTCAAAAAGTCTTGGGGAGGTGAATGTAATTTTTAAAAGTTGTACTGGATGTTCTTAATAGTGCACATAATAGATTCCAAAAATGGAGAGTAGAGAAAAATCGGGTCGCAACGACGTGTAACGATTTTTCCAGAAAACGCACAGTTTGGAAGATATAGGGGATATTGATTAGGGACATGTTGGTCATTATTAATTAAAATTTATACATGAATCTAAAGTAGGAAATAAAAACACGAGTGAGTAGAGGACATCGAGGGGTTGAATATAAAATGATCGTCAGTAGAAACGGAGCTCGGGCAAAACCCGAATCACGTAAAGACCTAAAGGTAATTTTTACAAAAATTAAGGGCATGAGCGTAATTTTTATAAATTAGTTCAAAATCAAGAATGAATGACGAAAATGGAAACTAGAGGTTGAAAGGAGGAGAACGGTACGTTTTACGCGTCGTAAAACCACCCGGTTAGGAAGGAAAGGCAAAACCTTCAATTGAAGGGTATTTTGGTCTTTTCACTTCCACCCAAGCACCAAGGGGGACATGTGAGATAATTTGAGGGTTAATTTGGTAAATTTCCAAGGGAGGACACATGGCATAGTAATTTTCTAGAAAAGGACACATGGCAAAATTTTGTTTAAAGACACTTTTGGGTTGGATTAATCTTAACCCTCCAAAATGAAATTAATTAAATAAATGGAAAATGGAAAAATATAAAAAGGGAGAGAAGGATGATTAAAGAACTAAGAACACATATTTTTCTCCCCATTTTGAGAGGTATGGCCGAATTCTCTCCACCAAAAAAGGGAAGGAATTTTTCAAGTGTTCAAATGGATTTTTGGAAGGAAAAGCTTAATTTTAAGGTAAGGATTCCAATTCTAGCTTTAGTTTATTCATTTGATTGATAGTTTTCAAGTTATCAATGAAAGAAAAGTTGGGAAGATTATGGGAAAGTTAAGAAAGTGAAGAGAAATTAGATTAAATGATCCATACATATAGAAGTGATGAATAAAAAGTAATTAGTAGCTTTAGATAGCAAGAATCAAGGCTTGAACATATGGTTTTTATCATGTTCTTATTATGGAAGTTAAGAAAATTATAGGAAATAAAAGGGATATAGAAGAATAAGGGAAGAAAGAATAGGACAAGCAAGGAACAAAGCAAATAAACAAGGTTTGGTACTTTACCATAAAAGAAATTTTATTTTTCTTACAAACTTTGGTTTATGGAATTTTTGATGTTGATGAACTTTAATTAGTTGATTTAATTTAAACATGCAAAAGTTGTCAAAGGGAAGTGTTTGAATCTTCACTTTATCATTAAAGAAGACTTCATATTGATTTGAAAAAGAAAAATAAACTATTCCATGTATTTCATATGTTTGGGTCGAAATGGTCCCAAAATGACAGCTTTCTGGATCTTTTTATGGCAATTGTTTGAGGCAGCAAATGAATGAATTTTTCAAAAAAATTTACGTGTAATTAGTCAACATATGAAATAAGTTTCCTGTAAAATTTCAGCTAAAAATAAGATCATTTACCTGGTCAAATGCATGACTGAAGTGGACTGAAATTTTGACGAAAACCCAGATTTTACTATTCATATGGTCATGCCATTTGCGTTGCCGATTTTATGTGCCGCCACACTATTCATTTGGTCAATTTGTGATCTTTTGAGGAATGCTTTGAAATGTTTGATATGTTTATTGTGGATGTTAAATATGTAAAAAGGGTAATGGTTTGACTAAAGAATGTGGTGCGCGGCGTAAATGGCAAAGTGCAACGGAAATTAAAATAATTTCTCGAGTCATTTTAAAATGAAGTTTGAGACTTAAATTGAATCGTTTTAACCTTTATGCTCTACTAGGTAGTTGGGAGTGGTAGATAAGGGTATGGTGCACTATACTAACTTATGCAGTACTGCCACTTATTGTGTTTGATACACCCCGGCGGTTACCTTCGGGTATAGGTCGTGGAGCGGAGATGTTGTGAAATTGTGATTGGAATGCTCCGGCGGTTACCTACGGGTATAGGCCATAGAGCAAAATTGGTTATAACCATGGTGGTGAGGGCCACCTATGTTACAGTGGTGAGGGCCACTGCCTTATCGCTATGGTTCCCTATATGCCAGTAGAGCCTGAGCCAAAGTCCTATTTTTCTAAAACTACGTACTGCAATATGAGTTTGAATTATGGTTTTTACAATTGTTGAAAGTATATCTACACTGAATGAACAATAACTTCCATTGGTTTAATGTTGGTTGATTTTTGATTTAATTATTTCCTTTTAGTTCAAATGCTTTCATGTTTTACTTATATTTTCATCGGTAAAGTACCCACTGAGCGTCATTGCTCAGCGAGTTAAGTTTTCTTGACTCGTAGGTTCGGAGCAGTAGATTTCGGTGATTAGCATCGAGCAACACAACACAGCGCAGCACCTCAGAGTAGCCTTTCATTTCCTATATTATGAGTTAGCTAGTTGTGGCATGTATATGTATATATTTATATATAAGATTGGGAAGTACTATGTTATACTGTACGTTAGTAGTATGTAATAATAATAAACCTCTACTTTATTTTGTATTAGAAGTGTGAATTCTTCTTGCAGGCTGTAGTTGAGGTTATAAGGTGGATTCATTGGGAGTGTATTGAAACTGATTGTATTCGCATTGGTTTGTGTAAAAATGTTTTCAAAAATCAGAAAAATCAGTTTTGTCGACACTTGGGACCCAAATTTCTAGGCGAACCTCTGGCAAAATTTCTGTAAAAGCGGAATAAAAATTTGACTAAGTAAAATTGGTAGCAACATTTGGATAGTGTGGCGCCTCTACTCGGCTTACACATGTAGGTTGGGAAGGGGTGTTACACTCTCATTAGATCCTGTTATCCAAAATTTGTTCAATACCTTAGATGATGGAACACAAAAGAGTTGGGATCTGTTATACAAGGCCTTCATCCAACAATATGGATATAATGTTGAAATGGAAGTTACCTTAATGGAAGTTAAGTCCATTAGGCAACGACCAAATGAAAATTTTGTGGACTATGTGAAAAGATGGAGAAATAAGGCTACTTTGCTCAAGAAGAGGCCGATGAATCTCATCAAACAAGGATGATTGTGAGAGGGGTGTTGCCTAGTCTCCGTGAAAGGATGTCTCACACCCTTATAAGGGATTTCAAAGATCTTCTCCAAGTTGCTCTACAAATTGAAGAGTGGGAAAGGGAGAAAAATCGCTTTTCAATAAGAAGGAACGAGAAAGGGAATTACCAGTCTGGAAATCAAAGCACGCAAATACAACTGGTCAAGCAAATAGAAGGCAGTTTTCAGATCTAGGGAAGCCTTTGTCTTGGGTCTTCAACAAGCTATAAAAGAAGGGACTATTACAGCCATTGGCCCCTCGACCTTTGCCGAATCCTTTACCCCCAAAATTTAATACTAAAGTCTTTTGTGAGTTTCATCAAACATAAGGACATGAGACAGACAAATGCTTACGACTAAAACATGAGATCTAAAATTTAATTGACAGTGGTAAGCTGCCTGAGCCTGATAAGACCAGCACAAAAGACAATCCTTTGCCAAAATTCAACAGAGTGCCACCACCAGCAACCTTCATAGTAGGAAAAGGATTGGAAGAAGATTTTGTTTTATCCTCTTTTCAAGATGGGAATGTTGAAGATGTGAAAGGAGAAGGAGCTTAACTCAACAAACTTTCCTTAGCTTAAATGTTGCTTTTCAAATTTTGCTTTAATTAGAACAATCGTGTTTTTCAAATTTAAATTTATTTGAATAAATTACTTTCATTAAAATTTTTGTTGGTCTTTGTTCATTTTGGTGCTCAACCAATGAGAAATCTAGCTTGATGATTCATGAATTAGGCATCATGACTCGAATGACTTTACTAGGTGAGGGAATTGCTCTATAGCATTGAGTTGTGCATGCTTACTTACAGAGGGCTCCTGCATAATGACCTTTGTCTAAGTTCTAGTCAGTCTTAGAACATGCTTTGACAAACTTTTGAGTTGAATTTGAAATCTGCTTATTTAAGGGAGAGATGATCTAGGCATTGTTTGGTTAGCTAACAACTAGTATCAACCCTATTAAATATCAATCCCTAGTTGTCCCTTTGAGCTTTCATAAAATTTTAGCTTTCTTTTCATTGGCATATAATCCCAACAACCTACCCTGAGCTGTTGTGATACTTTTGACAAGTCTTATGATCACTAAGGTGAAGAGGTAAGAAGATCAAAGAATGGAATGCATAGCCAAAGTCGTAAGGATAGTTGATGTTTTCAAGACCATAAGGGTAGTTGAATTTCTCCTAATATCTCCAATAAATCAAGACAACATCAGAGTAACAAATGATTTATCCCTGTTAAAAAAGATTTATGTCACTCTACTCATTCATTATTGGACACCCAAGTTGGTACAAACAAGACAACTCTTTCAGAGCTAGAACCAAAAAAAAAAAGAAAAGAAAAGAAGAAAAAGAAAAGAAAAAAAAAGAGAAAAGAAAAAGAAAAAAAAGGAAAAAAGAGAAAGAAAAAAAAGGAGAAATATAATACCCAAAATGGTTCAAAAAGTCAACTGAGTTTTCTTTTACCTAAAGCAGCAAAAGGCTTCCTTTGGTTTATAAGAATAGTTTGGCTTGAATTGGTCCAACCCAACCAAAGATTCGATCAAAATCAGAGAAAAAGGAGAAAGACCATCCAGTTCTTGAAAGTTCTATACTTGACAGTCCTACAAGAAATAAGGACAAAATGATAAAATGATCAAAAAAGGGAAGTGTAAGAAAAATAAAAGGAAAGAAAAGGGAGAAGAAGAAAAGAAGCAAATTTGGGTACCAAACTTTTGCAAGGGCAAAGACTATCCTAACCAAGATCCAAATTAATGCCAAGAAGATATAGAAGGAATTTGGAGTCTAGCAAGATTGCTCCCAGCCGCCTAAAGTTCAAACAAGAAATTTGCAGTGTGAAGGTTCGGCTCCAACTTGCAAATGGCCTTCATTTTAACCCGTGTCCTTTATAGACCCCATTTCAAACCTATCAAAGACCTGTTGATCTCTCTTGGTAGGTAGAGTCTATTAGTGGAGATAGTTTGAATAAGCATGCATATGAGAGAGACAATATTTAAACTCAATGAGACCTTTGGCCAAGTAATGTGTATGTGCCTATCTAAAGTGCAACAATTCTTGCTTAAATAGAAATAATTCCTGAGTTTAGTGCGGTAACTAGGGTTGTCATGTTATAGATATGTTAATTTGGAAAATCAAGTCCTGAGGTACATTGACATTAATTTGGCAAAGCCAACATTTTATTTCAAAATCAAAATTCAAAATTGAAAATTTCAAAAAATAAAAAATTTAAAACTTACAGAGACTTCAAGTTAAGGGGAGTATGTTGAACTATCGAACCTCGAAGGACACATTGGGCAAAGGAAATGATTATTGGCAAGGTCATGAAGAAACTACCGACTGACATACTGAATCATGATTTGAAATGGATGTATCTCTGCAGCTTGGGGTCTCCACCACCCATATTTTCAACATCTTAAAGATAAAAGCCATAAATGTGAAGCATTCTATCATTCCAAAGCAAGACCTGAATGGGCATCTCAAAGGAGCCAATGAGAACACTTCTGCTTATCACCTCGGTCTATGAGTTGATGGAACCACTGTAAGTGTTATTCATGCATATCATGCATACATGAGCATATCACATTGCATTTTCTTGTATTGTATTATCTATTCTTCATCAAAGTGAACAGCAAGCACCCTGTGAAGTAAACAATCAAAGGAAGACATCAAATCAAGGGGGCATGGAAAGCCCATTGCTCGAGAAAGTTTTAGTAATTTTGTAAAGAGAAGAAATGCATTCTTGTGCGAAGAACTAGACAACAAAAACATCAATCGATGCTTGCATGGAAAAAAATATCTTTGGTTTAAGCCTACACAGGGGGCAAAGTTTCTCCTTTTCAATTTTTTGAGTTTATTCATAAAATATTTTCAAACTCACTTACAATTATTTCACCATGCAGGGGACAGGAGAGGACATAAGGTCCAATTAAAAATAGCTGATTTTTTTGCAAAAAGAATAAAAAAAAGAAGAAAATTAGAATTCTCAAAAGAAGGAAGATGCAAAAGACAAAAGATCAGTCCAACTAAAAGAGCTGAAGCAAGGGTGAAGACCCGAAGTCCAAGGATGAAGATCCATTTCAAGGGTGAAGACCCGATCCCCAAGGATGAAGATCATGTTTCAAGGGTAAAGACCCGATTAACAATGGATAAAGATCCATGTTTCAAGGGTAAAGACCCGATCTCTAATGGATAAAAGATCAATGTTTCAAGGGTAAAGACCCGATCTCTAATGTATAAAGATCCATGTTTCAAGGGTAAAGACCTGATTTCCAATGGATAAAGATCCATATTTCAAGGGTAAAGACCCGATTTCCAATGGAAAAAGATCTATGTTTCAAAGGATAAAGACCCAAAGTCCAAAGGATAAAGATCCATGTTTCAAAGGTAAAGACCCGATTTCCAATGGATGAAGATCCATATTTCAAGGGTAAAGACCCGATTACCAATGGATGAAGATCCATATTTCAAGGGCAAAGACCCAATCTCTAATGGATAAAGATCCATGTTTCAAGGGTAAAGACCCGATTTTCAATATTTTGAGGGTAAAGACCAGATCTCCAATGGATAAAGATCCATATTTCGAGGGTAAAGACCCAATATCTAATGGATAAAGATCCATATTTCAAGGGTAAAGACCCGATTTCCAATGGATAAAGATCCATGTTTCAAGGGTAAAGACCCGATATCCAATGGATAAAGATCCATATTTCAAGGGTAAAGACCCAATCTCTAATGGATAAAGATCCATGTTTCAAGGGTAAAGACCCGATTTCCAATGGATAAAGATACATATTTCAAATGGTAAAGACCTGATTTTCAATGGATAAAGATCAATATTTCAAGGGTAAAGACTCGATTTCCAATGGATAAAGATCCATGTTTCAAGGGTAAAGACCCGATTTCCAATGGATAAAGATCCATGTTTCAAGGGTAAAGACCCGATTTCCAATGGATAAAGATCCATATTTCAAGGGTAAAGACCCAATCTCTAATGGATAAAGATCCATGTTTCAATGGTAAAGACCCGATTTCCAATGGATAAAGATCCATATTTCAAAGGGTAAAGACCCAAAGTCCAAAGGATAAAGATCCATGTTTCAAGGGTAAAGACTCGATTTTCAATGGATAAAGATCCATATTTCAAGGGTAAAGACCTGATTTTCAATGGATAAAGATCCATGTTTCAAGGGTAAAGACCCAATTTCCAATGGATAAAGATCCATGTTTCAAGGGTAAAGACTCAATCTCCAATGGATAAAGATCCATTTTCCTAGGTTAAACACCCAATTTCCAATAGATTAAGATCTATTTTTGGTGGGTAAAGACCTACAATCCATAAAAATGGAACAACCAGTTATGTCAGAATTCTTAACTGATAAAAGGTCAGTCAAATCAAATTCAATCTCGGGTCTAAGTACCCAAATCAAATCCAAGAACTCAAAACCTCAACCATCTCAAAAATTAAGTCTTATTGCTTTTCACTCTCTTTTACTAAAGTTTCATATCGTTCAAGCAGGGGGCAAACTGTGGACCCTTAATTTTTGACTCAGTCAGATCCAAAATATTTTATTTAGTCCAAAATAATTTTGTGTTATCTTAATTAAATAATATTTGCTTTAGTATTTATTTTTTATAATTATAGTAATAAATAATAATAATAATAAATAAATAAAAATAAAAATTCGAGACGAAAAAATCGACGACGAAAGCCTTGGAAGAAATGGCCTTGGGCCATTTCACTCGCAGGAGTTTCCTGCGGCGAAATGGCCCGCATCCAATTTCGCTCGTAGCCCCTCTCGCACCCTCGCAAGTTTCCACCAGTTTCTCGCAGCGGCCCTCAGCAGTTATTTTCACCAGCGAAATTTTTTGACGCAATTTATTCCGAAACCAAATTCTATTTGGTTTCGGTTTCTTTTTCCTAATTAATGATAAATTCCTTAAACAATTGGAATGACGCTTCCAAAATTTCCTATAAATATGACTAAAAAGACACAAAAGGAGGAAAAACTTAGAAGAGGAATCGGACTTTGGACTGGGACTTGGATTTTGAACTGGAATTTTACAAATTGATCGGACTTTTTAGAAGAGAAGAAGGAAGCAAACAATCAAGCTATCAATGGCAGCAACCTTGCCTTTGTCCTTATTCATCCAAGAAGCAATTTTTGGTGGAACTAACAAACGAAGGTTTGAATATCTAATCTCTTTTTTTTTTCCCTTACAGTAGCTTCAATAATTAAATTGTTGCTTTTGATTCTAAGAACCTTAGAGCCCTAATTTACTTCTTCTAAACCTTAGAACCTTAAATCGTCTCCTCTATTTTCAAAAACCCTAAAATTACTTTTCTGTTTCTTCTAAAACCTAAGAATCCCAATCTATTTCTTCAAAATCTTAAAACCCTAATCTACTTTCTAACTTTCCAAAACCTTAAATTGTTTTATTAATTTCCAAAACCCTAATCTACTTTCCAATTTTCCAAAACCTTAAAAACTTAAATTGATCCTTCTATTTCCAAAAACTCTAAAAAATACTTTCTGTTTCCAAAAACCTTAAATCGTCTTGCCTATTTCCATAAAGCCTTATAAAACTCTAAACTGTTTTCTCAAATCCTAAAACCAAAACATGTTTTCTAAAACACCAAAAACCCTAAATCTCCCAAAACCAAAACCGTAAACCCTAAATTTCCTAGACCCTAATCCTTAAATCCTTAAAACCTTATAAATCTAAATATTAAAATTCAACACAGTAAGCCTAAAAACAATAATCCAGTAGCTAATAAATCATAAACCCAATGTTTTAAAGTATCCAAACCCTAATTTCATTATTTTACCACTCAAACTCTAATTTAGTTAATCAAAGAACCTTATCAATCTCTTAAATTATAAAACCTTAATCCATTTCAATTTCCTTAAAACTTACAGTAGCCTAAACCAATAAATTCCAAAATCCTAAATATTAATTAAAGAACTTTAAATGAGAAACAATAACCCTAATTTGTATCTAGACGTACTTTATTTTTAGATTTAATTATATAGTTTATTATATGCTTTGATTTATTTAAGTTCAATGCTTAGTTTATTTAAATCATCAAGGATGAATGTTTATATTTTTATTGATGCTTAATATCTTTGATGAATAATTTATTTATGATGAGTGGTTATTTACTTTTATCGATTTATTTTGATTTTCAAATGTTGTAAGAAGTATTTTTCCACTTTGTGGGTACCTCATTAGTTAAATATCATGTAATTTAAATTGCATTTATATTTTAGACCAATGTAAAGGACATGTTTCTACCTTTTGGTGGGTGTCCTAATAGTTTAGACATGAATGATGTAAGGGCATGTTTCCATCTTTGGATGGGTGTCCATTTATTTGTTTTGCTTGGACATTGCTTTGATTTTTTAATATATCGATGCTTTATTTTAATTATTGCATGTAATATGGATAATATTGTTATACTTAAAGAATTTTATAATATTAAGACCTGTAAAAGAGGCTGGTCCAATGAACTGGGCATTGTGGGGGTGCTGGGCCATTTCTCACATTCCCCACACATTCCCAACTTTTTGAACCCATTACAGGGTTGGGGATTCCTTAGGAATCGAGTCATCCACCCCTTTCTTTTTCTTGGCCCGTCTGGGTGGCAACTCCATTTTCTCTGGATCTTGGTCCGTGTTCTCTAAGGCCCCGAGCCTAAACAGTGCCAAAGTCGCAAGAACCATTCCACCGGAAGTGGGGGCAAAAATCCCCGCTCACAGGATCGAGTATCCAAATCCAGTTTAGGATTGAGTATCCAAGTCCAGTTTAGGTTCGAGTTTCCAATTCAGTTTAGTATTGAGTATCCAAGTCCAGTTTAGGATTGAGTATCCAAATCCAGTTTAGTATCGAGCATCCAAATTTAGTTTAGGATCTAGAATCCAAATCTAGTTTCATGTCGAGCACCCAAAATCTAGGTCGGGTCCAGAAACTAAATTACACTTAAGTCCAAAACTTAGCTCGGGTCTAGAATCCAAACCATCTCGAGTCCAGAATCCAAATTACACTTAAGTCCAGAACTTAGCTCAGGTCCAGAACCCAAATTACTCTTAAGTCCAGAACTTAGCTCAGATCCAGAACCCAAACCACCTTGGGTCTAGAATGCAAATTATAATATCCCAAACTATAACTTAAAATTTTTGGAAATATTATTTTTTGAGAATTAATTATATGATTAGAGTATTTATGTAATTAAGTGAAAAGATAATGGGAAGATATGTATATACTTTGTATATGGAGATATATACAATATATATATAAGTATGTAGCTTATTTGGTCAAGAGATATTTTGATTAATTAAATAGATTTAATTAAAGATAGTGGAAGATGACATAAGTGGGTTTAATATTATATTGTTAAATTGCTTAGTGGAGAGTGATTTGGGGAAAGTGTTTGGTTAAAAGAGTGTGGTTTGACTTTACTTCTTCTTCTTTCTTCTTTGGCCGGTCATCACCACCATCTTCAAGAGGGAGAGATTTTATTGCTTCCAAACCCAAGGAATTGAAGGATTTCAAGAGATCAAGTTGGAGTTCAAAGGTTTTCTTCACTTTTGGTAAGTTTCCAACTTGTTTCTTTGATTTCTTTTGAGTTTGTTCTTAGGGGTTTGTTGGTTGGTTGTTATGGACGTGTTTATGGTTGATTTTGGTTTGTTTGAGGTTGTGTTTTATTTTGTTAACTTTGTTATTTGGGGTTGGATTGAAGAAAAAGGGTCAAGTTTAGTGAAAGAGATAAGAGTTGTGGATTGTATAAGTTTGAGTTGTGATTTATGGTTGTGAATGTGTTTTGATGTTTGTAATTGAGTTGTTTTAGTGGTCACTCAAGTATTATATGGGTTGTTGATGGTTTTGATTGAGTTTTTGTGTTGTTGATATGGTTTTTGGAAGATGATTATTGGTTGTGGTGTTTTGGTGTCGATTTCAGGATTTTTGGCCTGACACGCCCAGGAGCATGGCCATGTCTTTGGGCATGTTGTTGGTTCTATTTTCTGGGTTGGTGACAAGTCCACTGACACGCCCATGTCACTGAGCGTGTCACAGCTTCTGTGTTGTAGTTGATTGGCACGTCCAGTGACATGCCCATGTCACTGAGCGTGTCATAGCTACCGTGTTGTTAAAAGATTGACACGTGAAGTGACATGCCCAAGTCACTGAGTGTGTCAAAGCTTCTTTGTTATGGGTTTAGGGTACGGTCAGGGACACGCCTGTGTTGTTGAGTGTGTCAAGTGTATAGTTTGCCCTAGGTAGTTCTTATTCTTATTTTCTTATGTGTATCCCTAAGTGAGTATGTGTAATCACCTTTGGATTAGGTTTTGAAGAGATTTGAATTGCCCCAATTCAAGTGTTGAAGGATTTTTGGAAGAGGAGGTGGATAGAGTGGTGTTGTTGCTTTTGATGTAAGTACAAACTTTGAATGATTGCATACATTTACATGACATTGGGGCTTAATACATTTAGTTGAGAAATGTGTTAAGTTAATTGATATATTGATGATGAATGAGTTATATGTTATGATATGCATAATGTGAATTACAATGATATATCAAAGCAATTGAGTAATGTGTTGTATTTGAAATGAAATGTGGAATAATGTGATGAGATATGTGAAATCATAATGTGATAAAATGATATTGATACAAAAGAGAAGAATGAGAAAGGTGAGAAAATAATGATATATTAAGGCAATGTGCCTCATTTGATCATGGGAAAATGAGAATCGAATTATGAAAGCTTTTGATAATGAGATGAATGAATAAATTGTGTGCCTAGTATGTTATTCAATTTTCAGAGTTCTGGGTTTGGCGACATGCCTATGAATTGCTGGGCAGGTGAAAAGACTGGGTCGTAAGCCTCAAAAACTGTAGCAGTTTAGCCGGGTTGAGGATTAAGATACTGGGGCCTAAGGGTCTAGCCGGGTTGAGGTCCAAGAGACTGGGGCTATTACATTATCCATGGATATATATATTGCCTATGAGGCTAGACATAAGGTGTCAATATGGACCAAAACAGTAACTCTGAACTTTGAATAGCATATTAGATCTATTTTAGGCCCATGTTTGTCTTTGTTTTAATTTGAATTATGAAATGTAATGCAAATGATTAATATGATGAGATATAATGTAATGAATTGATATATTCATATGTATTGTGCATGAGCATCGCATTGATTTTTTTTGAATCAAAGTTTGTACTACTAAGCTTTTGGCTTAGCACAATTGTGGTTCATCGCGCAAGTGACAGGGTAGATCCGGTTGTGCTGGAGAGCTCGTCTAGACTGAGTCAAGTCTAGGCTTGAGTTGTGAGAGCAGTGTTGAGTTGTGGACATTAAGATCAGAGACGAACTGCCAGCATGTATAAATTTCATATTTTTGTACTAACTGATTTTGACGTAATCATATGTATATTCTGCTGCATTTTTCCGCTGCTTATTAAACAAATGTTTTGGATAAACTTTTGGGTACTAATGTAATATAAATATGTATTTTAACAAGGAATGTTTTCTCTATTGATTTCTATAAAATAAGTTAAATGTTTTAAGTTTACTCATATTGTGGAAATGATGATTGGATGTTAAAGATTGGTTTGTTTAACAGGACTGTGACACCCTTGTATCCGGTATACGTATATCACATGTTGTGTGGGCGTTTGTGGTGTACGTATATGGGGTACGGGGGTGTTACAATTGTTTTGGTATCAGAGCCTAGGTTTGAGGTTCTCAACTTAGGTGAATTGTAAGAAAAAGAAAATTTTGATTTTTAAAATATGGGTTTTAAATAAGATACATGCATTGGCACTGGCAGTTTTTGATCTTTGATGAGATAATTTCTACTGTGTTTGCAAATATAGGTAGTGATGGCATCTCAGTCACGTCAGTCTGTAGAGGGTAGTGCTGAGAGTGTAGCTCCTATTGAGGGTAGAGATGGAGCTAGGGTTGAGATAGCTGGAGAGGCACCTACTCCTGTGCCAGAGAGACCAGCCGCTGATGAGATTCCGCCAGTTTAGTTACGACATATGGTGGAATTGTTGAGACAGGCTCCAGTGCAGCAGCCGCCACCTCAACCATAGCTGCAAGTACCGATAAGGCAGTATGATAAATTGAGAAAGTTCAGAGCTGAGGACTTCTTTGGTACTATAGATCCTGCAGTAGCTGAGCAGTGGCTTGATAGAGTTCAGAGGGTATTCATCCAGCTACAAGCTACTCCTGAAGAAATGTTTGATTATGCTAGATCCCTTCTGCAGAGAGATGCATATGATTGGTGGAAGATGGTTCCACATGCGATGGATGATCCACCAACCCTGACTTATGGTGATTTTTTGCGGGAGTTTAAGCAGAAGTATACTCCGAGGGAGTATAAGGATGCCAAGAAGATGGAGTTTCTGAATCTAAGGCAGGATATCCGGATAGTGACAGAGTATGAGATTGAGTTTATCCGGTTGAGTCATTATGCCGGTGGCATTATTTTGGATGAGATAGACCGGTGTAGGAGATTTGAGGAGGGGTTAAGACCCTCTATTATGTGTATTATTGCTGGTTCCTGGTATCAGGATCTTTCCCAGTTAGTTGCAGCAGCCAGGAGTGTTGAGAGAACACAAGGTATTGTAGCAGCTGCTACTAAGGAGGAGACCAGAGTTAGGAGACCCTAGTTTGAGGTAGTGTCTTCATCTACAAAGAGAGGCCGGGGAGGTCATTTTTAGAGGTTTAGTAGGGGCCAGAGGCAGCCTTGTAGGTCAGTATCACATCAGAGGCAGAGATCGAGACCTACAGTTTCTGTAGCTAGTGCTCCGACTCCATTGGTTCAGAGATCTACTCCACCTACATGTGTCCATTGTGGTAGGATACATGGGTGTGTTTGTTGAAAGATAGGTGGACCAGCTGTGTGTTTTAGATGCGGGTCGCCTGACCATTTCATCATAGATTATCCTGAGCTACAGGAGGATAGACAGGCAAATTCTGTAATTTCTCGACCTAGTGTCAGAGGAGGTCATAGTGGCAGAGGTTTTAGTAGAGGTGGTTGACCTGGGTTTAGTCATAGAGGAGGTTCTACATCTGGAGGCAGTAGGCCAGATGAGGCTGGGCCATCGCAACGAGTTTATGTGATGCAGAGGTAGCCGGATGTTTCAGTCGTCATTACGGGTACATTTTCTTTATTTGGCATTTTAGTCCTTGTTCTGTTAGATCCATGATCTACGCATTCTTACATAAGTGCATCCATCTTGCCTGTGTCTGAATTGCATTTTGAGTCCCTAGGATTTGATGTTTTGGTGACAAATCCTTTATAGCATAGTATTGTGGTGAGTAAGGTGCACCGAGATAGCCCAGTTGTTGTTCAGGATGAGGAGTTTCTTGGTGATTTGATTGAAATGCCTTTCAAGGAGTATGATATGATCTTAGGCATGGATTGGTTGTCTAAGCATGGGGCTATGGTAGACTGTGAAAAGAAGTATGTTATCCTGAGAACCGGTGATGGGAGAAGAGTGATGATATCTAGTGAGCAGAGACAACTTGCATCTATGTTTGTTTAAGCTATTACAGCTAGGAGGGTCATTCGAAAAGGGTGTGATGCTCATCTTGCTCATGTTGTAGATACTAAAGTAGTGGGTTCTCAACTTGATAGTATACCCACAGTTGCTGAATTCCCAGATGTTTTTCCTGAGGAGTTGCCAGGGATACCCCCTGAAAGAGAGGTTGAGTTTGGTATTAATTTGTTGCCTGGTACCACTGCTATCTCTATTACTCCCTATCAAATGGCACCTACTGAGTTGAGAGAGTTGAAGGTGCAGTTGCAGGAGTTGTTGGATAAAGGGTTTGTTCGCCCTAGTGTGTCTCCGTGGGGAGCACCTATTTTGTTTGTAAAGAAGAAGGATGGTACTTTAAGACTGTGTATTGATTATCGGTAGTTGAATAAGGTGACCATTAAGAATAAGTATCCTTTGCCTAGGATAGATGATCTCTTTGATCAGTTGAAAGGAGCAGCAGTTTTCTCTAAGATTGATTTGAGATCAGGGTACCATCAGTTGAGAATCAGAGAGGAAGATGTACCTAAGATAGCTTATCGCACAAGGTATGGACATTATGAGTTTTTGGTGATGCCTTTTGGGTTGACGAATGCACCAGCAGCTTTTATGGATTTGATGAACAGGGTGTTTAGACCCAATCTAGATCAATTTGTGGTAGTCTTTATTGATGATATTTTGGTGTATTCGCATAATGAGGAAGATCATGATAAGCATTTGCGGATTGTACTGCAGACCTTGAGAGAGAAGAAGTTGTATGCTAAGCTGTCTAAGTGTGAGTTTTGGCTTGATCAAGTAACTTTTCTTGGTCATGTGGTTTCAGCAGAGGGTATAAGAGTTGATCCGAGTAAAGTTGAAGCTATTTTGAATTGGAGTCCACCGAAGACAGTGACTGAAGTTAGAAGTTTTCTGGGTTTGGCAGGCTATTATCAATGGTTTGTGAAGGGTTTTTCTTTGATAGCTACTCCACTCACCAGATTACTTTGAAAAGGAGTTAAATTCAAGTGGATAGATCGATGTCAAACAAGCTTTGAGCAGTTGAAGGAGATGTTGACTCAAGCTCCTATTCTTACCTTGCCTGTGGAAGATAAACCATATGTGATTTACAGTGATGCTTCACATAATGGTTTAGGTTGTGTTTTGATGCAGGAGGGTAGAGTCATAGCTTATGCTTCTTGGCAGTTGAAGCTGCATGAGCTGAATTACCCGATGCATGATTGGAATTAGCAGCCATAGTTTTGCTTTGAAGATTTGGCGACATTACCTTTATGGGGAGAAGTGTTTCATTTATACAGATCACAAAAGTTTGAAATACTTGGGTGTTCAAAGAGAGATGAATCTTCGGCAGAGATGGTGGTTGGAGTTGATTAAAGACTACGACTGTTTGATCGCCTATCATCCTGGTAAGGCAAATGTTGTTGCTGATGCCTTAAGCCGGAAGTCTTTGGTAGGTTTGACTGCTTATTCACTCTTGTTGCTTGTTGAGTTGAGAGCATTGCATGTTAGTTTTGAATCATGTGATGGTGGTGCTTTAATGCCTCAGTTGCTGTTGAGGCCAGTCCTGTTGGATCAGATTAGATAGGCTCAGTTGGCAGATAAGAAAATTTAGAAAGTTGTATCGGATTGCAAAAAGGGAGAGAGCCAAGATTTTTATGTGAGGAATGATTGCAGTTTATGGTACAAAGATAGATTATGTGTTCCTAATGATGCAAGATTGAAAAAGATTATTTTGGAGGAAGTACATCAGTCGGCTTTTGCTATGCACCCTGGGAGTACTAAGATGTATCATGATTTGAAGCAATATTATTGGTGGGTAGGTATGAAGAGGGACATAGTGGAGTTTGTATCCAAATGTCTCACTTGTCAGAGAGTGAAGGCTGAGCACCAAGTTCCTTCGGGGTTTCTCCATCCTTTATCAGTGCCAGAGTGGAAATGGGAGCGAGTGACGATGGATTTTGTGACTGGTTTGCCATTGACTCAGAAGAAGCATGATGCAATCTGGGTGATTGTTGATCGGATGACGAAGATAGCTCATTTCCTTCCAGTTTGGATAGATTATTCTCTTGAGAAGTTGGCTGAGCTGTATATCAGTGAGATAGTGAAGTTGCACGGAGTCCCAATTTCTTTGGTGTCTCCTCGAGATCCTCGATTTACCTCAAGGTTTTGGAAGAGTTTGCATGAGACTTTGGGTTCTTGGTTGTATTTTAGCAATGCTTTCCATCCTCAGATAGATGGGCAGTCAGAAAGAGTGATTCAAATTTTAGAGGACATGTTGAGAAGCTGTGTCATTGATTTCTCTGGGAGTTGGGATAGATTCTTATCATTCATGGAATTTACTTATAACAACAGTCATCCGTCCAGTATTGAAATGGCACCTTATGAGGTATTGTATGGTAGAAGATGTAGGATGCCTCTATGTTGGGATGAGGTTGGAGAAGGTAAGTTGGTTGGTCCCGATTTGATAAAAGAAATGGAAGAGAAAGTGAAGATAATTCGGAATTGATTGAAAGTAGCTTCAGATCGGCAGAAATCCTACTCTGATTTGAAGAGGAGAGACATAGGGAGAGTGACAATGGATTTTATGACTGGTTTGCCGTTGACTCAGAAGAAGCATAATGCAATCTGGGTGATTGTTGATCGGATGACAAAGATAGCTCATTTCCTTCCAGTTTGGATAGATTATTCTCTTGAGAAGTTGGCTGAGCTGTATATCAGTGAGATAGTGAAGTTGCATGGAGTCCCAATTTCTTTGGTGTCTGCTTGTGATCCCCAGTTCACTTTAAGATTTTGGAAGAGTTTGCATGATGCTTTAGGTTCTCAGTTACATTTTAGCACTGCTTTTCATCCTCAGACAGATTGGCAGTCAGAGAGAGTGATGCAGATTTTAGAGGATATGTTGAGAAGCTGTCATTATTTTCTCTGGGAGTTGGGACAGATTCTTGCCATTGATGGAATTTGCTTATAACAACAGTCATCAGTCCAGTATTAGAATGGCACCTTATGAGGTATTGTATGGTAGAATACGTAGGACGCCTCTATGCTGGGATGAGGTTGGAGAAGGTAAATTAATTGGTCCTAACTTGATAAAAGAAACAGAGGAGAAAGTGAAGATAATTTGAGATCGGTTGAAAGCAACTTCAAATAGACAAAAATCCTATTCAGATTTGAAGAGGAGAGACATAGAGTTCAATATTGGAGATAAAGTATTTTTGAAAGTGTCTCCTTGGAAGAGAATTTTGAGATTTGGCTGCAAAGGGAAGCTGAGTCCTCATTTCATTAGACCTTATGAGGTACTGGAGAGAGTTGGACCAGTTGCCTATCGTCTTGCTTTGCCGCCTGAATTGGATCGAATTCACAATGTCTTCCATGTCTCTATGCTACGGAGATACAGGTCAGACCCATCTCATATTTTGTCAGTAGAATCTATTGAGGTCAGTCCGGATATGACTTATGAGGAAGAACCGATGGCTATTTTGGCACATGAAGTGAAAGAGTTGAGAAATAAGAAAGTGCCACTTGTGAAGGTTCGGAAGAGGCAACTTGGGAGCGTGAGCAATTGATGCGAGATCAGTATCCCCAATTATTTCAAACTTGAGAACAGGTAATTTCGAGGAAGAAATTTATTTGTAGAGGGGGAGAATTGTAATATCCCAAATAGTACCCTAAAATTTTTGGAAATATTATTTGTGAGAATTAATTATATGATTTTAAGTGTATATGTAATTAAGTGAAAGATAATAGGAAGATGTGTATATGCTTTGTATATGGAGATATATACAATATATATACAAGTCTATAGCTTATTTTCAAGAGATATTTTAATTAATTAAATAGATTTAATTAAAGATAGTGGAAGATGACATAAGTGGGTTTAATATTATATTGTTAAATTGCTTGGTGAAGAGTGATTTGGGGAAAGTGTTTGGTTAAAAGAGGTGAGTGTGGCTTGACTTTGCTTCTTCTTCTTCTTCTTTCTTCTTTGGCCAGCAATCTTCAAGAGGGAGAGATTTTCAAGAGGGAGAGATTTTCTTACTTCCAAACTCAAGGATTTGAAGGATTTCAAGAGATCAATTTGGAGTTTTAGGGATTTTCTTCACTTTTGGTAAGTTTTCAACTTGTTTCTTTGATTTCTTTTGAGTTGTGTTTTTGAGTATGATGAATGGTTGTTCTAGATGTGTTTATGGTCGATTTTGGTTTGTTTGAGGTTGTGTTTTGTTTTTTTTTTTAACTTTGTTGTTTGGGGTTGGATTGAAGAAAAAGGGTCAAGTTTAGTGAAAGAGGCAAGAGTTGTGGATTGTGTAAGTTTAAGTTGTGATTTATGGTTGTGATTGTATTTTGATGTTTGTAATTGAGTTGTTTTAGTGGTTACTCAAGTATTATATGGTATGTTGATGGATTTGGTTGAGTTTGTGTGGTGTTGATAAGGGTATAGAAAGAGGTTTGTTGGATGTGGCACTTTGGTGTCGATTTCAGGGTTTTTGGTTTGACACGCCCTGGAGCATGGCCATGTCTTTGGGCGTGTTGTTGATTCTATTTTCTGGGTTGGTGACATGTCCAGTGACACGCCCATGTCACTGAGCGTGTCATAACTACTGTGTTGTTGGAAGATTGACACGTGCAGTGACATGCCCATGTCACTGAGCATGTCAAAGCTTCTGTGTTGTGGGTTTAGGGCACGATCAGGGACACGCTCGTGTTGTTGAGCATGTCAAGGGTAGAGTTTTCCCTAGATAGTTCTTATTCTTATTTTCTTATGTGTATCACTAAGTGAGTATGTGTAATCACCTTTGGATTAGGTTTTGAAGAGATTTGAATTGCCCCAATTCAAGTGTTGAAGGATTTTTGAAAGAGGAGGTTGATAGAGTGGTGTTGTTGCATTTAGATGTAAGTACAAGCTTTGAATGATTGCATACATTTATATGACATTGGGACTTAACACATTTAGTTGAGAAACGTGTTAAGTTAATTGATATATTGATGATGAATGAGTTATATATTATGATATGCATGATGTCAATTATGTTGATATATCACTGCAATTGAGTAATGTATTGTATATGAAAAGAAATATGGAATAATGTGGTAAGACATGTGAAATCATAATGTAACAAATTGATATTGATACAAAAGAGAAGAATGAGAAAGGTGAGAAAATGATGATATATTAAGGCAATGTGCCTCATTTGATCATGAGAAAATGAGAATGAAATTATGAAAGTATTTGATAATGAGATAAATGAATAAATTGCGTGCCTAGTATGTTATTCAATTTTCAGAGTTCTGGGTTTGGCGACATACCTATGAATTGCTGGACAGGTGAAAAGACCGGGTCGTAAGCCAGGCCCGGCTGATAAATGTGATGTTTTTGGGGTGAAAAGACTGGGTCGTAAGCCTCAAAAACTGTAACAGTCTAGCCGGGTTGAGGACAAAGATACTGAGGCCTAAGGGTCTAGCCGGGTTGAGGTCCAAGAGACTGGGGCTGTTACATTATCCATGGATATATATATTGCCTACGGGGATAGACACAAGGTGTCAATATGGACCAAAGCAGTAACTCTGAACTTTGAATAGCATATTAGATCATTTTTGGGCCCATGTTTGTCTTTGCTTTAATGTGAATTATGAAATGTGATGCAAATGATTAATATGTTGAGATACAATGTAATGAATTGATATATTCATATGCATTGTGTATGAGCATCGCATTGATCTATATTGAATTAGAGTTTGTACCACTAAGCTTTTGGCTTAGCACGATTGTGGTTCATCGAGCAGGTGACAAGGTAGATCCGGTTGTGCCGGAGAGCTTGTTTAGACCGAGTCTAGTCGAGGCTTGAGATTGTTAGAGCACAGTTAAGTTGTGGACATCAAGATTAAAGACGAACTGCCAGCATGTATAAATTTCATATTTTTGTACTAATTGATTTTGATGTAATCATATGTATAATTCACTGCATTTTCCGCTACTTATTAAACAAATATTTTGGATAAACTTTTTGGGTACTAATGTAATATAAATATGTATTTTAACAAGGAATGTTTTCTCTATTGATTTCTATAAAATAATTTAAATGTTTTAAGTTTACTCATATTGTGGAAATGATGATTGGATGTTAAAGATTGGTTTGTTTAACTAGACTGTGACACCCTTGTATCCGGTATACGTATATCACATATTGTGTGGGTGTATGTGGTGTACGTAAATGGGGTACGGGGGTTTTACAAACTATACCAGCCACAAATCTTGCTTGTATCTCATGAAATAAAAACTATCAATTTCACTAAATATATTTCACAGTTGTATCATCTTAAGCTAGCATCTGTGGGCTACAAATAAACACCGTCTTTACTATAATTCTTTCTCAAATAACTCTAATCTCGAAACTATGCCCATATCTCAATGGTCACACACCTATGGCATTTCAAAATCACATATTAGTTCTTTAAACTCTTACTAAATGAAGAGTTAAAGTGTATCAATTATGTTTTAAGACAAGTTGCCCTTATCCTCTTGTTTTTATTAGCCTAAACACATGATTCATTAACATTATCATCAACAACTCATATATTTATGTACTAATTTTATACAATTATTTAATAAAAACTCATTTTCCAATTTTAAAATCCATTTACTAATAATTACCAATTATATCTCAACTTATTCAACAATTTTTTTTACCAATTTCTCCTTCTTAAATCAAATAAATAATTATATAGGGTTACAAACATACCATAATACTTCAGTAATACTTTTTCATATCTTTAAGTAATCAACTCAATACTTGATCACATTCACATTACATCACATTGTCCCAATTTCCAGGTGATCAACCTTATCATGATCACCTTCATCTCACAAATTCATATTATTTCACATTTTAAATATTTTTCATATTTTTAAATAATCCACATACATATTGTAATATCCCGGAATAGACCCTAAGAGTTTTGGAGTTATTGTTGTTGAATTTGGATTTAATGTATATGTATATAGGGGGAAATATAAAGATAATATATATAAGACATATACATGGGATATAAAGTGGTGTAGGATAAGTGAATGGTATATATATATATATTTGTGCAATGAATTAATAATAATAATAATAAGGTAAAAAAGAAAAGAGAAGAAGAAAGTCAAAGAAAGATTATGTGGTGGAGATTTAAAGTGTTATTATTATTATTATTATTGTTATTGTTATTGTTATTATTATTATTATTATTATTATTATTATTATTATATATATGATAAGAACGAAGGAAAGAAGTAGAAACTTCTTTCCTCTTCTGCTCCTTCTTCGTTTTCTTCTTGCTGCTTGGACGAGAGAGAGAGAGAGAGAGAGAGAGAGAGAGAGAGAGAGAGAGAGAGAGATGTGATTTTGTTGCTTTTCACATCAAAGTTCTTAAGGATTTTAAGAGAATTGAAGATAGAGATGAAGATTTGGCAACATATTCAAGTAAGTACCTATTCTTTGAGTTGATTTATTGATTATACATATATATAAGTATTTATCTTATTGTTTGGTTTTCCTTTGGATTGATGCTATCTTGGGTATAATTGGTGTGTAAGATGATGAAAAGAAAAGATTGAAGCATGTAGATGTATTGAATTATCATCTAAGTGATGATAAGTTGAGATAATTGTGAGAATGATGATGAATTGTTGAGTTAGGGTTGTGTATAAATGAATTGGTACTTTGAGTAATTGATTATAATGATGAATATATATTGATTATTATGATAATATAATGAAGTTATATATATGTTAAAATGATAGGAAATTGATAAATATTAATAAAGATAATGATTATTAAGGTTGTGGTATGAATTTGGAAGGGCTTGGATGAATTTTGAAGTGTTTGGTCTTTGAATCATTGAAGGACACGGCCAAGTTATGAGAGACACGGCCAAGTTAGGGCAAACTTGGCCGTGTAGAATGGTTTTTGGAGAGACACGGCCACTGTCTTGGCCGTGTCCCTTGACCGTGTTTGCCACTGCCTAGTTTGTGTTGAGAGACACGGCCGTGTCCCTTGCCCGTGTCTACTGCCCGTGTTTGCTACTGGAATTTTTGGTTGAGAGACACGGCCACAGGCTTGGCCGTGTCCCTTGAGGGTGTTGGCTTTTGTGTTTGTTAATTGTTCTTCATATATTGTTGGATCTTCAATTGTCTTTTGTACTTAAATACACTTATAACAATAATGATCCAACCAAATGTATATAGAAGATTCTACATTCATGTATAGTGTAAATTGTTTTGTATATAACAATGATGATATAGAAAATGTGGAAGAGATAATGATCATGGAAAAATGTATGTGCAATGCCATTGATTATGTATTGTTGAGTGATGAATTGATCAATATGACTAGATGATAACAATGATGTTTATGATACTATATGAACAATGTTGTGTAGAATGCATTGTGAATCTTGTGAATTACAATGATGATTTATATATATATATATATTGTGAAAAGTATGATGATATGTCATTGTTATTGACTATAATGATTCGAATATGATGAGAAGTCATTGTTATTGACTATAATGATTCAAATGTGATGGAAAGCCATTGTGATTGGCTATGATGATTCAAGTGAAAGAGATAAGGCATGTTTGCCTAATTGATGATGAAATTGATAATGAAATAATAAATGAATTGTGTAACTAATGTGTTATTCAATTTCAGAGTTCTGGGTTTGGAAGCATGTCTATAAAATGAAAAAGGTAACAGTCTTGCCGGGTTGAGGATCTCCTCGATTGAGTCGGGTTGATGATCCAAGAGACTGGGTCTGTTACACTATGAGATTTGTGCTTATAAGATATATGATTAGTAACAGTCTTGCCGGGTTGAGGATCTCCTCGATTGAGTCGGGTTGATGGTCCAAGAGACTGGGTCTGTTACTTGATAACTGTGATATGAGAAATGTAGTAATAGTCTTGCCGGGTTGAGGATCTCCTCGAGTTTAGCCGAGTTGATGATCCAAGAGACTGGGTCTGTTACGCTATCCATGGATAGAGATATTATATATGATGCCTACGGGCTTGATGATTATGATTATAGACCAAAGCAGTAACTCTGAACTTTGAATAACATATTAGTGTTGTTCGGGCCCGAGTCTGTCTTTGTTGTCAGTGTGATATTTAAATATTGAAATAAATGAGTAATGAGATCTATAACTGCTGTTATTGAAAGTATGATTTTGTAATATGTGTATTGATGTATTGAAGGTGAATATGTTTTGAGGGACTTTCTTGATATATGAATATATGAAAATATTGTATGATGTGTAAATTGTATATGAATGTGGAATTGGTGAGAATGGTTTTCATGAAGGTTTGGATAGGTCATAAAAGGGTGCTTTGTTGAATTGATGTATATTTATATGTATATGAGATAGAAAAGGAAAGAATTGAGTTGTGAATGTTCTATGTAATTATATATCTAATTTATGAAATTAGTGGGAACTTATGAAGAATGCATTGAGAAAGGAAAACGTGGTAAGAGAACAGTAAACCATAAAGCTAAACATATGAGGTATGATAATTTGGTAAAGTGTATTTTATTATTTTAGTTGTACTACTAAGCTTTCGAGCTTAGCGTGGTTGTTTAATCGCGCAGGTATTTATGCGGTTGATCTGGAAATCTAGCTGTGATGCCACGAGAAGGGTAAGAGTGTCTCGAGACCAACTAGAAGGTGATGCATACTTGTGTGATTTTAAACTATATTGTATTTTTGAGTTAATATATATTCATATGGATGAATGAAGTTTTGATAAATGAGAATACTGACTTTTGTAGATATGTTTTAAATTAATGTATAATTTGATGAACTTGGATAAAGGTTTTAAATTGAAACTAAAAGTAACATCCTTATACTTTATATATGTATTGTATGTATACTAGGTATATGTATAGTACTTATATAGAGCATGGGGGTGTTACAATTATTTTGGTATTAGAGCTTAGGTTCGAGATTCTCGGCCTAAGTGGAATTAAAAAAAAAAAGAATGAGAAAGTTTTGAAAAGCTTAAAGAGAAGTGAAAAGAAAAGTTTTGAAATGAAATTTGTAATATATGCATATGCATTCACATCTAGGTTGGTCTCGAACGTGGCATTATGTGATTTGTGATGTATTTGAATGACTTGAGATGAATGATAGTGTGTGAATAAAATTTTAAATGGAAGTAATAATTTGAAAAAGAAATGATATGATCATTTGTACAAGATTAATTGATAAATTCAGGAATGAGAGTTTACTTAAGGAAAGTAAATTCTGAAGTATTGATTATTGAAAAGTGATTGGAAAATAAAGAAATGAAAAGGGGAATAAAGTTGAAAATGAGTTGAAAATAAAATCAAGATTAGAGTATGTACTCCTTCCTCTATGATTTGAAATTTTTTTTTATATGACAAAGTTTATGTTTAGTTTGTTAGAAAGAGGAAATATGGTGAGATTGTTATTATGGAAGGATATGTTATTTAAAAAAAGAGAGTATGGTAGAATATAAAATGAATTGAGTAAAATAGATAAAGTGTGATTATTTAAAGTTTAGGTATGTAAAGCTAAAGTTGTGTTTAAAAGAAAAAGAGATGAAATGGGTATAGTTTGTACTGTCTTTCTTTATGTAAACATTGTGATTTTAATGTTGGAAATGTGAGATGTTTGCATATTGTGAAAGCTCATGGTAACAGTGATAATGTGATATTTGGATTTTTGAAATGAGCTTAAGACTTGTGAGAATTATATGTTTGATGTTGCTTTGTGATATATATATATATATAATGTTTTAAAGTTGATATTAATAAAAGATGAGTTTGGTAAACTGAAGTTTAAGAGGAGTAGTAAGTTGAAAGGTTAAAGTTTTAATGGAAGTAGATAAAGATCATTTGGATACTAATAGTTTAATGTATATTTAATACATGAGCTATGAGAATTGAATAATGTGATTAATAGTATGAGAATTTGTTTGAAGTTTAAATAAAGTGAGTGAGTAAGTGGAAATGAGTTATTTTAAGTTATTTAAGTAAAAAGGATAAAAATGGATATGAAGATATATTAAATGCTTTTAAAGATAAAAGTGAAGGAGATGTCACATTAGGATTGTGACTAAAATGTATGTGAATGTTATTATGGTTAGAATATTTATATATTTGTTGTAATGATAAATACTCTACATCATATTGAAGAAATGAGAATGATAATGTTCAAAGGAAAGTGATAAACATTAGATTTGTATGGAATGTATGAAAAGGAAGTAAAATAAGAGCATATGATTAAGTATACACATGTATAGGATGTATGAAGTGAGTTTTTCTATATAAATGAAATTACGATATGTAAGAAATATGAATCACATTATGAGTGTATATGTGGTACAAATATTGGATTAGTGATATGGATAATGATATTGTATGTATTGGTGAACCTAATAAAGATTAGGTTATGACTTGAACAAATTAGATGAATTTTATGATGGAATTGAGGGTAAGAATAGACTTGTGTAATAGTGGATAATGAAATTGTTATGGTGATCACTAATTTGATGATCATATGATATTTAGAGTTTCAAGGTATCCACTTATGGAAAAGTTTATGTATTTGTATATTGTAAGAGATTGTAAATGGATTAGAAATTATGTAACAAAAGAGAAATTATGTAATGTTTATATGATGGAATATGTGTTCATACAAGAAGATGATAATATTGTTAAAACATGAATTAAGTTAGTGATGATTATATAATCTAGTGCAAATTGGGTGATAACGGAGTTGGAATGTGTTAACTCGTGAGGTATCTAAAGTTTAGAAATGAATATAAAATTCTTGAGATTCAATTTAGTATGGTAATTGGAAAGGTTGGAAGCAGAATAATTAAGGAACCATATGACTTTATAAGTTTTACACATGACCCTTAATCTTTTATAATCCTATGGTTTGTTTGGTATATTGTGGTTGATTGATTTTGTTATTTTCTGATTTGGGATGGAGATAACATGATTCTCGTATAGTTCTGACGAGATTGATAATTATGATGTGGTAAAGTGATATTTTATGATTTTATGTTAGAAATTTGGTTATAATTATGAAAAGTAAGGAAACAGAAGAGACTTTTGAAAATGTGTTAAGTATGGATAATATTTATTGTTAAGATAGCAATGGGATGATATGTGAGAAGATATTATAAAGAGAGAAATTATAAAAAGATGATTGAAGGTTATGCTAAAAATGTGTTTGGTATAAAGTGAATGAGTTTAAAGTTTAAGTGAATGAATTATACATAATCAACATGATATGAGATTATCATAAGAATTGGTGGAAATGATAATAAGATAATAGAAAACAAAAATATATATATATATATATATACTGAAGAGTAATCTGAAGTGCTTTGTTATTATGATAATGTGATTGAATATGGATCTGAAAAGATTAGGAATTGAATATAATTTTTGATTAAGTGGAATGAGGATATATATAAAATGTGAAATCTAAGGATAAGTTTAAATAAGTTACTTGTTGGTTTGAATTGAAATGTGGATATTTTGTGATAAATGAACCAAATGAATTAAGTTGCATTAAGATTGTGAATCATTATTAAGATTTAATATGTATAGTTGTACTAATAGTATAAAGATTTACATGATAATGTGGATGATGTAATATTTTGATGGATGTATGGACATTGATGAATTGAATTATATTAATTGCAAATAGTGATATAAAAGGGAAAAAGGTTGATTATCTGTTAAATAAGTTTACAGAGGTTGTATCACTATTAATGTTAAGTGAGATATGATAAAGAAAGATTTAAGTGTAAACAAAATGAAAAGATTGTTATCAATTAAGGTTTAATAAGTGGCAATTTTCAAAAGTGATTATAATGACAAGATAAGCAATGGTATAATATAATTCAATAATTTTCAAGGTTATAATCAAGAGATTATCTATAAAGAGATGAAGTGATAAATATCTTGAATGTAATAAGTGAATGGAATGTATAGACCATAAGATGATCTGATTTTTGTCTAAAGGTAATCTCATTGGGAATGTGAGAAACTATCTTAATTACTTTGTTGAGGAAGTAATAAGATATATAATCTTATAGTATGATAAGTTGTGGAATTTAGAGAAGGTGATTGACTCTAAGGGGGAGAGTAAAAGTTATGTAATTGGATAAAATTAAGATGGTATTATGTTAAGAATGGGATGTTATTGTGTTAGATAATTTCGAGGACGAAATTAATTAAGGGGGAGAGAATTGTAATATCCCGGAATAGACCCTAAGAGTTTTGGAGTTATTGTTGTTGAATTTGGATTTAATGTATATGTATATAGGGGGAAATATAAAGATAATATATATAAGACATATACATGGGATATAAAGTGGTGTAGGATAAGTGAATGGTATATATATATATATATTTGTGCAATGAATTAATAATAATAATAATAAGGTCAAAAAGAAAAGAGAAGAAGAAAGTCAAAGAAAGATTATGTGGTGGAGATTTAAAGTGTTATTATTATTATTATTATTATTGTTATTGTTATTGTTATTATTATTATTATTATTATATATATATATATATATATGATAAGAACGAAGGAAAGAAGTAGAAACTTCTTTCCTCTTCTGCTCCTTCTTCGTTTTCTTCTTGCTGCTTGGACGAGAGAGAGAGAGAGAGAGAGAGAGAGAGATGTGATTTTGTTGCTTTTCACATCAAAGTTCTTAAGGATTTTAAGAGAATTGAAGATAGAGATGAAGATTTGGCAACATATTCAAGTAAGTACCTATTCTTTGAGTTGATTTATTGATTATACATATATATAAGTATTTATCTTATTGTTTGGTTTTCCTTTGGATTGATGCTATCTTGGGTATAATTGGTGTGTAAGATGATGAAAAGAAAAGATTGAAGCATGTAGATGTATTGAATTATCATCTAAGTGATGATAAGTTGAGATAATTGTGAGAATGATGATGAATTGTTGAGTTAGGGTTGTGTATAAATGAATTGGTACTTTGAGTAATTGATTATAATGATGAATATATATTGATTATTATGATAATATAATGAAGTTATATATATGTTAAAATGATAGGAAATTGATAAATATTAATAAAGATAATGATTATTAAGGTTGTGGTATGAATTTGGAAGGGCTTGGATGAATTTTGAAGTGTTTGGTCTTTGAATCATTGAAGGACACGGCCAAGTTATGAGAGACACGGCCAAGTTAGGGCAAACTTGGCCGTGTAGAATGGTTTTTGGAGAGACACGGCCACTGTCTTGGCCGTGTCCCTTGACCTTGTTTGCCACTGCCTAGTTTGTGTTGAGAGACACGGACGTGTCCCTTGCCCGTGTCTACTGCCCGTGTTTGCTACTGGAACTTTTGGTTGAGAGACACGGCCACAGGCTTGGCCGTGTCCCTTGAGGGTGTTGGCTTTTGTGTTTGTTAATTGTTCTTCATATATTGTTGGATCTTCAATTGTCTTTGTACTTAAATACACTTATAACAATAATGATCCAACCAAATGTATATAGAAGATTCTACATTCATGTATAGTGTAAATTGTTTTGTATATAACAATGATGATATAGAAAATGTGGAAGAGATAATGATCATGGAAAAATGTATGTGCAATGCCATTGATTATGTATTGTTGAGTGATGAATTGATCAATATGACTAGATGATAACAATGATGTTTATGATACTATATGAACAATGTTGTGTAGAATGCATTGTGAATCTTGTGAATTACAATGATGATTTATATATATATATATATTGTGAAAAGTATGATGATATGTCATTGTTATTGACTATAATGATTCGAATATGATGAGAAGTCATTGTTATTGACTATAATGATTCAAATGTGATGGAAAGCCATTGTGATTGGCTATGATGATTCAAGTGAAAGAGATAAGGCATGTTTGCCTAATTGATGATGAAATTGATAATGAAATAATAAATGAATTGTGTAACTAATGTGTTATTCAATTTCAGAGTTCTGGGTTTGGAAGCATGTCTATAAAATGAAAAAGGTAACAGTCTTGCCGGGTTGAGGATCTCCTCGATTGAGTCGGGTTGATGATCCAAGAGACTGGGTCTGTTACACTATGAGATTTGTGCTTATAAGATATATGATTAGTAACAGTCTTGCCGGGTTGAGGATCTCCTTGATTGAGTCGGGTTGATGGTCCAAGAGACTGGGTCTGTTACTTGATAACTGTGATATGAGAAATGTAGTAACAGTCTTGCCGGGTTGAGGATCTCCTCGAGTTTAGCCGAGTTGATGATCCAAGAGACTGGGTCTGTTACGCTATCCATGGATAGAGATATTATATATGATGCCTACGGGCTTGATGATTATGATTATAGACCAAAGCAGTAACTCTGAACTTTGAATAACATATTAGTGTTGTTCGGGCCCGAGTCTGTCTTTGTTGTCAGTGTGATATTCAAATATTGAAATAAATGAGTAATGAGATCTATAACTGCTGTTATTGAAAGTATGATTTTGTAATATGTGTATTGATGTATTGAAGGTGAATATGTTTTGAGGGACTTTCTTGATATATGAATATATGAAAATATTGTATGATGTGTAAATTGTATATGAATGTGGAATTGGTGAGAATGGTTTTCATGAAGGTTTGGATAGGTCATAAAAGGGTGCTCTGTTGAATTGATGTATATTTATATGTATATGAGATAGAAAAGGCAAGAATTGAGTTGTGAATGTTCTATGTAATTATATATCTAATTTATGAAATTAGTGGGAACTTATGAAGAATGCATTGAGAAAGGAAAACGTGGTAAGAGAACAGTAAACCATAAAGCTAAACATATGAGGTATGATAATTTGGTAAAGTGTATTTTATTATTTTAGTTGTACTACTAAGCTTTCGAGCTTAGCGTGGTTGTTTAATTGCGCAGGTATTTATGCGGTTGATCTGGAAATCTAGCTGTGATGCCACGAGAAGGGTAAGAGTGTCTCGAGACCAACTAGAAGGTGATGCATACATGTGTGATTTTAAACTATATTGTATTTTTGAGTTAATATATATTCATATGGATGAATGAAGTTTTGATAAATGAGAATACTGACTTTTGTAGATATGTTTTAAATTAATGTATAATTTGATGAACTTGGATAAAGGTTTTAAATTGAAACTAAAAGTAACATCCTTATACTTTATATATGTATTGTATGTATACTAGGTATATGTATAGTACTTATATAGAGCATGGGGGTGTTACACATATCCATTACTTTTCACATTTTCTTACATATCACATTAGTGTTCATATTGGACAGTTCACCACACATATCATATACGTGTATACACACAATCACACAATTATACTCAACTTTTTATATATATAAATTGAACATTTATCACATTTCAAGGAATATTATCATGTGTCATTCTTATATAATAAATAAATTATCCTCATTCATCATTTTGTTTACATAATTATTAGTCACATTTCCAATGTGACTTCTCTCTCACATTTTTCATACACTACCATACTCTTCATATATATATTTTCACTTTCTTAATCATTTCTCTTTATTTTATATCAAGTTTCTATACTATCAAACACATTACACATTACATGATATTTTCATAAATAATATTACTCATTCAAAATTACTCCCATGCTTATTAAACATTAAACTATCAATATCTAAACAATCTTCATCGAAATTTCCTCACAGCTCTAAATTTTTAACTTACTACTTTACTTAAACTTCATTCTATTAATCTCATTTTCAAGAGCTAACTTTATAAACATTATTTTTGTATTAATATAACATCAAAACACATCACTTCATAATTGTGGAAACCCATTTCAAAAATTCAAATTTCATATAATGCAACCAACAACATGAACCTCACCAAATCTCATCCATGTCACATTCCCAATCTTAAGATCATAACATTTACTTTTAAACAATACTAATTCATTTCATTACACTAATTAACATCATCCATTTAGATATCCTAATTTTACATACTCAAACCCTAAATCATGCATCATTTTTTTTCATAATAAACAATTCACTATCACATATCTTTTCCCTCTTTGATTTTTTTATTATGAACTCTTTGTTCTAAATTATTAAAAACTTCATATTTTTTCTTCATGCTTCTACCCATCTGTATATAAATTTTCATAATTTTTCTTATTCATTTGTCTCATGAAATTAATTTATTACTCATGTACACAAAGTTGTATGACTTCCGTAGTTTCATGTCAAACTCACTTTTAATTTTTATATTCCTTACCAATTCTTTATAAAAGCTTGTAAAATTTTAGTCATGTGCACTTGACACATATATGGATTTATATTTAAAATTTTAGATTTTTCCAAGCTGATTTATATTAAATCTTCCAAACCTGCAGAATTTGTCTCTTTAATAATTCCTCTAGAAGCACATGGTTATCCATTTTTTTAGGTATTAAACCTTAATAAATATTCATAAACTTTTGACCATATGTTCTAGGAATACATATAATATTGTATGTAAATTTTTAGAATTTTTTTTGGGCTGATTTGCCATAGCTTTTAAATATTTTTCTCAATTTTTACATATTTTGAGTTGCTGGAACTGTTCCAACAACTCGTGTTCTTATATTTTTCTTAATTAGAAATTCATCTTTAAAAATTATGAATTTTTTATTCATTGAATCCTAACATATAGAATAACTTTCCATTAAATTTTCAAACTTATCCAAAATTCCTAGATTTATCTAAAAATTTGAATGATATCACGTTGCAGTACACATATAGAATTTTCTATAACTATCATGCCCATTTCTCAAACTTTTTATTTCATATCTTAAATCATTTCCTAGATTAATTTTCTAAATTTCACTTATTCATCAATTCAATCAACTATGAATCTTAATTTCGAATAAAAGTTCCAAAAATTCTTAATTCATAAGCTCTAGAATGACGCTTTTATTGTGTCACTTTGATCTATATAACCTAGACGTCATCTCAACTCATATCCGGTATATCAAATGGACATTGCCACATTAGGGATCAAATAAATTGCCAGTGCCAATGCATGTATCATAATTGAAAATTATTTTTTTTAAATCCCAATTTTCTCTCTCTAACAACCCGCTTAGGTCGAGAACCTCAAACCTAAGCTTTGATACAAAAATAAATGTAACGCCCTTTTACTCTATATACGTACAATATATATTTTCAGCATATGTACAATACGCATATACGGTACAAAAATGTCATAGACCTGTTTAATAAAAATTTTTCACATTTCTGATTTAAAATTTTAAAAACTAAATATATAAAATTAAATAGTACATAAATATTCTTTATTTGTTATAGGAACCCAAAATAAATATTTTATATGAAAATCTCTGGGAAAAATTCGCCAGAGTTTTATTTATAAATTGGTCATGCCAAAATTTAATATACTCAACCTGCATAAAATAAACACTCCCAATAAAATCAAATCTCCATTTTACCAATACTTCTTAATTTCTCTATATTTTCTCAAAATATTTATACATAGATATATATATATATATCAACAAGACATATAGAATCCCATTTTAAACAAATTATCCAAAATATTCTTTATAATTCACAATATATACTTCAAAAACAAACATAATATACATAATATCAAAATATACTATAATATCAAATATGTACATGCTGGCAAATGGCTCTGATCTTGATGTACCCAAAAACACTTCAAGCTCGATAAAACGCAAGCCTAGACATGACTAGGTCTAGTAGGATTCTCCGGCTCTACCAAATCGCCCATGTCACCTAAGTCATGAATTACAATCGCGCTAAGCAAAAAGCTTAGCGGTACAAATTTTGATAATAATAAAATTGTAAAGTAAGGCCAATACAAAATGCTTATGGATATCACATCATTCTATTTTCTCATACTTTTCAAATATTTCACAATCCACAATTCATATAAAAACAAACACAAAACATGGGCCCAAAGATAGCTAATATGCTATTCAAATTCCATAGTTCTGTTTTGGTTTATAATGATATAATGTGTCTAGCCCCGTAGGCAAAATATCAATATAATAGTCCAACTAGGTCTGAGCTTACGACCTAGTCTTTTCACCCAGCCCAGCTTCAATGATTTGTTTTTGAGGCTTATGACCCGATCATTTCACCTCAAAAACATTTTTATAGTGATGCCCAGCGTCTAGCCCGTAGGCAAATCATAGGCATGCCGCCAAACACAAAACTCTAAAAATTGAATAACATACTAGGCACACAATTTATTCATATTTCTCATTATCAATCTCTTTCTTATTGTCACATAATCAAGCTAGGCACATTGCCTTATTTTCTCATCTTTTTCTCACTTTTCTCATTTTTCCCATTTTTCTCATTTATATCAATATCAATTCATTTCATTATGTTTCCCCATATCTCCTTACATTATACCACATTTTTACATTCACAACACATTACCCAATTACTTTGGGTATTTCCACATAATTCACATATTAATTACATTTACACAATTTAGCCATTATCTATGGCTTTACACAATGCATTTAACACATATATGACATTACAAATGTCATAGCACATTATTCATACATAACTAACGTATCAAGTAGCTTAACACATTTTTCAACAAAAATGTGTTAAGCCCAAATGTCATGCAATCATAACTAATGTATTCATAGTTTGTACTTATCTCAAATAGCAACCAAAACAAGCTTAAAACAACCTCCAATCCTATCCTTCCAACTTGCCCTTCACTACTTGGATGAAGCAAATCAATCTGTCTCAATGCCTAAACCAAATATGATAGCAAATAGCCATATAGTATCACATTTTATGGCATTTTCAATATTAAACCATAATTAAACCCCATCCAAACAAAAATTCAAAATTTAAGGCGAACCTCACTTTAACTTTGGATTCTTATGCTAGGCCATTCATTTTAATATATTAAATTAATTTATATTATTAGAAATATATTTTAATACATTTAAACCATTTACATTATAAAAACACGCTCTAATACACAAAAAATGGCATAACCTTCCCCCATTGAAGGTTTTCCATTCCAACACAATCCATTAATCATTTTAAGCTTATATTCATCACTTATATCACCAAAAAACAAGATTAAACCAATAAAATTATACAATTCAACAACTTTGGAAAAATTATTTTCCAAAACCCTAAATCACACTTCCATTCTCAAACTCCAAACCAACACAACCAAATCCAATTTTTGACTTTAAAATACTTGTTTATGCATCAAAACAACTCATTTGGAATCAATTTGAACAATTAAAAACTATAATTTCAAAACCCTAAAAATTACATAACCCTATATTCTCTCTCTTCACCAATCTTACCCAAACTCAACCATTTCTTCAATCCAACCTTAAAATCATTGTTAACTACACAAAATAACATCATACACACCAATTTCAATAATTATAACATACTACTTAAAAATTCAAAATCACACATAATCAAAATTTCCATGGAATTCAAAGAAAGGAGTTGGAAACTTACCAAATTTAGTGAAAATCACGAAAATTAACTTTAAACTTGTTAAATCCTTCAATAAATTGAGTATGGGAGAGAAAAATTTCTTGGACACCATCAATGGAGGTTTCAGCCAAGGAGGAAGAAGAAGAAGATGAAAATGGCTTTTGATTTTCTCTTTCCTTTCATCTTTTAATTTCAACCATATATATATTATTTAATTTAATTTAATAATTAATTATTTAATTATTCATTTAATAAAATAAAAGTCCAAAAATCCCTCTTCCATTTAAAAATTATTTATTTTTGAATTAATTTAATAATTTTGAATTTTTAAGATTTAATTACCAAAATTTCCTTTTTACTTTGACTTTTGATTTTTTCTTTAAAAAGTGTTGACTTTTATATGTTGTATATATTTTGCATATATATCACATATATATTCCACTTTTTCATTTAAAATCCCTTCATTTTTCGTTTAAAATCATTAATTTAGTTTATCCAATTTAATTATAATATATTTTATTAAATTTCCAAAATTTAGAAATTTTCAAAAAAAATTTGGAATATTACACATATGCACAAATAATGTGTATCTTATATACACATCAAATGTATCTTATATGTGTATTAAATATATTAAGTATGTAATGTATATATCCAACATATACAATTAATATACCATATGTATATGTTATATATACACTAGGTATATATATTGGGTATATACAACTTTTATATCTCCAAGTACTTATTTAACTTCTCAAAAAATCACGGATATGGCAGAACTGCTTTCTATTTCCTTGACCAATCGTATTAATATCAACTTCCTTTTGAGTGCTTTGATTACCAGACTGATAGTTTCCTTTCTCATTCCTTCTTTCTAAAAAGCGATTCTTCTCCCTTTCCCATTTTTCAATTTGCAGACTAGCTTGGAGAAGATCATTGAAATTGCGGATGAGTGTATGAGGCATCCTTTCACGAAGACTAGGTAATACCCCTCTCACAATCATTCTTATTTGATCAGATTCATCGGCCCTCTTCTTGAGCAAAGCAGCCTTATTCCTCCATCTCTTCACATAGTCCACAAAAATTCTCATTCGGCCTTTGTCTAAAGGACTCCACCTCCATTAGAGTAACTTCCAATTCAACATTGTATCTATATTGTTGGATGAAGGCTTTGTACAGCATATCCCAATCTTTTTTACTACTTTCCTCTAAGGTGTTGAACCAATTTTGGACAACAAGGTCCAATGAGAGCATGAAGTACCATAAGGTTTGAGCCTTAGTAGCTCGGGCAGACAGCATAGCAGTGATATACTACTTCACATGGATGTGATGATTTCCAGTTTCGTTGTACATAGCAAAGGAAGACATCTTGAACTTGTAAGGAACCTCCTCATCTTGTTCGAGCAACTTGTCAACCTTTGACATTTCTTCAATTTTTAGCTTCTTCTCAAATTTCTTTTCCAAATCAGCAATCAGTTTCTCAACATTAGAATTTTTAGTCTTTTCCATAGTTTCTCTTTCCACAATGTAAGCGGGGATTTTTGCCCCCACTCCCGGTGGAATGGTTCTTATGACTTCGGCACTGTTTAGGCTCGGGACCTTAGAGAACACGGGTTTAAGCCCAAAGAAAATGGAGTCGCCACCCGGATGGGCTGGAAAAAAGAAAGGGGTGGATGACTTGATTCCTAAGGAATCCCCAACCCCCTAATGGGTTCGAAAAGTTGGGTACGTGTGGGGAAGGCGAGAAATGGCCCAGCACCACCACAACGCCTAGTTCATTGGAACCGGCCTCTTTTGCAGGTCTTAATATTATAAAATCCTTAAGTATAACAATATGATCCATACTACATGCAAAAATTAAAATAAAGCATCATTATATTAACATCAAAGCAATGTCCAAACAAAGCAAATAAATGGACACCCATCCGAAGATGGAAACATGTCCTTACATCATCCATATCTAAACTAAATAGGACACCCACCTAAAGGTGGAAACATGTCCTTTACATTGGTCCAAAATATAAAAGTAATTTAAATTACATAATACTTAACTAATGAGGTACCCACAAGGTGGAAACATACCTCTTACAATTTTAATACTAAAATAAACAAATAATAATCATAACAATAAAGAAAATAATCATCCATGGTAAATTAAATAAATCAAGCAATGAAATTAATTAAATCAACCATCAAAACATATAATAAACTACATAATCAAATCTAAAATTAAATAAAGCAATAAAGATACAAATTTAGGTTTATGTCTCAATTTAGAGTTCTTTAATTAACATTTAGGGTTTTGGGATTTTAGAATTATTATTATTATTATTTAGGCTACTGTGATGGTTTTTGGAAAAAAGAAATTGATTAGGGTTTAGGCTCACGGTTTGAGGAAATAAGGTTTTAGGGTTTTTTGAAAAATAAAGTACTTTAGGGTTTGTTTGAAGAATAATTTATGGTTCTGGAAGAAGAACTTGAGAATTTGGGATCTAAGGTTTGAAAGTTAATTTTTAGGGCTACTGGATATTGGGAAAACAAATAAGGATTCAATAAAGCAACTTTGAATTTTAGAATTTAAGAAAATAATTGAGGATTTTGATAATTGTAAAGCTATTTTGGGGTTTTAGGAAACATAAGGAAAATTAGGGTTTGGTTCTTAGAGTTATAGTTTAGAAATTCGGCTTATTGGATCAATTTTAATAATTAAACTATTTGCAAACTCAGGTTTATGGTTTCTGGAATTGAGGTTTGGGAATTAGGGTTTTAGGAAGCTAGGGTTTTGGATAGTTAGGGTTTTCAAAATTAGACTAATATTTTAATGATCATATTTATTTTAAGTCGAATCTTAGTTACTGTTTGAATTAAAAAAAAGAATTTGATTATACAAATAGTGTGACAAAAATTTGAAAGGAGAAGATAGTTATTTATTCAATAAACTAAATTTAGAGAACTTACCTACTTTTGAAGGCTCCACCGAATTTAAAGTGTTTGAATCAAGCTTGTTTGGATATGTGTTGCTGCCTGAATCAAAGTTTATTTTTTGAGTTGAGCTAGATCAAGACAACACTGCTTTTATTGCCTTAATTTTGTAAGTTAGATCGTCCCTTCTTGGTGTTTTCCTCTTTGTCTCCTGTTTCTCTTTTTAAAAATCCAGTCGCTTCTCCCTCTCTTCCTCTTAGTTTGCCTTGGAAAGATTAATTCCAATCCTTAGGATTTCTCTATTCTTTTTCTAGGGTTTTCTCTCCTTCTTCTTTAAGGTTTTTTCTGTGTTCTGTCCATTTTTTCGTGTGTTTAATGCTAGTATTTATAGGAAAATAAAGAGTCCTAATCCTATTTTAATAAGGAAATACCAATGGTTTAGGAAAAATTAGAAAATTGGGTAAAACAAAGTTTGGTTAAAAAATTGGCAGCGCGCGGGCTGTCGGGCCCGTGGGCTGCGCTGGCAAAAATGGGCAATGGGCTAGCTGGTAGCCAATTCGCCTCAGAATTGGCTGTGGCCCAATTTGCCGCAGATAATTTCTGCGGCGAAATGGGCTACCGCGCGTCGCTCGCCGATACGTTCGATTTTTATTTTATTTTTATTTTTTTTATATTTTTATTAAAAATAACTATTAAATTTTATTTGTAATTAAAATATCATTAAAATAAATAAAATACCACAAAAATTATTTTAGACTATCGAATTTGAATGGGTCAAAAATTAAGGGTTTACACTCAACCCTTGGCTCTTTCTTCTTATCTTGAGGATTTTGGAAGTATTGAGCCTAGGTATTATCATCATCAATGACTACCTTATCATCATCAAAAGTCACTTCATCAACTTTAGCCTTCCCTTTGTCCTTTGGTTTCTTAGTACTGGCTGATGCCTCGACAGTGTTTTCTAAAAGTGCAGCCAGTTGACTTTTCATGATCTCAACTAGAGCCCCCTTTAATTCTTCCATCTTGAATTCAAGGGCGTCATCCAATATCTTTTAAATTTGCTGAGGTTCCATTGCTCTTGGTGAGAAGCTAACTGAGTTGTTGCTGGATTCTTCATCACCGGCATAGGTCAGACTATCATAGGCTTTTGAACTATTATCATCCAGGGCTGTGAGCCAGAGAGGATCAATGATATGAGATGCGAATGTATGTATACATCTATGCATGTATACACAAACAACAAACAAAGATAGTTAGGACATCCCTTCCAACCTTATAAATTCCACACACGGATGGCGAGTCTCTTTTTCTAGATATATGGTGAACAAAATACCAACATGGGGTATCTTATTTTCAAAAAATTCTCTTGGACGTTTCAACCAATAGTTATATTTTAAAAATGGAAATCAGTTCATGATAATTCTCATTAATTAGATTTTAATCCATTCAACCAACTAAAGTAGCTTTTATGCTATATTGGATTAAAACTAAATTAAGAGGTTTATTATAAATAGATTTCTCACTTGAAAAAGTACCTAATGATTCATGCCAAAAACAAGCCCATGATTAATTATTCTTAGTATAAAGTAGGCTCACAATTGATTTTTCGTATTCCATAATTGACCTAAAATTTGTAAGCTCTTTCAAAAGGTTGTGATAATAATTTTTTCCTAAGCCCATTGTAAAAAAAATTTTAAAAAAAATGGATTTTTGACTTTGTATTTGAGTCATGAGAAAAGAATTTTTTATTTGTTTTTAGAAAAGTTTTATGTCCAAAGAACATCTTAAAAAGTTTTGAAAATAGCTTTCGTCTTTTGGACTTTAAAGAAAAATTTATTTTGAGCTTACAATGTACTTAGGTCATATTAGAAAAAGAACAAACCAAATAAGCCATGATTTAAGCCAAGATAAATTAACCATAATCAAACAACAAGCATTGGGGGTAAAAACCTAAGGAAAGTAACTAGGTCAATTACATGAGCTTTAGTCTTTGGGTTGAAAGGTTTAGGTTCCCATAGCAAGTATATACCAAAAGGTATAAGGCTATGAGTGGTTATGCCTTGCTCGATCTCCAAACCTTGAGTAAAAGTATGGTATCCCTTGCATGACACAACACGGGTATCACGGGCGTCCTAACTCACGAACACAATAAAAACTAATATGATGCAATGGATAATATCATGATAAGAAAGAATAGAATAATATAAAGACCAACAGAATCAACTTCTCTTATCCCCAGCAGAGTCTCCACTATGAGCGGGGATTTTTTCCTTCACTCCTGGTGGAATGATTCTTACGACTTCAGCACTATTTAGGCTCAGGGCATTAAAGAACACAAGCCTAAGCTTGGAGAAAATGAAGTTGCCACCTGGATGGACCGGGAAAAAGAAAGGGGTGGATGATTCGATTCCTAAGGAATTCCCAACCCTTTAATGGGTTCAAAAAGTTAGGTATGTGTGGGGTAGGTGAGAAATGGCCCAGCACCCCACAATGCCCGGTTCATTGGAATCGACCTTCTTTTCAGGTCTCAATATTATAAAATTCTTATTTAACACAATATTATCCATACTACATGTGATTAATAAAATAAATACTTTATTAAAAATCACAGTAAGGTCCAAACAAAAGAAACAAATGGACACCCATCCAAGAATGGAAACATGTCCTTACATTGTCCAAATGTCTAAAACTAAAGAGGACACCCACCAAAAGGTAGAAACATGTCCTTTACATTAGTCCCAAAATTAGAACATAAATTAAATTACATGATGCTTAATACATGAGGTACCCAAATCATGGAAACATACCTCTTATAATATTTTAAAACCAAAGTAAATTAATAAAAATAACCAACCAACCATTCATCATAAATAAATTATTCATTGAAGACATAAGTCGAAAATATAAATAAATCATTAATCAAACTATATAATAAAACAAATAAAGATGCAAATTTAGGTTTATGTATCAATTTAAGGTTTCTTAAATAACATTTAGGGTTTTGGAATTTATATCTAAAAGCTAGGGTTTTGGAATCTTAAAGAACTAATATTATTGTTAGGTTTATATTTTAGAAGAATTATGCTACTGTGCAATTAAAATTAGAATTTAGGATTTAAATAAAAAAGGTACAAACCTATAAAAATAAGATTAAAACTTAAATATTTAAGCAGGAATAGCTACTGTGATGATTTTGGAAAATTGATGAGGGTTTTAAAATAGATTAAGATTTGAATTGAACTAAGGTTTGGATTCCTAAAAAACTAACACTATCATATTTATTTTTGAAAGAAGAGGCTAGTATGAAAGTTTTGGAAAATTGAATTAATTAGGATTTTACAATTTTAAGTGATTTATGATTTTTGATTAATGAAAAAGCAAGCTACTGTAATAATTAAATTAATAAAAAGCTATTGTATAAAATTTTCTCTTCAATAAAAACTAATTAGTGGCTACTGTATTCTTTAAAAGAATAAACAAATTCATCCGTTCATGTTCATAGTTATTTATTACATGAGTTTTGAAAATTATAATTTATCAATTTTAATTAATCAAAGGTTAATGGATGCAGATGATTTTTTGATTAAAAAAAGTTAGATATAATTACCTTTGTTTGGAGGCTCCACCAAAATTGTTGAATGAAAATTTGGGGTGAGCTAAAACTAAGGCAATCACTGCTTGCTTGCTTGTGCCTTAATCCTCTTACTGAAAATTGATATTGATCTTCCCAGTTCTTTTGCTTATGCCAAAAGTCCATCTCTAAAAAGTCCAAAAGTCCCCAAAAACCAAGATCCTCCTAAAAACCAAGATCCCCCTATTCCTTTTTTTAATCTCGTATTTATAAGAGAAAATAAAAATCTAATACTAATTGATTAAGGAAATAAAATTGTTTAAGGAAATAAAGTTGTTTAGGAAATAAAATTGTTTAGAAAATAAAACTTTAAAATAGAGTAAAAGAAGGTTTTGGCAAAGTCGGCAGCACCCGTGAATGGGCCTGCGGGCTGCAAGGCACCTAGGCAAGCTCCAACGCCTGCAGCGGATTGGGCTTGCCAAACCAATTTGCCGTAGCAGGCCAATTGGCTGCAACTACGTGACGCGCACCGATTCGACCGTCTAATTTTTTTTTTCTATTCTTCATCAAAAGTATACATATATATTTTTATTTTTTATTTTTATTTTTACTATTAAAAACATTATTATTAAAATAATAAAATGAATAATAAATAATAAATGTTATTTTATTATAATAAATATTATATTTAGAAACAAATAATAAATATTATTAAATTAAAATAAATATTAAAATGAATAATAAATATTAAAATACTATAAAAATCATTTGTGACTGTTTTAAAATATTTGGACTGGACTTGGTAAAAAATTAAGGGTCTACACATGTCTAGATAATCTATCAAGCATCTGATCAATAAATGGTAAAGAAAAATTATCTTTCTTGGTGATATTATTTAATTTCATGTAGTTTATGCACATTCGCCATCCGGTCTGAGTTCATGTAGGCACTAACTCTCCCTTCTCATTTGGAATCACGGTAAACCTACTTTCTTTGGTACCACATGCACAGGCCTAACCCATTCACTATCGGCAATGGGGTAAATTACCCCTTCATTAAGCAGTTTAAGAACCTCCTTTTTGACTACCTCACCCATATTCAGATTGAGCCTTCTCTGAGCTTTCCTTACTGGTTTAGTTTCATCCTTTAAAATTATTTTATGCATACATATGGAAGTACTAATACCCTTGATATCATTCAATCCCCAACCAATGGCTTTCTTAAGTTTCTTTAGTACTCTTACAAGTTTCTCTTCTACATCACCATTGAGAGTCGCAGACTTTATCACTGGTTGTGTGTTGCTCTCCCCAAGAAAAAAAATACTTTAAATGATTTGGGAGTTCTTTGAGTTCAACCAATTTTAGTAGAATCTCCTCTTCATCAATCTCAAGTTCTCTCTCATTACTATCATCATCCAACATGGACTTGCATTCCTTAATTTCTGCATCTGAAATTTCAAACTTCCTCAACCAAAGTTAAGGTAATCTCAAGCTTGTCTTCATTACTTTCCTATAAGAAAACTTTTTCAACAATAAGATCAATATAATCAATAAAAGAGCAGTCTTCATACACATTAGTTGTGGGAATAAGGGAGGAGTTATAAATTAAAAATTCCATAGTTTGTCCTAAAACAGTCATGGTTATTTTTCCATTTCTAACATCAATCAAAGTATTAGTTATGGCCATAAAAGGCCTTCCTAGCAAAATTATGTGTTTAGAATCCCTAAGGATTTATTCCCCCATATCCAAGACTATGAAATTAATAGGAATAATCAAACCACCTACCTGAACTAGAAAACCTCTATGATTCCCTTGGGGTATCTAAGAGATCTATCTGCAAGCTGCAACACCATTTTAGTTTGTTTAAGTTTCCTTAGCTCTAATTTAAAATAAATGGTATATGGCATCACATTTATACTAGCTCTAAGATCATACATGTCTGTGGTTTCCTTCCCATTCCCTATAGAGATATTAAATATAAAATTTTCAGGATCCTTTAGCTTAGGAGGTACTTATGTTCTAAAATGGAACTTGTTACTTCCGAAACTATCACATTTTCATTCAGTTCATACTTTTTATTTTTAGAGTTTAGTTCCTTGAAGAATTTGGCATAAGTTGGCACATTTTTAATCACCTCAAGTATGGGAAGATTTATACTTACCTTGAGAGCATGTTATAAATTTCAAAAAATTATTTATCTTGCTTCTCATTTTTTAACCTGCTTAGGAAAGGAATTGACAGTTTGTAAGGATTTGGAGAGTTGTGCAACTTTGGTGAAGTGGATGCCTCCACGCTCTCCTCCTCATTCGATTCACTTGGTTGAGCTTGGGTTGTTCACATTTCCTTTCCATTTTCTTGAATTGTACCTGTATCTAAAGAATCACCAATTTTGTTATCAATCACCTTACCACTTCTCAAGACCATGATTGCCTTGGCTTGCTCCAGTTAACTTAGAAATTTTTCTTTTTGATGAGATTGAAGTTGATTACCGAATTGACCAACCTTCTTCAATGATGTGTCCAAAGAGTCAAACCTTTTGTTGTTCAATTCTTGATTTTGTGTGCTTACTTGAATGAAAGCATTCAAGTTTTCTTCCATTGTGGGTTTCTTTGATTGATCTTAATGTGAAGATTGTCCTTGAAATTGAGGACCTCTTTGATAAGGTTGGGAGGATTGCTAAGGTAGAATGTGTTGTTGATTCTTCCAAAAGAAATTTGGATGATTTCTCCAACAAGGATTATAGGAATTGGAAAATAGATCATTTCTCCCTCTTTGTTGGAAACCTTCAAAGGCATAAATTTTCACTTGCCCATCTTGGCATTGATCAAAATTTACGGGGCACATTTTTGCATTATGCCTACAACACCACATGATGCACATGTTTCTTGACTTGACATAGGCAAATTTCCTCTAGCATTAAGTAATTTTACTTGCCTTGTCAACTCTACTATTTGTGTTGCCATTTTTGAATTTGCATTCAACTCAAAAGCCCCATTATGTCTTTCTCCACTACTCTTCTGCTACAAATTTGCTCCCATATTTCAAACAATCTCATCATTTCAGTAGCTATCTTTTCACCCATTGCACCCCTTGCTGCATTATCCACTGTATTTTGGCTTTGTTGTGTAAGCCCATTATAAAAGAATTGATTGAGCAATTGTTATAGATAATAATGATGAGGGCATTGGAACAACAAAGATTTGAAATGATCCCATGCCTCATTAAATGGTTCTCCATCCAATTGGGTTAATGTTGCAATACTCCCCCTGAGCTCCTTTGTTTTCTGATGTGAATAGAACTTTCCCATAAATTTGTTATAAACTTCGATCCATGTGGATAATGAATTTTTTGGTAAAGTCATCAACCACGCTTTTTCCCTATTCTTCAAACTTTATGGGAAACACCTCATTTTAAGCTCATCTTCCAACAATGCTTGTAAAGGGAATATATGTAAGGTTGTATAAAAATCACGAATGAAGTTGAGAGGATCTTCATTCGATATTCCATGAAAAGAGGGCAACATACTATAATGAGTATTTTTCAGTTCATAGTTTCTTGCTACATTACTCAATTGTATACATGATGTAGTTACCCCATTAATTGGTAGGGTAAACTCCTTCATTGACGGTTCATCCACTTCACCCATTTCTACCTATGTGTCTTCTTTAAATTGCTCTTCAATGTCTTCCCCTTCTTGTCACAAAGGATCCACTTCTTTGGTTCTAGGAAGTCTGTGAATGTTGTCTATAAATGGAATAAGTTCATTGCCTTGCCACCTTCGTCCTTGCATAAATCACCTGGGAAATTCAAAAAGAAACACTTAAACAAAAAAATCAAACTACTACTAAAATAGCCTTCCCCGGCAATGGTGCCAAAAACTTATTCCGGTCTACTTAATACTACTACAAAGTGACACTCGTAAGTGTACAAGGTAGTTATAGTAAATGGCGGAACATCCCAAGGTCGTCTCAAAAGGAAGGTACTTGTTGATAATAGTTTGATTGAAATAATTAATTTAAAGATTGAGTGTGTTGTGTTGAGATGGTGAAAAGTGTTTAAAACTTAAAAGTGAAATGAGTAATGGCTGTGCAAGATTAATTTAAATTCTTCGAATGGTACCTAGGATTTGTAGATCAATTTAATAAAAGCTTAATTCTCAATTTTCCATTAACATAACCTTATAACTTAATTTCCTCCTTAATATCAATTAACAATTAACAATTCATTGGTTCTTACATTCATGAATTAATAAAAACCAATTACCTTAACTAGTAAATTAAGTACACCTGTGAGCGGGGATTTTTCCCCCACTCCAATGTGGAATGGTTCTTGTGACTTCGGCACTGTTAGGCTCAGGGCCTTAGAGAACATGGGTCTAAACCCAGAGAAAATAGAGTTGCCACTTGGACAGGCCGGGAAAATAGAAAGGGGTGGATGACTAGATTCCTAAGGAATCCCCAATCCCCTATTGGGTTTGAAAAGTTGGATACGCATGGGGAAGGTGAGAATGACCCAACACCCCGACAGTGTTCGGTTCATTAGAACCAGTCTCCTTTTCAAATCTTAAAATTATAAAATTCATAACTATAATGATATTATCCATACTACATGAAATCATAAGAATAAATAATTACTTTATTAAAATTACAATCAGTTCAAACAAAATAAATGAATAGGCACCCATCCATGGATGGAAACATACCTTTACATTTGTTCAATGTCCAAAATAAAACAAATAAAATAGGATACCCACTAATTGGTGGAAACATATCCTTTACATTAATCCAAAACTTAAAATAAATTAAATTACATGATACACAACAAATGAGGTACCCATAGCATGAAAACATACTTCATGCAATTCTTGAAACCAAAATAAACCAATACAAATAATCAACCATTCATCATAAATAAATCATTTGTCATAGATCAAATAAACCATCCATCAAGAAATATCATAGATACACATGCATTATTAATTAATCCTACATTTAAGTATCATATTTAAACAATAGATTTATAAGCTAGGGTTTTTAATTTGGAAGACTAACATTTTATACGTATTTTTGAAAAAGATTTGGATACTATATAAGTTAAAAATATAAATTTAACTACTGGAAAAACTAAACAAAATATAAATTAGGATTTAGGGTTTGAGTAAATTAGAGTTTGGAATTTTTATGAAAATAATATTAGTGTTTATGAAAATATGATTGTGTAGACCCTTAATTTTTGACCGAGTTCAGTCTGATATTTTAAAATAGTCCAAAATAATTTTTGTTGTATTTATTTTATTATTATTTATTATTATAATATTTAATAGTTATTTTTAATAATAAAAATAAAAAATAAAAAAATATATAACAACAAATATAAAAATATAAAAAATAAAAATGGACGGATCGGCGAGCAAGGCGCTGCAGCGCTGCCGCACTACCGGGCAGCAAGGGACTTTGCTGCAGGCGCTGCCTATGGCGAACTACCCAATTTGCCATAGGAAGGTACCTGTGGTGAACTGGGCACTGCCCAATTTGCCACAGTAGCAAATTGGGCTTGCCCAGTTCGCCCAGCCCACGCGCTGCCGATTTTTGGCCAAATCTTATTTTACCCGGTTTTATGATTTTTTTCTAAATAGTTAGTATTTCCTTATTAAAATAGTATTAGGTCCTTTTATTTTTCTATAAATAATAGTATTAAAAACATGGACTAGGAGGGCTTTTCTTGGAAACTTTGGACGGCACAATTATTGAAGGGTTATTCAAAGACTTGAGCAATTTAGGTAGAGACTTGGAGACTTTTAGGACGAGAAGCAACCATTGGTAGAATTTTAACAATTATTCAGAGAAAAGCAATGAAACTCAAATATCAAGCAGTGAGGACATATTAACAAGGCAATAGCTTAGCTAATTGTGTTGTTTTCAATTCAACCAACCAATATAAGGCCGGTGCAAATGAAAGTTTGGATCAAATTTGATTGTTGGTGGAATCAACAAATGAAGGTACATTTCTAAAATTGAATCTATTTAAATACGGAAAATTAAATTTCCATATGATGTTGATTATCCTTCATGCAAATTGATCTCGGTAATCTTTTAATTCCAATAATCTAAATGTGTTTAAACTGATAATTTTTTAATGCATGATTATTTATTTATAAATACTACAGTAGCTTGTTTCTTCCAATCCCAAAACCCTATTTTCTAAATCTTAAACCCTAAAATCTTAAATTTCAACACCAAAACCTACAACCCTAAAAGCCAAATTTCAAAATTTTCAGGGGCGCTACCCCCGACCCCGACCACTAACCAGCTAGCGGGATCACCGTATGGGCTCGTCGAAGGGGTCAATATTTATTTGTACATTATGAGCCTTTGTGTTTAACTCCCTTTATTTAAAAACCCTAATTTGGTTATAAAAATTCTAAAACCCTAAATTTATACATTTATTAATTTATCTAATTTTAAATTTGATTATATAGTTTATTATATGTTTTGATGATTGATTGATTTGATTTTGATATTTGATTGGTTTAATTTATCATGGATGTATATTTTCTTTATTATTATGATTATTATTTATTTATTTTGGTATTAAAATTGTAAGAGGTATGTTTCCATTATTGGGTACCTCATTAATAAATTTTCTTATAATTTAAATTGTTTTTATATTTTGGGATTAATGTAAAGGACATGTTTCCACCTTTTGGTGGGTATCCTATTTAGTTTTAGACATTGGATGATGTAAGGACACATTTCCATCCTCGAATGGGTGTCTATTTATTTATTCTGTTTGAACATTACTTTAATTTTAATATAATGGTGCTTTTATTTTAATTATTGCATGTAATATGGATAATATCGTTATATTTAAGAATTTTATAATATTAAGACTTGAAAAGGATGCCGGTTCTAATGAACAGGGTGTTGTGGGAGTGCTGGGCCATTTCTCACCTTCCCCACATGTATCCAACTTTCTGAACCCATTAGGGGGTTGGGAATTCCTTAGGAATTGAGTTCTTCACCCCCTTTTCTTTTCCCAGCCCGTTCGAGTGGCGAATTCATTTTCTCCGGGCTTAGGCCCGTGTTCTCTAAGGCCCCAAACCTAAACAGTGCCGAAGTCGCAAGAACCATTCCACCGGGAGTGAGGGCGAAAATCCCAGCTCACAGTGGCGACTCCACTAGGGATAAGAGAAGTTGATTCCCTTGGTCTTTATATTATTCTATTCTTTCTTATCATGATATTATCCATTGCATCATATTAGATTGCATTGTGTGAGTGAATTAGGATGCCCGTGTTACCCGTGTTGTGTTATGTAAGGGATACCATACTTTCACTCAAGGTATGGAGATCGAGCATGGCATAACCACTCATAGCCTTGTACCATTTGGTATATACATGCTATGGGAACCTAAGCCTTTTAACCCAAAGACTAAAGCTCATGTAATTGGCCTAGTTACTTTCCTTAGATTTTACCTCAAATGCTTGTTGTTTAACTATAGTTAATTTATCTTGGTCTAAATCATGGCTTTTTTGGTTTGTTCTTTTTCTAATATGACCTTAGTATATTGTAAGCACAAAATAAAATTTTTCTTTAAAATCCAAAAGACCAAAGCTATTTTTAAAACTTTTTAAGATGTTCTTTGGACATAAAACTTTTCCAAAATAAGTCAAAACTTTTTTTCTCCTGATTCAAATATAAAGTCAAAAATCCTTTTTTTCTAAAATCTTTTTACAATAGGTTTTTCAAACGAAACTATTTTTGCATTTCATCCAACCTTTTCTGTAAATGAGCTTATAAATTATTTAGGTCAATTATGGAAATACCAAAAATCAATTGTGAGCCTAATTTATACTAAGAATTATTAACCATGAGCTTGTTTTTGGCATGAATCATTAGTTACTTTTTCAAGTAAGAAATCTATTTATAATGAACCTCTTAATTTAGTTTTAATTCGATATAGCATAAAAGCTACTTTAGTTGGTTGAATGGATTAAAACCTAATTAATGGAAATTATCATGAACTTATTTCCATTTTTAAAATATAACTATTGGTTAAAACATCCGATGGAATTATTTGAAAATAAGATACCCCATGTTGGTATTTTGTTTACCATATACCTAGGAAAAGAGACTCACCATTCGTGTGTGGAAGTTATAAGGTTGGAAGGAAAGTCCTGTTATCCTTGTTTGTTTGTTACTTGTACATGCATACATACATTTGCATCACATATCATTAATCCTTTCTGGCTCACAGTCCTGGATTATGACAGTTCAAAAGCTTATGACAATTCCACCCACACCAGTCACATTGAATCCATCAGTGACTCAATTACTTTCTTACCAAAAGCAATGGAGCCCAAACAAATTCAAAGAATGGTGGTGGATGATGCCATCAATGCCAAGATGGAAGAACTAAAGAAGGTCATGGCTGAGACTATGAAGAACTAATTGGCTGCAATTTTATGGAACAATGCCAAGGCATCTGCTACACCAAGAAGCCAAAGGACAAAGGGAAGGCTAAGGTTGGTGAAATGGCTTTTGATGATGACAAGGTAGTCATAGATGATGAGGACGACTGGAATCAATACTTCCAAGATCCTCAAGATAAGAAGAAAGAGTCGAGGGTTGTGGAAAGAGCAACTGTGGAAAAAACTAAAACTTCAGATGTTGAGAAGTTGATTGCTGAAGAAATGGTACTCGTTTCAGGATAAAGACTCTCTTAAGGAGGTCTTGGGATTGAAATGAGGGAGGCAACTCTTAATTGAGCCAAATAAACAAATCCTGCCATGAAAAAATGAGGGGAAGTGGTACTGTAGCAGTCCTTTGAAGCGGGCTGGGTGAAAAGACTGAGTCTTAAGCCCAGGGCCGTTGGGATGTTACATAAGTATCTAGTCTCGGGTCTAAGTACCCAAATTAAATTTAGTCTCGAGTCCAAGTACCTAGTCTAGGATCCAAGTACCTAAATCAAATTTAGTCTCAGGTCCAAGTACCCGGTCTCAGATCCAAGTATCCAAATATTTTTTGGGTCTAAGTATCCAATTCAAAATTTAGTCCCGAGTCCAAGTACCCAGTCCTGGGTCTAAGTACCCAATCTCGGGTCCAAGTACTCAAATCTTTTTCAGATTAATAAGCCAAACCATTTTTAACCTCGGGTTGAGAACCCATCCTCATCCAAAATCTTCTCAAAACTATGTTGCTTTTTACTCTCTTCTACTGAAGTCTCAGATCGTTCAAGCAGGGGGCAAACTGTAGACCCTTGATTTTGGTCCTGACTTATCCATTGCCTGAGTTATAAACATTTTGATTATATGGTACAATGGTGGAACTTTTAAAACCCTAAAGAGGTTTGTTTTGATTATTTGATTGGATCTAATTCGATGTTAGGGCATTCAGGGGGTGTTGAAGTCAAACCGGCTCCTCCAATTTAATATGGGATAGCCTATATCGAATTGGGATGTGTAGACCCTTAATTTTTTACCTAGTCTAATTCGATATTTTTAAATAGTCTAAAATAATTTTTGTGGTATTTTAATTAAATAATAATATATATTACTTATAATATTTAATTAAAATAAAAAAAGATAAAAAAATAAATTAAAAATAAAAATCGGCGATGGGCAAAATTGGCGACGAATTGGCTTAGGCCAATTCGCCGCAGGAAAAACCTGTGATGAATTAACCTCAAGCCAACCTATGCGGCGAATTGGCTTGTGGCCCGCACCCAGCCAGCGCCCAACCTGCTCACCCAGCCAGCAACGCCCCACAGTAATTTTTGCCAGCGCAATTTTTCCAAAACCCTATTCTACTTTGTTTTTAATTTTATTTCCTAAACAATTTTTATTTCCTTAACCAATTAGTATTAGGTTTTTATTTTTCTTATAAATACGACATCAAAACACATAGAAAGGGACTTTTGATCTTTTAAAAGGAGATTGGACTTTTGGAAGGAGTTGGACTTTTTCAAAATAAATTCAAAACCTTGGACCTGAAGGAGGAAGAGGCAGTCAATAAGCAATAAACAATCTATCAAAGGCAGCCCACACTATCTCTGTTATTGTTCAACCAGAATTCAAAAGTATGGTGGAACCAACAATGAAGGTTTGAATTTCTACTTACTTGTTTATGCTTACAGCAGCTTCATCACTTAATTAGATCAATTATTTAAACATAAAATAGATGATGCTTTTGTTAGGCACATTGATCAATTGTTCTACTTACCATCCAAACTCTATTTAAAACCCTAAAAATTATTTTTCAAAACATTAATGCCTTAATACCCATAAAACATATTTGTGAAATCTAAAATCCTAATTGCGCTTTTCTAAAACCACAAAACAACAGACTATTTTCTTAAAACCCTAACCAAATCTATTTTTCCGAAAGATTCACAGTAGCCTATTCTTTCCAAATACCTAAATTAAAACCCAATTTTCATGATCTTCAATCTTATTTATTTAAACCCTAAACTTTAATATTATTTCCATAAAACTTTCAAAACCCTAAATCTTTAAAACATCCAGAAGCTATATTACTTTTTTTATATTAAATATTTCCAAAATTGATTAATCTAGTAAACTAAATTACAAGACCTTAATTGTTAAACATGAAATGAAAGAAACCTAAATTGATGAATTAACCCTAAATTTATATACTTACTATTTTATTTAAATTAGATGAATGTTTATTATATATTTTGATTGATATTTGATGTCTTTGTTGAATGATTTATTTATAATGAATTGTTGGCTATTTTTGTTGATATGTTTTAATTTCAAAACATTGTAAGAGGTATGTTTTCATGTTTTGGGTACCTCATGTCATGAGCATCATGTAATTTATTTTATTTTAAAGCTTTTTAGACCAATGTAAAAGACACATTTCCACCTTTCGGTGGGTGTCCTATTCAGTTTTAGATATGGATGATGTAAGGACATGTTTCCATCCTTGGATGGGTGTCCATTTATTTATTTTGTTTGGACATTGTTGTGATTTTAATAAAGTATTTATTTATTCTTATGATCACATGTAGTATGAATAATATCATTATATTTAAGAATTTTATAATATTAAGACCTGTAAAGGAGGCCGGTTCCAATGAACCAGGCGTTGTGGGGGTGCTGGGCCATTTCTCAGCTTTCCCACACGTACCTAACTTTCTGAACTCAATAAGGGGTTGGGGATTCCTTAGGAATCGAGTCATCCACCCCTTTCTTTTTCCCGGCCCATCCGGGTGGCGACTCCATTTTCTAGGGGCTTAGGCCCATGTTCTCTAAGGCTCGAGCCTAAACAATGCTGAAGTCGCAAGAGCCATTCCACTAGGAGTGGGGGAAAAATCCCCACTCATAGTGGCGACTCCACTGGGGATAAGAGAAGTTGATTCCATTGGTCTTTATATTATTCTATTCTTTCTTTTCATGATGTTATCCATTGCATCATATTATATTACATCGTGTGCGTGAGTTAGGATGCCCGTGTTACCCGTGTTGTGTTATGTAAGTAATACCATACTTTCACTCAAGGTTTGGAGATCGAGCATGGCATAACCACTCATAGCCTTGTACCTTTTGGTATATACTTGCTATGAGAACCTAAGACTTTCAACCCAAAGACTAAAGCTCATGTAATTGGCCTAGTTACTTTCCTTAGGTTTTTACCCAAAATGCTGGTTGTTTGACTATGTTTAATTTATCCTGGCTTAAATCATGACTTATTTGATTTGTTCTTTTTCTAATATGACCTAAGAACATTGTAAGTTAAAAATAAATTTTTCTTTAAAGTCCAAAAGACCAAAGCTATTTTCAAAACTTTTCAAGATGGTCTTTGGACATAAAACTTTTCTAAAAAACAAGTCAAAAATTCTTTTCTCATGACCCAAATACAAAGCCCAAAATCCATTTTTTTTCTAAAATCTTTTTACAAATGGGCTTAGAAACAAAATTATTTTCATAATCTTTTAAAAGTGCTTATGAATATTTAGGTCAATTATGGAAATACCAAAAATTAATTGTGAGCCTGATTTATACTAAGAATTATTAATCATGGGCTTATTTTTGGCATGAATCATTAGTTACTTTTTTAAGTGAGAAATCTATTTATAATAAACCTCTTAATTTAGTTTTAACCCAATATAGCATAAAAGTTGCTTTAGTTGATTGGATGGATTAAAGACTAATTAATGGGAATTATCATGAACTAATTTCCATGTTTGAAACGTCCGAGGGAATTATTCAAAAACAAGATATGCCATGTTGGTATTTTGTTAACCATATTACCTAGGAAAAGAGACTCACCATTCGTGTGTGAAAGTTATAAGGTGGGAAGGAACGTCCTATTTATCCTTGTTTGTTTATTGTTTGTGCATACATGCATCACATCACATATCATTAATCCTTTCAGGCTCACAGCCCTGGATTACGACAGTTCAAAAGCTTACTACAATCCGACCTATGCCGGAGATGAAGAATCTAGCAGGCAATGGAGCTTGAACAAATTCAAAAAATGGTGGATGATGCCCTTAATGCTAGAATGAAAGAACTAAAGGGGGCCCTAGCTGAGATCATGAAGAATCAAATGACTACAATGTTTGGGAACAATGCCGAAGCATCCGTAAGCACCAAGAAAGATAAGGGAGAGGCTAAAGTTGGTGAAGTGGCTTTTGATGATGACAAGGTGGTCATTGATGAAGATGACGACTGGGCTCAATACTTCCAAGATCATCAAGAAAAAAAAAGAAGGAGCCAAAGGTTGTTAAAAAGACAACTATTGAAAAGACTGAGACGTCTGATGTTGAGAAGATGATTGCTGATTTAAAAAAAAAGTTTGAAAAGAAGCTAAAAATCAAAGAGATGTCTGAGATCGATAAACTATTTGAACAAGATGAGGAGGTCTCTTATAAGTTCAAGATGTCTTGCTTCGCTAGGTACAATGGTACTGGCAACCCTCATCTCCATGTGAAATAGTACATCACCGCTGTGCAGTCTGTCCAAGCTACTAAAGCTCAAACTCTGAGGTATTTCATGCTCTCATTGGACCCTGTTGTCTAAAATTGGTTCAACACCTTAGAGAAAAGTACTCAAAAAGATTGGGACATGTTGTACATGACTTTCATTCAGCAATATGGGGATAATGTCTAGCTGGAAGTAACCTTGATGGAGGTGGAAACCATTAGGCAAAGACCAAATAAGAATTTTGTGGGCTATGTGAAAAGATGGAGAAATAAGGCTGCACTTCTCAAAAGGAGGCCAGATGAGTCGGACCAAATCAAGATGATAGTCAGAGGCGTCCTACCCAACCTCAATGAAAGGCTATCTCACACCCTTATAAGGGACTTTAAAGACCTTTTGCAAACTGGCTTGCAAATCGAAGAGTTGGAAAGGGAGAAGAAATGCTTTTTGGCAAGAATGAATGAGAAAGGGAATTATCAGCCTAGCAATCAAAGTACACAAAAGGAAGCTGATGTTAACGCCACTAGTCAAGGAGCAATGAGGCAATTTTTAGAATTAGGGAAGCCATTGTCTTGGGTTCTCAATAAGCTACAAAAGAAGGGATTGTTACAACCCTTGACTCCTCGTCCTTTGCCTAATTCTCTTCCTCCTAACTTTGATACTAAGGCATTTTTCCAATTCCATCAAAGACCTGGACACGAAATGGACAACTGTATGAAGTTGAGGCATGAGATCTAGAATTTAATTGAAAATGGAAAGTTGCCTGAGCTGGATAAGCCCAATACCAAAAACAATCATCTGCCTAGGTTCAACAGAGTGCCACCGCCAGTAGCTTTCATGGTAGGAGGAGCATTGGAGGAAGATCTTGTTTTATCCTCCTTTCAAGATGGGAATATTGAATATGTGGAATAAGGAGAAATTTTATTCAATAAACTTCCCTTAGCTTGGAGTGTTGCTCTATTTATTTTCTTTAATATTTAATTGGAACAATTATGTTTTTCAAATTACATTTGTTTAAATAAATTATTTTCATCAAATTTTTCCTGGTCTCTGTTCATTATGGTGCTCAACCAATGACGAATTTAACTTGATATTTATAAATTAGCACATCTATGCGTCGTGATTTGAATGACTTTACTAGGCGAGGGAATTGCTCTATAGCATTGAGTTGTGTAAGCTTACTTAGAGAGGGCTCCTTCATAATGACCTTTGTCTAGGTCATAGTCAGTCTTAGAACATGCTTTGATTGACTTTCGAGGCAAAATTGAACTCTGCTTATTTAAGGGAGAGATGATCTAGGCATTGTATGATGAGCCAACAACTAGTATCTACGCTATTAAATATCAATCCCTAGTTGTCCCTTTGAGCCTTCATAAAATTTTAGCTTTCTTTTCATTGGCTTAAACCCCAACAACCTACCCTGAGCTGTTGTGATACTTTTGACAAGTCTTATGATCACTAAGGTGAAGAGGCAAGAAGATCAAAAAGAAAGGAATGCATAGCCAAGACTGTAAGGATAGTTGATGTTCTAAAGACCATAAGGGTTGAAGTTCACCTAATATCTCCAATCTATCAAGATAATATCAGAGTAACAAATGATTTATCCCTCTTAAAGAAGATTTATGTCACTCCACTCATCCATTATTAGAAACCCAAGTTGGTACAAACAAGACAACTCTTTTAGAGCTAGAACAAAAAAAAAAGAGAAAAAAATAATAAGAAAAATAATAAAAAAATAATAATACAAAAAAAAAGAAAGAAGAAAAAAAAGAGGAAAAAAAAGAAGAAAAAGAAAAAAGAAAATAAATCCCAAAACAGTTCAAAAAGCCAACCGAGTTCTCTTTTACCTAAAGCAACAAAAGGCTTCCATTTAGTTTGTAAGGATAGTTTAACTTGAATTGGTCCAACCCAACCAAAGATTCAATCAAAATTAGGGAAAAAAATAGAAAACCATCTAGTTTTTGAAAGTCCCATACTTGGCAATCCTATAGAGGAAAAAGACGAAATGATGAAATGTGGGTACCAAACTATTTGCAAAAGGAAAGACTATCCTAATCAAGATCTAGATTAACGCCAAGAAGATGGTGTAGACCCTTAATTTTTGATCCAATCCGGCCCAATATATTTTAATTAGTCCAAAATAATTTTGTGTTGTCCAATATATTTTGATTAGTCCAAAATAATTTTTGTTATCTTAATTAACTAATATTTGCTTTAGTATTTAATTTTTATTAATAAATAAATAAAAATAAAATAATAAAAAATAAAAATAAAAATAAAAACTGGCGACGATTTTCAGCGTGGGATGAAATGGCCGTGGGCAATTTCGCTCGCAGGAGTTTCCTACGGGCGAAATGGTAGGTAGGCCAATTTTCGCTCGCAGCCCGCAGCCAGCTGTGGCAGCTTTTTTGCCAGAGCAATTTTTTCGTAGCAGTTTTTTTCGCCAAAGCAATTTTTTCGTAGCAGTTTTTTTTTGCCAGCGAAATTTTTCCGACGCAAAATTTTTTGAAACCAAATACAATTAGGTTTCGGTTTCCTTTTCTTAATTAATGTTAGATTCCATGAATAACTAGAATTGATCATAAAAATCTTCTATAAATAAGGACTAAAACAACACAAAAAGGGGACGAAAAATTTAGGAGGAGAAATTGAGACCGAAATTGAGGAGAAAAACCTTGAAAGGAAATCGAATTTTAAAAGTTTCTTCTAGCAGTGAAATCGAGGGGACTTTTGAGAGAGTAAACAAGCAATTCAATCCATCAAAGGCAACAAAGCTTGTCTTTGCTCTTGTTCACCTATGAAGAAATTTTTTGTGGAACCAACAAACGGAGGTATGAATGTCTAACTTCTTTCACAGTAGCTTAAATAATCCAATTGTCTCTTTTGATTCAGAAAACCTTAATTCATTTATTTGTTTTCCAAAAATTTTAAAATTGTTATTTTTGTTTCTTCAAAATCTCAAGACCCTAATTTGCTTTCCAATTTTTCAAAACCTTAAATTGAATCTGTTTCTTTGCAAAAATCCTAAAAAATATCTTTTCTGTTTCTATAAACCTTAAATCATTTTGTTTATTTTTGTAAAGTTTCATAAAATTATCAATTGATTTTCAAATTCTAAAATCTAATGCATTCTCTGAAACCCTAATTCTAAAATTCTAAAACCCTAATTCAACTCCAAAACCCAAAACAGTAAACCCTAACTCCCTTAAAACCTTAAACCCTAATTTTTCTAAACTCTAATCCTTTAAACTTTAAAACCTTATAAACATAAATATTAAAATTAAAACACAGTAAGCCAAAAAACCATAATTCAGTAGCTAATAATCATAAATCCAATATTTTAAAGTGTTCAAACCCTAGTTTCATGATTTCACCTCTCAAACACTAATTTGGTTAATCAAAGAACTTTATCAACCTCTTAAATTATAAAACTTTAATCCATTTCAATTCCATTAAAATTTACAGTAGCATAAACCCATGAATATCAAAACCCTAAATACATTAAATAAAGAATCTTAAATAGAAACAGTAGCCCTTATTTGAATCTTTATTTGCTTTATTCAATTTTATATTTGATTATTTAGTCTATTATATGCTTTAATTTATTTTCAATGCTTTGTTGATTTATTTGAGTTCAATGCTTGATTTATTTAGTTTATCATGGATGGATGTTTATTTTATATTTTGATTGATATCTTTGATGAATGATTTATTTATGATGAATGGTTATTTACTTTTATCGATTTATTTAGATTTCCAAATGTTGTAAGAGGTATGTTTTCACTTGGTGGGTACCTCATTAGTTAAATATCATGTAATTTAAATTGCTTTTCTATTTTAGAACCAATGTAAAGGACATGTTTCTACCTTTCGTTGGGTGTCCTATTTAGGCATGGATTATGTAAGGGCATGTCTCCATCTTCGGATGGGTGTCCATTTATTTGTTTTGCTTGGACATTGATTTAATTTTCAATATATCGATGCTTTATTTTAATTATTGTGTGTAATATGGATAATAGTGTTATATTTAAGAATTTTATAATATTAAGACCTGTAAAGGAGGCCGGTTCCAATGAATCGGGCGTTGCGGGGGTGCTGGGCCATTTCTCACTTTCCACACGTACCCAACTTTCCGAACCCATTAGGGGGTTGGGGATTCCTTAGGAATTGAGTCATCCACCCCTTTCTTTTTTCCCGGCCCGTCCGGGTGGAGACTCCATTTTCTCCGGACTTAGGTCCGTGTTCTCTAAGGCCCCGAGCCTAAATAGTGCCAAAGTCGCAAGAACCATTCCACCAGGAGTGGGAGTAAAAATCCCCGCTCAGAGTGGCTACTCCACTGGGGATAAGAGAAGTTGATTCCGTTGGTCTTTATATTATTCTATTCTTTCTTATAATAATATTATCCATTGCATCATATTAGATTGCATAGTGTGCGTGAGTTAGGATGCCTGTGTTACCCGTGTTGTGTTATGTAAGGAATACCATACTTTCACTCAAGGTATGGAGATCAAGCATGGTATAACCACTCATAGCCTCATACCATTTGGTATATACTTGCTATGGGAACCTAAGCCTTTTTACCCGAAGACTAAAGCTCATGTAATTGGCCTAGTTACTTTCATTAGGTTTTACCCCAAATGCATGTTGTTTGACTATGGTTAATTTATCTTGGCTTAAATCATGGCTTATTTGGTTTGTTCTTTTTCTAATATGACCTAAGTATATTGTAAGCTCAAAATAAATTTTTATTTAAAGTCCAAAAACCAAAGCTATTTTCAAAAACTTTTCAAGATGGTCTTTGGACATAAGATTTTTTCTAAAAATAAATCAAAAATTCTTTTGCTCATGGCCCAAATATTAAGCCCAAAATCCATTTTTTCTAAAATCTTTTTACAATGGGCTTGGAAACAAAATTATTTTCATCCAACCTTTCTTAAAAAGAGCTTGCAAATTATTAAGGTCAATTATGAAAATACCAAAAATCAATTGTGAGCCTAGTTTATACTAAGAATAATCAATCATGGGCTTGTTTTTGGCATGAATCATTAATTACTTTTTTCAAGTGAGAAATCTATTTATAATAAACCTCTTAATTTTGTTTTAATCCAATATAGCATGAAAGCTACTATAGTTGGTTGAATGGATTAAAACCTAATTAATGGGAATTATTATGGATTGATATCCATTTTTGAAAATATAACTATTGGTTGAAATGTCTGAGGGAAATATTCGAAAATAAGGTACCCCATGTTGGTATTTTGTTAACCATATACCTAGGAAAAGAGACTCGCCATTCGTGTATGGATGTTATAAGGTTGGAAGGAATGTCCTATTTGTCCTTATTTGTTAATTGTTTGTGCATACATGCATACATGCATACATTTGCATCTCATATCGTTTATATTTCAACAACTCAATCACTTCCTTACCAAAAATAATGGATCCCGAACAAATTCAAAGAATGGTGGATGACGCCCTCAATGCCAAGATGGAAGAAATAAAAGAGGCCATGGCTGAGACTGTGAAGAACCAATTGACTGCAATTTTAGGAAACAATGCCGAAGCATCTGCTAGCACCAAGAAGCCAAAGGACAATGGGAAGGCTAAAATTGGTGAAGTAGCTTTTGATGATGATAAGGTGGTCATTGATGATGATGATTGGGCTCAATACTACTAAGATCCTCAAGGCAAAAAGGAGCCAAAGGTTGTTGAGATGGCAACTATTGAAAAGACTGAGACATTTGATGTTGAGAAAATGATTGCTGATTTAGAAAAGAAATTTGAGAAGAAACTGAAAACCAAAGAAATGTCCGAAGTCGACAAACTATTTGAGCTAGATGAAGAAGTTTTGTACAAGTTCAAAATGCCATCTTTTGCGAAGTTTGATGGAACAGAAAATCCTCATCTCCATGTGAAGTAGTATATCACTGCCATGTAGTCTGCCCGAGCTACTAAGGTTCAAACTCTAAGGTACTTCATGCTCTCATTGGACCTTGTTGTCCAAAATTGGTTCAATACCTTGGAAGAAGGAACACAAAAGAGTTGGGATCTTCTATACAAAGCCTTCATCCAATAATATGGGTATAATGTCAAGATGGAAGTTACCTTAATGGAAGTGGAGTCCATTAGACAAAGGCCAAATGAAAATTTTGTAGACTATGTGAAGAGATGGAGAAATAAGGCTTCTTTGCTCAAGAAAAGGCCCGATGATTCTGATCAAATAAGGATGATTGTGAGAGGCGTCCTTCCCAATCTCTGTGAAAGGATGTCTCACATCCTTACAAGGGATTTTGAAGATCTTCTCCAAGCTAGTCTACAAATTGAAGAGTGGGAAAGGGAGAATAATCACTTTTCAATAAAAAAGAATGAGAAATGAAACTACCAGTCAGGCAATCAAAGTACACAAAAGGAAGTTGATGTTAATGCCACTAGTTAAGAAGGAATGAAGCAGTTTTCAGAATTGGGGAAACCTCTATCTTGGGTTTTTAGTAAGCTGCAAAAGAAAGGGTTGTTGCAACCGTTAGCTCCTCGACCACTATATAATCCACTGCCACCAAACTTCAATGCCGAGGCCTTCTATCAATTTCATCAAATGCGAGGGCATGAAACAGATAAATGTGCTCATCTAAGGCATGAGATCCAAGACCTAATCGATAGTGGCAAGCTACCTGAGCCGGATAAGCCCAATACCAAGAACAACCCTTTGCCTAAATTTGGAAGAGTGCCACCACTGGCAACCTTCATGGTGGGAAAAGGATTGGAAGAAGATTTTGTTTTATCATCCTTTTAAGATGGGGATATTGAAGATGTGAAAGGAAAAGAAGCTTAACTCAACAAAATTTCCTTAGCTTGAATATTGCTTTTCAAATTTTGCTTTAATATTTAATTAGAACAATCGTGTTTTTTCAAATTTGTTTGAATAAATTACTTTTATTAAAAAAATTTTTGGTCTTTGTTCATTTTGGTGCTCAACCGATGAGGAATCTAGCTTGATGTTCATAAATTAATGTGTCTAGGCATCATGATTCGAATGACTTTACTAGATGAGGGAATTACTCTATAGCATAGGGGTGTGTATGCTTACTTAGAGAGGGCTCCTGCATAATTACCTTTGTCTAGGTCCTAGTCAGTCTTAGAACATGCTTTGACAAACTTTCGAGGCGAAATTGAGCTCTGCTTATTTAAGGGAGAGATGATCAAGGCATTGTTTGGTTAGCCAACAACTAGTATCCACCCTATTAAATATCAATCCCTAGTTGTCCCTTTGAGCCTTCATAAAATTTTAGCTTTCTTTTCATTGGCTTACAAACCCCAACAACCTACCCTGAGCTGTTGTGATACTTTTGGCAAGTCTTATGATCACTAAGATGAAGAGGCAAGAAGATCGAAGAAAGAAATGAATAGTCAAGACCATGAAGATAATTGAAGTTCTCAAGACCATAAGGGTAGTTAAAGTTCTCAAGACTATAAGGGTAGTTGATGTTTTCAAGACCATAAGGATAGTTGATGTTCTCGAAACCATAAGGGTAGTTGAAGTTCACTTACTATCTATAATATATCAAGAAAACATCAGAGTAACAAATGATTTATCCCTGTTAAAGAAGATTTATATTACTCCACTCATCCATTATTGGAAACCCAAGTTGGTACAAACAAGACAACTCTTTTAGAGCTAGAACCAAGAAAAAAAAGAAAAAGGAAAAAGAAAAAAAAGAGAAAAGAAAAAAAGAAAAAAAAGGAAAAGAAAGTAAAAAAGACAAAAGAAAAAGGGAAAAGAAGAAAAAAAAGAGAATAATGCCTAAAAAGGCTATTCAGAAAGCCAATTGAGTTCTCTTTTACCTAAAGCAACAAAAAGCTTCCATTTGGGTTATAATGACATTTTGACTTGAATTGGTCCAACCCAACCAAAGATTCGATCAAAATCAGAGAAAAAGGAGAAAGACCATCCAGTTCTTAAAAGTTCTATACTTGATAGTCCTACAAGAAAGAAGGAAAAAATGATAAAATGCTCAAAGAAAGGGAGGGGTAAGAAAAATAAAGAGAAAGAAAAGGGAAGAGTAAGAAAAATAAAGAAAAGGGAGAACAAGAAAAGAAATGAATTTGGGAACCAAACTTTTTATAAGGGCAAAGACTATCCTAATCAAGATCCAGATTAATGCCAAGAAGATATAGAAGGAATTTGGAGTCTAGCAAGATTGCTCCCAGCTGCCTAAAGTTCAAATAAGAAATTTATAGTGTGAGAGTTTGTCCATTGTGTCACACCAGCTCCAATCTCAAAATGGCCTTCACTTAAACCTGTGTCCCTTATAGACCCCATTTCAAGCCTATCAAAGACCTGTTGATCTCTCTTGGTAGGTAGAGTCTATTAGTGGAGATAGTTTGGATAAGCATGCATATGAGATAGACAATATTTAAATTCAATGAGACCTTTGGCCAAGTAATGTGTATGTGCCTATCTGAAGTGCAACAATTCTTGCTTAAATAGAAATGATTCTCGAGTTTAGTACGGTAACTAGGGTTGTCATGTTATAGATATGTTAATTTGGAAAATCAAGTCCTGAGGTGCATTAACATTAATTTGTCAAAGCCAACATTTGATTTCAAAATCAAAATTCATAAAAAAAATAAAAAAAAGAGTTTTGTCATACAAAGCCTTCAAGTTAAGGAAAGTATGTTGAACCTCCAAAGGACACATTGGGAGAAGGAAATGATTATTGGCAAGGTCATGAAGAAGCTATCAACTGACATGCTGAAACATAGTTTAAAAAGGATGTATCCCTGACTCTACAACTTGGGATCTCCACAACTCATGTTTTCAACATCTTGAAGATAAAAGCCACAAATTCAAAAGCTTTCAATCATTCCAATGCAAGACTTGAACAAGTGTCAAAATGGAAGTAATGAGAACCCTTCTACTGATCACCTTAGTCTGTGAGTCGATGGAACGACTGTGGGTATTATCATGCATATCATGCATACATGAGCATATCACATCACACTTTCTTGTCTTGTATTGTTTATTCTTTATCAAAGTGAACAGCAAACACTCTGTGAAGTAAAGAATCAAAAGAAGATATCAAATCAGGGGGGCATGGAAAGCCCATTGCTTGAGAAAGTTTCAGTAATTTTACAAAGAGAAGAAATGAGTGCTTTCGCAAAGAACAAGATGAAATACAAATGTCAATCAAAGCCCTCATAGAAAAATCATGGGTTTAAGCCTACACAGGGGGCAACGCTTCTCCTTTTTAATTTTTGAGTTTATGCATAAACAAAAATATTTTGAATATCTTGCCACGCAGGGGGCAAGGAGAAGATATGAAGGCTAGCTAAAAAGGCTGAATTTTTTTGTTCATGTTTAATTGATGAACAAGAAAAAAAATTCTCAAAAGAATAAAAAATATTCATCAATCAAAAGAAAATATTAGAATGAAAATGCAAAAGACAAAAGGTCAGTCCAGCTAAAAGAGTTGAAGCCAGGGTAAAGACCTGATTTCCAATGGATAAAGATCCATGTTTCAAGGGTAAATACCCGATGTCCAATGGATAAAGATCCATGTGTCAAGGGTAAAGACCCAATTTCCAATGGATAAAGATCCATGTTTCAAGGGTAAAGACCCAATTTCAAATGGATAAAGATCCATATTTCAAGGGTAAAGATCCGATTTTCAATGGATAAAGATCCATATTTCAAGGGTAAAGACCCAATTTCCAATGGATAAAGATCCATGTTTCAAGGGTAAAGACCCGATTTCCAATGGATAAAGATCCATATTTCAAGGGTAAAGACCCGATTTCCAATGGATAAAGATCCATATTTCAAAGGGTAAAGGCCCGATTTCCAATGGATAAAGATCCATGTTTCAAGGGTAAAGACTCGATTTCCAATGGATAAAGATCCATGTTTTAAGGGTAAAGACCCGATTTCAAATGGATAAAGATCCATATTTTAAGGGTAAAGACCCGATTTTCAATGGATAAAGATCCATTATTCAAGGGTAAAGACCCAATTTCCAATGGATCAAGATCTATATTTCAAGAGACCTGACTTCCAATGGTTAAAGATCCATATTTCAAAGGGTAAAGGCCCAATTTCCAATGGATAAAGATCCATGTTTCAAGGGTAAAGACCCTATTTCTAATAGATAAAGATCCATGTTTCACGGGTAAAGACCCAATCTCCAATGGATAAAGATCCATGTTCCTAGGTTAAAGACCCAATTTCCAATAGATAAAGATCTATTTTTGGTGGGTAAAGACCTACAATTCATAAAAATGGAACAACCAGTTATGCCAGAATTTTCAACTGATAAAAGGTCAGTCAAATCAAATTCAATCTCGAGTCCAAGTACCCAAAACAAATTCAAGTAACCATCTCATCAAAAATTAAGTCTTATTGCTTTTCACTCTCTAAAGTCTCAGATCGTTCAAGCAGGGGGCAAACTGTAGACCTTTAATTTTTGACCCAGTCCGGTCCAATATATTTTAATTAGTCCAAAATAATTTTGTGTTGTCCAATATATTTTGATTAGTCCAAAATAATTTTTGTTATCTTAATTAACTAATATTTGTTTTAGTATTTAATTTTTATTAATAAATAAATAAAAATAAAAATAAAAATAATCGGTGACGAAAAAATCATCGCCGAAAATCAGCGTGGGATGAAATTTGCAAAACTAATATTATTGTTATTATTTTAAAAATTATTAAGCTATTGCAATGAATGAAACAAACATAAATATTGCTATTGATTTATTTGAATACCTTGTAAATTAATGCATGAGATAACGATAATGTGGCTATTATAATTTAAATGAATTAAATATAACAAACAAACCTTCGTTTATTGGCTCCACTGAAATTAAAAGATTTGAACCAAGCTTTTGTTTGATTTTTGCTACCACTTGAATCAATTACTTCTTTTGGTTGAACTTTGGCAATTTGGCAATTGCCTTGACACTCCCAGTTTATTCCCTTATTCGATGATTTTTGCTCCCATTTAATTGTTGCTAGGATTGTTGTTTAAAGTCTTCAGTCATCCAAAAAGTTTAAAAGTCCATAATAGTTGCTGCCCTCTCTTTTTTTGCCGTCCCCAGTTTTGAAAAAAACAGTCCCTGCTTAATTGCTTTAACATGTTATTTATAAGGAATTCCAAAACCTAATAGTAGTAGGTTAAGGAAATAAAAAATGTTAAGGAAATAAATTAAACTGAGCTAAATAAGACTTAGGCAAAAAACTATCCATAGGAGCGGGCTGCGAGGAACAGGCCAAATGGCCTTTGGGTGCGCGGGCTGCTAGCCAAATGCGAGGCATCGGGTCTGCTGGGCGTTGGGCATACGGGCTGCTGGCGAGGATTGGCGCACGAGGGGCATGATTTGCCGCAGGCTTAGACTACTACGAACTGGCCTATAGCTTGCCGATTCGCCCGTCTAATTTTTTATTTTTTTATTTATATATATTTATAAATATTATATTTAAAATAAATATTTATGATTTTATTTTTTTCTTTTAATATATTAAAAAATAAATATTATATTAAAATAAATTATAAAAATTATTTTGGACTATCTTAAAATATTAGACTAGAATTTGTCAAAAAATAAGGGTATACACCTTTGGCTTTTAAATTTGGGCCATAGGGTTGAAAAAGATTTTTGACCCATCTTGAAAAGACTATCTTGAAGATTTTGAAAATTTCAAATTTGGTCTCTTGGATTTAAAGGAAAAATTTTTTTGAGTTTACAATATAGGTAAATCATACTAGAAAAAGGGCAAACCAAATAAGCCATGGTTCAAACTAAGATAAATTAATCATAGTCAAACAACAAGCATTTGAGGAAAAACTTAGGGAAGTAACTAGGCCAATTACATGAGCATTAGTCTTTGGGTTGAAAAGCTTAGGTTCCTATAGCAAGTATATACGAAAAGGTACAAGGCTATGAGTGGTTATGCCATGCTTAATCTCCATACCTTGAGTGAAAGTATGGTATCCCGTACATAACACAACACGGGTAACACGAGCATCCTAACTCATACACACAATGCAATCTAAATGATGCGTTGGACAATATAATAATAAGAAAGAATAAAATAATATAAAGACCAAAGGAATCAACTTTTCTTATCCCAAGTGGAGTCGCCACTGTAAGCAGGGATTTTCGCCCCCACTCTCATGTGGAATAGTTCTTACAACTTCATCACTGTTAGGCTCAGGGCCTTAGAGAACATGGGCCTAAACCCGAAGAAAATAGAGTAACCACCCGGACAGGCCAGGAAAATAGAAAGGGGTGGATGACTTGATTCCTAAGGAATCCCCAACCCCCTATTGGGTTTGAAAAGTTGGGTAAGCATGGGGAAGGTGAGAATGACCTAGCACCCCCACAACACCTGGTTCATTGGAACTAGCCTCCTTTTCAGGTCGTAATATTATAAAATTCTTAACTATAATGATATTATCCATACTACATGCAATTATAAAAATAAATAATTACTTTATTAAAATCACAATGAGTTCAAACAAAATAAATGAATAGGCACCCATCCATGGATGGAAACATGCCTTTACAATTGTTTAACGTCCAAAAGAAAACAAATAAAATAGGATACCCACCAATTGGCAGAAATGTATCCTTTACATTAATCCAAATCTTAAAATAAATTAAATTACAAGATACTCAACAAATGAGGTACCCATAGCATGGAAACATACCTCTTACAATTCTTGAAACCAAAATAAACCAATAAAAATAATCAACCATTCATCATAAATAAATCATTCATCATAGAATAAATAAACCATCCATCAAGACATATCATAGATACACATTCATTATTAATTAATCATACATTTAAGTATCATATTTGAACAATAGATTTATAAGCTAGGGTTCTTAATTTAGAAGACTAACATTTTATACGTATTTTTGAAAAAGATTTGGATACTGTATAAGTTAAAAATATATAATTTTAACTATTGGAAAAACTAAACAAAACATAAATTAGGATTTAGGGTTTGAGTAAATTAGGGTTTAGAATTTTTATGAAAATAATATTAGGGTTTATGAAAATAGGATTGAAGTTTATGAAAATAAGATTAATGTTTTAATGTTGGAAGAAATAAGTTAAGCTACATTGATAATATTTGTAAACTTAGGCTACTGAATTTGTTTTACATGAATAACTAACAACATCATCAAGTGAAGCTTCAGGCAAATTCATAGGAACCAAAACTAAAAGATGAAATTTACTGTAATTAATCTGGAATTAATCTAAGCTAAGAAAAAAACATATTTAATCTTTAAAACCATCAAAACATGATATAATGAATTAATTTAGGGTGTACCGTCGCTCATTGACTCCACCACAACTGCACCGTTGAAATTCTGGTTAAGCAATACTAAGATAGTGTATTTACTGCCTTTGTAAGGTTACTCCTCTTTGTGTCTTTGAAAAATTCTTTTTTTATCATTTTTATTTTCCTTTGTTTGCTAGGGTTACTGCCATTCCAAAAAGCCAGCCCCAAAAATCCTCAAAAAAGAAAAGTCCCTCTTTTTTTTTTAATCTTGTTATTTATAGGCAATTAAAAAAACATATTTGATTAAGGAAAAGGCTAAAACTTCCGAATTAAATAATGTTTTGGCAAAATTGGTGTTGTTTTGGTGAATGCGCTGGTACACAGGCCTACGGGCTGCGAGGATGCTAGCACATTGCTGGGCAAAGGCGAGCGTTGGGTGAGAGCTACTGCTGGGCCTGCAATTCGCCACAGGTCGAGTGGCATGCCACGCAGCCGTTGCCGCATGTCGTTCACCGATTTGTCCAATATTTTTATTTTTTTATTATTTTTTTTATTATTATTACTATTAAAAATAAATATTATATTATAAATAAATATTTATAATTTCTTTTTATTTTATATATTATGTTAAATAATTAATAAAATATTATTAAAATAAATAAATATTACAAAATTATTTTATACTATTTCAAATCTTTAGATTTGGCTTAATTGCCTTATAATTAGTATGGGACTGGACTAGATAAAAAATAAGGGTCTACAATATCCTTAAACTTATATTTCTAATTCATTCTCAGGGTAGTTTATTGCATAATTCCAATATCAAATTTCACCTCTCGGTCCTTCATTCAATATTAAGAGATCAATAGTTAGCCACTCTATCAACCTAACATATAATCCAATGCAAGCTACTAATAATAAGTTAAATTAATGGAAATGTTGAATTAAGTCATTTACTCAATTCTACTTCAAACCCTACGCATGATAATTTAGCTCATCATCAATTCAAAGTAAACATTCATCTCAATATAATTCAACTCACAAATATTCATTGAAGTATTAATATATACAACAACAAAATCTAAAAAATAAATTAATTAAGAGAATAGAAAAACCCCTTGAAAATGCCAAGATTTAAAACTTCTTATTCTCTCTCCTAGCTCAACTTGAATGTGATGAAGAAGTCCCAAGCCCTCTTCAAACCCTTTAATCAATTGTTCTATCCTTGAAAATGAAGTGAAAACTTTCTCAAGCCTATAATCAATTCTATATATTTTCCTCAAATCTAACCCTCTTAAGAGCTTGTTTAAGAACTACCCAAGAACTATCCCAAAAATGTTAAAGAAACTTGTCTATGGAAGAAAATGAGGATAAAAAAATGGACATAGTGATCAAGATGGTGGTTTTTTTTTTGGCAACCACAAAAAGCAGAAAAAAAAACTTAGGAAAAAGAATTCTCTCCCCTTAAAAAATGTGCAACCATCCCCCTCTATCCATTCTAATTATTTTTCAAGTTTTAAGAAAAGAAAATCTATTTTCCAACTCACATCCATGCTCCTATGTCCATTTGTTCCCTCTTTTACATTTTTAAACTTTTTTCCATCAAAAATAGCTCACCCTTTCACTTCTTTTATTTTTTTAAGAAACATTCCATGTTGTCTCCTATCTTGTCCCCCAAGTCATATAAAAAAAACAAGGAATCTATCTCAGACAATGCCAAGTTAGTTTGGTCTTTGTCGTGTCTTAAAATTTTTCCTTGGACATAGCCAAGTCATGTGCCTATGTCCAACACTACTTATCATACATTCTTGTTATGTTGAGTGACATGGCTGTGTCTTATGTTCATGTCTTCTTCTGCCTATTCTCGGTTCTTTTTCTCTTGAAGTGGAACACGACCAAGTCAGTGGGTGTGTGGTGTGATACAGTATGTGACATGGCCATGTCTTCTCTATGTGTCTACTTCTGCCTGTTTGATTTCATTTCACTTCCTTATCAAAGACATGACCAAGCTTCATGTTTGTCACTGACCATGTCATGTGACATGGCTAGGTCGGTTGGGTGTGTCACATGCTATCACATTTCCACTTTCTTGGATGAGGGACATGACCAGGTCAGTGGCCACAACTTGGCCATGTTCAATGCCCTTTCCTCCAAATTTGCTTCAACAAGTGAATTAAAGCTCCATTTTGCACAAGTTCATACTTCAACCTATATTAAAAAATTTCACACAAACTTAAACGCACATTTTAGGAAAAATTCACTAGAAAGCTAATAAAGTTATCCTAAAAACACACACATAATTGATCAAAACAGGATTGGAGGCAATACCCCGAAAGGTAAACAATTTATGAAATAGGTTTTGTTGTGGTATTATGGATTTAAATATGTAATATCCCAAAGTGTGCCCTAGAAGTTTTAATACAATTGTTGGTTGATTTGAATTAAATGTATATATGTTTTTGCAAAGGAAATGTTTGTGTTAATGGAATGTATATGTTGTATATATGTTAATATATATAACATATATGTTGGTCAAATGAAGGGATGGTCAATGGAAGAGGATATTTATTTGTGATATGTGAAATTACTTAAATGGGCATATGAGTGACAAGAGTTAAGTTTAAATGGATGAGGGCATTTAAGTAATTGTTGTGTTAGAATTGCATGGTGGAGATTTAAAGAGGAAGAGAAGTTTGACTTGTCATTATTTTCTTTTCTTCTCTTCTCTTTTGGTGTGGCCGGCTATCAAAGGAAAGGGAGAGGAAGAGAGGTGTTCTAATTTCTAAACATCAAATTGAAGGGAGAATTAAAGGATTAAGTTGGAGATTTGTGAAATTTCTTCAATTTAGGTAAGTACTTTCTTGTTTTCCTTTGTTATTTTTGAAGTTGTGTTTGAGATGAGTTGTGATTTGTTGATATTATGATTTGGTGTGTTTGAGATGTGTTTATAAGTGTTGAAATGGATTGTAAGTTAAAAAGGTTAAATTGGTGTTGGTTTTGTTTGAAGATGGTAAGTTAAGTGGATGTTGATATTGAAAGAAGAAGATTGATGTTGGTTTTAGGGTTTGATGTGGTAAGTGATTGAATGTATGGTTGATATAGTGTTAATGTGAATATTGTGATGAATATGTAAAATATGTGTTAATAACATTGATTACATCCATTTGAATGAGGTTATATTGAGCATAATGTGTTTTAGTTCAATCAAAAGAGAGTTGGCCATATTTAGGGTTTGTATACATGAGAGACACGGCCAAACTAAAGAAATTTTTGAGAGACATGGCCAAGTCCATGGAAATTTGGCCATGTTGGATATATTTTGGAGAGACACGGCCGTGTCCCTTGCCTATGTTCACCACTGCCTGATTTTTGTTGAGAGACACGGCCATGTCCTTTGCCCGTGTTTGCTTCGGTTTGATTTGGTGTTGAGAGACACGGCCACAAGCTTGGCTGTGTCCCTTGAGTGTGTTGGCTACTGTGAGTGTCCTTTGCTCTTCTTGCTTTATTGAGATTGAACATACATATGATGATGCTATATGTAAAATGTGAAGGATATGATGAGGAAATTGATTATGTATAGCTTGATGGGAGTAGTTCTTGAGGTAAGTACAACTTACCTAGATGCATTCTTTTATATGGTTTTGACACTTAATATAATGTGACTAATGTTGTTATTTGTATAGTGTGAAAGCTATAATGATCATCTAAAAAGGTATGTGCAATGCAATTTGTTATGATAAATGTTTTAATAATGATTGAAATGAAATAAATGGACATGTTGTTTATATGACGATGAATTTAAGATACATGTGCAATGAAATTGATTATGTATGCTTGAATGATGAAGTGTATAATGTGAATTGAGACATAAAGAGATGTGAAACTAATGTTCTGAGTTATAATGATGTGAATGATATGATTGAAGCATGCCTAGATGATATGATTGAATAATGATATGTTTGTGTAGTTAATGTAATTGATGTTGTATATATCATTGATGAAAGATGAAATGTGATTTGAGATATAATGAGATGTGAAGCCATTGTGATTGGCTATGATAATTCAAATGTGATGTGAAGCCATTGTGATTGGCTATGATGATTCAATTGAGAATGGAAATGATAATGAAATAATAAATGAATTGTGTGGCTAATGTGTTATTCCATTTTCAGAGTTTGTTGTTGGTGGCATGCCTAATGATAGTAACAATCTCTTGAAGTTAGGTTGGGCTTGATCCTTGAAGCCAAGTTGGGTAGAAGTTTAACATGTTTTACTCCCCTTGAAGCTTGGTTGGGTCTAGTCCTTGAAGCCTAATTGAGATGTTACATCCCTTGAAGCTAGGTTGGGTTGGTTCTTGAAGCCAAGTTGGGTTGAGACTTAGCATGCTTTGTTCCCCTTGAAGCTTGGTTGAACCTAAATCCTTGAAGCCTAGTTGGGATAATGATAAATGTAATGATTGAACCAAAGCATTAACTCTGAAAATTGAATGGCATATTAGTGTCTTTTGGGCCCGAGTCTGTCTTTGTTGTCAACGTGATATACAAATGTTGAAATAAATGAGTAATGAGATCTATGGTTGCTTTGTTGGAAATGTGACTCATGAATGATGATAATGATTGCCTTCATTGGATATGTGATTCATGATTGATGAATGGTGAATAAAATAATGATATGAATTATGTTATGTAATATGTATATTGATATAATGATTGTGAGTATTAATGATGGATTGTGGTTGGTGTTCATGATATGCATATATGTATATATAATATATGAGATTAGTAGAGATATATGAAAGGTGCAATTCAAAAGGAAAAATATGATAAGAAACTAATGGTACATGGAAGTGATATTTCATTATATGTTAGAATTTCTATAATGTATGTTTATATGTTATATTTGTACTACTAAGCTCTCGGGCTTAGCGCGGATGTGTAATCGCGCAGGTGACTAGGTGGAAGATATGAAGTCTTTGGTTATGCCACGAGAAGAGTGAGAGTTTATCGAGACCAACTAGAGGGTGATGCATACATGTATAACTTTTAATTATGATGTATTTCTGACAAGAGTGTATTTATATGTATAAATGAAGTTATGATAAAGTTGAGATTATTATATATATATATAAGACCTTTGAAAGTATAATGATTTTGTAAATGTTCTTTAAATTGATGTAATATTGTTTTAACTTGGATAAAGGTTTTTAAATTGTAATGAAAAGTGACATCCTTATACTTTATATACTTACTGTGCGTATACCAGGTATAGGTATAGTACTTATATGGAGTATCGGGGTGTTACAAAATATGTAATTTAGGGTTTTATAAATCAAATCTAGCAAATTAGGGTTTTGGATAAAAGAATGCACAATTAAGATTTTTTAAATTAAATAGGGTTTGTATCAAATTAGATACTAAGGTTGTGATTTGTTGAATTGAATGTCTCAAAGTCAATTGTGTAATGAAACATCACAATGCACTTGATTCGTAAACCAAAATGAAGATGGTTACTAGAAATCTAAATAAAATGATGAGATCATACCCACATTTGTTGGCTTCGCCAAATTTAATTCATTTAACCAAACATTGCTACTATTTAGATTGCTTCAATTAGTCTGGGTCAACTAAGGTTTTGGTCGAACAACAAATGTTCAATGTTCAATCCTTGCTTCTATTTCTTTTGATTTGCTTTCTATCTCTGTTTATCTTTTTAATTGTTGTGTTTTGATAAATCGCCTACTCCTTTTTTTTATTGATTCCCACTTTTAAGCCTCCCTATTTTTTTTCTTTTATCCCTTTTGCTTTTCAGTGATTGTGGCCGCCCTTGTATCTCCCAATTTTCTTGTATTTATAGGCAATATTAGGTCAATAATCAGGACCCCTTTTGGTTGAACAATCCCAATCCCATTTGAAAAGCATCTACTTATCCGAGTGTTATTTGAGTTTAAACACATTTAGGACATTCGAAACCAATAAAAATGCCCAGAATTAAGGCTCATGGTGAATTGGCTATGGCTCATATAAATTTTGGCTCATATTTGGCTCATATTGAGTCTGCTGACCCAACCAAACCGAATTGGCCTATATTTTAATTGGCTCAACTTTAACTGGACCTAATTCAATTAAATTAAATTTAATATGGACCTTTCATTAAAACCAAATTTGAACCAAGCCAAAATTAAGGGTCTCCACATTCAAGACAAATAATTCTTAGATCGTCTGCTCACCAAAGCATAGCAGTTTCAATTCTCACGAATCCAACCATGACCAAAGCCAATTTAAAGAAGATGAAGGATTTGTTTAAGACCCTTTAAGCTATTCATTGAGAACAAATATTATAGTCTCAAATTAATACTCTAAAGTATTTTCAAAATATCAAATTGAATCAACCCTTTTTGCATGTTATAGCTTCTTTTTAGGATGTCAAATCTAGAACCTTTAAGATTAATAACTTTGGGTGGTGTCCTATTATTGAGAAATTTGAGGTTATCCTTGGATATCCAAGCAATCATTAAATATCATTGCCCCTATTATCCTCAAAATCTCATTAAAAAATGCAAATGCTATTTCATCTTTCAAAGTTTGAAGTTCTATAATATACCAAAGGTGAAAAAATTTTGCTCGGCCCTTTTATTGATTTTAGCGCATCCCATTTAGCTCCCACCATAGTATGGGGAAACATGTTCAACTTGTGCTTGCTTGATCAATATTTGTTTGTTTCTTCTAATGGGATGTAACACCCTTATACCATATATACATATAATACATATACTCAGTATATGTAACATACGCATATATTGTATGAGAATGTCATAGTTTCTAGTCTTATCAATTTTTTATAAATTCAAACAAATATTATACAACTTAAATTTACTTTAATGAATAAATAAAAATATTCATTAATAATTTAAAAACTAAAAATACATAATTTAATGAAAAATTTATAGGAAAAATTCTGCAGAGTTTTGTTTGTAATTTGGATAAATCCCAAAATAATGAGCACACAACCTGCATAAAAATTTAACACTTCCAAAACATTAATAATTTCATTCATTCTCTAAACTCACCACTTCATTAATGCAAATTTAAATCTCAACACTCTAAACTTTATATATTAGAATTTAGTACAGATGTAAATATATATATATACACTGTCATTTAAAATCTTTACGTACCACACCAGTGTTATGAGTTAATATACATAAACCAAAATACTTAAATCATAAATATACATGTATACAAATGACATCATTAGTCTTGCGGCACTCTAGATCACCAAACATTTACCACAGTATGAGTTTCTCTGATCGTCAACTCTCTCACTTGCGCGATTCACCCAACCGCGCTAAGTTTTATAGCTTAGTGGTACATATTTAAAATCAACAAGAAATATAATACACATTTATTTTTTACCCTTTTTCTCAAATTATGTCTTTACAATATTTTTATTAGATCCTTATTAATTTTTTTTATTTTATACATCATTTGCAAATACATCACCAAATTCTAATGTATAATTACATTTACATACTTATTGGCTCAATTTTCGTATACAATTTTCATTATCCACTACACCACACATACATACATATAAACATATCACAAACACTCACATTCAACAAAAAAGTCCTTATATAACGATCTAGTTCTAGAAATATTGTCTTGGGCTATCTCATTCATATGTGATACCATCGTGTCTCACCTGAAGTCGTAATAAATCTATGACACCAGCGTGTCTCACCCGAAGGTGTAATAAATCTATGACACTAGCATGTCTCACTCGAAGGTGTAATAATATCCAACAATAATATTCTGAAACTAGACTCTATATAAGGTAATCATCAAAACACCTTTCTCATTTTCCATTTTTCCTTTTTTTTTCCACATTTCATATATATATTAAATTCTCTACTCATAGTCGACTTCATCATCGCATATAATGAAAATGTGGCTTACTTCCACGTTTAGTGCATAATTAGCACTTTTCATAACTCGCACATATCATCACATATTTTATATTTTTAGTATTTCTCAATCACATTATATTTTATATTTCATCACATTTTCTCATTTCTCATAATTTTAACATATTTAGCTATTTTCACGTTTTCTTCCTCATTACCTATCATATTGTTCATTGTCATTTTTCAAAATCATTTTTAGCATCTTTCCCACTTCTACATCATTCCTAATTATTTCTTAACCATTTCTCGTACTCTTGATCACACTTCACATTTTCCATGTTATTATAGTGTTTTATCAATTTTTATGATATTTACTCCTTTTCTACAATTCCTCATATTTCCCATATTCCTTAATTATTTTTCATGTTTTCATTCAAATTAGACACATTACTTAGCCACAATCACAATGTGACCTACTTCCTTATTCTATTTTATTTTCCACATTTTTGCATCACATTTAACATAATGCATATTTCATACAAAATATACATAACAATTACTTTAGCCATAATATAATGGCTTAACATTCATATTCCATATTTTTCACTTACTTTTAAAGGGTAAAATACAATATATATTCTCAAAACAAATTTTAAGTGGCATAACACATTCACAAAGTCATAATGTGTTATGCCAACTCAAATACAATTCAAACATAATTCATTAAAGTATGTACTAACCTTAATTTGTCAATTTCCAAGCCAATTCCACCCTCCAATTCAAACTTCACCAATGCCCTTCTTGAGTTTGATTTTATGACCTCACATTACTCAATCCTAAACCACATTATAAGTTCCAACATAGCATTAGAAATTAATTTAAATACCATTTACATCAATTCAGCCTAAAATTTCACCAAAATACTATTTTCACCATTACTACCTTATTTAAACTTCAACATTTTAAATTCTTTTCCATCATTTTACCATAGAATCACCATTTATTTATCAATATAACTTCATTACAAATCATTTTAGCAATTATTGAAATTTCTTTTAAAAACTCAAATTCCACATAATATGTCCATAACCTTAAATTTATCACCATCGTGCAAACTTGCCCATAATCGGTTTCTAACTATAAAATCACTATATATATATATATATATTAAAACAACATTAAATCCATCCATTACAATAATTATAAACATCTAAATTAAAACCCCAATTTACACATAACTATCCCATAACCCTAAATTATCCACAACCCTAAATTCATCAATCATGCCCTTTTCAATCATCCAACCAACAAATCACTATACACTCTTAATTCTAACTTCATTTCTATTTATTATAATAATTAAAATATACTTTCTCTCTCTAACTATATCAAACATATTCATACATATTTAAAACTATAAGCTTTAATAAAAATACTTTCTTAAATTCTTTGCAAAACCTTGAAACCTTCTTAAATTCTCTTTAAATCTCTTATAAATTGATGTATATTACGGAAATCATACTCTCTCTTCCCCTCTCTCAATCTCATGTCCAAATGAAGAAGAAGAAGAAGCAGAAGCAGAAGAAGAAGAAGAAGAAGAAGAAGAAGAAGAAGAAGAAGAAGAAGTGTAACACACCTTCCCAACCTACATATGTAAGCTGAGTAGAGGCGCCACACTAACCTAATGTTGCTACCAATTTTACTTAGTCAAATTTTAGTTCCGATTTTTACAAAATTTTTGCCATAGTTTCGCCTAAAAATTGAGTCCCAAGTGTCGACAAAACCGGTTTTTTTCTTATTTTTAAAAACATTTTACACAAACCAATGCAAACAAAATCATTCTCAGTACACTCCCAATAAATCCCCCTTGTAACCTCAACTACAACCTGCAAAAAGGATTTACACTTCTAGTACAACATAAAATAAAGGTTTTGTTACAACCCCCATATTTAAATATTACACAGCGGAAGTTATAAAATATTTACATATTTACAAATTCATATACATCAAAACTCAAGTTTTACAACACATAAAATTTATACATGATTGGCAAGTTTGCTATGATCTTTAAGCTCCCAAAATGGATTCTTCAAGGTCTACTCTCACTAGGTCTTGATGAACTCTCGGGTTCAACTCTATCCACTCTACTACCTGCGCGATTAAACACTATCGCGCTAAGCCAACGGCTTAGTAAGATAAAACATGCTAACGGTATGCTTTAATGAAATGCAATGCCACATATGTTATTGATAAGATCAACATCATAAATATAAAGTTAACCACACAATTATGCATTTCACAAATCATAGTCATATGAGCATACCACATTTCAACATCTTTTCACATTCAACATTAATCAATCATACTTCATAACCAACATCTCATTTCATTAAACTCATAACATTATTTAGGACATTCATATAACCTTGACACCTATGGGCCCAACAAGTATTTAATACGATATTCAGAGTTCAGAGTTACTGCTTTGGTTCATAGTCACAATAATCACGCCCGTAGGCAAGTGTAACAGACCCAGTCTCTTAGATCATCAACTCAACACATATGAGGAGATCATCAACCCGGCAAGACTGTTACAAATCATATATCTCATAGTGTAACAGACCCAGTCTCTTGGACCATCAACTCAACACCTATGAGGAGGTCCTCAACCCGGCAAGACTGTTACCTTTCATCATTTCTTAGGCATGCCACCCAAATCCAGAACTCTGAAACTGAATAACATATTAAACAAACAATTCATTTCCATTCTCAATTCTCATCACATTTAGGCAAACATGCCTTCTTTCTTTCAATTACATCATCTTAGCCAATAACAATGGCTTCACATTTCATTTCACAATATAACATCTCATTATTCAAGTATATATATATATATATCTCATCCATGATCACATTATATCTCACATAGCATCATTCATAAATATCAACATTTCATTCCACATTACTCATGAAACACATTACCATTCACAATGCACAACATAACATTGTTCAATCTCAACAATGCAATTAGGGCAAAGAACAATTGATTATAACATTCATTGATTCAAGTGTGTTTAAAGTGTTTAGGGTTAGGTTTAAGGACCAACCTACCTTTGGAAAACCAAAGCAATGCAAGAAGAACAAAGAATTAAAACCCTAACCATAAATAGTACATTCTGGTTTTAAACTCCATTTTATCCTTATTTTGAAAAATTTTATAAAATAATCTACTTGACTAAAAATTCTAAAATTTTTACAGAATTTAGTTTTGTATCTTAAAATCATCCCTTTAAAATTTCAGATCAAACTGGACACAAAATCTTGGTCAAATAGTTCACCTAACCAGACTGCCCCAATTGCCCTGCATCCTGGCAGCAGTTCTGAACTTTGTGAATTCCATACATCAAATTCAATCAACGTGGTTCTAAATTATTTTTATCAAATACTAGACTCACTAAGCAACACCATATCCAAAATTCAATTGGATATGATTTTTCTACATTTTATTAAAAATCCCGAAATATAGCTGTCTCAGTTAAGGTACCTGCTGGAACAGTTCTACTAAAAATAATTTTTCTAAACTCATAACCATTCCAAAATCGAATCAACATATTTTTCAGTCATTTTAGACTCATAGAGGCACAACATATCAAAAATTCACTTCAAGAACATTTTTCTAAAATTAATTAAAAATCATACAAGTCACAGCCTTTACTAATCCTAAAACAGAAACAATTTCACTAAACACCAATCTTACTCTTCCATCACCAACACCAACCCAACTTCTCATCTATCAAGCAAAATCAATACTTACAATCATACCATAAGCAACTTAATCATACCACTTCAAAAGAATTGAAGAAATTAGAGAAAAGATCTTACCTTAGTTAAAAACTTCTTAAATCAACACTTGAACACTTAATCTTTCTTCAATTTAAGCTTGAAATCATCAAAACCATCACTTGTCTCTTTCTTTCTCTTTGGCTATGGAGGGCCGGCCATCAACAAGAAGAAGAAGAAGAAATGATGAAGAAAACACAAGTCAAACCTTTTTAAATATCCACCATATGATTTTATCCAAGCAATTACCAAAGTGCCCTTATTCACATAATTATCTTTTTGTCTTATATGTGCCCAATTAAGTAATTTACCAATCTCAAATAAATATCTTCTCTTGCATTGACCAAGCCTTTTGACCACTTTATATGTCATATATATTAACATATACACAACATATAAATTTGTCTCTAAACCCTATTTCTTCCCAAAATACATATACATATACTTTCTCTTCTCAATTTCTTTTCTCTTACAATTTAACACATATATTCAATCCAATATATAACAATAACAGCAACAACAATATGCAAAACTTCTAGGGCATAAATGAGGATATTACAATTCTCCCCCTCTAAAAAGAAATTTCGTCCTCGAAATTACCTGATATCAACTCTGAAATAGTTGAGGATATTGCTCTCGCATAGTTTGCTCACTTTCCCAAGTTGCTTCTTCTTTTGCATGATTCTTCCAAAGAATCTTCACCAATGGCACTTTCTTGATCCTCAATTTTTTCACATCACGTGCCAAGATAGCAACTGGTTCTTCTTCAAATGTCAAATCTGGGCTCACTTCGATAGACTCAAATGGCAACACATGAGATGGATCTGACCTGTACCTCCTCAACATAGAAACATGGAATACATTATGAATACGATCCAACTCAGGTGGCAAAGCAAGTCGATATGCAACTGGCCCAACTCTTTCTAACACTTCATACGGCCCAATGAAGCGAGGACTCAATTTTCCTTTCCGACCGAACCTCAAAATCTTCTTCCAAGGAGATACTTTCAAAAACACCTTATCTCCAACATCAAACTGAATGTCTCTCCTCTTCAGATCTGCATAAGACTTCTGTCGGTCTAAAGCTGCTTTTAACCTATCTCGGATCAACTTCACTTTTTCCTCAGTTTCTTGAATCAAATCAGGTCCAACCAACTTATTATCTCCAAGCTCATTCCAACAAAGAGGTGTCCTACACCGTCTGCCATACAATGCTTCAAACGGTGCCATACCAATACTGGATTGGTGACTGTTGTTGTATGCAAACTCCACCAGAGGTAAAAATCTATCCCAACTTCCAGTGAAATCAATGACACAGCTTCTCAACATGTCCTCAATAATCTGTATCACCCTCTCTGACTGTCCATCCGTCTGTGGATGAAAAGCAGTGCTGAAGTGCAGTCGAGAACCCAAAGCACTATGCAAACTCTTCCAAAATCTGGAAGTAAACCTGGGATCTCGATCAGACACTAAAGAAGTTGGAACACCATGCAGTTTCACAATCTCATGGATATACAGCTCAGCCAATCTCTCCAAAGAGTAATCCATCCGCACCGGAAGGAAATGAGCTGTCTTAGTCAATCTATCCACAATCACCCATATGGCATCATGTTTCCTTTGTGTCAATGGCAACCCAGACACAAAGTCCATTGTCACTCTTTCCCACTTCCATTCTGGCACTGACAACGGTTGAAGCAACCCGGTTGGAACTTGATGCTCTGCTTTAACCTTCTGACAAGTGAGACATTTCGACACAAAATCTGCAATGTCTCTCTTCAAACCAATCCACCAATAATGCTGTCTCAAATCATGATACATCTTCGTATTACCCGGATGCATAGCAAACATTGATTGATGAGCTTCTTCCAAAATGACCCTTTTCAAATCAGCATCATCGGGTACACACAATCGGTTCTTAAACCAGAGACTCCCATCGCTCTTCACAATAAAATCTCTACCCTTTTCACTCTGACAATTTGAAACAATCTTCTGTATCTTCTTATCAGCCAACTGAGCTTCTTTGATCTGATCTAACAAAATCGGCTTTAATTGTAACTGTGCCAATAATGCACCATCAACACAAGGTACAAAACTGGCATGCAATGCTCTCAACTCAACAAGCAACGAGAGCGAGTAAACTGTTAAACCAGCTAAAGACTTCCGACTTAAGGCATCAGCAACAACATTTGCTTTACCTGGATGATAGTCAATCAAACAGTCGTAGTCTTTAATCAATTCTAACCATCTCCTCTGACGAAGATTGAGTTCTTTCTGGACACCCAAATACTTCAAACTCTTGTGATCAGTGTAGATGAAACATTTCTCCCCAAACAGATAGTGGCGCCAAATCTTTAATGCAAACACAATGGCAGCCAATTCCAAATCATGGGTTGGATAGTTAAGCTCATGCGGTTTCAACTGTCGAGATGCATAAGCTATAACTTTACCTTCTTGCATCAATACACACCCCAAACCTCTATGTGAAGCATCACTGTAGATCACATAAGGTTTACCTTCAACAGGTAAAGTAAGAACAGGCGCTTGAGTTAACAATTCTCTCAACTGCTCAAAACTCGCCTGACACTGATCCGTCCACACAAATCTCACTCCCTTACGAAGCAATCTGGTGAGTGGAGTAGCTATCAAAGAAAATCCTTTCACAAACCGCCTGTAATAGCCTGCCAAACCCAGAAAACTTCTAATCTCAGTCACAGACTTGGGTGGACTCCAATTCAATATAGCTTCAACTTTGCTCGGATCAACTCTAATACCCTCTGCTGAAACTATATGTCCGAGAAAAGCTACTTGATCCAACCAGAACTCACATTTCGACAATTTGGCAAATAACTGCTTTTCTCTCAAAATCTGCAACACAATCCGCAGATGCATATCATGTTCCTCTTCATTCCGCGAATACACCAGTATATCATCAATGAAGACCACTACAAACTGATCCAAATAGGGCCTAAACACCCTATTCATCAAATCCATAAAAGCTGCAGGTGCATTCGTTAGACCAAAAGGCATAACTAGAAATTCATAATGCCCATACCTGGTCCGAAAGGCGGTCTTCGGAACATCCTCAGCTCTGACTCTCAGCTGATGGTACCCAGATCTCAAATCAATTTTACAAAATACAGCTGCAATTGATCAAAAAGGTCATCAATTCTAGGCAAAGGATATTTATTTTTAATAGTCACCTTGTTCAATTGCCTATAATCGATACACAACCTCATAGTACCATCTTTCTTTTTCACAAATAGCACAGGAGCTCCCCAAGGAGAAACACTGGGGCGAATAAATCCTTTGTCCAATAACTCCTGTAATTGCACTTTCAACTCCCTTAATTCTGCTGGTGCCATTCTGTAAGGAGTAATCGAGATAGGAGTGGTACCAGGCAACAATTCGATACCGAACTCCACCTCTCTCTCAGGAGGCAATCCTGGCAACTCCTCTAGAAAAACATCAGGGAACTCTGCAACTGTGGCAATACTATCAATAGGAGAACCCTTCACTCTAGTATCCACCACATGAGCAAGATAGGCTTCACACCCCTTCCTAATCAATCTTCTAGCTGCAACAGCTGAAACAAATAAGGAGGCTAGCTGTTCCTGCTCGTTAGATACTATCACATCTCTACCATCAACAGTTCTCAAAGAAACAATTTTCTTTTTACAATCAACTACAGCTCCATGTCTAGCTAACCAATCCATGCCTAAGATCACATCATATTCCTTAAATGGCATCTCAATCAAATCTCCAAGGAATTCCTCACCCTGCACCCTCACTGCACAATCCCGGTGCACTTTACTAACCATCACACTATGCCCTAACGGATTTGTCACCAACACATCAAATCCTAGGGACTCAGCATGCACATCAAACACAGGCAAAACAGATGCACTAATATATGAATGTGTGGAACCCGGGTCAATCAAAGCAAGTACTGAAATATCAAATAAAGAAAAAGTACCAGCTATGACTGCCGATGCATCTGGCTGCCTCTGCATAACATATATCCTCTGGGAAGATCCAACCTCCTCTGGTCTACCCTCCCTGGATGTAGCACCTCCTCTAGAACTGAACCCTGGTCTACCTCCTCGGCTGGCACCTCTGCCTCCTCGGCCTCCCCTCGCACTAGGTCGAGAAACTGCTGTATCAACTGACATCTGTTCCTGTCTCTCAGGACAGTCTCTCACAAAGTGATCAGGTGATCCACACCTGAAGCATACCCCTGATCTACTATACCTCCAACAAACGCCCCCATGTCTTCCACCACACTGGTTACACACAGATAAGGTGGATCTCTGAACTCCAGGAGTAGGAGCACTCGCTACTGAAGCTGCAGGTCTAAATCTCTGCCTCTGGAACTGCACTGACCTACCCGCTGGTCTCTGGCTCCTACTACTCCGAGGAACAAAACTTCCTCTACCCCTCTTTGCAGAAGAAGACCCTGCCTCAAACTGGGGCCTCCTAACCCTAACCTCTTCCTCTGAAGCAGCTGCAATAACTTGAGCTCGCTCTACACTTCGAGCTGCTGCCACAAGCTGTAAGAAATCCTGATATCTGGATCCAGCCACTAAGCACATGATCGAGGGTCTCAATCCCTCCTCAAATTGCCGACATCTATCAATCTCATCAGCAATGATACCCCCAGCATACTGACTCAGTCGAATAAACTCAACTTCATATTCAGTTACGGTCCGATGATCTTGCTTCAAATCTAGAAACTCTCTTTTCTTCCCATCTTTATACTCCCTAGGAGTATACTTCAACTCAAATTCCCTCAGAAAATCAGTGTAAGACAGTGTTGGAGGATCATCCATAGAATGGGGCACTGTCTTCCACCAGTCGTAGGCATCCTTCTGTAGCAAAGATCTTGCATAGTCAAACTTCTCCTCTGAAGTGGCTTGCAACTGCACAAATACCCTCTGAACTCTATCAAGCCACTGTTCTGCTACAGCCGGATCAACTGTACCAAAGAAATCCTCTGCTCCATATTTCCTTAGCTTATCATAGTGCCTTACTGGTACTGAAGGCTGAGGGGGTGGTGGCGGTGGCTGTGGTTGCACAGGTGCTTGTCTCATAGCTTCCATCATAGGCCTAAACCAGGCTGGCGGAACCTCCTCCCCAGCTGGTCTACCCGACACCGAAGCAGGTGCCTCCTCAACACTATCAACTCTAGCTCCCTCAGCAGGAGCAATACTCTCGGCACTACCCTCAATCGACTGACGAGAGTGAGAATCCATCACAACCTAAGTCTGCAAACACAACAGAATACCTCTTATTAAAGATCAGAGACTGCCAATCCCAAACATGTATTTTTGTTCAAAAACTCACTTTTTAAGTAAAAATAGTCTTTTTCTTACATTTTACCTAGGTTGAGAATCTCAAACCTAGGCTCTGATACCAAAACAATTGTAACACACCTTCCCAACCTACATATGTAAGCTGAGTAGAGGCGCCACACTAACCTAATGTTGCTACCAATTTTACTTAGTCAAATTTTAGTTCCGATTTTTACAAAATTTTTGCCATAGTTTCGCCTAAAAATTGAGTCCCAAGTGTTGACAAAACCGGTTTTTTTCTTATTTTTAAAAACATTTTACACAAACCAATGCAAACAAAATCATTCTCAGTACACTCCCAATAAATCCCCCTTGTAACCTCAACTACAACCTGCAAAAAGGATTTACACTTCTAGTACAACATAAAATAAAGGTTTTGTTACAACCCCCATATTTAAATATTACACAGCGGAAGTTATAAAATATTTACATATTTACAAATTCATATACATCAAAACTCAAGTTTTACAACACATAAAATTTATACATGATTGGCAAGTTTGCTATGATCTTTAAGCTCCCAAAATGGATTCTTCAAGGTCTACTCTCACTAGGTCTTGATGAACTCTCGGGTTCAACTCTATCCACTCTACTACCTGCGCGATTAAACACTATCGCGCTAAGCCAACGGCTTAGTAAGATAAAACATGCTAACGGTATGCTTTAATGAAATGCAATGCCACATATGTTATTGATAAGATCAACATCATAAATATAAAGTTAACCACACAATTATGCATTTCACAAATCATAGTCATATGAGCATACCACATTTCAACATCTTTTCACATTCAACATTAATCAATCATACTTCATAACCAACATCTCATTTCATTAAACTCATAACATTATTTAGGACATTCATATAACCTTGACACCTATGGGCCCAACAAGTATTTAATACGATATTCAGAGTTCAGAGTTACTGCTTTGGTTCATAGTCACAATAATCACGCCCGTAGGCAAGTGTAACAGACCCAGTCTCTTGGATCATCAACTCAACACATATGAGGAGATCCTCAACCCGGCAAGACTGTTAGAAATCATATATCTCATAGTGTAACAGACCCAGTCTCTTGGACCATCAACTCAACACCTATGAGGAGGTCCTCAACCCGGCAAGACTGTTACCTTTCATCATTTCTTAGGCATGCCACCCAAATCTAGAACTCTGAAACTGAATAACATATTAAACAAACAATTCATTTCCATTCTCAATTCTCATCACATTTAGGCAAACATGCCTTCTTTCTTTCAATTACATCATCTTAGCCAATAACAATGGCTTCACATTTCATTTCACAATATAACATCTCATTATTCAAGTATATATATATATATATATCTCATCCATGATCACATTATATCTCACATAGCATCATTCATAAATATCAACATTTCATTCCACATTACTCATGAAACACATTACCATTCACAATGCACAACATAACATTGTTCAATCTCAACAATGCAATTAGGGCAAAGAACAATTGATTATAACATTCATTGATTCAAGTGTGTTTAAAGTGTTTAGGGTTAGGTTTAAGGACCAACCTACCTTTGGAAAACCAAAGCAATGCAAGAAGAACAAAGAATTAAAACCCTAACCATAAATAGTACATTCTGGTTTTAAACTCCATTTTATCCTTATTTTGAAAAATTGTATAAAATAATCTACTTGACTAAAAATTCTAAAATTTTTACAGAATTTAGTTTTGTATCTTAAAATCATCCCTTTAAAATTTCAGATCAAACTGGACACAAAATCTTGGTCAAATAGTTCACCTAACCAGACTGCCCCAATTGCCCTGCATCCTGGCAGCAGTTCTGAACTTTGTGAATTCCATAAATCAAATTCAATCAACGTGGTTCTAAATTATTTTTCTCAAATACTAGACTCACTAAGAAACAACATATCCAAAATTCAATTGGATATGATTTTTCTACATTTTATTAAAAATCCCGAAATATAGCTGTCTCAGTTAAGGTACCTGCTGGAACAGTTCTACTAAAAATAATTTTTCTAAACTCATAACCATTCCAAAATCGAATCAACATATTTTTCAGTCATTCTAGACTCATAGAGGCACAACATATCAAAAATTCACTTCAAGAAAATTTTTCTAAAATTAATTAAAAATCATACAAGTCACAGCCTTTACTAATCCTAAAACAGAAACAATTTCACTAAACACCAATCTTACTCTTCCATCACCAACACCAACCCAACTTCTCATCTATCAAGCAAAATCAATACTTACAATCATACCATAAGCAACTTAATCATACCACTTCAAAAGAATTGAAGAAATTAGAGAAAAGATCTTACCTTAGTTAAAAACTTCTTAAATCAACACTTGAACACTTAATCTTTCTTCAATTTAAGCTTGAAATCATCAAAACCATCACTTGTCTCTTTCTTTCTCTTTGGCTATGGAGGGCCGGCCATCAACAAGAAGAAGAAGAAGAAATGATGAAGAAAACACAAGTCAAACCTTTTTAAATATCCACCATATGATTTTATCCAAGCAATTACCAAAGTGCCCTTATTCACATAATTATCTTTTTGTCTTATATGTGCCCAATTAAGTAATTTACCAATCTCAAATAAATATCTTCTCTTGCATTGACCAAGTCTTTTGACCACTTTATATGTCATATATATTAACATATACACAACATATAAATTTGTCTCTAAACCCTATTTCTTCCCAAAATACATATACATATACTTTCTCTTCTCAATTTCTTTTCTCTTACAATTTAACACATATATTCAATCCAATATATAACAATAACAGCAACAACAATATGCAAAATTTCTAGGGCATAAATGAGGATATTACAAGAAGAAGAAGAAGAAGATAGGTTCTTTTAATTCTCATCTTTATATCTTTAGATATAAAATAATTAAATAATTATCCACCAATCATATCCCTTCATTCTTTGACTTTTCACTATTCTCTTTTCCTATTATAATTATTTTTATTATCATCATCAGCATTAACTTTCCTATACAAATAAATACTTCACATATATGTACTATATACTTTATGTATATGTGTATGTCATATATATGTTACTTATATATTACATATACTTTATTTATATGTATATGTAATGTATTTGTAATATGTATATATATTGTATATTTAATATATATATATATTTACCCATATATATAAAGATATCATGTGTACCTTATGTATACATTAAGTATACCATATATATATATATTATATATAATATAATATATACATATATCCAACATATAATATATATATATATATATTGTGTAATGTACAAAATTTTAAACAGTGAACTTTTTAACTAAAATTGATAATTGATAATTGATAGTGTATAGTAATAAAAGTAACGTGGATAAATGCTATAAGTAGAGAATAGTGAATGGTATATCTCAAAAATTTACTGAAGAAATTAATTTTACAGTTTTACAGGATTAAAAATTGAATTAGAATTAAAGGTTAAGAGTGAGGGTGTACCATAGTTAAAATGAGATTACCTCACCTGATTAAACTATATATATGGACATGTGTGTGTAGAAGACTCTTCTCTCTTCTTCCATTTTCCACGCCTATTATCACCATCACCACCAAAACTTCTCCTTTCTTCTTTTCAAAATTTCAACAAAAATTTAAAAGGAAATCACATCTAGATATGGGTTTTTAAAAAAAGAATAAGCTAGAAAAGGTGAGATTATCGACAAGTGATCAAAGAAAAAGAGAGAAAATAGAGAAGAAGAGGGATTTTGAAAGAGGTATGTGCTTATGTATTTTAATTTGCAAATATTTGAATTTTTATGAATTTTAAAGTTTGAATTAGTTGATTGACTCATCTATAATGAATTATTACTGAAAAGTATTGGTTAAATGGATTGATGAGTGAAAAATGAGTTAAAGGAACTTATAGTGATGAGTATGATTCTTAATTTAATCATTATAAGAATTGAGGGGTTTTATATTGTTTTAGCTATGAGTGATGATTAAAGATTGATTAATTGATGTTTGAGTAAAGTATTTGATATAGACTCTTTCTATGTCAAAGAAACTAGTTTTCGATTCATTTTTATCATAGATTTGGATATATTGTGTTTAAGTGGTTGAGTGTTCAAAACACAAAATTTTGCCTGACACAGCCAGTGATATGGCCATATCACTGGGAGTATCAATGATGTTATGTTTCAACGTTGATTGCCCGACCAGTAACACACCCGTGTCATTGGGCGTGTCATAGGTACAGTGATAAAAGATAAATGGCATGGCCAGTGACATACCCGTGTCGTTGGGCATGTCAAAGCTTCTGTAATGTGAGAGTAATGGCACGGTAAGTGGCACACCCATGTTGTTGGGCTTGTCAAAGCTACTATAAGAATGGGCAATTGACACGGTCATTGACACGCCCATGTCGTTGGGCATGTCACTTGATGAATTTGTCCAAAAATAGTTCTTTTCCTTTTCTTTCATCTGCATTTTTGACCTAAATGACAATAAGGCCTCAAGGTGTAAAAGATTTTTGAAATCAACCCTAGTAAGCACTGCAATAACTTTTTAATATGTGATAAATATGTGTAACACAAAGTGTTGATCAAAGAATTGTTCCATTGAAGTGATATACATAATCCAATGTTAATCAAAACTAATGAATTGCCCCAATCATACTGATTTTAGATATAGCTTTGGATTGAATAGCTAGCTAGAGGGAGGACAACCATAGTGATAGTAGGCACATCGTGCCATTAATTGATACATTGTGTCATCAATGATAGTGGGTATATTTGCCATTATAATTCTTGAGATTTGGCATTAAAATTGATATGGTGACCCATAATCCAAATCTATGATCGGAGTTTAGTGTGTATGGGCATATTTACTGAAGTTGTCTATATTGAAAATATATGTGAATAGGATATTATGAATAATGGAAGAAACGCAAAACAATAATATAAGTCAATTATTTAAAATCGACTTTTTGTGTTACAATGTGAAAGTGATTGATAATGTATACAATAATATTTCAAGCGAAGGTTCTAATGTACAGAATGGAAATATTATGTTCAAATTATTGAATTGATCAATATCTTTCTAAGAGTTATAATGATTTAATGTGTATACAATGATATAAGATATAAAGTGCTCTAAAGTATAGTACTAAATCAAAGTGCCAAAATTATAAATTGAATGAAATTATCCTATATGTGAAACTGAAAAGTAAGACTTACTGAAAAACAAAATAAGTGTGATATGAGCAATGTTAACAAATGAGAAAGTAAGTCTCAAATGAAATGATTCAAAAAGAGAAAAGTTGCAATACCAAAAGCGTAGTATAGCATGATGATTTTTATGAAGTTAAAATTATTATTTTGTATAATCAAAATATTGTGTTGGTTTGTTATTGAAAATATTTAATATATTGATATATTTAGTAAAACTGAGTGTTATTATTGTATTTCCATAAGTATTTTCTTTAATATTAAGTGACAAAATATGTTTATACAAGCACCTCTAAGATTTGCTTACCGTGTTAGAATTATTTTCTAACACGCAGGTATCATGTCATCGGAGCAAGTTAAGAAGTGAAATTAAGGATCCTAGAAATTATCTACAGTATATATAGAGATCTTTTGTATATTGTACTTGTAAGTTATGAAATGTATATATGCAATTTATTTTGGCTATTTGAGATATTGTACAAATTTGTAAACGTGAAATAAATATATGTGTTTAGAGAATGAAGTTTTAGATTCAAGTGAATGATTATCAAATCTAGTAATGTATTATATATTTATTTCGGATTGACAAATTTGTGATGGTTATCCGATTTATATTTAGTATTTGGTTTATTGAAGATATTGGAGATTGGTTTAAATGTTGGATTTATACGTGTTATATTATACAGATTGTATTATTATTTAAAAATTTTTGTTAGTAATAATTTGAAAGGAAACTTTATTGATGATTGATTAGAGTAGTAACAATATATTGAGTAACATTCTTTGATAGTTCTATGTGAGAATTTTTAGGGGATGTTACATTTAGTCCTATCAGAACGTGGTTTAGGTGTTTCTATCATGTGGAGTTATGGGAGAAGTGAAATGCAATTGTCTATGTTATGTTAATCAAATAAGTGGATATGTGTTTTGATACAATTGATATTTCATGTGTTTATGGTAGTAGAATGATTCCTAAGAATTGATTAAGAATTCATAGTGTATTATTTGGAGTACACTAGACCTATTTGTGAAAAAGAAGGATATGAAAAGAAAACAAAATATGAGTAGTTAAAGAGATATTGAAAAATTGAGTCCTAAGGTACAATGACACTAGTTTGACAAAGCCAAAAATATGATTTTAAGATTTAAAAAAAAGTGTGTTTTTTTCATACAAAGCCTTCAAGTTAAGGGAAGTATGCTGAACCGTCAAATCTCGAAAGACACATTAGGCAAAGTTAATGATTATTTGCAAGGTTGTGAAAAGTTACCAATTGGCGTGCTGCATCCTAGTATGAAAATGGATGTATCTCTGATGCTTAGGCCTCACCACTCATGTTTTCAACATCATGAAGATAAAAGCCATAAGTGCGAAGCTTTCTGTCATTCCAATGCAAGACCTAAACATGCATCTGAAAGGAGACAATGAGAACACTTTAGCTGATCACCTCAGTCTGTTAGTCGATGGAACCACTGTAAGTATTATTCATGCATATCATGCATACATGAGCATATCACACTGCATTTTTGGTCTTGTGTTATCTATTCTTTCACAAAGTGAACAACAACAATACTCTATGAAGCAACCATAAAGCGGATATGGAATCATGGGGCATGGAAGGCCCATGTTTTGAGGAAGCTCTAGTCATTTTGCAAAAGAAAGAAGAGATGCATGCTTGTGCGAAGAACTAGACAATACAAACATTAATAAGAGCCTGTATGAGAAAAATCATTGGGGGGGTAAGGAGAAGATAAAATTGTAAAAAATGATTGAATTTTTTGAAAAAGTGCAAAAGAATGGAACATTAGAACTATCAAAAGAATGAAGGTGGAAAAGGCAAAAGATCAGTCCAATTAGAAGAGCTAAAGCCACTATAGGACAAAAGTCAAAAGGATGAAGATCCATTTTCAAGGGTGAAGACCCGATGCCAAGGATGAAGATCCAACTTAAAGGATGAAGATCCACTTTGAAGGGTGAAGACCCAACGTCCAAAGGATGAAGATCCAGTTTAAAGGGTGAAGACCTGATTCCAAGGATGAAGATCCAGCTTAAAGGATGAAGATCCAATTTCAAGGGTGAAGACCTAATTTTCAAGGATGAGGATTCATTTTCAAGGGCAAAGACCCGATGCCAAGGATGAAGATCCACTTTCAAGAGTGAAGACCCAATTTTCAAGGATGAAGATCAATTTTCAAGGGTGAAGACTCGATGCCAAGGATGAAGATCCACTTTCAAGGGTGAAGACCCGATCTCCAAAAATGAAGATCCGTTTTTAGGGGTGAAGACCCAATATCAAGGATGTAGATCCAAGGTCCAAGGATGATGATCCATTTTGAGGGTGAAGACCTACAATCCATTAAAGAATGGAACAGCCGGATCAACCAGAATTCTCAACTAATAAAAGGTCAGTCAAATTCAGTCTCGGGTCTAAGTACCCAAATTCAATCTCGGGTCCAGGTTCCCAATTCAGTCACAGGTACAAGTACCCAATTAAGTCTCGGGTCCAAGTACCCAATCACGAGTCCAAGTATCCAATCCAGTCTCGGGTCCAAGTACCCAAATCAGATTCAATCTCGGGTCCAAGTACCCAGTCTTAGGTCTAAGTATCCCAATCAAATTTAGTCTTGGGTCCAAGTACCCAAATCAAAATTAGTCTCGGGTCCAAGTACCCAGTCTCGGGTCCAAGTACCCAAATCCAATTCAGTCTCTGGTCCAAGTATCCAGTCTCGATCCAAGTACCCAAATCCAATTTAGTCTCGAGTCGAAGTACCCAGTCTTGGGTCCAAGTATCCAAATTCATTTTAGTCTTGGGTCTAAGTACCAGTCTCGAGTCCAAATATCTAATTCAGTCATGGGTCCAAGTACCTAATATCGAGTCCAAGTATCTAATCTCGGGTCCAACTACCTAAATCCAATTCAGTCACATGTCCAAGTACCCAATCTTGGGTCCAAGTACCCAAACGCGAGTCCAAGTATCCAATTCAATCATAGGTCCAAGTACCCAATTTCAAGTCTAAGTACCTAGTCTTGGGTCCAAGTACCCAAATCTCTTTCGGGTCCAAACCCAAACTAACTCCAACCTCGGGTCCAATCCCATCCTCATTCAAAATCTTCTCAAAGTCATGTTGCTTTTCACTCTCTTCAACTGAAGGTCTCAGATAATTCAAGCAGGGTGCAAACTGTAGACCCTTAATTTTGGCATGAATTAGGAATAGGAAGCTTACCTTGTCCCGGTATAATTTTAAAGAACCTAAACCTAATTTTAAAGCATAAATATTAGATGGTCCAATTCATAAAAGCTCAAATTAAATGGTAAAATAGGTTTGGTCTGAAAGTAATTAAAATTTAGGGTTTGCTTTGAGTTGAGGCTGCCAAAATTGATATGAGTGAGACCTTATATCGATTTGGGTAGCCAAAATCGATATGAGGGAGACCTCATATCGATTTTAACACTCAAAATCGATATCAGCCTCCCTCATATTGATTTGGGCAGCCAAAATCGATATGAGGAAGGCCTTATATTGATTTTAGCCTCCCAAATAGATATGAGGCTGCTTCATATCGATTTGGACAGCCCAAATCGATATGAGTCCAAATCGATATGAGGAGGCCTCATGTCAATTTTTAGCCCCTGACTAATCTGAGTTCTAAATAAGTTTTGACCGAGAAATTTGATTTCCTAATGCATTTAAGACTCGGATTAGAGTTTTTAGGTTTAGGTTAAAGTGTTGGTTTCCCTATAAATGCATGATTAACATAGATAAAAAAAGGGGAACAGGGGGAACTGGGAAAAGAGATCAATGAGGAATTTTGATTAAGAAATTGGCAGTAAAAGAAAGAGCAATATCTTAATAAGAGAGAGTAACTGATAATTGGCGAGAGTGTAGCAACCGAAGCAATCAATAAACACAGAATTTAAACTAATAGCAACAAAAGAGGCAGTAACGATAGTCTTCAGTTTGCCTCATTCCTACCAAAGAAAAGATCGATCCAAGCTATAGTAATGAATGGATTGATCATTATAATTTGGAGGAACCAACCAAACTTTTGATTTCCATATTTAAGTAATTTAAATTTACAGTAGATATTTTGTCAAAGTTTGATCCAGTGAGTTATTTTAATCTTTCAATAATTAATTTGTCTTTCTATGTTTGTTTTACCTAAAAATACTTAAGAAGTTATTATAGTCAATATTAAAACCACACTTGAACTTTGATCACCATAAGCCCTAAACCCTAATTTCAAAATTATAATCTATAAAACCAAGGTTTAAAACCTTAAAACCCGGACCTGAAACACTAACCCTAATTCCCAATCCAAAAACCCTATAACTCTAATGTTATTTTCTAAAGTCTTAAAACCCTAGTTTGATTCCAAATACCTATAAAATCACAATTTCCCATCTAAAACCCTAAAATACCATATTTCATGCTTGAAACCCTAGCTTCCCATCTAAAGCCATATTTCATGTTTGAAACCCTAATTTTCCATCTAAAACCCTAGAATCCCTAATTCAAGATGTAAACCTAAATTTATATTTTTTGCTTTATCTAATTTTAGATTTGATTATGTAGTTTATTATATGTCTTGATGATTAATTTATTTAATTTTGACATTTGGTTTATTTAATTTATCATGGATGAATATTTTTTAAATTATTATTTGTTTATTAAAATTGTAAGAGGTATGTTTCCATGACTGGGTGCCTCATTAATTAATTTTCATGTAATTTAAATTATTTTCATATTTTGGGATTAATGTAAAGGACATGATTCCACCTTTTGGTTGGTGTCCTATTTAGTTTTAGATATTGGACGATGTAAGGACATGTTTTCATCCTTGGATGGGTGTCCATTTATTTATTTTGTTTGAACATTGCTTTGATTTTAATATAACGATGCTTTATTTTAATTATTGCATGTAGTATGGTTAATATCATTATATTTAAGAAATTTAAAATATTGAGGCCTAAAAAGGAGGCCGGTTCTAATGAACAGGGCGTTGTGGGGGTGCTGGGCCATTTCTCACCTTCCCACACCTACCCAACTTTTTGAACCCATTAAGGGGTTGGGGATTTGTAGACCCTTAATTTTTGACCCAGTCCGGTCCAATATATTTTAATTAGTCCAAAATAATTTTTGTGTTGTCCAATATATTTTAATTAGTCTAAAATAATTTTTGTGTTAATTAAATAATATTAGTTTTAGTATTTAGCTTTTATAATTAATAAAAAATAAATAATAATAATAATAAATAAAATAAAAATAAAAATAAAAATCTGCGACGGGAAAAAAATCGGTGTAGAAAAGTTGGACAAAATGGCATGGCAGCCCGAGCCCCGTAAGTTCGCTCGCCAATCCTCGTAGCCAGCCACAGCAGTTTTTTTCGCCAGCAAAATTTTTCTGCAGCAGTTTTTTTTACCCAGCGAAATTTTTCCGACGTAATTTTTTTCGAAACCAAATTCTATTTGGTTTCGGTTTTCTTTTCCTAATTAATGATAGTTTCTGTAAACAAATTGAATTAATAATATAAATCTTCTATAAATAAGACTAAAAAATAACACAGAAGAGGAGAGGATTTTGAGAGGAAAAACTTTGGACCGAGGAACCGAGAAAAATTAGGAGATTAACGATCGAAATTTTGAGAGAAGCAAACAAGCAATTCAATCCATCAAAGGAAACCATCTTGCCTTTGTCCTTGTTCATCGAAGAAGCAAGTTTTGGTGGAGCCAACAAATGAAGGTATGAATATCTAATCTCTTTTTTCTTCACAGTAGCTTGAATCATTAAATTATTTCTTTTGATTTTAAAAAACCTTAGAACCCTAATTTACTTTTTCTAAAGCTTAGAACCTTAAATCGTCTCCTTTATTTCCAAAAACCTTAAAATTGTTGTTTTTGTTTCTTCAAAATCTTAAAACCCTAATCTACTTTCCAACTTTTCAAAACATTAAATCGTTTCATTAATTTACCAAAACCCTAATCTGCTTTCTAATTTTCCAAAACCTTAAAATCCTAAATTGATCCTTTTATTTCCAAAAGCCCTAAAAAATACTTTCTGTTTCCAAAAATCTTAAATCGCCTTGCCTATTTCCAAAAGCTTTATAAAACTATAAACTGTTTCTTAAATCCTAAAACCAAAAACAGTAAACCCCAAACTAAGTTTCCTAAACCCTAATCCTTAAAACCTTAAAACCTTATAAAACTAAATATTAAAATTCAACACAGTAAGCCTAAAAACAACAATCCAGTAGCTAATAATCATAAACTTAATGTTTTAAAGTATCCAAACCCTAATTTCATGATTTTACCCCTCAAACTCTAAATTATATATTTATTGCTTTGTTTAATTTTAGATTTGATTATGTAGTTTATTATATGCTTTGATTTATTTAATTTCAATGCTTGATTTATTTAATTTATCATGGATGAATGCTTATTATATTTTGATTGATGTTTAATATCTTTGGTAATTATTTATGATGAATGGTTATTTACTTTTATCGATTTATTTTTGATTTTCAAATGTTGTAAGAGGTATTTTTCCACTTTATGGATACCTCATTAGTTAAATATCATGTAATTTAAATTGTTTTTATATTTTAGACTAATGTAAAGGACATGTTTCTACCTTTCGGTAGGTGTCCTATTTAGGCATGGGATGTAAAGACATGTTTCCATCCTCGGATGGGTGTCTATTTATTTGCTTTGTTTGGACATTGTTTTGATTTGTAATATATCGATGCTTTATTTTAATTATTGTGTGTAATATGGATAATATTATTATATTTAAGAATTTTATAATATTAAGACCTGTAAAGGAGGCCGGTTCCAATGAACCGGGCGTTGTGGGGGTGCTGGGCCATTTCTCACCTTCCCACACGTACCCAACTTTTCGAACCCATTAGGGAGTTGGGGATTCCTTAGGAATCGAGTCATCCACCCCTTTTTTTTCCCGGCCCATCTGGGTGGCGATTCCATTTTCTCTGAACTTAAGTCCGTATTCTCTAAGGCCCTGAGCCTAAACAACGCCGAAGTCGCAGGAACCATTCCATCGGGAGTGGGGGCGAAAATCCCCCCTCACAGTGGCGACTCCACTGGGGATAAGAGAAGTTGATTCTGTTGGTCTTTATATTATTCTATTCTTTCTTATAATGATATTATCCATTGCATCATATTAGATTGCATCGTGTACGTGAGTTAGGACGCTTGTGTTACCCATGTTGTGTTATGTAAGGGATATCATACTTTTACTCAAGGTATGGAGATCGAGCATGGCATAACCACTCATAACCTCGTACCATTTGGTATATACTTGCTATGGGAACCTAAGCCTTTTTAACACAAAGACTAAAGCTCATGTAATTGGCCTAGTTACTTTCCTTAGGTTTTACCCTAAGTGCATGTTGTTTGACTATGATTAATTCATCTTAGCTTAAATCATGGCTTATTTGGCTTGTTCTTTTTCTAATATGACCTAATTACATTGTGAGCTCTAATAAATTTTTCTTCAAAGTCCAAAAGACCCAAAGCTATTTTCAAAACTTTTTAAGATGGTCTTTGGACATAAAACTTTTCTAAAAACAAATCAAAAATTCTTTTCTCATGATCCAAATACTAAGCCCAAAATCAATTTTTTCTAAAATCTTTTTACAATGGGCTTATAAATAAAATTATGTTACAAAGAGCTTGCAAATTATTTGGGTCAATTACGAAATACCAAAAATCAATTGTGAGCCTAGTTTATACTAAGAATAATTAATCATTGGCTTGTTTTTGGCATGAATCATTAGTTACTTTTTTCAAGTGAGAAATCTATTTATAATAAACCTCTTAATTTTGTTTTAATCCAATATAGCATAAAAGCTACTTTTGTTGGTTGAATGGATTAAAACCTAATTAATGGGAATTATTATGAAATGATTTCCATTTTCCAAAATATAACTATTGGTTGAAACGTCCGAGGGAATTATTCGAAAACAAGATACCCCATGTTGGTATTTTGTTAACCATATACCTAGGAAAAGAGACTCGCCATTCGTGTGTGGATGTTATAAGGTTGGAAGGAACGTCCTAGTTATCCTTGTTTGTTAATGGTTTGTGCATACATGCATACATTTTCATCTCATATCATTGATCCTTTCTGGCTCATAGCCCTGGATTACGATAGTTCAAAAGCTTACGGCAATCTGACCTATGCCGGTAGCGAAGAATCTAGCAACGACTCAATCACTTGCTCACCAAAAATAATGGTTCCCAAACAAATTCAAAGAATGGTAGATGATGCCCTCAATGCCAAGATGGAAGAAATAAAAGAGGCCATGGTCGAGACCATAAAGAATCAACTAGCTTCAATTTTAGGAAACAATGCCGAAGCATCTGCTAGCACCAAGAAAGACAAGGGGAAGGCTAAAGTTGGTGAAGTAGCTTTTGATGATGATAAGGTGATCATTGATGATGATGATTGGGCTTAATACTACCAAGATCTTCAAGACAAAAAGGAGCCAAAGGTTGTTGAGAAGGCAACTATTGAAAAGACCGAGACATTTGATGTTGAGAAGATGATTGCGGCCTTAGAAAAGAAATTTGAGAAGAAACTAAAAACTAAAGAAATGTCCGAATTTGACAAATTATTTGAGCTAGATGAAGAAGTTTCGCACAAGTTCAAGATGCCATCTTTTATGAAGTTTGATGGAACCGGAAATCCTCATCTCCATGTGAAGCAATATATCATTGCCATACAGTCTGCCCAAGCTACTAAGGCTCAAACACTAAAGTACTTCATGCTCTCATTGGATCCTATTGTCCAAAATTGGTTCAATACCTTGGATGAGGGTGTAATATCCCAAAGTATACCCTAAAAGTTTTGGAATTTGTGTTGTATTTGGATTTAATGTATATGTTTTATAGAAAGAGAAAAGAAGTAAAGAGAGAGTGTATATGTTGTATATATGGATATATATATAAATATATAATATATATACAAGTAAGAGAAATGGAAGTCAAAAGAAGATAAGTTAATTAAAAGGAAATATTATAGGAGATAGATGTATATGAAGGATGATATGTATATATGGTATTTGAAAAATATGGGAAATATAAATATAATATATAAGGCATATACATATACCAACATATACATCACATATACATGATGTATATATTGGAGTAGGAAAAGTAAGTGTATATAATTAATTAATTAATAATAATAATAATGATAATAATGACAAAAGAAAAAGAAGAAAAGAAAGTCAAAGGGAAGAAAATTGTGGTGGAGGAATTATGTGATATTTTATTATTATTATTATTATTATTATTATTATTATTATTATTATATATATAAGATAAGGTTGATTAAAGAAAGAAGATTTTCTTTCTTTCTTCTTCTTCTTCTTGTTCTTGCCGTGGAAAGAGAGAGAGAGAGAGAGAGAGAGAGAAAGAGAAAGAGAGAGAGAGATGTGATTTTATTTATATACATATCAAATTCATAAGGGTTTTGAGAGAATTGAAGATGGATATTGAAGATTTGGTAAAATATTCAAGTATTCATTTCCTTGTATTGATTTCTATTGATTGAGCTTATAATTGATATGATTAGTGTGTGAAGATGATGATAATAAAAGATTGAAGTATATAGATATGTTGAATTGGTATTTAGATGATGATAATATGGTTATTTGTGAGGATGATGATGGATTGTTGAAATTGTTTAGTAAAGGTTTAATATAAATGAGTTGGGAAATTGAATAATTGATATATGGAGGATGTATATAATGATTATTATTATGAGATGTTGAAGCTATATAAGTGTTAAGTTAATTGGTAATTGATGTATGTGATGAGTTTGATAAACTATTATCTTGGATTTTCTATATGTTTGTGTTTATTGAAGTTAAAAATACAAAATACATAGTTTGGTCCAAAATAGAGGAAAAATGGATGCCACCGTGGCAAGTGAGGGACACGACAGTGGGGGTTTAAAGAAAAGTGGGCAGATTCGGTTGCTAACCCACAGCCGTGGGGTTGTGAGGCCACGACCGTGGGGCCTTAGATAATGGGTTTGGTTTGTAATTTGTGATCTATGGGTCTAGTATGAGACTAATAGGTGAATATTGTATTGGAATTCATGTGTATTTGTAAGTAAGTGTGTATTCTTCCTTTTGGTTTAGGTTGTGAAGAGGTTGAGTTACCTTAACCTAAGTGTGAAGAATTCTTGGAAGAGGAAATGTATAGATTGATGTGAGTTGCTCTTGAGGTAAGTACAAACTTACATGGATGCATTCTTTTATATGATTTTTAGACTTAACACATTTAGTTATAAATGTGTTAAGCAATTTACTATATTGTTAATACAATGTGACTAATGTTATGATTTGTATAGTGTGAAAGATATGATGACCATTCAAAAAGGTATGTGCAATGTAATTTGTTATGATAAATATTTTAATGATGAATTGATTTATTGTGAATTGAGATAAAATGAGATGTGAAGCCAGTGTGGTTGGCTATCATGATTCAAATGAAATAAAAGGGGCATGTTGCCTAGATGATGATGAATTCAAAATATATGTCTAATGCAATTGGTTATGTATACTTTATTGATGAGATGTGAAGCCATTGTTGTTGGCTATAATGATGCAAATGAGATGATTAAGGCATGTTTGCCTAAATGATGTTGAGAATAAAATGAGATGTGAGGCCATTGTGGTTGGCTATCATGATGCAAATGAGATGATTAAGGCATGTTTGCCTAAATGATGATGAGAAAATGAGAATGAAGTTAATAATGAATTAATGAATGAATTGTGTGTCTAATGTGTTATTCCATTTTCAGAGTTTTGTTGTTGGTGGCATGCCTATAGTAACAATCTCTTGAAGTTAGTTTGGGCTTGATCCTTGAAGCCAAGTTGGGTTGAAGTTTAGCATGCTTAACTCCCCTTGAAGCTTGGTTGGGTCTAGTCCTTGAAGCCTAATTGAGATGTTACAACCCTTGAAGCTAGGTTGGGTTTGGTTCTTGAAGCCAAATTGGGTTGATACTTAGCATGCTTTGTTCCCCTTGAAGCTTGGTTGAACCTAAATTCTTGAAGCCTAGTTGGGATAATGATAATGATAAATGAGATAATTAAACCAAAGCATTAACTCTGAAAGTTGAATGGCATATTAGTGTCTTGTGGGCCCATGCTTGTCTTTGTTTAAAGGTAATTCATGAATGGTGAAATAAAGGAATAATGAGTCCCATGCTTGTTTTTTTTTAAAGGTGATTCATGAATGGTGAAATAAAGGAATAATGAGTTCCATGCTTGTCTTTGTTTAAATGTGATTTATGAATGGTGAAACAATTGAATAAAGTAATGGAATGTAATGTTATGAAGTATGTTATGATTACAATACATAAGTAAATTATTGAAAAGAAATATGGCTTGAGAAGCTATGTTGAAAGATGAGATTCTGAAAGTATAGTATGACATGTAATATGTACATGGATGTGGACATTGAAAGTATTATTTTATGAATGTTCTAATTAGTTATGGAATTGTGCTTTATGTTAATGATATATGTATATATGTATATAATTATGAGATTAGTAGAAACATATAAAAAGTGTAATTGAAATGGGAAAACATGATAAGAAACTAATGATACATGAAGTTAACATATGAGTATGATTTTCTGTAATGTATGTTTATTATATTTATTTGTACTACTAAGCTTTCGAGCTTAGCGCAGTTGTGTTAATCGCGCAGGTGAGTAGGTGGTTGATTTGAAATCAAGTCGTTATGCCACGAGAATGGTAAGAGTATTTCGAGACCAACTAAAAGGTGATGCATACATGCATAATTTAATTATGTTGTATTTTAATAAAAATGTATTCATATGTATAAATGAATTTTTGGTAAAGACAAGATCATTATATATATGTAAGATCATCGAAAGTATAAAGATTTTATAAATGTTCTTTAAATAAAATGTATTATTGTTTGGAATCAGAGTAAAGGTTTTTAATCTGAAATGAAAAGTGACATCTTATACTTTATATACGCACTGCATGTATACAAGGTATATGTATAGTACTTATATAGAGTATGGGGGTGTTACAATTATTTTGGTATCAGAGCTTAGGTCTGAGATTCTCGGCCTAAGTAGATTTAAAATGAAAAGAGGAAAATTTTTGAAAAAAAAAATGAAATTGTGATACATGCATATGCATTAACACCTAGGTTGGTCTCGGATGTGGCATTATGTGATTTGTAGTATACCTGAATTATATGAGATGGAGGATAGTGTGTGGATGAGATTCTACATGAAAGGAAAATTAAAGAAAGAAGTGATATGGAAAAATTTATATAAGCTTAATTGATAAATTAAGGAATGGAAATTTATTCAAGTAAAATAAATTTTTAAATTTTTTATTATTGAATTGTGTTTGAAATATAAAGAAATGACTAGTAGAATAAAGTTGGAAATGAGTTAAAAATAAAATCAAGATTAAAGTATGTACTCTTTCCTCTACAATTTGATTCTCTTTCTAATAAACCTTATGTTTGGATTAATAGAGAGAGGAAATATTGTTGGATAGTTAATATGGATTGATATGTTATTAAAGTGAAGAGAGTATGGCGGAATATTGAGTGAGTTGATTGGTATAGACAAAGTGTGACCATTTAAGGTTTAGGTTTGTAAAGTTAAGGTTTTTAAAGGAAAAAGAGATGATGTTGGTTAAGTAAGGAGATATAATGGTGTTGTTTGTATTGTTATTTTAATGCAAACATTGTGATTTCAATGGTAAAAATGTGATATACTTGAGTGTTGTTAAAGTTCATGTTAATAGTGGTAATATGTGACATTTGGATGTTTGAAACGAGCTTTAATAATTGTGAAAATTATATACTTTGATGTTGTTTTGTGATATATATGAGATGTTTTTAAAGTTGATATTAAGAAAAATGAGAATAGTAAATCAAAGTTTTGGTAAAGTAGCAAGTTGAGACTTTAGAGTTTTAATAGAAATTTTGATGAGGATTATTTAGATATTGATAGTTTAATGTATATTAAACATATGAACTATGTGGAATGAATATTATTGTACATGAAAGTATTATGAAAGGGGTAATGTGATTGATAATATAAAGATATGTTTTGGAAATAAAGGGAAAACGAATGAGCAAGTGAAAATGAGTTACTTAAGTAATTTGACTGAAAATAATGAAAATGGATATGAAGGGTATACTAAATGTTTTTAAAAACAAATGTGAGAGAGATGTCACATTAGAAATGTGACTAAGACTTATGTCAAGTATTATTATTGTTAGAGTGTGTATATTTGTTGAGTTAATAAATAACCTAAGTCATGTTAAAGGAATGAGAATGATAATGTTCAAAGAAGAGTAATAAATGTTAAATTTGTATAGATTGTATGCAAAAGAGAAATTAAATGAAATTGTATGATTATGTGTATACAAGTATAGGATATGTGAGATGAGTTTTTTGAATGAATGTAATTATATTATGTAAGAAATGTGGAAAGCAAGTCACATTATGAATGTGACTTATAAATGTGTATGTGGTATAACTACTGGTCTAGTGGTAGTGAGAATGATATTGCATGTGTTAGTGAACCTAAGAGAGATTAGGTCTTGACTTGCGCAGAGCTAAACTATGTGATGAAATTGAGAGTGAGAATGGACTCGAGTAATACTGGACAGTGTAATTGTTATGGTAATCACTGAACTTGATGATAATATACTATTTTAAGTCCCAAAGTATTTACATGTGGAAAGGTTCTATGTATATGTGTATAATGAGAGATTGTAAGGAAAAAGGGAAAGTATAATGTATAATTTTTTTTAGAAAAGATGGATTAGAAATGGAGTAACAAAAGGAAATTTTGTAAGATTTGCATATGATCGAATATGTATACGTAAGAGATATTAATAGTAATATTGTTGAAACATGAATTAGGCTAATGATGATCATATAATTGAGTGCAAATTGGTTGAAACAGAGTTGAAATGTGTTAATTCTTGGTGTAGCAAAAGTTTAGAGAATGAATATGTAATCCTTGCTATACAACTTAGCATTGTAATTGGAAAGGTTGGAAGCATAAAAATAAAGGGACAGTATTGATTTATAAGCCACAGTCGTGACCATTAATCTCTTATGGCCATATGATTTATTTAGTATATTTGGCCGGTTAGTTTTGTTATCCACAAATTTGGGACTGAGATAACATGACTATAGTACCGTTTTAGTGAGATTGATAATTATGTTTCTAGAAACATAGTCAAGAGTTATGATTGGTAAAGTTGTACCTTATTATTTTATGTTAGAAATTTGTTTATACTTATAGCAAGTATGGAAGAAAAGAGAACTGTGAAAATGTTTTGAGTTATGGATAATATGATAGAAAGGTAATTATTGTAAAAATAGTAATGGTATGAAATGTGAGGAGATGTTAAATGGGAGAAATTACAAAATGTGATTGAAAGTTATACTGAATATGTTTATAGTATAAAGTGAATAAGTGGATGGACTTAAGGTTTAAGTGAGTAAACTATGGGTAATAAATATGGTATGAGGTAATCATGAGAATTTTGTGGAAATTGTACTAAGATAATAGAAAATAAACTATGTGTATATTGAAAGATAATTTGAAGTGATTTGTTATTAATAATCATAATTTCAAAAAGCTGAAAGATGGATCCGAAGAGATTAGAATTTGAATATAAGTTTGACTCAATGGAATTAGGTCATATATATTGTGAAATCTAATGATAAGTTTAAATAAGTTAATTGTTAATTTGAATCGCACAAGATTGAAATGTGGGTATATTGTGACAAATAGATCAATTGATCTAAATTTCGCTAAGATTGCGAATCATTATTGAGATTTATATGTATAATGGTATTACGAGTATAAGATATAAGTGATAATGTATATGATGTAATATTCTGATACATGAATGGACAAGAATGAATTGAGTTATATCAGTTATAAATGATGATAAAAGGGAAAAGGTTGATTACCTGGAAAGTAAGTTTAATTGCATTGTATTAATATTTATGTTAAGTGAGAAGCATGCTAAAGAAGAAATTAAGTGTATGTAGAATAAGGATATTGTTATCAATTAAGGTTTGATAAATATCTATTCTGAAAGTGATTGTAATGACGGGATAATCAATATTAAGATATAAATCAATGATTTTTAAGGTTAAAATTAAGAGGGTATTTATAAAGAGATGAAGTGATAAAATATCTTGAATGTAATAGATGGACAAAGTATAAGTATATTATAAGATGATTTGATTCTTGTACAAAGATAAATTAATTGGGAATGTAATGAGTTATTTTGAATGTTTGGTTAAGAAAGTAATAAGATATATATATATATATATAATGATGAGTTATGAATTTAGAGAAGATGTTTGACTCTAAGGGGGAGAGTAGAAGTTATGTGATTTGATGACATAATAACTTAATAATATAATTAACTTCATATGAAAGTTAAGATGGTATTTGGTTAAGAATGGATTGTTACTGTACTGGAAAATTTCGAGGACGAAATTATTTAAGGGGGAGAGAATTGTAATATCCCAAAGTATACCCTAAAAGTTTTGGAATTTGTGTTGTATTTGGATTTAATGTATATGTTTTATAGAAAGAGAAAAGAAGTAAAGAGAGAGTGTATATGTTGTATATATGGATATATATATATATAATATATACAAGTCAGAGAAATGGAAGTCAAAAGAAGATAAGTTAATTAAAAGGAAATATTATAGGAGATAGATATATATGAAGGATGATATGTATATATGGTATTTGAAAAATATGGGAAATATAAATATAATATATAAGGCATATACATATACCAACATATACATCACATATACATGATGTATATATTAGAGTAGGAAAAGTAAGTGTATATAATTAATTAATAATAATAATAATGATAATAATGACAAAAGAAAAAGAAGAAAAGAAAGTCAAAGGGAAGAAAATTGTGGTGGAGGAATTATGTGATATTTTATTATTATTATTATTATTATTATATATATATATAAGATAAGGTTGATTAAAGAAAGAAGATTTTCTTTCTTTCTTCTTCTTCTTCTTGTTCTTGCTGTGGAAAGAGAGAGAGAGAGAGAGAGAGAAAGAGAGAGAGAGAGAGAGAGAGATGTGATTTTATTTATATACACATCAAATTCATAAGGGTTTTGAGAGAATTGAAGATGGATATTGAAGATTTGGTAAAATATTCAAGTAAGTAATCATTTCCTTGTATTGATTTCTATTGATTGAGCTTATAATTGATATGATTAGTGTGTGAAGATAATGATAATAAAAGATTGAAGTATATAGATATGTTGAATTGGTATTTAGATGATGATAATATGGTTATTTGTGAGGATGATGATGGATTGTTGAAATTGTTTAGTAAAGGTTTAATATAAATGAGTTGGGAAATTGAATAATTGATATATGGAGGATGTATATAATGATTATTATTATGAGATGTTGAAGCTATATAAGTGTTAAGTTAATTGGTAATTGATGTATGTGATGAGTTTGATCAACTATTATCTTGGATTTTCTATATGTTTGTGTTTATTGAAGTTAAAAATACAAAATACATGAGTTTGGTCCGAAACAGAAGCAAAATGGATGCCACGGTCGTGGCAAATGAGTGCCACGGTCGTGGCAAGTGAGGGACACGACCGTGGGGGGTTTAAAGAAAAGTGGGCAGATTCGGTTGCTAACCCACGGCCGTGGCCGTGGGGTTGTGAGGCCACGACCGTGGGGCCTTAGATAATGGGTTTGGTTTGTAATTTGTGATCTATGGGTCTAGTATGAGACTAATAGGTGAATAATTGTATGGGAATTCATGTGTATTTGTAAGTAAGTGTGTATTCTTCCTTTTGGTTTAGGTTGTGAAGAGGTTGAGTTACCTTAACCTAAGTGTGAAGAATTCTTGGTAGAGGAAATGTATAGATTGATGTGAGTTGCTCTTAAGGTAAGTACAAACTTACATGGATACATTCTTTTATATGATTTTTAGACTTAACACATTTAGTTATAAATGTGTTAAGTAATTTACTATATTTTTAATACAATGTGACTAATGTTATGATTTGTATAGTGTGAAAGATATGATGACCATTCAAAAAGGTATGTGAAATGTAATTTGTTATGATAAATATTTTAATGATGAATTGATTTATTGTGAATTGAGATAAAATGAGATGTGAAGCCACTGTGGTTGGCTATCATGATTCAAATGAAATAAATGGGGCATGTTGCCTAGATGATGATGAATTCAAAATATATGTCTAATGCAATTGGTTATGTATACTTTATTGATGAGATGTGAAGCCATTGTTGTTGGCTATAATGATGCAAATGAGATGATTAAGGCATGTTTGCCTAAATGATGACGAGAATAAAATGAGATGTGAAGCCATTGTGGTTGGCTATCATGATGCAAATGAGATGATTAAGGCATGTTTGCCTAAATGATGATGAGAAAATGAGAATGAAGTTGATAATGAATTAATGAATGAATTGTGTGTCTAATGTGTTATTCCATTTTCAGAGTTTTGTTGTTGGTGGCATGCCTATAGTAACAATCTCTTGAAGTTAGGTTGGTCTTGATCCTTGAAGCCAAGTTGGGTTGAAGTTTAGCATGCTTAACTCCCCTTGAAGCTTGGTTGGGTCTAGTCCTTGAAGCCTAATTGAGATGTTACAACCCTTGAAGCTAGGTTGGGTTTGGTTCTTGAAGCCAAGTTGGGTTGATACTTAGCATGCTTTGTTCCCCTTGAAGCTTGGTTGAACCTAAATCCTTAAAGCCTAGTTGGGATAATGATAATGATAAATGAGATAATTAAACCAAAATATTAACTCTGAAAGTTGAATGGCATATTAGTGTCTTGTGGTCCCATGCTTGTCTTTGTTAAAGGTAATTCATGAATGGTGAAATAAAGGAATAATGAGTCCCATGCTTGTTTTTGTTTAAAGGTGATTCATGAATTGTGAAATAAAGGAATAATGAGTTCCATGCTTGTCTTTGTTTAAATGTGATTTATGAATGGTGAAATAATTGAATAAAGTAATGGAATGTAATGTTATAAAGTATGTTATGATTACAATACATAAGTAAATTATTGAAAAGAAATATGGCTTGAGAAGCTATGTTGAAAGATGAGATTCTGAAAGTATAGTATGACATGTAATATGTACATGGATGTGGACATTGAAAGTATTATTTTATGAATGTTCTAATAAGTTATGGAATTGTGGTTTATGTTAATGATATATGTATATAATTATGAGATTAGTAGAAACATATAAAAAGTGTAATTGAAATGGGAAAACATGATAAGAAACTAATGATACATGAAGTTAACATATGAGTATGATTTTCTGTAATGTATGTTTATTATATTTATTTGTACTACTAAGCTTTCGAGCTTAGCGCGGTTGTGTTATTCGTGCAGGTGAGTAGGTGGTTGATTTGAAATCAAGTCGTTATGCCACGAGAATGGTAAGAGTATTTCGAGATCAACTAAAAGGTGATGCATACATGCATAATTTAATTATGTTGTATTTTAATAAAAAATGTATTCATATGTATAAATGAATTTTTGGTAAAGACAAGATCATTATATATATGTAAGATCATCGAAAGTATAAAGATTTTATAAATGTTCTTTAAATAAAATGTATTATTGTTTGGAATCATAGTAAAGGTTTTTAATCTGAAATGAAAAGTGACATTCTTATACTTTATATACGTACTGCATGTATACAAGGTATATGTATAGTACTTATATAGAGTATGGGGGTGTTACAGAGGGAACACAAAAGAGTTGGGATTTGCTATACAAGGCCTTCAACCAGCAATATAGATATAATGTCGAGATGGAAGTTACCTTAAAGGAAGTGGAGTCCATTAGGCAAAGGTCGATTGAGAATTTTGTGGACTATGTGAAACGATGGAGAAATAAGGCTGCTTTGCTTAAGAAAAGGCTCGATGAATCTGATCAAATAAGGATGATCGTGAGAGGCGTTCTTCCCAATCTCCGTGAAAGGATGTCTCATGCCCTTATAAGGGATTTCAAAGATCTTCTCCAAGCTGGTCTACAAATTGAAGAGTGGGAAAAGGAGAAAAATCGCTTTTCAATAAGAAGGAATGAGAAAGGGAATTATTAGCCTAGCAATCAAAGCAAGCAAAAAGAAGTTGGTATTAATGCGACTGGTCTAGGAAATAAAAGACAATTCTCAGAATTGGGGAAGCCTCTATCTTGGGTTTTTAGCAAGCTGCAAAAGAAAGGGTTGTTACAACCATTAGCTCCTCGACCTTTACATAATCCACTGCCACCAAACTTCAATGCCGAGGCCTTCTATCAGTTTCATAAAATGCGAGGGCATGAAACAGATAAATGTGCTGGTCTAAAGCATGAGATCCAAGATTTGATTGATAGTGATTGTTATCGAGTAACATTCTCTAATAGTTTTATGCGATAATTGTCAAGGGATGTTACAGAAAGTGTTACATTGAGTGATATCAGACATAAAAAAAATTATGAAAATTAATAAAATAATTAATTTTATTTGAGATTCAAGATTAATTTTGAATTAAATAGCTTATTACTATAATAGGTAAATTTTGAGGACTAATTTTTTTTAGTGGGGGAGAATTGTAATATATAAAATTTTAAATAGGAAACTTTTTAACTAATATTGATAACTGATAGTGTATAGTGATCAAAATAACGTGGATAAATATTATAAGTAGAGAATAGTGAATAGTATATCTCAAAAATTTATTGCAGAATCAAATTTATTGAAGAATAGTGAATAGTATATAGTGAATACGGTTTTACAGGATTAAAAATCAAATTAGAATCAAAGGTTAAAATTGAGGGTACGTTATAGTTAAAATGAGATTGCCTCACCTGATTAAACTATATATATGGACATATGTGTGTGTAGAAGACTCTTCTCTCTTCTTCCATCTTCCACACCTATCATCACCGTCACCACCAAAACTTCTCCTTTCTCTTTCTTTTCAAAATTTAAACCAAAATTTGAAAAGAAATCACATCTAGATATGGGTTTTTAAAAGAATAAACTAGAAGAAGTGAGATTATCAACAAGTGATCAAAGAAAAAGAGGGAAAAGAGAGAAGAAGAGGGATTTTGAAAGAGGTATGTGCTTATGTATTTTAATTTGCAAATATTTGAATTTTTATGAATTGTAATGTTTGAATTAGTTGATAAAGCCATCTATAATTAATTATTATTGAAAAATATTGGTTAAATGCATTGATGTGTAAAAAATAAGTTATAGGAACATATAGTGATGAGTATGATTCTTAATTCAATCATTATAAGAATTGAGATGTTTGGTGTTATTTTAGACATGAGTGATGGTTAAAGATTGATTAATTGATGTTTGAGTAAAGTATTTGACATAGACTCTTTCTATGTCAAAGAAAATAGTTTTTGATTCATTTTTATCATAGATTTGGAGATATTGTTTTTAATTGGTTGAGTGTGCGAAACACAGAATTTTGCCTAACACAGTTAGTGACACGACCATGTCACCGGGCATGTCAATGATGTTGTATTTCAATGTTGATGACATGACTAGTAACACGCCCGTGTCATAGCTATAGTGATGAAAGATTAATGGCATGGCCAGTGACACGCTTGTGTCATTGGGCATGTCAAAGCTTCTATAATGTGAGAGTAATGACACGGGCAATGACATGCCCATGTCGTTGGGCTTGCCAAATCTACTGTAAGAATGGGCAAATGACACAGTCATTGACATGCCCATGTCATAGGGCGTGTCACTTGAAGAATTTTCCCAAAATAGTTCTTTTCCTTGTCTTTCATCTGTTATTCCAGCCTAAATGACTATAAGGCCTCAAGGTGTAAAAGATTTCTGAAACCAACCCTATCAAGCAGTGCAATAAAATTTTTAATATATGATAAATATGTGTAATACCGAGTGTTGATTAAAGAATTATTCCATTGAAGTGATATACATAATTCAATGTTAATCAAAACTAATGAATAACCCAAATTATATTGATTTTAGATTTAGCTTTGGACGGAATGGATAGCCAGAGGGAAAGCATCTATAGTGATACTGGACACATCGTGTCATTAATGGATATATTATGTCATCAGTGACAGTGGGCATATTTGCTATTATACATTCTTGAGATTTGGTATTAAAATTGATACAGTGACCCATTATCCAAATCTATGGTCTGAGTTCAGTGAGTATGTGCATATTTAATGAAGTTATCTATATAGAAAATATATATGAATTGGATGTTATGAATAATGGAAGAAATGCAAAACAATAATTTAAGTCAATTATTTAAAATCAACTTGTTGTGTTGCAATGTAAAAGTGATTGATAATGCATACAATAATATTTCAAGGCAAGGTTCTAATGCATGGAATGCAAATGTTATGTTCAAAATATTGAATTGATCAATAACTTTCTAAGAGTATAATGATTTAAAGTGTATAAAATGATATAAGATATAAAGTGCTCCAAAGTATAGTACTAAATCAAAGTGCCAAAATTATAAATTGAATGAAATTATCCTATATATGAAACTAAAAATTAAGACTTATTGAAAAACAAAATAAGTGTGATGTGAGCAATGTTAACAAATGAGAAAGTAAGTCTCAAATTAAATTTATTCAAAAAGAGGAAAATTGCAATGCCGAAAGTGTAGTATAGCATGATGGTTTTTATTAAGTTAAAATTATTATTTTGTATAATCAAAATATTATGTTGGTTTATTATTAAGAATATTTAATATATTGAAATGTTTAGTAATATTGAGTGTTATTACTATATTTCCATAAGTATTTTCTTTTATATTAAGTGACAAAATATGTTTATACAAGCACCACTAAGCTTTGTTTAGCGTGTTAGAATTATTTTATGGCACGCAGGTATCATGTCATCGGAGCAAGTTAAGAAGTGGAATTAAGGATCTATGAAATTGTCTACAGTACATATAGAGATCTTTTGTATATTGTACTCATAATTTATGAAATGTATATATACAATTTAATTTTGCTATTTGAGAGATTGTACAAATTTGTAAACATGAAAGGAATATACGTATGTAGAGGATGAAGTTTGAGATTCTAGTGAATGATTATCAAAGAAAGTAATGTATTATATATTTATTTGATTTGACAAACTTATGATGGTTATCTGATTTATAAATAGTATTTTGATTATTGGATATATTGTAGATTAGTTTAAATTTTGGATTTATAAGTGTTGTATTATACATATTATATTATTATTTGAAAATTTTTGCTAGTATCACTTTAAAAGGAAACTTTGTCGATGAAATGATTAGAGTACTGACAGTATATGGAGTAACATTCTCTAATAGTTTTATGTGAGAATTGTCAAGGGATGTTACAGAAAGTGTTGCATTGAGTGAAATCAGATATAAAAAAAGTTATAAAAATTAATTAAAAAATTAATTTTATGTGAGATTTAAGAATAATTTTGAATTAAACGGCTTATTTCCATGACAGGTAAATTTCAAGGATGAAATTTCTTTAGTGGGGGAGAATTTTAATGTACAAAATTTTAAATAGAGAACTTTTTAACTAGTATTGATAATTGATAGTGTATAGTGATAAAAGTAACGTAGATAAATACTATAAGTAGAGAATATTTAATAGTATATCTCAAAAATTTATTGAAAAAATTAATTTTATGGTTTTTCAGGATTAAAAATTAAATTATAATCAAAGGTTAAGAGTGAGAGTGCACTGTAGTTAAAATGAGATTGCCTCACCAGATTAAATAATATATATATATGGACATATGTGTGTGTAGATGACACTTCTCATTTCTCCTTCTTTTCAAAATTTTATCCAAAATTTGAAAGGAAATCACATCTAGATATGGATTTTTAAAAGAATAAACTAGAAGAGGTAAGATTACCAACAAGTGGTCAAAGAAAAAGAGGGAAAAGAGAGAAGAAGAGGGATTTTGAAAGAGGTATGTGCTTATGTATTTTAATTTGCAAATATTTGAATTTTTATAAATTTTAATATTTGAATTAGTTGATTGAGCCATCTATAATTAATTATTACTAAAAAAATATTGGTTAAATAGATTGATGAGTAAAAAATAAGTTAAAGGAACATATAGTGATGAGTATGATTCTTAATTCAATCATTATAAGAATTGAGATGTTTGATGTTATTTTAGCCATAAGTGATGATCAAAGATTGATTAATTGATTTTTGAGTAAAGTATTTGATATAGACTCTTTCTATGTCAAAGAAACTAGTTTTTGATTCATTTTTATCATAGATTTGGATATATTGTGTTTAATTTGTTTAGTGTGCGAAACACAGAATTTTGCCTAACACAGCTAGTGACACGACCATGTCATTGGGCATGTCAAAGCTTCTATAGTGTAAGAGTAATGACACGGGCAGTGACATGCCCATGTCGTTGGGCTTGCCAAAGCTACTGTAAGAATGGGCAAATGACACAGTCATTGACATGCCCATGTCATTAGGCGTGTCACTTGAAGAATTTTTCCAAAATAGTTCTTTTCCTTGTCTTTCATCTATGATTCTGGCCTAAATGACTATAAGGCCTTAAGGTGTAAAATATTTTTGAAATAAACCCTAACAAGCAGTGCAATAAATTTTAATATATGATAAATACGTGTAATACCAAGTGTTGATCAAAGAATTGTTCCATTGAAGTGATATACATAATTCAATGTTAATCAAAACTAATGAATAACCCAAATCATATTGATTTTAGATCTAGCTTTGGATTGAATGGCTAGCCAGAAGGAGGGCAGCTATACTGATAGCGGACACATCGTGTCATTAATGAGTATATTGTGTCATCAGTGATAGTGGGCATATTTACCATTATACATTCTTGAGATTTGGCATTAAAATTGATACAGTGACCCATTATCCAAATCTATGTTCTGAGTTCAGTGTGTATGTGCATATTTAATGAAGTTATCTATATTGAAAATATATAAGAATTAGATGGTATGAATAATGGAAGAAATGCAAAACATTAATTTAAGTCAATTATTTAAAATCCACTTATTGTATTACAATATAAAAGTGATTGATATTGTATACAATAATATTTCAAGGGAAGGTTCTAATGCATGGAATGCCAATGTTATGTTCAAAATATTGAATTGATCAATAACTTTCTAAGAGTATAATGATTTAAAGTGTATATAATGATATAAGATACAAAGTGCTCAAAAGTATAGTACTAAATCAAAATGCCAAAATTATAAATTGAATGAAATTATCCTATATGTGAAACTGAAATGTAAGACTTACTAAAAAACAAAATAAGTGTGATGCGAGCAATGTTAACAAATGAGAAAGTAAGTCTCAAATAAAAATTATTCAAAAAGAGAAAAATTTCAATACCGAATGTGTAGTATAGCATGATGGTTTTTATAAAGTTGAAATTATTATTTTGTGTAATCAAAATATTGTGTTGGTTTGTTATTAAGAATATTTAATATATTGAAATTTTTAGTAATACTAAGTGTTATTATTGTATTTCCATAAGTATTTTCTATAATATTAAGTGACAAAATATGTTTATACAAGCACTACTAAGCTTTGCTTAGCGTGTTAGAATTATTTTATGACACGCAGGTATCATGTCATTGGAGCAAGTTAAGAACTGGAATTAAGGATCTATGAAAATTGTCTACAATATATATAGTGATCTTTTATATATTGTACTCATAATTTATGAAACATATATATAAAATTTAATTTTTCTATTTGAGAGATTGTACAAATTTGTAAACATGAAAGGAATACACGTATGTAGAGGATGAAGTTTGAGATTCTAGTGAATGATTATGAAAGAAAATAATGTATTATATATTTATTTGATTTGACAAACTTATGATGGTTATCTGATTTATAATTAGTATTTGGATTGTTGGATATATTGCAGATTGGTTTAAATGTTGGATTTATAAGTGTTGTATTATACAGATTATATTATTATTTGAAAATTTTTGCTAGTAACACTTTAAAAGGAAACTTTGTCGATGAAATGATTAGAGTACTGACTGTAATACCCGATTTTGGTGTACATTGGAATAGTAGTTATGAGAAGATATGTTGGTAAAATATGTAAAGAAAATATTATAAGAGATAGATGTATATGAAGGATGATATGTATATATGGTATTTGAAAAATATGGAAAATATAAATACAATATATAAGAGATATACATATAGCAACATATACATCACATATACATGATGTATATATTGGTGTAGGAAAAGTAAGTTGTAAATAATAATAATAATAATAATAATAATAATAATAATAATAATAATAATAATAATAATAATAATAATAATAATAATAATAATAATAATAATAATAATAATAATAATTTTAACAACAACAACAACAACAACAACAACAAGAGAAAAAGAAGAAAAGGAAGTCAAAGGGAATGACAAGTGTGTGGTGGAGAATTTTTAAGGGATTTAATTATATTATTATATATATATATAAGATAAGATGGAAAAAGGAAGAAAATATCTTCTTTCTTTCTTTCTTTCTTCTTCTTCTTCTTCTTCTTGAACGAGAGAGAGAGAGAGAGAGAGAGAGAGAGAGAGAGAGAGATGTGATTTTGTTGGCATACACATCAAATTCTTAAGGGCTTTAAGAGAATTGAAGGTGGATATTGAAGATTTAGCAAAGAATTCAAGTAAGTGTTCATTTCTTTGTGTTGATTTCTATTGATTGTGTTTATATTTGATATGGTTAGTGTGTGAAGATGATGATAATGAAAGATTGAAGTATATATATATATATATATGTTGAATTGGTATTTAGATGATGATAATATGGTTATTTGTGAGGATGATGATGGATTGTTGAAATTGTTTAGTAAGGGTTTAATATAAATGAGTTGGGGAAATTGAGTAATTGATATATGGATGATATATATAATGATTATTATTATGATATGGTGAAGTTATATAAGTGTTAAATTAATAGGTGATTTATGTGTATATAAACCAAGATGTTGATTAAGGGTGTTGTAGTATGGATTTTGGAGTGTTCGTGCTTTCATGGATGAGAGTTCGAAATGTATAATTCTTGCCTGACATGGCCGGTGACATGGCCATGTCGTTGGGCATGTCAACGGTACTGAGTTTGACGTTTGTGACACGACCATTAACACGGCCATGTTACTGAGCGTGTCATAGCTACTGAGAGATAAAGTAATTGACACGGCCATGAACACGCCCATGTTGTTGGTCGTGTCAATGTTTCTGTAAGGCAGAATGAGTGACACGTCCAATGACACGCCCGTGTTACTGAGCGTGTCAAAGCTTCTGTGTTGTTGGTTTAGGGCACGATCAGGGACATGCTCGTGTTGTTGAGCGTGTCATGTGTAGAGTTTGCCCTAGTTGGTTCATATCTATATTATCTTATGTGTATCTCTGAGTAAGTGTGTATGATCACTTTTTGATTAGGTTTTAAAGAGATTGGGTTACCCTAATCCAAGTGTTGGAGGATTTTTGGAAGAGGAGTTTAGATTGGTTTGAGTTTCTCTTGAAGTAAGTACAAACCCTATATGATTGTATGTATTTGCATGACTATGGGACTTAACACATTTGATTGGAAAATGTGTTAAGTTATTTATTATATTGTTGATGTGTGAGAAATGTGCTATGATGTGTATTATGTGTACTATGTGTAATGTATGTTGAAGATTCTAAATATATGAATAATGTAATTTGCTATGTATATCTCAATGATGAAATATGAAACTATTATAAATGGATATAAAGGTGAAATGTGAAAGATATGATGATCATTCAAATTATATGTACAATGTAATTGGTTATGTATACCCTAATGATGAGATGGGAAGCCATTGTTGTTGGCTATAATGATGCAAATGAAATAATTGGGGCATGTTTGCCTAGATGATTATGAAGAAATGAGAATGGAATTGATAATGAAATAATAAAAGTATTGTGTGCCTAATGTGTTATTCACTTTTCAGAGTTTTGTTGTTGGTGGCATGCCTAATAGTAACAATTTGGGCTTGATTCTTATAGCCAAGTTGGGTTGAAGTTTAGCATGCTTAACCCCCCTTGAAGCTTGGTTGGGTCTAGTCCTTGAAGCCTAGTTGAGATGTTACAAACCCTTGAAGCTAGGTTGGGTTTAGTCCTTGAAGTCAAGTTGGGTTGTTGCTTAGCATGCTTCGCTCCCCTTGAAGCTTGGTTGGGCCTAATCCTTGAAGCCTAGTTGGGATAATGATAAATGTGAAAATTAAACCAAAACATTAACTCTGAAAGTTGAATGACATATTAGTTTCTTTTGGGCCCATGCTTGTCTTTGCTTAAAGGTGAATTATGAATGATGAATTAATTGAATAATATAATGACATGTAATGTTATGAAGTATGATATGATTACAATACATAGGTAAATTGTTGAAAAGAAATGTGGCCTGCGAAGCTATGCTGAATGATGAGATTATGAATGTTCTAATAAGTCATGGAATTATGGTTTCTGTTATTAATATATGTGTATATGTATATAATTATGAGATTAGTAGAAATATATGAAAAGTGTAATTGATAATGGAAAACATGATAAGAAAATAATGATACATGAAGTTAATATATGAGTATGATTTTCTGTAATGTATATTTATAATATTTATTTGTACTACTAAGCTTTCGAGCTTAGCGCGGTTGTGTAAATCGCGCAGGTGAGTAGGTGGTTGATCTGGAAGTCAAATCGTAAGAGTATTTCGAGACCAATTAGAAGGCGGTGCATACATGTACAATTTAATTATGTTGTATTTTGATAAAAATGTATTCATATGTATAAATAAATTTTTGTAAAGACAAGATAATTATATATATGGAATATCATCCAAAGTATAATGATTTTGTAAATGTTTTTTAAATAAAATGTATTATTGTTTGGAACTAAAGTAAAGGTTTTTAATCTTAAATGAAAAGTGACATTCTTATACTTTATATACGTACTACATGTATACAAGGTATATGTATAGTACTTATATAGAGTATGGGGGTGTTACACTGACAGTATATGGAGTAACATTTTCTAATAGTTTTATGCGAGAATTGTCAGGGGATGTTACAGAAAGTGTTACATTGAGTGATATCAAACATTAAAAAAAGTTATAAAAATTAATTAAACAATTAATTTTATGTGAGATTTAAGAATAATTTTGAATTAAATGGCTTATTACCATAACAGGTAAATTTATAGGACGAAATTTCTTTAGTGGGGGAGAATTGTAATGTATAAAATTTTAAACAGAGAACTTTTTAACTAGTATTGATAATTGATAGTGTATAGTGATAAAAGTAACGTGGATAAATAGTATAAGTAGAGAATATTTAATAGTATATCTCAAAAATTTATTGAAAATTTAATTTTACGGTTTTACAGGATTAAAAATTAAATTATAATCAAAGGTTAATAGTGAGAGTACACTATAGTTAAAATGAGATTGCCTCACCTGATTAAACAATATATATATATATATGGACAAATGTGTGTGTGTAGATGACTCTTCTCTCTTCTTCCATCTCCACACCTATCATCACCGTCACCACCAAAACTTCTCATTTCTCCTTCTTTTCAAAATTTTATCCAAAATTTGAAAGGAAATCACATCTAGATATGGATTTTAAAAAGAATAAACTAGAAGAGGTGAGATTATCAACAAGTGGTCAAAGAAAAAGAGGGAAAAGAGAGAAGAAGTGGGATTTTGAAAGAGGTATGTTCTTATGTATTTTAATTTGCAAATATTTAAATTTTTATAAATTTTAATATTTGAATTAGTTGATTGAGCCATCTATAATTAATTATTACTAAAAAATATTGGTTAAATGGATTGATGAGTAAAAAATAAGTTAAAGGAACATATAGTGATGAGTATGATTCTTAATTCAATCATTATAAGAATTGAGATGTTTGATGTTATTTTAGCCATAAGTGATGATTAAAGATTGATTAATTTATGTTTGAGTAAAGTATTTGATATAGACTCTTTCTATGTCAAAGCAACTAGTTTTTGATTCATTTTTATCATAGATTTGGATATATTGTGTTTAACTGGTTTAGTGTGCGAAACATAGAATTTTGCCTAACACAACTAGTGACAAGACCATGTCATTGGGCATGTCAAAGCTTTTATAGTGTGAGAGTAATGACACGGGCAGTGACATGCCCATGTCATTGGGCTTGCCAAAGCTACTGTAAGAATGGGCAAATGACACAGTCATTGACATTCCCATGTCATTAGGCATGTCACTTGAAGAATTTTCCCAAAATAGTTCTTTTCCTTGTCTTTGATCTGTGATTCTGGCCTAAATGACTATAAGGCCTTAAGGTGTAAAAGATTTTTGAAATAAACCCTAACAAGCAGTGCAATAAATTTTTAATATATGATAAACATGTGTAATACGAAGTGTTGATCAAAGAATTGTTCCATTGAAGTGATATACATAATTCAATGTTAATCAAAACTAATGAATAACCCAAATCATATTGATTTTAGATCTAGCTTTGGATTGAATGGCTAGCCAGAGGGAGGGAAACTATGCTAATAGTGGACACATCGTGTCATTAATGAATATATTGTGTAATCAGTGACAGTAGGCATATTTGCCATTATACATTCTTGAGATTTGGCATTAAAATTGATACAGTGACCCATTATCCAAATCTATGTTCTGAGTTCAATGTGTATGTGCATATTTAATGAAGTTATCTATATTGAAAAAATATATGAATTAGATGTTATGAATAATGGAAGAAATGCAAAACAATAATTTAAGTCAATTATTTAAAATCAACTTATTGTGTTACAATGTAAAAGTGATTGATAACGTATACAATAATATTTCAAGGGAAGGTTCTAATGCATGGAATGCCAATGTTATGTTCAAAATATTGAATTGATCAATAACTTTCTAAGAGTATAATGATTTAAAGTGTATATAATGATATAAGATACAAAGTGCTCCAAAGTATAGTACTAAATCAAAGTGCCAAAATTATAAATTGAATGAAATTATCCTATATGTGAAATTGAAAATTAAGACTTACTGAAAATCAAAATAAATGTGATGCGAGCAATGTTAACAAATTAGAAAGTACGTCTCAAATGAAATTATTATAAAGTTAAAATTATTATTTTGTATAATCAAAATATTGTGTTGGTTTATTATTAAGAATATTTAATATATTGAAATGTTTAGTAATATTGAGTGTTATTACTGTATTTCCATAAGTATTTTCTTTAATATTAAGTGACAAAATATGTTTATACAAGCACTACTAAGCTTTGCTTAGCGTGTTAGAATTATTTTATGACACGCAGGTATCATGTCATCGGAGCAAGTTAAGAAGTGGAATTAAGGATCTATGAAATTTTCTACAGTACATATAGAGATATTTTGTATATTGTACTCACAATTTATGAAATGTATATATACAATTTAATTTTGCTATTTGAGAGATTGTACAAATTTGTAAACATGAAAGAAATTTACGTATGTAGAGGATGAAGTTTTAGATTCTAGTGAATGATTATCAAAGAAAGTAATGTATTATATATTTATTTGATTTGACAAACTTATGATGGTTATCTGATTTGTAATTTGTATTTGGATTATTAGTTATATTACAGATTGGTTTAAATGTTGGATTTATAAATGTTGCATTATACATATTATATTATTATTTGAAAATTTTTGCTAGTAACACTTTAAAAGGAAACTTTGTCGATGAAATGATTAGAGTACTAACAGTATATGGAGTAACATTCTCTAATAGTTTTATGCGAGAATTGTCAGGGGATGTTGCAGAAAGTGTTACATTGAGTGATATCAGACATAAAAAAACGTTATAAAAATTAATTAAATAATTAATTTTATGTGAGATTTAAGAATAATTTTGAATTAAATGGCTTATTGCCATAACAGGTAAATTTCGAGGATGAAATTTCTTTAGTGGGGGAGAATTGTAATGTACAATATTTTAAACAAGGTACTTTTTAAATAATATTGATAATTGATAGTGTACAGTGATAAAAGTAATGTGGATAAATACTATAAGTAGAGAATATTTAATAGTATATCTCAAAAATTTATTGAAAAAATTAATTTAGGCCATCATATTGATTAAAAATTAATATTGATAGTGTATAGTTATAAAATCATATCGATTTTATGTCCTTATGTATTTTAATTTGCAAATATTTAAATTTTTATGAATTTTAATATTTGAAATATTTGATTGAGCCATCTATAATTAATTATTACAGAAAATATTGGTTATATGGATTGATGAGTAAAAAATAAGTTAAAGGAACATATAGTGATGAGTATGATTCTTAATTCAATCATTATAAGAATTGAGATGTTTGATGTTATTTTAGCCATAAGTGATGGTTAAAGATTGATTAATTGATGTTTGAGTAAAGTATTTGATCTAGACTCTTTCTATGTCAAATAAACTAGTTTTTGATTCATTTTTATTATTGATTTTGATATATTGTATTTATGTGGTTGAGTGTGCGAAACACAAAATTTTTCCAAACACAGCCAGTGACACGGCCATGTCACTGGGCGTGTCGATGATGTTGTATTTCAACGTTGATGACATGACCAGTAATATGCCTGTGTCATTGGGCGTGTCATAGCTACATTGATGAAAGATTAATGGCACGGCCAGTGACATGCCCGTGTCATTGGGGGTGTCAAATCTTCTGTAATGCGAGAGTAATGACATGGGCAGTGACGCACTCATGTTGTTAGACAAATGATCTTAATTTTGATCCTTGACAAATCAAATGGATGATCTATTTAACTTGTGTTTAAGAAATCTTGTTGCAGGATTAGGTTGCTTCTAATAAAGGTGAACAGAACACTTATAGCGGTCGCACCTCACCTGTATACGACTGCTTCATGCAATTACAAGAAGAAACCTTATCACAGTAGGTTTCGCGGTCAGAAGTTCGACCTCAGTCGCGACCGCTCATGAGGAATAGCGACCGTCCCAATATGTGAATGACCGCTACTCAAGGAATTTAAATCATTACAATCACAGTAAGGTTCACGGTGACAAGAACGGTGAATAACTCGACCTCGCTTACCAGATTAGCGACCGCCCACTCAGAGTCGCGACCGCCCTACTAATTCAAGAAGAAATTGCTTAAAGAGACAGTAGTGTTTGCGTCCTCAGGTGCGTCCAGAAGTTCGACGCGAGAATCTGAGTTCGACCGCGAGATGCTACATAGGGCGACCGCGAGATTCAAATTATGGTGGACATCTCTTTTGCTCTGTCAGAGAATGACACGCGACATGACCGTTGTAATCCCACTTCAATATTCAAAAAGGGCGACCGCACCTTTGCTTGGCGCTACCGTCCCGACAAACATAGCATGGGCAAGAACCGGTCCGACAAACACAGCATGGGCAAGATTCCAGCTGCAGAGCACTAAAATTCGACCGTTGAAGCTTTTTCAAAAGTAGCGACCGTCCCTTGTTAAAAGGACGACAGCATGAAGCATGAGCGCGACCATCCTGGTATGAAGGGCGACCGCGAAGAGCTTCAGACAGTTTAAGTAAAGAAGGTCTAAGCTTCCAAGACTTTATTCTCAACATCAATAACGGCTAGTAAGACCACATTGGCTATAAATACAATGTTTCTATGAGAAAATAAAAAGAGAGACAACATTGAGAAAAGATTTTCATAGCCAAGCAACAAATTTTCTTTTACTTAAACTTGCATTTGAATTGTAATGAATGTTAGGTGTTAGCATTGAAAACACCATTGTATAAGTTTGAGTGTGAGCTTGGGAAACACTTGGGTTGTGAGAGTAAGCCTAGTAAAACTCTTGTTTGGGTTGTAAGTGTGAGCCTAAGAAAAACACTTGTGAAGTTAGGTGTGAACTTGTGAAAACACCAAAGTTGGAAGTGAGCTTGTAAAAACTTCAAAGATTAGTGGAACCTTAACAAGTTGTTAAGGAAGTGGATGTAGGATTGAAGTAAATCCGAACCACTATAAATCTTGTGTGTTCTTTCTTTCTTCCATCACTCAACCAACTCTCTATTCCGCATTTCTTGTTTGTTGAGTTTTTTAAATTGTCATTACTTCTTGAGGAAACCAATTCACCCCCCCCCCCCTCTTGGTTGCCATCTTGGGACAACAATTGGTATCAGAGCCCTGAGATTTCTTAAACTTAATTGTGAAATCTGATCCACTATGGCAACTTCTTCTTCATCAAGCTCTCATGGAAATCTTAACTCTATTCTTAGACCCTACTTTGATGGAACAGATTACTCATACTGGAAACACAAAATGTATTTGTTTCTAGACAGTGAAGGGATTGAACAATGGGATTTCGTGGAAAGTGAGTGGAAATCTCCCACTCATGAAGTTGACGGTATTCAAGTTCCACTTCCCAAAGCTCAATGGTCAACTAGCAATATCAGAGATCGATTCAAGAACAATAGAGCTACTTCCATCTTGATGAACTCCATTTCAAGAGAAGAAGGTGGAAGAGTTCAACATTTAACTTGTGCACATTGCATTTGGAAAACACTTGAAAACTACCATGAAGGTACAACTCAAGTAAGATTTACCAAGAAACAAATGCATGTTCATGAGTATGAGCTATTCAAGATGAAACCAAATGAAAATGTCACCGACATGACCAATCGCTTACTTGCAATTGTCAATGAACTAAAGAAGTATGGCAAGGTATATGATCAAGGTGATGTAAACAGTAAAATCTTGAGAGCCCTAAGAGCTAGAAAGAACTTTGAATCCAAAGTATCATCCATAGAAGAAGCTCATGATCTCAGCACATTAAGAACCGACGAGCTAGTTGGTAAATTACTCACTTTTGAGCTGCACAGTGAAAAAGAAGAAGATCAAGGTGAGAAAGAAAAAAGAAAACCAATTGCACTCAAAGCAATCAAAGAAGCTGAGAGCTCAAGCAATGAAGGTACTGATGATGAAGATGAAATGGCAATGTTCTCAAAAAGAATTAATGAATGGAAAAGGAAGAAAAGATTACAAGCAAACAAAGGTACACCTCCAAAATTCTCCTTCAAAGATAAAGAAAAGAAAAATGAGGTAAAGTGCTATGAATGTGGAAAAACTGGTCACATCAAATTGGATTGCTACAAATTAAAGAACAAAAGGAAATGGGATAAAGAAAAGAAAAAATCTCTCAAAGCCACATGGGATGACTCTTCCTCAAGTGAAGAAGAAGAAGAAGAAGGAATTGCAAATCTTTGTCTCATGGCTATTGAAGATGACTCCAATGAGGTAAGTACTCAATCCTTAGATCCAGTAGCACATGATATAGATGATAGTGACTTGATTGAGCACATGAATTTTAAAATAGAAAAATATTTCTCTAAAATGATGCTCTATAAAGAGAAAAACTCTAAGTTAGAAAAGGATTTTATATGCTTAAAGAACTCTACCTTAGAATTGAAAACCTCAAATGAACACTTAATGAATACAATAGGAGAGTTGAATAAAAGCTCACATGACTTAGAAAAAGTGATTAAGGAGAATGAGACATTGAAGCATGAACTAAAAGAACTAAAAGAATCAATTTCCAGATTTCATAAAGGAAAGGAAGCATTGAACATATTAATTAATAATCAAAGATCACCTTCCTTGAAATATGGATTAGGATTCAATGGCTCAACCAACATTGCACCTAGCAAACCAACATTTGTGAAAGCATCTACAACTGAAATTTCTGATGTTCATATCAAAGATGCTTGCACCAAGTCTAAAAGAACTTCTTATGGTTCACTAGGAGATAAAGCCAAAAATAACTATGCATTGTTGTTCACTAAACTTGCACAAAAGAAATCACATACCTGTAGTTGTATGTATAATGCAAAAAGAAAAATACAGAAGCATAAAATGCCATGGCAATGCACATATTGCATGAAATTTGGACACAAAAACTTCTATTGTTATATAAGAAAGGCTCATCTCAAGTTAGAAGGCTCTTTTTCTACTAACCATCAAGGACCCAACTTCATGTGGGTACCTAAAAGAAGATGATCACAATTATCTTGCAGGTCTGCCTAAAATCTACTATCAATGAAAGCACATGGCTTGTGGATAGTGGATGCTCAAGGCATATGACTGGAAATGCAAAGCTCTTTACTAGTATTACCTACAAACATGGAGGTAATGTAACTTTTGGAAACAATGCTAAAGGTAAAATTCTTGGTGTTGGCTCCATTGGTTCTATTGGTAAGGATTTAATTGAAGATTTATGGCTTGTTGATGGTTTGAAACATAACTTGCTAAGTGTTAGTCAACTTTTGATAAAGCATACTTTGTCAAGTTTGATTCCAAAGAATGCAAGATCATGAATTCAAATGATGTTATCATATTTAAGGGCACTAGAACAAACAACACTTACAATGTTAGCATACATTCAAATCATACATGTTTAATGTCTACTAATAATGATGCATGGTTATGGCATAGAAGACTAGGACATGCTGGTATGGATCAATTGAAATATATTTGTAATGAGAACTTAGTTGATGGCTTACCTAAGATAAAATATGATAAAGATAGGATTGGTGAACCTTGTCAACATGGTAAGCAACATAAAAGCTCATTTAAAACAAAGAACGTTATAAGCACCTCTAGACCTTTAGAGCTCATTCATTTAGATTTGTTTGGACCAAATAGAGTTACAAGCTTAGGAGGCAAATCATATGCATTTGTTCTTGTTGATGACTACTCTAGATTCACATGGGTTAATTTCTTAGCTCAAAAGAATGAAGCCTTTAATTACTTCAAAACTTTTGCAAAAAGAGTTCAAAATGAAAAAGGATATGTAATCACATCTATTAGAAGTGATCATGGCAAAGAATTTGAAAATGAAAACTTTGAAGACTTTTGCAATGAACTTGGCATTTCACATAATTTTTCTACTCCTAGAACTCCACAGCAAAATGGTGTAGTTGAAAGGAAAAATAGAACTTTAATTGAAATGGCTAGAATAATGCTCAATGAATATGATTTACCATCTTATTTTTGGGCGGAAGCCGTTAATACAGCTTGTTACATTGCAAATCGTGTTTATAAAAGGCATTTGACTAATAAAACTTCTTATGAGCTATGGAATGGAAGGTTCTAATGCATGGAATGCAAATGTTATGTTCAAAATATTGAATTGATCAATAACTTTCTAAGAGTTATAATGATTTAAAGTGTATATAATGATATAAGATACAAAGTGCTCCAAAGTATAGTACTAAATCAAAGTGCCAAAATTATAAATTGAATGAAATTATCCTATATGTGAAACTGAAAAGTAAGACTTACTGAAAAACAAAATAAGTGCTATATGAGCAATGTTAACACATGAGAATGTAAGTCTCAAATGAAATGATTCAAAAAGAGAAAAATTACAATACTAAAAGTGTAGTATAGCATGATGATTTTTATAACGTTTAAATTATTATTTTGTATAATCAAAATATTATGTTTGTTTGTTATTGAGAATATTTAATATATTTAAATGTTTAGTAAAATTGAGTGTTATTACTGTATTTTCATAAGTATTTTCTTTAATATTAAGTGACAAAATATGTTTATACAAGCACCACTAAGCTTTGCTTAGCGTGTTAGAATTATTTTATGACACGCAGGTATCATGTCATCAGAGAAAGTTAAGAAGTGAAATTAAGGATCTCAGAAATTATCTACAGTACATAAAGAGATCTTTTGTATTGTACTTGTAAGTTATGAAATGTGTATATGCAATTTATTTTGGCTATTTGAGAGTTTGTACAAATTTGTAAACGTTAAAGAAATATATGTATTTAGAGAATGAAGTTTTAAATTCTATTGACTGATTATCAAATCTAGTAATGTATTATATATTTATTTTGGATTGACAATTTTTTGATGGTTATTTAATTTATAATTAGTATTTGGTTTATTGAAGATATTGGATATTGGTTTAGATGTTGGATTTATACATGTATTATACATATTGTATTATTATTTGAAAAATGTTAGTAACAATTTGAAAGGAAACTTTGTCAATGGATTGATTAGGGTACTGACAGTATATTGAGTAACATTCTCTGATAGTTCCATGTGAGAATTGTCAAGGGATGTTAGTTATTGTGTATATACTATGTATACACTAGGTATATATTAGGTATATGCAACACCTATACCTCCAAATACTTATTTAATTTTTCCATGATCACGGATATTACATGGGGACATTGATCTGCGAGTACTGTATATTGTGGACTAAATGAAGGGAGAATTTTCACCAATACCTCTGATTTTAGCTGAAACTCTAATCGGGCTGGATCAATTCATGATTGGTTCATCGAGGAGATTGACCAGAAGTCTCTTGTTACTACAGGTAACTACCTAAACCACCCTTTTGGGTTCTCGATTTAGGTCATTATTTATTTATTGCTCTAATTTTTATCTAGCCCGCCCTTGTAGCCTATTACTATTTTTATTTTAATCCTAATTTTTGCCTAGTCCCCGCCCTTGTAGGTTTTCAAAACTAGTGAACCGCTTTAATTTTTGCCTAGGCTGCCTTTGCGGGTTTTCAACCTATCGAGCTCCCTTTTTTATAATAACTTTTTCTCTTTAGATCTAGTTGTGGGAGTGCATTTGCTTGCTTGACACCCCAGTTGTTGATCATTCAAGATACTTACCTCAATACCATTTTGCAAGAAAACTTTTTCTGCCTTGATTCTTCATATGCTGAGGTCGAGTGGATTAGTGCAAGAGCTGTTATCAACATCCACTTGCTGGCACCTTGGTGGAAAATTAGCCTCATCACCACCCAGACATATCTGATGTTCATTCCACTTGCTACTCTTTGCCGAGGTACTTGCTATGATCCTCATTGTCTTGGTCGCCAGTATGGAGCTCAACCTTGGGACTCTAACTTCACAACAGATCTGGATATGCCCTTATTGACAAAAGCCTTTTTAGAATGATTGTGGTAGAGCTTGCCTGCATGTTACACTTACTATCTTTCATGAATTCTGTGTTTGTCAGTCTTTAAATAAAATAATGTTAGGATTAAATTTTTTTTTTATTTTGTCATCATTTTTGGTATTATTTAATTTATTTTAACCTTTTGGTCTTTATTCAAAGATGGTGTACATAGAAAAAGTTTATTATTAACTATGTTTTATTAAACTGGGGAACAACCATAAACATGTAGCAAGCATACACAAGATTACTTTTATCGCCAGCCAACACATTTACATTTTCTAATTATGAAAATTTTCTCATTTGTAGCCCAAATTGTTGCCTAGCCTGCCTTTTTAGGATTTGGGGACTAGCGGGTTGCTCTAATTTTTGCCTAGGCTACCCTTTTGGGTTTTCAACCTAACGAACCTCCTATCTTTATTTATTTATTTATTTTAAACATAGAATTTCTTCAGCCTGTCAATGTTTACTGGTTCGCTGAACTCATTTCCATCCCTTTTCGCTAGCTTGATTACGCCTTTCTTCATTACTTCTTTCACAACATAAGGGCCTTCCCAGCTTAGTCTAAACTTTCCTCTTGGATTTGGGACATTATCTTTGCATTGTTTAAGCATTAGATGACCGACCTTAATTCTTCTAACATGGACTCTTTTATTATAAGCCTGTGTTAATTTTCTTTAGTAAAGTTGGTGATGATATAGTGCTTGCAACCTCCTTTCTTCAAATAATGCCACCTGTTTATATCTTCCTCATACCCATTTTGTCTTTGGTAGCTTAGCTTCCAAGAATACCCTCAGGGATTTGATCTCAACTTCAATAGGTAACACTGCCTCCATCTTATAAACTAAAGAAAATGACATCATTCCAGTCGGAGATTGAATACTTGTCCTGTACTCCAAAAAGCAAAGGGGAGTATCTTCGACCAGTCCCTGTACATTTTGGTCATCTTGGAAACAATCTACTTAATCATCTTGTTAGCTACATTCACTGCACCATTTGCTTTTGGTCTATATAGGGACGATTGATGATGACTAATATGATACTTGGCAAATAAATCCTTAACTGCTCCTTGGAACTGTACCCCATTATCTGAGACTATCCTATATGGAACTTCATATAAGTAGATAAGGCTTCTCTCAATAAATTGAGCAATTTGCCTTGCCCCTAGCTTAATGAAAGATTCAGCTTCAACCCACTTCGAAAAGCAATTGACTACCACCACTATATATCGGTTGTAACACCCCTATACCCCGTATACGTACACAGCGTGCTATTACGATCGTAATATACGTATACTGAATATAGAAATGCCACGGTTTAATAACCAAACGACTCAATTCTTTTACAATAATATGAACCAATTTAAAACATTTAAATTATATTATAAAACACAAGAGATAAAATGTTTATTCAAAATGCAACGGAAAATATTACAAATATTTCCAAATACATAAACATCAAAACTCAAATTTTACAAAACATAAAATATATACATGTCTGGCAGTATGGCTTTGATCTTTAAGCTCCACTATCAACTCCTCAAGATCTAGACTCTACTCGGCCTAGAGGAACTCTCCGGTTCTTCCCTGTCACCTGCGCGATAAATCATAATCGCGCTAAGCCAATGGCTTAGTGGTACAACTACAATAATATTATGTTTTGATGTAATGCCAATGTCTCACAATCAAGTCCATACACCATCCAAAAGAATGTTATACCTTAACATTTTACTTTGCCTAATGTCATATCAAACATTCATTCTCAATAACATATTTATGCATTAAAATCAATCTCATTATTCATTGGTTTCACCATTCAAGAATCACATTAAAAACAAAGACAAGCATGGGCCCAAAGACACTAATATGCCGTTCAACTTTCAGAGTTAATGTTTTGGTTCAATTATCACATTTATCATTATCATTATCCCAACTAGGCTTCAAGGATTTAAGTTCAACCAAGCTTCAAGGGGAACAAAGCATGCTAAATATCAACCCAACTTGGCTTCAAGAACCAACCCAACCTAGCTTCAAGGGTTGTAACATCTCAATTAGGCTTCAAGGACTAGACCCAACCAAGCTTCAAGGGGAGTTAAGCATGCTAAACTTCAACCCAACTTGGCTTCAAGGATCAAGTCCAACCTAACTTCAAGAGATTGTTACTATAGGCATGCCACCAACAACAAAACTCTGAAAATGGAATAACACATTAGACACACAATTCATTAATTAGTTCATTATCAATTTCATTCTCATTTACTCATCATCACTTCGGCAACCATGCCTTAATCATCTCATTGACATCATTATCATTTTAGCCAACAACCATGGCTCCATGTCTCATCAAAAGAGTATATATATATCATCAATTGCATTGAACATCATCTAGGCAAACATGCCTCAATTATGTCATTTACATCATTATAACCAACCACATTGATTTCACATCTTATTATATCTCAATTCACATTATACCAATCATAACAATTATCACATAAATTACCAATGTAATCAATTACTTAACATATGATCAATCAAATAGATTAAGTATCAAGATCATGTAAATGTATACAACCATGTAGTTTGTACTTACCTCCAAAAGCAACTCACACAAAACACTAAACTCTTCTTCCAAGAATCCTTCAATACTTGGATCAGGGTAACTCAAACTCTTCACAACCTAATCCAAAAAGGAATAATACAAATGAGATAAGAAGGCTAAGGTCTAACTAGGGCAAACTCTACACATGACACGCTCGACAACACGGGCGTGTCCCTGACCATGCCCTAAACTCACAACACAGAAGCTTTGACATGCTCAGAACCACGGGCGTGTCACTGAACGTGTAATACATTCTGTCTCCCAGAAACATTGACATGCCCAACAACATGGGCGTGTTCAAGGCCGTATCAATCCTTCACCAACACAGTAGCTATGACACGTTCAGTGACATGGGCGTGTCACTGGACGTGTAAATGCTACTGCAACACAGAACCATCGACACGCCCAAAGACTTGGCCGTGCTCATGGGCGTGTCAGGTCAAAAATACAGATTCCGGCAACAACAACCTCACATCCAACAATCCTTTTACTTCCACCATTTTCCACTTCAAACAAACTTCACTAAACACACCCAAAAACCATAACAAAATTGTAAAAACATAAAAACAACTCTAAACATACCTCAAACACAAATCATAATCATCATCACAAACCCAAAACACAACCACAGCACTATCTCTTTTAACAACTTACTCTTTCCTTCAATCCATCCCCAAAATCCAAAATTAATTGAACCAAACACTCTTAAATAGACCACAATCAAACAAACACATATCATCCCCAACCTCACTCACAACTTCAAAGAAAATCAAAGAATCAAGTAGAGAACTTACCACGGATGAAGAAACTCTTAAATGTCCAACTTGATCACTTGAAAACTTCCTTCAATCTTGAGTATGAAAGATCAAATCTCTCTCTTGCTCTCTTGCTAGCGAGTGTCGGCCAAAACAAAGAAAATAAAAGGAAGGAAATGAAGGCACACGCAGAAGGAAGAAAGAAAGAAAGAAGAAAGGAAAGAAAATAAAGTCAAACACTCAACCTTCTGTTTCCTCAAAACCCTCTCCTCCAAGTATTTAATATTAAAATACTCTAAATATCTCCATCCACTTCCACTCACTCAAATCCCACTTAATTAACTTAATTAATTTAAAATCATTAATTAATCATCTTTTAACTTCACATTTGACTTGTATATGTTGTATATATCACTATATATACAACATATACACTCTCTCTTCACTTCTTTTCTCTTTCCAATTAAACACACATTCATTAAATCCAATTAAAATAACAATTATATCAAAGCTTCTAGGGCAAACTTTGGGATATTACATCGGTGGCCATTTGAAGCTGTTGGATGAATCTCCCCAGTAATTTATATTCCCCAAGTGGCGAATGGCCAGGGCGAAGACATAGAGTGTAATTCCTTGGGAGGTAAATGATTTAAATTTTAGTACATCTTGCATTGTTGGCATTTCCGCACAAAGTCAATACAATCTTTTTTCATGGTCAACCAGTAGTAGCCTTGCCAAATTATCTGCTTAACCAGAGCTAAACCATTTATGTGAGATCCACAGGAGCTTGCATGTACGTCTGGCATGATTTGTTCAACTTCAAACTTATTTAAACATATTAAATGTACCCTGTCTAACCATTTTCAATACAACTCCCCTTGAAAAGTGACATACTGCAAAGGCCATCACCTTATAGCTATTCTCTCTTCCTTTATTGCCCCCGAGAGATAATCTTTGATTTCTAAGAACTGCTTAATAGTATCATACCATGCATCATGATCTGTATTAGTCTCCATGAACATTTCATATTCACAGCAAGGAGTTGATGAACTGGTTAAAAATAGAGGTTTAAGGAATAATTTGGCAGGATCTTCTCATACCGAAGCTAGTGTGGCCAGAGCACCAGCCATCTAGATTTCTTCTCTTGGTAAGTGTAGGAACCTACAATCTTTAAAATTTCTCCCCACTATGGTTAAATAATCATGGTATGGTTTTAGCTTCTCCTTTTTCAACTCTCATTCTCCATTTGCTTGGGATATCACTAATAATGAATCACCAAAAACTTGGACTTTATCAATTCCCATAATTATCAAGGTTTCTAAATCTAAGTTGCATGCTCCGTATTCCACCATGTTATTGGTTACCTTGAACTTTAATTTTTTAGCCGAAGGGATGAGATCTTCTTTGGGTGATTCCAATATCACTCCCAATCCAGCTCCCTTTCTATTCACAGCTCCATCAAAGTACATATTCCATTCTTGTACCTCTATGGTTCCTAAGTGATCATCCAAGAATTCAAAGGTTACCTCCTCACATTCAAGTAGTGGTTGTTGAGCCAAAAATTTTGCTACTGCTCTTCCTTAATGGTTTTCCAAGTTATGTATTCAATTTCAAATTTTTCTAGGATTATCAACCATTATCCATATTTCCCGATTAGCGAAGGTGTTTCTCTTAAATATTTGACTAGATCCAACCAAGAAATTGCTTGCACACTATAGGACTAGAAGTAGTGCAATAATTTCTTTCATGGACAAACCACGGCAATGCAAGTCTTTTCAATGATGCTATACTTTATTTCATAGGGAAAAAGTTTTCTACTCAAGTACTAAATTGGATGTTCAACTCCTATTTTGTGTGCTTGAGACAACATTGCCCCTGCTGATGCTTTTTCCATTGCTAAGTATAATATCAATGGTCTACTGGATTTGGACGGTTGTAGAACAGGTGGATTCAACAAGTACTCTTTTATGCTTTAAAAAGCCTTTTAACATTCATCATTCTATTCAATTAGTTGATTCTTCTTCAGTAGCTTGAAGATAGGTTCACAAATGGTTGTGAATGTCACAATGAACCTATATATATATATATTGCAACCTTTCGATAAATCCCCTAACTTCCTTCTCGGTCTTAGGGGAAGGCATATCCCTTATTGCCTTGACCTTGTCAAGGTCAATCTCAATGTAATTTAGGCTGATTATGTGTCCCAACATCTTACCTGAGGTAAACCTAAACACACACTTTTTTGGGTTTAGCCTAAGGTTGCATTTAACTGCCCTTTTAAAGAAGCTTTCAAGGTTCTAAAAATGTTGTTCTCTTGTTTTTGACTTCACCACCATATAATCCACATATAGCTTAACCTCCTTATGCATCATATCATGAAATAGAGTAGTAGCCATCCTTTGATATGTTGCCCAAGAATTTTTCAAACCAAACGGCATCACCTTGTAGAAAAATATACCATATGTAGTTATCATAGTGGTTTTAGATTTATCCTTTTGGGCCATTAACACTTGATTATATCAGGAAAATCCATCTACAAAAGAGTGTAGCAAACTAGAGGTTACGCTATCAATTAGGACATCTATATCAGAAAAGGAAAATCCTACTTAGGGGACTCCTTATTCAAATCCCTATAGTTCGAACAAACCCTAATTCTTCCACCCTTCTTTTGTATAGGAACGATATTGGCCAGCCAATTAGGGTATTTTATTACCTCTAGAAACTTAACTTCTATTTGCTTGGTGACTTCTTCCTTTATCAATTTTGCCCATTATTGTAACACCCCTTCTCGACCTATGAATAAGCCGAGGAGAAATGCTACATCGGGATACGAACTCTGGTTATGTCAGCTTACTTAATGTTCATTATAAAAATTTTCCAAAAACTTTGATGGAGTCTCCCTTAAAATTCTAGGTCCCTTGTGTCGACAAAACTGATTTTTCTTATTTTTGAAAAACATTTTGTTTCACAATTCAACTCAAGCACACTCCCAATAATCCACCCTTATAGCCTCAACTACAATACTGCAAGAAGAATTCACACTTCTATATTCACAACCCAACTCAATTTAAAACCATACAGTTATTATACATTACTAGATTTACATGCTACATCAAGTTATCTCTTTGTATTGTTCAAATAAGTACATGCCAGTTTCTAATACCAAAATACAAAATGAAGAGCACCACCTAAGTTTGTTGAGGATCGACAGATCGCAGGACTCCTCTGCTCGCTAATGGCTCCTTGCTAACCTACGAGTTTAGAAGAAACTAAACTCGCTAAGCATTGCTTAGTGGGTACTTTAACTAATTACGAAAAATAAATAATAAAAGCATAATGCACTTTTAAAAGCAACGAGTCGTATTGAAAAATAATATCATAGTAAAAACAATCCATACATGTCATATATTCAGTTATTATCATTTTATCAGTTCGGTCCACAAGGTAATTTGGTAGACTAACGTATGGTAAGGAACTAACTGAAACAACTGTATATATATTCTGTGGTTGTGGCCCTAAAAAATTGCAGACCAAGCCCTGTGGAATCTGTCGCCGATGCCCTCGGACCAGAGTCCTATATAACTCGGGCGATTGCCCTATATAACTCGGATCGAAGTCCTATATAGCTCGGGTCGTCATCCTATATAACTCAGACTGAAGTCCTATATTAAAGCAGCACTACATATAGTATGATATATCATACACTTACCCTACTCAGTACTATACCAGATACCCAATGGAGCCAAAATTTTCATGTCATTTTTTAAGCGAATATGCATTATACAATTATCGACTTATGTTTCTTATATTATTTCAACGTGAAATATCATATTTTGCCATTTTAATAACATATTATGTTCATTTATATGCATAAGGAATCAATTGGATTACTTTTGAAAAATGACCAAATGAATATTAGCAAAATGACCATATGAATAGTAAATTCTGGTTTTGGACTCAACTTGATCCTTACTTTGAAAAATTGTAAAAAATAATCTACTTGACTAAAAGCTCTAAAATTTTTACAGAATTTAGTTTTACATCTTAAAATCATTCCTTTAAAATTTCAGATCAAACTGGACACAAAATCTTTGTCAAGTAGTTCACCCAACCAGACTGCTCCAGTTGCCCTGCATCCTGGCAGCAGTTCTGAATTTTGTAAATTAAATTCAATCAATGTGGTTCAAAATTATTTTTCTCAAATACTAGACTACTAAAAAACAACATATCCAAAATTAAATTAAAGATTATTTTTCTAAATTTAATTAAAAATCATACAAGTCACAACATTTCACTAATCGTAAAATAGAGAAATTTTAAAAGGAGTTCAATGGTTAAAGTACCAAACCTTGCTATTTCTTAGTCCTTATTCTTTATCACTTCCTTTCATTCCTTGTCTCCTTGATTTCCTATTAAATTTAACATCACATATACAAAGGTAAGAACCCTAGGTATAGACATAGTCTTATCTTATGATTTTTCTAATGGTTGCTAGCTTATTTTCACCATTAAACACCATTATTTCTTTCATCAAATCATTCAAATAATTATTTCTTGAATTTTCACCAAATCTAGCTACATGAACCCTAATTTCAATCTCTTAAATTAACCATTAATCCATGAAATTAAAAATAGAGATAGGTTTCTCTTACCTTATAATCTTGTTTGTCACCAAAATATTCAACCAAAAGCCTTAAACTTTGGAAAAATCACCTCCTTCTTCCTTCTCTTATGGTTTGGACGAGTTCACCATGTAAGAGAGTGCTTTTATATTCTTTCCTTAGCTTATTTTGATCCAAATGGCAGCCAAGAGAGGTTAAGAAGTGTTGGTGTAAGTGTTGGTTTCCCATTGGTACACTTAAGTGGGAAAACGACTAATTTTCATTGGTCCAAATGTCTCTTTCTTCTATCTATTTATTTGGCAAGCCATTAGGTTTCCTTTTATTCATATTTTGACCCCCTCAACTTTCTTGTGCTGTAATTTTATAGTCTAGGGTGTGAAAAATGCCAAAATACCCTCCAGCGATTAATCGATTGTAACTTTTAAACCGTGCGTTTTCGGGAAAAATCGTGCGCCACCATTACAACCTGATTAATCCTGAGAACACATTTATGGCATCCGTTAGGGTCACTATTAAGAACCGACGCAACTTTTTGGAAAATTACTCTTAGGTCCTCGGCCTTTCAAAAAATTACATTTAGGTCCCGTCGACTTCACGGGCCTCCTTTGCACACCGATTTTGTTTTTGACTATCTCGAGCCTCTATTTGACCACTTATTTATGTCCTTCTAGCCTAATACTCGACTACCTAAACTTTGGGATGTCACAGTTCTACCTCCCTTAATTTAAGTTTCACCCCGAAACTTACTTATTCATGCATGATTCTTATGTTTCGTTCCATAGCTTGCCACAAATCTAGAGACGTCCTACATTGACATAAATAGCTATCTGCTTAATTCATCAACATATAACTCGATTATCAACTCCTATCTGGCATGTACATCTACCTATTCATCATATAACTTTCTCCTTACTTTATCTTACATGGAACACATAGTTACTTACTTACTACCTATCTCCCAAAATCGACTAAACCAATGCTCTGATATCACAAATTGTAACACCCCTTCCCGACCTATGAATAAGCCGAGGAGGAATGCTACATCGGGATATGAACTCTGGTTATATCAGCTTACTTAATGTTCATTATAAAAATTTTCCAAAAACTTTGACGGAGTCTCCCTTAAAATTCTAGGTCCCATGTGTCGACAAAACTGATTTTTCTTATTTTTGAAAAACATTTTGTTTCAATATTCAACTCAAGCACACTCCAAATAATCCACCCTTATAACCTCAAATACAATCCTGCAAGAAGAATTCACACTTCTATATTCACAACCCAACTAAATTTAAAACCATACAGTTATTATACATTACTAGATTTACATGCTACATCAAGTTATCTCTTTGTATTGTTCAAATAAGTACATGCCAGTTTCTAATACCAAAATACAAAATGAAGAGCACCACCTAAGTTTGTTGAGGATCGACAGATCGCAGGACTCCTCTGCTCGCTAATGGCTCCTTGCTAACCTACGAGTTTAGAAGAAACTAAACTCGCTAAGCATTGCTTAGTGGGTACTTTAACTAAATACGAAAAATAAATAATAAAAGCATAATGCACTTTTAAAAGCAACGAGTCGTATTGAAAAATAATATCATAGTAAAAACAATCCATACATGTCATATATTCAGTTATTATCATTTTATCAGTTTGCTCCACAAGGTAATTTGGTAGACTAACGTATGGTAAGGAACTAACTGAAACAACTGTATATATATTCTGTGGTTGTTGTCCTAAAAAATTGCAGACCAAGCCCTGTGGAATCTGTGGCCGATGCCCTCGGACCAGAGTCCTATATAACTCGGGCGATTGCCCTATATAACTCGGACCGAAGTCCTATATAGCTCAGGTCGTCACCCTATATAACTTGGACCGAAGTCCTATATTAAAGCAGCACTGCATATAGTATGATATATCATACCCTTACCCTACTCAGTACTATCCTAGATACCAATGGAGCCAAATTTTTCATGTCATTTCTTAATCGAATATGCATTATACAATTATCGACTTATGTTTCTTATATTATTTCAACGTGAAATATCATATTTTGTCATTTTAATAACATATTATGCTCATTTATATGCATAAGGAATCAATTGGATTACTTTTGAAAAATGACCAAATGAATATTAGCAAAATAACCATATGAATAGTAAATTCTGGTTTTGGACTCAACTTGATCCTTACTTTGAAAAATGGTATAAAATAATCTACTTGACTAAAAACTCTAAAATTTTTACAGAATTTAGTTTTACATCTTAAAATCATTCCTTTAAAATTTCAGATCAAACTGGGCACAAAATCTTGGTCAAGTAGTTCACCCAACCAGACTGCTCCAGTTGCCCTGCATCCTGGCAGTAGTTCTGAATTTTGGGAATTCCGTAAATTAAATTCAATCAATGTGGTTCAAAATTATTTTTCTCAAATACTAGACTCACTAAAAAACAACATATCTAAGATTAAATTAAAGATTATTTTTCTAAATTTAATTAAAAATCATACAATTCACAACATTTCACTAATTGTAAAATAGAAAAATTTAAAAAGGAGTTCAATGGTTAAAGTACCAAACCTTGATATTTCTTAGTCCTTATTCTTTATCACTTCCTTTCCTTCCTTGTCTCCTTGATTTCCTATGAAATTTATTATCACATATACAAAGGTAAGAACCCTAGGTATAGACATAGTCTTATCTTATGATTTTTCTAATGGTTGCTAGCTTATTTTCACCATTAAACACCATTATTTCTTTCATCAAATACTTCAAATAATTATTTCTTGAATTTTCTCCAAATCTAGCTACATGAACCCTAATTTCAATCTCTTAAATTAACCATTAATCCATGAAATTAAAACTAGAGATAGGTTTCTCTTACCTTATAATCTTGTTTGTCACCAAAATCTTCAACCAAAAGCCTTAAACTTTGGAAAAATCACCTCCTTCTTCCTTCTCTTATGGTTTGGACGAGTTCACCATGTAAGAGAGGGCTTTTATATTCTTTCCTTAGCTTATTTTGATCCAAATGGCAGCCAAGAGAGGTTAAGATGTGTTGGTGTAAGTGTTGGTTTCCCATTGGTACACTTAAGTGGGAAAACGACTAATTTTCATTGGTCCAAATGTCTCTTTCTTTTATCTATTTATTTGGCAAGCCATTAGGCTTCCTTTTATTCATATTTTGACCCCCCTCAACTTTCTTGTGCTGTAATTTTATAGTCTAGGTGTGAAAATGCCAAAATACCCTCCAGCGATTAATCGATTGTAACTTTTAAACCGTACATTTTCGGGAAAAATCGTGCGCCACCATTACGACCGGATTAATCCTGAGAACACATTTATGGCATCCATTAGGGTCACTATTAAGAACCGACATAACTTTTTGGAAAATTACTCTTAGGTCCTCGTCCTTTCAAAAAATTACCTTTAGGTCCCGTCGACTTCACGGGCCTCCTTTGCACACCGATTTTGTTTTTGACTATCTCGAGCCTCTATTTGACCACTTATTTATGTCCTTCTTGCCTAATACTCGACTACCTAAACTTTGGGATGTAACAGTTCTACCTCCCTTAATTTAAGTTTTGCCCCGAAACTTACTTATTCATGCATGATTCTTATGTTTCGTTCCATAGCTTGCCACAAATCTAGAGACGTCCTACATTGACATAAATAGCTATCTGCTTAATTCATCAACATATAACTCGATTATCAATTCCTATCTGGCATGTACATCTACCTATTCATCATATAACTTTCTCCTTACTTTATCTTACATGGCACACATAGTTACTTACTTACTACCTATCTCCCAAAATCGACTAAACCAATGCTCTGATATCACAAATTGTAACACCCCTTCCCGACCTATGAATAAGCCGAGGAGGAATGCTACATCGGGATATGAACTCTGGTTATATCAGCTTACTTAATGTTCATTATAAAAATTTTCCAAAAACTTTGACGGAGTCTCCCTTAAAATTCTAGGTCCCATGTGTCAACAAAACTGATTTTTCTTATTTTTGAAAAACATTTTGTTTCACAATTCAACTCAAGCACACTCCCAATAATCCACCCTTATAACCTCAACTACAATCCTGCAAGAAGAATTCACACTTCTATATTCACAACCGAACTCAATTTAAAACCATACAGTTTTTATACATTACTAGATTTACATGCTACATCAAGTTATCTCTTTGTATTGTTCAAATAAGTACATGCCAGTTTCTAATACCAAAATACAAAATGAAGAGCACCACCTAAGTTTGTTGATGACCGACAGATCGCAGGACTCCTCTGCTCGCTACTGACTCCTTGCTAATAGCCTACGAGTTTAGAAGAAACTAAACTCGCTAAGCATTGCTTATGGGTACTTTAACTAATTACGAAAAATAAATAATAAAAGCATAATGCACTTTTAAAAGCAACGAGTCGTATTGAAAAATAATATCACAGTAAAAACCATCCATACATGTCATATATTCAGTTATTATCATTTTATCAGTTCGCTCCACAAGGTAATTTGGTAGACTAACGTATGGTAAGGAACTAACTGAAACAACTGTATATATATTCTGTGGCTGTGGCCCTAAAAAATTGCAGACTAAGCCCTGTGGAATCTGTGGCCGAAGCCCTCGGACCGGAGTCCTATATAACTCGGGCGATTGCCCTATATAACTCGGACCAAAGTCCTATATAGCTCAGGTCGTCACCCTATATAACTCGGACCGAAGACCTATATTAAAGCAGCACTGCATATAGTATGATATATCATACCCTTACCCTACTCAGTACTATACCAGATACCAATGGAGCCAAAATTTTCATGTCATTTCTTAATCGAATATGCATTATATAATTATCGACTTATGTTTCTTATATTATTTCAACGTGAAATATCATATTTTGTCATTTTTATAACATATTATGCTCATTTATATGCATAAGGAATCAATTGGATTACTTTTGAAAAATGACCAAATGAATATTAGCAAAATAACCATATGAATAGTAAATTCTGGTTTTCGACTCAACTTGATCCTTACTTTGAAAAATAGTATAAAATAATCTACTTGACTAAAAACTCTAAAATTTTTACAAAATTTAGTTTTACATCTTAAAATCATTCCTTTAAAATTTCAGATCAAACTGGGCACAAAATCTTGGTCAAGTAGTTCACCCAACAAGACTGCTCCAGTTGCCCTGCATCCTGGCAGTAGTTCTGAATTTTGTGAATTCCGTAAATTCAATTCAATCAATGTGGTTAAAAATTATTTTTCTCAAATACTAGACTCACTAAAAAACAACATATCTAAGATTAAATTAAAGATTATTTTTCTAAATTTAATTAAAAATCATACAATTCACAACATTTCACTAATTGTAAAATAGAAAAATTTAAAAAGGAGTTCAATGGTTAAAGTACCAAACCATGATATTTCTTAGTCCTTATTCTTTATCACTTCCTTTCCTTCCTTGTCTCCTTGATTTCCTATGAAATTTATTATCACATATACAAAGGTAAGAACCCTAGGTATAGACATAGTCTTATCTTATGATTTTTCTAATGGTTGCTAGCTTATTTTCACCATTAAACACCATTATTTCTTTCATCAAATACTTCAAATAATTATTTCTTGAATTTTCTCCAAATCTAGCTACATGAACCCTAATTTCAATCTCTTAAATTAACCATTAATCCATGAAATTAAAACTAGAGATAGGTTTCTCTTACCTTATAATCTTGTTTGTCACCAAAATCTTCAACCAAAAGCCTTAAACTTTGGAAAAATCACCTCCTTCTTCCTTCTCTTATGGTTTGGACGAGTTCACCATGTAAGAGAGGGCTTTTATATTCTTTCCTTAGCTTATTTTGATCCAAATGGCAGCCAAGAGAGGTTAAGATGTGTTGGTGTAAGTGTTGGTTTCCCATTGGTACACTTAAGTGGGAAAACGACTAATTTTCATTGGTCCAAATGTCTCTTTCTTTTATCTATTTATTTGGCAAGCCATTAGGCTTCCTTTTATTCATATTTTGACCCCCTCAACTTTCTTGTGCTGTAATTTTATAGTCTAGGTGTGAAAATGCCAAAATACCCTCCAGCGATTAATCGATTGTAACTTTTAAACCGTACATTTTCGGGAAAAATCGTGCGCCACCATTACGACCCGATTAATCCTGAGAACACATTTATGGCATCCTTTAGGGTCACTATTAAGAACCGACATAACTTCTTGGAAAATTACTCTTAGGTCCTCGGCCTTTCAAAAAATTACCTTTAGGTCCCGTCGACTTCACGGGCCTCCTTTGCACACCGATTTTGTTTTTGACTATCTCGAGCCTCTATTTGACCACTTATTTATGTCCTTCTTGTCTAATACTCGACTACCTAAACTTTGGGATGTAACAGTTCTACCTCCCTTAATTTAACTTTCGCCCCGAAACTTATTCATGCATGATTCTTATGTTTCGTTCCATAGCTTGCCACAAATCTAGAGACGTCCTACATTGACATAAATAGCTATCTGCTTAATTCATCAACATATAACTCGATTATCAATTCCTATCTGGCATGTACATCTACCTATTCATCATATAACTTTCTCCTTACTTTATCTTACATGGCACACATAGTTACTTACTTACTACCTATCTCCCAAAATCGACTAAACCAATGCTCTGATATCACAAATTGTAACACCCCTTCCCGACCTATGAATAAGCCGAGGAGGAATGCTACATCGGGATACGAACTCTGGTTATGTCAGCTTACTTAATGTTCATTATAAAAATTTTCCAAAAACTTTGACGGAGTCTCCCTTAAAATTCTAGGTCCCATGTGTTGACAAAACTGATTTTTCTTATTTTTGAAAAACATTTTGTTTCACAATTCAACTCAAGCACACTCCCAATAATCCACCCTTATAACCTCAACTACAATCCTGCAAGAAGAATTCACACTTCTATATTCACAACCCAACTCAATTTAAAACCATACAGTTATTATACATTACTAGATTTACATGCTACATCAAGTTATCTCTTTGTATTGTTCAAATAAGTACATGCCAGTTTCTAATACCAAAATACAAAATGAAGAGCACCACCTAAGTTTGTTGATGACCAACAGATCGCAGGACTCCTCTGCTCTCTACTAGCTCTTTGCTAATAGCCTACGAGTTTAGAAGAAACTAAACTCGCTAAGCATTGCTTAGTGGGTACTTTAACTAATTACGAAAAATAAATAATAAAAGCATAATGCACTTTTAAAAGCAATGAGTCGTATTGAAAAATAATATCACATTAAAAACAATCCATACATGTCATATATTCAGTTATTATCATTTTATCAGTTCGCTCCACAAGGTAATTTTGTAGACTAACGTATGGTAAGGAACTAACTGAAACAACTGTATATATATTCTGTGGCTGTGGCCCTAAAAAATTGCAGACCAAGCCCTGTGGAATCTGTGGCCGAAGCCCTCGGACCGGAGTCCTATATAACTCGGGCGATTGCCCTATATAACTCGGACCGAAGTCCTATATAGCTCAGGTCGTCATCCTATATAACTCGGACCGAAGTCCTATATTAAAGCAGCACTGCATATAGTATGATATATCATACCCTTACCCTACTTAGTACTATCCCAGATATCCAGTGGAGCCAAAATTTTCATGTCATTTCTTAATCGAATATGCATTATACAATTATCGACTTATGTTTCTTATATTATTTCAACGTGAAATATCATATTTTGTCATTTTAATAACATATTATGCTCATTTATATGCATAAGGAATCAATTGGATTACTTTTGAAAAATGACCAAATGAATATTAGCAAAATGACCATATGAATAGTAAATTCTTGTTTTGGACTCAACTTGATCCTTATTTTGAAAAATTGTATAAAATAATCTACTTGACTAAAAACTCTAAAATTTTTACAGAATTTATTTCTACATCTTAAAATCATTCCTTTAAAATTTCAGATCAAACTGGACACAAAATCTTGGTCAAGTAGTTCACCCAACCAGACTTCTCCAGTTACCCTGCATCTTGGCAGCAGTTCTGAATTTTGTGAATTCCGTAAATTAAATTCAATCAATGTGGTTCAAAATTATTTTTCTCAAATACTAGACTCACTAAAAAACAACATATCCAAAATTAAATTAAAGATTATTTTTCTAAATTTAATTAAAAATCATACAAGTCACAACATTTCACTAATTGTAAAATAGAAAAATTTAAAAAGGAGTTCAATGGTTAAAGTACCAAACCTTGCTATTTCTTAGTCCTTATTCTTTATCACTTCCTTTCCTTCCTTGTCTCCTTGATTTCCTATGAAATTTAACATCACATATACAAAGGTAAGAACCCTAGGTATAGACATAGTCTTATCTTATGATTTTTCTAATGGTTGCTAGCTTATTTTCACCATTAAACACCATTATTTCTTTCATCAAATCCTTCAAATAATTATTTCTTGAATTTTCTCCAAATCTAGCTACATGAACCCTAATTTCAATCTCTTTAATTAACCATTAATCCATGAAATTAAAACTAGAGATAGGTTTCTCTTACCTTTTAATCTTGTTTGTCACCAAAATCTTCAACCAAAAGCCTTAAACATTGGAAAAATCACCTCCTTCTTCCTTCTCTTATGGTTTGGACGAGTTCACCATGTAAGAGAGCGCTTTTATATTCTTTCCTTAGCTTATTTTGATCAAAATGGCAGCCAAGAGAGGTTAAGATGTGTTGGTGTAAGTGTTGGTTTCCCATTGGTACACTTAAGTGGGAAAATGGCTAATTTTCATTGGTCCAAATGTCTCTTTCTTTTATCTATTTATTTGGCAAGCCATTAGGCTTTCTTTTATTCATATTTTGACCCCCTCAACTTTCTTGTGCTGTAATTTTATAGTCTAGGGTGTGAAAAATACCAAAATACCCTCCAGCGATTAATCGATTGTAACTTTTAAACCGTGCGTTTTCGAAAAAAATTGTGCGCCACCATTACTACCCGATTAATCCCGAGAACACATTTATGGCATCCGTTAGGGTCACTATTAAGAATTGAGACAACTTTTTGGAAAATTACTCTTAGGTCCTCGACCTTTCGAAAAATTACCTTAGGTCCCTTCGACTTCACGGGCCTCCTTTGCACACCGATTTTGTTTTTGACTATCTCGAGCCTCTATTTGACCACTTATTTATGTCATTCTTGCCTAATACTCGACTACCTAATCTTTGGGATGTGACAATTATGGCCTTAGGTGCCTCAACTTTTGCTTGACAGGCTTAATGTGGATGTAGGTAGGAATCATGTGTTCAGCTATTTCTTGATCAATCCCCGGCATATTTTCATAGGACCAGACAAAAACTTCTTTATATTTTTTGAATATTTTTTCAAATCTCTCTCTCTCTTCAGGAGTAAGGTCGAATGCTATGTTAATATTTTTATGGTTTTTAGGTATTCCCAAATTTAATGAATAATTTTGAATAGAGTTAATATTAAAAGTACTCATTTAATCACCATACATATGAATGCAATCATCAGAAAAAACATCATATAAGTATGCAAAATTAGACTTTATTGCATTCATTTTAGAAAAGAAAACATCATCATCATTGATTATAAGATCTTCAAATTGTCCTTCGATGAGAGCATTAATCTCCTCTTGAGTCTTCTGTATTCACAGGCCAGCTTCCTCCTTCTCTTCTTGGCTAACTTTCTAGTCAATAGATGAGGTGAACTTCTTCTTCACCTGTTCAGGAAGCTCAACAACATCAAAACTTGGAATCATTTTCCCCATGAACATGACATGCTCTAGCATCCCTTGTAAAGGTCCAAATTCTGAAGCTTTAACAAATATATTTTCAAGCTAGGGAATTACATCTTTTTGTCCCCTTTAGTATAACATCTCCAGCTATTCCTTCATAACCTAGCCTTTTCCTTGAGGATTGAGTTTTGAAATTTAGAAGCATAGTCACACCTATTTTCCTTTCTAAAGACCAGTTCCTAGTAAGTAATTCATTTGCTTCATCATGGCAAGAACTTTTGAAACTACTATCATACCTTCATAAATACCAGCCACTTGGAAGACATTGAGAGGCCTTTTTATCATAAGAGCATTAACCACGTCACTATTTTTTTCCTCAATTATTATCATACCATCATCACTTAGAAACTTGATCTTTTGATGGAGTGTTGAAGGAACTCCACTAAGAGGGTGAAACCATGGGTGACCCAATAACAATGCAGAGGTATCTGGTATATATAGAACCACAAACTCCATAGATTCAATATGACTCATCTTTACCAGGGCTTTAAAGGTTCCTTTAGCTTGCCTTTGTGTATTATCATAAGCTCAGATTGTTACATCAAAAGACTCAGGTCACAAGTAGACATTGCCGGTTTTGGCAAAATCTTGAGTGGGCAAACATTTATAGCAGATCCATCATCAACCATGACACAAGGGGTTCTCTTTCCCTTGACGTCCACCTTAATGAAAAGTGGATGAACATTATCTCTCCCTTCTTCCTGTAAGTCAGCATTTGAGAAGGAAACTATCCCAACTTTAACTTTATTTTCCTTCTGAATGTCTTCACCTTTCTTCACTTGTTAATCTTTCTTTGTTCCCATGATGCTAACCAACTCCTCTGGTGTTGTAAAAGTGGAAATCTATATGCTTGGCATAAACTTGGCCATAGTCTTTCGATGCATTTTGGATATAGCCAGTAGGTCCCAAATGCTAATGCCAACTTGGGTCATTTTCAACTGCTTAAGAACAACATCATCTTCATCTTTTTTTCTTTCTATCTTAGCATCCTTTCCCTTATTGGCCTCTACTTCCTTTGCAAGAGCCCTACTTTAAGGTTTGTCAGAGTGGGTATTCTACACTTCTTCATTCGGTTCAGACCAAGCCCATTCCTCTTCCTTACATTTTGACTCATTATCACTGTCAGTTGAGTCCTAAAATTCATTCTCAGCATAAATAGTCAATGCTTTCTCACTTATAGTTGATTCAGTCTTAGCAAGTGCAACCTCCTCTTTCGTAGTTTCTTTGCTTATGTCTTATAAGGATGATAAGACAAATTTCTCCTTCAATCCTTCTCCTATCATGAAAGTTGCTGATGGAGGTACTGTGTTAAACTCAGGCAAAGGATTGCCTTTCGTGCTAGGTTTGTTGGGTTCAGGCAACTTTTTACTGACAATCAGATTTTGTATCTCGTGCTTTAGTCAAATGCAATTATCCATCTCATGTCCTTATATCTGGTGGAATTGGCAAAGGGCCTTGGCATCAAAGTTTGGTGGCAGTGGATTTGGTAGTGATTGAGGAGCCAATGGCTGGAACAACCCCTTCTTTTGTAGCTTATTGAAAACTGAGGATATAGATCTCCCTAAATCTCAAAATTGCATTCTTTTTACTTGACCAACATGGTAGCATTGATATCCACTGCTTTCTATGCATTCTAACCACCGGAATGATAATTTCCTTTCTTGTTCCTTCTTTGAGAAAAATGGTTCTTCTCTCGTTCTCATTCTTCTATCTGCAAGCTAGCTTGGAGAAGATATTTGAAATCTCTAATAAGAGAATGAGATAGCCTTTCATGGAGGTTAGGCAAGATACCTCCCTCTATCATTCTGATATGGTTAGATTCATCAGGCCTCTTTTTGAGGAGAACAACCTTGTTTCTCCATCTTTTCACATAATCAATAAAGTTTTCATTCTGATTTTGTTTGATAGTTTCTACCTCCATCAATGTCACTTCTAGCTCAGCATCGTACCCATACTATTGGATAAAGACTTTGTATAGCAAATCCCAGTCTTTTTGGGTGTTTTCCTCCAAGGTATTGAACCACAAGATCTAGAGAAAGAATGAAATACCTCAGGGTTTGAGCTTTAGTAGCTATAGCAGACTGCATGGCAGTGTTATATTACTTGACATGCAAATGAGGATTTCCTATTACGTCAAACTTAGTGAAAGGATGCATCTTGAATTTGTAAGGGATTCCTTCATCATACTCAAACAATTTGTCCACCTCCAACATTTCTTCAGCCTTCAACTTCATTTCAAACTTCTTTTCTAAATCAGCAATCATCTTTTCAATGTCGATGGATTTAGTCTTCTCCACAACCTTTTTCTCTTTCTATTTATCTTGGCGTATGCAACCCAGTCTTCATCGTCATCAGTCACTACCTTTTCTTCATCATAAGATACCTTGCCCACCTTACCCTTTCCATTGTCCTTTGTCTTCTTAGTACTAGTAGATGCTTCAGCAATGATATCATCTAAAAATGCAGGTAGCTGACTGCTCACAGCCTCAGCCAGGGTCCCCTTCAGTTCTTCCATCTTTGAGGCTAGGGCCTCATTCACCAGATCTTGAATTTACCCATGATCCATTTGGTTTTGGTGTGAAATTAACTGAACCTTCACTAAATTCTTAGTCACTATCATAGGCCAGATTGTCATAAGCCCTTGAAGTGCTGAAATCCAGGTATGTGAGCTAGAAATGATCAATGTGATATAATACAATGTATGTTTGCATGATTAACAATTAACTAAAGGGAGTTAGGATGTTCATTCCAACCTTATAACTTCTACACATGAGTGGCGAGTCTCTTTTTCTAAGTGTTATGGTTAACAAAGATATCAATAGGAGATACTTTATTCTCGAGAATCTCTTAGATTAATTGATCATAAATTGTGTTTTCAAATACAGAAGTCAGTCTATGAGAATTCCATTTAATATGGGCTTTAATCCTTTGGATCTACTAAAAAATTTGAACATCATTTCTACCATATTTTGGATTAAAATTAAATTAATAAGTTTATTATAAATAGACTTCCTATTTGGAAAATCAACTAATGATTCATGCTACAAACAAGCCCACAACCAACAAATCTTGGCACAAATTAGGTCCATAGTTGATTTTAGTATTTTAGAATTGACCTAATTAATTGAAGCCTATTGAAAAAAATAAAATTTTTGGGCCATAATTTAAAAAAATGGTTTTGGGTCCACCTCTAGAAAATAAAGCCCATTGCAAAATGGCTTATTAATTTTGGGCTTCATATTTGGGCCATAAGGTAGAAAATTTTTTTTGACCCATCTATATTGGAAAAAGGATTTTAAACCTATTTTGAAAAGCTATGAAAAAGGATTTTTGGGCTTGTACCATAATTAGGTCATATTAGGAAAAGACAAACCAAATAGGCCATGACTTGGGCCAAAACATATTAATCACAGTCAATCAACAAGCAATTTGGGTAATCCTTAGGAAAGTTGTTGGGCCAAATACATGGGCTTTAGTCTTTGAAGGTAAAAAAGCTCATGTTCCCATAGCAAGTATATACCAAAAGTTAAAAGGCTATGAGTGGTTGTGCAATGCTCAATCTCCATACATTGATTGAAAGTATGGTATCACTTGCATACACATAACAAGGGTTTCACAGGGCATCCTAACTCTCGCACATAATGCAAATCTAAATGATGTAATGAATAATACCATAAAAATAATGAATAAAATGATATAAAGACCAATGGAATCAAATTCTGTTTGTAACACCCTTATATTCTATCCGTACATCATACACATTCCCTCAAATGTGTAGTGTGCACAGATAGAACATAAAAGCATTACTAAACACATTAATCGTACCTCATCTATTCACATTATTTAGTTGATAGTTTATGTTATTATGTAAATAAATGAATCGGTATAAGAAAGATAAATCAATTTATAAAAATTTTGCCAGGATTTCATTTAAAATACAGGTATTATCAAATTCAATCAATTTAACTTGTATATACATATAATAGTTCTCAAAATATTCTCTTTCATTAATATCCCAAAATTTCATATTCTACATACATACATGTATAGATATGTGAATATGCTATTATTTATTTACAAAACATCTTTTAGTCATAATACAATTTATTATATTTTACAAAATAAATATTACATCTATAACATCTGAAAAAAAATATTTACATGTTATGCTTAGGCTTGACCTGTGGCAACCGACGGTTCTAGTATCTTATCACTATCTATGCATGACCTGGTTTAGAAGAACACCTGCGTGATAAACAACACGCGCTGAGCTACAAGCTCAGTGGTATATACTTGATAATGCAACATTAATATGACAACATAATATAAAGATACATTAAACTTTAATATAAAAACAACTGTATAAATATATACGTAGAATGCATCATGCAATGGGCCCACAATCCTTATACAATATACTAGTTCTAGAACCATTGTTTTGGTATATTTCATCACAATGACACCAATGTGTCTAGCTAGTGGACGTAGCAATATCTGTGGCACCGAGTGTCTGATCCACAAAATATATCAACAGTAGTGACATCAACGTGTCTAACTCAGGGGCGTAGCAATATCTGTGATACCCAGTGTCTCACCCCATGCATATATGGCATGCCAACTACCAAACACAATGTTCTAGAAACTATTTGTAATATAAGGAAACAAACAACTTTTCACATTATATCAATATATTTATGCCATTCACCATATGGCTCATCAACATATTAACATTTATAATAATCATCAAAATTTATCATTATTATTCAATTTATAATCATTTATACATTCTCAATACAATTTATACAATGATATAGCTATGCAAGCCATGAATCACATATGAAAGTAAAGGAAAAGAACTATTTTGGAAAAATTTCTTTAATTGACACACCCAAAGATTTGGGCGTGTCACTGACCGTGTCATTTATCCACTTTACAGAAGATTTGACAAGACCAATGACATGGGGTGTCACTGCACGTGTCATTTATCCTACCTTACAGAAACTGTAACATGCCCAGTGACATTGGCGTGTCACTACACGTGTCGTTTATCCTATCTTACAAAAGCCGTGACACGCCCAATGACATGGGCGTGTCACTACACCTGTCAGGCTAAATTTCTGGATATAAAATTTGAATTTATCTACGAATTAGACACCCAATAGCCATACCTATGACATCTCAAAACCCCTTTTTCATACCATATTTATCAACAAAACACACTCCTATCAACATAGTATGGTGCAAACCAAAGATAAGAGCATAATCTAAGTATATACTTACCTTTTTGATGCTCAAATTAGAGAAATAATTTCTCAAAATCCTTCACTTCCTTCTATTAATTCCTTCACTCAAATCAATCAATCACTAATCAATTTATAATTTTGAAGATGATATTAGCAACTCATATAAACACTTTTAAGCTCTTTAATCTTCTTCCAATTGATATTTAGCCAAATCCCTTATAAAACCTTATTTTTCATCTTTACTACTCTAAACTCTAACCAAATATATTCCATCACTCACTCAAGTTTTAATTTCATCATTTCTATATTGATAAATTTCATTTCAACCATTTAAATAATCGTTCAATTTATTAAAAATCCTAATTAAAAGAAAATTCATCAAGAATTGAAGAAACTTACTTATTATTCCAAGTAGCACCAAAACTATCACCGCCTCTTGAAATATTCTTTGTAAAATTTGATGATTGTTGAAATCAAAATCGTCTCTCTTTCTCTTGTCTATGAGGAAAGACCAAGGAGGAAAAGAAAAGAAGAAGAAAAGAAATTTCTAGAGATTGTCGACTCTACCCTTCCTTTTTACCTACCATGAATATATACATATATATATTATTACTAATTAGATTTTTATATATAATAATATTATTTATATTTTAACTTTTTCACTTTCCACTTTTTAATTCTTTTACCATTTACATTTAACATTTATATCTTATATATATATATTGTTTATATTTAACTTTTTATATGTGAAGTATATGTTGTTCATACTTCTATCTCTTTTATCTAAACCATCCTTAATCTCTCACCAATTAATGTATAAATAGGTTCAATAAAAACCAGGACATTACAATTCTCTCCCCCTTAAATAATTTCATCCTCGAAATTATCTGATGCTAGTTTTGATGAGTTATGGTTATTGACTTTGTATTACTTGTTCACTTTCCCATGTAGCCTCTTTTGTTGAATGATTCCTCCATAAAATCTTCACTAAAGGTACTTTCTTATTCCTTAATTCATTTACTTCTCGTGCCAAAATTGCTATAGGTTCTTCTTTATAACTTAAGTTTGGATTCACCTCAATAGATTCAATTGACAATACATGAGATGGATATGACCTATATCTTCGTAGCATAGAAACATGAAATACATTATGAATTCTATCTAACTCCAGTGGTAATGCTAATCTATAGGCAATTGGTCCAACTCTTTCTAACACTTCATACGGTCCAATAAAACATGGACTCAATTTTCCCTTCTTTCCAAATCTTAACACCTTCTTCCATGGAGATACTTTTAAAAACACCTTGTCACTTACATTATATTTTCTGTCTTTTCTTTTCAAATTTGCATAGGATTTCTGTCGGTCTGAAGCTATTTTCAACCGATCCCGAATTATCTTTACTTTCTCTTCTATTTCATTAATCAATTTAGGACCTACTAATTTCTCTTCTCCAACTTCAGCCCAACATAAATGTGTTCTACATTTTCTCCCATACAAAGCTTCATATGGTGCCATACCAATACTAGATTGGTAGCTATTATTATATGCAAATTGAACCAACGGCAAATGTTTATCCCAACTGCCAATAAAATCAATAACACAACTTCTCAACATATCCTCTAACACTAATATTACCCTTCCATACTATCCATTAGTTTGGGGATGGAAAGTAGTACTAAAATATAATCGAGTACCCAATGCATCTTGCAAACTCTTCCAAAATCTTGAAGTGAATCTAGAATCTCGATCCGACACTAATGAAATTGGAATCCCAGGAAGTCTTACAATTTCATCAATATAGATTTCTGCTAATTTATCAAGGGAATAATCCATCCTCATAAGTAAGAAATGAGCTAACTTTGTCATTCTATCCAACTCTACCCAGATTGCATCATGCTTTCATTGAGTCAGGGGCAATCCAGTAACAAAATCCATAGTTACCTTATCACACTTCCATTCAGACACAAATAAGGGCTGCAACAATCCTGAAGGAACTTGACGTTCAGCCTTTATATTTTAACAAGTGAGACACTTGGATACAAATTCTACTATATTCTTTTCCATATTCTTCCAATAATATTGTTGTTTTAAACCTTGATACATTTTAGTATTCCAAGAGTGCATAACAAAAGTCGATTGATGTTCCTCTTATAAAATCTTTTTCTTTAATTCTATATCTTCTAGCATACACAATCGTGTTCTATACCTCAAACTGCCATCATCTCCAATGTGAAAATCTCCACTCTCCCCTTTTTGACAATCTTGCAAAATTTTTTGAATCTTCACATCTACCTTTTGTGCTTCTTTAATATGTTCTAAATGTAACGACTTACTTTTTAATTGTGCCACAAGTGCACCATCATCATCAATTTTAAATCTAGCATGTAAGGCTCTCAATTCAACTAACAATAATAAAAAATAGGCAATTAATCTTGCCATTGACTTTTGACTTAGAGCATCTGCAACTAAATTAGTGTAGACCCTTAATTTTTGACCCAGTCCGGTCCAATATATTTTAATTAGTCCAAAATTATTTTTGTGTTGTCCAATATATTTTAATTAGTCCAAAACAATTTTTTTTATCTTAATTAAATAATATTTGATTTAGTATCTAATTTTTATTAATAAAAAGTAAAAAATAATAATAACAAACAAATAAATAAAAATAAAAATAAAAATCGGCGACGAAAAATTTTGTCGCCAAAAGGGGTTGCGGCTTCGCCTGCAGATGATTTCTGCAGGCGAAATGGCCCGCAGGCCAATTTTTGCCCTGCAGCCAGCTGTGGTAGCTTTTTTGCCGGCGCAATTTTTCCACAACAATTTTATTTTTGCCAGCGCAATTTTTCCGCAGCAGTTTTTTTCGCCAGCAAAATTTTTCCGTTGCAAATTTTTTCGTTGCAAATTTTTTCAAAACCAAATACAATTAGGTTTCAGTTTCCTTTTCTTAATTAATGTTAGATTCAGTGAATAACTAAAATTAATCATAAAAAGCTTCTATAAATAAGGTCTAAAACAACACAGAAAGAAGAGCCGAAATTGAGATCAAATTTCGAACAAAAACTAGGAGCAATCGAACATGGATCAAATAATGGAACTTGAGATTTGAGAGGAAGAAGCAAGCAAGCAATTTAACTCGTCAAAGGTAGCAAAGCTTGTCTTTGTTCTTGTTCATTCAAGAAGCAATTTTTGGTGGAGCCAACAAACGAATGTACGAATTTCTTTATTTGTTTCATTAATTTACAGTATCTTCATCACTCAAGATTTAAAATTATTGTTTCTGTTTATTTTGATTCAAAAAACCCTAGAACATTAATTTACCTTTTCTAAAGCTTAAATTCGTCTCTTTGCTTTCCAAAAATCTTAAAATTCTTGTTTTTGTTTCTTCAAAATCTTAAAACCCTAATTTACTTTTCAATTTTTTGAAACCCTAAATTGAATCTGTTTCTTTCCAAAAACCCTAAATTGAATATGTTTCTTTCCAAAACCCTAAGAAATATCTTTTTTATTTCTATAAACCTTAAATAGTTTTGTTTATTTTCATAAAACTTCATAAAACTATAAATTGTTTCTCCAAATTCTAAAATAAAATATATTCTCCGAAAAAACTAAACCCTAATTCAACTTTTGAATCAAGACAATAACCTCAAACCAATTATTCTAAACCCTAGCTTTCCTAAACCCTAATTACCTTAAAACCTTAAACCCTAATTTTTCTATATCCTAATCTTTAAAATCTTAAAACCTTATAAATTTAAATATTAAAATTCAATATGGTAAATACAAAACAATGATCCAGTAATCGTAAATCATAAATCTAAATGTTTTAAAGTGTCCAAACCCTAATTTCATGATTTCATTCCTCAAACACTAATTTGGTTAATTAAAGAATTTTATCAACCTCTTAATTATAAAACTTTGCTCCATTTCAATTCTTTTAAAATTTACAGTAGCTTAAACCCATGAATTCCAAAACCCTAAACACATTAAATAAAGAATCTTAAATAGAAACGGCAGCCCTAATTTGAATCTTTATTTGCTTTATTTAATTTTATATTTGATTATGTAGTCTATTATATGCTTTAATTTATTTTCAATGCTTTGTTGTTTTATTTAATTTCAATACTTGATTTATTTAGTTTATCATGGATGGATATTTACATTCTATTGATGTTTAATATCTTTGATGAATGATTTATTTACGATGAATGGTTATTTACTTTTATCGATTTATTTAAATTTTCAAATGTTGTAAGAGGTATGTTTCCACTTTATGGGTACCTCATTAGTTAAATATCATGTAATTTAAATTGTTTTTATATTTTAGAACCAATGTAAAGGACATGTTTCTACATTTCGGTGGGTATCCTATTTAGGCATGGATTATGTAAGGGCATGTTTCCATCTTCGGATGGGTGTCCATTTATTTATTTTGCTTGGACATTGTTTGATTTTAATATAATGATGCTTTCTTTTAATTGTTGTGTGTAATATGGATAATATTGTTATATTTAATAATTTTATAATATTAAGACCTGTAAAGGAGGCCGGTTCCAATGAACCGGGCGTTGTGGGGGTGCTGGGCCATTTCTCACCTTCCCCACACGTACCCAACTTTTCAAACCCATTAAGGGGTTGGGGATTCCTTAGGAATCGAGTCATCCACCCCTTTCTTTTTCCCTGCCCATCCAGGTGGCGACTCAATTTTCTCCGGACTTAGGTCCGTGTTCTCTAAGGCCCTGAGCCTAAATAGTGCCGAAGTCCCAAGAACCATTCCACCGGGAGTAGGGGCAAAAATCCCCGCTCACAATTAGCCTTGCCTGGATGGTAATCAATCAAATAATCATAATCTTTAATTAACTCTAGCCATCTTCTTTGTCAAAGATTCAACTCTCTTTACACACTAAAATACTTCAAACTTTTATGATCTGTATAGATAAAACATTTCTCCCTATATAGATAATGTCACCAAATCTTTAATGCAAACACTATAGTTGCTAATTCTATATTATGAGTCAAGTAATTCAATTCATGTTGTTTCAATTGTCTAGAAGCATAAGAAGTAACTCTACCTTCTTGCATCAACACACATCCCAAACCATTATGTGAAGTATCACTATATACCACATATGGTTTATTTTCTACAGGTAGAGTAAGAACATGAGCATGAGTCAACATATCTTTTAACTATTCAAAACTCATTTGGCATTTGTCTGTCCATACAAATTTCACCCCTTTCCAAAGTAATTTGGTGAGTGGCATGGCTATCATAGAAAACCCTTTTATAAATCGACGGTAATAACCTGCCAATCCCAGAAAACTCCTTACTTCTATAACATTTTTAGGTGAACTCCAATTCAAGATCGCCTCAATTTTACTTGGGTCTACTGTAATCCCTTCTGCTGAAACAACATGTCCAAGAAATGTTACTTGATCTAACCAAAACTTACACATAGATAATTTTGCAAACAATTGCTTTTCCCTTAATGTCTGTAATACAATCTGTAAATGTCTATCATGATCTTCCTTACAATGTGAATACACCAAAATATCATCAATAAACACCACTATAAATTGATCCAGATAAGATTAGAAAATTTAATTCATTAAATCCATGAAAACTGTTGGTGCATTTGTCAACCCAAAAGGCATCATAAGAAATTCATAGTGTCCATATCTCATACAAAAAGCAATCTTGAGTACATCTATCTCTTTCACTCTCAGCTAATGATACCCTGATCTCAAATGAATTTTAGAAAACACAGTTGGTCCCTTTAATTAATCAAAGAGATCATCAATACGAGGTAATGGATATTTATTCTTGATGGTCATCTTATTCAACTGTCGATAATCAATACATAATCTCAATGTACCATCCTTCTTTTTAACAAACAAGACTGGTGCTTCCCATAGTGAAACACTAGGGCATATAAATCCTTTATCCAACAATTCCTGTAATTGCACCTTCAACTCCTTCAACTCGGCTAGTGCCATTCGATAAGGGGTAATAGAGATAGGAGTGGTACCCAACATTACATCGATGCCAAACTCCACTTCTCACATCGGAGGTAACCCTGGTAGTTCATCCGGGAATACATCTGAAAATTTAGATACTATAGGAATACTATCAAGCTTAGACTTCTCTACTCTAGTATCAACTACATGTGCCAAATAGGCCTCACACCGCTTCCTTATCATCCTTCTATCAGCAATTACAGAAATAAAAGTAGACAAGAGGTGTCTTGACTCACCTTTCACTACTACTTCTTTCCCCTCAAATGTTCTTAAAAAAACATTCTTCTGCTAATAGTGAATGATAGCTCTATGCTTCGACAACCAATCCATACCTAAAATAATATCATATTCCCTAAATAACATCTTAATCAAATCACCGAGAAATTCTTCTTCTTGTAGCACAATTAGACTATCTCGGTAAACTCTACTAACTATCACACTATGGCCTCAGTGATTAGTCACCAATACATCAAATCCTAAAGATTTATAATGCATGTCACTTACAAGCAAAACCGATGCACTAATTTATGAATGAGTAGATCCAGGATCTATCAATGAATGCAAAGAGGTACCGAATAAAGAAAAAGTACCAGCTATGACATCTAAAGCATCTGGCTTCTTCTGCATCACATAAACTCTCTGAATAGCTCTAGTCTCCTTTGGCCTACTAACAGATGATGAATCCCCTCTCTGACTAGCTCTGAATCTACCACCTCTACCACTACCTCGACTTCCCCTACCTCCTCTACTGCCCTGTCTAGATATTGCTATATCAACTGATCTCTCATCTGGTTGCTCTGGACAATCTCTAATAAAATGACCTGAAGATCCATACCTAAAAAATCCGCTGACCAATGAATGTTGACTTCAGCATGAGAACGGATCCAGTTAACCCAGTCGGCATATAAAGAAGCAGGGTGGAGTAGTTTTCTAGCAGAGTGATGTCGCGGCAGATATCTGGCGAAATCCATAGATGGGGTATTTGGCAAAATCACGGCAGTTTAGGTAAATATCTGAAGAAGTAACGAACTCCCGGCCAATCTCTTTGACAATCCCAATTTAAATTGGTCTAGTCCAACTAAAGTCTCAGATAAGATCACGGGTATCGGCGACAAGCCTCCTACCATTTGGTCCATGATATCCAATACTCATGGATCAATATCGCCATCAGATGAAACAAGCAAAATTTGTCCAAGCAAGCATAGACAAAGCATACATCCCCATGTCTTAGTAGGAGCCAAGTGAGAAAGGCAAAAGTCAATTAAGGGACCAAGCAAAATTTTCTCACCTCTCGTCAACTGTAGAACTTCGAGCTTCGAAAGTTGAAATAGCATTTGCATCTTTTGTTGAGTCTTGGAAATCAATATAGGTAATGCCATCAGTTGATTGCTTGGATATCCAAGGATGGCCTCAAATTCTTCAATCATGGGACATATCTCAAAGCCATTAATCTCAAATGTCCTAGAATTCACATTCCAAAAAGAAGCCATGGCATGTAAAAAAGAATGGTCCAATTTAATATTTTGAAAATACTTCAAAGTATCGATTTTAGACTAAGATATTTTTTTCTAATGAATGTCATTCATATTTTTAAATAGACCTTTTATTTTCTTCAAATTGAGTTCGGTCATTATTGACAATTGAAGGAAAAATGGAATTGTTAAAAGGAATTTTAATGTTGAAGTGGAAAATTTCCTGGCTTCTGTATGAGATCATGGTATGAAAAGAGATTTATATGGGATGATTGGCTATTCCAAAATTGACAAGGAATTGCTTAAGACCGAGACGCACAAGGATAGGAAATTGGAGATGAAACATTTTGAATTGTCGCATTGCCTTTGGTTTTGTAAATTAGTGCTACTGTGAAAAAATTGAATGTGAAGTGGAAAGACCAATAATTATAGCGTAGAAATAATAATGATGATAGAAATGTGAAAAAAAAATTAATTAAAAGTCAAAAGTTGCAGTAAACGTGCAAATTATATATCATCATTATTATTTTTATCATTATTTTTATTATACAATATTTCCTCAATTAATTCAATAATGATAGATCACTGAGAAAGAGGTCATGGATCATGATCAAACAAAGCCCTAAAAAAGTAATCACCTATTGCAGCATGAGGCATATCACCTATCCTGAGTCTACCCGAAGCAGGAGCACCTAAATCTCTATTACCTTGGAATTCATATATGTAATGGTCCTTATCTGAAGTAGACGAAAGGATCTCATGGTCATTAGCTTGGGGTCCTTTAGATGACAAAGCACCAGGATCTCTCACCCCTAAAATCAAAAGTCTCAAAAATCTCACTCTGACTGGTGATATAATTTTTCAAAATGGGCAACTAGTTGATGACTAGCAGTTAACTCTTCTTGAAGTTTCTTGTTTTGTACCTCAAGCATCCGCTATGAGTCAGAAGGGAAAGAGTAGGAGCATAAATAATCATGCATACATGTAGCATAAATTATCATGGAACAAGAAAACCTACCAAGTAATTCATATCAATACCCTGGGAATGAGATGACATCTCCGGTTGATTAGAATAAGCAAATGGAGGAGCGATAAAGGAAGGTCCAACCTCATGAATAAATGAGCCCGTGTCCTGAGAATTATCATTAAAATTGTCAAAACAAGTTAAAAAAGAAGTAATTGCAATGGCAAAATGGTAAAAGTTTACCTGAGAGGTGCTAGCCCCAGGATACGGGACAGACCCTCCTCCCTCTCCGTGATATTCCTCTTCATTGCTATTCTCCTTTTCCTCAGGAACCTCCCATATGCCAATAGGAGATACATCAAAGTTCAAGAGTCTTACCCAAATAAACTGGGTATATGATGCACCAAGTGGATAGAGAAAGGTTTCAACATCATAACCGTGATGAGCTAACCACATGCATTTTTCGGCATTGATGCAATATTTAAAGTATACTCTGGGCAATTCATCAGGATCCTCCATCGCTAGGGACCAAGGAACCACTCATACACTCTCTCCTTGAGAAACCAACCACTAGACATAGGACCGGCAATGACTCGGCAAGTATGCTGAAAAGGCAATGCAACATTCATGGAAGAAGTCCAGTTCGTCTGCTCTTCTATGTTCCACCAAGCCAAATTGACCTACGAAATGACATAAGGTAAGTAAACTTTTATATAAATTTTAAAGTATGCTAATACTATTTTACCTGGCCCCAGGTTAAGCAACTCAAAAGATAGCACTGGGTGTGCACATGGTGAGATCTAAGAACTACTACATGATTTGGCAACCAAAACTTCAATCTCGGATACCCGGTTCTCTCTCAGGAAATGCCAAGCACCCTCACAAGATTATGTTCATATGCCCATACCTACAAAAATAATGAAGATCAAATTCATGCAATTATAAGAATGGAATTGACATTGGTAAAAGAGGAGTACCTCGACAACCACCATGAAACCAACGAAAGATTTCTTATTTCTGTAACCTTGTCTAGCCCATGATAGAGATAGGCAAGGCTAGCTTCACCCCACCCATAAAGCGGTACCATACTCATATCAATAAGGGCCCTCAACACCGATAAATGGATGGCAGATTCAGTGCTGCATAAAATGGTCGAACAGAGTAAATACAGTAAAAATCCTCGAGAATATTATTTGGCTATTTTCCTACGAACCCATCCTTCGTAGTTCATCCAATATCTCTGAATTGGCTCAATTTTTATCTTGAAAGGCCCTTTTAATGATGGTTTTATACCGATTAACTATTGGACTTCTTCGAATGTCAGAATATCATTAGTAAGAGGGACCGGAAGACCATAGTAACGAATACCAGTTGTGGTTGTATAATCAACTGGGCCAATGGTCATCTCTCCTATAGGTAGGTGAAAAGTATGGGCCATGTCCATCCACCGCTCTGACAATGCATGAACTACACTCCTGTCTATCGGACATTCCTCAGATGGTAATTGCAAGATAAAGCTTTCAAAACCGCAATCTCGGACAATTCGTTTTACCCGAGAGGGTGCTACATCATACCATTGTAGGGCTTTAAAAACACACCCTCTGCCCTAGATAATGCAACAATCACGCTAACATGAAGCCATGTAAGTTAACACAAGGTAAGTATATAATCATATTAATACCACTGATTCATAGACTAAACTTACTCGTTATGTTTTATTTTAATCTGTCTATTTGTTTATTAAATTCTTAAACATAGTCCTCTAATTAATTTATTTTTCCTAATCTTAAAAAATAAAAAATAAATATCAAATTGCATTGTTACCTTAGTTTTTTAACTTGAACTATGATGAAGCTGCATCCCGGCTAGTAGACTTATAGTTCAATTTTCATACTGTCGGATAAATTCCAAAAACTCAACATTGGATTGGGGTCCTTGTCACGACCCAATTTGTACATATGTACAGTACATCCATGTACAGTACATCCGAGTACAGTAACAGGAGCCGTCCCGAGTAATCACCAAAGAACACGAAGTGAAAGGAAGCTCTATAGGACAAAAAGGACCTAACTGAAAAGATTGTAAAAGTTTTGGGGAGGTGACTGTAATTTCAAAAAGATTTGGGGAGGTAACTGTAATTTCCAAAAGTTGTACTGGAGGTTCTTAATAGTGCATATAACATACTCCAGAAATGGAAAGTAGAGAAAAATTGGGTCGAAATGGAACACCACGGTTTTTCCCGAAAACGCATAGTTTGAGAGATACAGTGGATTCTTGACCAAGGGTATTTTTGTCATTCTTGTGATAATAATGTATACACTGGAAAACAAGACACGTAAAGGTATCCGAAGTAAACGAAAGGACTCCACAGTGATCGATGTTGAAGAACGAACCTAAGTGGAGACCCGAATCACGTAAGGACCTAAAGGGAATTTTTACAAAAGTCAAGGACATGAGCGTAATTTTTATAAATTAGTTCAAAATCAAGAATGAATGTCGGAAATGGAAACGAGAGGTTGAAAGGAGGATAATGGTACATTTTACGCATCGTAAAACCACCCGGTTACGAAGAAAAGGCAAAACCTTCCATTGAAGGGTATTTTGGTCTTTTCACTTCCACTCATTTTCTAGAAAAGGGACACATGGCATAGTAATTTTCTAGAAAAGGACACATGGAAAAATCTTGTTTAAAGACACTTTTGGGTTGGATTAATCTTAACCCTCCATATGGCACCATCCTAGTTAAAGATACTTTTGTGGTGGTTACATCTTAACCCTCCAAAATGAAATTAATTAAATAAATGGAAAATGGAAAAATATAAAAAGGGAGAGAAGGATGATTAAAGAACTAAGAACACATATTTTTCTCTCCATTTTGAGAGGTATGGCCGAATTCTCTCCACCAAAAAAGGGAAGGAATTTTTCAAGTGTTCAAATGGATTTTTGGAAGGAAAAGCTTAATTTTAAGGTAAGGATTCCAATTCTAGCTTTAGTTTATTAATTTGATTGACAGTTTTCAAGTTATCAATAAAAGAAAAGTTGGGAAGATTATGGGAAAGTTAAGAAAGTGAAGAGAAATTAGATTAAATGATCCCTACATGTAGAAGTGATGAGTAAATGGTAATTAGTAGCTTTAGATAGTAAGAATCAAGGCTTGAACATATAGTTTTTATCATGTTCTTATTATGGAAGTTATGAAAATTATAGGAAATCAAAGGGATAAAGAAGAAGAAGGGAAGAAAGAATAGGACAAGCAAGGAACGAAGCAAATAAACAAGGTTTGGTACTTAAATCATTGCCTTTTCAATTAATTCACATATTTTGCATTATGGGACTTTTGAAATGGTTTTGAAATAATGTTATTATGTGTGGTAAATATGTGGGAAAGTGCTCTTGAACCATTTGTAATCAATTGATTGTGAAAAGAATGAAAACAAAACAAACTAGCTAAACTTTGCTCAATTATCCATAAACTTTGATGAACTTTTAATCACTCCTTTAGTTTGATTTTTGAAAGAGAGACCCTTAGTCTTTCAATGGTATCACAAAAGGAGTCTAAAAATCAATTTTGCAAGAAAAAAATGAATTTCCCTCAAATTTTGAAAATTGGGCCGAATGGTCCCTTTTGGGCACCATTCTGCAGCTTTCATTTTGGGCAGTCTGTTGAAGGCGCAAACGAAAGAATTTTTCGACGAAATTTTACATGCATTTAGTTAACTTATGAAAGTGTTTTCCTGCAAAAATTCATCCTAAAATAAGGCTGTTTACTTAGTCAAAACTGTTTCCAAAGTTGACTGATTTTCAGCAGTAAAAACAGATTTTACTATTTAGTTGTCGCGCGCCATTGCGTTGCCGATTTTACGCACCACGCTACTATTCATTTGGTCATTTTTCTAAATGTGTTAAAACTTGAATATTATGTTATGGATTGATGTTAAATCATATCAAATGACATGAAGGAGAATTGGAAATGATCAGAAAGGCATCATGACAAGCTATTCCGACAATACATGCATTATGGAAAAATCGTGGCTTATTGAATATCATGATCAAATTAATTAATAAATTGTTTACGCTCTACTTGGTTATGACAGAACCCTTGAGATAAGGGTATGATGCATCATACTATTACTGCAGTACTGCTTATGACATGATATGATATTCCGGCTGAAGGCCGATGATTACAATGACATGATCAATGATGCAATGATAATGGCCATTGGCACATGTGCAAGAATTATGATGAAAGATAATGAAATATGATCATGACGAGATATGTTTATCATGACCCTTCCTTATCTGCTGACGTTCTGTTAAACCAGTAGAGCAACCAAAATGATAAAAGCAAGAAAAAATGATTTAAATTCAAATTATTCAATCAAGCCTTTTTACCATCTGTGTTTTGTATTTATTCCTTTCAAGTATTTAAAGTATATAAATGTATGTTCAAATCATTCTTTCATTTTATTTATTTATTGCAATGATTTAAGTACCCACTAAGCAATTGCTTAGCAAGTTTAGTTTCCCTCTAAACTCGTAGGTTAAAAGAGGAGACGAGATTGCAGCATGTCCTACGCAGCTGGCCTTGACTACTACTTTGGGTAGGAGTTTGGATATGATTGATTGTAGTAATATGGCATGTACATAAGCTTGTATGATCTAGCAAATAAATGTATAATAATGAAAAGCTAGAACACGTACACTGCTAGTAATCTAATAAATCTTATTTGGGTTTAGCACTTATGTATGCAAGTATAGAAGTGTGAATTCTTCTTGCAGGATTGTAGTTGAGGTTATAAGGGTGGATTATTGGGAGTGTGCTTGAGTTGAATTGTGAAACAAAATGTTTTTCAAAAATTAAAGAATCAGTTTTGGCGACTCTTGGGACCTCCATTTTTAGGGGAGGTTATGGCAATTTTTTTTTAAAAAATCTACACTTAAAATTGGCTAAGTAAAATATTAAGACACAACCACCATGAGTTAACAGTCCATCTTGGTCTATAAACATAGGCTAAGATGGGGTGTTACATTTAGTGGTATCAGAGCACCGGTTTAGCCGGTCCTGGAAAATTCAACATAGAAGGATACACATTTTATGTTGGGAGTGGCCATTACCAATATAAAATGGGATGTCCTATAGCTGATAAGAAATGAGAGCATATATCATTTAGGTACGAAATGTTGGTATAGTAGCAAGAATATTATAAATACATAAGTATATGAGGTACATGTGATAAAGGAAAATCTAATAGTGATTACGCACATGCCATATAGGAAAGTTAATGTGTTGAGTCAAGCCAACTGCTAATCTTTATCACGATATATGTATACGGTATAAGGTGGCAAGAGGCAGAATCACAAAGTGTTATAGATCAAGAGAAGGAATCACATGCTTTCGTACCCATAAATGTAGAAATGGGTCTCGGACTTATGCCACGACCCGCAACGGTGGCTGTGGAAGGCCCCGAAGTTTATTTAAGATAGATGATAGTACCATTGCAATAAACGGCAAGAATGGTACCTGTTGTACCAAAAGAGAAAGGAAGTTCTCAATCGAGAAGTTAAGGAAATATGGGGCTAAAGAATTTAAGGCTAGTAGAGAAGAAGGATTTGAAGAAGTTGAGTACTGTTTGGACAGTACCAGTAGGGCATTGGAACAACTGAGATGCACGCCAGATAAAAGATTTATTTATGCCATGTCCCTTTGGGTAGAAGAAACATATATTTGGTAAAACATACTTAAACGCAAGGAGAAATGAGTTTATATACCTACAGCAAGGAAGAATGACAATATCTGAGTATGATAGAGAGTTCACCCGCCTCAGTAAGTATGCAAAGAAAATGATAGAAACAAAGCAAGAAAGACATCAAAGGTTTTGGAAGGATTAAATAATGGAATTAAAGTACAATTAGTAGTCATGGACGTCTTTAACTTTTCAAGATTAGTTGTGAAAGTTTTAGGTATTGAGAGGGTATACATAGATTAGAGAAGTAGACACCAACGTATGCAACAAAAGAGAGTACAAACTTAATGCTTGGGAAGATTTCGACAAGTTGAGAAGAAGTTTAGAAGTGAAGATAGTTTTGAATAGTAAAGACGGCGATCGCAAAGCCAAGGATCCGGCCGAGGTTCAAGGCGCCAAACATCCGTAGCCAGTATACCAAGGTCCTTATAAGGGGGTTCCAGGAGAAGGTTAGATAGGCATATATGAATGTAAAAATGAAAATATAGAAAATGAAATTTGAAGAATGGAATAAAAAGAGGAACAAAATAAGAGGATAAAAGAAAAGTACGTAAAATGTTAAGACTAGACGGTAAGAGATAAAATAGATAGATCTTAGATAACAAAGATGAGTGAACAGAAATAAGTATATGAGAAATTCTCATGTCCGACCACTATAGAATATGTACAGTAACCCCATGTACAATATTCACATAAGCAGATGAAGTAAGCGCACTAAGAAGGTCATGTTGAAATTTAGCAAGAAATCAGAGTTAAAAGTGCTCAACCAATGATGATGGGTGACCATCCCGTGAAGTCTTAATAAGGTAGGTGACGTACTATATGAGTAGAAACTAGAGGAAATCTAATCAAAACACTGTATTGTGATTTCTCCTGAAAATGCCCCAATGTAATCATCAAAATTAAGAAATTATAAGAAGAAGATATATGAGATTTATGAATTCAGTCAATGATGGAAAAAAAAAAAGAAAGAAGAGAAAGAGAGAAATTGAGAACTAAAGAGGTAGAAAGTGCAAAATTAAAATTAGATCAAAAAGGAAAGAATGAAAGTAATAACAACCCAAGGACTAGGTAAAGGAAAAAGGAAAAAGTAACAATACAAAAATTACTAGAGGATTGGAAAGAAATATAGATTTGAAGGATATATTACTCCTCTATGCAAACACTGTGGATGAAGATATAAGAGTGAATGCTAGTATTTAACAGATGGATGCTGGGAATGCGAGGCACCAGATCGTGTTAGGGTAAACTGCCAGAAAGACAAGTGAATGCACCCGCATCGACAGAAAAATCATGGCCCGCTTTTGGTCGAGGCCGAAGCAGGCAAAAGGAAAGTGATTCGAATTTTCAAAGAGCACAATCAGAGACCGTTGACTAGCTCAATTCAAGTACACCAGCCAGAGCCTACGCAATGAAAATTTAGAAGAATTACCAGTAGGATATGTTAAGTTTGAAACATTAGTTATAAATCCGATAAGAGACTAGGTAGTTACACACAAGTGATTAAAGAATGTTCTATAGAGTTACATGAAAATGCATTTCCAGAAAATTTAATAGAGTTACCATTCTGAGAATTTGACGTAATGTTGGTATTGGATTGGCTAACAAGGCATAAAACAGTGGTTGATTATATGAAGAAAGAGAGTAACACTTCATACTCCTCACAAGGAGGAAGTGACGGTAGTAGGAAAGAGAGCCAATTACCTAAAAAACGTAACAGCAGCAGTTACAACAAGGCATTCCATACAAACGGATGTGAGGCACACTTGGTAAGCACTATGGAAGCAAAGAAGAATGTGATAAAGATTCAAGAGGTATCAACAATACCTAATTTTCTCGATGTTTCTTTAGACGAGCTACTCGGATTATCACCTAAGAGAAAAGTAGGATTCACTATAAAGGTATATCCGGGAACTGCACCGGTGTCGGTTGCCTCATACTGAATGGTACCAGCGGAACGTAAAGAAATGAAAACATAATTATAGGAGCTACTCGACAAGGGTCTTATATGGCCAAGTAGTTCTTCATGGGGCACGCCAGTACTCTTCGTCAAGAAGAAAGATAAATCCTTAAGGTCATATGTGAACTATAAGTAGTTGAATGAGCTTACGATTAAGGATAAATATCCATTACCGTCCATCGACGATGTATTCGACCAGCTTAAAGGAACCAAGGTCTTTTCAAAAAATAAAAAATAAAAAAACAATATAGATCACCGACTGGGATATCAGCAGCTGCGGATCAAAGGAAAAGACATTCCAAAGACTACATCTAGAACTCGATACGGACGTTATAAGTTCCTTGTAATGCCTTTTGAGCCCACAAATGTGTCAGTAGTATTCATGGATTTAATGAATCATATTTTTCATCCATACTTTGACCAATTTGTAAATGGTGTTCATAGATGACACCTTCGTTTATTTAAGGAACAAAGAAGAATACGATCAATACTTTTGCACAGTATTGCAAATGTTACGAGAGAATTAGTTGTACGTCAATCATGACAAATGCGAGTTTTGATTGGAAAAAGTGGCATTCTTAGAACACACCATATTAGCATAAGGCATTAAAGTGGGTCTTAAGAAAACAAAAGCCATTTTGGAATGGAAAACACCAAAGACAATAATAGAAGTAAGAATCTTCTTAGGATTGACTGGGTACTATTAATGTTTTATAAAAGGGTTTTCCATTAATATCATCCCAATGACAAGGTTGTCTCAAAGGAATGCCAAACTCCAATGGACTGATAAATGTTAGAGGAACTTTGAGAAACTAAAGGAAAAGTTAATGAATGCTTCAATACCCATATGGGCCGTGTCCAACAAAGAATTTGTGATATATAGTGATGCTTCACACATCGGTTAAGGTTATATGCTTATGCAAAAGGATAAAATAGTCGCATAAGTCTTTTGATGATTTAAACCATATGAAAAAAAAATATAATAATAACCCGGCACACTGTTTGGAATTAACAATTATCGTATTGGCTTTCAAGATTTGGAGATATGATTTATATGGAGAAAAGTGTTATATTTATACAGACGCAAAAGTTTAAAATATCTGCCAACCCAAGAGGATCTCAATTTATGGTAAAGAAAGTAAACCCAAGTTTTGGAAACAACATCTAAGTTATAAATTATCATCTAGGAAAAGCTAACGTGGTGGCCGACGCACTTGGTGGAAAATCGATACCAGCCTTAGGCGCTATAAAGATCAGTTTAAGACCAATGGAAGAGGAAGTACTAGTAGTAGAAATGCAAGCATAAACTATGTTTCTTTTCAAGAAATTCATCAAGTGCCAAAGGAAAACGAACAAATACAAAAATGGATCAAGCAAGTGCAAGGAGGAAAGGATATAAAATTCTAAATTTCTAAGAACCATAGTTTGTATTATGACAATAGAGTAATGATACTAACAATGGGAGACATAAGAAAGAAAATTTTTTTGAAAAGCATATAGTAGTCTCTACGCAATGCATCCAGGAGTTACAAATGTATCAATATCTAAAGAAGTTTTAATGGTAGCCTGGAATGAAGAGAGGTATTGTTGATTTTATGACCAAATGTTTAATATGTCAACAAGCAAAAGTGAAACATCAAATCCTATCGGGACTGTTACAACTAATTCCCACTCTGGTATGGAAATGGGAACATATCACTATGGATTTTGTCATAGAACTACCAATGACACGAGGCCGGCATGACGTTGTTCGGATAATCGTTGCCTGCCTAACTAAGTTAGCTCATTTTCTACTTTTACAAATGGATTATTCAATAGATAAGTTAGTGGAAATATACGCCAAAGAAATTGTACGATTACACAGGATTCCAACGTCTATCATTTTAGGCAGAGGTTCATAGTTCACCATGAATTTATGGAAGAAGTCGCAACCAGCTTTTGAAACCCAAACAAATTATAGCACTGCCTTTCACCCGTAAACAGATGGACGATTTGAAAGAGTAATCCAAATTTTGGGAGGACATATTAAGAGTATGTGTTATAGAATTTAAAGGTGGTTGGAATAGGTATTTGAGTTTAATTGAAAATGCATATAACAACGAATATTAATTCAGCATACAGTGACGCCCTACAAAGAATTATAAGAAAGAAAACATGGAATACCAGAGTGTTGGACAGAATTAAGTAAAGACAAGATAAAATCATATGCGGGTATGTAATATCCCCAAATATGCCCTAGAAGTCTTGATATTGTTGTTGTGTTATTTGATTTGTGTATATGTTAATTTGAGAAGAGAATGTTGTGTTAAGTTAATAAGGTGAATATTGTGTAGAGAGAAGTGTATATGTTGGGTATATAGCAATATATATCACATATACATAGGTCAACCTTGATGGTCAATGCTACATAGTGGAGGAAGATATTTTTATATTTTTTGAGTAATTAAATAATTAGTGGAATTATGAGTGGAAGAGGTTGGTTTGGATTATTTTAATAAAAATAAATTGCTTGGAGGAGAGGATTTGAAGGAAAAGTGGTTTTGACTTTTTGGTTTCTTTCTTTTCTTTCTTCTTCACCGTAGCCACTTTCTTTTTCTTTCTTTCTTTCATTTTGGCCGGCTCCCTCACAAGACAAAGGAAAACAAAGAGACCAAGGGAGAGATTGAAGTTCTAAGCTCAAGTTGAAGGGAGAATCAAGTGATTAAGTTGAAGATTTGTCAACTTAGGTAAGTTATTTCTTGATCTCTTGTATTGTTTGAGCTTGGGTTGATTTTGATGGTGTGTTTGTGATGTTAGAAGTGTGGATGAGTGTGTGAAGTGTGTTTGTGAGTGATTGATTCTTGTGATTTTAGATTTTGGGGTTTGATTGAAGAAAGAGTAAAGTTGGTTTTAGGGTTTTGATTTGGTAGTGATAAATTGTATTGTATTGTATTGTTTTGGATAAGGTTTTGGAAGAAGGTGCTTTATTTTAAGTTGAGAAGTGAAGGATTCTTGAAGAAAGAAAGTGTTTAGAAGGTGTATTTTGGTGCTTAAGGTAAGTACAACTATTTGTTTACAAACATGCATATAATGTGTAAGCTTAACATTCTTTTGGTTGTAAATGTGTTGTGGTATCAAATGTGTTATTAATGTGTTTTGATGATGTAAATAAGTATTGAGGATGTTGATTGTGTCCATTCTAAATGAGGTTATGTTGTGTATAATGTGTTTGATGTTAAACAAAAGAAGGTTTGTTAAAGTTAGGGTTTATGCATGAGACCCGTGAATTGGGGCGGTCGCGATTATTGAAGTGCGGTCGCGACTTAGATCGAACTTCTGACCGTGAAACCTACTGTGGTAAGGTTTCATCTTTTGACTGTGTAACGCGGTCGTATTTGGGTCTGGCGCGACCGCGAGAAACGTTTTGTTCTACTTTATTGAAGTAACCAAATTTTCAACAAGATTCTCAAACACATGTTAAATAAATCATCCATTTGAGTTGTCAAGGATCACAATAGAGATAATTCTTAATGAATGTGTAATGTGTTGGATTATGTATACTTGAGTGATGAAGTGTTATAATGTGATTAATATTATGACTTGTATAGTGTGGAAGAGATGAGGATCATTCACAAAGGTATGTGCAATGCAATTTATTATTATTATAATTACTTTTATAATGAATTACCTTAGTGTAAATTGAGACATAAAGAGATGTGAACTAATGTTTTGAGTTATAATGAGGTGAATGATATGATTGAATAATGATACATTTGTTTAATTAATGTAATTGATGTTGTATATTAATATGATGCCATTGTGATTGGCTATGATGATTCAAATGTGATATGATGCCATTGTGATTGGCTATGATGATTCAAATGTGATATGATGCCATTGTGATTGGCTATGATGATTCAATTGAAATGGAAATTGATAATGAAATAATTAATGAATTGTATATCTAATATGTTGATTCAACTTTCAGAGTCCTGTTTTGATGGCATGCCTATGAACCATTGGATAGGTGAAATGGGAGGCCCGTAAACCGTTTCCAATTGGTAATTATGATATGAATTCCTGGATAGGCGAAATGGGAGGCCCGTAAGCCGATTCCAGATGAGAAATGTGAAAATGGAATGATGGTGAAATGGGAGGCCCGTAAACCACTTCCATTTGTAACAGTTTAGCCGGGTTGAGGATCTCCTCATGTTAATGGGTTGATGGTCCAAGAGACTGGGTCTGTTACACTATCCATGGATAGAAATATGATACATGTTGCCTACGGGCTTGATTATTGTGAATATGATCAAAGCAGTTGACTCTGAACTTTGAATAATATATTAGTGTGTTTTGGGCCCGAGTCTGTCTTTGTTTTAATGTGTTATCTAAAGGTTGAACTAAATGAGTAATGAGATTTATGATTGCCTTTGTTGGAAATGTGATTCATAATTGGTGAATTGTGAATAGAATAATAACATGAAATGTTATGAATTATGGTATGTAATATGTATGTTGATATATTGATGATGAGTATTAGTGATGGATCTGTGATTGGTGATAATGATATGTATATATATATGAAATTAGACGAGACATATGAAGGGTGCAATTAAGAAGGAAAATATAAACAGGATAAGAAATTAATAGTACTTAGAATTGATATATCTTTATATGTTAGAATTTCTATAATGTACGTTTATATTTTATATTTGTACTACTAAGCTTTCGGGCTTAGCGCGGATGTATTATCGCGCAGGTGACTAGGTGGAAGGTATGAAGTCTTTCGGTTAGCCACGAGAAGAGTATGAGTTTGTCGAGACCAACTAGAGGGTGATGCATACATGTATATCTTTTGAATTATAATGTAATTCTTTTTATGAAGCATATTCATTTGTATAAAGGAAATTTTGATAAATGTAAGATTAATATATATGTAAGATCATTAAAGTATAATGATTTCGTAAATGTTTCTTTCAATTAATATAGTGTGATTTGAACTCTGTTAAAGGATTTTCTTAAATGGCGACAAAAAGTGACATCCTTATGCTTTATATAGGTACTGTATGTATACTAGGTATATGTATAGTAGTTATATGGAGTATCGGGGTGTTACAAATATTTTGGTATCAGAGCTTAGGTTCGAGATTCTCGGCCTAAGTGAAATTTAAAAAGAAAAAGTTTTGAGATGCTTAAAATGAATTAAAAAGAAGAGTTTTGAAAAGTTTAAATAGAAGTAAAGAGGAAAAGTTTGAAAATAGAATTTGTAAAACATGCATATGCATTAACACCTAGGTTGGTCTCAAATGTGGCATTATGTGATGTGTGATAAATTGGAAGTATATGAGAAGGATGATAGTGTTTGAATAAGGTTCTGCAGGAAAGTAAAATAAAATAAGATTAGTAAATAAAATTTCAATAAAGAATACTTGAATTTTGACAATTTAATGTATAGTAAGTATATGAGCTATGTGGACTGTATAGTATTGCATATTTAAAAAATGAATTACGAATATATAATTTGATGGAATAGTCGTGATAATGTTGACTACTTAGAATGTGATAAAGTGATGTAGTATGTTAGTGATCAAGGATTGAGTTGATCACTTGAGAATGTAATGTACGCATAGTATTGCGTGTTTGTAACCTATACAACTACATAGCTATTAATTTTGAGAATGATTACACTTGCATTGACAAACTTGTGCGAAGTAAGGTCATGTGATAAGATTGATAGTGAGAATTGGATTGAACAATGTTGATTCAAGAAACTAAGATCTGTGATAATTAGACTTGGAAATTGTATAGAGATTTTTGGGCTCAATGTGTAGATGATTGGATGTAATGTGTATATATATAAACATATGAGTGATATATATATAGAATGGTAAACAAATGGATATAAAGATGGTATACTAAATACATTTAAAAATAAATGTGAGAGAGATGTCACCTCAGTATTGTGATTAAGATTTTGTGAAGTTTTCTCATGATTAGAATGTATATGTGTTGAGTTGATAAATAAATTAAGTCATATCAAAAAGGGATAAGAATGATGTTGTACAATGAAAAGTAATAGATGTTAAATTGTGTTGATGATATGTAAAAGAGAAATTAAATTGATTGTATGATTATGTGTACACATGTAAGAAATGTGGAAAGCAAGTCACATTGTGAATGTGACCTATGTATGTAAATGGGATATAATTACTTGTCTAGTGGTATGGAGAATAATATAGTATGAATTAGTGGACCTATGAGAGATTAGGTCTTAATCTATGCGGAGTTAGGCTATGAGATGAAATGAAGAGTGAGAAAGGGCTAGGGTAACACTGGACGATGAAATTATTATGATAAATATTTTAAATGATGAATTGTGCTACTGTGCCTTGAAATATGTAAGATATGAAAATTCTAAATCTATGAATAAAGTATATTGCTATGTATATATATATATATGAATGATGATCATTCTTAATAGATGTACAATGTAATTACTTGTGAGTACTTAAATGATGAAGTGAGATGATTGAAACATGTCTATATGAAATATGGAACATGATAATGTGATGAATTGTATTGATGTGATGAAAAGCCATGATTGTTGGCTATGAGAATGCAAATGAATTATAATTGAGGCATGATTGCCTATTTTGAAAATGAGAATGAAATAATAAATGAAATTTGGATATGATTGAATGTTGTGCATAAAAGTGTTATAAGTAATATTGTTGATATGAGTTAAGCTAACGATGATCTTATGATCATGAGTAAATTGTTTTGAAACAAAGTTGAATTATGATAACTCTTGGGAATAGCAAAGTATAAAAAAAAAAAAAAAAAAAAAAATAATATTGATTTATAAACTACAGACGTGATTATTAAGATACTCTGGCCGTATGATTTGTAAGTGTAATTGGCTGATTAATTTTGTTATCAGTAGATTTGGGACTAAGATGATATGATTGTAGTATTATGTGGGTAAGGTTGATAATTTTATTTCAAGGAACATGGTTACGAGTTATGAATGGTAAAGTTGTATCTTATCAGTTCTATGTTAGAAATTTGTTTATAATTATAAAAAGTATGGAAAGAGAAGAGAACTGTGTAAATGCTTTGAATTATGAAAAATGGTTAGAAAAGTGATTATGTAAACATAGTAATGATGTGATGATACGAGGAGATGATTGATGGGAGAAATTATGAAATGTGATTGAAAATGATACTGAATATATTTTTGTTATAAGATAAATTAATTGATGGAAACATTGTTAAGTGAATGAACTATAGGTAATAATTATATTGTGAGAATTATGTGAGATTACACTGCTATTACAGAAAGCAGAATATATATATATGAATAAAATAATTTGAAGTAAATTGTTATTAATGAGTATGGTCTCAAAGGTCGAACAGATGGATCATGAGGGATTAGAATTTGAGAATAAGTTTGATCTAATCGAATTGGGTCATATATATTGAGATGTGGTTATATTATGATAGCTAGATCAATTGATCTAAATTTTGCTAAGATTGCGAATTATTATTATGGAGATCTAATATGTATAGTTGTGCTAAGAGTATAGAATATATGTGATAATGTATATGATGGGTACTATGTTGATATATGAATGAGTTAGAATATATCAATTATAATCGATGAAATAACGAAAAAGGTTGATTATCTGTAACGTAAGTTTAAAGAGGTTGTATCAATATTATGTTAAATGAAAACATGGTAAAGAAGGACTTAAGAGTAAGTAAAATGGAAATATTGTTATTAATCAAGATTTGATAAGTGGCTATTTTCAAAAATGATTGTAATGATAGGATAAGCTATAGTAAGATATAATTATCAATTAAGGAGTGATAAATGTCTTTTCTGAAAGTGATGATAAAGAGGAGATAAGTAATATGGATGAATATATTACTTTAAGACCGATTGTGAATTGTGTTTGTAATCCTGATTGTTTTTATAATGATGTTAACAAGATTAGGGATTATCAATCCTCTGAGTATGTTCTGTATAGATATATTTTTTTAGAAGATTGAATAGAAGTTATAAACAGTTAGGTCTCAGATTTTGGTAGTGGAGCCCTTGCCTTAATTGCTCAACATAAACGTTAATTTGAGTATCCTGAGAATTTTTTCCTGGTGATATAAGTTCTGTTGCCCCATCCTTGTCTATTGTGAGTGCTGCTTATGCTGGGAATTTTCAGTTAGGTGGTTATATGCAGTATATCAATGCTTTTAAATAGCCTATTTGTATATATTGTAATCTTCTTGGATAATGTTCAACAATGTTATAAGATTATAGATTATCCATCGTGATTGGAATCAAGAGCTTAACTGGGGTCCTATGTCTCGAAGGTTATTCAAGTTTCTTTTATTGAAGATTAAGGTGATGTTTTGTTAAGAATGAATTGTTATTGTATTGGGTAATTTCGAGGACGAAATTTCTTTTTAGAGGGGGAGAATTGTAATATCCCCAAATATGCCCTAGAAGTCTTGATATTGTTGTTGTGTTATTTGATTTGTGTATATGTTAATTTGAGAAGAGAATGTTGTGTTAAGTTAATAAGGTGAATATTGTGTAGAGAGAAGTGTATATGTTGGGTATATAGCAATATATATCACATATACATAGGTCAACCTTGATGGTCAATGCTACATAGTGGAGGAAGATATTTTTATATTTTTTGAGTAATTAAATAATTAGTGGAATTATGAGTGGAAGAGGTTGGTTTGGATTATTTTAATAAAAATAAATTGCTTGGAGGAGAGGATTTGAAGGAAAAGTGGTTTTGACTTTTTGGTTTCTTTCTTTTCTTTCTTCTTCACCGTAGCCACTTTCTTTTTCTTTCTTTCTTTCATTTTGGCCGGCTCCCTCACAAGACAAAGGAAAACAAAGAGACCAAGGGAGAGATTGAAGTTCTAAGCTCAAGTTGAAGGGAGAATCAAGTGATTAAGTTGAAGATTTGTCAACTTAGGTAAGTTATTTCTTGATCTCTTGTATTGTTTGAGCTTGGGTTGATTTTGATGGTGTGTTTGTGATGTTAGAAGTGTGGATGAGTGTGTGAAGTGTGTTTGTGAGTGATTGATTCTTGTGATTTTAGATTTTGGGGTTTGATTGAAGAAAGAGTAAAGTTGGTTTTAGGGTTTTGATTTGGTAGTGATAAATTGTATTGTATTGTATTGTTTTGGATAAGGTTTTGGAAGAAGGTGCTTTATTTTAAGTTGAGAAGTGAAGGATTCTTGAAGAAAGAAAGTGTTTAGAAGGTGTATTTTGGTGCTTAAGGTAAGTACAACTATTTGTTTACAAACATGCATATAATGTGTAAGCTTAACATTCTTTTGGTTGTAAATGTGTTGTGGTATCAAATGTGTTATTAATGTGTTTTGATGATGTAAATAAGTATTGAGGATGTTGATTGTGTCCATTCTAAATGAGGTTATGTTGTGTATAATGTGTTTGATGTTAAACAAAAGAAGGTTTGTTAAAGTTAGGGTTTATGCATGAGACCCGTGAATTGGGGCGGTCGCGATTATTGAAGTGCGGTCGCGACTTAGATCGAACTTCTGACCGTGAAACCTACTGTGGTAAGGTTTCATCTTTTGACTGTGTAACGCGGTCGTATTTGGGTCTGGCGCGACCGCGAGAAACGTTTTGTTCTACTTTATTGAAGTAACCAAATTTTCAACAAGATTCTCAAACACATGTTAAATAAATCATCCATTTGAGTTGTCAAGGATCACAATAGAGATAATTCTTAATGAATGTGTAATGTGTTGGATTATGTATACTTGAGTGATGAAGTGTTATAATGTGATTAATATTATGACTTGTATAGTGTGGAAGAGATGAGGATCATTCACAAAGGTATGTGCAATGCAATTTATTATTATTATAATTACTTTTATAATGAATTACCTTAGTGTAAATTGAGACATAAAGAGATGTGAACTAATGTTTTGAGTTATAATGAGGTGAATGATATGATTGAATAATGATACATTTGTTTAATTAATGTAATTGATGTTGTATATTAATATGATGCCATTGTGATTGGCTATGATGATTCAAATGTGATATGATGCCATTGTGATTGGCTATGATGATTCAAATGTGATATGATGCCATTGTGATTGGCTATGATGATTCAATTGAAATGGAAATTGATAATGAAATAATTAATGAATTGTATATCTAATATGTTGATTCAACTTTCAGAGTCCTGTTTTGATGGCATGCCTATGAACCATTGGATAGGTGAAATGGGAGGCCCGTAAACCGTTTCCAATTGGTAATTATGATATGAATTCCTGGATAGGCGAAATGGGAGGCCCGTAAGCCGATTCCAGATGAGAAATGTGAAAATGGAATGATGGTGAAATGGGAGGCCCGTAAACCACTTCCATTTGTAACAGTTTAGCCGGGTTGAGGATCTCCTCATGTTAATGGGTTGATGGTCCAAGAGACTGGGTCTGTTACACTATCCATGGATAGAAATATGATACATGTTGCCTACGGGCTTGATTATTGTGAATATGATCAAAGCAGTTGACTCTGAACTTTGAATAATATATTAGTGTGTTTTGGGCCCGAGTCTGTCTTTGTTTTAATGTGTTATCTAAAGGTTGAACTAAATGAGTAATGAGATTTATGATTGCCTTTGTTGGAAATGTGATTCATAATTGGTGAATTGTGAATAGAATAATAACATGAAATGTTATGAATTATGGTATGTAATATGTATGTTGATATATTGATGATGAGTATTAGTGATGGATCTGTGATTGGTGATAATGATATGTATATATATATGAAATTAGACGAGACATATGAAGGGTGCAATTAAGAAGGAAAATATAAACAGGATAAGAAATTAATAGTACTTAGAATTGATATATCTTTATATGTTAGAATTTCTATAATGTACGTTTATATTTTATATTTGTACTACTAAGCTTTCGGGCTTAGCGCGGATGTATTATCGCGCAGGTGACTAGGTGGAAGGTATGAAGTCTTTCGGTTAGCCACGAGAAGAGTATGAGTTTGTCGAGACCAACTAGAGGGTGATGCATACATGTATATCTTTTGAATTATAATGTAATTCTTTTTATGAAGCATATTCATTTGTATAAAGGAAATTTTGATAAATGTAAGATTAATATATATGTAAGATCATTAAAGTATAATGATTTCGTAAATGTTTCTTTCAATTAATATAGTGTGATTTGAACTCTGTTAAAGGATTTTCTTAAATGGCGACAAAAAGTGACATCCTTATGCTTTATATAGGTACTGTATGTATACTAGGTATATGTATAGTAGTTATATGGAGTATCGGGGTGTTACAGGGTAGGTAGGAGTAAAATCATATGCGGACTCGAAACGAAGGGACAAAGAACTCTAAGTGGAAGACAAGGTTTTTCTTAAGACTTTTCCATGAAAGAAGGTATTAAGATTTAAGCAGAAAAGTAAGTTAAGCCTTAGGCTTATTGGACTGTACGAGATCATCGAACGCATAGATTAATAGCCTATCGGTTAACTCTATTACCAGAACTAAACAAAATACATAATATTTTTCACATTTCAATGATAAGGCAATATCGTTTGAACTTTGCACACGATATAAAGACACAAAACATCATAGTCCAATCTGACCTAAATTATGAAGAAGAACCAATAGAAATTTTAGCATGAAAAGTCAAAAGATTAAGAAATAAGAGAATTCCTCCAGTTAAAGTGCGGCGAAGGAACCATAGAATGGAAGAGATAATTTGGGAAAGAGAAGGAATAATGAGGATGGAAGCCTAAATTTTACACCCGATCGGCTTCGGGACGAAGCCTAAATTTTAGAGGGGAAGAAATGTCACGACCCAATTTGTACATATGTACAGTACATCCATGTACAGTACATCCGAGTACAGTAACAGGAGCCGTCCCGAGTAATCACCAAAGAACACGAAGTGAAAGGAAGCTCTATAGGACAAAAAGGACCTAACTGAAAAGATTGTAAAAGTTTTGGGGAGGTGACTGTAATTTCAAAAAGTTTTGGGGAGGTAACTGTAATTTCCAAAAGTTGTACTGGAGGTTCTTAATAGTGCATATAACATACTCCAGAAATGGAAAGTAGAGAAAAAATGGGTCGAAATGGAACACCACGGTTTTCCCGAAAACGCATAGTTTGAGAGATACAGTTGATTCTTGACCAAGGGTATTTTTGTCATTCTTGTGATAATAATGTATACACTGGAAAACAAGACACATAAAGGTATCCGAAGTAAACGGAAGGACTCCGCAGTGATCGATGTTGAAGAACGAACCTAAGTGGAGACCCGAATCACGTAAGGACCTAAAGGGAATTTTTACAAAAGTCAAGGGCATGAGCGTAATTTTTATAAATTAGTTCAAAATCAAGAATGAATGTCGGAAATTGAAACGAGAGGTTGAAAGGAGGAGAATGGTACATTTTACGCATCGTAAAATCACCCGGTTACGAAGAAAAGGCAAAACCTTCCATTGAAGGGTATTTTGGTCTTTTCACTTCCACTCATTTTCTAGAAAAAGGGACACATGGCATAGTAATTTTCTAGAAAAGGACACATGGAAAAATCTTGTTTAAGGACACTTTTGGGTTGGATTAATCTTAACCCTCCATATGGCACCATCCTAGTTAAAGATACTTTTGTGGTGGTTACATCTTAACCCTCCATGTAATATCCTCATATATGCCCTAGAAGTTGTGATTATGTTGTTGTTGTTGTTATATAATTGGATTGAATATATGTGTTAAATTACAAGAGAAAAGAAATAGAGAAAAGAATGTTTATGTATATGTGATTTGGGAAAGAATTTAGGGTTTAGAGAGAATGGTATATGTTGTGTATATGATGATATATATAACATATAAGTTGGTCAAAATGAAGAGTCAAGGAAAGAAGATATTTATTTTTGTTAAGTGTGAAGTTACTATAAAGGGCATGTAATGAATTGTAATCAAGACAAATGGTATAAGGGTGTTTAGGTAATTACTCTTGTTGAATCACTTGGTGGAGATTTAAAGAGGTGATATTTTGTCTTTTCTTCATTTCCTTCTTCTTCTTCTTCTTCTCTTCTCCACGTTGGTTGGCTCCTCCTTAGACAAGAGAGAGCAAAGTGAGATTTGTTTAATTCTAACATCAAATTGAAGGGAGAATCAAAGGATTTAATTGAAGATTTGTGGAATTCAACAACTTAGGTAAGTTCTTTCTCTTGATTTTCCTTTGTTCTTTTGAAATTGTGTTTGGGATTGGTGAGTTGATATGGATGGTTGATTAAGTGTGTTTGTGATGTGTTTTTAAGCATTAAGTTTTGAAGGAAGTGAATTGTCATTGATTTGGGAAGTGAAGAAGTCTTGGAAAAGGAAGTGTTTAGAAGTGGTGCTTAAGGTAAGTACACACTTGTTTCTCTTGCTAATTGAAGTTGTTTGAAGGTTTGATTGTTATATGTTGGTGATGAAAATGTTGTGATGAGTATGTAAAATAATTGCTAATAATGTTGATTATGTCCATTTGAATGAGGTTATGTTGTGTACAATGTGTTTTAAGTTAACCAAAAGAAGTTTGGCTACATTTAGGGTTTATGTATGAGAAACGTAATTTGGGACGGTCGCTATTAGTCTTGGGCGGTCGCTATTTAGTCATGTGCGGTCGCGACTTAGGTCGGATTTCTGACCGCGAAACCTACTGTGATAGGGTTTCATCTTTTGATTGTGAAGTGCGGTCGCGACTTAGGTCGGACTTCTGACCGCGAAATCTACTGTGATAAGGTTTCATCGTGTAACTGTATGGCGCGGTCGTATTCAGGTGAGGCGCGACCGCTAGAAGTGTTCTGTTCTGCTTTATTTGAAGCAATTTAATTTTTGTAACAAGATTCTCAAATACATGTTAAATAGATCATCCATATGAGTTGTCAAGGATCAAAATAGAGATCATTTGTCTAACATCATTGTTGAGATTGAACAATGTTATATTATGTATTGTGAATGGTAATGTATTATATTGTTTGCATAACGTGACTAGTGTTATGACTTAAATAGCGCGAAAGAGGCGATGATCATTCAAAAAGGTACGTACAATGTAATTTGTTATGATAAACGTTTTAATAATGAATGATGTTAATGTGTCTTGATAAATGATTGAAATGAAATAAATAGACATATTGTTTATATGACGATGAATTTAAGATACATATGCAATGAAATTAATGATGTATGTTCGATTAATGTCATGTTCATGTAGTTAATGTAATTGGTGTTGTATATATATATATATCAATGATGATGTGTATGATGTGAAGCCATTGTGATTGGCAATGATGATTCAAATGAGATGTGAAGCCATTGTGATTGGCTATGATGATTCAATTGAAAGAGATAAGGCATGTTTGCCTAATTGATGATGAGATTGATAATGAAATAATAAATGAATTGTGTAACTAATGTGTTATTCGATTTCAGAGTTCTGGGTTTGGAGGCATGCCTATAAAATGAAAAAGGTAACAGTCTTGCCGGGTTGAGGATCTCTTCGTTTTGAGTTGAATTGAGATCCAAGAGACTGGGTCTGTTACACTATGAGAAATTGTAATTATGAGATATATGATTGGTAACAGTCTTGCAGGGTTGAGGATCACCTCGAGTTTAGCCGAGTTGATGATCCAAGAGACTGGGTCTGTTACGCTATCCATGGATAGAGATATTGATATATGATGCCTACGGGCTTGATAATTATGATTATAGACCAAAGCAGTAACTCTGAACTTTGAATAACATATTAGTGTTTTGGGCCCGAGTCTGTCTTTATTGTCAATGTGAAATGCAAGTATTGAAATATTGATTGTGAGTATTAATATTGAATTATGCTTGGTGAATTGTGAATAATATAATGTTATTAAGTGTAATATGTAAATGAATTGTGATTTATGATTTGTATGATATGTAATTTGTGTATTGCAATAATGAGTGATATGATGTGTAATGTGTGTATTGCAATAATGAGTGGTATGATAGGTAAAGTGTGTATTGCAATAATGATTGGTATGGTATATATATAATGTAGGGGTATTAATATATTGGTTTTGAGTATTAGTGATGCATTGGGGTTGGTGATAATATTATGTATATATGTACATCATATATGAAATTAGCTATGATATATTAAAGATGAAATTAAAAAGAAAAGAAGATATGATAAGAACTAATTATATATTGAATTGATGTATCATTATATGTCAATACTTCTATACTATATGTTTATATCTTTATAGTTGGACTACTAAGCTCTCGGGCTTAGCGCGGGTGTTTATTCGCGCATGTTTATAGATGGAAGATATGAAGTCTTTTATTATGCCACAAGAAGAGTAAAGTTTGTCGAGACCAACTAAAGGGTAATGCATACATGTATAAATTTTTAATTATCATGTATTTCTGACGAGAGAGTATTTATATGTATAAATGAAGTTTTGATAAAGATAATGATTTTGTAAATGTTATTTAAATTATTGTATTATGGTTTGAACTCTGTTACAGGTTTTTAAAAGGGAACGAAAAGTGACATCCTTATACTTTATATATTTACTGTATGTATACTAGGTATACGTATAGTACTTATATAGGGTATCGGGGTGTTACACTCCAAAATGAAATTAATTAAATAAATGGAAAATGGAAAAATATAAAAAGGGAGAGAAGGATGATTAAAGAACTAAGAACACATATTTTTCTCTCCATTTTGAGAGGTATGGCCGAATTCTCTCCACCAAAAAAGGGAAGGAGTTTTTCAAGTGTTCAAATTGATTTTTGGAAGGAAAAGCTTAATTTTAAGGTAAGGATTCCAATTCTAGCTTTAGTTTATTAATTTGATTGACAGTTTTCATGTTATCAATGAAAGAAAAGTTGGGAAGATTATGGGAAAGTTAAGAAAGTGAAGAGAAATTAGATTAAATGATCCCTACATGTAGAAGTGATGAGTAAATGGTAATTAGTAGCTTTAGATAGTAAGAATCAAGGCTTGAACATATAGTTTTTATCATGTTCTTATTATGGAAGTTATGAAAATTATAGGAAATCAAAGGGATAAAGAAGAAGAAGGGAAGAAAGAATAGGACAAGCAAGGAACAAAGCAAATAAACAAGGTTTGGTACTTAAATCATTGCCTTTTCAATTAATTCACATATTTTGCATTATGGGACTTTTGAAATGGTTTTGAAATAATGTTATTATGTGTGGTAAATATGTGGGAAAGTGCTCTTGAACCATTTGTAATCAATTGATTGTGAAAAGAATGAAAACAAAACAAACTAGCTAAACTTTGCTCAATTATCCATAAACTTTGATGAACTTTTAATCACTCCTTTAGTTTGATTTTTGAAAGAGGGACCCTTAGTCTTTCAATGGTATCACAAAAGGAGTCTAAAAATCAATTTTGCAAGAAAAAAATGAATTTCCCTCAAATTTTGAAAATTGGGCCGAATGGTCCCTTTTGGGCACCATTCTGCAGCTTTCATTTTGGGCAGTCTGTTGAAGGGGCAAACGAAAGAATTTTTCAATGAAATTTTACATGCATTTAGTTAACTTATGAAAGTGTTTTCCTGCAAAAATTCATCCGAAAATAAGGCTGTTTACTTAGTCAAAATTGTTGCCAAAGTTGACTGATTTTCAGCAGTAAAAACAGATTTTACTATTTAGTTGTCGCGCGCCATTGCGTTGCCGATTTTACGCACCGCGCTACTATTCATTTGGTCATTTTTCTAAATGTGTTAAAACTTGAATATTATGTTATGGATTGATGTTAAATCATATCAAATGACATGAAGGAGAATTGGAAATGATCAGAAAGGCATCATGACAAGCTATTCCGACAATACATGCATTATGGAAAAATCGTGGCTTATTGAATATCATGATCAAATTAATTAATAAATTGTTTAAGCTCTATTTGGTTATGACATAACCCTTGAGATAAGGGTATGATGCATCATACTATTACTGCAGTACTGCTTATGACATGATATGATATTCCAGCTGAAGGCCGATGATTACAATGACATGATCAATGATGCAATGATAATGGCCATTGGCACATGTGCAAGAATTATGATGAAAGATAATGAAATATGATCATGACGAGATATGTTTATCATGACCCTTCCTTATCCGCTGACGTTCTGTTAAACCAGTAGAGCAACCAAAATGATAAAAGCAAGAAAAAATGATTTAAATTCAAATTATTCAGTCAAGCCTTTTTACCATCTGTGTTTTGTATTTATTCCTTTCAAGTATTTAAAGTATATAAATGTATGTCCAAATCATTCTTTCATTTTATTTATTTATTGCAATGATTTAAGTACCCACTAAGCAATTGCTTAGCAAGTTTAGTTTCCCTCTAAACTCATAGGTTAAAAGAGGAGACCAGCCTTGACTACTACTTTGGGTAGGAGTTTGGATATGATTGATTGTAGTAATATGGCATGTACATAAGCTTGTATGATCTAGCAAATAAATGTATAATAATGAAAAGCTAGAACACGTACACTGCTAGTAATCTAATAAATCTTATTTGGGTTTAGCACTTATGTATGCAAGTATAGAAGCGTGAATTCTTCTTGCGGGATTGTAGTTGAGGTTATAAGGGTGGATTATTGGGAGTGTGCTTGAGTTGAATTGTGAAACAAAATGTTTTTCAAAAATTAAAGAATCAGTTTTGGTGACACTTGGGACCTCCATTTTTAGGGGAGGTTATGGCAAATTTTTTTTTAAAAATCTACACTGAAAATTGGCTAAGTAAAATATTAAGACACAACCACCATGAGTTAACAGTCCATCTTGGTCTATAAACATAGGCTAAGATGGGGTGTTACAGTCCTAATCTCGAAGCATGCATTTTTTCCTTAACTCTCTGCTAAACTTTTTACTTTAATTATGAGAATATGTAAGTGTGGATGAGTATTAAAGAAACAAAACTTTCGTGGTTTATAAAGACAAATAGTAAAGGAAAAGAAAAAGGAAATGAAGATAAAAGTTTCGGAAATGATGTGAGAATGAAAAGAAGGAATGAAACATTTATATAGAAAATTGCAAAGGAAAAGATAAAAATAAATAAGTGAAAAATAGTATTCTCGTGAAAAAAAAGTAAATATTACTGTTGATAAATAGTTAATGAATAGTTAATGAATAGTGCATAAATAGTGACTACACAGTGAATAAATAGTAAACTTAATTATTCAATTCAATTATTCAGATATTTGCGTGTATATAAATATTTTGCACTTTTAAAATATTTTTACACGCAGGGGGCAATAAGATATAGACATGGTAAAAAATAGCTAATTTTTTTTGCAAATTTCATTAGTATCCTATCGACTACAATTATATTTTGCAGATAACCAAATTATTTTTAAGTCTAGAACTTACCTCGGGTCTAGAACCCAAATCCTAAATTCACCTTGGGTCTAGAACCTAAATCCTAAATTCACCTTGGGTCCAGAACCCAAATTATTTTTAAGTCCAGAACTTACCTTGGGTCCAGAACCCAAATCCTAAATTCACCTCGGGTCCAAAACCCAAATCCTAAATTCACCTTGGGTCAAGAACCCAAAACCTAAATTTTCCTCGGGTCCAGAACCCAAATTATTTTTATGTCCATAACTTATCTCAGGTCCAGAACCCAAATTAAGTCTAGAACTTACCTCAGGTCCAGAACCCAAATTATTTTTAAGTCCAAAACTTACCTCGGATCTCAAAATCCAAATCTTAAATTCACCTCGGGTTCAGAATCCAAATTACTTTTATGTCCAGAACTTACCTTGGTTCTAGAACCCAAATCTTAAATTCACCTTGGGTCCAGAACCCAAATTATTTTTAAGTCCAGAACTTGCCTCGGGTCTAGAACCTAAATCTTAAATTCGCCTTGGGTCCAGAACTCTAATTATTTTTTAGTCCAGAGCTCAAACCAACCTTGAGTATGGAGTCCAGTATGGCTTTAAATCCAGTAAAAAATCACATTATTTTTTGCTCTCTTTTGTTGTAGTCTGAAATCGCTCAAGCAGGGGGCAAACTGTAGACTCTTAATTTTTGACCCAGTCTGATCTAAGATTTATAAACAGTCTAAAATAATTTTTGTAGTGTTTTAATTAAATAATATTTATTTTAATATTTATTACTTATAATATTATTTTTAATAAATAAATAAAAATCGGTGACGGAAGAATCGACAAAGAAAATTTTTTTTCGCGGCCCGCAGCAATTCTTTTTACCAGCACACTTTCACACACCTGACCCGTGAATTATTTTTCCAAAACCCTATTCTACTTGGTTTTTAATTTTATTTCATAAAAGGTTTTTATTGTTTTAGACGATTAGGATTAGGTTTATGATTTTTTCTAATAAATACCACATAAAAGACACAAAATGAAAGATCTGAAATTTTTTATCGGACTTTGGAATTTTGATTTTTTTTGGCCAATCTCAAGCTTGAAGGAGCAAGAGGCAGTGAGCAAGCAACAACAATCCATCAAAGGCAGCCTACAATATCTTTATTATTGTTCAACCAGAATTCAAAGATTGTGGTGAAACCAACAACGGAGGTTTGAATCTCTATTTCTTTGTTTATGTTTACAGTAGCTTCATCATACAATTTGATCAATTATTCTGCTAACCATCCAAACTTTAATTGAAACCCTAAAAATATTTCTTCAAAACCCTAATGCCTTAATACCCGTAACACATATTTTTAAAATCTACAACCCTAAATTACATTTTTCTAAAATCACAAAAATTTGTTTTCTTAAAACCCTAACCAAATCTATTTTTCTAAAATCACAGTAGCTTATTTTTTCAAATACTTAATCATAAAAAATAATTTTCATGATTTTCAATCTTATTTATTTAAACCCGAAATTTTAATATTATTTTCATACAACTTCCGAAACCATAAATCCAAAACATCCATTCTTTAGATTCAAACCCTAATTTATTTCAAATCTAATCTTTATATTCAAACATCCAGCAGCCATGTTATTTCTTTAAAATGTTTCTCAACTAATTAAACTAGTATATGCAAAACCCTAATTGTTAAACATAAAATCCAAGAAACCCTAATTGATGCATGAGCCCTAAAGTTATATATTTACTGTTTTATACAAATTAGATGAATGTTTATTATATATTTTGATTGATGTTTGATGTCTTTGATGAATAATTTATATATGATGAATGTTTGTTTACTTTTATTAATTTGTTTTGATTTCAAAACCTTGTAAGAGGTATGTTTCCATATCTTGGGTACCTCATGTATTAAGCATCATGTAATTTAAATTGCTTTTATATTTTGGACCAATGTAAAGGACAAGTTTCCACCTTTCGGTGGGTGTCCTATTTAGTTTTAGACATAGAAGATGTAAGGACATGTTTCCATCCTCAGATGGGTGTCCATTTATTTATTTTATTTGAACATTGCTTTGATTTTAATATAACGATGCTTTATTTTAATTGTTACATGTAGTATGGATAATACTGTTATATTTAAGAATTTTATAATATTAAGACCTGCAAAGGAGGCCAGTTCCAATGAACCGGGCGTTGTGGGTGTGCTGGGCCATTTCTCACCTTCTCCACACGTACTCAACTTTTTGAACACATTAGGGGGTTGAGGATTCCTTAGGAATTGAGTCATCCGCCCCTTTCTTTTTTTCGGCCTGTCCGGGTGGCGACTCCATTTTATCCGGGCTTAGGCCCATGTTCTCTAAGGCCCTAAGCCTAAATAGTGACGAAGTTGCAAGAACCATTCATCAGGAGTGGGGACGAAAATCCCCGCTCACAGGTTCTGGACCAGAGAATTTGGTTTGGGTTTTGGACTCGAGAATTTATTTTGGGTTATGGACCCTAAATGTCTTGATTTAACGAGTTGGCTTGAGTTGATTTGAGTTATAGACCCATAACATTTGCAAAAGTTCATTTCAAAAATTGGCAAAAGCAAACAAATTGGCTATTTTTTAGTTGCTTTCTATATCAGGTGACTCCTTATATACCCTTGCCCCCTACGCGAAAAAATATATTTTACTGTGAAACAATATTTTTAGACACGTTTAAATTTAGACCAATAAATATCAATTTACTGTTGCCATGTGACTCAAAGATTCTGATGCAATTATAAATTTCTCCTAGGTCTGAGATCAGTTGCATTGTTTATGCAGACTGAATAATGTCCATATGGATAAAGCATCTGATAACTTTCTTTTCCTTATTGTTTTGTATATTTGCTTTATACTTTTCAATTTGCTTTTGATTAAATTTTTTTCTTTGTTTTAGTGTTATCCTGAGACTTTTAACATGTCCATTCATCTATAAAAATGAAAATAGTTTACCATTAGTTGTATCATTTTCTTTTACCTTTAAAAATCTTCCACTTCATTCTTTTAGTTTTTAAGCATTGCAAACCTTCAATTTACTTTTATAAATGGCAGACATTAATCATGCTTCTAGAATTGGATCCCCTTCGAATACCGAGCTGCTTGATTATCTCTAAGCCCATGAACACGAATGAGTCCCTTTATTAGTCGGGATGCATCTTCACCACAACGAGAAGGAAAAGACTCAAGTAAGCATCATTTTTCAGAAATATAATTACTTAATGGCACAAAATTCATTAGTATAATTAATGGATAAACATTAATTTGTAGAAAATATTCAAGCATGAAAACTTAATGACGTAAAATAAATTACTAGGACCCATCCCGTAAAATTTTAAAAAGAAGAATCTAGTATTTATACAAAAGGAAATTATTTATGAGCAGAAACAAAATATAAGACCTATTTACTTACCTTACCTGACTTACCTATTTTATGATAGTATGATGATTGTGATATTCATAGTGTAGGAAATGTCTACAAAGCCTACCAATGGTATGATCGAGTGCCACCCTCGGTGAAAAGGATGGTTCGAGCATTGTGCTTTGAGGATTTCATTTTGTAATTATCATCTAAGGGATTTCAAATTGACAAAAGTGTAATCCAAGCACTTGCAGAATAATTGATGGATACCACCCATGCCTTTCACATGCCCGTGGGAGAGATGACCATCGGCCAAATTGATTTTGCCGCCATAACAGGCCTCAAATGCCATGGGATCCCTGTCCCTTTAACTTACAATATTTTAATCTGTGATGAAATTTGGCAGCTGATTAGCCTGAGGCCTCATTTCCAAGGATCTTCTAAGATTAAATATGAGCCTATGTGAGAGTATTAGATGAATTACACTTGACAAGTGTTCAATGTAAGAGCTGAACAGTACACCCAAGGGTTCTTGGTATATCTATTGGGGGTCAACCATATTGTGTAGCAGCGAGTCATCCATCCACCTATCATTGCTATGAGCCCTTAGTGATTTTGATCTTAGGGTATTTTATCGCTTGGGGGAGGTCGGTCTTCCTTTACCATGGATTGATAAAAGTTGCACGAATAAAGTATCCTTTATAGATTTTATGGTTATTACCGAGGTATCACTTCTTATAACTGTCAATTCATATAGTGCGGGTGCATGAAGTTGATCCTTTTGTTTGAAGGTTTGGGCATATGAACACAAACTTGTAAGTGCGCCTAGAATTAACAAACAACAGGTCAAGTATCTAAGACTAAATTTCTAGCTGTCAGGCCATAGAGAGTTGCCTGGCAACCATCATGTGCACTCCATTGCTATCACCTAAGTAGCTTGACTTAGAATCATGTAAGAGAAAAAGTAATATTTAAAACTTATGAGAAAGACAACTTACCTATTAGCACTTTTGCAGTTGGATGTTTCATGGTAGAGAGTTGATGGGCGGGACAACTAGATTTTGTGTATGAACGATGTACTACCATTACAAAATTCTTGTTGGATTATTGCTGGGCCAATTTCTAATGGCTGGTTCCTTGGTGAATGAGTTTATGACTGGTTCCTCAGTCCTGACCAGTGGAGGGTAGCAGCAGACATTCCAGCATATGCATTGAATAACATGTCCATGTTTGAAAATTCATAGAGACATGCTCAAAATAGTTTCAATGTCAGTGTCTTCCTACTTTCACCTTATGTGTCCTATGTCAAATACATTCGGGATTGACTTTTAAATTTCCAAGTTTCTTCTGCTGGTGTTCAAGGTATTGAAGAAAAAGAGGAGGATAACAAAGAAGAAAGAGAGGAAGAAGAAGAAGATAATGAGGAAGAGGAAGAAGAAGAAGAGAAAAATGGAGGGGAAGATGAGAGAGTGGAGTCTTATCCTTATTCTCATGGTGATGTCAAGTCAGCACTTATCAGGTGAATGGAAATATATTATCCCCAACTCCCTTTTTCTCAATTTGTTATGACTTCATGAACACTGTAGGCTACTAGTTTATTTGATCATAAGGCTAGATCATCCTATCCTGCTCTGGCCCAACTGTAATTTTTTCCATTTACTACTTTTATGGTTTTGCCTCCTTATGCTGACATGTCATCCTATCATCAGGACTTTGACTCGAACTACCTAGTTTGCAATCTTATTTCATGTTGATTTATGCTATATCTACGCATGATTATGCATGTTTTACCTTTTCTTTTTCTAGCTCACAGCTTTCCTTTTCTAGCTTCCAGCAGATGCTCAAGGAACAAAATAAAAAGCTATAAGAAGAGTTAACTGCCAGTCGTCAAGAACTGGGTGCCAGCCATCAAAATGCTGCTTACTTTGAAGACTTGTATCATCGGTCAGAACAAAATTTTCACGACTTTTGGTTTTAAGGCTTCAGATATTCTAGAATGAGCATATTTTTTAAGGGGGCCCCAAATCGATGACCGCGAGATTCCTCCTATTTTGAGCAACAAGTTCTTTAAAGCATTATTTGATTATAGGCCGCCTCCTCCATCCCAATGATCCTGTAATTTAATTATCTTGTATTGGGCATTTAATGATTAAGACCACTATGATTAAATAAATTAATTTTTAACTTTTTAAATTTTTATTTTTTTGGCACCTCTTATTTTTACTTTTCTAGCACTTTCTTTTCTAAATATATATGAATACACAGTGTTCATGAAAAATTCATATAAATTAATTCATCATGAATTAGGTCTCCAAATTCTACAAAGCTATGGTGAATTCAACGATCCAAATTTGATTTTACTATGTTCCATGATTGAAGAATTTGAAGCCATACTTTGATTTTCAGAGTGATCATCAAACAGTATTGTCCATATTGTCTTCCAGCTCTCATAAAAAAATGCAGATGCTATTCCAAATATCAAAACTTGAATTTTTTCAACCAACTAGAGGTGAGAAAATTTTACTTGGCCCTTTGATTGATTTTTGCATATTCTACTTGGCTCCCACAAAAGCATGGGGGGCTGCATGTTCTACATATGTCTGCTTGGTCTATTCTTGCTTATTTCCATTGATGGTGATATTGATCCATGAATACTAGACATTGTGGGCCAAATGGAGGGAGGATTTTCACCAGTACCTTTGATTTTAGCTGAAACTTTGGTTGGATTGGATCAATTCAAGACCGGTTCTTCAAGAAGGTTGGTTGGAAGACCCTTGTTGCTTCAGAAAATGACTTAACCCATCCTTTTGGGTTTTTAATTTAGGTGATCTTTTATTTATTTGCTCTAATTTTTGCCTAGCCTGGCCTTGCAGGTTTTTGGGACTAGAGAACTCATTTTTATTTTTTTCTTTTATTATTATTTTTTATTTTGATCCCAATTTTTGCCTAGTTCGCCCTTGTAGATTTTCAAAACTAGCAGACCATCTTAACCTTTGCCTAGGCTGCCCGTGCGGGTTTTCAACCTAGCGAGTCCCATTTTTTTTATAATACCTTATTTTCCTTAGATTTGGTTATAGGAATGCTTTTGCTTGCTCGACACCCCAGCCGTAGATCATGCAAGGTGCTTGTCCCAACACCATTTTGCAAGAAAACTTCTTTGACCTGCTTGTTCATATGTAGAATGGATCGAGCTGATTGGTTTGAGAATTGTCATCAACATTCATTGGTTAGTGTCTTGGTGAAAAATTAGCCATTTACCATCCGGACATATTTGATGTTAGGGTACCTGCTATAATCCTCATCGTCTCAATTGCTAGTATGGAGCTCAACCTCTTCATTTTGACTTTACAGCTGATCTGGACATGCCTGTGCTTACTTGAGCTTTCTTAGATTATTTGAAGCAGAGCTAGCCTGCACGTTATACTTACTAGCTGACATGTATTATGAAATTGTCAATCTTTAAATAAAATGATGTTCGGATGAAAGACATTTTCTTTTTATTATGATTTGTCATCATTTTTCTTTGCTATTATATGATTTTATTTTAACATTTTTATTGGTATTTGAAATGGTGCACATAGAATAATTTTATTATTAACTTTATCTCATTAAATTAGGAACAACCATAAACATATAGCAAGCATACATAAAATTACTCCTGTTGCCAACTAGCCCTTTCTTGTTTTCTAGTTAAAAATTTTAGCTAATTTTTAGCTCTAATTGTTGCCTAGCCCACCCTTTCAAATTTTTGAAACTAGCAGGCTACTGTAATTTTTGCCTAAACCACCCTTTTGGTTTTTCAACCTAGTAAACTTTTCATTTTTTTAACTTAAGCATAGAATTGCTTCAGCGTGTCAATGTCCACCTGTTCACTGCACTCGTTTCCATCCATGCCTAATAACTTGATCACGCTTTTTCTTAGTACCTCATTGACAACATGTTGCACTCGAGTTAAGTACTACTACAAGCGTCACTCGCAAGTATACGAGGTAGTTGTAGCAAAAGTGATCGCCTCAAGGTCGTCTCACAAGGAAGGAGTAGTTCATAATAGCTTGATTGACAACTAATTTAAAAATGAGAGTTTGTTGTTTGGAATGGTGCAAGAGTAATTTAAACCTAAGAGTAATGAGTGTAAGGGTTAATGTGTGTGATGGTTGTACAAGATCAAATCAATTCTTGGGAAGGTGCCTAGGGTTATAGGTCCATTCAATCAAAGCTCAATTCTCATATTATCCATTAACTTAACCTTGTAATTAATTTGTTCCTTAAGTTTAATTAGTCAATTACTAATTCATTAGTTTTCACATTCATGAATCAACATCAACCAATTGTTTTACCTTCGCAAATTAATAAACCCTAGAACTTATATTTCTAATTCATTCTTAGGGTAGTCGATTGCATAATTCTGATATCAATTTTCACCTCTCGGTCCTTCATTCAATATCTAGAGATTAATAGGTAGCTAATCTATCAACCTAGCAATCCAATGCAATAAACCATAACAAGGTACATCAATGGAAATATCAAATCAAAGCATTCAATCAAATATACTACAAACCCTAGGCATGGATAATTAGCTCAACATCATCAATTTAAAACATTCATTTAACTCAATATAAATCAAATACAAATTGTTCATTGCAATATCAATTCTCTTAATACAACAAAAACAATATTGAAATGAATTAAAAGAGAGAATAGAAAAACCCCTTGTAGATGCCAAGAGTAGGATTACTAGTCTTCCTTATAGCTCCACTTTGATTTATGATGAAGAACTCAAGCCCTCTTTAATGGTGATTCCCTTTTGTAATATGGAATGGAGCTTTCTCAAGTCACCAAACTGTCAATTGATTATGCCTTTGGAAGATGGAATGGAGTTTTCTCAAGTTACCAAACCTTTCAATAAAGCTTCTTCAATCCTCAAGAGCTTGTTAACCCAATTTATCCCAAAGAACCAAATTGAAGCTTGTCAATGGAAGATAGAGAAGATGGAGATGATAGAAATGGAGGATGAAGATGAAGGGACAAGGAGAGTGTCACTCTCTCCCTCTCCCTCTCCCCCAAATCGTGTTTACCCTCTTTTCTTTCTTTTCTCTTTCTCTTTTCTTTTTCGCCAAAACCCTAGCCTTCTCCTCTCTCCTCCTCTTCTATTTCATGCAAAAGAATTTATATATATTAAGGGTGACACGGCCAAGCTGGATTTGGCTTGGCGTGTCTCTCATTTTTCTTTAGGACACGGCCAAGCTTGCTGGCCGTGTCCATCACTACTTCTTTCTTTCTTTCTTTGGTCTCAAGGGGTGACACGGTGGCTTGGTCGTGTCATGTGGGCGTGTCACCTACTACTTCTTCATTTTGCTTCTTTTCTCATGGTCCTTCGTTTCTTGGCTTAAGATGGGACACGGCCAAGCTTGTGGCCGTGTCATGTGACACGGCCAGTAGTGTCAGCTTCTGCCTTCTTTTCTTTTCTTTGTGGGTTTTGTTCCTTGGGTGAGACATAGCTAGTGGCTTGGCCATGTCTCCTGGCCGTGTCAGCTACTGCTTTGAAGTTTCTTTGAGGGACACGGCCAAGCTTACTTTGGCTTGGCCATGTCTTGCTTGATTCATGCTCTTTCTTCATTATTTTGATCTTCCAAGGGAGTTTTTTGCCCTTAAACCTAAAACAAACACTTAAAACAAACTTTAAACAAAAATCAAATGAAACATTAACTAAAAACACATAAAATCACACTAAAAACAAGTACAAAAATGATCTAATCAACTACCCCACACTTAATTCCTTGCTTGTCCCCAAGCAAGGCTAAAATCAAAACACACTAACAAGATAAATTTTGTTAAGTTCAAGAGTTATAAAGATGCATCAAGACTTCCCTATCCCTAAATCTGCAATCAATATCGAATAAAAAAAATCAACACCCATGCAATTAAGTGGTTTTCCATGCATAACCTATGTTGTCGCTCCCTCACCAACTCTTAAAAGTGTTTGATCATGATGGTGTTTACACTCATAACAATCAATGAAAGAATATTACCATAGGCTTGCTTATCAATCAAATCTCCACCACAAAATTTCAATCAATCATCAATCAAAAGGTCTTTCTTTTGTTTGCAATGGGGCTAAGGTAAAGGCATGACATTTAGGAAATGTGAGCTTAATCATTAAGTTCAAGAGCACTTCAAGAATGAAGTAACCAATCATATATATATACCCCAACAATTCCAAAACACCTTCCTCTCACCTACCCCTTGACATTAAAGAGCTTTTCAAGGGAACTCACTTATTACATCTTGCAAAGATTATTCCCAACTTATTCCAACCCTTTTAACAAGAACATCAATTATTCTTATTCTTATTATTTTTTATTTTTCTCTTATTCTTCTTTTTTCTTTTTTCTTTTATTTTTTTATTTTCTATTTTTTTTATTTTATTTTTTTAGGGTTTTGCAACTAAATAACATAATATTTTGCAATCTTAAACCTACTAAATTTAACCCCACACTTAATTCAACACAACACCCGGCCATAAAACATTCTTAAAATGCTCTTGACCTAATGAAAGGGAAAGAGTTAACAACAAGGTTCAAGCTAATGATGTTATGAAAAAGAAAGAAAAGGAAAAACGAAATAGGCTCAAAATTGGCTAACTAAGGTTAAAAATAGGGTTGGTCTTTTTAAGCCAAAGTGGGTTTACCTAATTGCCTTAATCATCTTGATGCCTAATTGAAACTTTAATGTAATCTTAAAATGCATGTCGAAGCAAGTTCTAGCAATTCATCAATCAAAGATGTTCTCCCACACAGAATAATAAGTTGATGGCTCAATTTCTCACTAGGTTAAAGGCAATGCAAAGAAAAATCAACAAAATTGATAATAAGCACCAATTTTACTCAATTCTCAAATTCATGCTTCAAAAATTCAAAGGTCATCTATCAACAATTTTATAACAATTGAACTTTCCGAAATTCATTTATTCAACGAAAAACATTACATTACTAAAACTTAAAACAAAAACAGGTTAAAAGTAAAAACACGAAATGCACCCCACACTTAAAGATTCACATTGTCCTCAATGTGAGCATGCATAAACTAAGAGATAGTTTAGATGAAACTTGATTTCCATTGTTCCCCATATATGATGTGTAGGGCTCCTTCCAACCATAATGCAATTATAGCCCATGTGTGATAAGATAGAAAGCACACAACTCCGAAAGACACCCGATGTATTGCTATGCCTAAATAGCGTTATTTGAAAACATGTGAAGGTCATCTTAGGGTAATCCTCCAGTGCAATAGGAATGTGGTAATAATCTTTGTCCTTGTGCAACATGGGCATATCAGATTTATGCTCTTCCTTACCTCTAAGAGTAGAAGAAATAATTTTTGGTGACTCTTTAAGTTCAACAAAATTTGGTTGAATCACTTCTTCATCCACTTTAACAATGTCAAGTTCCCTCTCAACAGCCTCGGCATCTAAAATTAGCTTACACTCCTCAAGTTCTAAATTGGGCATTTCATGTTCTTCTTCTAAGGGCATACCCATCTCAAGCTTATTTCCACTTTATCCTTGGGAGTGCATATCATAGATGTTAGAAAGTTGCTTACCTTGATTTTCTATCTTCAGCCTAGTTGGGAATGGAATTGGGGGCATATAAGGATTTGGAGGTTCATGCAATTTTTTTGATGTTGATGCTTCCAAATTCTCCTCCTCCTCTGATTGAACTAACTCCTCTATGTTTGGTTGTATCTCCTCGCTGTTTTCTTCTTGATTAGTACCTGCATCAAAGGAATCACAAATTTTGTTATATATTACCTTTTCACTCCTCAAATTTGTGATTACCTTGACTTGCTCCAAATGGCTAGAAAATTCCTCCTTTTTGTGTGCTTGGAGTTGATGTGCCAGTTGCCCAACTTGAATTTCCACCCTCTTCAATGATTCCTCCAAAGAATCTAATCTCTCATTGCTCCTTTCTTGATTTTTTGTGCTAGTTTGAAGGTAAGCATTCAAATCATCTTCCACTGTGGATTTCACGAATTTATCATAGTTTTGTGCTCTAATTTGAATGAAGGCATTCAAACTATCTTCCAAAGTGGGTTTCTTAAGGTGATCTTGATATGAATATTGTTCTTGAGAGTAAGAACTTCTTTGGCAAGGTTGAAAATAATTTTGAGGTGGAATGTGTTGCTGATTTTCCCAAGAAAAATTTGGGTGGCTTCCCCAGCCTGAATTGTAAGGATTAGAATATTGGTCATTTCTACCCATTTGCTGGAAACTATCAAAGTCATCTTCTTCCTCTTGCCATTCTTGGTATTGTGCAAAACTGAATGAGCATGTATTTGCACTATGCCCTGCATTGCCACATGCTGCACATATCTTTTGGCGTGGCATAGGTGCTCTTCCTCTTGCATTTAGCATCTTAAGTTGATTCATCAATTCTGCTAATTGTCATGCCATATCGGAATTATTGTCCCTATCATAAATGCCCCCGTGCCTTGAAAACTGTATCTTTACAAAAGGCACTTAGCAACTTAAAGAAAACAAACAAATAATTAAATTGAAAGAAAATCAAAGAAAATAAACAAACAATTAAATAATAAGAAAAATCAAACTATCACTACTTAAACAGCCTTCCCTGGCAGCAGCGCCAAAAACTTATTGCGCTCGAGTTAAGTACTACTACAAGCATCACTCGCAAGTATATGAGGTAGTTGTAGCAAAAGTGATCGCCTCAAGGTCGTCTCACAAGGAAGGAGTAGTTCGTAATAGCTTGATTGACAACTAATTTAAAAATGAGAGTTTGTTGTTTTTAATGGTTCAGGAGTAATTTAAACCTAAGAGTAATGAGTGTAAGGGTTAATGTGTGTGATGGTTGTACAAGATCAAATCGATTCTTGAGAAGGTGCCTAGGGTTATAGGTCCATTCAATCAAAGCTCAATTCTTATGTTATCCATTAACTTAACCTTGTAATTAATTTGTTCCTTAAGTTTAATTAGTCAATTACCAATTCATTTGTTTTCACATTCATGAATCAACATCAACCAATTGTTTTACCTTTGCAAATTAATAAACCCTATAACTTATATTTCTAATTCATTCTTAGGGTAGTCGACTGCATAATTCCGATATCAAATTTCACCTCTTAGTCCTTCATTCAATATCTAGAGATTAATAGGTAGCTAATCTATCAACCTAGCATACAATCCAATGCAATCAACCACAACAAGGTACATCAATGGAAATATCAAATCAAAGCATTCAATCAAATATACTACATACCCTAGGCATGGATATTTAGCTCAACATCATCAATTTAAAACATTCATTCAACTCAAAATAAATCAAATACAAATTGTTCATTGCAATATCAATTCTCTTAGTACAACAAAAACAATATTGAAATGAATTAAAAGAGAGAATAGAAAAACCCCTTGTAGATGCCAAGAGTAGGATTACTAGTCTTCCTCCTAGCTCCACTTTGATGTATGATGAAGAACTCAAGCCCTCTTCAATGGTGATTCCCTTTTGCAATATGGAATGGAGCTTTCTTAAGTCACCAAACCTTCAATTGATTATGCCTTTGGAAGATGGAATGGAGCTTTCTCAAGTTACCAAACCTTTCAATAAAGCTTCTTCAACCCTCAAGAGCTTGTTAACCCAATTTATCCCAAAGAACCAAATTGAAGCTTGTCAATGGAAGATGGAGATGATAGAAATAGAGGATGAAGATGAAGGGACAAGGAGAGTGTCACTCTCTCCCTGTCCCCCAAATCGTGTTTTCCCTCTTTTCTTTCTTTTCTCTTTCTCTTTTCTTTTTCGCTAAAACCCTAGCCTTCTCCTCTTTCCTCCTCTTCTGTTTTATGCAAAGGAATTTATATATATTAAGGGTGACACGGCTAAGCTGGATTTGGCTTGGCCATGTCTCTCATTTTTCTTTGGGGCACGGCCAAGCTTGCTGGCAGTGTCCATCACTGCTTCTTTCTTTCTTTCTTTGGTCTCAAGGGGTGACACACAGCCAAGCTTGTGGCTGTGTCACCTACTGCTTCTTCATTTTGCTTCTTTTCTCGTGTTCCTTCATTTCTTGGCTTAAGATGGGACACGGCCAAGCTTGTGGTCGTGTCATGTGACACGGCCAGTGGCTTGGCCATGTCACCTGCCAGTGTCAGCTTCTGCCTTCTTTTCTTTTCTTTTTGGGTTTTCTTCCTTGGGTGAGACACGGCCAGTGGCTTGGCCATGTCTCCTGGCCGTGTCAGCTACTGCTTTGAAGTTTCTTTGAGGGACACGGCCAAGCTTGCTTTGGCTTGGCCATGTCTTGCTTGATTCATGCTCTTTCTTCATTATTTTGTTCTTCCAAGGGAGTTTTTGCACTTAAACCTAAAACAAGCATTGTTCTTCGTTATATTTCTTCTTAGATTTGAAACATTTGCCTAGCATTGTTTTAACACTAGATTACCAGCCTTAAGTTGTTGAATATGTACTCTTTAATTATAAGATTGAGCTATCTTTCTTTGGTAAAGATAATGATAATATAATACCTTCAACCTCCTCTCTTCTAACAAAGCTAGCTGTGTGTACCTACTTAATACCCATTCTGCTTTTGGTAACCCAGCTTCTATGACTATCCTTAGGGATTTGATCTTAATTTCAATAGGTAGTATTGCCTCCATTGTATAAACTAAAGAAAATGGCATCATTCCAGTCGGAGTTCGAACACTTATCCTACACCCCAATAGAGCAAACAAAAGCATTTTAGACCAGTCTTTATAGGTCTTGGTCATTTTAGAGAGAATCTGCTTGATTGTCTTGTTTGTAACTTCCATTGCACCATTAGCTTTTGGTCTATTTGGGGAGGATCGATGGTGATTTATCTCATACTTGGCAAACAATTCTTTAACAGCTCCTTGGAACTGTACCCTATTGTCCAACACTACACTATTTTGAACTCAATATCTACAGGTAAGATTTCTTTCAATAAATTGAGCCATTTGCCTTGCCCTCAGCTTATTAAAAGATTCATCTTTGACCCACTTTGAAAAGTAATCAATTGTTACTACTATGTAACGGTGGTCATTTGAGGCCATTGGATGCATCTCCCTAATAATGTCTATACCCCAAGCTCTGAATGGCCAAGGTGAAGACATATAATTCAACTCTTTGGGAGGTAAATGATTCAGACTTCCATATAGCTAGCATTGTTGATACTTTCACACAAAATCAATACAATCCCTCTCCATGGTTAACCAGTAGTAGACTTGTCAATTTATTTTCTTAACTAGAGCTAGATCATTCATGTGAGGCCCCCAGGTCCCTGCATGTACTTTCGACATGATTTGTTCAACTTCAAACTTTCTTAAACATCTTAAATGTGCTCCTTCTGTCCATCTTCAATACAACTCCCCTTGAAAAGTGATATATTACAAATACCACAACCTCATAGCTCTTCTTTCTTCTTTTGTTGCCCTCGACGGATAATCCAAACGTTCCAATAATTACTTAATAGTATCATACCACACATCATGATATGTGTTAGTCTCCATGATCATGTCATACTCGGAGTAAGGATTTGATGAGAAAGTCAAAACCAAAGATTTAAGGAACAATTTGGCAGAATCCTCCCATGCCGAAGCTAGTGTAGCTAGGGTATTAGCCATCTGGTTTTCTTCTCTAGGTAAGTGTGAGAATCTATAATCTTTAAAATTTCTCCTTACTATGGTTAAGTAATGATGGTACGATTTCAACTTTTCTTCCTTCAACTCCCATTCTCCATTTGTTTGGGAATTTATCAGTAATGAATCACCAAAAATCTGCACTCTATCAACCCTCATAATCATCAAGGTTTCTACGCCAAAGTTGTATGCTTCGTATTCTACCATATTATTGGTTACCTTAAATTATAATTTCTTAGATAAGGGGATAAGTTCTCCTTTAGGTGATTCCAATATGACTCCCAATGTAGCTCCCTTTCTATTCACAGCTCCATTAAAGTACATCTTCCATTCTTGTACTTCAATGGCCCTCAAGTGCTCATCTGGGAATTCAAAAGTTACTTCCTCACTTTCAGGCAATGGTTGTTGAGCCAGGAATTCTGCTACTTCTCTTCCTTTAATTGTTTTCTTAGTTATATATTCAATTTCAAATTCTTCTAGGATTATCAACCACTGGCCATACTTGTCAATCAGTGAAGGAGTTTCTCTCAATTACTTCGCTGGATTCAGCCTAGAGATTGCTTGCATACTATAAGACTGAAAATAATGCCGCAATTTCTTTGATTACCAAACCATTAAATACAAGTCTTTTCAATGATACTATATTTGATTTCATAAGGTAGAAGTTTCCTACTTAAATAGTAGATTGCATGCTTGACTCCCGATTTATCCACCTAGGCCAACATTAGCCCTATTAATGCTTCTTCAACTGCTATGTACAATATCAATGGTCTACCAGGTTTGGGTGGTTTCAGGACAGGTGGATTCAATGGGTATTCTTTTATGTGCCTGAAAGGCTTTTGACACTCACCACTTTAATCGGTTGGTTTTTCTTAAGCAGTTTAAAGATGAGTTCATAAATTATTGCGAGTTTTGCAATGAACCTTCTTATATATTGCAGCCTTTCTATAAATCCCTTAACTTCCTTCTCTATCTTAGGGCTAGTATATCCCTGATTGACCTAACCTTGTTAGGATCAATCTCAATGCCGTTCGGGCTGATTATGTGTCCTAACATCTTACCTAAGCTAACCCCAAATACACACTTCTTTGGGTTTAAAATATGGTTGTACTTAACTACCCTTTCAAAGAAACTTTCCAGGTTCTTGAATCGTTGTCCCTTGTTTTTGACTTACCATGATTATCATCATGTCATCAACATGCATCTCAACCTCCTTGTGCATTTAACCCATGTCCCTTATAGACCCCATTTCAAGCCTATTAAAGACCAGACAACAAAAACATCAATCAAAGCTTGCATAAAAAAATCTTCGGTTTGAGCTTACACAGGGGGCAAGAGTATATAGGTACCTCGGGTCCAGAACCCAAATCATTTTTTAGTTCAAAACTAGCACGGGTCTAGAACCTAAATCATTTTTGAGTCTAGAACTCGCTCGGGTCCAAGTACCTAGTCTCGGGTCCAAGTACCCAAATAAAATTTAGCCTCGGGTCCAAGTAGCCAGTCTTGGGTCCAAGTACCCAAATAAAATTTAGTCTTTGGTCTAAGTGCCCAGTTTCGGGTCCAAATACCCAAATAAAATCTAGTCTTGGGTACAAGTACCCAGTCTTGGGTCCAAGTATCCAAATTCAATTTAATCTCAGGTCCAAGTACCCAATCTTGGGTCCAAGTACCCGATCTCGGATCCATGTACCCAAATTAGATTTAATCACAGGTCCAAGTACCTAATCTCGGGTCCAAGTATCCAAACTTAATTCAGTCTAGGGTCCAAGTACCCAGTCTTAAGTCCAAGTACCCAAATAAAATTCAGTCTCAGGTCCAAGTATCCAGTTTCGGTTCCAAGTACCCAACTCAATTCAGTCTCGGGTCCAAGTATCCAAATAAAATTTAGTCTCGGGTCTAAGTATCCACTTTTGGATCCAAGTACCAAAATCAAATCCAGTCTTAACCAGTCTCGAGTCTAAGTACCCAAATTCAATTTAGTCTTGGGTCCAAGTATCTAGTATTGGGTCCAAGTACACAAATTAGATTCAATCATGGGTCCAAGTACCCAATCTCAGGTCTAAGTACCCAATTTAGTCACGGGTCTACGAACTCAATCTCGGGTCCAAGCACCCAATCTCAGGTCCAAGTACCCAGTCGTATGTCCAAGTATCCAATTCAGTCACCGGTCTAAGTACCCAATCATGGGTCCAAGTACACAATCCAATCACGGGTCCAAGTACCCAAATTAGATTCAATCTCAGATCCAAGTACCTAATCTCGGGTCCAAGTACCAAAATCCAATTTAGTCACGGGTCCAAGTACCCAATCTCTGGTCCAAGTATCCAAACTCAACCTAGTCTCGAGTCCAAGTACCCAAATCAAATCCAAGAACCCATCCTCATCCAAAATCTACTCAAAGTCATGTTGCTTTTCACTCTCTTCTACTGAAAGTCTTAGATCATTCAAGCAGGGGGCAACTATAGACCCTTAATTTTTTACCAAGTCTTGTCCGATATTTTTAAATAGTTTAAAATAATTTTTATGGTATTTTAATTATTTTAATAATGTTTAATTACTTATAATATTTAATAGTTATTTTTTAAAAAAAATAAAAGATAAAAAATAAAAATAAAATTTGGCGACAGAAGAATCGGTGATGAAAATCACTGGTGACGAATTGGCTTGGGCCAATTCGGCGCAGGAAAAACCTACGACTAATTGGCCACAAGCCAAAACCTACAGCAAAATGGCCACGGGCCAATTTGCCGCAAGTAAAATGGCCACGGGCCACTTTGCCGCAAGTTTTACCTGCGGCGAATTGGCCTGTGGCCCGCACCCAGCCCGCAGTGCCCCGCAGGAAATTTTTCTCCAGTGCAGTTTTGCACACCAGTAGCCTGGCCCGAGCACAATTTTTTTGAAATCCTATTTTACTTGGTTTTTTATTTTATTTCCTAAACATTATTTTTTTATTAACCAATTAGTATTAGGTTTTTATTTTTTCTTATAAATACCACATGAAAACACACAAAAAAGGACTTTGATCTTTTAAAAGGAGATCAGACTTTTGGAAGGAATGAGGCTTTTTCATAATAGATTCAGAACCTTGGACTTGAAGAAGGAAGTGGCAGTCAGCAAGCAACAAACAATCCATCAAAGGCAGCCCACACTATCTTTGTTATTGTTCAACCAGAATTCAAAATTGTGGTCGAACCAACAACGGAGGTTTGAATTTCTACTTACTTGTTTATGTTTTCAGTAGCTTCATCACTCAATTAGATCAATTATTTAAACATACAATAGATGATGTTTTTGTTAGGCACATTGATCAATTGTTCTACTTACCGTCCAAACTCTATTTAAAATCCTAAAAATTATTTTTCAAAACCCTAATGCCTTAATAACCGTAAAACATATTTTTGAAATCTAAAATCCTAATTACACTTTTCTAAAACCACAAAACAATATAATGTTTTCTTAAAACCCTAACCAAATCTATTTTTCTGAAAGATTCACAATAGCCTATTCTTTTGAAATACTTAAATTAATATCCAATTTTCATGATCTTCAATCTTATTTATTTAAACCCTAAACTTTAATAATATTTCCATTAAACTTCCAAAACCCTAAATCTTTAAAACATCCAGTAGCTATATTATTGCTTTTATATTAAATACTTCCCAAATTGATTAATCCAGTAAACTAAATTACAAGACCCTAATTGTTAAACATGAAACCAAAGAAACCTAAATTGATCCATGAACCCTAAATTTATATACTTACTATTTTAATTAAATTATATGAATATTTATTATATATTTTGATTGATGTTTGATGCCTTTGATGAAAGATTTATTTATAATGAACGATTGGCTATTTTTATTGATTTGTTTTGATTTCAAAACATTGTAAGAGGTATGTTTCCATGTTTTAGATACCTAATGTTTTGAGCATCATGTAATTTATTTTATTTTAAAGTCTTTTGGACCAATGTAAAGGACACATTTTTACCTTTTGGTGGGTGTCCTATTTAGTTTTAGATATGGATGAAGTAAGGACATGTTTCCATCCTCGGATGGGTGTCCATTTATTTGCTTTGTTTGGACATTGTTGTGATTTTAATAAAGTATTTATTTATTCTTACAAACATATGTAATATGGATAATATTGTTATATTTAAGAATTTTATAATATTAAGACCTAAAAAGGAGGCTGGTTCCAATGAACCAGGCATTGTAGGGATGCTGGGCCGTTTCTCACCTTTCCCACACGTACCCAAGTTTTCGAACCCAATAGGAGATTGGAAATTCCTTAGGAATCAAGTCATCCACCCCTTTCTTTTTTTCGGCCCTTCCGGGTGGCAACTCCATTTTATACGGATTTAGGCTCGTGTTCTCTAAGGCCCCAAACCTAAATAGTGCCAAAGTGGCAAGAATCATTCCACCGGATGTGGGGGCAAAAATTTCCACTCACAGAGTGCTTCAAGACCAACTAGAAGGTGGTGTGTAACATCCATGATTTTTGAGAAATTAAATAAGTATTTGGAGATATAAAATTGTATATACTCAATATATATATCTACAGTATATATAACATATACGTATGGTATATTAATTGTATATGTTGGATTAATACATTACATACTTAATATTTAATACACATATAAGGTACATTTGATGTGTATATAAGATACACATTTACTTGTGCATATGTGTAATATCCCAAATTTTTGAAAAGTTCTAATTTTTGAAAATTTGATAAAATAAATTATAACTTAAATGGATAAATTAAATTAATGGTTTTAAATGAAAAATGAAGGGGTTTTAAATGAAAAAGTGGAACATATATGTGATATATATGTAAAATATACATGACATATAGAAGTCAACACTTTTTAAAAGAAAAGTAAAAGTAAAAGTAAAAGGGTATTTTGGTAATTAAATCTTAGAAATTCAAATTTAATAAAATAATTCAAAAATAAGTTATTTTTTATTGGAAGAGGGAATTTATGACTTTTAATTTATTAAATAAAAAATTAAATAATTAATTATTAAATTATTTTAATATATATATGGTTTAAAATAAAAAGATGAAATGAAAAAGAAAAAAAAAAAGAAGAAAGTCTTCATCCCTTCTTCTTCTTTTCCATGGCTGAAACCTCCATGGTTGTCTAGCCCAAGATTTTGCTTCTTTCATACTCCAAAAATTGAACGATTTCAAGTATTCAAAGTGGATTTTTGGTGATTTCCACCAAAATTAGTAAGTTTTCAACTCTTTTCTTTGAATTCTATAGAAAATTGGATTATGTTGAGTTTGGGGTTTAGACTTAGCATGTTATAATTATTGGAATGGGTGTTTATGATGTAACACCCCTTCCCAACCTACATGTGTAAGCTGAGTAGGGGTGCCACACTATCCTAATTGTTGCTACCAATTTACTTAGTCAAATTTTAGTTCTGATTTTTACAGAAATTTTGCCATAGTTCCGCCTAGAAATTTGGATCCCAAGTGTCGTCAAAACTTGTTTTTCTGATTTTTGAAAACATTTTACACATACCAATGTGAATAAGAATACCATCAAATTTAATGCACTCCCAATGAATCCACCTTATACCCTCAACTACAAACCTGCACGAAGAGTTCACACTTCTAATATAACATAAAATAAAGATTTATGATTTTTACATACTACTAACATACAATTATAACATAGAAAATCTCTTTTATATTTATTCATATACATGCCACAACTATCGACTCATAATGGAACTAAAAGATCTACCCCTGAGATTTGCTGTGGTCTGGTCGTTGCTTCCCCAAGATTTATCTACTGCTCCGAACCTACGAGTCAAGGAAAACTTAACTCGCTGAGCGTTGTCGCTCAGTGGGTACTTTACCAATAAAAATAAAAGTAGTATATGAAAGTATTCAAAATCAAAGGAAATAATGAAATCATAATTTAACCAACCTTAAACCAATAGAAATTATTGTACATTCAGGGTAATATGCTTTCAATAATGTAAAATCATAATTCAAACTCATTGGCATTATATAGTTTAACGAAAAATAATATGTCTTTGATTCAGGCTCTACTGGTATATAGGGAACCATAGTGATAAGGCAGTGGCCCTCACCACTGTAACATAGGTGGCCCTCACCACCGATATCAGATCACAGGAATGGCCCTCACCATCCTGGTTATAACCAATGGGCCTCCCCATTGGCTTCAGTGGCCTCACCACTGAATAACATATCATATCACAATAATGAGCAGTACTGCATGCGTTAGTATAGTGCACCATACCCTTATCTACCACTCCCACTATCCAGTAGAGCAAAAAGATTAAAATGATTCACTTTAAGTCTCAAACTTCATTTTAGAATAATTCGAGAAATCATTTTAATTCTCATCACACTTTGCCATTTATGCCGCGCAACACATTCTTTAGTCAAACCATTCCCCTTTTTCACATATTTAATATCCACAATAAACATATTTAACATTTCAAAGCATTCCTCAAAAAATCACAAATTGACCAAATGAATAGTGTTGCGGCGAGAAAAATCGGCAACGCAAAATGGCATGACCAAATGAATAGTAAAATCTGTGTTTTCGTCAAAATTTCAGTCCACTTCAGTCATGCATTTGACCAAGTAAATGTTCTTATTTTTGGCTGAAATTTTACAGAAAACTTATTTCATATGTTGACTAATTGCATGTAAAATTTTGTTGAAAAATTCCTTCGTTTGCTGCCTCAAACAATTTCCACAAAAAGGTCCAGAAAGCTGTCTTTTTGGGATCATTTCGGCCCAAACACATGAAATGCATAGGATAGTTTATTTTTCTTTTGCAAATCAATATTAAGGCTTCTTTAATGGTAAAGTGAAGATTCAAACACTTCCCTTTGACAACTTTTACATGTTTAACTCAAATCAATATATTTAAGCATCAACAACAAAACTTTCATAAACCAAAGTTTGTAAAGCATCAAACCAAAATTAATTATTCAAAGGTAAAGTACCAAACTAATTATTCAAAGGTAGAGTACCAAACCTTATTTCTTTAATTCCTCTTGGCTTTTCTTCTTCTCCTTCTTTAATTCTTTATTTCTCCTTCAATCAATTCAAGATACAACATAAACCTTAGAATTTCAAAATAATAAATTATCCTCTATTTCTTTTCCAACCGAAACCCCTAATCCAACCTTATTAATCTTTCTACATCTTGATTCTTCCATTTAATCAATTAATCTCATCACTTACTTAATATTATTATTATGTTTTTCAATTCCATATAAGACTCTAATTCCCAATCTTCCAATAAATATATAACTACCTAAAACTAATACTAAAATTAAAGTCTACACACTTAAAAACCTTAGAACTTACCTTAAAAATCAAAGTTTGAAGAAACTTGGAAGTCCCTTGGTATTTTCTTTTGTTGGCCGAATTTGGTGAGTGGAAAAAGAGAGAATTTGCTCTTCATATCACATATATTTATAGACAAAGGAAATGATGATCACCTTGCCCACTTGTCCACTTTTTCTCTTTCTTCATTTATTACACATTTATTACACATGCTAAATGTTTTCTTTTGATTGGCCAACCTTTGATTTTTATAACTTCCTTTCTCCTTTACTTCTTTCCACTTGTCTCTCTTCCCATTGGATCTCATAAAGTTATCCCGGGTTACCCATCCGGTCCCGACACGAAACCGAGCCACATTACGTTCCGGCGATTAATCGATCATATCTTTTAAACCGTATAGTTCCATGAGTCAAACTATATATAGTTTTGATCCTCTCGACCTCTACTTTCTATTTATAAGGTCTATTTTAGGTTTCCAAGTCATTTTGAAAAATTACCGATAAGCCCTCAACTTTTTACAAAATTCCCTTTAGGTCCTATTTTTGCTCGGGTTTTCTCCGGCTTCGTTTCCACTGACGATCGTTTCATATTTAACCTCTCGCCATTCTCTACGTACTCACATCTTTATTTCCTACCCTAAATTCATGTATAACTTTAATTGATAATGACCAAAACGCCCTTAGGCAACATTTCTTCATTTTTCTTTAACGGGACATTTCCTGGAAAAACCGTTACACGTCGTTGCGATCCGATTTTTCTCTACATTCCATTTTTGGAATCTGTTATATGCACTATTAAGAACATCCGGTGCAACTTTCTTTGAAATTACATCTACGTCCCCAACTTTATTAAAAATTACAATTATGTCCCTTTTGTCATACAACCTTATCTAGGGCTGTTATCAAGAATTATCTTCTCCTTTTCCCTACTCTCGCTATGCACGTGTCTACACTGCATAAATGCAGTAGGCGGATGTGACATATGATCTTATTTTGGGTAGTTAACAATGATTTTAAGGTTGGATTAAAGAAATGGTTGAATTTAAGTTGAGTTTGGTGAAGAGAGAGAATTTAGGGTTATGGAACATTTGAGTTTTTGAAATCATGAGTTTTAATTGTGAAAATTGGTTCCAAATGTGTTGTTTTGATGCAAAAACAAGGATTTTAATATGAAATGATGGATTTAGTTAAGTTTGGATAGAGAATGAAGATGGTAGTATTGATTTAGGGTTTTGGAAAAGTGAATTTTCAAAGAATGATTAATTGTTTGATTTTAATGCTTAAATCATGTTATTTAATGATATAAGTCGTGGAAATAAGATTGAAATGATAATTGGATTGAGCTGGAATGGAGATCCTTCAATGGTGATGGTTATGCCACTTTAGGGTTTTGAGCATAAGCTTGTGGTTAATTAATGTAATTGGTTTAAACATGCTAAAACATGTTTCTAATGATATTAATAAACTTAAAACACAAATTTAAATGGCTTGATATGGTTTTTCAAAGTTAAAGTGAGGTGAAGCTTAATTTTGGGATTTGGTTTAGAGAGATGTTTAATTATGGTTTGATGTTGAGAATACCGTAGAATGTGATATTAAATGATTATGTACGATCACATTTGGTATAGGCATTGAGGGAGGTTGATTTGCTTCATCCAAGTGGTGAAGGGCAAGTTGGAAGGATAGGATTGGAGGTTGCGTTAAGCTTGCTTTGGGTTGCTAGTGGAAGTATGTACAAACTTTGAATATATTGTTTATATTTGCATGACATTTGGGCTTAACACATTTTGGTTGGAAAATGTGTTAAGTTACATGGTTCATTGATTGAGTATGAATAATGTGCTATGACATTTGTAATGTCATATACGTGTTAAATGCATTGTGAAAAGCCATTGATAATGGCTAAATTGTGTAGAATGTGAAATATATATATTATGTGAAAATACCCAAAGTAATTGGGTAATGTATTGTGAATGCAAAAATCAGATATATGGAATAATGAAATGAATTGATATTGATAAAAATGAGAAAAGTGAGAAAAATGTGAAAGATATAAAAAATGAGAAAAATGGGAAAAAATGTGAAATTAAGGCAATGTGCCTAGATTGAATATGTGACAATGAGAAAGAGATTAATAATGAGAAAAATGAATAAATAAAAAAAAGTGAGAAAAAGATGATATAATAAGGCAATGTTCCTAGTCCGATCATGAGAAAATGAGAAAAGTTTTGATAAAGGAATTATAAAAGAATTTGATAATGAGAAATAAGAATAAATTGTATGCCTAGTATGTTATTCAATTTTCAGAGTTCTGGGTTTGGCGGCATGCCTATGATTGCCTACGAGCTAAACACTGGAATGGTGAAAAGACTGGGTTGTAAGCCAGGCCAGCTGATAAATATGATGTTTTTGGGATGAAAAGACTAGGTCGTAAGCCTCAAAAACTATAGCAGTCTAGCCTAGTTGATGACCAAGATACTGGGGCATAAGGGTCTAGCCGAGTTGAGGTCCAAGAGGCTGGGGTTGTTACATTATCTATGGATATATTGCCTACGGGGCTAGACACATGGTGTCATTATGGATCAAAGCAGTAACTCTTAAATTTGAATAGCATATTAGATCCTTTTTGGGCCCATTCTTGTCTTTGCTTTAATGTGAATTATGAATTGTGATACAATTGAAAAATACAATGTTATGAGTTGTGATTATGAAATATTTGAAAAATATAAGAAAGTAGAATGATGTGACATCTATATTTTCATTTGAGTTTTATTGTTATTATCAAAGTTTTTACCGCTAGGCTTCAGCTTAGCGCGATTGTAATTCGTCGCGTAGGTGTCATGGATGATTTGGCAGAGCCGAAAAGTTCTATTAGACTTGGTCGGGTCTAGGTTTGTATTTATTGAGCTTGAAGAGTTATTTTTTGGTACATCAAGATTAGAGCTAGTTGCCAGCATATAGATATTTGATATTACAATGTATAATGATATTATATATGTTATAATATGTTTTTGGAAGTATATAATGTAAATTATAAAGAATATTTTGAATAATTTGTTCAGATGAGATTTTATATGTATTGTTAATTTATATATCTATATATAAGTATTTTGAGAAAATATGGAGAAATTGAGAAGTATTGGTGAAATGGTGAATTGATTTTTATTGGGAGTGTTTGCTTTATGCAGGTTGTGTTTTTCCCAAAGATTTTCATATAAAATATTTATTTTGGATTCATATAACAAGCAAAGAATATTTATATACTATTTATTTTATATATTAGTATTTGAATCTTAAAACAGAAATGTAAAAATTTTTATTAAATAGGTTTGTGACATTTTTATATCGTATACGCGTATTTTACATAAGCTGAAAATATGTATTGTAAGTATATAGGGTATAAGGGTATTACATTTATTTTGGTATCAAAGCCTAGGTTTGAGGTTCTCAACCTAGGTGGGTTGTTAGAGAGAGAAAATTAGAATTAAAAAAAATGATTTTCAATTGTGATGCATGCATTGGCACTGGCAATTTATGTAACACCCCTATACCCCATATACGTACACCACATATACTCTCAATATGTAATGCACGTATACTGGATACAAGGATGTCACAGTCTATTTGAAACAAACCAATCTTTCTATTTAATAATATGAGAAAACTTAAAACATTTAAGTTATATTATAAAACATAATGGATAAAACATTTGCTTGTTAAGCAGCAGAAAATGTAGCGGCATACACATATATATATATACATCAAAATCCATAAATACAAAAATATAGAATTATACATGCTTGGTAGTTTGTCTCTGATCTTGAAGTCCAAAATCAACACTTCACAAGGAAACACAAGCCTAGACTCAACTCGGTCTAGCTGAACTCTTCGGTACAACCGGATCTCCCTTATCACCTGTACAATGAATCACAATCGCGCTAAGCCAACGGCTTAGTGGTACAAACCATGATGACAATATGCTTTAAATGTAATGCCAATGTCACACTTTCAAGCATTAGAATCACAATTCAAGAATGCCATTTTTCATTACATTAAATCTCATCATGTTATTCATTTGTTTCATCATTCATAGTTCACATTAAAGCAAAGCCAAACATGGGCCCAAAAGAAACTGATATGTCATTCAACTTCCAGAGTTACTGTTTTGGTTCAATAATCACATTTATCAAGCCCGTAGGCAATTCGTTATCGTAATGAGAAACATCTCATATGTAACATCCCAACTAGGCTTCAAGGACTAGGCCCAACCAAGTTTCAAGGGGAGCTAAGCGTCAACCCAACTTGGCTTCAAGGACCAAGCCCAACACAGCTTTAAGGGATTGTTACTTTTAGGCATGCCACCAATAACAAAATTCTGAAAATTGAATAACATACTGGGCACACAATTCTTTCATTGTTTCATTATCAATTCCATTCTCATTTTCTCATAATCATCTAGACACAATGCCTCAATACTTCATTTACATTATTATAGCCAACATCAATGGCTTCACATTTCATCATTTGAGTGCCCATCACAACTTACATTGTTCATATATTTTGAATCCTCAACATATAATTCACATTATGCAAAACATAGCATTATTCATATGCATCAACAATGTAGTGGGTTACTTAACACATTTCAATCCAAATGTGTTAAGTTCCAAAGTCATGTAAATGTATTCAATCATGTAAGGTTTGTACTTACCTCAAAAGCTACAAACACCAATTCCAAACTCCTCTTCCAAGAATCCTTCAACACTTGGATTAGGGCAACTCAATCACTTCAAAACCTAATCCAAAGGTGATTACACTCACTTAGTGATACACATAAGAAAATAAGAACAAGAACCAACTAGGGCAAACTCTACACATGACACGCTCAACAACACGGGCGTGCCCCTGATCGTGCCCTAAATCCACAACACAGAAGCTTTGACACGCTTAGTGACATGGGGTGTCACTCGCTGTGTCAATCCACCAGCAACACAGTAGCTATGACACGCTCAGTGACATGGGCATGTCGCTACTCGTGTCAATACTACTCCAACAAAGAAGCTGTGACACGTTCAGTGACATGGGCGTGTCACTACTCGTGTCACAAGCCCTGAAAAAAGAACCACTGACATGCCCAAAGACTTGGCCGTGCTCATGGGCGTGTCAGGCCAAAAACCCTGATTCCGACACCCACAACACCACATCCAACAAACATCTTACTTAACCCTTTTCCTCTCCAAACAATCTTACCCAAAACCATCAATAAACCATAATAAACTTGCATAAACACCAAAACAACTCAATACATACATCAAACACAAATCACAACTCAACCCATACACAATCCACAACACTTGCTCTCTATCACCAAACTTAACCTTTCCTTCAAACCAACCCCAAAATCAAAGTCAATTAGACCAAACACTCTCAAACACACTACAATTATACATACACATCTCAACAACAACCATACACCAAGTTCAACACACAAACTCAAAAGAAAACCAAGGAAACAAGTTGAAAACTTACCAAAAGTGAAGAAAATCTTTAAAATTCCAACTTGATCACTTGAAACACCCTTAAATCTTGAGTTTGGAGGAACAAAATCTCTCTTTCCCTCTTATTAATGGTGATGGCCTGCTAAGCATAAGAAGAAAGAAGATGAAAATGAAAGTCAACCCTTTCATAACCTCTTAACCACACAAATCCTCTTTCAATAACAACCAAGCATTTTAAATCATAAAATATTATAAATATCCTCTTCCGCTAATATGTAATTTCTAATTAAATTAATCCAAATATCCTTTGACCTTATAACAATATGTTGACTTGTATATATTGTATATATCTTCATATATACAACATATACACACTCCTCTTTTCCTCTAAATCCTTTATACACACTTCAAAATCATTTAATCTAATTTCAACAATAATTATTCTAAAAATTTTGCGGTATAGTTTGGGATATTACAATTTATCTGATCCCTTATGTGACAATGTCCATTTGATATAATGGATATGAGTTGAGATGGCGTCTAGGTTGCATAGATCAGAGTGGCGCAGTGGAAGCGTCATTCTAGAGATTATGGATTAAGAATTTTTGGAACTTTTATTTGAAATTTAAAATTCATAGATGATTCAATTGATGAATAAGTGAAATTAGAAAAAAAAAACAATCTAAGAAATGATTTAAGATATAAAAATAAAAATTTTGAGAAACGAGCATGATAGTTACAGAAAATTTTATAGGTGTACTGCAAAGTGATATTGTCTGAATTTTTGGACAAATCTAGAAATGTTGGATGAGTTTGAACATTTAATAGAAAGTTTTATATATGTTAGAATCCAATGTAGAAAATTTTATAAATTTTAAAGATGGATCTCTAATTAAGAAAAATAGAAGAACACATATTGTTGGAGTAATTCCAGCAACTCCGAATCTGTAGAAATTGAGAAAAAAAAATTTAGAAACTATGGTAAACCAACCCAGAAAAATATGAACATTTACACACAATATCATATGTATTCCTATAACATATGGTTAAAATTTCATGAAATTTTATTAAGGTTGATACCTGAAAAAAATGGACAACAGGGTGCTGCCAAAGAAATTATTAAAGAGACAGATTCTCTGATTTTGAAAGATTTAATTTTTAAATATATTAAATCAGCTTGAAAGAAAATCTAAAATTTTAAATATAAGTCCATATATGTGTCAAGTGCACATGGATAAAATTTTACAAGCTATTATAAAGAATTGGTAAGGAATATAAAAATTGAAAGTGAGATTGACATGAAACTGAGGAAGTCATTCAGTTTTGTGTAAGTAAGTAATAAATTAAATTTATGAGACAAATGAATGAAGAAAATTATAAAAATTTATATGCATATGGGTATAAGTATAGAAGGAATATGGAGTTTTTAATAATTTGCAACAAAGAATTCATAGTTAAAATCAAAGAGTGAAATCATATATGATAGTGAATTATTTATTATAGAATAATGATGCAAGAAATGGATGATGTTAATTAGTGTAATGAAATGAATTAGTGTTGTTTAAATGAAAATGTTATGATTTTAAGATTGGAAATGTGACATGGATGAGATTTGGTGAGGTTCATGTTCTTGGTTGCAATATATGAAATTTGAATTTTTGAAATGGGTTACCATAATTGCAAAAGTGATGTGTTTTGATGTCATATTAATATAAAAATAAAGTTTATAAAGTTAGCTCTTGAAAATGAGATTAATAGAATGAAGTTTAAGTAAAGCAGTATGTTGGAAATTTAGAGTTGTAAGAGAATTTTGATGAAGATTGTTTAAATATTGATAGTTTAATGTTTAATAAGCATGGGAGTAATTTTGAATGAGTAATATTATTTATGAAAATATCATGTAACGTGTAATGTGGTTGATAATATAGAAATTTGTTATGAAATAAAAGGGAAATGATTAAGTAAGTAAAAATGAGTTACTTTAGGTAATTGCATTGGAAATGATGAAAAGGGATATGAAGGGTATGATAAATGAATAAAAAAATGTGAGAGAGATGTCACATTGGAAATGTGACTAAGATTTATGTGAGGTGTTAAAATATATATATATATATATAATAAGAAACTTATTTAAAAGATGGGCGATTAACTAAGGAAGATGTTAATTATGTTGTGTTTAGAGTGTGTATATATGTTGAATTGATGAATAACCTAAGTAACGTCAAAAGAATGAGAAATGATAATGTTCTTTGAAAGGTGATAAATGTTAACTTTGTATAGGTTGTATGTAAAAGAGGAATTGAGTATAATTGTATGATTTGTGTGATGAGATTTTTTTTTTCTATATAAACACAAATATGATATGTAAGAAAATGTAGAAAGTAAGTCACATTGTGATTATGACTTATGAAGGTGTATGTGGATGATTAAAAAAATGTTATCGAGTGTTTACTACCTTATACAAATACGTGTCTGGTGATATTGAGAATGATATTGCATGTATTAATAGACTTAAGAGAGATTAGGTCTTGGTCTGTGTTAAGTTAGGTCATGTGATGAATTGAGATTGAGAATGAACCCGAACAGAGTTGGACGGCGAAATTGTTATTTTAACAACTGGACTTGATGATTGTATAGTGTTTTGGGCCTAAAGTATATGCATATAAATAAGAGATTGTAAGGAAAAGGAAAGTATAATGAAGAAAGTATGGAAATGGAATATATATATATATATATGAATGAAAATTTTTATAAGAGATAGATTATAAATGGAGTAATAAATGGAAATTGTGTAAATTAGCATATGAATGAATGTGCATATGTAAGAGATGTCAATGATAATATTGTTGAAACATGAGTTAGGCTAATGATGATCAAGTGATCAAGAGTAAATTGCTTTGAAACAGAGTTGAAACGTGTTAACCTTTTTGTGTAGCAAAAGATTAGAAAATGAATATGTGATTTTTGCTATACGAACTTAACATTGTGATTGGAAATATTTGAAGAAGAATGATTGTAACACCCCTTCCCAACCTACATATGTAAGCTGAGTAGAGGCGCCACACTAACCTAATGTTGCTACCAATTTTACTTAGTCAAATTTTAGTTCCAATTTTTACAAAATTTTTGCCATAGTTTCGCCTAAAAATTGAGTCCCAAGTGTCGACAAAACCGGTTTTTTTCTTATTTTTAAAAACATTTTACACAAAACAATGCAAACAAAATCATTCTCAGTACACTCCCAATAAATCCCCCTTGTAACCTCAACTACAACCTGCAAAAAGGATTTACACTTCTAGTACAACATAAAATAAAGGTTTTGTGACAACCCCCATATTTAAATATTACACAGCGGAAGTTATAAAATATTTACATATTTACAAATTCATATACATCAAAACTCAAGTTTTACAACACATAAAATTTATACATGATTGGCAAGTCTGCTCTGATCTTTAAGCTCCCAAAATGGATTCTTCAAGGTCTACTCTCACTAGGTCTTGATGAACTCTCGGGTTCAACTCTATCCACTCTACTACCTACGCGATTAAACACTATCGCGCTAAGCCAACGGCTTAGTAAGATAAAACATGCTAACGGTATGCTTTAATGAAATGCAATGCCACATATGTTATTGATAAGATCAACATCATAAATATAAAGTTAACCACACAATTATGCATTTCACAAATCATAGTCATATGAGCATACCACATTTCAACATCTTTTCACATTCAACATTAATTAATCATACTCCATAACCAACATCTCATTTCATTAAACTCATAACATTATTTAGGACATTCATATAACCTTGACACCTATGGGTCCAACAAGTATTTAATACGATATTCAAAGTTCAGAGTTACTGCTTTGGTTCATAGTCACAATAATCACGCCCGTAGGCAATGTATATACATGTATCTTTATCCATGGATAGTGTAACAGACCCAGTCTCTTGGATCATCAACTCAACACATATGAGGAGATCCTCAACCCGGCAAGACTGTTACAAATCATATATCTCATAGTGTAACAGACCCAGTCTCTTGGACCATCAACTCAACACCTATGAGGAGGTCCTCAACCCGGCAAGACTGTTACCTTCCATCATTTCTTAGGCATGCCACCCAAATCCAGAACTCTGAAACTGAATAACATATTAAACAAACAATTCATTTCCATTCTCAATTCTCATCACATTTAGGCAAACATGCCTTCTTTCTTTCAATTACATCATCTTAGCCAATAACAATGGCTTCACATTTCATTTCACAATATAACATCTCATTATTCAAGTATATATATATATATATATATCTCATCCATGATCACATTATATCTCACATAGCATCATTCATAAATATCAACATTTCATTCCACATTACTCATGAAACACATTACCATTCACAATGCACAACATAACATTGTTCAATCTCAACAATGCAATTAGGGCAAAGAACAATTGATTATAACATTCATTGATTCAAGTGTGTTTAAAGTGTTTAGGGTTAGGTTTAAGGACCAACCTACCTTTGGAGAACCAAAGCAATGCAAGAAGAACAAAGAATTAAAACCCTAACCATAAATAGTACATTCTGGTTTTAAACTCCATTTTATCCTTATTTTGAAAAATTGTATAAAATAATCTACTTGACTAAAAATTCTAAAATTTTTACAGAATTTAGTTTTGTATCTTAAAATCATCCCTTTAAAATTTCAGATCAAACTGAACACAAAATCTTGGACAAATAGTTCACCTAACCAGACTGCCCCAATTGCCCTGCATCCTGGCAGCAGTTCTGAACTTTGTGAATTCCATAAATCAAATTCAATCAACGTGATTCCAAATTATTTTTCTCAAATACTAAACTCACTAAGCAACAACATATCCAAAATTCGATTGGATATGATTTTTCTACATTTTATTAAAAATCCCGAAATATAGCTGTCCCAGTTAAGGTACCTGCTGGAACAGGTCCAATGAAAATAATCTTTCTAAACTCATAACCATTCCAAAATCGAATCAACATATTTTTCAGTCATTCTAGACTCATAGAGGCACAACATATCAAAAATTCACTTCAAGAAAATTTTTCTAAAATTAATTAAAAATCATACAAGTCACAGCCTTTACTAATCCTAAAACAGAAACAATTTCACTAAACACCAATCTTACTCTTCCATCACCAACACCAACCCAACTTCTCATCTATCAAGCAAAATCAATACTTACAATCATACCATAAGCAACTTAATCATACCACTTCAAAAGAATTGAAGAAATTAGAGAAAAGATCTTACCTTAGTTAAAAACTTCTTAAATCAACACTTGAACACTTAATCTTTCTTCAATTTAAGCTGGAAATCATCAAAACCATCACTTGTCTCTTTCTTTCTCTTTGGCTATGGAGGGCCGGCCATCAACAAGAAGAAGAAGAAGAAATGATGAAGAAAACACAAGTCAAACCTTTTTTAAATATCCACCATGTGATTTTATCCAAGCAATTACCAAAGTGCCCTTATTCACATAATTATCTTTTTGTCTTATATGTGCCCAATTAAGTAATTTACCAATCTCAAATAAATATCTTCTCTTGCATTGACCAAGCCTTTTGACCACTTTATATGTCATATATATTAACATATACACAACATATAAATTTGTCTCTAAACCCTATTTCTTCCCAAAATACATATACATATACTTTCTCTTCTCAATTTCTTTTCTCTTACAATTTAACACATATATTCAATCCAATATATAACAATAACAACAACAACAATATGCAAAACTTCTAGGGCATAAATGAGGATATTACAATTCTCCCCCTCTAAAAAGAAATTTCGTCCTCGAAATTACCTGATATCAACTCTGAAATAGTTGAGGATATTGCTCTCGCATAGTTTGCTCACTTTCCCAAGTTGCTTCTTCTTTTGCATGATTCTTCCAAAGAATCTTCACCAATGGCACTTTCTTGTTCCTCAATTCTTTCACATCATGTGCCAAGATAGCAACTGGTTCTTCTTCAAATGTCAAATCTGGGCTCACTTCGATAGACTCAAATGGCAACACATGAGATGGATCTGACCTGTACCTCCTCAACATAGAAACATGGAATACATTATGAATACGATCCAACTCAGGTGGCAAAGCAAGTCGATATGCAACTGGCCCAACTCTTTCTAACACTTCATACGGCCCTATGAAACGAGGACTCAATTTTCCTTTCCGACCGAACCTCAAAATCTTCTTCCAAGGAGATACTTTCAAAAACACCTTATCTCCAACATCAAACTGAATGTCTCTCCTCTTCAGATCTGCATAAGACTTCTGTCGGTCTGAAGCTGCTTTTAACCTACCTCGGATCAACTTCACTTTTTCCTCAGTTTCTTGAATCAAATCAGGTCCAATTATTTTACCTTCACCAAGTTCACTCCAACAAAGAGGTGTTCTGCACCGTCTACCATACAATGCCTCGAACGGTGCCATACCAATGCTAGATTGGTGACTGTTGTTGTAAGCAAACTCCACAAGAGGTAAGAATCTATCCCAACTTCCAGTGAAATCGATGACACAGCTTCTCAACATATCCTCAATAATCTGTATCACCCTCTCTGACTGTCCATCCGTCTGTGGATGAAAAGCAGTACTGAAGTGTAGTAGAGAACCCAAAGCACTATGCAAACTCTTCCAAAATCTTGAAGTAAACCGGGGATCTCGATCAGACACTAAAGAAGTTGGAACACCATGCAATTTCACAATCTCCTGAATATACAGCTCAGCCAATCTCTCCAAAGAGTAATCCATCCGCACCGGAAGGAAATGAGCTGTCTTCGTCAATCTATCCACAATCACCCATATAGCATCATGCTTCTTTTGTGTCAATGGCAAACCAGACACAAAATCCATTGTCACTCTTTCCCATTTCCATTCTGGCACTGACAATGGTTGAAGCAACCCGGTTGGAACTTGATGCTCTGCTTTAACCTTCTGACAAGTGAGACATTTAGATACAAACTCAGCAATATCTCTCTTCAACCCAATCCACCAATAATGCTGTCTCAAATCATGATACATCTTGGTATTACCCGGATGCATAGCAAACATCGACTGATGTGCTTCTTCCAAAATAACTCTCTTCAAATCAGCATCATCGGGTACACACAATCTGCTCTTGAACCAGAGACTCCCATCATCTCTCACAACAAAATCTCTAGTCTTTCCATCGTGACAATCTGAAATAATCTTCTGAATCTTCATATCAGTCAACTGAGCCTCTCTGATCTGATCCAATAAGACTGGTTTCAAATGCAATTGTGCCAACAATGCACCATCATCACAAGATACAAAGTTAGCACGCAGAGCTCTCAATTCAACAAGCAACGAGAGCGAATAAATTGTTAAACCAGCTAAAGACTTCCGACTTAAGGCATCAGCAACAACATTTGCTTTACCTGGATGATAGTCAATCAAACAGTCGTAGTCTTTAATCAACTCCAACCATCTCCTCTGACGAAGATTGAGTTCTTTCTGGACACCCAAATACTTCAAACTCTTGTGATCAGTGTAGATGAAACATTTCTCCCCAAACAGATAGTGGCGCCAAATCTTCAATGCAAACACAATGGCAGCCAATTCCAAATCATGGGTTGGATAGTTAAGCTCATGCGGTTTCAACTGTCGAGATGCATAAGCTATAACTTTACCTTCTTGCATCAATACACACCCCAAACCTCTATGTGAAGCATCACTGTAGATCACATAAGGTTTACCTTCAACAGGTAAAGTAAGAACAGGCGCTTGAGTTAACAATTCTCTCAACTGCTCAAAACTCGCCTGACACTGATCCGTCCACACAAATCTCACTCCCTTACAAAGCAATCTGGTGAGTGGAGTAGCTATCAAAGAAAACCCTTTCACAAACTGCCTGTAATAGCCTGCCAAACCCAGAAAACTTCTAATCTCAGTCACAGACTTGGGTGGACTCCAATTCAATATAGCTTCAACTTTGCTCGGATCAACTCTAATACCCTCTGCTGAAACTATATGTCCGAGAAAAGCTACTTGATCCAACCAGAACTCACATTTCGACAATTTGGCAAATAACTGCTTTTCTCTCAAAATCTGCAACACAATCCGCAGATGCATATCATGTTCCTCTTCATTCCGCGAATACACCAGTATATCATCAATGAAGACCACTACAAACTGATCCAAATAGGGCCTAAACACCCTATTCATCAAATCCATAAAAGCTGCAGGTGCATTCGTCAGACCAAAAGGCATAACTAGAAATTCATAATGCCCATACCTGGTCCGAAAAGCAGTCTTAGGAACATCTTCACTTCTTACCCTCAGCTGATGGTACCCAGATCTCAAATCAATTTTGGAGAACACTGACGCTCCCTTCAACTGATCAAAGAGATCATCGATTCTAGGCAAAGGATATTTATTCTTAATGGTCACCTTGTTCAATTGCCTATAATCGATACACAACCTCATAGTACCATCTTTCTTCTTCACAAAAAGCACAGGAGCTCCCCAAGGAGAAACACTGGGGCGAATAAATCCTTTGTCCAACAACTCCTGTAATTGCACTTTCAACTCCCTCAATTCTGCTGGTGCCATTCTATAAGGAGTAATGGAGATAGGAGCGGTACCAGGCAACAATTCAATACCAAACTCCACGTCTCTTTCAGGAGGCAATCCTGGCAACTCCTCTGGAAAAACATCTGGGAACTCTGCCACTGTGGCAATGCTATCAATTTGAGAACCTTTTACTCTAGTATCTACCACATGAGCAAGATAGGCATCACACCCCTTCCTAATCAATCTCCTGGCTGCAACAGCTGAAACAAATAAGGAAGCTAGCTGTTCTTGCTCATTAGATACTATTACCTCTCTACCATCACCAGTTCTCAAAGAAACAATTTTCTTTTTACAATCCACCACAGCTCCATGTCGAGATAGCCAATCCATGCCTAAGATCACATCATATTCCTTAAATGGCATCTCAATCAAATCTCCAAGGAACTCCTCACCCTGCACCCTCACTACACTATCCCGGTGCACCTTACTCACAACCACACTATGCCCTAACGGATTTGTCACTAACACATCAAATCTTAGGGTCTCAGCATGCATATCATACACAGGCAAAACAGATGCACTAATATATGAATGTGTGGAACCCGGATCAATCAAAGCAAGTACTGGAGTATTAAATAAAGAAAAAGTACCAGCTATGACTGCCGATGCACCCAGCTGCCTCTGCATAACATACATCCTCTGGGAAGATCCAACCTCCTCTGGTCTACCCTCCCTGGATGTAGCACCTCCTCTAGAACTGAACCCTGGTCTACCTCCTCGGCTGGCACCTCTGCCTCCTCTGCCTCCCCTCACACTAGCTCGAGAAGCAGCAGAATCAACTGACATCTGCTCCTGCCTCTCAGAACAGTCTCTCACAAAGTGGTCAGGTGATCCACACCTGAAGCATACCCCTGATCTACTATGCCTCCAACAAACGCCCCCATGTCTTCCACCACACTGGTTACACAAAGGTAAGGTGGATCTCTGAACTCCAGGAGTAGGAGCACTCGCTACTGAAGCTGCAGGTCTAAATCTCTGCCTCTGGAACTGCACTGACCTACCCGCTGGTCTCTGGCTCCTACTACTCCGAGGAACAAAACTTCCTCTACCCCTCTTCGTAGAAGAAGACCCTGCCTCTAACTGGGGCCTTCTAACCCTAACCTCCTCCTCTGAAACAGCTGCAATAACTTGAGCTCGCTCTACACTTCGAGCTGCTGCCACAAGTTGTGAGAAATCCTGATATCTGGATCCAGCCACTAAGCACATGATCGAGGGCCTCAATCCCTCCTCAAATCGCCGACATCTATCAATCTCATCAGCAATGATGCCCCCAGCATACTGGCTCAGTCGAATAAACTCAACCTCATACTCAGTTACGGTCCGATGATCTTGCTTCAAATCTAGAAACTCTCTTTTCTTCCCATCTTTATACTCCCTAGGAGTATACTTCAACTCAAATTCTCTCAGAAAATCCGCATAAGATAGGGTTGGTGGATCATCCATCGAATGTGGCACCGTCTTCCACCAATCGTAGGCGTCCTTCTGTAGCAAAGATCTTGCATAGTCAAACTTTTCCTCTGAAGTGGCTTGTAACTGAACAAATACCCTCTGTACTCTGTCAAGCCACTGCTCTGCCACAGCTGGATCAGTAGTGCCTACAAAATCTTCAGCTCCATACTTCCTCAGTTTGTCATAATGCCTCACAGAAACTAAAGGCTGAGGGGGTGGTGGCTGTGGTTGCACAGGTGCTGGTCTCATATCTTCCATCATATTCCTAAACCAGGCTGGCAGAACCTCCTCCCCAGCTGGTCTACCCGACACCGAAACAGGTGCCTCCTCAACACTATCAACTCTAGCTCCCTCAGCAGGAGCAATACTCTCGGCACTACCCTCAATCGACTGACGAGAGTGAGAATCCATCACAACCTAAGTCTGCAAACACAACAGAATACCTCTTATTAAAGATCAGAGACTGCCAATCCCAAACATGTATTTTTGTTCAAAAACTCACTTTTTAAGTAAAAATAGTCTTTTTCTTACATTTTACCTAGGTTGAGAATCTCAAACCTAGGCTCTGATACCAAAACAATTGTAACACCCCTTCCCAACCTACATATGTAAGCTGAGTAGAGGCGCCACACTAACCTAATGTTGCTACCAATTTTACTTAGTCAAATTTTAGTTCCAATTTTTACAAAATTTTTGCCATAGTTTCGCCTAAAAATTGAGTCCCAAGTGTCGACAAAACCGGTTTTTTTCTTATTTTTAAAAACATTTTACACAAACCAATGCAAACAAAATCATTCTCAGTACACTCCCAATAAATCCCCCTTGTAACCTCAACTACAACCTGCAAAAAGGATTTACACTTCTAGTACAACATAAAATAAAGGTTTTGTGACAACCCCCATATTTAAATATTACACAGCGGAAGTTATAAAATATTTACATATTTACAAATTCATATACATCAAAACTCAAGTTTTACAACACATAAAATTTATATATGATTGGCAAGTCTGCTCTGATCTTTAAGCTCCCAAAATGGATTCTTCAAGGTCTACTCTCACTAGGTCTTGATGAACTCTCGGGTTCAACTCTATCCACTCTACTACCTGCGCGATTAAACACTATCGCGCTAAGCCAACGGCTTAGTAAGATAAAACATGCTAATGGTATGCTTTAATGAAATGCAATGCCACATATGTTATTGATAAGATCAACATCATAAATATAAAGTTAACCACACAATTATGCATTTCACAAATCATAGTCATATGAGCATACCACATTTCAACATCTTTTCACATTCAACATTAATTAATCATACTCCATAACCAACATCTCATTTCATTAAACTCATAACATTATTTAGGACATTCATATAACCTTGACACCTATGGGCCCAACAAGTATTTAATACGATATTCAGAGTTCAGAGTTACTGCTTTGGTTCATAGTCACAATAATCACGCCCGTAGGCAAGTGTAACAGACCCAGTCTCTTGGATCATCAACTCAACACATATGAGGAGATCCTCAACCCGGCAAGACTGTTACAAATCATATATCTCATAGTGTAACAGACCCAGTCTCTTGGACCATCAACTCAACACCTATGAGGAGGTCCTCAACCCGGCAAGACTGTTACCTTCCATCATTTCTTAGGCATGCCACCCAAATCCAGAACTCTGAAACTGAATAACATATTAAACAAACAATTCATTTCCATTCTCAATTCTCATCACATTTAGGCAAACATGCCTTCTTTCTTTCAATTACATCATCTTAGCCAATAACAATGGCTTCACATTTCATTTCACAATATAACATCTCATTATTCAAGTATATATATATATATATATCTCATCCATGATCACATTATATCTCACATAGCATCATTCATAAATATCAACATTTCATTCCACATTACTCATGAAACACATTACCATTCACAATGCACAACATAACATTGTTCAATCTCAACAATGCAATTAGGGCAAAGAACAATTGATTATAACATTCATTGATTCAAGTGTGTTTAAAGTGTTTAGGGTTAGGTTTAAGGACCAACCTACCTTTGGAGAACCAAAGCAATGCAAGAAGAACAAAGAATTAAAACCCTAACCATAAATAGTACATTCTGGTTTTAAACTCCATTTTATCCTTATTTTGAAAAATTGTATAAAATAATCTACTTGACTAAAAATTCTAAAATTTTTACAGAATTTAGTTTTGTATCTTAAAATCATCCCTTTAAAATTTCAGATCAAACTGAACACAAAATCTTGGTCAAATAGTTCACCTAACCAGACTGCCCCAATTGCCCTGCATCCTGGCAGCAGTTCTGAACTTTGTGAATTCCATAAATCAAATTCAATCAACGTGATTCCAAATTATTTTTCTCAAATACTAAACTCACTAAGAAACAACATATCCAAAATTCGATTGAATATGATTTTTCTACATTTTATTAAAAATCCCGAAATATAGCTGTCCCAGTTAAGGTACCTGCTGGAACAGGTCCAATGAAAATAATCTTTCTAAACTCATAACCATTCCAAAATCGAATCAACATATTTTTCAGTCATTCTAGACTCATAGAGGCACAACATATCAAAAATTCACTTCAAGAAAATTTTTCTAAAATTAATTAAAAATCATACAAATCACAGCCTTTACTAATCCTAAAACAGAAACAATTTCACTAAACACCAATCTTACTCTTCCATCACCAACACCAACCCAACTTCTCATCTATCAAGCAAAATCAATACTTACAATCATACCATAAGCAACTTAATCATACCACTTCAAAAGAATTGAAGAAATTAGAGAAAAGATCTTACCTTAGTTAAAAACTTCTTAAATCAACACTTGAACACTTAATCTTTCTTCAATTTAAGCTTGAAATCATCAAAACCATCACTTGTCTCTTTCTTTCTCTTTGGCTATGGAGGGCTGGCCATCAACAAGAAGAAGAAGAAGAAATGATGAAGAAAACACAAGTCAAACCTTCTTTAAATATCCACCATGTGATTTTATCCAAGCAATTACCAAAGTGCCCTTATTCACATAATTATCTTTTTGTCTTATATGTGCCCAATTAAGTAATTTACCAATCTCAAATAAATATCTTCTCTTGCATTGACCAAGCCTTTTGACCACTTTATATGTCATATATATTAACATATACACAACATATAAATTTGTCTCTAAACCCTATTTCTTCCCAAAATACATATACATATACTTTCTCTTCTCAATTTCTTTTCTCTTACAATTTAACACATATATTCAATCCAATATATAACAATAACAACAACAACAATATGCAAAACTTCTAGGGCATAAATGAGGATATTACAATGATAGAAGAGCAGTATTTATTTATAAGCCACAGGCATGACAATTATTTATGGCATGACCGTTGGATAGTTTTGGTGAGATTGATAGTTATGCTTCAAGAAACATGGTCAAGACTTATGGTTTGCATAGTTGTATCTTATAATTTTATACTAGAAATTTGTTTATAATTATAGAAATTGTGGAAACAGAAGAGAATTGTGAAAATAAGATGAGCTTTAAATGATGTGTAAGAAACGACATTTGTGTAAATAGGGTAACTATAAGAAAAGTGAGAAAATGGTAAATGAAAGGAATTATGAAATGTGAGTAAGAGTTATAATGAATGTGTTTGAAAGTGGTATAAAATAAAAAAAAAGTTGATGAAAATGATGTGTAAAGTAAATGAGACTAGGAGAAGTGAATATTATCTGTAATGATGAATTCAGAGAGAATTAAAATTTGAGTATAAATTTGGCCTAATAGAATTAGGTCATGAATTGAAAACAGATTGATGAATTTAAAATAGACTAAAGGTTTGTCAGAATAGAATAAGGTTGTGATGGTCATATCGTGATAGTTAGATCAATTAATCCGAAATGTAATAAGTTTATAAGTATTTATTGAAATTCAATGTGTGTAGTTGTATTAAGAATATGCAAGCTATATGATAATGTGCTTAATATAGCATTCTGATATGTATATGCATATGAAAGGAGCTAAGTTATATTAGTTTCAAATAATTATAAGAGAAAAATGTTAGTTATAGTATAATGGGAGTAATATGTGGTAATTGTATAAAAAGTAGGATCAAAGTGAAAATGTGTAAAATTATTGTGTTAAGATAAAAGTTATCAACATTTGAATTTAAGGTGATGAGAGTATATTTTTAAGATAATGAAGTGATCAAATATCTTGAGTGCAATAGGTGTGTGGGTATATATATATTAAAGAGATGAACTAATTTTTGTCTAATGACAATTCGATTGATGATATGATAATTTGATGTGACTGTTTTAGTAAATAGACAGTATAATGATGTGTTAGGGAATGGTAAAAAGGAAATTAAGAATGAACCTAAGGGGGATAATAGATATTATGTAATTTGGTAAAATAATGATTTGGATTATTTATTACCATACTAGATAATTTCGAGAACGAAATTTTTTAAGGTGGAGAAAATTATAACATCCGTGATTTTGGAGAAATTAAATAAGTATTTGGAGATATAAAATTGTGTATACTCAATATATGTATCTAGAGTATATATAACATATACATATGGTATATTAATTGTATATGTTGGATTAATACATTACATACTTAATATTTAATACACATATAAGGTACATTTGATGTGTATATAAGATACACATTACTTGTGCATATGTGTAATATCCCAAATTTTTTAAAAGTTCTAATTTTTAAAAATTTAATAAAATAAATTATAATTTAAATAAATTAATTAAATTAATAGTTTTAAATGAAAAATGAAGGGGTTTTAAATAAAAAAAGTGAACATATATGTAAAATATACATAACATATAAAAGTCAACACTTTTAAAAGAAAAGTCAAAGTAAAAGGGTATTTTGGTAATTAAATCTTAGAAATTCAAAATTAATAAAATAATTTAAAAATAAATTATTTTTTATTGGAAGAGGAAATTTATGACTTTTAATTTATTAAATAAATAATTAAATAAATAATTATTTAATTATTTAATATATATATATATATGGTTTAAAATAAAAGATGAAAAGAAAAAGAAAAAAAAAAGAAAGTCTTCATCTCTTCTTCTTCTTCTCCATGGCCGTAACCTCCATGGTTGTCTATCCCAAGAGTTTGCTTCTTCCATACTCCAAAAATTGAAGGATTTCAAGTATTCAAAGTGGATTTTTGGTGATTTCCACCAAAATTAGTAAGTTTTCAACTCTTTTCTTTGAATTCTATAGAAAATTGGATTATGTTGAGTTTGGGGTTTAGATGTAGCATGTTATAATTATTGGAATGGGTATGTATGATGTTATTTTGGGTATTTACAATGATTTTAAGGTTGGATAAAAGAAATGGTTGAATTTAAGTTGAGTTTGGTGAAGAGAGAGAATTTAGGGTTATGGATCATTTGAGTTTTTGAAATCATGAGTTTTAATTTTCCAAATTGGTTCCAAATGTGTTGTTTTGATGCATAAACAAGGATTTTAAGATCAAATGATGGATTTTGTTAAGTTTGGATAGAGTATGAAGATGGTAGTATTGATTTAGGGTTTTGGAAAAGTGAATTTTCAAAGAATGATTAATTGTTTGATTTTAATGCTTAAATCATGTTATTTAATGATATAAGTCGTGGAAATAAGATTGAAATGATAATTGGATTGAGCTGGAATGGAGATCCTTCAATGGTGATGGTTATGCCACTTTAGGGTTTTGAGCATAAGCTTGTGGTTAATTAATGTAATTGGTTTAAACATGCTAAAACATTTTTCTAATGATATTAATAAACTTAAAACACAAATTTAAATGGCTTGATATGGTTTTTCAAAGTTAAAGTGAGGTGAAGCTTAATTTTGGGATTTGGTTTAGAGAGATGTTTAATTATGGTTTGATGTTGAGAATACCGTAGAATGTGATATTAAATGATTATGTATGATCACATTTGGTATAGGCATTGAGGGAGGTTGATTTGCTTCATCCAAGTGGTGAAGGGCAAGTTGGAAGGATAGGATTGGAGGTTGCGTTAAGCTTGCTTTGGGTTGCTAGTGGAGTTATGTACAAACTTTGAGTATATTGCTTATATTTGCATGACATTTGGCCTTAACACATTTTGGTTGGAAAATGTGTTAAGTTACTTGGTTCATTGATTGAGTATGAATAATGTGCTATGACATTTGTAATGTCATATATGTGTTAAATGCATTGTGAAAAGCCATTGATAATGGCTAAATTGTTGATAATGTGAAATATATATTATGTGAAAATACACAAAGTAATTGGGTAATGTGTTGTGAATGTAAAAATGAGATATGTGGAATAATGAAATGAATTGATATTGATAAAAATGAGAAAAATGAGAGAAGTGAGAAAAATGAGAAAGATATGAAAAATGAGAAAAATGAGAAAAAAAATGTGAAAATAAGGCAATGTGCCTAGATTGAATATGTGACAATGAGAAAGAGATTAATAATAAGAAAAATAAATAAATGAAAACAAAAGTGAGAAAAAGATGATATAATAAGACAATGTGCCTAGTTTGATCATGAGAAAATGAGAAAAATTTTTTATAAAGGAATTATGAAAGAATTTGATAATGAGAAATATGAATAAATTGTGTGCTTAGTATGTTATTCAATTTTCAGAGTTCTGGATTTGGCGGCATGCCTATGATTGCCTACGGGCTAAACGCTGGAATGGTGAAAAGACTAGGTTGTAAGACAGGCCAGCTGATAAATATAATGTTTTTGGAGTGAAAAGACTGGGTCGTAAGCCTCAAAAACTGTAGTAATCTAGCCGGGTTGAGGACCAAGATACTGGGGCCTAAGGGTCTTGTCGGGTTGAGGTCCAAGCGACTAGGGCTGTTACATTATCCATGGATATATTGCCTACGGGGCTAAACACATAGTGTTATTATGGACCAAAATAGTAACTCTGAAATTTGAATAACATATAAGATCCTTTTTGGGCCCATGCTTGTCTTTGCTTTAATATGAATTTTGAATTGTGATACAATTGAGCAATATAATGTTATGAGTTGTGATTATGAAATATTTGAAAAATATAAGAAAGTAGAATGGTGTGACATCTATATGCAATGTGCATTGGCATTGCATTGAGTTTTATTGTTATTATCAAAGTTTATACCACTAGGCTTCAGCTTAGCGTGATTGTAATTCGTCTCGCAGGTGTCATGGATGATTTGGTAGAGCCGGAGAGTTCTACTAGACCTAGTTAGGTCTAGGTTTGTTTTTATTGAGCTTGAAGAGTTGTTTTTTGGTACATCAAGATCAGAGCTAGTTGCCAGCATGTAGATATGTTTTTTGGTACATCAAGATCAGAGCTAGTTGATATTATATATGTTATGATATGTATTTGGAAGTATATAATGTAAATTGTAAAGAATGTTTTGTAAATTGTAAAGAATGTTTTGGATAATTTTTTCAGATGGGATTTTATATGTGTTGTTAATTTTCATATCTATATATAAGTATTTTGAGAAGTATTGGTGAAATTGTGAATTGATTTTTATTGGGAGTGTTTGCTTTATGCAGGTTGTGTTTTGCTGAATTTTGGAAACATCCAAATTACAAACAAAACTCTGGCAAATTTTTTCCAGAGATTTTCATATAAAATATTTATTTTGGATTCCTATAACAAGCAAAGAATATTTACATACTATTTATTTTATATATTAGTATTTGAAATCTTAAAATAAAAATGTGAAAATTTTTATTAAATCGGTCTGTGACATTTTTATACTGTATATGCGTATTTTACATATGCTGAAAATATGTATTGTACGTATATAGGGTATAAGGGTGTTACATGGTGCATGCATGTACATTTTGTTATTTTGTAGTTTGATCATATGTATATGTATATAAATGGATTTTGATAAAGAGAATGTATATTTGTATATAAGTAATCTAATGAAAAGTATAATTGTTTTGGAAATCTTATTTTTAAAACAATGTGATTTGATAATGGGAAATGTTCTTTTATTAAATATATAATTGATGTGGAACTAAGGTAAGGGTTTAAACAATACTGTAATGTGACATCTTTATATTTATATTCATATGTACGGTACGTATATAGGGTATAAGGGCGTTACATTTATTTTGGTATCAGAGCTTAGGTTTGAGATTATCAGCCTAAATGTGTTTTTGAAAAGAAAGGAAAGTAAAGCTTTGAAATGTGAAATGAATTATAGTACATGAATATGCATTGACACCTAAGTTGGTACTGTTTGTTTATAATGACAAATATAGATTGTGATGGCGTCTAGAGGATGCAAACCATATGATATTGTGGAGAGTGTGGCTCCACACGAGGATAGAACTAGAGGTAGAGTTGATGTTGGAGAGGCCTCTGGGGCAGTTAGGCTAGATGTACAGGATCCTCCAGTGTGGGTGCAACAGATGGCGGGATTATTCCATCAGGCCCTAGCACCACAACAAACTAGGAAATATGAGAAGCTTAGGAAGTTTGGCGCCACTGATTTTATAGGTACTGTGGATCCAATATAGGCCGAACAATGGTTGGATAAGGTTGAGAGAGTACTTATTCAGTTGGAAGCTACTGCAGAAGAAAAGTTTTATTATACAGTTTCTCTTCTATAGGGAGACGTATTGAATTGGTGGAAAATGGTTCCATATGGATTAAATAGACCACCATTGTTGAGTTATAAGGATTTTCTTGTGGAGTTTGAGAGGGAATATATGCCAAGAGATTACAGAGATAAGATGAAGAGAGAATTTTCAGATTTAAAGTAAGGAAAGAAGACTATAAATGAGTATGAAAAAGAATTTATTCTGCTGAGTAGGTATCCAGGAGGAATTTTGACTGATGAGGTGGATAGATGTAGAAGTTTTAAAGAGAAATTGAAGCCATCAATTATGTGTTAGGTGGCTGTAGTGCAGTATGAAGATTTTTCTAGGTTAGAGTCAGTTGCAAGGAATGTGGAAAAGGCTCATAGAATTGCTGCTGTTGTAGCATTAGAAGAGAGTAAGAGAAAGAAAGTGCAGAATGATGAAGGGTTGTCATCTCGCAAGCGGGTAAGAGAGGATTTTATGCGGGATGATAGTAAGGGTCAGGGGCAATCTAGTACGGCTATTCAGTCAGGGCAAAGGCCCAAATCATCATATATTAGTACCTGTGAGCGGGAATTTTTTCCCCCACTCCCGGTGGAATGATTCTTATGACTTTGGCACTGTTTAGGCTCAGGGCCTTAGAGAATACGGGACTAAGCCCGGAGAAAATGAAGTCGCCACCCGGATGGGCTGGGAAAAAATAAGCAGTGGATGACTCGATTCCTGAGGAATCCCCAACCCTCTAATGGGTTCAAAAAGTCGGGTATGTGTGGGGAAGGTGAGAAATAACCCAGCACCCCTACAATGCCCGGTTCATTAGAAACGGCTTCCTTTGCAAGTCTTAATATTATAAAATTCCTAAATATAACAATATTATCCATACTACATCCAACAATTAAAATAAAGAATCATTATATTAAAATCAAAGCAATGTCTAATCCAAACAAATAAATGGACACCCATCCGAGGATGGAAACATGTCCTTACATCGTCCATGTCTAAAACTAAATAGGACACCAACCAAAAGGTGGAAACGTGTCCTTTACATTGGTCTAAAAACTTTTAAAAAAAATAGATTACATGACGCTCACAACATGAGGTACCCAAAATATGGAAACATACCTCTTACAATGCTTTGAAATCAAAATAAATCAATAAAAGTAAATAACCATTCATCATAAATAAATCATCAAAGACATCAAACATCAATCAAAATATATAATAAACATTCATCCAATTTAAATAAAATATTAAACATATTAACTTTAGTGGTTCATGCATTAATTAGGGTTTCTAAGTTTTTATGTTCAATAACTAGGGTTTTGCATATACTATTTTAATTAGTTGGAAAATATTTTAAAGTAATAACATAGCTACTGGATGTTTTAAAGATTTATGATTTTGGATGTTTTTATGAAAATAATGCTACTGTGATTTAAAAAATAGGTTTGATTAGGGTTTTAAGCAAACATGTTATTGTTTTGGTTTTTAGAAAGGTGTAATTAAGATTTTAGATTTAAAAAAACATGTTTTAAGGCTATTAAAGTTTTAGGGTTTTACGATTAAGATATTAGGGTTTTATGGTTTGAAGTCTTGATTCTATATATTATGATTTTGAATTTAGAATTTGATGTTTTTCTGTGATCAAAATTGAGTGTGCTTTTAATTTTGAATATACAACTACTTATGTATTTTTAGGTGAAACAAATATAGAAAGCCAAATTTATTGTTGAAAGATTAAAATAGCTCACTGAATGAAATTATAGCAAAATAGCTGCTGTAAAGGTTTGAAAACAAAGTTAATTAAGATTTATGGTTTGAATAACTTAGGGTTTATGAAATTAGATTCGTGTTGAATTTTTATATTATTTACTTTAATTAAGATCTTAAGTATTGTATGAATTAATTTATACTACTGCCTAAACTAGATTGAAGGAAGAATTAAATAACTAAGGCAGTGTGATGATGGCTTAAAAGGTGAAGATGATTAATGATTCAATAAACTAAAGTTAGAGCAATTCACCTACGTTTGAAGTCTCCACCAAATTTGAAGAGATTGAACTAAGTGGTTGCCTAATTCAAATTTGATTTTGGTTGTGCAAAGCAATCTAGAGATGATTGCTTGTTGCCTCCTTTGATTGCTGTCTCTTGAATTTCTCCTTGCTTGCTAGGATTTTCTGTTGGCCGAAAGAATTTTTTGAGAGTCTCAAGTTTGGTTCCCAATTTCTTTTTTTTGAAAGATCTAAGTTCGGTTTCCCAAAGTCTTGATCCCTTTCTGAAGTGTTTTAATGTGGTATTTATAGAAAAAAAATCCAAACCTAATTCTAATTGTCTAAGGAAATTAAAACCATTTAGGAAAAGAAATCAAAACCAAATAGAATTCAATTTTGAAAAAAACTACTTCGGGCTAGCACGACAATTATGAGCGGGCCAGCCAATTCACCGCAGGAAATTCCTGCGGTGAATTGGCCCAAGCCAATGCACTTTCGGCGACGAAAATTTCCAGTCGCCGATTTTTTCATTGTTGATTTTTATTTATTTATTTATTATATTTTTTAACTTTACTAATATTACCTTTTTTTATTAATAATTATAAATAATAAATACTAAAATAAATATTATTTAATTAAAATACTACAAAAATTATTTTGGACTATAAAAAATATTGGACGAGACTAGGTCAAAAATTAAGGGTCCACAGTTTGCCTTCTGCTTGAGCGATCTAAGACTACGACAAAAGATAGTGAAAAGCAATGTGATCTTTGACTGATTTTTGATGAGGATGGGTACTTGGATTTGATTTGGGTACTTGGACCCGAGACTGAACTTGATTTGGGTACTTGGACCTGAGGCTAGATTGAATTTGGTTACTTGGAACTGAGATTGAGTACTTGGACCCAAGACTGAATTTGATTTGGGTACTTGGACTCGAGATTGGGTTTGATTTGGGTAATTGAACTCGAGATTGGGTACTTAGACCCGAGATTGAATTTGATTTGGGTATTGGACCCTAGATTAAATTTGATTTGGGTACTTGGACCCGAGATTGGGTTTGATTTGGGTACTTGGACTCGAGATTGGATACTTGGACCTGATATTGGGCACTTGGACCCGAGATTGGATACTTGGACCTAATATTGGGCACTTGGACCCGAGATTGAATTTGAATTGGGTACTTGGACCCAAAATTGAATTTGATTTGGGTACTTGGACCTGAGATTGGGTTTGATTTAGGTATTTGGACCCGAGATTGAATTTGATTTAGGTACTTGGACCCAAGATTGAATTTGATTTGGGTACTTGGACCGGAGACTCGGTTTGATTTGGGTACTTAGACCAGAGATTGGGTTTGATTTGGGTACTTAGACCCGAGATTGGATACTTGGATTCGAGATTGAATTTGATTTGGGTACTTGGACCTGATATTGAATTTGATTTGGGTACTTAGACCCAAGATTGGGTTTGATTTGGGTACTTGAATCCGGGATTGAATTTGATTTGAGTGCTTGGGCCCGAGATTGAACACTACAAAAAAACACGCTATTTGCAACGGACAGAATCCGTCGCAGACCCGTCGCAAATTCGTCGCAGACGCAAATCAAGATTTGCGACCGATCTGCGACAGATACGATCCGTTAATAAAAAAGGCGTCGCAATTTTCAATTTTGCGACAGGCCTTCACAGATTGCGACAAATTTGCTACCACTAGGCGGTTGCAAATTTGCCACTCAAATTTTCGCAGGCAAACAGTAACCGTCGCAAATCCGTCACAGAAACAGTCGCTAATTAGTAGCAAATTTATCTTCCCGCCATTTTTAAGGTCTAGTATTCCGTCACAGATTCCGTCTCAGATTGTTGTTGCAAATTTTTCGTCGCAGATTTTGTCGCAAAAGTCATCGCAAATCCATCACAAAGGCCGTCGCAGATGTTCTGGAGTATATATATATGCCGTGGTGTTTTCCGTCGCAAATTTCGTCGCAAATTCTGTCGCAGACTGTCCATCGCAAATTCCGTCGCAGGCTATCCGTCGCAGATTCCGTCGCAGATTCTGTCGCAAATTCCGTCACAGACTGTTTTGTGTCATTATATGGATTTTATATATAAAATACACACCTGTAGTAATAATATTTACAATTTAATTACATAAATCTAAATTTACACCAATTTTCAAAATAAATTTTCATTGATATAAAATGCAATAGTTAGTTAAACTAACATAACTCAAAAGTCATTACAATATACAAGTTTTAAACATTTCAAAGTATTAAAGTATGAACACTTTCAAAAGTAAAAACTAAGCCGAAGGCATACACTAGTCATCATCTGGATGTTCTTCTGTTACTTGATCTTCTGCTGGTGGGGTTGGTTCTGTTGGAGCCCATCTAGGAGGTTTAGTTGGCCATCATAGTAACATATTCTGAATCCAAGTCTGGTTCTCAACCAAAAATTGAGCCATATCTGCAATCTTGGTCTCTAATTTGCTCTCTATATGACTGACTTTATTGCTTATCTCATCACGTATCTCAGTTAACATATTCTCATTCACTTGTTGAGATGTACTTCCACTGCCCTTAAAGATGTGAGAACTAGCTAAATTCCCCAACCCATATATTCTGGCCTTCTTTGTTCCTCCTGCCGCTTCAACAAATAAATCATCATCATCCTTAGTACAAGATTGAACTTCCTCTCCATTTGCCTCTTCTGTAGATTGTAATGCTTTCAATTTCTGAAAGCTTTCCTAAAAATGAAAATCAAAACAACGTTAGAGTCAAAAGAATCCAGTAGCCAATACACACAATTCAAAAGTAATATTCATAAATAGGAAATTTAATAACATTTAACAAAAAAAGTATTCACCAGATTATGACATAACCTATTTATGGGTCTCAGTTCCAATGATTATGATCTCCTCATAAACACAAAAATCGAATAATTCAACTAGTTCTTTTTAATAATTGTACTAGCAGCACAACCAAGATGAGGTTCCAAATGCAAGTTGAAACTCAAAAAAACTGAAGGCTACAAGTTCAAAAACTGCCAATTTGCAATGCAAAGAACAATTTGTTTACAGATAAGAGGAGTTAAAGAACTAAGTGGCTAAGCCATACAAACAGACAATGGGCAATATTTCCATCATTCACAAACAAATTAAAGGGACAACTCTGCAGAATATTTGACAATACTTTAAGAATAAAAGGGTGAAAGAAGATGGTATTTACATTAATGTTTAAAATTTTAAAACAGGGGAAAATTTACGATATTGTGCACCTGTTTCATTATGCATTTGATCGACCAATCCAGTTTCAAGATCCCTAAAAGCTGTACTTGAGTGTCTAAGACATTGATGATAATAACCGTCTCAATGATCTATATAAGAAAATATAAAAATAAAATGAATTTAAATTGTCAATAAACCAAACATGATAAAAGTGAAGTCACAAGCATAATCAAGCTCTGATTTTTCCATACCTGGAAGTTCTTCAATTGCTCATAATACTTCGGATCTAAATGGAAATCATGTGACTGCAATTGATTGGATTTTTGGTGAGCCCTATCAATAGAATGAGTTTTAAAGCCTTCACCCAAGTTAGACGCAAGCTTCTCTAGAGGCCTCAGGCATATAGCTACAACTCTTTTGTAATTCTCACCAGACTCTTCAAAAAATGCAGCTCGTTGCCAAGTATCAACATTATTCTCACAAACCATACAAAGATCAAGATATACAAGATACTGCGGAAGAGAACCTGGGGGGCTCTCCTCCAAAGCTGCAAGGAGAGGCTCACTGGGATTTGTTTCTGCCGCTGCTGATCCTTTTGGTGGTGCATATAAGAACCTTTTGGTATTTAGCACCTTCAAAACAACATCAATATGTCAAAAATAAAGGGACATTTTGGGGGTGCAGAAATGAACTCGCAAGTTGTCTAAAAAAAAATTGCCATGTCAAATAACTATCTCAAAAAATTTTTTAGCACCAGTATATTTGTGTAGATCCTAATTCCATACAAACATATATACTATTTGTTTTTCAATTATTTTTCAGCATATATAAGGAACTTGGCCCATATGTTTGTATCAATAATTAGAATTATTAAAATTTAATATCTAAATTTTAAAACAATAATAACAGTTCATGTATATTAAAATATTTACAAAAAAATAGATGAAATAAAAAATATGATTAAAAAACTTGCATGGCTAGTTATACAAAACTGAAGAAAGTTTACAGCTCTCAGAAATAATGACATGTAATCCTACCCTTGAGGGCAATGCAACTAACGGTATGATGTGAAAAGAATTTAAGTGTGAAACTTAAAGCGTAAAAACCTTCCAACTTCTACATTTTTTTTTTAATTTTCAGCAAGTAATTTATCTTGCCAAACAGCCTCGCAACCTTTCATTGGGAACAATTCTACCATTTATCTTCAAAAGACATGAATAAAGAACTACCCCAAGTAGCCTAGCCTGTCCTAAGTTCGGGGACTGGTCGTTTATGTTTAGGACAATGTTTAGGAATTTTATTTTTTTCATCAGATCACACCATATAAATGCTAAATTTAATGCATCATTGCAAGAAATAATTCCTAATCTGAGGGGAAGAAAAGAAACCAATTCATGACCTGGGAAATGAAAGTAATACTAACTATTGTTAGCCATATAAAGAATTACAAGTTTGGTATTAAATGTTCTTTTTGCTTCTCCAACAAAAAATCATAAATTGTTAAACAAATAAATTAAATGATGATTTGTGCTTTGAAACTTCTACATGCTTTTTAATTAATTCTCACACAGAATAAAAAGGCATTCAAAAAATTTTCAACATAAATAATTGGCAAATCCTCCCTCTTGAGAATTGTTTCTAAAGTATCCATTCTATAAAATATCAAACAACAAGAATATATATAATTATAAATAACTGAGAAAAAGAAAAGACATTTCAGTTAAATTTCTCCATTACAGTATTCATCAACTGATTAGAATATTGTCTACAAGGTTCTTTGCATATTTTGGGAATGTATGAAAATAGAGAGAGAGAGAGAGAGAGAGAGAATCTGCTTCTGTTCATGCAAAGCATTGCCTATCATGACCATATGTTTCCTAAGACCTTCTCTATTTCAAAAACTTGTCTAGCAAAAGAAAAAGAATGCAAATAAGTTCCAACTATAGTATATGGCATAAAAATAACAAAGTATTAACCAACCTAATGCAAGTGGTGACTTAATTCCCAGCAGAGGAACACAGAAAAACTCCCAGAGAAAAGGATGATCTGTTCATTGACAAATTTCCTCACCATGACATAACTCTTAAACTGATAGGGAAGAAATACTATTAGCACAGCAGAAAATAGGAAGGCAGTGCTCGAAAGCTTTAAAGCCTGTTTAATAGCCCAGGGAAGCCTCGTCTTGAAGCTGTAGAAAGGGGGACGCTGTTGACTAGAGAATAAAGTCAGCCATAATGAGTGTCATAACTGAAGAATGAAGAAACTGATAGATTAGCATAACTAGATTACAACACTGAGATATATAAAAGCTTGAAAGCCGACCAAATGTAACGACTTTAGAAAATATGGCAAGAAAGCCAATCAGCAAAGAGCTAAAACTAAAAGTCAGAAGTTATCCATAGACAATAAACAGTAAACCTACATAGAACAGTAGCCTGCATTTTAAGTTTGAAAATGTTCTAAAAATCATTTATACAACATACTGAACAAGTAAAAAGAGGCTGCAAAACTGTTACCATAAACTTGCAAACAGAAAACAATAATTGCAGTTGCTAGTCCAAGTTTCATGCCTCGAAAGAAAAAATACAACAAATGTGACTCTGAGTCAGCCAATGAAAATTTTGACATAAATCATCAATCTCATTGTATTTGGCAGGAAGCAAGAAAGCATTGTACTTTTCGCCAACTCAGGGAATACTAGAATTTAGCATCAACCCGTATCTGAATAGCAGCAGGATTCAAGCAAAGAAATCATAAAAAAGTTACTCTGGCATCATTGGCTTAACGTACAATGAACCAGAGGTTAAACTATTTTGGGTAACAAGGAGGCATCCAAATGATGCATTCTGCAAGTCGATCACTGAAACGCTTGCCCAAAAGCCAAAGGAGAGATTGTGCATATAGCAAAGTGCTGAGAATCATGCTTGTTTACATAACAGCTTGTGCACTCATAAAAGTAAAAAGGCTCTTAGCAAAATTTAAAGGTCATGAAGCTTACCTGGATTATGGGGAACTCCAAAACCCATCGTTGCTTATAAATGTAAATAGAAGCATAAAGCAATCCAAAAGCAAAACCTCTAATCCCGTCACTGCCGTCGTTTCCCCATCCATAAACGCATATTACAGAGAGAAACCCAGTGATGGCAGTAGCCACTGCAAACCAAAGAAAACTTAGAGAAAGGTTAGCACGGAGGAGAAAATCGCAGGAAGAGAAGGAGTCGCTAGAAACAAAAAGAAAACGGAGGAAAGCGGCGGCAAGTTGGTAAGGCGAAGCAGGAGAATAGGGTTGAGGAGATGAGAGTAAAGAAAGTGAAGCATAGAAAAATAATTGAGAGAGGTGAAAAATTAGAAAAGCGAAAATGGAGAGGAACGTTGGCGAAAGATTAGTGTTAGTAAGAGGTGAAAGAAGAAAGGTTTTGAAGAGAATGAAGATGGCAGAAGAAGTAATAGATTGCCAGATTAGAAACCCTAGAAATCGATTCCTCACCACCGCTTCTGGTGACGGTGGCAGCGGCGGTGGTGAAGACATTTGGGGGAATGTGGATTTCGAATTTTACTTTTAAATTGCTAAGGAAGTAGAAGCAGGAGGGTTTACGATGTTAAAGTGTGTTTTTGGGTTTTTAGGGAAGTTTATAAATGAACCTACGAAGAGTGCTAGAGAAGCGGGAATATGATCGATTCCATTTCGCGAGGATCAGACAAGAGTCAAATGTCACGCTCACACAGCCGCAAGAAATTTTAGGGAAAAAAAAAAAAAAAGCAAAATGGTCAAATTGTGGAGGTGTTTTTTTAAATTAATGAAATAGTTTTTGAAATGTATTTGGACTTTCAATTAAATTATGCCTCCACCATAGAGGTAGACATTTTTTGATTAACTTATTAAAAATTTTATTCGGTTAATCGTTTATATTAAATTTAGTTTATCTCAATAAGAAAATATAGATTAATTTTATTTTTGATTCTATTAATAATTTATTTATTTAATTTTGTCGGTTAACCATTAACCAAAAATTTTAAAAATATATTTAATTATTTACTAATTATTTATTTAATTTCTTAATTATATAAATTTTTTATTATAAATATATTTTTATTGCAAAATAAAGTTATTTTTTATTTAGATTTTTTAATAAATTTTATTTAGTTATTTAATTAAATTAATCTTTTATATTAAATATATTTTTTTATTATAAAATAAAAATTTTCGGTCAACTGATTTAATTCGGTTAATTAACCAAACCGATAAAAATTAAAAATTAATCAGTTCAGTTGAAAAATAAGTTCTGTTAAATATAGGAACCAACAACAACCAGCAACAAGAAATGAAGAATATTATCAATATTAATAAACTTTACAAACACAAAAGTTGCTTCAGTGAGTTCATTCTTCAATTTTTTTCGGATAATTACATCTTGAAAATTAATTGAATCTTTCTTTTGTTGCATTTATAGAAACATAATGGAATATAATTACACTACACATTATTCAATCCAAGACAAGAGACAAAAAGCCAAAAACAAACCATGGAAACTAAAACAAGAAAATAGCATAGCTGTAAGAAATTACTTGAAGCTCGAGCAGCTGTAGCAGAGGACTGGACTGTCGTCGCCCCATCGGTGCTTGTGGAAGGTGGTGTCTGGTGTGTCGGCTTGGCGGTGAGTGATAGAACAGGAGGTGGTGGGTGAGCGTGGGTGGCATCGGATGAAGAAAATGAGAGGGTAAGGAAGAAGACGATAGAAGAAAGGCGTGACTGCTTAATGAAATTGGAGGAAATTAGAGAGAAAGAGAGATGGAAGAGGCTCATTCATGGAAAAAAAAATTAAGAACTCCACTTTGGGTTTTGGAGGTTCTCGGCCAAAATTAGGGATAATAGAATTTGGGGGAATAATTTACAAAGAGATAGCAGAAGAGTGGTTCACGTGCTTGGCACGTGCAATATCTTTAAACATAATTTGCGACTTATTTGCGACTATGCTGCATATTTGCGACGCAAAGTAAGTCCATTGCAAATATCCGTTGCAAAATGAATTTTTTCTTACCGTTTTTGCAACCAATCTGCGACGGATTTAATTTTTGCGAAAATTCCCCGCGCTACCTTCTCCCGCCAAGCAGCCGCGCCAAATTTTGCGACGAAATTTGCGTCGACCAGACAACCGTCGCAGATTTACTACGGATTTGCAACCAATTTGCGAAGGCTTCCTCAAAATTCCTTCACTGTGTTTATACGTCATAAAACCGTTGCAGATCCATCGCAAATTTGCGATGAAAAATTCCCGTCGCAGATTTCCGTCTCGAATGCCGAATATTTTTATAGTGGAAATTGATTTGGGTACTTAGACCTGAGATTGAATTTGATTTGGGTACTTAGACCTGAGATTGAATTTGATTTAGGTACTTGGACCCGAGATTGGATTTGTTTGGGCACTTAGACCCGAGATTGAATTTGATTTGGGTGTGTGGACCCGAGAGGGTACTTGGGCCCAAGACTAAATTTTATTTGGGTACTTGGACCCAAGACTGAATTGGATTTCACTGACCTTTTATCAGTTGAGAATTCTGGCTTAACTGGTTGTTCCATTCTTTTGTTCTTTCTTTTGCAAAAATTCAACTATTTTTACTTGGCCCTCATATCTTCTCCTTGCACCCTGCATGGCGAAATATTTGCAGGTGAGTTTAAAAATGTTTGGTATATAAACTCAAAAAATTGAAAAGGAGAAACTTTGCCCCTGTGTAGGCTCAAATCAAAGAATTTTTCCATGCAAGCTTTGATTGATGTTGTTGTTGTCTAGTTCTTCGCACAAGCACGCATTTCTTCTCTTTGTAAAATTACTGGAGCTTTCTCAAGCAATGAGCTTTCCATGCCCCCCTGATTTGATATCTTCTTTTGATTATTTATTTCATAGAGTGTTTGCTGTTCACTTTGACAAAGAATAGATAATACAAGAAAAAAATGTCGTGTGATATGCTCATGTATGCATGATATGCATGAGTAATACTTACAGTGGTTCCATTGACTCACAGACCAAGGTGATCAGCAGAAGTGTTCTCATTGGTTCCTTTCATATGCTCGTTCAAGTCTTGCATTGGAATGACACAATGCTTCACATTTATGGATTTTATCTTCAAGATGTTGAAAATATGAATAATAGAGGCTCCAAACAGTAGAGATACATCCAACATGACCTTGCAATAATCATTTACTTTGCCCAATGTGTCCTTTGAAGGCTTTGTAATAATTTTTTTTTGAATTTTCAATTTTAAATTTTGATTTTGAAATCAAATGTTGGCTTTGCCAAATTAATGTCAATGTACCTTAGGACTTGATTTCCCAAATTAACATATCTATAACATGACAACCCTAGTTACCATACTAAACTTGGGAATCATTTCTATTTAAGCAAGAATTGTTGCACTTCAGACAGGCACATATACATTACTTGGCCAAAGGCCTCATTGAGTTTGAATATGGTTTATCTCATATGCATGCTTATCCAAACTATCTTCACTAATAGACTCTACCTACCAAGAGAAATCAACAGGTCTTTGATAGGCTTGAAATGGGGCCTATAAGGGACATGGGTTAAATGAAGGCCATTTTGAGATTGGAGCTTATGTGGCACAATGGACAAACCTTCACACTACAAACTGCTTGTTGGAACTTTAGGCAGTTGGGAGCATGAAAAGATAGAGTTTTGAGTATCCTCTCATCTTCTTGGTTTTAATCTGGATCTTGATTGGGATAGTCTTCATTTCTCTTCTTCTTTTCCCTTTTCTTTCTCTTTATTTTCTTACTCTTCTCTTTTCTTTCACTTTATTTTTCTTATTCTTCCCTTTCTTTGAGCATTTTATCATTTTGTCCTTCTTCCTTGTAGGACTGTCAAGTACAGAACTTTCAAGAACTGGATGGTATTTCTCCTTTTTCTCTAATTTTGATCGAATCTTTGGTTGGGTTGGACCAATTCAAGTCAAACTGTCCTTATAAACCAAATGGAAGCCTTTTGCTGTTTTAGTTAAAAGAGAACTCAGTTGGCTTTCTGGACCGCCTTTTTGGGTTTTCTTTTTTTTCTTTTTTCTTCCTCTTTTTTTCCCTTTTTTTCTTATTTTTCTTTTTTTTTTCTTCTTTTTTTTGTTCTAGCTCTAAAAGAATTATCTTGTTTGTACCAACTTGGGTTTCTAATAATGGATGAGTGGAGTGACAAGGATAAATCATTTGTTACTCTGATGTTATCTTGTTAGATTGGAGATATTAGGCGAACTTCAACTACCCTTATGATCTTGAGAACATCAACTATCCTTATGATCTTGACTATTCATTTCTTTCCTTGATCTTCTTGCCTCTTCATCTTAGTGGTCATAAGACTTGTCAAAAGTATCACAACAGCTCAAGGTAGGTTGTTGGGGTTATATGCCAATGAAAAGAAAGATAAAATTTTATGAAGGCTCAAAGGGACAATTAGGGATTGATATTTAATAGGGTGGATACTAGTTGTTGGCCAACCAAACAATGCCTAGATCATCTCTCCCCTAAATAAGCAAATTTCAATTTCGCCTCAAAAATTTGTCAAAGCATGTTCTAAGACTTACTAGGACCTAGACAAAGGTAATTATACAGGAGCCCTCTCTAAGTAAGCATACACAAATCAATGCTATAGAGCAATTCCCTCACCAAGTAAAGTCATTCGAATCATGATGCCTAGATATGCTAATTTATAAATATCAAGTTAAATTCCTCATTGGTTGAGCACCAAAGTGAACAAATACCAACAAAAATGTTGACAAAAATAATTTATAACTTTAAATTTGAAAAACACAATTGTCCCAATTAGATATTAAAGAAAGCAAAATTGAAAAGCTACATTCAAGCTAAGGAAAGTTTGTTGAGTTAAGCTTCTTCTCCTTTCATATCTTCAATATTCCCATCTTGAAAGGAGGATAAGACAAGATCTTCCTCCTACCATGAAAGTTGATGATGGTGGCACTCTGTTGAACCTATGCAGAGGATTGTTCTTGGCATTGGGCTTGTCTGGCTCAGGCAACTTGCCATTATCAATTATATTCTAGATCTCATGCCTCAACTTCATAAAATTGTCCTTTCGTGTTCAGGCCTTTGATGGAATTGGCAAAATGCATTAGTATCAAAGTTAGGTGAAAGAGGATTAGGCAAAGGACGAGGAGTCAAGGGTTGTAATTATCCCTTCTTTTATAGCTTATTGAGAACCCAAGATAGCAACTTCCCTAATTCTAAAAACTGCCTCATTCCTCCTTGACTAGTGGCATTAATATCAGCTTCCTTTTGTGTACTTTGATTTGCTAGGCTGATAATTTCCTTTCTCATTCCTTTTTGCTGAAAAACGGCTCTTCTCCCTTTCCCACTCTTCGATTTGCAAGCCAGCTTGCAAAAGATCTTTGAAATCACGGATGAGTGTATGAGACATCCTTTCACGAAGACTAGGCAACACCCCTCTTATTATCATCCTTATTTGATCAGATTCATTGAGCCTTTTCTTGAGCAAAGCAGCCTTATTTCTCCACCTTTTCACATAGTCCACAAAATTCTCCTTTGGCCTTTGTCTAATGGACTCAACTTCAATTAAGGTAACTTCCAGCTCGACATTATACCCATATTATTGGATGAAGGCCTTGTATAACATGTCGCAATCGTTTTTAGTACTTTCCTCTAAGGTGTTGAACCAATTTTGGACAACAGGGTCCAATTAGAGCATAAAGTACCTTAAAGTTTGAGCCTTAGTAGCTTGGACAGATTGCATAGCAGTGATATACTGCTTCACATGGAGGTGAGGATTTTTTGTTCGATCAAACTTTGCAAAGGATGGCATCTTGAACTTATAAGGGACCTCCTCATCTTGTTCAAATAGTTTGTAGATCTCAGACATTTCTTCGATTTTCAGTTTCTTTTCAAATTTCTTTTCTAAATCAGTAATCATCTTCTCAACATTAGAATTTTCAGTCTTTTCAAAAGTTGTCTTGTCAAAAACCTTTGGCTCTTTCTTTTTATCTTGAGGATCTTGGAAGTATTGAGCCCAATCATCGTCATCATCAACGACTACCTTGTCATCATTAAAAGCCTCTTCACAAACCTTAGCCTTCCCTTTGTCCTTTGTGTTCTGGGTGCTAGCAGATGCTTCGGCAGTGTTCCCTAAAATTGTAGCTAGTTTATTCTTTATGGTCTTGGCCAGGGCCTCTTTTATTTCTTCCATCTTGGCATTAAGGGCATCGTCCACCATTTTTTGAATTTGTTCAGGCTCCATTGCTTTTGGTGAGTAAGTGATTGAGTTGTTACTAGATTCTTCATCTCCGGCATAGGTCAGATTATCGTAAGCTTTTGAACTATCGTAATCCAGGGTAGTGACCCAGAGAGGATCAATGATATGAGATGCAAATGTATGTATGCATGTATGCACAAATAATAAGCAAAGATAAGTACAACGTCCCTTCCAACCTTATAACATCCACACATGAATGGCGAGTCTTTTTTCCTAGGTAATATGGTTAACAAAATACCAACATGGGGTCTCTTGTTTTTCGAATAATTTCCTCGGATGTTTCAACCAATAGTTATATTTTCAAAAATGGAAATCAGTTCATGATAATTCCCATTAATTAGGTTTTAATCCATTTAACCAACTAAAGTAGCTTTTATTCTATATTGGATTAAAATTAAGTTAAGAGGTTTATTATAAATAGATTTCTCATTTGAAAAAGTAACTAATGATTCATGCCAAAAACAAGCTCATGATTAATAACTCTTAGTATAAACTAGGCTCACAATTGATTTTTAGTATTTCATAATTGACCTAAATAATTTGCAAGCTCTTTGTAAGCAAAGGTTGGATGAAAGTAATTTTGTTTCTAAGCCCATTGTAAAAAGATTTTAGAGAAAATGGATTTTGGGCTTAGTATTTGGGTCATGAGCAAAATAATTTTTGATTTGTTTTAAGAAAAGTTTTATGTCCAAAGACCATCTTGAAAAGTTTTGAAAATAGCTTTGGTCTTTTGGAATTTAAAGAAAAATTTATTTGACCTCACAATGTAATTAGATCATGTTAGAAAAAGAACAAACCAAAGAAGCCTTGATTTAAACCAAGATAAATTAACCATAGTCAAACAACATGCATTTGGGGTAAAATCCTAAGGAAAGTAACTAGGCCAATTACATGAGCTTTAGTCTTGGGTTGAAAAGGCTTAGGTTCCCATAGCAAGTATATACCAAATGGTACAAGGCTATGAGTGGTTATGCCATTCTCGATCTCCATACCGTGAGTAAAGTATGATATCCCTTACATAACACAATACGGGTAATATGAGCATCCTAACTCATGCACACGATGCAATCTAATATGATGCAATGGATACCATCATGATAAGAAAGAATAGAATATTAAAAAGACCAACGGAATCAACTTCTCTTATCCCCAGTGGAGTCACCACTGTGAGCAGGGATTTTTGCCCCCACTCCTGGTGGAATGGTTCTTGCGACTTCGGCACTGTTTAGGCTCGGGGCCTTAGAGAACACGGGCCTAAGCCCTGAGAAAATGGAGTCGCCACCTAGACGGGCAGGGAAAAAGAAAAGGGTGGGTGACTTGATTCCTAAGGAATCCCCAACCCCCTAATGGGCTCAAAAAGTTAGGTACATGCGGGGAAGGTGAGAAAAGGCCCATCACCCCCACAACGCCCGGTTCATTGGAACTGGCCTCCTTTGCATGTGTTAATATTATAAAATTCTTAAATAATAATATTATCTATACTACATGAAACTGTAACGACCCTCCCCAACCAGGTCGGTATCCCAAGGTCGGTTGCCCAGCCCACTGGGTCCGCATGGTCCGCAGGAGGCAAGCGATCGCTACTAGCAGAAATGGTACTGGATGGTTCTCGCTGGCTCTCTTAAGTGGGAGGTCAGGGGTTCGATCCAGGGAGGCGACTCCTTAGGGAGCCAAATTAACAAATTCCTGCTGGGTGGGCCGCGAGGGCTGTCCAGTACTGTAGCGATCGCTTGCCTCCTGCGGACCATGCGGACCCAGTGGGCTGGGCAACCGACCTTGGGATACCGACCTGGTTGGGGAGGGTCGTTACAGAAACAATTAAAATAAAGCATCATTATATTAAAATCAAAGCAATATCCAAATAAAACAAATAAATGGACACCCATTCTAGGATGGAAACATGTCCTTACATCGTCCATGTCTAAAACTAAATAGGACACCCACCGAAAGGTGGAAATGTGTCCTTTACATTGGCCAAAAACTTTAAAAATAAAATAGATTACATGATGCTCACAACATGAGGTACCCAAAATATGGAAACATACCTCTTATAATGCTTTGAAATCAAAATAAATCAATAAAAGTAAATAACCATTCATCATAAATAAATCATTCATCAAAGACATCAAACATCAATCAAAATATATAATAAACATTCATCCAATTTAAATAAAATAGTAAATATATTAACTTTAGGGGTTCATGCATTAATTAGGGTTTCTAAGGTTTTATGTTCAATAACTAGGGTTTTGCATATACTATTTTAATTAGTTGGGAAATATTTTAAAGTAATAACATAGCTACTGAATGTTTTAAAGATTTATGGTTTTGGATGTTTTTATGAAAATAATGATACTGTGATTTAAAAAATAGGTTTGATTAGGGTTTTAAGCAAACAGGTTATTGTTTTGGTTTTTAGAAAGGTGTAATTAAGATTTTAGATTTAAAAAAAACATGTTTTAAGGCTATTAAAGTTTTAGGGTTTTACGATTAAGATATTAGGGTTTTGTGGTTTGAAATCTTGATTTTATAGATTATGATTTTGAATTTAGAATTTAATGCTTTTCTATGATCAAAATTGAGTGTGCTTTTAATTTTGAATATATCAACTACTTATGTATTTTTAGGTGAAACAAATATAGAAAGCCAAATTTATTGTTGAAAGATTAAAATAGCTCACTGAATGAAATTATAACAAAATAGCTACTGTGAAGGTTTGAAAACAAAGTTAATTAAGATTTGGGGTTTGAATAACTTAGGGTTTATGAAATTAGATTCGTGTTGAATGATTATATTATCTACTTTAATTAAGATCTTAAGTATTGTATGAATTAATTTATACTACTGCCTAAACTAGATTGAAGGAAGAATTAAATAACTAAGTCAGTGTGATGATGGCTTAAAAGGTGAAGATGATTAATGATTCAATAAACTAAAGCTAGAGCAATTTACCTACATTTGAAGGATCCACCAAATTTGAAGAGATTGAACCAAGTTGTTCCTGCTTCAGATTTGATTTTGGTTGAGCAAAGAAATCTGGAGATGATTGCTTGTTGCCTCCTTTGATTGTTGTCTCCCAAATTTCTCCTTGCTTGCTAGGATTTTTTGTTGGCCGAAAGAATTTTTTGAGAGTCCCAAGTTTGGTTCCTAATTTCCTTTTTTTTAAAGATCTAAGTTTGATCTCCCAAAGTCCAGATCCCTTTCTGAAGTGTTTTAATGTGGTATTTATAGGAAAAAAATCCAAACCTAATTCTAATTGTCTAAGGAAATTAAAACCATTTAGGAAAAGAAATCAAAACCAAATCGAATTCGGTTTTGGAAAAACCTGCACTGAAAAAATTACGCTGGCGAAAAATTGCTGCGGGCAAGCATGACAATTGCGAGCGGGCCAGCCAATTCACCGCAGGAATTTCCTGCGGTGAATTGGCCCAAGCCAATGCACTTTCAGTGGCGAAAAATTTTCATCGCCGATTTTTCCATCACTGATTTTTATTTATTTATTATTATTATATTTATTTTTTAACTTTACTAATATTATCTTTTTTTATTTTTATTAAAAATTATAAATAATAAATACTAAAATAAATATTATTTAATTAAAATACAACAAAAATTATTTTGGACTATAAAAAATATTGGACCAGACTGGGTCAAAAATTAAGGGTCTACAGTACCCCTACTTTTAGTTCTCTGAGACTTGCTCCACCAACATGCAGGTAGTGTGGTAGAATTCATAAAGGTGTTTGTTGGGTAGTAAATTCTCTAGGATGTTATAGATGTGGATCCCCAGAGCATTATATAACGGATTATCCAGAGCCACAAATAAATAGACAAGTGGACATTGTTGATTTTAGATCTAGTTTGGAGGAGGTAGGAGGGGTAGAGGTGGAAGGGAAGGATTTAGATAGAGAGAAGGGTCCACGACTGTGGATAGATCAGAAAGACTTGGGGCAGTGTGATGGATGTATCCAATGCAGAGAAAGCAGGATGCTCTAAATATAGGTGAAGGTAAATTTTTTTATTATTTGGTATTATTATTTGTGTAATGATTGAATGTTAAATTTCTTTAATGGTAATGTTAGAGTTGAAAATTTATTAAATTAATATGAAACTAGTATAAATATTTGAGGATTTGCATATGAGGGAGAGTTGAGATTGGTGAATATGTTAATGGGATTTATTCACTGAGATCGATAATTTCGAGGACGAAATTATTTAAGGAGAGAGAATTATAATATCCCAATTTTTTATGTACTTTGGAGTAGTAAATATGGGAGAGTAAATAGTTGTGATGGGTAGAGAAAATATAAGATGAATACATATGATAGATGTAATATATATGTATATGTTATATATATTTGAAATATATTTAAAATAAACATGACATATATAAGACATATACATATACCTAAGATATACATCACATATATATTATGTATAATTGCTTGTAGGGAAAGTTAATTTTAATTAATAATAATAAGAAGAAGAAGAAGAAGAAGAAGAAGAACAAGAAGAAGAACAAGAGAGAGAAGAAGTGAAAGTCAAAAGAAGGGAGAAAGAGATTTGTGGATAGTGACTATATTTTATATTATATATATATATAATAATGGAATTAAAAGGAAGAGGATATTTTCTTCTTCTCCTTCTTTTGTTCCATGGTCTTGGGAGTTGAGAGAGAGTGAGGAGAGCTTGATTTTATTCATTTATACACAAAATTTACAAGGGATTTCAAGAGATTTAAAGGCGGACATTAAAGGTTTAGCAAGAACTCAAGTATGTATTTATCTCTAAGCTTGTTTTTATGTGATTTCATATATATATATATATATGTATAATACGGTTAATGAGAGAAGTTGATGATTGATTGAATAAGATGATAGTTATGATATGCTGGAGTTATATATGTGTTGAATTGATGGGTAAATCATGGATATAAACTGAAGTGATGAATAAGGGTTTTGTAGAGATGAGTTGGGAATTGAGTGAATTGGTGTATGGATGATTGTGTGAATGAATTATAATGATGATTATTGTTCATGATGTTGTGTTTAGGCCAAGAGGGATCAAGTGGAGAAGAGTAAGCTTGGGATAGCCAAGGTTTGTACATATAATCTCTTTGGTTTGTACATATTAACCATTCTTTGTGATGTGTGTGTTGTAGTGATGAAACTTGTGCAAAGTGTCATTTTTAGGTGCCATGGGCACGGCCATGGGCCTTAAATCGACTCTATTTGCTTGAGATTTTTGGGAGAAATAGGAGTATATTGTTTGCCATGGGCATGGCCCTTGACTGCCACAGCCGTGGGATTAGATACGAAGTTGTTTCATGTGATTTTTGGACAGAGGTAGTAGCATTTTGTATGCCACGGGCATGGCCCTTGGATGCCATGGCCATTGGGGTGTCCAAAGGTGTTTCAATGCCTCGTTTCCATCCCACAGGCATGGCTATTGAATTCCATGACCGTGGGGTCTATTTGTCAAGGTTTAGAGCTTCATTTAATGGTATACGAGCATGGCTTGTGGCTTGCATGGCTATATCTTTTTATACTATGTTGATTATATTAAATGGAAGTATATTTATGTGAATTGAGTCATATGATGAGTGTGGCTCATGTATGCATGATGTGAAATAGAAATGTGAAGTGATCACAGATAGTGGTGATCATGGGAAAGCATAGAGTAATGAGCATGTGATAATGAAATGTAAAGTGATGTTAAATGTGTGTAGCCTATATAATTACCTATCCAGTTGTGTTGAGATTGATTGTATATGCATGAGAAGTCTTGAGTAGAGCTAGGCCTTGAGGTGCATATGTTGTTAAACCTAAGCAGAGGTAGGTCTTGACCTGAGTAGTGCTAGGTCACGTGATTGAGATTTCTGATTGTTCTATGCAAAGCTAGACCATGAGACTGTGTTAACTAGACATGATAATTGTATAGAGGTATTGGATCCAATAGTGTAATTGTGTATGAGTATGAGATATGATTCCAAAAAGGATATTTGTGTATGTATATAATATAATATATGTGTATGAGTATGTGATATGAGATCAATGTATGTGCATGTTGTTTATATGTACCACTAAGCTTTTAAGCTTAGCGCGGTTGTGTGAATCACGTAAGTAAGTAGAGTGCTGATCCAAGAGTTGGAGGGTTATGCCACAAGTAGAGCAAGAGTGCTTTGAGACTAATTAGAAGGTGTTGCATGCATGTACATTTTGTTATTTTGTAGTTTGATTATATGTATATGTATATAAGTGGATTTTGAAAAAGACTATGCATATTTGTATACATGTAATCTAACGAAAAGTATAATGGTTTTGAAATGTTATTTTTAAAACAATGAGATTTGATAATGGGATATGTTCTTTTATTAAATATATAATTGATGTGGAACTAAGGTAAGGGTTTAAACAATACTGTATCGTGACATCCTTATATTTTATATTCCTATTGTATGTATATGGGGTATATGTATGGTATGTATATAGGGTATAGGGGTATTACATTTATTTGGTCATCAAAGCTTAGGTTTGAGATTCTCAGCCTAAGTGTGTTTTCAAAAAGAAAGGAAAGTAAAACTTTGAAATGTGAAATGAATTATATTACATGCATATGCATTGGCACCTAAGTTGGTCTCTGATGTGGTACTATTTGTTTATAATGACAGATATAAGTTGTGATGGCGTCTAGAGGACATAGACCAAATGATAGTGTGGAGAATGTGGCTCTACGTGAGGATATAGCTAGAGGTAGAGTTGATGTTGGAGAGGCCTCTTGGGCAGTTAGGCCAGATGTACATGATCCTTAAGTGTGGGTACAACAGATGGCGGAATTATTCCATTAAGCCCCAGCACCACACAGACTAGGATATATGTAATCTAATGAAAAGTATAATGGTTTTGGAAATGTTATTTTTAAAATAATGGTATTTGATAATTGGAAATGTTCTTTTATTAAATATATAATTGATACGAAACTAAAGTATTGGTTAAAACAATACTGACCAATACTGTAACGTGATATCCTTACATTTTATCTTCGTATTATATGCATACGGGGTATACGTACGGTAAATATATAGGGTATAGGGGTGTTACAAGGCAAAGGAAAGTCATCTTTAGGGGAAGCCTTATTCAAATCCCTGTAGTCTACACAAACACTAATCCTTCCATCCTTTTTTTTGTACCGGAACAATATTGGCCAACCTGTCAAGATAGTCAATCACTTCCAAGAACTTCATCTCTATTTGCTCGGTAACCTCTTCCTTGATTAGCTCTACCAATTTTAGTCTTAGGTGTCTCAACTATTGCTTGACAGGCTTTATGTGAGTGTAGGTTGGGATCATGTGCTCAGCTATATTTGTAGCACTCTACTTAACACTACTAAAAAGCAACTCTCGCAAGTATACAAGGTTGTTATAGTAATGGTGATCGCTCCAAGGTCGTCTCTTAAGGAAGTTGTTTATATGTAATAGGTTGATGAAAAGAAAAAATAAATTAAAGAAAAAGTTGATAATATTGAGATTATTGAAGTAATTTAAAATGAAGAATGTGTTAAAAACAATGGATTGTGAACAAATTAATGTAAAGCATTCAAGAGAAAATCTAAGATTTACATATCAATCTAATCAAATGTTTAATTCTTAAACTTTCCACTAATATAACTTTGCAACTTAATTTCTTCCTTTATATTAATCAGTAATTATCAACTAATTAGTTCTCACATTCATGAATTAACATAACCAATTATTTGAATTGCAAATTAAGTGAACCCTTGAACTTATATTTCTAATTCATTCTTAGGGTAATTGAATGCAAGGTTCAAATATCAAGTTTCACCTCTCAGTTCTTCACTCAATATCTAGAGATTAATAGGTGTCCAATCTACTTACCTAACATTCAATTCATTGCAAACAACTCAGAACAAAATATATTAATTGAAATTATTGAATCAAAACATCCAATTAAATCTACTGCAAATCCTAGGCATAAACAATTTAGCTCCTCATCATAACAATATAAAAAATTACTTCAATAGACTTCAAATTGCAAAACTTCATTGAAATATTAATATATTTAACAATTAAAGTCTAAAAGTTGAACTAATTGAAGGAATATAAAAAATCCATTTTGAGGATGACTACAGTTGTTCTTCCCTTTCTCGTCTTCAATTTTAAGATGAACTCTTCAATTCTCATCTCCAAATGGCCTAACTAAGAATTCCTTTCTGTCCAAGAGTGAATGAGAGATCCCTCTATCTCTATGAAAAATAAAATCTCCCTTTTAACTAATTTTTTTAGAGCTCCTAACTGGCCATCCCCTTCTCCTTTCATGAACTCCCCTTTTTAAAACCAAAAACTAACCCCTTTCCAAAAATAATAATCTCTCTTTTCCTTATGCCATCCCCTTTTTTTCCTTTCTCTTTCTAACATTCTAGCCCTCTTTTATTTTAAAAAACTCATCACTTCCTCTTAACCAGCCAATTTTCATGTAAGTCACCTCTCTATGTCTCCCTTTCCCGCTCATTTATCCATATCAAAAATATTTTCCCAAAGGTCTGCTTGTATTTATCACACAGACATGGCTACTTTTTGGTTTGCCTTGGCCATGTCTCCTAAGTTTCTCCTTGGACACGGCCAAGACTTCTGAACATGTTAAGCACTGCTTTAAATTTCTTCTTGCATCCTTGAAATGGAACATAGCCAAGTCAGCTCTTATCTTGGCCATGTCCTATGTGACACAACCAAAACAAGTGAATGTGTCCAATTCTGTATAAACCTCAAGTTCTTCATTTGAGGGACACGTCCAAGCTTCAAGTTGTGCTTGGCCAAGATGTATGAGTGTGTCCCATTTTACCTAAATTTTAATTCTTACAAAATTAAAATTTCTAAGACGTATGAGTGTGCTTGGCCAAGACGTATGAGTGTGTCGATTTCTGCCAAAATTTCTAGTGCTTCTAATGGGAGACGCGACCAAGCTTGAAGACATCATGGCTCTGTTCAATATTCTTCTTTCCCAATTAGCTTCAACAAGTGAATTTTGCTATTTTAGCTCCATTTTATAAATGTTCATGCCTCACCTAAAACACAAAAACTCTTCAAGCAAATTCAAATAAACATCTTAGAAAAAATAACTAAAAAGTAAACAAAAATACCATAAAAACACATATAATAATTATCATAATAATTACTCCACACTTAATTCCTTGAAGAAAGAATTAATCAAGCTCAAGTATTATAAGATAACATCAATGATTCCTTTTTTATAATATCCACAATCATTATCAAATCAAGTAAAATTAGTACTAGTGTAACTCAATGGCCATCCATGCATACCAAAGATTGTCACTCCCTTACTAAATCTCTTATGTGTTTGATAGAGGTAGTGTTTGCACTCTTATCATTCAGTGAAAAAATATCTCCATAGGCTTGCTTATAAATCAAGTCTCCACCACTAAATTATAATCAAGCATCAATCATAAAGTCTTTTCATTTGGTTGTAATGGGGCTTAAGGTAAAGGTATGACATTTGGATATGTGAGCTATTCATTAGTTCAAGATCATATAAAGAATAAAGCAACTAAATACATATATTACCCAATAATCTCCAAAAGCAATCTTGACTCACTTAGCACTTAATGCTAAAATACCCCCTTACAAGAGAAATTAGAAACTTCATTTTTTTACAAAGGTCACAAACCAATCTTATTCCAACCTTGGCCATAAGAGTAATGATGATATATATATTTATTCTTATTTTTAAAAATTTAGAAAGAAGATAACTCTAATAAAGAAATTCAATCATTACAAAGTGTTTATTTGCACCTTCAACCTACTAAATTCAACCCCACACTTATTTGTCACAACAACTTCAATCACTAGACTCTTCAAATTCTCTTGATCCTAGTGAAAGGATAATAATTGGAATGAAAAAGTCTACGGTAAAATTATTGTGTAGAAGAACGAAATGTGAGTAATTAGAATAGGCTCAAAATTGGTTTACTAAAGTCATATACAAGGTTTACCTTTTAAGCTAAATAGTTATACCTAGATGCCTTAATCATGTTGATGCCTAATTGAAATTTTCTTGTGGTCTTAAAATGAATATCTAAGCAAGTTTGAGCAATATATCAATCGAGAATGCTCACTAAAAGAATAACAAGTTAATATCCAACTTAAATGCTAAATTCTCACAAATTAAAAACTAATGCAAAGAATAACCATCAAAATTGAAAATAGGTACTGTAACACCCTTATACCCTGTATACTTGTAATAGATATACCCCATATATGTAAAATACATGTATATAATATAAAAATGTCACAAGAATTTCCTATGAAAACCTCAACTTTCAATTAACTATATAATTATACTTTTAGAAATTTAATTTATATATTATTAGCAATTGTATTCAATATTATCAGAAAACATTATAGGAAAAATTTCTAGGAAAAATTCACAAGAGTTTTGTCTGTAATTACAATATTGTAGACCCTTAAATTTTGACCCAATCTGGTCTAATATGTTTTATTTAGTCCAAAATGATTTTTGTTGTCTAATTGGTCCAAAATAATTTTTGTTAAATAATTTTTTCTTTAGTATCTAATTTTTATTAATAAAAAATAAAAATAAACAAATAAAAATCAAAAAATAAAAATAAAATTAAAAATTGGAGTTGAAAAAATCGGCAGCAAAAAAACAGTCGCACGGGCCCGTGGGCAATTTCTCTCGTAGGAAATTCCTGCAGGAGAAATCACTTTTTTCCAGCGCATTTTTTCCTGTGGCAATTTTTTTCGGCAGCGCAAATTTTTCGACGCAAATTTTTCAAAACCTAATCCAATTAGGTTTTGGTTTCTTTTTTTTATTAATATTACTTGCCTTAGCTAATTAGGAATAAACAACCTCAAACCACTATAAATAAGGATCAAAGGCAACCAAATTGGGGTGGCAAAAAATTGGCAGTAGCTTGGAAAATTGGAAACCAAATCAAGGAAGAAAAAGTAATAATTCAATTCAATTGATTATTAAAGGAGCAGCATCACGATTTAAGCAATGCAAAGGCAAAAAAGGTTTGTCTTTGGAGCTAGTTCATCCAAGAAGAATTGTTTTTGGAGGAATCATCAAAAGAAGGTATGTATTAATTGATTTTCTTTAATTGTTTTTTACACAGTAGCAAATCTATGAAATTTGTGTTATTCAAAATTAAAAACCTTTGAACTTTAATTTAGTTTTTCTAAAGTTAAAAACATTAATCCGTTGCTTTATTTCCCAAAGAATTTAAAGTTATTAGTTTTATTTTTTCAAAACCCCAAAACCCAAAATTTGTTTTCTAAATTTACAAAATCTTAAAACATGTTCTGTTTCTCATAAAAAAAAAACCCTAAAAACACTTTTTCCAATTATATAAATCTTTTCTATTTATAAAAACTTTAATTTGTTTGGTCTATTTACATAAAATCACATAAAAGTATCAAATTGATTTTTAATCCTAAAAATTCCATGCATCACCCGTGACCCTAAATTCTAAAAATACTAAACCCAAATTCAACTTTCAAAATTCAAAATAATGAACACTAACCCTTTTAAAACCTTAAACCCTAATTTTTATGAACCCTAATCCTTTTAAAACATTAAAAAAATATAAAAACATAAATTTTACACAGTAGCTTAGAAACCCAATAACCAAAAAACACAAATCAAAGTATTTTAAAGTGTCTAAATCCCTAGTTTCATTATTTCACCATTCAAATATTAATTTAGTTAATCAAAGAGTCTTACCAACCTTTTAAAACATAAAACCTTAATATATTTTAATTCCATAAAACGTCACAGTAGCTATAATTGAACTTTTATTTGCTTTATTCAATTCCATACTTGATTATACTTTGATTTATCTCTTATGCTTTAATTTGTTTAATTTCAATACTTGATTTATTTAATTTATCATGGATGGATGTTTATTTTATATTTTGATTAATAGCTTTGATGAATGATTTATTTATGATGAATGATTATGTACTTTTATCAATTAATTTAGATTTCCAAAAGTTGTAAGAGGTATGTTTCCGCTTGGTGGGTACCTCATTAGTTAAACATCATGTAATTTAATTTGCTTTTCTATTTGAGAACCTATGTAAAGGGCATGTTTCTACCTTTTGGTGGGTGTCCTATTTAGGCATGTGATGTAAGGACATGTTTCCATCCTTGGATGGGTGTCCATTTATTTGCTTTGTTTGGACATTGCTTTGATTTTAATATAATGATGCTTTCTTTTAATTATTGTGTATAATATAGATAATATTGTTATATTTAAGAATTTTATAATATTAAGACCTGTAAAGGAGACTAGTTCCAATGAACCGGGCATTGTGGAGGTGCTGGGCTATTTCTCACCTTCCCCACACGTACCCAACTTTCTGAACCCATTAGGGGGTTGAGGATTCCTTAGGAATCGAGTCATCCACCCCTTTCTTTTTCCCGGCCCGTCCGGGTGGCGACTCCATTTTCTCCGGACTTAGGTCCGTGTTCTCTAAGGCCCTGAGCCTAAATAGTGCCGAAGTCGCAAGAACTATTCCACTGGGAGTGGGGGCGAAAATCCCCGCTCACAGTGGCGACTCCACTGGGGATAAGAGAAGTTGATTCCATTGGTCTTTATATTATTCTATTCTTTCTTATAATGATATTATCCATTGCATCATCTTAGATTGCATCGTATGCGTGAGTTAGGATGCCCGTGTTACCCATTTTATGTTATGTAAGGGATACCATACTTTCACTCAAGGTATGGAGATCGAGCATAGCATAACTACTCATAGCCTCATACCGTTTGGTATATACTTGCTATAGGAACCTAAGCCTTTTAACCCAAAGACTAAAGCTCATGTAATTGGCCTAGTTACTTTCCTTTGGTTTTACCACAAATGCATGTTGTTTGACTATGGTTAGTTTATCTTAGTCTAACTCATCGCTTATTTGGTTTGTTCTTTTTCTAATATGACCTAAGTATATTGTAAGCTCAAAATAAAATTTTCTTTAAAATCCAAAAGACCAAAACTATTTTTAAAATTTTTCAAGATGATCTTTGGACATAAGACTTTTCTAAAAATAAATCAAAAATTCTTTGGCCCATGGCCCAAATATTTAGCCCAAAATTCATTTTTCTAGACTTTTTTACAATGGGCTTAGAAACAAAACTATTTTCACCCAACCATTTTTTACAAAGAGCTTGCAAATATATATTTAGGTCAATTATGAAATACCAAAAATCAATTGTGGGCCTAGTTTACACTAAGAATAAATTAACCATGGGCTTGTTTTTGGCATGAACCATTAGTTACTCTTTTCAAGTGAGAAATTTTTTTATAATAAACCTCTTAATTTTATTTTAATCCAATATAGCATAAAAGCTACTATAGTTGGTTGAATGGATTAAAACCTAATTAATGAGAATTACTATAAATGGATTTCCATTTTTGAAAATATAACTATTGGTTGAAACGTCCGAGGGAATTATTCGAAAACAAGATGCCCCATGTTGGTATTTTGTTAACCATATACCTAGGAAAAGAGACTCGCCATTCGTGTGTGGATGCTATAAGGTTAGAAGGAACATCCTAATTATCTTTCTTTGTTTGTTTGTGCATACATGCATACATTTGCATCTCATATCATTAATCCTCTCTGGCTCACAGCCCTGGATTACGATAGTTCTAAAGCTTACAACAATCCGACTTGCGCCGGAGACGAGGTATCTAGCAATGACTCAATCACTTGCTCACCAAAAACAATGGATCCTGAACAAATTCAAAGGATGGTGGATGAGGCCCTCAATGCCAAGATGGAAGAAATCAAAGAGGCCCTAGCTGAGACCATGAAGAACCAATTGACTGCAATCTTAGAAAACCATGCCGAGGCATCTGCTAGCACTAAGAAACCAAAGTACAAAGGGAAGACCAAAGTTAGTGAAGTGGTTTTTGATGATGAAAAGGTGATCATTGATGATGATGATGATTGGGCTCAATACTACCAAGAGGTTCAAGAAAAGAAGAAAGAACCGAAGGCTGTTGAGAAGGCAACTATTGAAAAGACCGAGACATCCGATGTTGAAAAGATGATTGCTAATTTAGAAAAGAAATTTGAAAAGAAGTTGAAAACCGAAGAGATGTCTGAGATCGACAAACTATTTGAACAAGAAGAAGAGGTCCCTTATAAATTCAAGATGCCTTCCTTTGCTAAGTACAATGGCATCGAAAATCCCCATCTTCATATGAAGCAGTATATCACTGCCATGCAATCTGCCCGAGCTACTAAGGCTCAAACCCTAAGGTACTTTATGCTCTCGTTGGACCCTGTTGTCCAAAATTGGTTCAATACCTTAGATGATGGAACACAAAAGAGTTGGGATCTACTTTACAAAGCCTTCATCCAACAATATGGATATAATGTTGAGCTAGAAGTTACCTTAATGGAAGTGGAGTCCATTAGGCAAAGGCCAAATGAGAATTTTATGGACTATGTGAAAAGGTGGAGAAACAAGGCCGCTTTACTCAAGAAGAGGCCCGATGAATCCGATCAAATAAGGATGATTGTGAGAGGGCTGTTGCCTAGTCTTCGTGAGAGGATGTCTCATACACTCATTCGTGATTTCAAAGACCTTCTTCAAGCTGGTTTGCAAATTGAAGAATGGGAAAGGGAGAAGAGCCGATTTGCAACAAAAATGAACGAGAAAGGGAGCTATCAACCTGGTAGCCAAAGCATGCAAAAGGTCGTCGGTGTTAATGCTACTAACTAAGGAACAAGGAGGCAATTTTCAAAATTGGGAAAACCGATGTCTTGGGTTCTCAACAAGCTTCAAAGAAAGGGATTGCTACAGCCCTTAAATCCTCGTCTTTTGCCTAATCCTCTCCCACCTAATTTTGACACCAAAGCATTTTGTCAATTTCACCAAATGCAAGGACATGACACGGATAGATGTGTGAGGTTAAGACGTGAGATCCAAAACCTAATTGATAATGGGAAGCTACCCGAGCCCAATAAGCCAAACACTAAAGACAACCCATTGCCAAAATTCAATAGGGTACCACCACCGACAACCTTCATGATTGGAGGAGGTTTGCATGAGGACTTTGTCATGTCTTCTTTTCAAGATGTGGATAAAAAAGCAACCAAAGAAGAAGAGGCATTTGTCAAAATTGAACAAGCTATCATGGGTGGAGAAGTAGCAATTTGTGTTGTCAATGGATTTTGGGATTCAAGTGATAGTGATGATGATATTATATCCAAGAAGGAGGAGTGGACTTGGTCCGAGCCCAAAGAATATGAGGTGATGAATACTAGATCCAGTAAGCAATTGAAAATGATGCTGTGCTCAAGCAATTGAAAAGAACCCAAGAAAGTATTAGCATTTGGGACTTATTAGCTACTTCTAAAAGGCACCGAGAAACTATGCCCAAAGCCTTAGCTAGCATGCCAATTTCTACCTCCACGACATCGAAGGAGTTGATCAACTTCATAAAAATTGGGGAAGTAATGAAATGTGAGGAGATCCAAGAAAAGAGTGAAGTTAGTATGGGAGCAGTTTCTTTCTCAGATGTGGACTTACCGGAGGAGGGGAGAGACCACATCCGCCCTCTCTTTATCAAAATAGAAGTCAAGGGGAAGAGGACTCCATGTGTAATGGTCAATGATGGGTCCTCCATAAATGTTTGTCCACTTAAGATATTGCCAAAGCTAGCCACATCAGCAAGAGATCTAAACCCAACCGAGGTAACGATTCGTGCGTATGACAACACTAAGAGGCATGCCAAAGGGACTTTTAAAGCGGCTGTCAAGGCTGGTCCAATTGAATCTATTATTGAATTTGTTGTTTTAGACATACCAGTTACCTTTACCTTACTCTTGGGGTGACCATGGTTTCATCCTCTTGGTGGAGTTCCTTCCACCCTTCATCAAAAGATCAAATTCCCCAATGGAAATGAGACAGTGGTCATTGAAGCTGAAGATAATGAGATTGTTAATGCTCTAATGATTGAGAGGCCTCTCAATGGCTTTCAAGTGGCTGCAATTTCTAATGATGAAGTAGTAGACTTCAAAGTCTTGAATATGATGAAGAACATAAACTACCTTCCCGGAGCTGGTCTTGGAAAGGGTAAGGCCGGTTTAACAAAGTTGCCAGATTTTAGGACTCAAACTTCCAAGAAGGGGTTAGGATATGATGAAGACAATGATGTCCAGCCAAAGAAGAGTGAGAAGATGAGCTTCCCACCACTTGAAGAGATCTTTGTCAAAGCTCCAGATATGGGACCACTCCAAGGAAAGTGTCACATCCCAAAGGCTAGATAGTCGAGTAATAGACAAGGAGGACATGAACGAGTGGTCAAATAGAGGCTCGGGATAGTCAAATATGAAATTGGTGTACACAGTGGAGCTGACGGGACCTAATTGAAATTTTTTAAGAGGCTGAGGACCTAAAGGTACTTTTCCAAAAAGTTACGTCAGTTCTTAATAGCGCCCATAATGGATGTAATAGATGTTTTCTTGGGATTTATCGGGTCGTAACAGTGGCGCACGGATTTTCCCGAATACGCACGGTTTGAAAGTTACGGATGATTTTGCAACAAGGGCATTTTGTTCATTTCCACCGGAGTGGCAATTTTGTAAATAGAACCAATTTGAGGGGAAAAATTATAAAGAAGGAAAAGTAACTTTCAAGTGGCCAAATCATGGCCATTTGTTCAATTTTGGTGGATAAATCAAGACCATTCAAGTTAAAAATAATAAATAAATTAATTAAATAGTTATTTAACATCTAATTTTTGTCTTAAAGCATAAGACACATGCCTAGCACCTAGAAAACTCCATTATCTTCATTTTGGGACTCCATTGCCGTGGGCTTCTTCCAAAAGAGCCAAGGGAAAGTTTCAATTTCTAAGTGATTTATCAAGTTTTTTCTTTAAGAGAAATTAAGGTAATTCTTTAAGCTAACTTCTTCTCTTTCATTTAATTTGAGTATTAGGCTTTGTATGGAAGGACTTAAAGTCATGTTTAATTAGGGAAAATATTAGAAAGTTGATGAATATGATGGAGAATAGCAAAATAGTTGGAGAATGAATAGAAATGGTGTTTAATGGTGAAAATAAGCTAGCAACCATTAGAAAAATCATAAGATAAGACTATGTCTATACCTAGGGTTCTTACCTTTGTATATATGATGTTAAATTTCATAGGAAATCAAGGAGACAAGGAAGGAAAGGAAGTGATATAGATAAAGGAATAAGAAATAGTAAGATTTGGTACTTTAACCATTGAACTCCTTTTGAAATTTTTCTGTTTTACAATTAGTAAAATGCTGTGATTTTATGATTTTTAATTAAATATAGAAAAATTATCTTGAGTTGAATTTTTGATATGTTGTGTCTAAATGAGTCGAGAATGACTAAAAAATATGTTGAGTTTAATTTGGAATGGTTATGAGTTTGGAAAGATTTTTTTTATTAGACCTGCTCCAGCAGGTACCTTGACTGAGACAGCCATCTTTTTGGATTTTTAATAAAATGTAGAAAAATAATATCCAATTGAATTTTGGATATGATGTTGTTTAGTGAGTCTATTATTTAAGAAAAAAATAATTTGGGAACCACATTGATTGAATTTAATTTACGGAATTCACAAAATTCAGAACTGCTGCCAGGATGCAGGGCAACTGGAGCAGTCTGGTTGGATGAACTAGTTGACTAAGATTTTGTGTCCAGTTTGATATAAAATTTTAAAGGAATGATTTTAAGATGCAAAACTAAATTCTGTAAAAATTTTTGAGATTTTAGCTAAGTGGATTATTTTATACAAATTTTCTAAAACAAGGATCAAGTTGGGTCAAGAACCAGAGTTTATTGTTCATATGGTAATTTTTTCATTATTAACTTGGCCAAAAAATTGGTGTGGGTGTTTTATCATTTTATTTTGGTATTGAGTTTAAATATGAATATGAAGAATAAATTAGATGGAAAAGAGGAGAAAATCAATCTGAATTTCATAACCGTGATAAATGTCACGTGATGGAATACATGTTCATTATCTTGTGAATATATAGATAAGGTATATACGTGGGGAATACGTGTATATATGGTATATATATGAGTGTATGTGGTATATATGTGAATACATATGATACATATGTGAGTATATGTGGTATTTGTGTAATTATATATTGTATATACATGGAGAATATGTGGTATATATATGAAGTGAATAGGTATATATGAAATGTTATATATGCTCTGCTCGGTACATGGGTAAAACTGGTCTGGAATGGGGGTTTGGCATGCCATCCTACCGGCAGTACTGTCTTAACGGCTTCGGTCTGGATTTTACTAACGCGTGCGCAGTTATATCGTGTGAGGTCAAGATCATGACAACTAGTCGTGTGAGACCAAGACCACGCAGTTATGTTGTATATTCCATATCGTGTGAGACCAAGACCATGGCAATTAGTCGTGTGAGGTCAACACCACGCGTAACTCTATACGAGGCCTCATTTCGAGATCGGTGTATTCATAATTACCTAGTGGAGCAGATTAACTCATAATTATAATGAAGTTATATTATATGTTGTTTACATACAGAATGTGAATCTTAACTTAATTAGAAAATATAAATATGATGATTGTATGAAAATAGTTTAATTATGCAGTATTCTACTTTTATATGTGTTTCAACAACCTTCCTTGCACTATTTATATTCGGCAATGGTTAAAGTACCCACTGGGCAATAAGTTGCTCAGCGAGTTATAGGTCTAACTCGCAGGTAGTAGATAGAAGATCAGCATTTCTGCAGCGGCCCGCATCAGCTCGACGGCGAATAGGATAGGACTTTTAACATAAAATAGTAGTATGGCATGTACGTTATATCTATTGTAAAGGTTTGTTAAACATATTAAGTATTATGGTGTATGTAACCAGAGAATAAACAGTAGTATGGTAATGAAACTTAGCAAATGATATGCGATCTTGAGAAACGATATAGAAGTGTGAAATTTTCTTGCAGGGTGTAGTTGAGGATATAAGGGAGATTATTATTGGGAGTGTTCTTGAGTTGAATTGTGAACAAAAGTGTTTTTTTAAAAAAAATCAGTATTGATGACACTTGGGAACCCCGCTTTTTAGGGGAAACTCCGCCCAATTTTTCAAAAATTTTTTCATAAGAATTCTTAATTAAGACATTGTAACCAGAGCTCGCATCCCGATGTGACATTCCTCCCTGACTTATTCATAGGTCGGGAAGGGGTGTTACAATTTGTGGTATCAGAGCATTGGTTTAGCCGTTCATGGGTGGTTAGACATAGGAAAGTGTATGATAATCAGGAAATCGAGAGATAGTAATCGAAGTGAGTTAGAAAGACTTTAGATAGGAAGAGGAAAATATAGGAGGATATACATTTTATGTTGGGAGTGGCCATTACCAACATAAAATGGGATACCCTGTAGTAGTTATGGTATTTGTGAAACAGTTATATATGAAATTATGTTTGTGAAATAAGAAAGAGTCGAGAATAATTAAGCATGAGTTATTGAGTCTAATGTACATGCCATATAGGAAAAAGGTTATATGTCGAGCTGTGCAGACTGCTAATTACTTTTATATTGTAGGATGTCTCTAAACTCGTAACAAGCTATGGAACAGGTGACAGAATCCCAAGCCTCTGCACCAATAGGTGTTGAGGAAGCCCATGGACCAGGACTAGGGCCAGCAGCAGCCGAAGTACCTGGTCCGGAAACTTACCTTAGGCAGATAGCAGCAGCATTCCAATAAATGGCCGAAAGGGGCCCTGCTGCTAAGGGGGATAGGAAACCCCTGATTGAGAAGCTGAGGAAATATGGTGCAAAAGAGTTTAAGGCTGGTCATGAAGAGGGATCTAAGGAAGCGGAATATTGGTTAGATAGTATCATTAGAGTTCTTCACCAGCTTCGATGCACTCCAGAAGAAAGAGTAATTTGTGCTACGTCACTCCTGATGGAGGAGGCATACATATGGTGGGATACCACTCAGCAACGGGTTCCACTGGAACAATGGACTTGGGAATTTTTCAGAAGCGAGTTCAAAAAGAGATATATCACTGATGCATATTTAGCTGCAAGGCGCAATGAGTTCATCCATTTGAAGCAAGGTAGAATGACGGTATTAGAGTATGAGAAAGAATTTACGCGCCTCAGTAAGTATGGGAGGAAGTTAATAGAAACTGAAGCTGAACGATGTGAGAAATTTTTGGAAGGACTTAATGATGAAATTAAGATCCAATTAGTAGTGCTGGAGAATACTGAATTTTCAAGATTAGTAGCTAAAGCACTAGATGTTGAGAAGGTACAAGTGAATCTGAAGAGTTGTCAACAGAAAATCCAGCAAAAAAGGGAACAGGTTCAGAGCACCCCAAGTAATTATCAGCCTGCTAGTAAGAAATCTAGGAGTGGATTTTTTGGACCCCTAAGACAAATACAAAGCCAGGGAATAATATAGAGGTCGGGTTATTCAACTTCACCAATGGCGAGTTTGGTAGGAACTAATAGAGTGGAATATCCAACCTGTGAAATTTGTGGAAAGAAACATCTTGGAGATTGTTGGTTTGCAATAGATGGAGTATGTTGGGGCTGTGGTGAAAGGGGCCATTTGAGAAGGGATTGCCCAAAGAAAGTTACAACAGTACCCATTGCATAGGAACAACCATCTGTAATTGGAAGTAGAGTTACAGGCAGAGGCAGAGGCAGAGGTAGAGCAAGTAGTAACAACTAAGCAGGAACGAACTCGGAATCAGTAGATCACCCCTAATCAAGAGCACTAGCTAGAGTATATTATATGAAGGCAGAGGAGAATAAAATAAAAGAAGAAAAGGAAGGTATGTAAATTTAAAATTTGTGTTTTAAGTATATATATATGTATGACTATTATTAGTTATATTAACAATGTATTTACATGTATGAACAAGCAAGTTTCGGGGCGAAACTTAAATTAAGGAGGGTAGAACTGTCACATCCCAAAGGCTAGATAGTCGAGTAATAGGCAAGGAGGACATGAACGAGTGGTCAAATAGAGGCTTGGGATAGTCAAATATGAAATTGGTGTACACAGTGGAGCTGATGTAACACCCCCACATCCATTACATGCACACTACAACACCACAATGTAGCATACATGCAATAAACATAGGGATGCTACAGATTTTCTTAACATTCAAAACATTTTATATAATACCATCATCTTTCTCAATATACATTATAAGTAATAAGTAATCAACTTGTAATATAAAACAATTTAGATATATATAAATACATTTAGTTAATATGCAGCGGAATTTATAAAATAGATTTACATATATAAAAACATTTAAATCCATATTTACAAATTTACATATATTTACATTATAAACAATACTTTACAAAATATAAAGAAGTAGTACATGATTAGCAAATCTCTTCTGATCTTTAAGTTCCCAAAATCAACTCTTCAAGGTCTACTCTCACTCGGTCTCGATGAACTCTTGGGTTCAACTCTATTATCTGCGCGATGAAACACTATCGCGCTAAGCCAACGGCTTAGTAAGACAAATCATGCTAATGTTGTGTTTTAGTGCAATGCAATGCCACACACCTTATTAATGAAATCAACATCATAGATATAAAGCTAACAACATTATTTTTGCATATCACAAATCAATATCATATAAGCACACCACATTTCAACATCTTTTCACATTCTTCATTAATTAATCAAGTTATCATTCATGACTCACATTAAACAAAGACAAGCATGGGCCCAAAACACACTAATATGTCATTCAATTTTCAGAGTTAATGCTTTGGTTTTGTTATCACATTTATCAATATCATATACCCAACTAGGCTTCAAGGATTAGGTTCAACCAATCTTCAAGGGGAGCAAAGCATGCTAAGCTTCAACCCAACTTGGCTTTAAGAACCAAACCCAACCTAGCTTCAAGGGTTGTAACATCTCAATTAGGCTTCAAGGATTCAATCCAACCTAACTTTAAGAGATTGTTACTATCATTAGGCATGCCACCAACAACATACTCTGAAAATGGAATAACACATTAGCCACACAATTCATTTATTATTCAATTATCATTTCCATTCTTAATTATCATCATCATTTAGGCAAACATGCCTTATTTCTTTCAATAGAATCATCATAGCCAATCACAATGGCTTTACATTTTAATTCACAATCATTTACATCATATCCTTCATTCCATGCATATGGCATCATTGATAAACATATAACACATTACATGTCACAAGAGCCACAATGTGCACCCATAACATTACTCATATGCATCAACACTGCAATAACAATTAACTATATGCAACAATACAATATCAATATGAGCAAATGTAGGTTAAATCTCCACATCATATGAATGTATGCAATTATGTACTTTGTACTTACCTCAATCACACTTCACACAACTCTAAACACCTTCCTTCTTCCAAAGTTCTTCACTTCCCAAATTAGGGCAAATCACCTTCTATCAAACCCTAATCCAAAGAATGATGCAATCCATCAATTTCAATACCATTTAATCACTTAACAACCTTATCTAAGACCTTTAGATCGAAATTAACAATCCCATAACACACATTATAGCCCACGGCCGTGGCCAACTCAACCCCCACGGGCGTGGGGTACAAAACACTTCTGCCCAAAAATGTTCACTTCCTCCCACGGCCATGGCACCAAAAGCCTACCAATGACCACGGCCATGGCCAATCAAGGCCACGGGCGTGGCATCCAGAAGGCTACTGCCCTCGGCTAAATTCCCATTTCCAAGCCCAAAATTCCAACAAACACCAACCACAAGCAACTCTATGAAAATAATGAAGTAAACTCAAGTAAAACATCAATAATCACTTCAAAACCCTAAAACAACATCCACTCCAACACTTCCAACAACAACACCAATCTAACCCCTTCACTTAAAATCAAAAATAACATTTGAAAACACATCACAAACACATTTAATCATCATCTCAACAAACCAAAGTTCATTTCAAACTCCACTTCAAAAGAATAAAGGAAATCAAGAAAAAGAGCTTACCAAAATTGTAGAATTCCACAAATCTTCCACTTAATTCCTTGCATCTCCTTTCAATTTGAGTTTAGAACTTCAAGCACCTCTCTAGCTCTTTCTCTTCTTCAATGGCCGGCCACTTCAAGAAAAGAAAGAAAATAACAAGTCAACCACTTCTTCTTCTTTAAATCTCCACCAAGAGATTTTATCCAAGCAATTACTAAAATGCCCTCAACCAATTAATTAACCTTTTGTCTCATTTGTGCCCATTATAGTCATTACACATGTCACAGAAAAATATCCTCTTGCATTGACTCCCCCTTTGACTTATGTATATGTTAATTATACAACCATATAAACAACATATACACTTCTCTCTACACCCTCTTTTCTTTCCCAAAACACATATACATAACCATTCTCTTCTCAATTTCTTTCTCTTGCAATTTGACACATATATATTCAATCCAATTTATAACAACAACAACAATAACAACAACATCAATAACATAATCAAGACTTCTAGGGCATATATGAGGATATTACAGCTGACGGGACCTAATTGAAATTTTTTAAGAGGCTGAGGACCTAAAGGTACTTTTTAAAAAATTACGTCGGTTCTTAATAGCGCCCATAATGGATGTAATAGATGTGTTCTCAGGATTTATCGAGTCGTAACGGTGGCGCACGATTTTTTCCGAATACGCACGGTTTGAAAGTTACGGATGATTTTGCAACAAGGGCATTTTGGTCATTTCTACCGGAGTGGCAATTTTATAAATAGAACCAATTTGACGGGAAAAATTATAAAGAAGGAAAAGTAACTTTCAAGTGGCCAAATCATGGCCATTTGTTCAATTTTGGTGGATAAATCAAGACCATTCAAGTTAAAAATAATAAATTAATTAATTAAATAATTATTTAACATCTAATTTTTGTCTTAAAGCATAAGACACATGCCTAACACCTAGAAAACTCCATTATCTTCATTTTGGGACTCCATTGCCGAGGGTTTCTTCCAAAAGAGCCAAGGGAAAGTTTCAATTTCTAAGTGATTTATCAAGTTTTTTTTTTCAAGAGAAATTAAGGTAATTCTTCTAGCTAACTTCTTCTCTTTCATTTAATTTGAGTATTAGGCTTTGTATGGAAGGACTTAAAGTCATGTTTAATTAGGGAAAATATTAGAAAGTTGATGAATATGATGGAGAATAGCAAAATAGTTGGAGAATGAATAGAAATGATGTTTAATGGTGAAAATAAGCTAGCAACCATTAGAAAAATCATAAGATAAGACTATGTCTATACCTAGGGTTCTTACCTTTGTATATGTGATGTTAAATTTCATAGGAAATCAAGGAGACAAGGAAGGAAAGGAAGTGATATAGATAAAGGACTAAGAAATAGTAAGGTTTGGTACTTTAACCATTGAACTCCTCTTGAAATTTTTCTGTTTTACAATTAATAAAATACTGTGACTTGTATAATTTTTAATTAAATATAGAAATATTATCTTGAGTTGAATTTTTGATATGTTGTGTCTCAATGAGTCTAGAATGACTGAAAAATATGTTGAGTTGAATTTGGAATGGTTATGATTTTGGAAAGATTATTTTTATTAGACCTGCTCCAGCAGGTACCTTGACTGAGACAGCCATCTTTCTGGATTTTTAATAAAATGTAGAAAAATAATATCCAATTGAATTTTGGATATGTTGTTGTTTAGTGAGTCTAGTATTTGAGAAAAAATAATTTGGGAACCACATTGATTGAATTTAATTTAGGGAATTCACAAAATTCAGAATTGCTGCTAGGTTGCAGGGCAACTGCAGCAGTCTGGTTGGGTGAACTAGTTGACCAAGATTTTGTGTCCAGTTTGATATAAAATTTTAAAGAATGATTTTAAGATGCAAAACTAAATTTTGTAAAAATTTTTGAGTTTTTAGCTAAGTGGATTATTTTATACAAATTTTCTAAAACAAGGATCAAGTTGGGTCAAGAACCAGAGTTTATTGTTCATATGGTAATTTTTTCATTATTAACTTGGCCAAAAACTTGGTGTGGGTGTTTTATCATTTTATTTTGGTATTGAGTTTAAATATGAATATGAAGAATAAATTAGATGGAAAAGAGGAGAAAATCAATCTGAATTTCATAACCGTGATAAAAGTCACGTGATGGAATACACGTTCGTTATCATGTGAATATATAGATAAGGTATATACGTGGGGAATACGTGTATATATGGTATATATATGCGTTTATATGGTATATATGTGAATATATATGATACATATGTGAGTATATGTGGTATTTGTGTAAGTATATATTGTATATACATGGAGAATATGTGGTATATATACAAACTAAATGGGTATATATGAAATGTTATATATGCTATACTCGGTAAATTTGTAAAACCGGTCTGGAATGGGGGTTTGGCATGCCATCCTACTGGCAGTACTGTCTTAATGGCTTCGGTCTGGATTTTACTTATGCGTGCATGGTTATATCGTGTGAGGTCAAGATCATGACAACTAGTCGTGTGAAACCAAGACCACGCAGTTATGTTGTATATTCCATATCGTGTGAGACCAAGACCATGGCAATTAGTCGTGTGAGGTTAAGACCACGTGTAACTCTATACGAGGCCTCATTTCGAGATCGGTGTATTCATAATTACCTAGTGGATCAGATTAACTCGTAATTATAATGAAGTTATATTACATGTTGTTTACATACAAAATGTGAATCTTAACTTAATTAGAAAATATAAATATGATGATTGTATGAAAATAGTTTAATTATGCAGTATTCTACTTTTATATGTGTTTCAACAACCTTCCTTGCACTATTTATATTCGGCAATGGTTAAAGTACCCACTGGGCAATAAGTTGCTCAGCGAGTTATAGGTCTAACTCGCAGGTAGTGGATAGAAGATCAGCATTTTTGCAGCGGCCCGCATCAGCTCGACGGCGAATAGGATAGGACTTTTGACGTAAAATAGTAGTATGGCATGTACGTTATATCTATTATAAAGGTTTGTAAAACATATTAAGTATTATGGTGTATGTAACCAGAGAATAAACAGTAGTATGGTAATGAAACTTAGCAAATGATATGCGATCTTGAGAAACGATATAGAAGTGTGAAATTTTCTTGCAGGGTGTAGTTGAGGATATAAGGGAGATTATTATTGGGAGTGTTCTTGAGTTGAATTGTGAACAAAAGTGTTTTTTAAAAAAAAATCAGTTTTGACGACACTTGGGAACCCCGCTTTTTAGGGGAAACTCCGCCCAATTTTTCGAAAAATTTTTCATAAGAATTCTTAATTAAGACATTGTAACCAGAGCTCGCATCCCGATGTGACATTCCTCCCTGGATTATTCGTAGGTCGGGAAGGGGTGTTACAGAAAGCCCGAGTCGATCATGTTCATGGGTAAGTTAATTCCAGGTTTTGAAATTTTTGTAGATGTTTTTGAGCTAGTGGAGCAAGTGAAGAAAGAGCTCACTTTGTCAAACAACAAAGAATCCAATCCAAAAGAGAAGAATGAAGCTACCCTGAAAGCCGAGAAGACTCTAGAAGAGATTGCTGCCCTGGTTGAAAAGAAGTTTGAAGACATCCTGCTTTATTATTATGAGAACAATGATTTTGATTTTGATTTTAATTTGTCTACTTTGTATGAGGATGATGATGTTTTCTTTTCCAAAATGAATGCAATAAAGTCTGATTTTGCTTACTTGTGTGATATTTCTCCTGATGGTTGCATACATTCAAATAGCAGTTACATGAGCATTTTTAATATTAATTCTATTAACACACAATCATTAAATTTGGGAACAACTGAAAATCCTAAAAACATTAGCATAGCATCCAACCTTACTCCTGATGAGAGAGAGATATTTGAAAAAAATATTTAGAAAATATGAAGAAGTGTTTGTTTGGTCTTATGAAGATATGCCGGGGATAGATCGAGACATAGCCGAGCATCATATTCCTACTTACACTCACATTAAACCTGTCAAACAAAAGCTTAGGCGATTAGGACCTGAGTGGGCTGAATTGGTTAAAGAAGAGGTCACTAAGCAAATACAAGTGAAGTTCCTTGAAGTGATAGAATACCCAGATTGGTTAGCCAACATAGTACCCGTGCCAAAGAAAGATGGAAGTATAAGGGTCTGCATGGACTATAGATATTTAAACAAGGCTTCCCCTAAGGATGATTTTCCTTTACCTCATATAGATGTTCTCATTGATAGTGCAGCCTCTAGCATGCTACACTCGTTTAGATGGATTTTCCGGATACAATCAAGTGTTAATGGCCTAAGAGGATAAAGCCAAAACTGCCTTCATTACTACATGGGGTATATTTTGTTATAGGGTGATGCCTTTCGGCTTAAAGAATGCTGGAGCAACCTACCAAAGTATGGCCACCACACTATTTCATGACATGATGCACAAAGAAGTTGAAGTATATGTTGATGATATGATGGTGAAGTTGGATACAAGGGAGCAACACTTCCAGAATTTAGAATTATTCTTCAATAGAGCTTTGAAGTATAAGCTAAGATTAAACCCGAAGAAGTGTGTATTCGGTGTTACTTCAGGCAAATTATTGGGACATGTAATTGGTCCGAATGGTATTGAGATTGATCCTGATAAAGTCAAAGCAATCAGGAAATGCCAGCCCCAAAGACAGTGAGAGAAGTTCGGGGATTCATTGGTAAACTGCAGTACATTAGCAGATTTATAGCAAAGCTCACAACAATCTGTGAGCTTATCTTCAAGTTGCTTAGAAAGAATTAGCCGGTCGTATGGAATGAAGAATGTCAAAAGGACTTTGATCAAATAAAAGAGTATTTGTTGAATCCACCTGTTTTGAAACCACCTAAACCCGGCAAACCTTTATTACTATACTTAGCAGTAGAGGAAGAGTCGATAGGAGCCATGCTGGCCCAAGCAGATGAGTCGGGGATCGAGCATGCTGTTTACTATTTGAGTAGAAAGCTCCTACCTTATGAAATTAAGTATAGTATCATTAAAAAGACATGTATAGCCGTGGTTTGGTCTTCTAAGAAGTTGCGGCATTACTTTCAATCTTATAGTGTGCAAACAATTTCCAGGTTGGATCTAATGAAATACTTAAGGGAGACACCCTCTTTAATTGGGAAATATGGTCGATGGTTGATAATATTAGAAGAATTTGAGATTGAGTATGTAACTAGGAAAACAATCAAAGGTAAAGCGGTGGCAGAATTCCTGGCTCAACAACCATTACCAGAAAGTGAAGAGGTAATCTTGGAATTTCCAGATGAACATTTAGAAGCAATTGAAGTACAAGGGTGGAAAATGTATTTTGATGGAGCAGTAAACAGGAAAGGAGCAGGTTTGGGAGTTATACTAGGGCAACCAATAATATGGTGGAGTACGAAGCTTGTATTTTCAATTTGGAAACCCTAATGATTATGAAGGTGGATAAGGTGGAAGTTTATGGAAATTCATTGCTAGTAGTATCCCAAGTAAATGGAGAGTGGGAGTTGAAAGAGGACAAATTAAAATCATATCACCGTTACTTGACCATGATGAAGAAGAATTTTAAGGAGTGTAGGTTTATACACCTATCAATAGAAGAAAATCAGATGGCTAATGCCCTAGCCACATTAGCTTTAGTATGGGAAAATCCTGCCAGCTTATTCCTTAAGCCTTTGATCTTGTCCAGTTCATCAACTCCTTGCTATGAATATGAGACAATCATGGAAGTTGATACAGACCATGATGCATGGTATGATACTATAAGGTGATTTTTAGAAGAAAGAGAGTACTTTCTGGGGGCAATACATCACCTTCCATGGAGAGTTATATCGAAGATGGCCTGATGGAGTGCATTTGAGATGTTTAAGAAAGCCTGAAGTGGAGCGCATCATGTTAGAAATACATGCAGGAAGTTGTGGTCCTCACATGAGTGGTTTGGCCCTAGTTAAGAAGATTATTCGACAAGGTTACTATTGGTTGACCATGGAGAGAGATTGTATTGAGTTTGTCAAGAAGTGCCAGCAATGTTAGATGTATGGTAACTTGAATCACATGCCTTCTGAAGAACTGCATTCAATGTCTTCACCCTGGCCATTTGCCAACTGGGGTATCGACATTATAGGAGAAATACATCTGACAGCCTCAAACGGTTACCGTTTCATTGTAGTAGCAATTGATTATTTTTCAAAATGGGTCGAAGCCGAATCCTTCAACAAGCTGGGTGCAAGTCAAATGGCTAGGTTTATCGAAAAGAATCTCATCTGCAGATATGGGGTCCTGCACAGTGTGATATCAGACAACGGGGTACAGTTTCAAGGAGCAGTTAAGGATTTATTCTCCAAGTATCGAATCCATCATCATCGGTCCTCTCCTTATAGACCAAAAGCTAATGGTGCAGTAGAAGCAACGAACAAGACAATTAAGCAAATTCTGTCCAAGATGACTAAGACTTACAGGTACTGGTCGAAAATGCTTCCCTTTGCTTTATGGGGATATAGGACAAGTGTACAAACACCTACTGGGATGACACCGTTCTCTTTGGTTTATGGGATGGGAGCGGTATTGCCAATTGAAATTGAGATCAAGTCACTGAGAGTAGTCTTGGAAGCTGAACTGCCTAAAACGGAATGGGTAGCAAGCAGATACACTCAGTTAGCTCTACTAGAAGAAAGAAGGTTAAAGGCATTGTATCATCACCAACTATATCAAAAGAAGATAGCTCGGGCCTACAATAGAAGGGTCAAGGTCAAAAAATTCAGAGTTGGGGATTTGGTGTTGAAGCAATGTAAGCCTAATGTGTCTGATCCAAGAGGAAAGTTCAGACCTAGCTGGGAAGGGCCATATGTCGTGAAACAAGTCATGAACAAAGGTGCAGTGAAATTGTCAGACATGGATGGGAACGAATTTAGTGAGCCAGTAAACATTGACAGGTTGAAGAGGTTTTATGTATGATAAAAAAAAGAGCTCACTAGGTTGAAAACCCAAAAAAGGGCAGCCTAGGCAAAAGTTAGAATAGTCCGCTAGTTCCGAAAACCCGAAAGGGCGGGCTAGGCAATAATTAGGGATAAATGAGAGAAAATCGTCAATTAGAAAACTCGAAAGGGCTAATTGGCAACAGGAGTGATCTTGTGTATGCTGGCTTTATGTTTGGTTGTTCCCCAATTTAATAAAATAAAATTAATGATTAAATTTGTTCTATGTGCACTGTTATAAGTATTTGACCAGATATGGATGAAATAAATAATCATAATTACAAAAGGTGATGACAAATTATAAATGGAAAAGAAGCATCTTTTATTACTTTAATTATTTTTTCATCCTACCAAAACACTTTCTGAATTGACAAATGTAAAATCTATGGCAGTCGATAAGTGTAACGTGTAGGCCAGCTTTGCCTTAACCGATCCAAGTAGGCTTCAGTCAAGCAAGGCATGTCTAGGTCAGGAGCAAAGTCAGAATCACGAGGCTCAACTCCATACTGAAGCCCAAGTCGGCGAGGATCATAGCATGTACCTTGACGAAGTGCAGCAAGAGGAACGTACATCAAGTATGTCCGCATGGTGATACGAGAAATCTTCCACCAAGGTACCAACCAATGGATATTGACTTCAGAGCATGAGTGGATCCAGTCAACCCAGTCAGCATATGAAGAAGCAGGAGGGAGTAGCTTCCTAGCAGAATGATGATGTGGCAGGTATTTGGCAAAATCCATGGAGGGAGTATCAAGCAAACAGAGACGCTCTTGAAGCCAAATCTATGAAGAAAGAATTAAGTTAAAAAAAAAGAGAAAGAGTCTGCTAAGTTGAAAAACCATAAGGGTAGCTTAGGCAAAAATTAGGACAGCTCGCTAGTTCCGAAAACCCACATGGGCAGACTAGGCAAAAGTTAGAGCAATAAAAAGAGAGAGAGAGAGGATTACAGTAAAGAGGAAAATTGTATTACTGTACAATGTTTTACAATTGCTACAATATTTACATATCACTAAGAGGGTGGTTGTAACACCCCCTATACCCTGTATACGCACACTACATACCACCTTATATGTAATATACGTATACTGAATATAGGAATGCTACGGTTTACTAAGCAAACCACTCATTCCCTTTAACAATAATATGAGAAAACTTGAAAACATTCAAATCATATTATAAAGTATAATAGATAAAACATCTATGTAATACGCAGCGAAAAATATAATGGTATTTACAATTACATATACATATCAAAATCCATGTTTTACAAAACATAAAATTTATACATGTTTGGCAGTTTGTCTTTGATCTTTAAGCCCTCTATCAACACCTCATAAGCTAGACTCCACTAGGTCTAACTGAACCTTCTGGCTCTACCCTGTCACCTGCGCGATGAACCACAATCGCGCTAAGCCTATGGCTTAGTGGTACAAGCCACAATAACAATATGCTATAATGAAATGCAAATGTCTTACTTTCAAACATTATAAACAATTCACAAGAACATCGTATTTCATAACATTACCTTTCATTATATTATTCAACTATTTCACTATTCATGAATCACATCTATATTATTTAATTGTTTCATCATTCATGGATCACATTTATATCAAAGACAAGCATGGGCCCAAAAAGACTTTAATATGATATTCAAAGTTCAGAGTTACTGCTTTGGTCCATAATCACAATCATCAAGCTCGTAGGTGATATATATATATATCTCTATCCATGGATAGTGTAATAGACCCAGTCTCTTGTACCGCAATCCGGCTAGACCCGAGGGCCCCAGTATCTTGGTCCTCAACCCGGCTAGACTGTTACTATTTTTGAGGCTTACGAGCCAGTCTTTTCACCCCAAAAACATCATATTTCACATTTTTCAGCTGGATTCGGCTTACGACCCGGTCTTTTCACCTATCCAGCAATTCATAGGCATGCCGCCAAACTCAGAACTCTAAAAATTGAATAACATATTAAGCACACAATTATTTCATTTATTTCTTTATCATTCTCTTTCTCAATTCATTTCTCATTTCATATTTCATAATCAAATAGGCAATCATGCCCCACTTATTTCAATTGCATTCTCTTAGCCAACAACAAGGGTTTCATTTCTCATCATGTCTCATACCATATTAAATCAATTCATCATTCTAGTGTACATAACCAAATACATTAACATACATTTTAAATGCTCATCATATCATTCACATTATACAAATCATAACATTTATCAAGTATATCAACAATGCAATACATCACTTAACACATTTACAACCAAATGTATTAAGTATCAAAATCATGTAAGTGTATGAACCATGTAGTTTGTACTTACCTCAAAACCAACTCACACCAATCTATACACTTGCTCTTCCAAGAATCCTTCACCACTTGAATTAGGTCAACTCAACCTCTTCACAACCTAATTCAAAAAGAATGATACACATGAATTCCAAAACAAAGATTCACCTATTAGTCTCATACTAGACCCATAGATCATAAATTACAACCCAACATCTCTCTCTAAGACCCCACGGTCGTGGCTTCCCAACCCCCACGGGCGTGGGTAAGCAAATGGTTCTGCCTCCCTTGCTTAAAACCCCCACGGCCCTGGCTTCCAATGGCCACGGTTGTGGCAGCCAAAGGCCACGGGCGTGGCATCCAAAATGCTTCTGTTTCAGACCAAACTCATGTATTCTATGCTTCAAACTTCATCAAACACAATTATCATGAAGATCTACAAGAATAATTAATCAAACTCAACATCTACAACAATCACCAATACAAAACCCTAGCACAAACACAACTCACACACTTCCAACACCAACACCAACCTAACTTCTTATCTTTAATTCAATTCCAACACTTTCAAACACACCACAATCAAACCTAATCACACTATCAAAAATCAACAATCAACTCAAACACAACTTCAAATAAAACAAGGAAAATCAAGAGGAAACTTACCAAAGTTGATGAAACTTCTTAAATTTCCAACTTAATCACTTGAATCTTCCATCAATTTGATCTTAGAAACAAAACTCTCTCTTGGTCTCTTTTGTCTTTGGGATACCCGGCCAACCAAATGGAAAAGAAGAAAATGAAAAAGAATAAGAGACAAAGTCAAATATTTGGTCTCCACTCAAATCTCCACCAAGTATTTTAATAATAAAATAATCAATTTTCTCTCTTCCACTTATTTTAATTTCCTTTTTAATTACTTTAATTAATTTAAAATCAACAAATATCTTCTTTTGACTTTCTCATATTGACTTGTATATGTTGTATATATTTCCATATATACAACATATACACTCTCTCTTTAATTCTTTTCTCTTTCCAATAAAACATATACATTTAATCCAAATACAACAATATTTATACCAAACTTTTAGGGCCTACTTTGGGATATTACAATTCTCCCCCTCTAAAAAGAAATTTCGTCCTCGAAATTACCTGATATCAAGTCTGAAACAGTTGAGGATATTGATTACACATCGCTTGCTCACTCTCCCAAGTTGCCTCTTCCTTTGCATGATTCTTCCAAAGAACTTTCACAAGTGGCACTTCCTTATGTCTCAACTCTTTCACTTCATGTGCCAAAATAGCAATTGGTTCTTCTTCAAATGTCAGATCCGGACTCACCTCAATAGATTCAATGAACAGAACATGAGATGGGTCTGATCTGTACCTCCTCAGCATAGAAACATGGAAGACATTGTGGATTCTATCCAACTCAGGTGGCAAAGCACGTCGATAAGCAACTGGTCCGACCCTCTCCAATACTTCATAAGGTTCAATAAAACGAGGACTTACCTTCCCTCTTCGACCAAATCTTAAAATCTTTTTCCAAGGAGACACTTTTAAAAATACTTTATCTCCAACATTAAATTCTATGTCTCTCCTCTTCAAATCTGAATAAGATTTCTGTCAATCTGAAGCTGCTTTCAACCGATCCCGAATTATTTTCACTTTCTCTTCTGTTTCTTTAATCAAATCAGGACCAACCAATTTGCCCTCTCCAACTTCATTCCAACATAGAGGCGTCCTACATCTTCTACCATACAATGCCTCAAATGGTGCCATTCCAATACTGGATTGATGACTATTGTTGTAAGTAAATTCCACAAGTGGCAAAAATCTGTCCCAATTACCAGAAAAATCAATGACATAGCTTCTCAACATATCTTCTATAATCTGTATCACTCTCTCTGACTGCCCATCTGTCTGCGGATGAAAAGCAGTGCTAAAGTGCAATCGAGAACCCAATGCACCATGTAAACTCTTCCAAAACCTCGAAGTAAACCGGGGATCTCGATCAGACACTAAAGAAATTGGGACTCCATGTAACTTTACTATTTCACTGATATACAGCTCAACTAACTTCTTAAGAGAATAATCCATCCGAACTGAAAGAAAATGAGCTGTCTTTGTCAACCGATCAACAATCACCCAGATAGCATCATGCTTCTTCTGAGTCATTGGCAAACCAGTTACGAAATCCATTGTCACACGTTCCCATTTCCATTCAGGCACTGATAAAGGTTGAAGCAACCCTGTTGGAACTTGATGCTCAGCTTTCACCCTCTGACAAATGAGACACTTAGATACAAACTCCGCTATGTCTCTCTTCATACCTGACCACCAGTAATGCTGCTTCAAATCATAATACATCTTTGTACTTTCGGGGTGCATAGTAAAAATCGACTGGTGTGCTTCCTCTAAAATACTCTTTCTCAAACTAACATCATCAGAAACACACAATCTATCCTTAAACCAAAGGCTACCATCACTTTTTACATGGAAATCTCGGCTCTCTCCATTTTGGCAATCTGAAACAATCTTCTGAATTTTCTCATCTACCAATTGAGCCTCCCTTATCTGGTCTAACAACATCAGTCTCAAATGCAACTGAGCTAACAATGCACCATCATCACATGATTCAAAACTGGCATGCAACACTCTCAACTCAACAAGCAACGAGAGCGAATAAACTGACAAACCTGCCAAAGACTTCCGACTCAAGGCATCAGCAACAACATTTCCCTTACCAGGATGATAATCAATCAAACAGTCGTAGTCTTTGATCAATTCCAACCACCGTCTCTGCCAAAGATTAAGCTCTCTTTGAACCCCCAAATATTTCAAACTCTTATGATCTGTGTAGATAAAACACTTCTCTCCATACAAATAATGTCACCAAATCTTCAAAGCAAACACTATAGCTGCCAACTCCAAATCATGCGTCGGATAATTGAGCTCATGCGGCTTCAACTGCCGAGAAGCATAAGCTACAACTTTACCCTCTTGCACCAAAACACAACCTAAACCATTATGTGAAGCATCACTGTAATTCACATATGGTTTATCTTCCACAGGTAAAGTAAGAACAGGAGCTTGAGTTAACATCTCCTTCAACTGCTCAAAACTAGCTTGACACTGATCTGTCCACACAAATCTAACTCCCTTTCGAAGTAATCTGGTGAGTGGGGTAGCTATCAAAGAAAAACCTTTCACAAAGCGTCGATAATAGCTTGCCAAACCCAGAAAACTTCTAACTTCAGTCACAGACTTCGGTGGACTCCAATTCAAAATGGCCTCAACTTTACTCGGATCAACTCTTATACCATCTGCTGAAACTATATGACCGAGAAAAGTTACTTGATCAAGCCAAAACTCACACTTCGATAGCTTAGCATACAATTGCTTCTCTCTCAAAGTCTGCAATACAATCCGCAAATGCGTGTCATGTTCCTCTTCATTATGCGAATACACCAAAATATCATCAATAAAAACCACCACAAACTGATCCAGGTAGGGCCTAAACACCCTATTCATCAAATCCATGAAAGTTGCAGGTGCATTCGTTATTCCAAAAGGCATCACCAAGAACTCATAATGCCCATACCTTGTGTGAAAAGCTGTCTTAGAAATATCTTCAGCTTTAACCCTCAATTGATGGTACCCTGATCTCAAATCAATCTTGGAGAAAACTGCTGCTCCCTTTAATTGATCAAAGAGTTCATCTATCCGAGGCAAAGGATACTTATTCTTAATAGTCACCTTATTCAATTGCCTATAATCAATGCACAACCTCAAAGTACCATCCTTCTTTTTCACAAACAAAACAGGAGCTCCCCACGGAGAAACACTAGGGCTAACAAACCATTTATCCAACAACTCTTACAACTGCACCTTCAACTCTCTCAACTCAGCAGGTGCCATTCGATAAGGAGTAATAGAGATGGGAGTGGTACCAGACAACAAATCGATACCAAACTCAACCTCTCTCTCAGGAGGTAACCCTGGCAACTCCTAAAAAAAACATCTAGAAATTCCGCAACTATGGGTATACTATCAAGTTGAGAACCCACTACTCTGGTATTCACAACATGAGCAAGATAAGCATCACAACCATTTCTAATCAACTTTCTAGCTGCTACAGCTGATACAAACAAGGATGCAAGTTGTCTCTGCTCACTAGACACCATCACACTTCTACCATCACCGGTTCTCAAAGTAACACACTTCTTTTGACAGTCTATCACAGCTCCATGCTTAGACAACCAATCCATGCCTAAGATCAAATCATACTCCTTAAAAGGCATTTCAATCAAATCACCCAAAAACGCCTCACCTTGCACAACAACTGCACTATCCCGATGCACCTTACTAACTACCACACTATGCCCTAAAGGATTTGTCACCAACACATCAAATCCCAAGGACTCTGAATGCAATTCAGACACAGGCAAGATAGATGCACTTATGTATGAATGAGTAGATCCTGGATCAATCAAAGCAAGAACTGAAATGCCAAATAAAGAAAATGTACCCACAATAACTGCTGAAGCATCCGGCTGCCTCTGCATCACATACACTCTCTGAGAAGACCCAGCCTCGTCTAGGCTACTGCCTCCGGATGTAGAGCCTCCTCTCTGACTGATCCTAGGTTGACCACCTCTACTGAAACCTCTGCCACTTTGACCTCCTCTCACATTAGGTCGAGAAACTGTAGAATCTGCCTGCCTATGCTCCTGCATCTCAGGACTCTCTCTAATGAAATGGTCAGGCGATCCACATGTAAAACACACAGCTGATCTACCAATCTTCCAACAAACACCCCCATGTATCCTACCACAATGGACACATGTATGTGTAGTAGATCTCTGAACCATAGGAGTCAGAGCACTCGCTACAAAAACTGTAGGTCTCAGTCTCGGCCTCTGATATTGAACTGACCTACCAGACTGCCTCTGGCTCCTACTGACTCTCGGAATAAAACTTCCTCTGCCTCTCTTCATAGATGAAGACCCTGCCTCAAACTGGGGTCTCCTAACTCTGGTCTCTTCTTCAGTAGTAGCTGCTGCAATACCCTGTGCTCTCTCAACACTTCTAGCTGCTGCAATTAACTGAGAAAAGTCCTGGTACCGAGAACCAGCAACAATGCACATAATAGAGGTCCTTAACCCCTCCTCAAATCTCCTGCACCGGTCAATCTCATGGGAAATAATCCCACCGGCATAGTGACTCAATCGGATGAACTTTACCTCATACTCTGTCACAGTCCGGTTCTCCTGTCTCAGATTCAAAAATTCCATCTTCTTAGCATCCTTATACTCCATCGGAGTATATTTCAACTCAAACTCCCTCAGAAAATCACTATAAGATAATGTAGGTGGATCATCCAAGGCATGAGGAACCGTCTTCCATCAATCATAAGCATCTTTCTGAAGAAGAGATCGAGCATAATCAAATTTCTCATCAGAAGTAGCTTGCAACTGGATAAATATCCTCTGCACTTTATCCAACCACTGCTCAGCTACCGCAGGATCTGTAGTGCCCAAGAAATCCTCAGCTCCATACTTCCTCAATTTATCATAATGTCCCACCGGCACTTGAGGCTGTGGTGGCGGTGGTGGCTGCTGTACGGGAGCTCCCCTCAACAATTCTACCATATGCCTTAACCACACTGGCGAAACATCATCAGCAACTAATCTCTCTGACACAGAAACAGGTGCCTCTCCAGCTCTATCAACCCTAGCTCCATCTCTACACTCTACAGGAGCTACACACTAGCACTACCTTCTATAGACTGACGTGACTGAGACGCCATCACTACCTATATCTGCAAACATAGCAAAATATACTTCATTAAAGATCAGAGACTGCCAATACCAAAACATGTATTTTATTCAAAAACCAACTTTTAAAATCAAAATATTTCTTTTTCTTACATTTTACCTAGGTTGAGAATCTCAAACCTAGGCTCTGATACCAAAACAATTGTAACACCCCTATACCCTATATACGCACACTACATTCCACCTTATATGTAATATATGTATACTGAATATAGGAATGCTACGGTTTACTAAGCAAACCACTCATTCCTTTTAACAATAATATGAGAAAACTTGAAAACATTTAAATCATATTATAAAGTACAATAGATAAAACATCTATGTAATACGCAGCGGAAAATATAATGGTATTTACAATTACATATACATATCAAAATCCATGTTTTACAAAACATAAAATTTATACATGTTTGGCAGTTTGACTTTGATCTTTAAGCCCTCTATCAACACCTCAGAAGCTAGACTCCACTAGGTCTAACTGAACCTTCTGGCTCTACCCTGTCACCTGCGCAATGAACCACAATCGCGCTAAACCTACGGCTTAGTGGTACAAGCCACAATAACAATATGCTATAATGAAATGCAAATGTCTTACTTTCAAACATCATAAACAATTCACAAGAACATCATATTTCATAACATTACCTTTCATTATATTATTCAACTATTTCACTATTCATGAATCACATCTATATTATTTAATTGTTTCATCATTCATGGATCGCATTTATATCAAAGACAAGCATGGGCCCAAAAAGACTTTAATATGATATTCAAAGTTCAGAGTTACTGATTTGGTCCATAATCACAATCATCAAGCCCGTAGGCGATATATATATATCTCTATCCATGGATAGTGTAACAGACCCAGTCTCTTGGACCTCAACCCGGCTAGACCCGAGGGCCCCAGTATCTTGGTCCTCAACCCGACTAGACTGTTACTGTTTTTGAGGCTTATGACCCAGTCTTTTTATCCCAAAAACATCATATTTCACATTTTTCAGCTGGATTCGGCTTACGACCTGGTCTTTTCACCTATCCAGCAATTCATAGGCATGCCGCCAAACTCAGAACTCTGAAAATTGAATAACATATTAAGCACACAATTATTTCATTTATTTCTTTATCATTCTCTTTCTCAATTCATTTCTCATTTCATATTTCATAATCAAATAGGCAATCATGCCCCACTTTATTTCAATTGCATTCTCTTAGCCAACAACAAGGGTTTCATTTCTCATCATGTCTCATACCACATTAAATCAATTCATCATTCTAGTGTACATAACCAAATACATTAACATACATTTTAAATGCTCATCATATCATTCACATTATACAAATCATAACATTTATCAAGTATATCAACAATGCAATAGATCACTTAACATTTATCAAGTATTTACAACCAAATGTATTAAGTATCAAAATCATGTAAGTGTATGCAACCATGTAGTTTGTACTTACCTCAAAACCAACTCACACCAATCTATACACTTCCTCTTCCAAGAATCCTTCACCACTTGAATTTGGTCAACTCAACCTCTTCATAACCTAATTCAAAAAGAATGATACACATGAATTCCAAAACAAATATTCACCTATTAGTCTCATACTAGACCCATAGATCATAAATTACAACCCAACATCTCTCTCTAAGACCTCACGGTCGTGGCCTCCCAACCCCCACGGGCGTGGGTAAGCAAATGGTTCTGCCTCCCTTGCTCAAAACCCCCACGGCCATGGCTTCCAATGGCCACGGTCGTGGCAGCCAAAGGCCACGGGCGTGGCATCCAAATTGCTTCTGTTTCAGACTAAACTCATGTATTCTATGCTTCAAACTTCATCAAACACAATTATCATGAAGATCTACAAGAATAATTAATCAAACTCAACATCTACAACAATCACCAATACAAAACCCTAACACAAACACAACTCACACACTTCCAACACCAACACCAACCTAACTTCTTATCTTTAATTCAATTCCAACACTTTCAAACACACCACAATCAAACCTAATCACACTATCAAAAATCAACAATCAACTCAAACACAACTTCAAATAAAACAAGGAAAATCAAGAGGAAACTTACCAAAGATGATGAAACTTCTTAAATTTCCAACTTAATCACTTGAATCTTCCATCAATTTGATCTTAGAAACATAACTCTCTCTTGCTCTCTTTTGTCTTTGGGATACCCGGCCAACCAAATGGAAAAGAAGAAAATGAAAAAGAATAAGAGACAAAGTCAAATATTTAGTCTCCACTTAAATCTCCACCAATTATTTTAATAATAAAATAATCAATTTTCTCTCTTCCACTTATTTTAATTTCCTTTTTAATTACTTTAATTAATTTAAAATCAACAAATATCTTCTTTTGACTTTCCCATATTGACTTGTATATGTTGTATATATTTCCATATATACAACATATACACTCTCTCTTTAATTCTTTTCTCTTTCCAATAAAACATATACATTTAATCCAAATACAACAATATTTATACCAAACTTTTAGGGCCTACTTTGGGATATTACAGTGGCGGTAGGTCACCAAATAAAGACTTGAAAAAGTCATCGCATGTTGGAGGAGGGGGCAAATTACTCATCCCGGGATCATCCGAAGCAGAAGCACTAAAATTCCTATTGTTTTGAAGTTTTGATTTGTCATGGTCCTCATCAGAAGTAGACAAAAGGATCTCATGCTCATCAGTCTAGGGGCCTCTCGATGAAGAAGCACTGGGATCTCTCATTCCTTGAAATCAAAAGTTACAGAAATTTTATTCGGATTGATGATATAAACTTTCAAAATAAGAAGCTTGCTGATGACTTGTAGCCAATTCTTCTTGAAGTTTCTTACTTTGTTCTTCGAGCATCCGCTGTGAGCCAAGAAGGAAAAAGGTGAGAGCATACATTATCATGCATACATATAGCATAAACTATTATGAAATGAGGAACGTACCAGGTACTTCTTATCAATACCCTGCGGATGAGATGGCATATCTGGCGGGCTAGAATGAGCAAACGAAGGGGCAGTGAAAGAGGGTCCAACTTCATGATCAAATGAGCCCACAACCTGCAACAATCATTAAAGAATCAAAGAAAGAAAAAGCAGTTGCAATGGAAAAGTGGCAAAAGTTTTACCTGAGAAGTACTGGCCCCGAGATGTGGAATAGACTCTCCTGCATCTCCGTGATGTTCCTCCTCATCTCTATCCTCATTTCCATCGAAAATCTCCCGCACACCGACAGGAGATACATCAAAGTGCAAGAGTCTCATTTGAATAAAACGGGCATAAAATGGACTCGGTAAATGTAGAAATGACTCGGCATTATACCCATACCGGGCTGACCACCAAGCATCCTCCGGCATCGAAATAATATTTAAAGAGTATTCCGGGATTTGCATTTGAATCCTCCTCTGCTCTGGGCCGAGAAACCATTCATAAACTCTCTCCCCGAGAAACCAGATACTAGACACTGGGCCAGCAATAATTCGGCGAGAATGTTGGAAAAATAGTACAGCCCTCATCAAAGGAGACCAATTTGCTCGTTCTTCTGGATTCCACCAAGCCAAATTCACCTGCAAAATAACATAAGGTAAGTAAAACTTTCACATAAAATTTAAAGCATACTAATGTTATTTTACCTGATCCCAGGTTAAGTGGCTCAACACGAAGCATTGGGTATGCACGTGGTGAGAGCCGAAAACTTCCACACGATCGAACAACTAGTAATTTAATCTAGGATATCCGATTCTCTCTCGAAAAATGCCGGGTACCCTCATGAGGTTGTGTTCATATGCCCATATCTACAATAACAATAAAGATCACATTCATGCAAGAGAAAAGGGGAAAAGACATTGGTGGAAGAAAGAATACCTCGACAACCGCCATTAAGCCAACAAAAGAATTCTTATTTCGGCAAAGCTTATCAAGGCCATGGTAAAGACATGCGAGACCAGCTTCACCCCAGCCAGAAGATGGTACCATTCTGAGATAAGAAAGGGCACTCAATACTGACAAGTGAATGGACGATTCAGTGCTGCCAAATATGGTCGATCCGAGTAGATATAACAAAAATCCTCGAGCATACTGTTCGGCCCTATTTCTGCCAATCCGACCTTCGTAGTTAATCCAATAACTGCGAATCTGCTCGATTTTTATCTTAAAAGGTCCTTTATATGACGGTTCCATACCAATTAATTCCTGAATTTCTTCAAATGTTAAAATTTCATTGGTCAGAGGAACCGGAGTACCATCATATTGAAGGCCGGTTATGGTAGTAAAATCGACCAGACCAATTGTCATCTCCCCAATGGGCAAGTGAAAAGTGTGAGTTGTATCCAACCATCGCTCTGCTAGCGCCTGGACTATGCTTAGGTCTAACTGATATTCTTCGGACGCCAATTATAAGACAAATTGCTCAAAGCTGCAATCTTAGATAATCCGCCTTACCCGAGAAGGCACTACATCATACCATTGTCGGGCTTTATAAATACACCCTCCGGCCCGAACGACACAACGATCATGCTAACACAGACCCAGGTAAGTTAATACCAGGTATGTACGTGTTATTCTATTTATTTAAATTAATCTATTTTTCATAATAACAAAAAAATAATAATAAAATAAAATAATAATAAAATAATAAAAATAATAATAATAATAATAATAAGATAAAAGATAAAATATATATATATATATATATATAAGAGAAAGAAAGAAAGGGAAAAGTAATTACCTTGCTCTTTTGGTTGGAACTGCGATGGAGAGGCATCCCAGCCAGTATATCTAGATTTCTGTCTTCATGATGCCGAATAAACTCCAATAACTCGGCATTAAAATGAGTCCACGACCTCGAAGCATGCATTGTTTTTGAACAATATATGCTGAAATTGAAAAGAAATTTGAGAGAATTACAAAATTGAAATTGAAATTGTGAAATGAAGTGAAGAATTGATGGCCTTTTATAGAGGAACGACAAGCAAAAGAAAACAAACTCAAAACTGTTCATAAATAGTAAATTTTACAATTTATGAATAGTAAATTTTACTATTTATAAATAGTATTACTATTGATAAATAGTATTACTATTATTGAATAGTAAATGTCACTATTTATGAATAGTGTAATATTACTATTTATGAATAATATTACTATTGATTATTAGTAAATGTTACTATTTATGAATAGTATTACTATTTATGAATAGTAAATGTTACTATTCATAAATAGTTACTATTGGTAAATAGTAAAATGACTTTTTTCAATAGTAAATACTATTTGATATTGTTTGTAAATAGTAAATTTACTATTTATGAATAGTAAATAGTGTATAAACAGTGCCGACACAGTAAATAAACATTAAATTCAATTATTCACTTTAATCATTCAAATAATTGCAGGTATATAAATATTTTTTTATCCAGGGGGCAATAAGAAGACACATTAGCCAAACTTTTTTATTAGCTTGGGTCAAGAACCCATATTTTCCTTAGGTCCAGAACATAGAATTATCCTTGAGTCCAGAACTCGAACCGGGTCCAGAACCCAAATTTTTCCTTAGGTCCAGAACCCAAATTTTTTCTTAGGTCGAGAACCTAGGATCATCCTTGTATCCGAATCTCTCAGGTCCAGAACCCAAATTTTCCTTAGGCCCAGACCTAGAATCATCCTTGAGTCCAGAACTCGAACCGGGTCTAGAACCCAAAATTTTTCTTTAGATCGAGAATCTAGAATTATCCTTGAGTCCAGAACTCGAACCGGGTCTAGAACCCAAATTTTCCTTAGGTCGAGAACCTAGAATTATCCTTGAGTCCAGAACTCGAACCGGGTCCAGAACCCAAATTTTTCTTAGGTCCAGAACCTAGAATCATCCATTGAGTCCAAAACTCGAATCAGGTCCAGAACCCAAATTTTTCTTAGGTCCAGAACCTAGAATCATCCATTGAGTCCAGAACTCTAACTGGGTCCGGAACCCAAATTTTTCTTAGGTCGAGAACCTAGAATTTATCTTTGAGTCCAGAACTCGAACCGGGTCCAGAACCCAAAAACCTCAACCATCTCAAAAATTAAGTCTTATTGCTTTTCACTCTCTTTCACTAAGGTTTCAGATCATTCAAGCAGGGGGCAAACTGTAGACACTTAATTTTTACCCAATTCGGTCCAATATGTTTTATTTAGTCCAAAATTATTTTTGTTGTCTAATTTGTCCAAAATAATTTTTGTTAAATAATTTTTGCTTTAGTATCTAATTTTTATTAATAAAAAATAAAAATAAACAAATAAAAATCAAAAAATAAAAATTGGAGTTGGAAAAATCGGCAGCAAAAAAACAGTCGCACGGGCCCGTGGGCAATTTCGCTCGCAAGAAATTCCTGCGAGCGAAATCACTGTTCTATTTCGCTCGTAGGATTTTGCTGCGAGTGAAATAGAATTTCTATTTCGCCCGCAGGAAAATCCTGCGGGCGACGCCCCAGCCCGCCCACTGCTGCAGAAAGCTGCAATAGTTTTTTTCGCCAGTGCATTTTTTCCTGCGGCAATTATTTTCGGCAGCGCAAATTTTTCGACGCAAATTTTTCAAAACCTAATCCAATTAGGTTTTGGTTTCTTTTTTTATTAATATTACTTGCCTTAGCTAATTAGGAATAAACAACCTCAAACCACTATAAATAAGGATCAAAGGCAACCAAATTGGGGTGGCAAAAAATTGGCAGTAGCTTGGAAAATTGGAAACCAAATCAAGGAAGGAGAAGCAATAATTCCATTCAATTGATTTTTAAAGGAGCAACATCACGATTTAAGCAATTCAAAGGCAAAAAAGGTTTGTCTTTGGAGCTAGTTCATCCAAGAAGAATTGTTTTTGGAGGAATCATCAAAAGAATGTATGCGTTAATTGATTTTCTTTAATTTTTTTTACACAGTAGCAAATCTATGAAATTTTTGTTATTCAAAATTAAAAACCTTTGAACTTTAATTTAGTTTTTCTAAAGTTAAAAATATTAATCTGTTGCTTTATTTCCCAAAGAATTTAAAGTTATTAGTTTTATTTCTTCAAAAACAACAAAACTAAAATTTGTTTTCTAAATTTACAAAATCTTAAAATATGTTCTGTTTCTCATAAAAAAAAACCCTAAAAACACTTTTTCCAATTATATAAATCTTTTCTATTTATAAAAACTTTAATTTGTTTGGTTTATTTTCATAAAATCACATAAAAGTATCAAATTGATTTTTAATCCTAAAAATTCCATGCATCGCCCGTGACCCTAAATTCTAAAAATACTAAACCCAAATTCAACTTACAAAATTCAAAATAATGAACACTAACCCTTTTAAAACCTTAAACCCTAATATTTATGAACCCTAATCCTTTTAAAACATTAAAAAACATAAAAACATAAATTTTACACAGTAGCTTAGAAACCCAATAACCAAAAATCACAAATCAGAGTATTTTAAAGTGTCTAAAACCCTAGTTTCATGATTTCACCATTCAAATATTAATTTAGTTAATCAAAGAGTCTTACCAACTTTTTAAAACATAAAACCCTAATCTATTTTAATTCCATAAAAAGTCACAGTAGCTATAATTGAACTTTTATTTGCTTTATTCAATTCCATACTTGATTATACTTTGATTTATCTCTTATGCTTTAATTTGTTTAATTTCAATACTTGATTTATTTAATTTATCATGGATGGATGTTTATTTTATATTTTGATTAATAGCTTTGATGAATGATTTATTTATGATGAATGATTATGTACTTTTATCAATTAATTTAGATTTTCAAAAGTTGTAAGACGTATGTTTCCACTTGGTGGGTACCTCATTAGTTAAACATCATGTAATTTAATTTGCTTTTCTATTGGAGAACCTATGTAAAGGGCATGTTTCTACCTTTTGGTGGGTGTCCTATTTAGGCATGTGATGTAAGGACATGTTTCCATCCTTGGATGGGTGTCCATTTATTTGCTTTGTTTGGACATTGCTTTGATTTTAATATAATGATGCTTTCTTTTAATTATTGTGTGTAATATGGATAATATTGTTATATTTAAGAATTTTATAATATTAAGACCTGTAAAGGAGGTCAGCTCCAATGAACCGGGTTTGTGGGGGGTGCTGGGCCATTTCTCACCTTCCCCACACGTACCCAACTTTCCGAACCCATTAGGGGGTTAGGGATTCCTTAGGAATCGAGTCATCCACCCCTTTCTTTTTCCTTGCCCGTCCGGGTGGCGACTCCATTTTCTCCGGACTTAGGTCCGTGTTCTCTAAGGCCCCGAGCCTAAACAGTGCCGAAGTCGCAAGAACCATTCCACCGAGAGTGGGAGCGAAAATCCTCGCTCACAAATATAACCCAAGGTTCAACAAACACAACCTGCATAAAAATTTTACCCATCTAAATCCATATTTATCCACATACCAACAAATCTCCAATTATTTCAAACATATCACCCAAAACACATTATTTTATAAATGTACATACTTAATAAACATGATTTGTATTTACAAAACCTTTTAAAGTATACTTGTACAAACTTAATGCAATTATACAATATATACAATAATCTGGATACATCAATTTAACAAAAAATATACATGTATCCACTTCTGGCACAGTTAGTCTTATGACACTAAAAATTTCTAGATATCACCACAATTTGGATCCCTTAGATCAGCAGCTCTCCCACCTGCACGTTTCATTAAATTGTGCTAAGCCATACATCTTAGTGGTACATATAATACAATAATGAAATAACAACATTATACTTCAAGCATGCACTATATTTAAGTATTACACAAATAATTTTACTTGTACACAAACCATAAGCAACCATATGCATTGGGCCTAAATTTTTTATATAATGGTTTAGTTCCAGAAATATTATCTTTGGCAATTTTATTCATCCAGGACACCAGTGTGTCTCACCCAAAGACATAATATGTCGGTGACACCAACGTGTCTCACCCGAAGGCATAATAAGTCTTTGACACTAGTGTGTCTTACCCGAAGGTGTAAAAATCCAACAATAATAATCCAGAACTAGACTCTATATTAGGTGACGTGCAAACACATTATCTCATATTCCATATTTCTCATTCTTTTTCTTAATTTTAAATCGTAAACCACATTATCAACACATTTTAAGCAAATGTGGCTCACTTCCACATTTTAGTGCACATCTTGCACTTTTCCCATTTTTCACAAACATGACATTTAGCCATTCTCTAATGGCTTATCATGCCATAATCAATGCAAATAAAACATTGTTAATTCAAACAATGTCATGCACACACAGTCAAATATAATGCTACTTTAAAGGATCATTAATATCCTTTAATGTTTGCCCAAAATGGAATATGTCAAACATAAACATTGAAATCAAATATTAGGAAAATATGTACTAACCTCTTTTTGTTTACCAAAGTCAAATTCTAAATTCCCCTCTTTATCACTTTAACCTACATATATATAATTTAATATTAAGCAACATTTCTCATTTAAAGTCATTTACATGCTTATACATTATAAAATTACCATTATCTATTCAATTTTCATCAAAACCTTATTAATATTCCAATTTCACCATTACTACTTTATTTAAACTTTATTCTACCAATCTCATTTCCATCATTCAACTATAAAATCAACAATTACATGCCAAAATAATAATAAATCAACTCATTTCAATAATTATATCATCCTAATTTCACATAATCTAACCCTAAATCTAAATTTCATCAAAACCCACTCATTCAATTTCCAACCACGTAATCCTAACATATATGTTAAAACAAACACTAATCAACCCATAATCATAATTATAAGCACCCATATTGAAAACCCAAATTTTTACATAACCCTAATTTTTGCACCATATAAGCTCACTTTCAACAATTAACCTTTAAATCAATATATTCTCATCCTAATAACTTCATAATAATCAATAATCAATTATTATCATAAATTATCCATAATAAAATATCATTTCAATTTAATCCATAATCACTTATTATTACAAATCAATCCATAATCCTTTATTTTCACAAATTAATCTATAATTAAATTATTATCACAATTTAATCTATAATTAATTTTTATTATAAATATAATTACTTATTTTCGCCAATTATTCCTTAATCACTTATTACCACCAATTAATTCATTACCAACTATTTTCACAATGATTTCTTATTTTGTCAAACCTTTTTTTATCATTTCTCAAATTGTATAATTCCCTTACAATTAATGTAAAATCCTTTGATCAAATACAATTATCTTTTATTCATTCTTCCACTATGCAATTATTTAATTATCAATATACATATGTCAACCTTTTCTCATATAAATATTACTTTTCAAAGTCATCCAATGAATTGATCTCATTGCTATCTTTGATAATCTGATATCAATTACAAGTACTTCCAAAATTTACTCATTATGTTTTGATTAACTCCATCAACTTAAGTCAAATGATTATGTCTTGATTAATCAACCAAATATCATTCATAAAATAAAATAAAACCCATTTATTATGAAATCATTATATATCCATTATTAAATTTTTACATCCACATTAAATATTCAAAAAAATATTTAATACTTTATTCACAATATCCACTTCTACATAACATATTAACGAATACATCTCAGTCATGCAACCAAATATATATTGCATACATAACCTTGTAGACCCTTAATTTTTTACCTAGTCCGGTCCAATGAATTTTAATTAGTCCAAAATAATTTTTGTGTTGTCCAATATATTTTAATTAGTCCAAATAATTTTTGTGTTGTCCAATATATTTTTGTTAGTCCAAAATAATTTTTATGGTATCTTGATTAATTTTAATATTTATTTTATTAAAAAAATGGTGAAATGAATAAAAATTCAAAAATAATAAAAAAATATCAAAAAAAATCGGCGATGAAAAAATCGTTGCCGAAAGTCAGCGCGGGCCCGTGGGCATTTCACCTGCAGGAAACTCCTGTGGGTGAAATGGCACCCGCAGGAATTTCCTGTGGGCGAAATGGCCCGCGAGCCCATTCCACCTGTGCTGCAGTAGCCATCTGCGGCAGCTTTTTCTCTAGCGCAGTTTTTCCGCAATAGTTTTTTTTGCCAGCGAAATTTTTTCGACGTAAATTTTTCGAAACCTAATGCAATTAGGTTTCGGTTTCCTTTTCTTATTGAATATTGTATGCCGTGAATAATTAGAATTACCCATAGAATTCTTCTATAAATATGGACTAAACAACACAAAAAAAGGGGAGGAAATAAGGAAGAAAATTGGACAGAAATTGAGAAACTTTGGAAAGTTTGAAACCGAAACTAAAGAGGAAAGCAGTGAAATCAAATCTGACTTTTTGAGAGACGAAGTAGCCAAGCCAGAAACGAATCATCAAAGGCAGCAACTGCCTTTGTTTTTATTCATTCAAGAAGCAATTGGGTGTAACTCACGAATCAAGGTTTGAGCTCTTAAATTCATTTTGTTTTTTTTTTCACAGTAGCTTAATTCATGAAATTGTGTTCTTTTAATTCAAAAATCCCAGAACCTTATTCCCTTTGCTCAAAGTTTAAAAATCTTAAATCGCGGCTTTATTTTTCAAAAGTTTAAAGCTATTAGTTTTATTTCTTTAAAACCCCAAAACTCTAATTTACTCTTCAAATTATCAAAAACCTTAAATTATGTTCTGTATCATCTTTTCTATTTATAAAAACTTTCATTCATTTGGTTTACTTTCATAAACTTCATAAAATTATCATTTGATTTACAAATTCTTAAAACTTAATTTTAAGAACACTAAACCCTAATTTTAAAACACTAAACCCTAACTCAACTCCAAAACTCAAAATAGTAAAACCCTAACCCCTTTAAAACCTTAAACCCTAATTTTTTCTAAACCCTAATCCTTTAAAATTTTAAAAATCATAAAGACACAAATATTTTAATTTCACACGGTAAACTTGAAACCATAAATTAAAAGTGTTTTAAAGAGTCCAAATTCTAGTTTCATGATTTTACATCACAAACCCTAATTTGGTTAATCAAAAAACTTTACCAACCTTTTAAAACATAAAATCTTAATCTATTTTAATTCCTTAAAAAAAACTCGCAGTAGCCATAATTTAGACTTTTATTTGCTTTATTCAATTATATATTTGATTATGCTTTGATATGCTTTAATTTATTTAAGTTCAATGCTTGGTTTATTTTATTTATCATGGATGGATGTTTACTTTCTATTGATGTTTAATACCTTTGATGAATGATTTATTTATGATGAATGGTTATTTACTTTAGTCAATTTATTTAGATTTCCAAATGTTGTAAGATGTATGTTTCCACTTGGTGGGTACCTCATTAGTTAAATATCATGTCATTTAAATTGTTTTTCTATTTTAGAACCAATGTAAAGGGCATGTTTCTACCTTTCGATGGGTGTCCTATTTAGGCATGGGATGTAACGGCATGTTTCCATCTTTGGATGGGTGTCCATTTATTTGTTTTATTTTTCTTGGACATTGTTTTAATTTTTAATATAGTCATGCTTTCTTTTTATTGTGTGTAATATGGATAATGCTGTTATATTTAAGAATTTTATAATATTAAGACCTGTAAAGGAGGTCGGTTCCAATGAATCGGGCGTTGTGGGGGTGCTAGGCCATTTCTCACCTTCTCCACACGTACCCAACTTTCCGAACCCATTAGGGGGTTGGGGATTCCTTAGAAATTGAGTCATCCACCCCTTTCTTTTTCCCAGCCCGTCCGAGTGGCGACTCCATTTTCTCCGGACTTAGGTCCGTGTTCTCTAAGGCCTCGAGCCTAAACAGTGCCGAAGTCGCAAGAACCATTCCACTTGGAGTGGGGGTAAAAATCCCCGCTCACAGTGGTGACTCCACTGGGGATAAGAGAAGTTGATTCCGTTAGTCTTTATATTATTCTATTCTTTCTTATAATGATATTATCCATTGCATTATATTAGATTGCATCGTGTGCGTGAGTTAGGATGCCTATGTTACCCATATTATATTATGTAAGGGATACCATACTTTCACTCAAGGTATGGAGATCGAGCATGGCATAACCACTCATAGCCTCGTACCATTTGGTATATACTTGCTATGGGAACCTAAGCCTTTTAACCCAAAGACTAAAGAGCATGTAATTGGCCTAGTTACTTTCCTTAGGTTTTTACCCCAAATGCATGTTATTTGACTATAGTTAATTTATCTTGGCTTAAATCATGGCTTATTTGGTTTGTTATTTTTCAAATATGACCTAAGTATATTGTAAGCTCAAAATAAACTTTTCTTTTAAGTCCAAAAGACCAAAGCTATTTTCAAAATTTTTTAAGATGGTCTTTTGAATTAAGACTTTTCTAAAAACAAATCAAAAATTCTTTGGCCCATGGCTCAAATACTAAGCCCAAAATCCATTTTTCTAAAATCTTTTACAATGGGCTTAGAAACAAAACTATTTTCACCCAACTTTTTCTTACAAAGAGCTTGCAAAAATATTTAGGTCAATTATGAAATACCAAAAATCAATTGTGGGCCTAGTTTACACTAAGAATAAATTAACAATGGGCTTGTTTTTGGCATGAATCATTAGTTACCTTTTTCAAGTGAGAAATCTATCTATGATAAACCTCTTAATTGAGTTTTAATCCAATATAGCTACTTTAGTTGGTTGAATGGATTAAAACCTAATTAATGGGAATTATCATGGATTGATTTCCATTTTTGAAAATATAACTATTGGTTGAAACGTCCGAGGGAATTATTCAAAAATAAGATACCCCATGTTGGTATTTTGTTAACCATTTACCTAGGAAAAGAGACTCGTCATTCATGTGTGGATGTTATAAGGTTGGAAGGAACGTCCTATTCATCCTTGTTTGTCTATTGTTCGTGCATACATGCATACATGCATATATTTGCATCTCATATCATTGATCCTCTCTGGCTCACAGCCCTGGATTACGAAAGTTCAAAAGCTTACGACAATCTGACCTACGCTGGAGATGAAGTATCTAGCAACAACCCAATCACTTGCTCACCAAAAGCAATGGAGCCCGAACTAATTCAAAGAATGGTGGATGAAGCCCTCAATGCCAAAATGGAAGAAATAAAAGAGGCCCTAGCTGAGACCATGAAGAACCAATTGACTACGATCTTAGGAAACAATGTCGAAGCGTCTGCTAGCACCAAGAAAGTCAAGGGGAAGGCTAAAATTGATGAAGTAGCTTTTGATGATGATAAGGTGATCATTGATGATGATGATTGGGCTCAATACTACCACGATCTTGAAGACAAAAAGGAGCCAAAGGTCGTTTAGAAGGCAACTTTTGAAAAGACCGAGACATCAGATGTTGAGAAGATGATTGTTGATTTGGAAAAGAAATTTGAGAAGAAGCTGAAAACCGAAGAGATGTCTGAAGTTGACAAGTTATTCGAGCTAGATGAAGAAGTTCCGTACAAGTTCAAGATGCCATCTTTTGCGAAGTTTGATGGAGTCAAAAATCCTCATCTCCATGTGAAGCAGTATATCACTGCTATGCAGTCTGCCCAAGCTACTAAGGCTCAAACTCTAAGGTACTTCATACTCTCGTTGGACCTTGTTATCCAAAATTGGTTGAATACCTTAGATGATGGAACACAAAAGAGTTGGGATCAGCTTTACAAAGCCTTTATCCAACAATATGGGTATAATGTCAAGATGGAAGTTACCTTAATGGAAGTGGAGTCCATTAGGCAAAGGCCAAATGAGAATTTTATAGATTATGTGAAGAGATGGAGAAACAAGGCTGCTTTACTCAAGAAGAGGCCTGATGAATCTGATCAAATAAGGATGATTGTGAGAGGGGTGTTGCCTAGTCTTCGTGAGAGGATGTCTCATACACTCATCCATGATTTCAAAGACCTTCTCCAAGCGGGTTTGCAAATTGAAGAGTGGGAAAGGGAGAAGAATCGATTTTCAATCAAAAGGAATGAGAAAGGGAATTATCAGCCTTGCAATCAAAGTACACAAAAGGAAGATGATGTTAATGTCACTAGTCAAGGAGGAATGAGACAGTTTTCAGAATTAGGGAAGCCACTATCTTGGGTTCTCAATAAGCTACAAAATAAGGGATTGTTACAACCCTTGACTCCTCGTCCTTTGCCTAATCCTCTTCCACCTAACTTTGATACTAATGCATTTTGCCAATTCCATCAAAGGACTGGACATGAAACGGATAATTGTATGAAGTTGAGGCATGAGATCTAGAATTTAATTGATAATGGCAAGTGGCATGAGTCGGACAAGCCCAATGCCAAAGGTAATCCATTTCCAAGGTTCAACAGAGTACCTCCACCAGCAACCTTCATGGTGGGAAAAGGATTGGAAGAAGATTTTGTTTTATCATCCTTCCAAGATGGGATATTGGAGATGTGAAAGGCAAAGAGGCTTAACTCAACGAACTTTCCTTAGCTTGAATGTTGCTTTTCAAATTTTGCTTTAATATTTAATTAGAACAATCGTGTTTTTCAAATTTATTTGAATAAATTACTTTTATCAAAAATTTTGTTGGTCTTTGTTCATTTTGGTGCTCAACCAATGAGGAATCTAGCTTGATAATTCATGAATTAATATATCTATGCATAATGATTTTAATGACTTTACTAGATAAGGGAATTGCTCTATAGCATTGAGTTGTGTATGCTTACTTAGAAGGGGTTCCTGCATAATTATCTTTGTCTAGGTCATAGTCCTAATCATCAAAGGCAGCAACTGCCTTTGTTTTTATTCATTCAAGAAGCAATTTTTGGGTGTAACTCACGAATCAAGGTTTGAGCTCTTAAATTCTTTTTGATTTTTTTTTCACAGTAGCTTAATTCATGAAATTGTGTTCTTTTAATTAAAAAATCCCAGAACCTAATTCCCGTTGCTCAAAGTTTAAAAATCTTAAATCGTGGCTTTATTTTTCAAAAGTTTAAAGCTATTAGTTTTATTTCTTCAAAACCCCAAAACTCTAATTTACTTTCCAAATTATCAAACCCTTAAATTATGTTCTGTTTCTTTTCAAAAAGTCCTAAAAACATCTTTTCTATTTATAAAAACTTTAATTCGTTTGGTTCACTTTCATAAACTTCATAAAATTATCAATTGATTTACAAATTCTTAAAACTTAATTCTAAGAACAAACGAATTAAAGTTTAAATATATTCTTTTGGTTTACTTTCAGATTTTTTCTGGTTTTTTTGCTATAGTTTTTAAATATATTTCTCAACTTATGCAGATTCAGAGTTGCTGGAATTGATCTAATAGTTGGGCTTCTTCTATTTTTATTAAATAGTAATTCAGCTTTAAAAATTATGAAATTTCCTACATTACATTTTTATACATACAAAAACTTTTCATTAAAATTTTGAGCTCATATAATGTTTGTAACATCCGTGATTTTGGAGAAATTAAATAAGTATTTCGAGAGATAAACTGTATATACTCAATATATATATCTAGAGTATACATAACATATACATATGGTATATTAATTATATATGTTGGATTAATACGTTAAATACTTAATATTTAAAACACACATAAGGTATATTTGATGTGTATATAAGATACACATTACTTGTGCATATGTGTAATATTCTAAATTTTTAAAAAGTTCTAATTTTTAGAAATTTGATAAAATAAATTATAATTTAAATAGATAAATTAAATTAATGGTTTTAAATGAAAAATGAAGGGGTTTTAAATGAAAAAGTGGATAATATATGTGATATATATGTAAAAAATACATAACATATAAAAGTCAATACTTTTTAAAAGAAAAGTCAAAGTAAAAGGATATTTTAGTAATTAAATCTTAGAAATTCAAAATTAATAAAATAATTCAAAAATAAATTATTTTTAAATGGAAGAGGAAATTTATTACTTTTAATTGATTAAATAATTAAATAATTATTAAATTATTTTAATATATATATATGGTTAAAAATAAAAGATGAAAAGAAAAAGAAAATTTAAAAGTTTTTCATCATCTTCTTCTTCTCCATCAAGGGCCGGCCACCATGGCTATTAATCTCAAGAATTTTGATCTTCCATACTCCACAAATTGAAGGATTCAACAAGTTTAAAGTGGATTTTTGGTGATTTCCACAAAAATTAGTAAGTTCCCAACTTCTTTCTTTGGATTTCATAGGAATTGTGATTATGTTTGTTTTGGGTTTTAAAAGTTCTAAGATTCAATTGTCTATTTGGGTATATATGAAGTTATTTTAAGTGATTAACAATTATTTTAAGGTTGGATTAAAGAAATGGTTGAGTTTGGGTAAGATTGGTGAAGAGAGAGAATTTAGGGTTATGTAATTTTTGGGGTTTTAAAATCATGGTTTTTAATTGTGTAAATTGATTCCAAATGAGTTGTTTTGATATGTAAACAAGTATTTTAAAGTCAAATATTAGATTTGGTTGTGTTTGGTTGGAGTTTGAGAATGGAAGTGGAGATTTAGGGTTTTGGAAAAGTGATTTTCTGAAGTGGTTGAATTGTGTGATTTTATTTGTTCAAGCATGTTGTTTAGTATTAAAAGTGATGAATATAAGCTTGAAATGAGTAATGGAATGTGTTGGAATGGAAAACCTTCAATGGGGGAAGGTTATGCCATTTTATGGTTTTGTATATAAGAGTGTATTTTTATAACGTAAATGGTTCAAATGTATTAAAATATGCTTCTAATGATATTAATAAACGTAAAACACTAATTTAAATGGCTTGATATGGTTTTTCAAAGTTAAAGTGAGGTGAAGCTTAATTTTGGGGTTTGGTTTAGAGTGATGTTTAATTATGGTTTGATGTTGAGAATACCTTAGAATATGATATTAAATGATTATGTATGATCACATTTGGTATAGGCATTGAGGGAGGTTGATTTGCTTTATCCAAGTGGTGAAGGGCAAGTTGGAAGGATAGGATTGGAGGTTGTATTAATCTTGCTTTGGGTTGCTAGTAGAGGTATGTACAAACTTTGAGTATAATGTTTATATTTGCATGGCATTTGGACTTAACACATTTTGGTTGAAAAATGTGTTAAGCTACTTGGTTCATTGATTGAGTATGGATAATGTGCTATGACATTTGTAATGCCATATATGTGTTAAATGCATTGTGAAAAGCCATTGATAATGGCTAAATTGTGTAAAGTGTGAAAAATGCATATTATGTGAAAATACCCAAAGTAATTAGGTAATGTGTTGTGAATGCAAAAATGAGATATGTGGAATAATGAAATGAGTTGATATTGATAAAAATGAGAAAAAAAATGAGAAAAGTGAGAAAGATGAGAAAGATGTGAAAAATGAGAAAAATGAGAAAAAAAAATGTGAAAATAAGGCAATGAGCCTAGTTTGATTATGAGAAATAAAATGAGAAATGAAATGTGAAAGTATTTGATAATGAGATAAATGAATTAATTGTGTGTCTAGTATATTATTCAATTCTCAGAATTCTGGGTTTGGCGGCATGCCTATGAATTGCTGGGCAGATGAAAAGACCGGGTCGTAAGCCGAGCCCAACTGATAAATGATAAATATGATGTTTTTGGGGTGAAAAGACTGGGTGGTAAGCCTCAAAAACCATAGCAGTCTAGCCGGGTTGAGGACCAAGATACTGGGGCCTAAGGGTCTAGCCGGGTTGAGGTTCAAGAGACTGGGGCTGTTACATTATCCATGGATATATATATTGCCTACGGGCTAGACACATGGTGTCATTATGGACCAAAGCAGTAACTCTGAAATTTGAATAGCATATTAGATCCTTTTTGGGCCCATGCTTGTCTTTGCTTTAATGTGAATTATGAATTGTGATACAATTGAGCAATATAATGTTATGAGTTGTGAGTGTGAAATATTTGAAAAATATAAGAAAGTGAAATGATGTGACCTCTATATGCATTGTGCATCGGCATTACTTTACATTTTTATTATTATCAAAGTTTGTACCACTAGGCTTCGGCTTATCGCGATTGTAATTCGTCGCGCTTGGTAGAGCTGGAGAGTTTTACTAGACCTGGTCGGGTCTAGGTTTGTATTTATTGAGCTTGAAAAGTTATTTTGGGTATATCAAGATCAGAGCCAGTTGCCAGCATGTACATTTTTGATATTATGTATGTTATGATATGTTTTTGAAGCATATATTGTAAATTGTAAAGAATGATTTGACTAATTTTGTTTAAGATGAGATTTTATATATAATGTTGATATATATAAGTATTTTGAGAAAATATGGAGAAATTGAGAAGTATTGGTGAATTGATTTTATTTGGAGTGTTTGTTTTATGCAGGTTGTGTTTTGTTGAATTTTGGAAACATTCAAATTACAAACAAAACTCTGGTGAATTTTTCCCAGAGATTTTAATATAAAATATTTATTTTGGATTCCTATAACAAGCAAAGAATATTTATATACTATTTATTTTATATATTAGTATTTGAAATCTTAAAACAAAATTGTAAATTTTTTTTATTAAATCGGTCTGTGACATTTTTATACCTTATATGCGTATTTTACATATGCTGAAAATATGTATTGTATGTATATAGGGTATAAGGGTGTTACATTTATTTTGGTATCAGAGCCTAGGCTTGAGGTTCTCGACCTAGGTGGGTTGTTAGAGAGAGAAATTTGGAATTTAAAAAAAATAATTTTCAATTATGATGCATGCATTGGCACTGGTAATTTATCTGATCCCTGATGTGGCAATGTCCATTTGATATAATAGATATGAGTTGAGTTGGCGTCTGGGTTGCATAGATCAGAGTGGCGTAGTAGAATTATCATTCTGGACCTTATGGATTAAGAATTTTTAGAACTTCTATTCGAAATTAAGATTCATAGTTGATTCAATTGATGAATAAGTGGAATTAAGAAAAATAATTTATGAAATGATTTATGATATGAAATAAAAAGTTTGAGAAATGGGCATGAGAGTTACATAAAATTTTATAGGTATGCTGTAAAATGATATTGTTGAATTTTTTTAAATAAATATAGGAATCTTAAATGAGTTTGAAAATTTAATGAAAAGTTTTTCTATATGTTAGAATCTAATGTATAAAATTTCATAATTTTTAATGATGAATTACTAATTAAGAAAGGTAGAAGAACACAGATTGTTGGAGGAGTTCTAGAAACTCAGAATCTGTAGAAATTGAGAAACATATTTAAAAACTATGGCAAACCCACCTAGAAAAATATTAAAATTTACACCCAATATCATATGTATTCCTATAACATATGGTTAAAATTTCATAAATTTCTATTAATGTTTGATACCTGAAAAAAATGGACAACCGGGTGCTGCCAGACAAATTATTAAAGAGACAGATTCTCTGATTTTGGAAGATTTAATTTTTAAATATATTAAATCAACTTGGAAAAATATAAAACATTAAATATAAGTCCATATATATGTCAAGTGCACATGGATAAAAGGTTACAAGCTTTTATAAAGAATTGGTAAGGAATAGAAAAATTAAAAATGAGATTGACATGAAACTGAGGAAGTTATGCAGTTTTGTATAAGTAAGTAATAAATTAATTTTATGAGACAAATGAATGAAGAAAATTATAAAAATTTATATGCATATGGGTATAAGTATAGAAGGAATATGGAGTTTTTAATAATTTTCAACAAAGAGTTCATAATTAAAATCAAAGAGTGAAATTATATATGATAGCGAATTATTTATTATGGAACAATGATGCATAATTTAGGGTTGAGTGTGTAAAATTAAAGTATCTAAATGGATGATTTTAATTAGTGTAAGGAAATGAATTAGTGTTGTTTAAAAGTAAATGTTATGATCTTAAGATTGAGAATGTGATATGGATGAAATTTAGTGAGGTTCTTGTTGTTGGTTGTATTATGTGGAATTTGAGTTTTTGAAATGGGTTTTCATAGTTGTGAAAGTGATGTACTTTGATGTTATATTAATATATAGGTAATGCTTATAAAGTTAGCTCTTGAAAATGAGATTAATAGAATGAAGTTTAAGTAAAGTAGTAAGTTGAAAATTTAGAGTTGTAAGAGAATTTTGATGAAGATTGTTTAGATATTGATAGTTTAATGTTTAATAAGCATGGAAGTAATTTTGAATGAGTAATATTATTTATAAAAGTACTAACTAAGGTGTAATGTGGTTGATAATATAGAATTTTGTTATGAAATAAAGAGAAATGATTAAGCAATTGAAAATGAGTTCTTTTAGCTAATTGAATTGGAAATGATGAAAATAGATATGAAGGGTATAATAATTGAAAAAAAAAATGTGTGTGAGAGATGTCACATTGGAAATGTGACTAAGATTTATATGAAGTGTTAAATATATATATATATATAATAAGAAACTTATTTAAGAAATGGGCAATTAAATAAAAAAAAAGATGTTAATTATGTTGTGGTCAGAGTGTGTATAAATGTTGAATTGATGAATAACCTAAGTAATGTCAAAAGAATGAGAAATGATAATGTTCTCTGAAAGGTGATAAATGTTAACTTTGTATAGTTTGTATGTAAAAGAGGAATTGAGTATAATTGTATGATTTGTGTGATGAGATTTTTTTTTTCTATATGAGCACAAATATGATATGTAAGAAAATGTTGAAATTAAGTCACATTGTGATTATGACTTACGAAGGTGTATGTGGATGATTAAAAAAAAATATTATCGAGTATTTACTACCTTATACAAATACGTGTCTGGTGATATTGAGAATGATATTGCATGTACTAATAGACCTAAGAGAGATTAGGTCTTGAACTGCGTAGAGTTAGGTCATGTGATGAATTGAGATTGAGAATAGACCCGAACAGAGCTGGACGGTGAAATTGTTATTTTAACAACTGAACTTGATGATTGTATAGTATTATGGGCCTAAAGTATATGCGTATAAATAAGAGATTGTAAGGAAAAGGAAAGTATAATGAAGAAAGTATGGAAATGAAAAAAATATATACATATACATATATATATATATATATATATGAATGAAAATTTTTATAAGAGATAGATTAGAAATGGAGTAATAAATGGAAATTGTGTAAATTAGCATATGAATGAATGTGTATATATAAGAGATGTTAATAATAATATTGTTGAAACATGAGTTAGGCTAATGATGATCAAGTGATCAAAAGTAAATTGCTTTGAAACAGAGCTGAAATGTGTTAACTCTTCATGTAGTAAGAGTTTAACGAACTTATATGTAATTTTAAAATGCCACGGATGTGTGACCATTAAGACATGGGTGTAGTTTCGAGATAAGAGCTATTTGAGAAAAAAATTATAGTGAAGGCGGTGTTTATTTGTAACCTACAGACGGGGACTTAAGATGATATAATTGTGAAATATATTAAGTGAAATTGATAGTTTTTGTTTCATGAGATACAAGCAAGATTTGTGGCGGGTATAGTTGGACTCATAACTTTATGTAAAAATTTATTTATGACCATAAATAGTGTGAAAACAGAAGATAATTGTGAAAATATGATAAGCCATAAATGATGTGTAAGAACAGTGATTTTTGTAAATATGGTAACTATAAGAAATATGAGAAAAGGGGTAAATGAAAGGAATTATGAAATGTGCATAAGAGCTATATTGAATGTGTTTGAAAGTGATATAAAATGAATAAGTTGATGAAAGTGACGTTTAAAGTGAACAAGACTAGGGGAAGTAAATATCTGTAATGATGAATTCGAAGAGAATTAAAATTTGAGAATAAATTTGATCTAATAGAATTAGGTCATGAATTGAAAACAGATTGATGAATTTCAAATAGACTTAAGGTTGGTTAGAATAGAATAAGGTTGTGATAGTCATATTGTGATAGTTAGAATTCAATGTGTGTAGTTGTATTAAGAATATGCAAGCTATATGATAATGTGCATAATACAACGTTTTGATATGTATATGCATATGATATGAGCTAAGTTATATTAGTTTCAAATAATTATAAGAGAAAAGTGTTAGTAATAGTATAATTAGACTGAATTTTAATAAGGGAATAAGATTTTGTTGTTGTATAATGGTGATATTAAATTAATATGTGGTAATTGTATAAAGAGTAGGATCAAAGTGAAGCTGTGTAAAATTATTGTATTAAGATAAAAGTTATTAACATTTAAATTTAAGGTGATGAGAGTATATTTTTAAGATAATGAAGTGATCAGATATCTTGAGTGCAATATGTGTGTGGTGTATATATATTAAGGAGATGAACTAATTTTGTCTAATGACAATTCAATTGAAGATATAACAATCTGTTGTGACTGTTTGAGTAAATAGACAGTATAATGATGTGTTAGGGAATGGTAAAAAGGAAATTAAGAATGAACCTAAGGGGGAGAATAGAAATTATGTAATTTGGTAAAATAATGATTTGGACGATTTATTACTATACTCGATAATTTCGAGGACGAAATTATTTAAGGGGGAGAAAATTGTAACATCCGTGATTTTGGAGAAATTAAATAAGTATTTGGAGAGATAAATTGTATATACTCAATATATATATCTAGAATATGCATAACATATACATATGGTATATTAATTATATATATTGGATTAATACATTACATACTTAATATTTAATACACGCATAAGGTACATTTGATGTGTATATAAGATACACATTACTTGTGCATATGTGTAATATCCTAAATTTTTAAAAAGTTATAATTTTTGGAAATTTGATAAAATAAATTATAATTTAAATAGATAAATTAAATTAATGGTTTTAAATAAAAAATGAAGGAGTTTTAAATGAAAAAGTGGATAATATATGTGATATTTATGTAAAATATACATAACATATAAAAGTCAACACTTTTTAAAAGAAAAGTCAAAGTAAAAGGGTATTTTAGTAATTAAATCTTAGAAATTTAAAATTAATAAAATAATTCAAAAATAAATTATTTTTGAATGGAAGAGGAAATTTATGACTTTTAATTTATTAAATAAATAATTAAATAATTAATTATTAAATTATTTTAATATATATATATATATGGTTAAAATTAAAAGATGAAAAGAAAAAGAAAATTTAAAAGTTTTTCAACTTCTTCTTCTTCTCCATCAAGGGCCGGCCACCATGGCTATTAATCTCAAGAATTTTGATTTCCATACTCCACAAATTGAAGGATTCAACAAGTTTAAAGTGGATTTTGGGTGATTTCCACCAAAATTAGTAAGTTCCCAACTTCTTTCTTTGGATTTCATAGGAATTGTGATTATGTTTGTTTTGGGTTTTTAAAGTTCTAAGATTTAATTGTCTATTTGGGTATATATGAAGTTATTTTATGTGATTAACAATGATTTTAAGGTTGGATTAAAGAAATGGTTGAGTTTGGGTAAGATTGGTGAAGAGAGAGAATTTAGGGTTATGTAATTTTTGGGGTTTTGAAATCATGGTTTTTAATTGTGTAAATTGATTCCAAATGAGTTTTTTTGATACATAAACAAGTATTTTAAAGTCAAATATTAGATTTGGTTGTGTTTGGTTGGAGTTTGAGAATGGAAGTGGAGATTTAGGGTTTTGGAAAAGTGATTTTCTAAAGTGGTTTAATTGTGTGATTTTATTTGTTTAAGCATGTTGTTTAGTATTAAAAGTGATGAATATAAGCTTGAAATGAGTAATGGATTGTGTTGGAATGGAAAACCTTCAATGGTGGAAGGTTATGCCATTTTATGGTTTTGTATATAAGAGTGTATTTTTATAATGTAAATGGTTCAAATGTATTAAAATATGCTTCTAATGATATTAACAAAACTTAAAACACTAATTTAAATGGCTTGATATGGTTTTTCAAAGTTAAAGTGAGGTGAAGCTTAATTTTGAGGTTTGGTTTGGAGTGATGTTTAATTATGGTTTGATGTTGAGAATACCTTAGAATATGATATTAAATGATTATGTATGATCACATTTGGTATAGGCATTGAAGGAGGTTGATTTGCTTCATCCAAGTGGTGAAGGGCAAGTTGGAAGGATAGGATTGGAGGTTGTATTAATTTTGCTTTGGGTTGCTAGTAGAGGTATGTACAAACTTTGAGTATAATGTTTATATTTGCATTACATTTGGACTTAACACATTTTGGTTGAAAAATGTGTTAAGCTACTTGGTTCATTGATTGAGTATGAATAATGTGCTATGACATTTGTAATGCCATATATGTGTTAAATGCATTGTGAAAAGCCATTGATAATGGCTAAATTGTGTAAAGTGTGAAATATGCATATTATGTGAAAATACCCAAAGTAACTGGGTAATGTGTTGTGAATGCAAAAATGAATATGGGGAATAATGAAATGAATTGATATTGATAAAAATGAGAAAAAAAAATGAGAAAAGTGAGAAAGATGTGAAAAATGAGAAAAAAAAATGTGAAAATAAGGCAATGAGCCTAGTTTGATTATGAGAAATAAAATGAGAAATGAATTGTGAAAGTATTTGATAATGAGATAAATGAATTAATTATGTGCCTAGTATGTTATTCAATTTTCAGAGTTCTGGGTTTGGTGGAATGCCTATGAATTGCTGGGCAGGTGAAAAGACCGGGTCGTAAGCCGAGCTCAGCTAATAAATGATAAATATGATGTTTTGGGGTGAAAAGACTGGGTCGTAAGCCTCAAAAACCGCAGCAGTCTTGTAACACCCCTACATCCGGTACACGCACACTACAAACACCACAATGTAATATTCGTGCACTGAACATAGGGATGCTACGGTTTTCCTTAACCTTCAAATCATTTTAAAATGATACCATAATCTTTCTCATTATACATTATAGAAAATAAGTAATTAACTTATAATATAAAACAAAATAGATATATATACATTTACTTAATACGCAGCGGAATTTATAAAATATTTACATATATGAATACTCTCAAAACTATAATTACAATTATACATATATTTACATTAAAATCAATACTTTACAAAATATAAAGGAGTTATACATGATTGGCAGCTCTTCTCTGATCTTTAAGTCCAAAAATAAATTCTTCAATGTCTACTCTCACTTGGTCTCGAGGAACTCTTGAGTTCAACTCTGTCACCTGCGCGATTAACACTATCGCACTAAGCCAACGGCTTAGTAGTACAAAGTATGCTAGCATTATGCTTTAATGCAATGCAATGTCATACATTTTAAAAATCAATACAACTTCATAGATGGAAAGATAGTATCACACCTTTGTATTTCATAAATCATACACATATCAACATATTACATTTCCAAAGTCCTTCATAAATCTCATTATTCAATTATTTTACCATCAATGAATCATATTTAAACAAAGACAAGCATGGGCCCAAAATACACTAATATGCCATTCAATTTTCAAAGTTAATGCTTTGGTTTTGTTATCACATTTATCATTATCCCAACTAGGCTTCAAAGATTAAGTTCAACCAAGCTTCAAGGGGAACAAAGCATGCTAAGTATCAACCCAACTTGGCTTCAAGAACTAACCCAACCTAGCTTCAAGGGTTGTAACATCCCAATTAGGCTTCAAGGACTAGACCCAACCAAGCTTCAAGGGGAGTAAAACATGTTAAACTTCTACCCAACTTGGCTTCAAGGATCAAGCCCAACCTAACTTCAAGAGATTATTATTAATAGAAGGCATGCCACCAACAACAAAACTCTGAAAATAGAATAACACATTAGACACACAATTCAATTATTATCTCATCATCAATTCCACTTTCAATTCTCATTATCAATTAGGCAAACATGCCTCATTAAAGTCATTATAGCCAATCACAATGGCTTTACATTCCATCACATCTCAATCCACATTTCAAATACATAATCATTTGCATTATCATATCTTTCCCATTATTCATGTAACATCATTGATAATACATAACAAAGTATAATATTCATATGAATTAGCAATGTAATAATGCAATATTTGTACTTACCTGAATAACAATTCACACAACTCTAAACACTTTCCTTTTCCAAGATCCTTTTACTTCTTAGATCAATGACAAATCACTTTCTTCAAGACCTAATCCAAAAATAATAACATACACTTGCTTAGGGATACACATGAGATAATCAAATTAAGAGTTAAATTGGGCAAACCCTAAACATGACACGCTCAACCACACGGACGTGTCCCTGACCGTGCCCTAACTCCACAACACAGAAGCTTTTACACGCTCGGAACCACGAGCGTGTCACTGGGCGTGTAATACATTCTGCCTCTCTGAAAAATATCAACACGTTCAACAACGTGAACGTGCTCATGGCCGTGTAAACTCTCCAATCTCACAGTAGCTATGACACGCTCAATAACACGGGCGTGTTACTGGTCGTGTCAAACCTACTGCCTCAAACACAATTGACACGCCTAAAACTCTGGACGTGCTCCCGGGCGTGTCAGGCCAAAAACTTAGATTCCGGGAAAAACCACAAAACACCCCACAAAACACTTCCTTTCACCAACATCCTCTTCAAACAAACTTAACAAAACATACCTAAAAACCAACTTAACTTACAAAAATACCCAAAACAACTCCACATCTATAACAAACACAAATCACAAATATCATCACAAAACCCTAAACACAAATACAACACCATCTCTTCCAACCAACTTACTCTTTTCTTCAATCCATCCTTATAATCCATAATCAATCTAATCAAACACTCTTAAACATACCATAATCAAACAACATACTGTTACAAATCTATCAAACTCAAACACAACTTCAAATAAGCAAAGAAATAAAAAGAGGACTTGCCAAAGTAATGAAACTTCTTGAATCACCAACTTGATCACTTAGATCTTCCTTCAATTTGAGCTTAGAACATTAAGATCCTCTCTTGGTCTCTTGCTTTCTCTTGTCTTTGGAGGAGCCGGCCACTTCAATGGAAAAGAAGAAAAGAACAATGAAGAAACAAAGTCAACTTCTCTTTAAATCTCAACCTAGTATTTCAACATAAGCAATTACCTAAACACCCTCTTACAAATTGTTTTGATTTCCTTTAAATCACTTGCCCTCTTTTAGTAATTTCACAAATCACAAATTAAAATATCTTCTTCCCTTGACCACTCATTTGACTTGCATATATGTTATATATATTACCATATATACAACATATACATTCTCTCAATACACTTCTCTTCCTTTCCAATAACACATATACATTAAATTCAAATCAAACAACAATTGTATCAAAACTTCTAGGGCACACTTTGGGATATTACAATTCTCCCCCTCTAAAAAGAAATTTCGTCCTCGAAATTACCTGATATCAAGTCTGAAACATCTGAGGATATTGATCTCGCATTGCTTGCTCACTCTCCCAAGTTGCTTCTTCTTTTCCATGATTCTTCCACAAAATCTTCACAAGTGGCATTTTCTTATTTCTCAATTCTTTCACTTCACGTGCCAAAACGGCAATTGGTTCTTCTTCAAATGTCAGATCTGGACTCACTTCGATAGATTCAATTGGCAATACATGAGATGGATCTGACCTGTACCTCCTCAACATAGAAACATGGAATACATTATGGATCCTATCCAACTCAGGTGGCAAAGCAAGCCGATAAGCAACTGGTCCAACTCTTTCCAAAACTTCATACGGTCCAATGAAACGAGGACTCAGCTTTCCTCTTCGACCAAATCTCAAAATCTTTTTCCAAGGAGACACTTTCAAAAATACTTTATCTCCTACATTAAACTCAATATCTCTCCTCTTCAAATCTGAATAAGACTTCTGTCGGTCTGAAGCTGCTTTCAACCTATCTCGAATCATTTTCACTTTCTCTTCAGTTTCTTTAACCAAATCAGGACCAATTAACTTACCTTTTCCAAGTTCATTCCAACATAGAGGTGTCCTACACCGTCTATCATACAACGCTTCGAATGGTGCCATGCCAATGCTGGATTGATGACTGTCATTGTATGCAAATTCCACAAGTGGCAAGAATCTATCCCAACTTCCAGAGAAATCAATGACACAGCTTCTCAACATGTCCTCGATAATCTGTATCACTCTCTCTGACTGCCTATCTGTCTGCGGATGAAAAGCGGTGCTAAAGTGCAGTCGAGAACCCAAAGCACCATGTAAACTTTTTCCAAAACCTTGAAGTAAACCAGGGATCTCGATCAGACACTAAAGAAATTGGGACACCATGCAACTTCACAATCTCATGGATATACAGCTCAGCTAACCTCTCCAAAGAATAATCCATCCGAACTGGAAGAAAATGAGCTGTCTTAGTCAACCTATCAACAATCACCCAAATAGCATCATACTTCCTTTGTGTCAATGGTAGACAAAACACAAAATCCATTGTCACTCTTTCCCATTTCCATTCAGGCACTGATAAAGGTTGAAGTAACCCTGTTGGAACTTGATGCTCAGCTTTTACCCTCTGACATGTGAGACATTTGGATACAAAATCTGCAATGTCTCTCTTCAACCCAGACCACCAGTAATACTGTTTCAAATCATGATACATCTTTGTATTGCCCGGATGCATAGCAAATACTGACTGATGTGCTTTTTCTAAAATAATCCTTCTCAAATTAGCATCATCAGGTACACACAATCTGTTCTTAAACCAAAGACTCCCATCACTTCTCACAATAAAATCTTGACTCTTTCCATTCTGGAAATCTGAAACAATCTTTTGAATCTTCTCATCAGCCAATTGAGCTTCTTTAATCTGATCCAACAATACCGGTTTCAATTGCAACTGTGCCATCAATGCACCATCATCACAAGATACAAAACTAGCATGCAACGCTCTCAACTCAACAAGCAACGAGAGCGAATAAATAGTTAAACCTGCTAAAGACTTCTGACTTAAGGCATCAGCAACAACATTTGCCTTACCAGGATGATAGTCAATCAGGCAGTCGTAGTCTTTGATCATCTCCAACCATCGTCTTTGTCGAAGATTCAGCTCCTTCTGAACACCCAAATATTTCAAACTTTTATGATCTGTATAAATAAAACATTTCTCCCCATATAAATAGTGTCGCCAAATCTTCAATGCAAACACAATGGCTGCTATCTCTAAATCATGGGTCGGATAATTGAGCTCATGCGGTTTCAACTACCGAGAAGCATAAGCTATAACTTTACCCTCTTGCATCAAAACAGAACCCAAACCATTATGTGAAGCATCACTGTAAATCACATATGGTTTATCTTCCACAGGTAAAGTAAGAACAGGTGCTTGAGTCAACATCTCTTTCAACAGCTCGAAGCTAGCTTGACACTAATCCGTCCACACAAATCTAACTCCCTTTCAAAGTAATCTGGTAAGTGGAGTAACTATCAAAGAAAATCCTTTCACAAATCGTCAGTAATATCCTGCCAAACCCAGAAAACTTCTAACTTCAGTCACAGACTTTGGTGGACTCCAATTCAAAATAGCTTCGACCTTACTCGGATCAACTCTAATACCCTCCGCTGAAACTATATGACCGAGAAAAGTCACTTGGTCAAGCCAAAACTCACACTTCGACAGCTTAGCAAACAATTGCTTCTCTCTCAAAATTTGCAACACAATTCGCAAATGCTTGTCATGTTCCTCCTCATTACACGAATACACCAAAATATCATCGATAAAAACTACCACAAACTGATCCAAATAGGGCCTAAACACCCTATTCATCAAGTCCATAAAAATTGTAGGTGCATTCGTCAAACTAAAAGGCATAACTAGAAACTCATAATGCCCATACCTTGTACGAAAGGCTGTCTTAGGAACATCTTCAGCTCTGACCCTCAACTGATGGTACCTTGATCTCAAGTCAATCTTGGAAAACACTGCTGCACCTTTCAATTGATCAAAAAGATCATCAATTCTAGGCAAAGGATATTTATTTTTAATAGTCACCTTGTTCAATTGCCTATAATCGATACACAATCTCATAGTACCATCCTTCTTTTTCACAAACAAAACAGGAGCTCCCCACAGTGAAACACTAGGGCGAATAAACCCTTTATCCAACAACTCCTGCAACTGCACCTTCAATTCTCTCAATTCAGCAGGTGCCATTCTATAAGGAGTAATAGAGATAGGAGTGGTACCAGGCAATAATTCAATACCAAACTCCACCTCTCTCTCAGGAGGTAACCCTGGCAACTCCTCTGGAAACTCTGCAACTGTAGGTATACTATCAATTTGAGAAACCCTTACTCTAGTATCCACCACATGAGCAAGATAAGCATCACACCCTTTTCTAATCAACCTCCTAGCTGCAACAGCTGAAACAAAAAAGGATACTAGCTGTGCCTGCTCACTAGATACTATCACCTCTCTACCATCACAGGTTCTCAAAGTAACAACTTTCTTTTTATAGTCTACCACAACTCCATGTCTAGATAACCAGTCCATGCCTAGGATGAAATCATATTCCTTAAAAGGCATTTCAATCAAATCTCCACAAAACTCCTCACCTTGCACCACTACCACACTATCTTTGTGCACTTTGCTAACAATCACACTATGCCCTAAAGGATTTGTCACCAATACATCAAATCCTAGGGATTCAGCATGCAGTTCAGACACAGGCAAAACAGATGCACTAATATACGAATGTGTGGATCCAGGATCAATCAAAGCAAGTACTGAAATACCAAATAAAGAAAAAGTACCAGCTATGACTGCTGAAGCATCTGGCTGCCTCTGCATCACATATATCCTCTAAGAAGATCTAGCCTCCTCTGGTCTACTCTCCCTGGATGAAGAACCTCCTCTAGAACTGAACCCAGATTTGCCTCCTCTGCTGAAACTTCTGCCTCCTCGACCTCCTCTCACACTAGGTCGAGAAGCTGCAGAATCTACTAACATCTGCTCCTGTCTCTCAGGACAATCTCTAACAAAATGATCAGGCGATCCACATCTGAAGCATACCCCTGCGACACCAATCTTCCAACAAGTACCACCATGTGGCCTACCACAATGAATTCATATGGGTAAAGTGGATCTCTGAATCACTGGGTCGGAGCACTCGCCACTGAAACTGTAGGTCTCAATCTCTGCCTCTGAAACTGTATTGACCTACCAGCTGGCCTCTGACTCCTACTAACCCTAGGAACAAAACTTCCTTTACCTCTCTTCACAGATGAAGACCCTGCCTCAAACTAGGGTCTCCTAACCCTGGTCTCTTCCTCTGTAGCAGCTGCTGCAATACCCTGAGCTCTCTCCACACTCCTAGCTACTGCAACAAGCTGGGAAAAATCATGATATCTAGATCCAGCTACCAGGCACATGATAGAGGGCCTCAATCCCTCCTCAAATCTCCTGCATCTATCTATCTCTTCAGATATAACACCCCCAGCATACTGGCTCAACCGGATAAACTCTAGCTCATATTCTGTCACAGTTCGGTGATCTTGCTTCAAGCTCAAAAACTCCATTTTCTTCACATCTTTGTACTCCCTCGGAGTATACTTCAATTCAAACTCTCTTAGAAAATTAGCATAGGACAATGTAGGTGGATCATCCATAGCATGGGGTACTGTCTTCCACCAGTCATATGCGTCCTTCTGCAACAAAGATCTTGCATAATCAAATTTTTCTTCTGGAGTGGCTTGCAACTGAATAAATATTCTCTGTACTTTATCTAGCCACTGCTCAGCTACAGCTGGGTCAATAGTACCTAGAAAATCTTCTGCTCCATACTTCCTTAATTTATCGTACTGTCTCACTGATACCAAAGGTTGTGGGGGTGGTGGCGGTGGTTGCAATGGTGCTTGCCTCATCAATTCTACCATATGTCTAAGCCAAACTGGCGGAACCTCCTCACCAGCTGGTCTCCCCGACACAGAAGCAGGTACCTCACCAGCACTATCCACTCTAGCTCCCTCTCTAACCTCATCCGGAGCTACACTCTCAGCACTACCCTCTACTGACTGACGTAAATGAGAATCCATCACAACCTATATCTGCAAACATAGCAGAATACATCTTATTAAAGATCAGAGATTGCCAATACCAAACATGTATGTTATTCAAAAGCTAAATTTTAAAGTCAAAATATTCTTTTTCTTACAATTTTACCTAGGTTGAGAATCTCAAACCTAGGCTCTGATACCAAAACAATTGTAACACCCCTACATCCGGTACACGCACACTACAAACACCACAATGTAATATTCGTGCACTGAACATAGGGATGCTACGGTTTTCCTTAACCTTCAAATCATTTTAAAATGATACCATAATCTTTCTCATTATACATTATAGAAAATAAGTAATTAACTTATAATATAAAACAAAATAGATATATATACATTTACTTAATACGCAGCGGAATTTATAAAATATTTACATATATGAATACTCTCAAAACTATAATTACAATTATACATATATTTACATTAAAATCAATACTTTACAAAATATAAAGGAGGTATACATGATTGGCAGCTCTTCTATGATCTTTAAGTCCAAAAATAAATTCTTCAATGTCTACTCTCACTCGGTCTCGAGGAACTCTCGGGTTCAACTCTGTCACCTGCGCGATTAACACTATCGCACTAAGCCAACGGCTTAGTAGTACAAAGTATGCTAGCATTATGCTTTAATGCAATGCAATGTCATACATTTTAATAATCAATACAACTTCATAGATGGAAAGATAGTTTCACACCTTTGTATTTCATAAATCATACACATATCAACATATTACATTTCCAAAGTCCTTCATAAATCTCATTATTCAATTATTTTACCATCAATGAATCATATTTAAACAAAGACAAGCATGGGCCCAAAATACACTAATATGCCATTCAATTTTCAGAGTTAATGCTTTGGTTTTGTTATCACATTTATCATTATCATTATCCCAACTAGGCTTCAAGGATTAGGTTCAACCAAGCTTCAAGGGGAACAAAGCATGCTAAGTATCAACCCAACTTGGCTTCAAGAACAAACCCAACCTAGCTTCAAGGGTTGTAACATCCCAATTAGGCTTCAAGGACTAGACCTAACCAAGCTTCAAGGGGAGTAAAACATGTTAAACTTTTACCCAACTTGGCTTCAAGGATCAAGCCCAACCTAACTTCAAGAGATTGTTACTAATAGAAGGCATGCCACCAACAACAAAACTCTGAAAATAGAATAACACATTAGACACACAATTCATTTATTATCTCATCATCAATTCCATTTTCAATTCTCATTATCAATTAGGCAAACATGCCTCATTAAAGTCATTATAGCCAATCACAATGGCTTTACATTCCATCACATCTCAATCCACATTTCAAATACATAATCATTTGCATTATCATATCTTTCCCATTATTCATGTAACATCATTGATAATACATAACAAAGTATAATATTCATATGAATTAGCAATGTAATAATGCAATATTTGTACTTACCTCAATAACAATTCACATAACTCTAAACACTTTCCTTTTCCAAGATCCTTTTACTTCTTAGATCAATGACAAATCACTTTCTTCAAGACCTAATCCAAAAATAATAACATACACTTGCTTAGGGATACACATGAGATAATCAAATTAAGAGTTAAATTGGGCAAACCCTAAACATGACACGCTCAACCACACGGGCGTGTCCCTGACCGTGCCCTAACTCCACAACACAGAAGCTTTTACATGCTCAGAACCATGAGCGTGTCACTGGGCGTGTAATACATTCTGCCTCTCTGAAAAATATCAACACGTCCAACAACGTGAACGTGTTCATGGCCGTGTAAACTCTCCAATCTCACAGTAGCTATGACATGCTCAATAACACGGGCGTGTTACTGGTCGTGTCAAACCTACTGCCTCAAACACAATTGACACGCCTAAAACTCTGGACGTGCTCCCGGGCGTGTCAAGCCAAAAACTCAGATTCCGGCCAAAACCACAAAACACCCCACAAAACACTTCTTTTCACCAACATCCTCTTCAAACAAACTTAACAAAACATACCTAAAAACCAACTTAACTTACAAAAATACACAAAACAACTCCACATCTATAACAAACACAAATCACAAATATCATCACAAAACCCTAAACACAAATACAACACCATCTCTTCCAACCAACTTACTCTTTTCTTCAATCCATCCTTATAATCCATAATCAATCTAATCAAACACTCTTAAACATACCATAATCAAACAACATACTGTTACAAATCTATCAAACTCAAACACAACTTCAAATAAGCAAAGAAATCAAAAGAGGACTTACCAAAGTAATGAAACTTCTTGAATCACCAACTTGATCACTTAGATCTTCCTTCAATTTGAGCTTAGAACATTAAGATCCTCTCTTGGTCTCTTGCTTTCTCTTGTCTTTGGAGGAGCCGGCCACTTCAATGGAAAAGAAGAAAAGAACAATGAAGAAACAAAGTCAACTTCTCTTTAAATCTCCACCTAGTATTTCAACATAAGCAATTACCTAAACACCCTCTTACAAATTGTTTTGATTTCCTTTAAAGCACTTGCCCTCTTTTAGTAATTTCACAAATCACAAATTAAAATATCTTCTTCCCTTGACCACTCATTTGACTTGCATATATGTTATATATATTACCATATATACAACATATACATTCTCTCAATACACTTCTCTTCCTTTCCAATAACACATATACATTAAATTCAAATCAAACAACAATTGTATCAAAACTTCTAGGGCACACTTTGGGATATTACAATTCTCCCCCTCTAAAAAGAAATTTCGTCCTCGAAATTACCTGATATCAAGTCTGAAACAACTGAGGATATTGATCTCGCATTGCTTGCTCACTCTCCCAAGTTGCTTCTTCTTTTCCATGATTCTTCCACAAAATCTTCACAAGTGGCACTTTCTTATTTCTCAATTCTTTCACTTCACGTGCCAAAACGGCAATTGGTTCTTCTTCAAATGTCAGATCTGGACTCACTTCGATAGATTCAATTGGCAATACATGAGATGGATCCGACCTGTACCTCCTCAACATAGAAACATGGAATACATTATGGATCCTATCCAACTCAGGTGGCAAAGCAAGCCGATAAGCAACTGGTCCAACTCTTTCCAAAACTTCATACGGTCCAATGAAACGAGGACTCAGCTTTCCTCTTCGACCAAATCTCAAAATCTTTTTCCAAGGAGACACTTTCAAAAATACTTTATCTCCTACATTAAACTCAATATCTCTCCTCTTCAAATCTTAATAAGACTTCTGTTGGTCTGAAGCTGCTTTCAACCTATCTCGAATCATTTTCACTTTCTCTTCAGTTTCTTTAACCAAATCAGGACCAATTAACTTACCTTTTCCAAGTTCATTCCAACATAGAGGTGTCCTACACCGTCTACCATACAACACTTCGAATGGTGCCATGCCAATGCTGGATTGATGACTGTCATTGTATGCAAATTCCACAAGTGGCAAGAATCTATCCCAACTTCCAGAGAAATCAATGACACAGCTTCTCAACATGTCCTCGATAATCTGTATCACTCTCTTTGACTGCCCATCTGTCTGCGGATGAAAAGCAGTGCTAAAGTGCTGTCGAGAACCCAAAGCACCATGTAAACTTTTCCAAAACCTTGAAGTAAACCGGGGATCTCGATCAGACACTAAAGAAATTGGGACACCATGCAACTTCGCAATCTCATGGATATACAGCTCAGCTAACCTCTCCAAAGAATAATCCATCCGAACTGGAAGAAAATGAGCTGTCTTAGTCAACCTATCAACAATCACCCAAATAGCATCATACTTCCTTTGTGTCAATGGTAGACCAGACACAAAATCCATTGTCACTCTTTCCCATTTCCATTCAGGCACTGATAAAGGTTGAAGTAACCCTGTTGGAACTTGGTGCTCTGCTTTTACCCTCTGACATGTGAGACATTTGGATACAAAATCTGCAATGTCTCTCTTCAACCCAGACCACCAGTAATACTGTTTCAAATCATGATACATCTTTGTATTGCTCGGATACATAGCAAATACTGACTGATGTGCTTCTTCTAAAATAATCCTTCTCAAATTAGCATCATCAGGTACACACAATCTGTTCTTAAACCAAAGACTCCTATCACTTCTCACAATAAAATCTCGACTCTTTCCATTCTGGCAATCTGAAACAATCTTTTGAATCTTCTCATCAGCCAATTGAGCTTCTTTAATCTGATCCAACAATATCGGTTTCAATTGCAACTGTGCCATCAATGCACCATCATCACAAGATACAAAACTAGCATGCAACGCTCTCAACTCAACAAGCAACGAGAGCAAATAAACAGTTAAACCTGCTAAAGACTTCCGACTTAAGGCATCAGCAACAACATTTGCCTTACCAGGATGATAGTCAATCAGGCAGTCGTAGTCTTTGATCAACTCCAACCATCGTCTTTGTGGAAGATTCAGCTCCTTCTGAACACCCAAATATTTCAAACTTTTATGATCAGTATAAATAAAACATTTCTCCCCATGTAAATAGTGTCGCCAAATCTTCAATGCAAACACAATGGCTGCTATCTCTAAATCATGGGTCGGATAATTGAGCTCATGCGGTTTCAACTGCCGAGAAGCATAAGCTATAACTTTACCCTCTTGCATCAAAACACAACCCAAACCATTATGTGAATCATCACTGTAAATCACATATGGTTTATCTTCCACAGGTAAAGTAAGAACAGGCGCTTGAGTCAACATCTCTTTCAACTGCTCGAAGCTAGCTTGACACTGATCCGTCCACACAAATCTAACTCCCTTTCGAAGTAATCTGGTAAGTGGAGTAGCTATCAAAGAAAATCCTTTCACAAACCGTCGGTAATATCCTGCCAAACCCAGAAAACTTCTAACTTCAGTCGCAGACTTTGGTGGACTCCAATTCAAAATAGCTTCGACCTTACTCGGATCAACTCTAATACCCTCCGCTGAAACTATATGACCGAGAAAAGTCACTTGGTCAAGCCAAAACTCACACTTCGACAGCTTAGCAAACAATTACTTCTCTCTCAAAATTTGCAACACAATTCGCAAATGCTTGCTCTTGATAATATCGTCAAGTGACATATCTATAGCGCAAAATTTGCCACACAAACAAACTAAACTAATATTAATAAATAGGCATCTTGTTTGTTTCAAAATCCACTCACCTAAAAACAAAACAACATAAAAAGAAATCATTGGATGAAAAATCAATCAAAACTAATAGAGCCAGTAAGTAAGGTACCTTAATGTCCTCGTTTGAGACGCCATACTCAAGATTAGAAATGTAAAGCTTCGTTCCAGTCTCGATAGTAGAGGCCTGACCCGCTTGTCCCGTGTAACCCATACTCTGATCCGTAAACAAATCGTGCTTCCATGTCGTTTCAGGCGCCTAATAACAAATAAACAACAGACCGACTCAGCAATTAATTTGACCACAAACCGAAACCTAAATAACTGATTAATTAAATAAATACTAGTATTACCTTAGCGGTAGTGTAAGGCGCTGCTCAATTAGCGGCACGGTTGGAGAATCGGCGAGCAGGACCAGGTCCGGAACCCCGGCCTCTGCCCCGAGAGTTACCAGATCCAGGCTTCTTATTGCTCTTGATAATATCGTCAAGTGACATATCTAAAGCGCTTGACATTTTTATCAGTTGAATAAAGAATAAATCTGAAAGCAAAAGAAATCTATAGAGGCAGAGGCAGAGGAAAAGGAAGATGAAGATAGGGTTTTGTTTCCACAACGAGAACCAAACAGGCCAAAATAAATTTCTCGCATAGGTGTTAAAAGGGCTTAGCTAAGGAGAGGCTGTAATATTTATGAATATGATGTATATTAAAGCAAATCGAAGCACAAACGGTGTCGTGGTGTAGTTGGTTATCACGTCAGTCTAACACACTGAAGGTCTCCGGTTCGGATATGAGATTAATACACTTTGGGATATTACAAGTCTAGGAATATGGATTTTTTAATAATTTTCAACAAAGAGTTCATAATTAAAATCAAAGAGTGAAATTATATATGATAGCGAATTATTTATTATGGAACAATAATGCATAATTTAGGGTTGAGTGTGTAAAATTAAAGTATCTAAATGGATGATGTTAATTAGTGTAAGGAAATGAATTAGTGTTGTTTAAAAGTAAATGTTATGATCTTAAGATTGAGAATATGATATGGATGAAATTTAGTGAGGTTCATGTTGTTGGTTGTATTATGTGGAATTTGAATTTTTGAAATGGGTTTTCATAGTTGTGAAAATGATGTACTTTGATGTTATATTAATATATAGGTAATGCTTATAAAGTTAGCTCTTGAAAATGAGATTAATAGAATGAATTTTAAGTAAAGTAGTATGTTGAAAATTTAGAGTTGTAAGAGAATTTTGATGAAGATTGTTTAGATATTGAAAGTTTAATGTTTAATAAGCATGGAAGTAATTTTGAATGAGTAATATTATTTATAAAAGTACTAACTGAGGTGTAATGTGGTTTATAATATAGAATTTTGTTATGAAATAAAGAGAAATGATTAAGCAATTGAAAATGAGTTACTTTAGGTAATTGAATTGGAAATGATGAAAATAGATATGAAGGGTATAATAATTGAAAAAAAAATGTGTGTGAGAGATGTCACATTGGAAATATGACTAAGATTTATATGAAGTGTTAAATATATATATATATATAATAAGAAACTTAATTAAGAAATGGGCAATTAAATAAAAAAAAAGATGTTAATTATGTTGTGGTCAGAGTGTGTATATATGTTGAATTGATGAATAACCTAAGTAATGTCAAAAGAATGAGAAATGATAATGTTCTCTGAAAGGTGATAAATGTTAACTTTGTATAGTTTGTATGTAAAAGAGGAATTGAGTATAATTTTATGATTTGTGCGATGAGATTTTTTTTTCTATATGAACACAAATATGATATGTAAGAAAATGTTGAAATTAAGTCACATTGTGATTATGACTTACGAAGGTGTATGTGGATGATTAAAAAAAATATTATCGAGTATTTACTACCATATACAAATATGTGTCTGGTGATATTGAGAATGATATTGCATGTATTAATAGACCTAAGAGAGATTAGGTCTTGAACTGCGTAGAGTTAGGTCATGTGATGAATTGAGATTGAGAATAGACCCGAACAGGGATGGATGGTGAAATTGTTATTTTAACAATTGAACTTGATGATTGTATAGTGTTATGGGCCTAAAGTATATGCGTATAAATAAAAGATTGTAAGGAAAAGGAAAGTATAATGAAGAAAGTATGGAAATGGAAAAAAAAATATATATATATATACATATATATATGAATGAAAATTTTTATAAGAGATAGATTAGAAATGGAGTAATAAATGGAAATTGTGTAAATTAGCATATGAACGAATGTGTATATATAAGAGATGTTAATAATAATATTGTTGAAACATGAGTTAGGCTAATGATGATCAAGTGATCAAAAGTAAATTGCTTTGAAACAGAGCTGAAATGTGTTAACTCTTCATGTAGTAAGAGTTTAAAGAACTTATATGTAATTTTAAATGCCACGGATGTGTGACCATTAAGACATGGGTGTAGTTTCAAGATAAGAGCTATTTGAGAAAAAAATTATAGTGAAGGCGGTGTTTATTTGTAACCTACAAACGGGGACTTAAGATGATATAATTGTGAAATATATTAAGTGAAATTGATAGTTTTTGTTCCACGAGATACAAGCAAGATTTTTGGCTGGTATATTTAGACTCATAACTTTATGTAGAAATTTTTTTATGACCATAAATAGTGTGAAAACAGAAGATAATTGTGAAAATATGATAAGCTATAAATGATGTGTAAGAACAGTGATTTTTGTAAATATGGTAACTATAAGAAATATGAGAAAAGGGGTAAATGAAATGAATTATAAAATGTGCATAAGAGCTATATTGAATGTGTTTGAAAGTGGTATAAAATGAATAAGTTGATGAAAGTGACGTTTAAAGTGAACAAGACTAGGGGAAGTAAATATTATCTGTAATGATGAATTCGAAAAGAATTAAAATTTGAGAATAAATTTGATCTAATAGAATTAGGTCATGAATTGAAAATAGATTGATGAATTTAAAATAGACTCAAGGTTGGTCATAATAGAATAAGGTTGTGATGGTCATATTGTGATAGTTAGATCAATTGATCCGAAATGCAATAAGTTTATAAGTATTTATTGAAATTCAATGTGTGTAGTTGTATTAAGAATATGCAAGCTATATGAAAATGTGCATAATACAACATTTTGATATGCATATGCATATGAAAGGAGCTAAGTTATATTATTTTCAAATAATTATAAGAGAAAAGTGTTAGTTATAGTATAATTCGAATGAATTTTAATAAGGGAATAAGATTTTGTTGTTGTATAATGGTGATATTAAATTAATATGTGGTAATTGTATAAAGAGTAGGATCAAAGTGAAACTGTGTAAAATTATTGTGTTAAGATAAAAAGTTATTAACATTTGAATTTAAGGTGATGAGAGTATATTTTTAAGATAATGAAGTGATCAGATATCTTGAGTGCAATATGTGTGTGGTGTATATATATTAAGGAGATGAACTAATTTTGTCTAATGATAATTCGATTGAAGATATAATAATCTGTTGTGACTGTTTGAGTAAATAGACAGTATAATGATGTGTTAGGGAATGGTAAAAAGGAAATTAAGAATGAACCTAAGGGGGAGAATAGAAATTATATAATTTGGTAAAATAATAATTTGAATGATTTATTACTATACTGGATAATTTCGAGGACAAAATTATTTAAGGAGGAGAAAATTGTAACATCCATGATTTTGGAGAAATTAAATAAGTATTTGGAGAGATAAATTGTATATACTCAATATATATATCTAGAGTATACATAACATATACATATGGTATATTAATTATATATGTTGGATTAATACATTACATACTTAATATTTAATACACACATAAGGTACATTTGATGTGTATATAAGATACACATTACTTGTGCATATGTGTAATATCCTAAATTTTTAAAAAGTTATAATTTTTGAAAATTTGATAAAATAAATTATAATTTAAATAGATAAATAAAATTAATGGTTTTAAATGAAAAATGAAGGAGTTTTAAATGAAAAAGTGGATAATATATGTGATATATATGTAAAATATACATAACATATAAAAGTCAACACTTTTTAAAAGAAAAGTCAAAGTAAAAGGGTATTTTAGTAATTAAATCTTAGAAATTCAAAATTAATAAAATAATTCAAAAATAAATTATTTTTGAATGGAAAAGGAAATTTATGACTTTTAATTTATTAAATAAATAATTAAATAATTAATTATTAAATTATTTTAATATATATATATATGGTTAAAAATAAAAGATGAAAAGAAAAGAAAATTTAAAAGTTTTTCAACTTCTTCTTCTTCTCCATCAAGGGCCGGCCACCATGGCTATTAATCTCAAGAATTTTGATCTTCCATACTCTACAAATTGAAGGATTCAACAAGTTTAAAGTGGATTTTTGGTGATTTCCACCAAAATTAGTAAGTTCCCAACTTCTTTCTTTGGATTTCATAGGAATTGTGATTATGTTCTTTTTGGGTTTTTAAAGTTATAAGATTTAATTGTCTATTTGGGTATATATGAAGTTATTTTAAGTGATTAACAATGATTTTAAGGTTGGATTAAAGAAATGGTTGAGTTTGGGTAAGATTGGTGAAGAGAGAGAATTTAGGGTTATGTAATTTTTGGGGTTTTGAAATCATGGTTTTTAATTGTGTAAAATGATTCCAAATGAGTTTTTTTTGATACATAAACAAGTATTTTAAAGTCAAATATTAGATTTGGTTGTGTTTGGTTGGAGTTTGAGAATGGAAAAGGAGATTTAGGGTTTTGGAAAAGTGATTTTCCAAAGTGGTTGAATTGTGTGATTTTATTTGTTTAAGCATGTTGTTTAGTATTAAAAGTGATGAATATAAGCTTGAAATGAGTAATGGATTGTGTTGGAATGGAAAACCTTCAATGGGGGAAAGTTATGCCATTTTATGGTTTTGTATATAAGAGTGTATTTTTATAATGTAAATGGTTCAAATGTATTAAAATATGCTTCTAATGATATTAACAAACTTAAAACACTAATTTAAATTGCTTGATATGGTTTTTCAAAGTTAAAGTGAAGTGAAGCTTAATTTTGGGGTTTGGTTTAGAGTGATGTTTAATTATGGTTTGATGTTGAGAATACCATAGAATATGATATTAAATGATTATGTATGATCAAATTTGGTATAGGCATTGAGGGAGGTTGATTTGCTTCATCCAAGTGGTGAAGGGCAAGTTGGAAGGATAGGATTGGAGGTTGTATTAATCTTGCTTTGGGTTGCTAGTAGAGGTATGTACAAACTTTGAGTATAATGTTTATGTTTACATGACATTTAGACTTAACACATTTTGGTTGAAAAATGTGTTAAGCTACTTGGTTCATTGATTGAGTATGAATAATGTGCTATGACATTTGTAATGTCATATATGTGTTAAATGCATTGTGAAAAGCCATTGATAATGGCTAAATTGTGTAAAGTGTGAAATATGCATATTATGTGAAAATACCCAAAGTAATTGGGTAATGTGTTGTGAATGCAAAAATGAGATATGCGGAATAATGAAATGAATTGATATTGATAAAAATGAGAAAAAAAATGAGAAAAGTGAGAAAGATGAGAAAGATGTGAAAAATGAGAAAGATGAGAAAAAAAATGTAAAAATAAGGCAATGAGCCTAGTTTGATTATGAGAAATAAAATGAGAAATGAATTGTGAAAGTATTTGATAATGAGATAAATGAATTAATTGTGTGCCTAGTATGTTATTCAATTTTCAGAATTCTGGGTTTGGCGGCATGCCTGGGTTGAGGTTCAAGAGACTGGGGCTGTTACATTATCCATGGATATATATATTGCCTACAGGCTAGACACATGGTGTCATTATGAACCAAAGCAGTAACTCTGAAATTTGAATAGCATATTAGATCCTTTTTGGGCCCATGCTTGTCTTTGCTTTAATGTGAATTATGAATTGTGATACAATTGAGCAATATAATGTTATGAGTTGTGAGTATGAAATATTTGAAAAATATAAGAAAGTGAAATGATGTGACCTCTATATGCATTGTGCATTGGCATTACTTTACATTTTTATTATTATCAAAGTTTGTACCACTAGGCTTCGGCTTAGCGAGATTGTAATTCGTCGCGCTGGTGTCATGGACGTTTTGGTAGAGCTGGAGAGTTTTACTAAACCTGGTCAGGTCTAGGTTTGTATTTATTGAGCTTGAAGAGTTATTTTAGGTATATCAAGATCAAAGCCAGTTGCCAGCATTTGCATTTTTGATATTATGTATGTTATGATATATTTTTGAAGCATATATTGTAAATTGTAAAGAATGATTTGAATAATTTTATTTAAGATGAGATTTTATATATAATGTTGATATATATATACCTATATATAAGTATTTTGAGAAAATATGGAGAAATTGAGAAGTATTGGTGAATTGATTTTATTTGGAGTGTTTGTTTTATGCAGGTTGTGTTTTGTGGAATTTTAGAAACGTTCAAATTACAAACAAAACTCTGGCGAATTTTTCCTAGAGATTTTCATATAAAATATTTATTTTGGATTCCTATAACAAGCAAAGAATATTTATATACTATTTATTTTATATATTAGTATTTGAAATCTTAAAACAGAAATGTAAATTTTTTTTATTAAATCGGTCTGTGACATTTTTATACCTTATATGCGTATTTTATATATGCTAAAAATATGTATTGTACGTGTATAGGGTATAAGGGTGTTACAATGTCTCTAGATGAGTCAAAAAATTCAGACAAAATCACTTCATAGCACATATACAGAATTTCCAGCAACTATAATACTCATCTCTCAGGTTTTTATTCCACATTTTAAATTATTTCCTTAATTTCACTTATTCATTAATTGAATCAACCACAAATCTTAATTTTCAAGAAAATTCTCCAAAGATCATTAATCTAAAATCTCTAAAATGATGCTTATGCTACGCCAACTCCTCTTCTAAGAATCCTTCAGCACTTGGATTATGGCAACTCAACTCTCTTCAAAATCTAAACCAAAGGTGATCATACACACTCACTTAGAGATACACATGAGATAATAAGGTTATGAATCAACTAGGGCAAACTCTACACATGACACACTCAACAACACGGGCGTATCCCTGACCGTGCTCTAAACTCACAACACAGAAGCTTTGACACGCTCAGTGACATGGGCGTGTCATTGGCCGTGTCAATCCTCCCTCAACACTGTAGCTATGATACGCTCAGTGACATGGGCGTGTCACTGCACGTGTAAATGCTACTACAACACAGAAGCTGTGACATGCTCAGTGACATGGGCGTGTCACTGTTCGTGTCACCCATCCAAGAATACATAACCATTGACACGCCCAAAGACCTGGCCGTGCTCATGGGCGTGTCAGACCAAAATCCTAATTCCAGCAACAACAACAACACATCCAACAAACCTCTTACTTCCACCATTTTCCACTTCAAACAAACTTAACTAAACACACCCATAAACCATAATAACTTGCAAAAACACCAAAACAATTCAAAACATACATCAAACACCACTTCACAACCATCACATACACACAACTCAAACACCACACTTGTTCTTCCACCAAACCTAACACTTTCTCTTCAATCCAAACCCAAAAATCAAAATCAAATAAACCAAATACTCTCAAACACACCACAATCAAACATACTCTGTAATATCCCAATGTATGCCCTAGAAGTTTTGAATATTATTGTTGTTTTGATTGGATTGAGTGTATATGTTAATTTGAAAGAGAAAAGAATTTTTAAAGGAAGTGTATATGTTGCATATATGGTAGTATAAATAACATATACATAAGTCAAATGAGGGGTCAATGGAAGAGGATATTTTTATGTGATATGTGAAATTACCATAATGGGCATACAAGTGACAAAAGTTAAGTTAAATGACAAAGGGTATATAGGTAATTGCTTGGTGAAAATCTCTTGGTGGAGATTTAAAGAAGAAAAGAAGGATTGACTTGTCTTCATTTTTCTTTTCTTGGCATGAGTGGCCGGCTATCCAAAGGGAAAAGAGAGCAATTGAAGTATTTGGTTTCTAACATCAAATTGGAAGAGGAATCAAAGAATTGAATTAAAGATTGGTGAAATTTCTTCATTTAAGGTTAGTACTCTCTTGTTTTCTTTTGTTAATCTTGAAGTTGTGTCTAAGGTGAATTGTGATTTGTTGATGTGATGATTTGGTGTGTTTGAGTTGTGTTTATAAGTGTTAGAATTGATTGTAAGTTAAAAGATTGAATTGGTGATTGGTTTGGTCTTGAATATGGTAAGTTATGTGGAGGTTGATAGTGGAAGATCAAGAGTGAATTTGGTTTTAGGGTTTTGATGTGATGAATGATTAAATGTATGGTTAATTGTGATTATTGTGTTAAACATGCAAAATAAGTGTTAATGACTTTGATTACATCCATTTGAATGAGTTTATGTTGTGTATCATGTGTTTAAATGCAATTAGAAGTGTTTTGGCCACAAATAGGGTTTGTTCTTGAGTGACACGGCCAAAAGCAAGGAGAGACACGGCCAATTCATGAGAGACATGGCCAAGTCAAGGAAAATTGAGCCGTGTTGGATTGATTTTGGAGGGACACGGCCGTGTCTTATGCATGTGTTTGCTACTGCCAATTGGTTTTGAGAGACACGGCCACAAGCTTGGCAGTGTCCCATGAAGGTGTTTGCTACTGTGATGGTTCTTGACTTTTCTCACTTTGTTTTGATTCTTCAAAGGTTTTGTTGTTCCTAAATCTAAACATAAACACTCTAAACACTTTGAAAACAAAGAATGATCTAAATAAATATATGTGGAACATACATTCATATGGTGTTGAGATTATAGCACACATTTGATGAGATTGATGAAGCATATGAACAATGTTAGGCTATATGCATTGTGAATTGTAATGTGATATGTACTTTGAAATATTGTATCAATGATGCATATGATTATGTATAAACAATGTTATGTTCTGCATTGTGAATCTTGTGAATGGTAGTATGTTATATGAACAATGTGACTAATATTATGACTTGTATAGTGTGGAAGAGATGAGGATCATCCAAAAAGGTATGTGGAATGCAATTTATTATAATAAATGTCTTAATAATGAATGTTGTCAAGGTGTTTTGAGAAATGATGAAATGTGAGATCATCATGGTTGATAATAATGATTGAAATGTTATAAAGAGATGTAAAGCTAATGATTGGTTTGTTTAGCTAATGTAATTGATGTTGTATATGTATAATGATGATTCAAATGTGATGTGAAGCCATTGTGATTGGCTAAGATAACTCAAATGTGATGTGAAGCCATTGTGATTGGCTAAGATAACTCAAATGTGATGTGAAGCCATTGTGATTGGCTATGATGATTCAATTGAAAGACATAAGGCATGTTTGCCTAATTGATGATGAGAATTGAGAATGAAAGTAATAAATGAATTGTGTAACTAATGTGTTATTCCATTTTCAGAGTTTGTTGTTGGTGGCATGCCTAAAATGAGTAACAATCTCTTGAAGTTAGGTTGGCTAAGTCCTTGAAGCCTAATTGAGATGTTACAACCCTTGAAGCTAGGTTGGATTGGTTCTTGAAGCCAAGTTGGGTTGATGCTTAGCATGCTTTGCTCCCCTTGAAGCTTGGTTGAACCTAATCCTTAAAGCCTAGTTTGGTCTATGATAATGATAAATGTGATGAATGAACCAAAGCATTACTCTGAAAATTGAATGGCATATTAGTGTCGTTTGGGCCCGAGTCTGTCTTTGTTGTCAATATGATATACAAATGTTGAAATAAATGAGTAATGAGATCTATGGTTGACTTGTTGGAAATGTGATTTATGATTGATGAATTGTGAATAAAACAATGTTATGAAGTATGAGGTGTAATGTGTGTATTGATATATTGATTGTGGATACTATTAATGAATTGTGGTTGGTGATAATGATTGTCTTCATTGGAAATGTGATTCATGATTGGTATGATGTATAATGTGTGTATTGATAAATTAATTGTGAGTATTCGTGACGGGTTGGAATTGGTGATAATGGTATGTATATATGTACATAATATATGAATTTAGTCGAGATATATGAAAGGTGCAAATTAAAAAGAGAAAAACATGATAAGAACTAATGGTATATGGAATGAATATAGTATTATTATATGTTAGAATTTCTATAGTTATGTTTATATTTTATATTGTACTACTAAGCTCTAGGGCTTAGCGCGGTTGTGTAATCGCGCAGGTGGATATGCGGTTGATTTGGAAGTCCAGCTGTTATGCCAAGAGAAGAGTAAGAGTTTGTCGAGACCAACTAGAGGGTAATGCATACATGTATAACTTTTAATTATGATGTATTTCTGATGAGAGAGTATTTATATGTATAAATGGAGTTTGATAAAGATAATGATTTTGTAAATGTTATTTAAATTAACATATTATGGTTTGAACTTTGTTACAGGTTTTTAAAAGATAACGAAAAGTGACATCTTTATACTTTATATACTTACTGTATGTATACTAAGTATATGTATAGTACTTATATAGGGTATCGGGGTGTTACATACTCATACCATCAATAATCAACCATCAAACTCAAATACAACTTAAAAGAAAACTAAGGAATCAAGTGGAAACTTACCAAAAATGATGAAACTTCTTAGATTTCCAACTTGATCACTTGAAACATCCTTCAATCTTGAGTTTGGAAAAATCAAAAACTCTCTTCCTCTCTTGCTATGGTGATGGTCGGCCAAACAACAAAGAAAGAAGAAGAAGAATGAAAAGCAAAGTCAACACTTCTTCTCTTTAAACCTCCACCAAGCAATTAAATATTAAAATAATCAAATATCTTCATCCACTCACTAATTCAATTTTCCATTTAATTAATTTAATTAATTTAAAAAATTAATTAATCTTCTTTGACTTCCATTTCTTTGACTTGTATATGTTGTATATATCACTATATATACAACATATACACTCTTCCCTTACCTCATTACTCTTTCCATTTAAACATATACATTTAATCCAAATACAACAATAAAATATTCCAAAACTTTTAGGGTATACTTTAGGATATTACAATTCTCCCCCTCTAAAAAAAAATTTGTCCTCGAAATTACCTGATCTCAAGTCTGAAATAGTTGAGGATACTGATCTCGCATCGCTTGCTCATTCTCCCAAGTTGATTCTTCCTTTGCATGATTCTTCCAAAGAACCTTCACAAGTGGTACTTTCTTATTTCTTAACTCTTTCACTTTATGTGCCAAAATAGCAACTAGTTCTTCTTCAAAAGTCAGATCCGGATTCACTTCAATAGATTCAATGGACAAAACATGAGATGGATCTGATCTGTACCTCCGCAGCATAGAAACATGGAAGACATTATGAATTCTATCCAACTCAGGCGGCAAAGCAATTCGATAAGGAACTGGTCCAACTCTCTCCAATACCTCATAAGGTCCAATAAAACGAGGACTTAGCTTCCCTTTACGGCCAAATCTCAAAATCTTCTTCCAAGGAGACACTTTCAGGAAAACTTTATCTCCAACATCAAACTCTATGTCTCTCCTCTTCAAATCTGAATAAGATTTCTGCCGATCTGAAGCTGCTTTCAACCGATCCCGAATTATTTTCACTTTCTCTTCCATTTCTTTAATCAAATCAGGACCAACCAATTTGCCTTCTCCAACTTCATTCCAACATAGAGGCATTCTACATCTTCTACCATACAATGCCTCAAATGGTGCCATTCTAATACTAGATTGATGACTGTTGTTATAAGCAAATTTCATTAATGGCAAAAATCTGTCCCAACTTCTAGAGAATTCAATGACACAGCTTCTTAACATGTCCTCTAGAATCTGTATCACTCTCTCTGACTGCCCATCTGTTTGCGGATGAAAAGCAGTGCTAAAGTGCAATCGAGAACCCAAAGCACCATGTAAAATTTTCCAAAATCTTGAAGTAAATCGAGGATCTTGATCAGACACTAAAGAAATTGGAACTCCATGCAACTTCACTATCTCACTGATATACAGCTCAGCCAACTTCTCCAGAGAATAGTCCATCCGAACTGGAAGAAATTGAGCTGTCTTTGTCAACCGATCAACAATCACCCAAATGGCATCATGCTTCTTTTGAGTCAACAGCAAACCAGTCACAAAATCCATTGTCACACGTTCCCATTTCCATTCAGGCACTGCTAAAGGTTGAAGCAACCCTGTTGGAACTTGATGCTCAGCTTTCACCCTCTGACAAGTGAGACACTTGGATACAAATTCCGCTATGTCTCTCTTCATACCTAACCACCAGTAATGCTGCTTCAAATCATGATGTGCCTCTTCCATAATAGTAGTGGGTAACCCTGGCAACTCCTCCGGAAAAACATATGGAAATTTCGCAACTGTGGGTATACTATCAAGTTGAGAACCCACTACTCTGGTATCCACAACATGATCAAGATAAGCATTACACCCTTTTCTAATTAACTTCCTAGCTACCACAGCTGAAACAATCAAGGATGCAAGTTGTCTCTGCTCACTAGATACCATCACATTTCTACCATCACTGGTTCACAGGGTAACACACTTCTTTTGACAGTCTACCACAGCTCCATGCTTAGACAACCAATCCATGCCTAAGATCACATAATACTCCTTAAAAGGCATTTCAATCAAATCACCCAAAAACTCCTCACCTTGCACCACAACTGAACTATCACGGTACTATGTCCTAAAGGATTTGTCACCAAGACATCAAATCCTAAGGACTCAAAATGTAATTCAGACACAGGCAAGATAGATGCACTTATGTATGAATGAGTAGACCATGGATCAATCAAAGCATGAACTGAAATGCCAAATAAAGAAAATGTACCCGCAATAACTGCTGAAGCATCCGGCTGCCTTTGCATCACATACACTCGCTGAGATGGCCCAGCCTCATCTGGCCTATTGCCTCCGGATGTAAAGCCTCCTCTCTGACTGATTCCAGGTCGACCACCTCTACTGAAACCTCTACCCCTTCGACCACCTCTGCTAACACTAGGTCGAGAAGCTACAGTATCAGTCTGTCTATCCTCCTGTAGCTCAGGGCAATCTTTAATGAAGTGAGCTGGTGACCCACATCGAAAACATGCTCCTGATCCACCCGTCTTCCAATAAGCACCCCCATGTGTCCTACCACAATGAACACATATAGGTGGAATGGATCTCTGAACCACTGGAGTCGGAGCACTCGCTACAGAAACTGTAGGTCTCGATCTCTGTCTCTGATACTAAACTGATCTACCTGACTGCCTCTGGCTCCTACTAACTCTCGGAACAAAACTTCCTCAGCCTTTCTTCATAGATGAAGACCCTGCCTCAAACTGGGGTCTCCTAACTCTGGTCTCCTCCTCGGTAACAGCTGCAATACCCTGTGCTCTCTCAACACTTCTAGCTGCTGCAGCTAACTAAGAAAAGTCTTGGTACCGAGAACCAACAACAATACACATAATAGAGGGCCTCAATCCCTCCTCAAATCTCCTACACCGGTCAATCTCATCAGAAATAATCCCACCGGCATAGTGACTCAACCGGATATACTCAATCTCATATTCTGTCACAGTCCGGTTATCTTGTCTCAGATTCAGAAATTCCATCTTTTTAGCATGCTTATACTCCCTCGGAGTATATTTCTGCTCAAACTCCCGCAGAAAATCACTATAAGACAATGTAGGTGGATCATCCATGGCATGTGGAACTGTCTTCCACCAATCATAAGCATCTTTCTGCAGAAGGGATCTAGCATAATCAAATTTCTTTTCAGGAGTGGCTTGCAACTGAATAAATACCCTCTGCACTCTATCCAACCACTACTCAGCTACTGCAGGATCTGTAGTGACAAAGAAATCCTCAGCCCCATACTTCCTCAATTTATAATAATGCCTCACCGACACTTGTGGCTGTGGTGGCGGTGGCGGCTGCTGCACTGGAACTTGCCTCAACAATTCTACCACATGTCTTAGCCAAACTAGCGAAACCTCATCAGCAGCTGGTCTCTCTAGCACAGGAGCAGGTGCCTCTCCAACTCTCTTAACCCTAGCTCCATCTCTACCCTCTTCAGGAGCTATACTCTCAGCACTACCTTCTATGGACTGACGTGATAGAGACGCCATCACTACCTATATCTGTAAACACAGCAAAATATACCTCATCAAAGATCAGAGACTACCAGTGCCAAAGCATGTATCTTATTTAAAAACAATATTTTAAAAATCAAAATTTTCTTTTTCTTACAATTGACCTAGGTTGAGAATCTCAAACCTAGGCTCTAATACCAAAACAATTGTATCACCCCTATACCCCGTATACGCACACTACATACTACTACACCTGTAAATACGTATACCGAATACATGAGTGCCACGGTTTATATTAAACAAACCAATCTTTCAATTTAACAACATTATAAGAAAGACTTAAAACATTCAAATTATATTATAAAGTTCAATAGATAAAACATTTATTTGATACGCAGCGGAAAATGTAGCGGTATTTACAAATACATATACATCAAAATCAATTTTTACAAAACATAAAGTTTATACATGTTTGGCAGTTTGTCTCTGATCTTTAAGCTCACAATCAACACTTCAAAGTCTAGACTCGACTCGGTCTAGCTGAACTCTCCGGTTCTACCCTGTCACCTGCGCGATGAACCACAATCGCGCTAAGCCAACGGCTTAGTGGTACAACCCACAATAACAATATGCTTTAATGTAATGCTAATATCACACATTCATATAATAAACAATACATAAGAATATCATATTTCAAACCTTACATTAAGTTTTATTATTCATTTGTTTCACCATTTATAATTCACATTTAAACAAAGACAAGCATGGGCCCAAAAGACAATAATATGCCATTCAACTTTCATAGTTAATGTTTTGGTTCAATTATCACATTTATCATTATCCCAACAAGGCTTCAAGGATTAGGCTCAACCAAGCTTCAAGGGGAGCGAAGCATGCTAAGCATCAACCCAACTTGTCTTCAAGAGTGGTTTATTTCAAAAGTGTCAATAGGGTGGTTTATTTCAAAAGTGTGGGGTAAGCAAGGGTGGTTTATTTCAAAAGTGTGGGGTAAGCAATAAAAAATAAATAAATTTGGTATTGCTATTTGGGGTTGAAATGCATACTCTGCATATTGTATTTGATTAAGAGTTGATTATTCTTTTCCTCTACATTTTAAGCTAGATGTTCTATGCAATGTTATATTTTGTATATATGTATTAAAAAAAAGAAGAGAATATAAATAAAAAAAGAAGAAGAAGAAGATATATATATGTATACAAAATTCTTATATGTTCTAGCATTGGTTATCAAAAGAGGAATGTCGACTCATGTATTTTTCTTTGAGTATGCAAGTATGTGAAGTATTAATGGATTGTGAGTATGCCATTTGAGGGAGTTATGAATTTCTTAGCGAGAGTATTGTCTAATTTAAATACTCCATTTCTTGATGCTCTAGCTTAAATGTCTTTTCTCACACCTTTACCTTAGCCCCATTACATCCAAATGAAAGACCTTCGGATTATTTCTTGAGAAAATCAGTGAGGGAGATTGGATAATTAAGCAAGTTTATGGTAGTATGCAGTCATGAGTGGTTTGAGTGATTAACCTTTGAAATCGAGTGAAACACTTAGATGAGAGATAAGATTTGTATGTCTGGATTAATGAATGAGTTAAGAAAATCCTTCATTGAAGTAAATTGCAAATTGTTTATGCTGTGTCTTAAAGGATTTCATCTTATATGCTGGAATTATAGTTAAGGTTGTTTGAGTTTTTAATTTATGCCATGTGAATTTGCTTGAGGACAAGCAAAGTTTTAAGTGTGGGGTAGTTGTTTTATTGGTTTTTGTTATAGATTTGTGTCTTGTTTATTATGATAATTATTGTTTTATTTAGGTATTTTGTTAGTTTTTATCAGTTTATTTAGTGTTTTCATTAATTTTGTTAGTTTTAGTTTATTTCAGTGTTTATATCGTTTTTGATCTAGTTTTTAGTATGTGTTTATGTTTTATTGGTTAATGTTTATTTACTTCTTATTTACAATTTGTTTGAGTTTTGTTTTAGGTTAAAAAAAAAAAAACCAAGGAACCAAGACTGAAGGAAAAATGGACAGTAGCTGACACAGGAAGAGGACACGGCCAAGTCACTGGCCGTGTCCCATATCAAGCTGAAAAGAAGCCACAAGACACAATGATGGACACAGGCAAGGGACACGGCCAAGTCACTGGCCGTGTCCCTCCAAAGAAGCTCCAACACAGCCAAGTCACCTCTAACATGGCCGTGTCACTCAACTAAAGAAGAAAAGAAGAAAAAGCAAGCAGAAGTGAACACAGGCAAGGGACACGGCCCAGTCACTGGCCGTGTCCCTCCAAAATGATCCAACACGGCCAAGTCACCTCAAACATGGCCATGTCCCTCCAAAAATGCTCAAACACGGCCAAGTCACCATCAACTTGGCCGTGTCTCAACTAAATCCAAAGCAAAGAAGAGCAATTCTCACAGTAGGTGACACATACAAGTGACATGGCCAAGTCACCATCAACTTGGCCGTGTCACCATCAACTTGGCCGTTTCTCTCCCTCAAATTCACCTCCAACATGGCCAAGTTCACTCTAACTTGGTCGTGTCACTCAAGGATCAATGAAGACGCGCGGAGGTTTTGTATAAATATAAAAGTTAGTGTTTTTCTTAGGATGGTGGATGATTTGGAGAGGAGATTGAGCCGTCAAAGATTTTAGGGTTTTGATAACTTTGTTTTCTTTTGATTTTGATTAAATTGTGGATCAAAACTAGCTTAGATTAGATTGTTCTAGCCATTGATACATCCTTCTTGCAAGATTTGAACAAGAGATTCTTCAGAAGCTTCAAGGAGTTTGTAACTTGGTTTTGTTCTCGAACTTATTCTCTTTATTTTCATTGAAATTGTATTAATGGATATTATCATGTCTAATTTGATTTCTTTGAACATTAATGAGATGAGTATGTTTGATAGCATGATGAACTAATTTGATCTAGTCTAGGGTTTGTATGGATCTGCTATGATTGTATGAATTGGTTATTCTCTTAGCTAATAATTTCTTTAGCCTTGATTGAATGGAATATTGTTAATATATAATTAATTGGCCACCAATTATGTGTTTTAGGTATTAGATGATGGATTGAGAGATGAAGTCTAATACTGGAACAATTCAATTAGGGACTTAGGTGAATTAGAGATATAACCTATTAAAAGGATTATTTCAATTATAACAAGATTAGTTGAAAGAGGTTTGAATGCGAGAGCTTATTTCCTTAACTTGATTAATTGAGTTGTTTGAGATTTAATCTTTGAAATTAAATTAGTTAAGAGGAATAACCGTTCATACATATCAGTAGTAGAGAAGTGCAAACCCTAGACCTTTCTATCAAGTGAATCAAAACATCAGCTTAATTTACTTTTATTCGTTTTAAACTTCAATCGATCTTTTTCATTAGTTGTTAGCAATTTCAATTTCTTCATTACTTTTTATTTATAATATGATAATCAATTAGTCACTTTAGCTTCCTTGAGAGACAACCTTGGGGTGATCACCTTTGCTACAGCTACCTCGTATACTTGCGAGTGACGCTTTGTGGTAGAGTTAATTCGAGCGCAACACTTCAACAAGGATAAATTATGTGTTGCCTTGATGTCATATTAATGAATTGGAGATATTAGGTATAGTATCTGGTGAATTTCAACTACCCTTATGGTCTTGAAAACTTCAACTATCCTTTTGGTCTTGACTATGTATTCCTTTCTTTGATCTTCTTACCTCTTCACCTTAGTGATCATCAGATTTTTCATAAGTATCACAATAGCTTAGGGTAGGTTATCGTTGTTTACAAGCCAATAAAGAGCAAGCTAAAACCTCATGAAGGCTCAAAGGGAAAACTAGGGATTGACATTTAATTTGATGGATTATAGTTATTGGCTTACCAAACAATGCCTAGATCATCTCTCCCTTAAATAAATAGAGTTCAATTTCACCTCAAAAGTTCATCAAAGCATGTTCTAAGATCAACTAGGACCTAGACATAGGTCATTATGTAATAGCCCTCTCTAAGTAAGCATACACAGGTCAATGCTATAGAATAATTCCCTCACCTAGTAAAGTCATTCAAATCATGATGCATAGATTTACCAATTTATGATTATCAAGGTAGGATCATCATCGGTTGAACACCAAAATGATCAGAGACCATAAAAAAATTAATGAAAATATTTTATTTGAACAAACATAATTTGAAAAACATAATTATTCCAATTAAATATTAAAGAAAGCAAAATAGAAGAGCAACACCCAAGCTAAGGGAAGTTCATTGAGTTGAGCTTCTTCTCTTTACTTCACATCTTCAATACTCTCATCCTGAAAAGAGGATAAGATAAAATCTTCTTCCAATCCCCTTCCTACCATGAAGGTTGTTGGTGGTGCCATTCTGTTGAACCTAGGCAAAGGATTATCCTTTGTGTTGGGCTTATCAGGTTCAGTAGCTTACCACTATCAATCAGATCTTGGATCTCATGCTTCAATCAGGTGCATCTATCTATCTCATGTCCTTGAGTTTAATGAAATTGACAAAAAGCTTTGGTATCAAAGTTTGGAGGTAAAGGATTCGGCAAGAGTCAAGGAGACAATAGTTGTAACAATCCCTTTTTTTTTGTAACTTGTTGAAAACCCAAGACAGAGGTTTCCCCAACTCTGAAAACTGCCTTCTACATTCTTGACCAGTTACATTATAATCGACTTCCTTATGTGTACTTTGATTGCCAGACTGATAATTTCATTTTGCAGAAAAATAGTTCTTCTCTCTTTCCCACTCTTCTATTTACAAGCCAGCTAGAAAAAGATCTTTGAAATCCCTTATAAGGGTGTGAGACAGGCTTTCACGAAGGTTGGGCAGGGCACCTCTGACTATCATCCTGATTCGGTTTGACTCATCAAGCCTCCTTTTAAGAAGTACGACCTTATTTCTCCATCTCTTTACATAATCAACAAAACTTTCATTTTATTTTTTCCTAATAGTCTGCACCTCCATCAAGGTAACTTCCAGCTCGACATTGTACCCAAATTGCTGAATGAAGGCTCCGTATAACATATCCCAATCTTTTTGCGCACTTTCCTTCAAGGTATTGAATCAATTTTGCATAACAGGATCCAGTGAAAGCATGAAATACCATAGAGTTTGAGCCTTAGTAGCTCTGGCATATTGCATGGCAGTGATGTATTACTTAACATGCAAGTGAGGTTTTCCTGTACCATTGTATCTAGCAAAGGAAGGCATCTTGAACATATAAGGGACCTTCTCATCTTGTTCGAACAACTTGCGTAACACCCTTATACCCTATATATGTACAATACATATTTCCAGCATATGTAAAATATGCATATACGATACAAAAATATCACAGACCGGTTTAATAAAAATTTTCACATTTCTAATTTAAAATTTCAAATACTAAATATATAAAATTAAATAGTATATAAATATTCTTTACTTCTTATAAGAACCCAAAATAAACATTTTATATGAAAATATCTAGAAAAAATTTGCCAAAGTTTTGTCTGTAATTTGGACATCCCAAAATTTAGCTATTACACAACCTGTATCAGAAAATACTCCCAAATAATTTCAAATCACCATTTCATCCATACTTCTCAATTTCACCAAGTTTCAACATTTATATATATATATATATTTATTTATAATTTAGAACACATTCAAACCCCTATTTCAAATAACTTAACCCAGACATTCTTTATAGTTTACAATACATAAAATCCAAAAACATGATATAATATGCATAATACCCAAAATATACAATAACATAAAATATATACATGTTGCTGATAGTGTTTCTGATCTTGATATCAACTCTATAAGCACAACCACAAGTCTAGACCCGACCTAGACTAGAAGAACTCTCCAACTCAACCGAATCTACCCTGACAACTGCGCGATGTAAACAATCACGCTAAGTCAAAAGCCTAGTAATACAAACTTTGATAATAAAAAACTCAAATGCAATGCCAATGCACAATGCATATCGATATCACATCATTCCATTTTCTCATACTTTTCAAATATTTCACAATACATAATTCTCATAAAACAAATACAAGCATGGGCCCAAAGATAACTAATATGCTATTCAAATTTCAAAGTTACTATTTTGGTCTATAATGACACCATGTGTTTAGCCCCGCAGACAATATATCAATTTAATAATCCAACTAGGTCTGAGCTTACGACCCAATCATTTCACCTAGCCTAGCTTTAAGGACTTATTTTTTAGACTTAAGACCCAGTCATTCCACCTCAAAAATATTTTCACAGTGACGCCCAGCGTCTAGCCCATAGGCAAATCATAGGCATGCCACCAAACACTGAACTCTGAAAATTGAATGACATACTAGGCACACAATTTATTTATATTTCTCATTTATATCGATAACTATTAATTTCATTATGTTTCTACATGTGAACCTCAGATTCCGCCCAAAAAGGATTCGGGCGAACGTTCACTCGTTGTCGGGAGTCGCCACTCAGTTTATTTTGTTCAAAGGGAAAAACTAAGAAAACCCTTGTTTGACTCCAATAATGCATCCAATGTAAAGGTTTCTAGTCTGCGAACCCAAGGAGGATTCGGGGACTATGTCATGCATTTGACTAACTTGACAATAAAAAGAAGTAAATATAAAAGGGATGAAGAAAAGAAAAAGGACTGATTGTTGGTAAATTGTGGACTTGCTATTTGGGGTGAATCCCAAATATGCCTACATACTCTCGTTTTTATGAGAGATCAAAGCCCATGTAGTTCGGAAAAGCCTATTTAAAGGCGATGAAAATTATGCTTCATGCATGTGTGTGTGTATGCTTCGTGCATTTGTCGGGCTTTCTGCCAAATTGGTGAGATTTAACACTTAGTGCTAAATGGTGAAATTTAGATACTTTGTACCAAAAAGATGCAAATTTTAGGCCTTTGGCCTGCATTGTCGGGCTTTTTGCCAAATTTGTGAGATTTAGCACTTAGTGCTAAATGGTGAAATTTAGGTACTTTGTACCAAAAGAGTGCAATATGGCTTCATGCCAAAAGATTGATTGATTGTGAAATTTAGGTACTTCGTACCAAAGTAAGACAATTTAGGCTTCGTGCCAAAAGGTTGATTTTAACTGTGAAATTTAGGTACTTTGTACCAAAAGGATGCGATTTAGGCTCCGTGCCAAAAAGATTGATTGATTCACGGCTTAATGCCGAAATGTGGATTGATTTGTCCATTAGGCCATTAGACCTAAAAGGATTAGGTCTTTGACCGAAAGAAATTAAGAAGAAGATGGAATGCTTATGACATGCTTAAATTGACAAATGATGAATTAGGATATTACCTTGCTTAGGATTTTTCCACTTCGAAGTTCCAGATCTCGTTTTTCTTGGACCTTGGATTATGATTCTTGATTACGGATTAAATTCGTCAGCATGAGGCCCAGAGTCTCCAAAAGCCATCCCTGTTTTTCTGAACACCTGAAGGCAATTTATAGGCAAAATCGGGCTGGACGGCGGCCGGGCCGCCGTGACCTTCGGTCCGGCTCGGTTATCTGCAGTCTGAGAAAATTAGCTTCCCGAGCCTCAAAATTCGAGTGTTCACAATTGCCCCCCACTGGGGTCCATAAAAATGATTTATGGGGCCCAGTGGTCGTCTGAAGAGCGAATTTTGAGCGAGGGGTAAAAGATACGCCTTTTGGCACTTCTGGATTGCTTGCAACACTTCTGATTGCATTCTGATCGCATTCCGACTTTTCTGTACCTGCACTTTCATTTAGCACAAACAGTACATATGTATGCATGATGTCACCTTTTATTTTCATAAAGGCATTTATTTGCTTTTTTGCTCCCATTGTATGCACAACTGGACCAAGAGCCTTCAAAAGATGGAAATGATCAATATGGGTAGATATGGGTTGCTTTCTGTCACCATTCTTAGGTGGATATTGATGGATTGGGATTTTATTTATTTCCAGTAAAGAACTTAGAAATAAATTCTAGGAATCTTTCCTTTACATGTACTTGAAATAACTCTAGTAATGAACCATAAGTAATACCAGGCTTTGCTGTGTTCTGCTATCAGTAATTATTTCTAGTAAAGAACTTAGAAATAATCCTATAGGAAGTCAATCCAGCTGGGGAAGGAACTCAAATTTTTCTGAAGTTGCCCCCAAATTATTCCAAATAATGAAGTTGCTGAATTTTGGCCAATTGAGAAGCCAAGGAGACGTGCATTGCTGCAGGGGCTGGAGGGTGAGGATGTGGTTCCTCTTAACGAGGAGAAGACAGATGCTACAGAGAGTTCCGGAGCTAAGGAAGATACCGAAGACTCTGCCCCACGTAGGAGGCGTAGGATTTAGATCCCAGGGTGACTCCATTGTCTCTCTCTTTTTTTTTCTTTTTTTTTGAGTTGTCTTTTTACCTTTTTGGTTTTTCTTTCTTTTTGACATTTTGGAGTTATGACTTGACTTTTTTTTTTAATGTTTTGGACTTGTGGTTTGACTCTTTTTGATTGGTTTTTGGTACTTTATGAAAGGAATGACTCTTTTTGAATGAATGACTCCCTTGGGAATGAATGACTCTTCTTGGCATGACTCTTTCCTTTGCTTTCCAAGCATTATCTACTTTATTTATTTGCTCTAATTTTTGCCTAAGCTGTCCTTTCGGATTTTCAACTTAGCGAGCTCTTACCCATTCTTGTCTAAGCCGCCCTTTGCGGGTTTTCGACTTAGCGGGCCCCACTATTGCCTAAGCCGCCCTTTGTGGGTTTTCGGCTTAGCGGGATTTTTTTGTTTGTTTTGTTTTGTTTTTGTTTTTTTTATGTTGGCACAAGAAAAATGAATCAATGATTTTATTAAAATTTAGACCGTGCTCAAGGAGAGCTGCCTACATATCTCGAATTAGTTTGCGAGAATCAGGTCTAATGTAGTTCCTTTTGGAATACATGATCATACATAATATTTCTTTACTTGATCCAGATTGCATGGGTTTGTGAACTCCAGACCATCCAAATCAGACAAGATGACGGCTCCGCCGAAAAGTATTTTCTTTAAAATGTAGGGTCCCGCCCAAAGAGGACGAAACTTCCCACGAGGATCGGTCACAGGTGTCCTGATTTCTTTCAGAGCCAAACAACCTTCTTCCAACTTTCGGTCTTTGACCTTTTTGTTGAAATGTCTGGCCATTTGCCTCTGATATCCTTGAATCTGATGTAGAGCTTGAAGTCTTTTTTCATCCAAACCCAACAACTGATGATGATAATTGCTGATCCATTCAGCTTCATTTATCTGACTTTCTTGAATTATCCTCGCCGATTGAACTTCCAGTTCAGTGGGGAGTACTGCTTCCATTCCGTACACCAGGGAATACGGGGTTGCCCCAGTAGGAGTTCTAATTGATGTCCTATATTCCCATAAGGCCAGTGTTAACTTCTCATGCCAACGTCTATGTTCTTTGATCATTTTTTGTATGATCACCTTTATAGACTTGTTTGCTGCTTCTACAGCTCCATTTGTTTGGGGTCTGTAAGGAGAGGATTTATGATGTTGGATCTTCTTATCCTTCAAGAGTTTAGCGAATTCTGCTTGGAAATGAGTTCCATTATCAGTGATAATCTCAAATGGCGTTCCGTACCAACAAAGGATGTTGGTTCGGACAAACTGTGCTGCCTTTTTGGCGTCTAATTCTGAATAGGAAGCTGCTTCAACCCACTTTGTGAAGTCATCCACTGCTACCGAGATAAACTGATGTCCATTCGAGGCTTGTGGATGTATTTTGCCAATTATATCTATTCCCCAAGTAGCGAAGGGCCATGGAGAAGTGATTGGATTCAGGGCAACGGGAGGTTGCTTCTACAGCTTAGCAAATATCTGACACTGATGACATCCTTGCACAAATGCCACACAGTCTGTGTTCATGGTGGACCAATAATATCCCAAATTGGCCTGATGTTACACCAAAGAGTCACTTTGCAGGATTTAAGCTTCAAATTGTACTTGCGAAGTCTAAGGAAGAACTTCTCAAGTGCTTAGACGTGCTCTTCTGGAGATTTTGGCTTGACAATCATATCATCAACATACACTTTTCCTTCTTTGTAAATCATGTCATGAAAGATTGTCGTTGCCATCCCGTCTATTAGCAAATCGATGTGTGGTAGCGGGAAATCGTCCTTGGGAAAAGCTTTATTCAGATCTCTGTAGTCAACACACATCCTGACCTTTCCGTCTTTCTTCGGGACCGGTACAATGTTTGCTAACCAGGAAGGGTAGGCAATTAGTTCTATGAACTTATTGTCCAGTTGTTTGGCAACCTCCTTTTTAATCTTCAAAGACCATTCTGGCTTCATTCTGCTCAATTTTTGCTTAACCGGCTTTGCATCTGGGTATAGCGGAATCTTGTGAACTGCTATGGCTGGGTCTATTCCCGTGACATCACTTGTCTTCTACATGAAATAGTTGGCATACTTTCTGATGCACTCAAGAACCTGTTCCTTATTCACACAATCACATGCAATGTATGTATGGTCATTTTCTTTGCCAATTATTATCTTTTCATTTATTTCTTTTATTTCATTTATATCATTTTTGCTAGATAATACTTGGAAAGCAAAAGACACAGGGTAACCAAGAATTTGAAGAGTTTCATTGATAATGGCGGAGTCATTCTCCAAGATTACATTAGATTTGACATCAGGGTTTTTTGAATATGAAACTACAGAAGACTCAGAATTAGACTCTGACTTGGTGTTTGACTCAGGATTTGATTTAGTACAAGACTCGGGTTCAGGGTGTGACACAGGACTGGGTTTGACTAGAGCAGCTTGTCCCTCCTCGGCGTACCAGTTCATCAGTGGTCCATCTGTGGTCTTGATCAGCTTGGTGAAATCCCTTTTGCCTTCGACATTGGTTATCATAGCAACCTCATCAAAGAGACTAGGCTGCATGAAATCTTCCACAGTGATGGCATTGATGGAATGATTGGGCAAGGGGTTAGTGTTAATGTTTGGTTGCCTCCTGAGAGGAATGATGTCACCACTATCCACCAAACCCTGGATGCGGTTTTTCAAAGTCCAGCAAGCATCTGTTCTGTGCCCATTTCCTTGGTGGTACTCACAGTACTCATTGGCCCTGTAATTGGAGGGTAATGGGTTTGGAGGAGGCCTTGGGTCCAAAGGCTTCAAATATTTCCCTTCCACGGCCTTTTTAAACACTAGATGAAGGGGCATCCCAAGGTCGGTATATTGCCTTCTTGGCTGATTTCTCTGCCCAAGATTGCCCACACGTAAAGGATTCACAGGGACAATATTGGCCACTTCATTTACTTCGCTTGAGGAAGCAGCTTGACCTTGTTTTTATACTTTGAGATAGCTTCTTCATCTACTATCTTACCCAATTGTATCAGATCTTCTACCTTGGTTACAGTTGCAATGAGCGATTTGAAAGTAGGTAGGTATTGGGTTTGCAGTTGGGCTTGATTAGTAAGCCTTAAATTTCTGATTATGATATCAATCTGCTCTTGTTCAGAAGGGCGATTGATCATTTGGGCGGCCTTTGCCCTCCACCTCGTAAGGAACGAGGAGAAGGGTTCATTGTTGTTCTGCTTGGTAGTCTCAAGTTCCCTTCTGGTGACATCCACCTCAATATTATAGTGGTATTGAGAGTTAAATGCATTGCAGATGTCTTCCCAGGTCTTAATCTTGGCATGGTCCAGGCTTACAAACCACTTAAGGGCAGCACCAGTCAAAGATTGTTGGAATAATTGAGCAAAGAGCTCATCATTTAAACCCCAAGGGCTTAATGCCCCCACATACATTTTCAGGTGAGTTTTAGGGCAAGTAGTCCCATCAAATCTATCCATCCCAGGCATCTTGAATTTTGGAGGCAATCTAGCTTGGGGAAACAAGGATAAGGAATCCATGTCCACCACCTCTTTATGAGTTTTCATGGCAGTGATTAACCTTTCAAGCAATTCAAGTTTCTTTTTTAGTTCATCAGTCTCAGTCTTAGAGGGTGAATCCTCCAAATTGATGACAGGGGTATTATTTTGAGCAGTAATGGGGGTACTAGTTTGTCCCACAATAGGTTCTTTCCCTAAATTTCCAGAAGTAGTGGCTGTCTTTGGTACTCCTCCCAATTCAGCCAGGATGGCTACCCTTTGGGCAGCTAAAGCTTCATCAATTTTTTCTTGCATCCTAGCTTCAATTTCCTTAGCCTGTCCATCTAACAAGGCCTTGATCTGTTCAATTGTAGCCATTTCAGGAATTGGAGTGGTTGGTGAAGTTGGAGTGGTAGAGCTTGTGGGTGATTGCCCAGTTGGAGTTGGTGTAGCTTGTGTGGGTGAAGGCACGCGGATAGTGGGTACCTGAAAAGGTTAAGGGCAAGAGATCAGGGTAGTGTGTAGGGTAGGAAAACTCTTAGTCCACTTGCACATATCAAAAGATTTTCCCCAAAACCGTGTTGTTATGTTGCATGAATGCGCCTCATCACATCACAATTCATTTTAATGGAATGTGGCAATATCATTGGGTACATACAACCTAAGGGAAGGTTCTATTGGCACATGAAAAATAGAGAATCAGCTTATAATAGGGACCCTTGAGTCTTGAGTAAGATATACCTAACCACATGTGAAACAAGGAGTTTCGCGTGGGTCCAACAGTACGATTACTCATGGGCCACTCCAAAAGGATTGGAATGGTTTGCGACAACAGGGAGGACGCTTTGGCTGTCCGTCGGCATAATCAAGGAGACCTGCCGGTCAGCGCTACTTGCTATCCAGACTCAGAACTTTGAACAGAAAGAGAAGAAATTCATTTGAAAACAATTTTTTATGCAATGGAGGAAAATGATTCCCCCATATATGCAAGAGAAAAAGATTCTTTGAATGACAAAATAAATGCACAAGTAGTCAAACAATAGATCCATCAAAGGAAAAAGATTCCTTTCTTCAATCTTCAGTCCAATATCCTTAAAGGAAGGATATATATTGCTAAGGTACCCTGCAAAACAAATAAACGTACCCTAAAGAATGGCAAATCGGTTAAACAAATAATAACAATCTACTAGGATCCCATAAATTGTTTTTATGGTCCCTAGTGTCAAATTAATCAAATAAGCAATAGTAGTCCACTTAGAATCCCATAAATCATTTTTATGGGTCCCCAGTGGAGTCGCCAATTTGTGAACCTCGGATTCCGCCCGAAAAGGATTCGGGCGAACGTTCACTCGTTGTCGGGAGTCGCCACTCAGTTTATTTTTTTCGAAGGGAAAAACTAAGAAAACCCTTGTTTGACTCCATTAATGCATCCAATGTAAAGGTTTCTAGTCTGCAAACCCAAGGAGGATTCGGGGACTATGTCATGCATTTGACTAACTTGACAATAAAAAGAAGTAAATATAAAAGGGATGAAGAAAAGAAAAAGGACTGATTGTTGGTAAATTGTGGACTTGCTATTTGGGGTGAATCCCAAATATGCCTACATACTCTCGTTTTTATGAGAGATCAAAGCCCATGTAGTTATGAAAAGCCTATTTAAAGGCGATGAAAATTATGCTTCATGCATGTGTGTGTGTATGCTTCGTGCATTTGTCAGGCTTTCTGCCAAATTGGTGAGATTTAGCACTTAGTGCTAAATGGTGAAATTTAGGTACATTGTACCAAAAAGATGCAAATTTTAGGCCTTTGGCCTGCATTGTCGGGCTTTTGCCAAATTTGTGAGATTTAGCACTTAGTGCTAAATGGTGAAATTTAGGTACTTTGTACCAAAAGAGTGCAATATGGTTTCATGCCAAAAGATTGATTGATTGTGAAATTTAGGTACTTCGTACCAAAGTAAGACAATTTAGGCTTCGTTCCAAAAGGTTGATTTTAACTGTGAAATTTAGGTACTTTGTACCAAAAGGATGCGATTTAGGCTCCGCGCTAAAAAGATTGATTGATTCACGACTTAATGCCGAAATGTGGATTGATTTGTCCATTAGGCCATTAGACCTAAAAGGATTAGGTCTTTGACCGAAAGAAATTAAGAAGAAGATGGAATGCTTATGACATGCTTAAATTGACAAATGATGAATTAGGATATTACCTTGCTTAGGATTTTTCCACTTCGAAGTTCCAGATCTCGTTTTCTTGGACCTTGGATTATGATTCTTGATTATGGATTAAATTCGTCAGCATGAGGCCCGGAGTCTCCAAAAGCCAACCCTGTTTTTCTGAACACCTGAAGGCAATTTATAGGCAAAATCGGGCTGGACGGCGGCCGAGCCGCCGGAGTCACGGCGGATGAGCCGCCGATTTTGGCGGCTGAGCCACTGGGGTCACGGTGGCTGGGCCGCCGGTTTCGTCCGGTTTTCGTTCAAACTGATTTTTCGGGAGCTAGAGACCTCCAAAAATTATTCCGGGACCATATCCGTGATCCTCACGTCGTCCTGGACATTTCAAGTACCATATCAATATATTTCTGGTGAACTTTACTGCGGACCTTTGGTCCGGCTCGGTTGTCCGCAGTCTGAGAAAATTGGCTTCCCGAGCCTCAAAATTCGAGTGTTCACACTACATATGTCATTACATTATACAACATTTTTGCATTTACAACACATTACCCAATTACTTTTGGTATTTCCACATATTTCATATATTTCGCATTTTACAGAATTTAGCCATTATCAATGGATTTTCACAATGCGTTTAACACATATATGATATTACAAATGTCATAGCACATTATTCATACATAACTAATGTATCAAGTAACTTAACACATTTTCCAACCAAAATTTCTTAAGCCTAAATGTCATGTAAACATAACCAATGTATTCAAAGTTTGTACTTACCTCAAATAGCAACCAAAACAATCTTAAAACAACCTTCAATCCTATCCTTCCAACTTGCCCTTCACCACTTGGATGAAGCAAATCAACCTCCCTCAATGCCTAAACCAAATGTGATAGCAAATAATCATTTAGTATCACATTTAATGGTATTTCCATTATTAAACCATAATTAAAGCCCATCAAAGAAAATATCCAAAATTTAATGCTAACCTCACTTTAACTTTGGATTCTCATACTAGGCCATTCATTTTAATATAGTAAGTTTATTTATATTATTAGAAACATATTTTAATACATTTAAACCATTTACAATACAAAAACACACTCTTATACACAAAACTCTAAAATGGCATAACCTTCCCCCATTGAAGGTTTTCCATTCCAACACAATCCATTAATCATTTCAAGCTTATATTCATCACTTTTAACACTAAACAACATGCTTAAACTAATAAAATCAAACAATTCAACAACTTTGGAAAATCACTTTTCCAAAACCCTAAATCTCCACTTCCATTCTCAAACTCCAACCAAACACAACCAAATCCAATATTTGACTTTAAAATCCTTGTTTATGCATCAAAACAACACATTTGGAATCAATTTTCAATATTAAAAACCATGAAAAAAAAGTCAATAACCCTAAATTCTCTCTCTTCACCATTCTTACCCAAACTCAACCATTTCTTCAATCCAACCTTAAAATCATTGTTAACTATCCAAAATAACATCATAAACACCAATTCCAATAATTATAACATACTACTTAAAAATCCAAAATCACACATAATCAAAATTTTCATGGAACTCAAAGAAAGGAGTTGAAAACTTACCAAATTTGATGAAAATTACCAAAAATCCACTTTAAACTTGTTAAATCCTTCAATTTGGGGAGTATAGAAGAATCAAAACCTTGGTCTAAGCTCTCATGGTGGTTCGACCCTTGTGAGAAGAAGAAGAAGATGAAAAACTTTTAAATTTTCTCTTTCCTTTCATCTTTTATTTTAAACCATATATATATATATATTATTTAATATTTTAATAATTAATCATTTAATTATTTATTTAATAAACTAAAAGTCCAAAAATCCATCTTCCATTCAAAAATTATTTATTTTTGAATTAATTTAATAATTTTGAATTTTTAAGATTTAATTACCAAAATATCCTTTTTTACTTTGACTTTTGACTTTTCTTTGAAAAAGTGTTGACTTTTATATGTTATATATATTTTGTATATATATCACATATATATTTCACTTTTTCCTTTTAAAATCCCTTCATTTTTCATTTAAAATCATTAATTTAATTTATCCAATTTAATTATAATTTATTTTATCAAATTTTTAAAAATTAGAAATTTTTCAAAAATTTGGGATATTACAATTCTCTCCCCCTAAAAGAAATTTTGTCCTTGAAATCACTCGCTCTCAAGTCTGGAACAATTGGAAAAACTGACTCCACATTGTCTGTTCACTCTCCCATGTCGCCTCCTTAGTGGTATGATTTCTTTAAAGGGCTTTCAAAAGTGGCACCCTCTTATTTCTCAATTATTTAACCTCTCGTGCCAAAATCGCCACTGGTTCTTCCTCATAAGTTAGATCTAGACTCACCTCAATAGATTCCACTGATAGAATATGAGATGGGTCAGACCTATATCTCTGAAGAATCAAGACATGGAAGACATTATGAATTTTAACCAACTCAGGCGGCAAAGCTAGTCTATAAGCCACTGGACCAACTCTCTCTAATACCTCAAATGGTCCTATGAAATGAGGACTCAACTTCCCTTTACGACCGAACCTTAGAATCTTCTTCCATGGAGACACCTTCAGAAACACTTTATCTCCCACACTGAACTTTATGTCTCTTCTCTTTAAATCTGAATAGGATTTCTATCAGTCTGAAGCTGCTTTCAAACAACCCGAATCACCTTCACTTTCTCTTATGTTTTCTTAATCAAATCGGGACCAACCGGTTTACCTTCTCCAACCTCATCCCAACACAAAGGTGTTCTGCATCTCCTACCATACAAGGCTTTATAAGGAGCCATCCCAATATTGGACTGATGACTGTTGTTATAAGCAAACTCAATTAGTGGTAAAAATCTATCCCAATTCCCGGTAAAATCAATGATACAGCTCCTCAATATATCCTCTAGAATTTGTATCACTCTATCTAACTGCCCATCTGACTAAGGATGGAAAGCAGTACTAAAATGTAACCAAGAAACCAAAGCATCATGCAAACTCTTCCAAAATCTCAAATGATCCAGCCAACTGAGCCTCCCTAATATGATCCAACAAAACTGGCCTCAACTGCAACTGAGCCATCAGAGCATCATTATCACAAGACTCAAATATAGCATGCAATGCTCTCAACTCAATAAGTAATGAGAGCGAATAAGCAGTCAAACCTGCCAAAGACTTTCGACTCAAGGCATCGGCAACAACATTTGCCTTACCAGGATGATAATCAAGCAAACAGTCGTCGTCTTTAATCAACTCTAACCACCATCTCTGCTGAAGATTTAGCTCTCTCTAAAACCTAGGTATTTCAAACTCTTGTGATCCATATAAATGAAACACTTTTTCCTATACATGTAACGCCGCCAAATCTTCAAGGCAAAAACTATAGCTGTTAATTCCAAATCATGCGTCAGGTGATTTAGCTCATGTGGCTTCAACTGTATATCATATATGGTTTACCTTCCACTAGCAGGGTAAGGATAGGAGCCTAAGTCAACATCTCCCTCAGCTGCTCAAAACCCGCCTGACACTAATTTGTCCACACCTTTCCAAAGCAATCTAGTGAGTGGTGTAGCTATCATAGAAAAACCCTTCACAAACTGACAATAATAGCTTGCCAATCCCAGAAAACTTCTAACCTCTATCACAGTCTTCGGTGGACTCCAATTCAAGATAGCCTCAACCTTACTCGAATCAACTCTAATACACTATACTAAAACCACATGACCAAGAAAAGCTACTTGATCGAGCCAGAACCCACACTTAGACAGCTTAGCATACAACTTCTTCTCTCTCAGAGTCTGCAATACAATCCGCAAATGCCTATCATGATTCGCCTCATTATGCAAATACACCAAAATGTCATCAATGAAGACTACCACAAACTGATCTAAATATGGTCTGAAACCCTATTCATCAAATCCATAAAAGTTGTTGGAGCATTCGTCAATCCAAAGGGCATCACCATAAACTCATAATGTCAATACCTCGTGCGTAAAGCTGTATTGGGTACATCCACATCTCTGACTCTCTACTGATGGTACCCTTATCTCAGATCAATCTTAGAGAATACTACTACTCCCTTCAACTGATCAAAGAGATCATCTATCCAAGGCAAAGGATACTTGTTTTTGATAGTCACCTTATTCAATTGCCTATAATCAACACACAATCTCAAGGTGCCATCCTTCTTCTTTACAAACAACACAGGTGCTCCCCATGGGGACACACTAGGGCGGTCCAACAACTCTTGCAACTGCACCTTCAACTCTCTCAACTCAGCAGGTGCCATCCGATAAGGAGTAATAAAGATGGGAGTAATACCAGAAAACAAATCGATATCAAACTCCACTTCTCTCTCAGGAGATACCCCTGGCAACTCATTAGGAAAAACATCTGAAAACTCAACAACTATGGGTATACTGTCAAGCTCGGACCCTACTACTCTGGTATCTACAACATGAGCAAGATAAGCCTCACATCCCTTCCGAATCATCCTCCTAGCTGAAACAGCTGAAACAAACATGGGTGAAAGATACCTCTGCTCACTAGATACCATCACATCCCTACCATCACATGTTCTCAAAGTAACACATTTCTTCTGACAATCTACCACATCCCCATGCCTGGATAAATAATCCATGCCCAGAATCGGATCATACTCTCTGAAAGGCATCTTAATCAGGTCATCGAGAAATTCCTCATCCAGAATAACAACTGGGCTATCTCGGTGTACCATGCTCACCACAACCCTATGCCCTAAAGGATTTATGACCAAAACATCAAATCCTAAGGACTCAGAATACAAATCAGTAACAAGCATGATGGAAGCGCTGCTGTAAGAATGAGTTAACCTAGGGTCTAATAATGCAAGAACTGAAGTACCAAATAAAGTAAAAGTACCAGTAATAACAGCTGAAGCATCTGGTTGCCTCAGCATCACATAAACCTGCTGTGATGGCTCTGCCTCATCTGGTGTACTACCTTCGACTGTAGAACCTCCTCTCTAACTAGTCCTAGATCGACCACCTCTACCAAACCCTCTGCCATCAAGACCCTCTCTGACACTGGGTTGAGAAACTACAGTATCTGCCTGTTTATCCTTTGGTGGCCCTGGACAATCTCTGATAAAATGGTCTAATGGACCACATCTAAAACAAACTCCGGAAGCACCTCTCCACAAGCAGACACCTTTGTGTGCTTTACCACAATGAACACAAGTAGGTGGAGCAGACTTCTGAGCCACTGGGCCGGTGCACTAGCCACTGAAACTGCAGACCTCTGTCTCTATCTCTATTGTTGTACTGACTTGCCAAACTACCCATGTCTCCTAATGAACCTCTAAAAATATCCCCCTAGGCCTCTCTTCATTGATGAAGACTCTGCCTTACTTTAGGGTCTCTTAGCTCTGGTCTCCTCAACCCTGGCAGCTACTGTAAGACTTTGTGCTCTCTCTACACTCCTAGCAGCTGCAACCAGTTGAGAAAAATCTTAATACCTAGAGCCTACTATGATACACATGATAGAGGGTCTCAGTCCCTCCTCAAATCTCCTAAACCTGTCAATCTCGTCAGAAATGATCCCACCAGCATAATGACTCAATTGGATAAACTCGATCTTATACTCTATCTCTATCATGGTATCCTATCTCAGACTCAGGAATTCCATCTTCTTTGCATCCTTATACTCCCTCGGAATATACTTTTGCTCAAATTCCCATAGGAAATCATCATAAGTTAGGACTGGTGGATCATACAGAGCATGTAGAATCGTCTTCCACCAATCATATGCATCCCTCTGCAGAAGAGATCTGGCATAATCAAACTTCTCTTCTGGATTAGCTTGCAACTGAATGAACACTCTATGAATCCTGTCTAGCCACTGCTCTACTACAGTAGGTTTTGTAGTACCAATGAAGTCCTCAGCTCTAAACTTTCTCAGCTGATCATACTTCCTCACCGGCAACTACGGCTGCAGCTGTGGTAGCGACGACTGTTGAACTGGAGCCCGCCTCAACAACTCTAACATATGTCATACCCAGCCAGGTAAAATCTTATCAGCTGTTGGTCTCACAGGCACAAAAATAGACATCTCACCAATAGACACAACTCTAGCTCCATCTTTACCCTCATCAGGAGGTGCACTCTTTGCAATACCCTATGCAGACTGATGCCCCCGAGATGCCATAACTACCTATATCTGCAAATTCAATAGAAATTACTATATCAAAGATCAGAAACTGCTAGTGCCAATGCATGTATTACAATTTTAAACTATTTTCAAATCCCCCATTTTCTCTCTCTATTAAATCACCTAGGTAGAGAACCTCAAACCTAGGCTCTGACAGTTCTGGACCCGATGTTGAGTTTTGGACTAAAAAATGATTTGGGTTCTAGACACGGTGGTGAGTTTTGGACTCAAAGATGATTTGGGTTCTGGACCAAGGATTGAATTTGCTTTAGGTACTTGGACCCAAGACTAGGTACTTAGACACAAGATTGAATTTGATTTGGGTACTTGGACCCGAGACTGGATACTTGGACCCGAGATTGAATTTGATTTGGGTATTTGGACCCGAGATTGGGTACTTAGACCAGAAAATGGATTTGATTTGGATACTTGGATCCAAGACTGGATATTTGGACCTGAGATTGGATTTGATTTGGGTATTTGGACCCAAGACTGGGTATTTGGACCCGAGATTGAATTTAATTTAGGTACATGGACCCAAGACTAAATTTGATTTAGGGACTTGGACCTGAAACTGAATTTTGAATTGACCTTTTATCTGGTAAGAATTCTGGCTGTTCCATTCTTTAATGGATTGTGTGTCTTTACCCACCAAAAGTGGATCTTTATCCATTGGAGATCGGGTCTTTACCCTTAAAACATGGAACTTTATCCTTAAAACATAGATCTTTATCCTTTTAGACATTTATCCTATATTTGCTTTAGCTCTTCTAGCCGGATTGATCTTTTGTCTTCTGCATCTTTATTCTTTTGAGAGTTCTAATGTTTCCATTCTTTTGTGCTTTCTTTTATAAAAATTCAACTATTTTTTAGCTGGCCCTCATATCTTCTTCTTGCTCCCTGCGTGACAAAATATTTGAAAGGGAGTTTGAAAATGCTTTGTACACGCATAAACTCAAAAATTGAAAAGAAGAAACTTTGCCCCTTATGTAGGCTCAAACCAATGATTTCCTCACAAAAGCATGCATTTCTTCTTTTGCAAAATGACTGGAGCTTCCTCAAGGAATGGGCCTTCCATGCCTCCTAATTCAATATCTTCTTTTGATTCTTTACTTTTATAGAGTGTTTGCTATTGACTTTGACAAATGATAGGTAACACAAGATAACAAAATGCAATGTGATATGCTCATGTATGCATGATATGCTTGGATTATACTTACAATTGTTCCATTAACACACAAACTAAGGTGATCAGCTGTTCTCATTGACTCCTTCCAGATGCCCGTTTAGGTCTTACACTGGAATGGCAGAAGGCTTCTCTTTTATGGCTTTTATCTTAAAGATGTTGAAAAGATGAATAATGGAGGCCCCAAGCAGCAAAGATACATCCATTTTAAACTATGATTCAGTATGCCAGTCGGTAGCTTCTTCATAACCTTGCCAATAATTATTTCCTTTGCCTAATGTGTCCTTCGAGATTCGATGGTTCGACATACTTCCCTTAACTTGAAGGCTTTGTATGAATTTTTTTTTGTTTTTTCTTTTTGAATTTTGATTTTGAAATCAAATGTTGGCTTTGTCAAATCAATGTCAATTTACCTCAGGACTCAATTTTTCAAATTAACATATGTATAACATGGTAACCCTAGTTATCATACTAAACTCGAGAATCATTTCTATTTAAGCAAGAACTATTGCATTTCAGATAGGCACATACGTATTACCTAGTCAAAGGTCTCATCGAGTTTAAATATTGTCTACCTCATATGCATGCTTATTCAAACTATCCCCACTAATAGACTCTACCTACCAAGAGAGATCAATAAGTCTTTGTTAGGCTTGAAATGAGGTCTATAAGGGACACGGGTTTAAGTGAAGGCCAATTGTAAGTTGGAGCCATTGTGACACTATGAGCAAACCCTCACACTATAAATTTCTTGTTTAAAGAGTTGGAAGCATGAAAAGATAGAGCTTCAACATTCTTCTTTATTCCTTACATGAATCTTGATCTTGATTAGGACTGTCTTTGCCTTTGTAAAAAGTATGGTACCTATATTCCTTTCCTTTTCTTCTTTTCCTTTCCTTTCTTTTTTTTAGTTTTGTGTTTTTGTTTTTTTTAGCTTCTTTATCATTTTGTCCTTCTTCCCTGTGGGATTGTCAAGTACTGGACTTTCAAGAACTAGATGGCCTTTCTTCTATCTCTCTAATTTTGGTTGAATTTCTGGTTGGGTTGAACCAATTTAAGTCAAACTGTCTTTTGCCTTCTACTGCTTTAGGTAAAGGAATACTCGGTTGGCTTTCTGGACTGCCATTTGTATTTTCTTTTCCTTTTTATTTCTCACAAACTCAAGACCCATTTTTCTTTCTTTTTTTTTTCTTTCATTTTGCTTTTTCTCTCTTTCTCTTTTCCTTTTCTTTTATTCTTTTTTTTTATGTTGGGTCTTAGCTCCAAAAGAGTTTTCTAGCTTGCTCCATTCTATACTTCTATTTACGGATGAGTGGAGTAGAGTGAGTCTTATTTCAACAAGGATAAATCATTTGTTGTCCTAATGTCATCTTAGTAAATTAGAGATATTAGGTCTAATATCAGGTGAACTTCAATGACCCTTATCATCTTGGGAACTTCAACTATCCATATGGTCTTTAATATGCATCCCTTTCTTTATCTTCTTGCCTCTTCACCATAGTGATCATTAGATTTGTCAAAAGTGTAACAACAGCTCAAGGTAGGTCATTAGGATTATAAGTCAATAAAGAGAAAGCTAAAATCTCATAAAGGCTCAAAGGTAAAATAAGGGAATGATATTTAATTGGGTGGATACTAGTTGTTGGCTTACCAAACAATGCCTACATCATCTCTCCCTAAAATAAGTAGAGTTCAATTTAGCCTCGAAAGCCGATCAAAGATGTTCTAAGACTGACTAGGATCCAGACATAGGTCATTATGCAGGAGCCCTTTCTAAGTAAGCATACACAGCTCAATGCTATAGAATAATTCCCCCACCTAGTAAAGTCATTCAAATCATGATGCATAGATACACCAATTTATGAATATCAACCTAAATTCGTCATCGGCTGAGCACCATAATGAATAAAGACCATGAAAAATTTGATGAAAATAATTTATTCAAACAGACATAATTTGAAAATTATAATTGTTCCAATTAAATATTAAAGAAAGCAAGATAGAGCAACACTTCAAGCTAAGGAAAGTTTGTTGAATAAAATTTCTCCTCATTCTACATCTTCGAGATTCCAGTCTTGAAAGACAGAATCTTCCTCCACTCCTCCTCCTACCATGAAGGTTGCTGGCGAGGAACTCTTCCAAATTTAGGCAAAGGATTGCTCTTGGTATTGGGCTTATCAGGCTCAAGCAACTTTCCACTATCAATTAAATTCTGGATCTCATGCCTCAACTTCATACAGTTTTCCTTTTCATGTCCAGGTCTTTGATGGAATTTGCAAAATGCCTTAGAATCAAAGTTAGGTGGAAGAAGATTAGGCAAAGGATGAGGAGTCAAGGGCTGTAACAATCCCTTCTTTTGTAGCTTATCGAGAACCCAAGATAGTGGTTTTCCTAACTCTGAAAATTTGTCTTCTACTTCCTTGACCAGTTACATTAACATCAAGTTTCTTCTAGGTGCATTGATTATCCAACTGGTAGTTCCTTCTCTTTTTTCATCTTGTTAAAAATTGGTTCTTCTCCCTTCCCCACTCTTTGATTTTTAAATCATCTTGCAAAAGGTCCTTGAAATCCTAGATAAGTGTAAGAGACATCCTTTCATGAAGGCTAGGCAACACCCTTCTCACAATCATTCTAATTTGATCCAATTCATTGGGCCTTCTCTTGAGCAATGCAACCTTATTCCTCCACCTCTTCACATAGTCCATGAAGTTCTCATTCAGCCTTTGTCTAATGGACTCCACCTCCATTAAAGTAACTTCTAATTCAGCATTGTATCCATATTGTTGGATGAAGGCCTTATATAGTAAATCCCATCTCTTTTGAGTGTCATCATCTGAGGTATTGAACCAATTTTGGATAATAGGATCTAATAAGAGCATGAAGTATCTTAGAGTTTGAGCCTTAGTAGCTAGGGCAGACTGCATAGCAGTGATATATTGCTTCACATGGAGGTGAGGATTTCTAGTTCCATCAAACTTTGCAAAGGATGGCATCTTAAACTTGTATGGAACCTCTTCATCTAGTTCAAACAACTTATCGACCTCAGACATTTCTTTAGTTTTTAGCTTCTTTTCAAACTTCTTTTCCAGGTCAGTGATCAACTTCTCAACATTTGAAGTTTCAATCTTTTCCACGGCTGATCTTTCAACAACCTTCCACTCCTTCTTCTTGTCTTGAGGATCTTGAAAGTATTGAGCCCGGTTGTCATCATCATCAACGACTACCTTGTCATCATCAAAAGCTACTTCACCATCTTTAGCCTTTCCCTTGTCTTTCTTAGTGCTTACGAATGCTTCAGCAGTGTTCCCAAACATTGCAGCCATTTGATTCTTCATGATTTCAACTAGGGCCCCCTTTAGTTCTTCCATCTTGACTTCAAGGGCATCATCCAACATCTTTTGAATATGCTCAGATTCCATTGCTTTTGGTGAGAAGCTAACTGAGTTGCTGCTATATTCTTCGTCACTAGCATAGGTTGCATTATCGTAGGCTTTTGAACTGTTGTAATCTAGGGAAGTGAGACAGAAAGGATTAATGATATGAGATGCAAATGTATGTATGCATGTATGCACAAACAACAAACAAACAAAGATAATTAGGACATCCCTTCCAACCTTGCAACTTCCATACATGAATGTCGAGTCTCTTTTCCTAGGTATATGGTTAACAAAATACCAACATTGGATATCTTGTTTTCGAATAATTCTCTCGAATGATTTTAACCAATAGTTATATTTTTAAACATGGCAATTAGTTCATAATAATTCCCGTTAATTAGGCTTTAATCCATCCAATCAACTAAAATAACTTTTATGCTATATTGGATTAAAACTAAATTAAGAGGTTCATTATAAATAGATTTCTCACTTGAAAAAGTAACTAATGATTCATGCCAAAAAAAAGCCCATGATTAATAATTCTTATTGTAAACTAGGCTCACAATTGATTTTTGGTATTTCATAATTGACCTAAATAATTTGTAAGCTCTTTTAAATAAAAGGTTGTAATTTGGATGAAATGAAAAAATAGTTTTGTTTGAAAAACCTATTGTAAGAAAGATTTTAGAAAAAATGGATTTTAGGCTTTGTATTTGGGTTATGAGAAAAAGAATTTTTGACTTAGTTTAGAAAAGTTTTATATCCAAAGGCCATTTCAAAAATTTTGAAAATAGTTTTGGTCTTTTGGATTTAGAGGAAAAAAATTTCTTTTTTGACCTCACAATGTAATTAAGTTGTATTAGAAAAAGAATAAACCAAATAAGTCATGATTTAAACTATGATAAATTAACCATAGTCAAACAACAAGCATTTGGGGTAACACCTAAGGAAAGTAACTAGGCCAATTACATGAGCTTTAGTCTTTGGATTGAAAGGTTTAGGCTCCAATACAAGTATATACCAAAAGGTACAAGGTATCCCTTGAGTGAAAGTATGGTATCCCTTACATAACACAACACGGGTAACACGGGCATCCTAACTCATGTACATGATGCAATCTAAAAGATGCAATGGATAATATCATGATAAGAAAGAATAGAATAATATAAAGACCAACAAAATCAACGTCTCTTATCCCCAGTGGAGTCGCCATTGTGAGTGGGGATTTTCGCCCCCACTCCTATATGGAATGATTTTTGTAACTTCAGCACTGTTAGGTTCAGGGCCTTAGAGAACATGAGCCTAAACATAAAGAAAATGGAGTTGCCACCTGGACGAGATGGGAAAAAGAAAGGGGTGGATGACTAGATTCCTAAGGAATCCCCAACACCCTATTGGGTTCAGAAAGTTGGGTATATGTGGAGAAGGTGAGAATGACCCAGCACCCCCATAACGCCTAGTTCATTAGAATCAGCCTCCTTTTCAAGTCTTAATATTATAAAATTCTTAAATTTAATGACATTATCCATACTACATGCGATCATAAGAATACATAAATACTTTATTTAAAATCATAGTAATATCCAAACAAAATAAATGAATGGACACCCATCCAAGGATGGAAACATATCCTTACATCATCCAATGTCTAAAACTAAATAGGACACCCACCAAAAGGTGGAAACATATCCCTTACATTAAGCCCAAAATATGAAAATAATTTAATTTACATGAAGCTTAATTAATGAGGTACTCACAAGGTGGAAACATACCCCTTACATAATGAAAAATAAAGTAAACCAATAAAAGCCATTCAACCATTCACCATGAAAGTAAGCCATTCATTATAAGTCAAATAAAGATTAAGATATGAAGATATAAACTAAGAATACAATATGTAAAGAATTATTTAAATAATAATTAAAGACTAAACATTCAAGCTAGGGTTTTATGAATTATGGTTTAGGAAAATACAATTAGGGTTTAGGGTTTTAATGTTTTAGGGTTTATATTCAAAAACTATGGTTTTAGGGTTTAAAGAAATTATTATAATTATTTTTAAGTATTAGGCTACTGTAAAGATTTTGAAAAATAGAATTCATTAGGGTTTAGGGCTAATTAGGGTTTAGGAAGAAATAAATTAAGGTGTTGGAATTTACAAGAATATTGATCAAAGCTTTGTAATTGGAATGAATAAGATACTGTTTAAAAATATTTGAGGAAAATTTAGTGGAGCTATTGTGATAATACGAAAAAAGAAAACTTAAAACAAATCTATATGGCATACTGACTTAATAATCATATATTTGGAAGAGGTGATGTTAAAAGGCTACTAGATTCAATTTTAAACAAATATCATGCATATTAAAAATTATCAAAAGCATGTTATGATGAATTAATTAAGAAAATACTATTGTTTATTGTCTCCACCACAATTGCACTGTTGGAATTCAGGGGAGGCTTTGATCCAAGACAACACAACCTTGTTGCCTTGTGGATTGGAGTGTTCTTTTGTTTTTGGTTGCTTCGGGTTGCTTCCAAGATTGAGAGTCCGATAATAATTCTTGAGTAATTTTTTTTGCCATCCATGTTTCTGTGTCTAAAACTATTTTTAATAGGAATTTCAAACAAAGACTAATATGTTAAGGAAATTAAAATTGTTTAGGAAATTATTTCGAGTTTCAAAGAAAAAATAGAATTTTAGCAAAAATCGGCTAACTCTCTGGCACAGGCTACTGAGACACAAGCAATGGGCTAGCAATGGGCTAGGATGCGAATAATTGGGTGAGTGCCTGTGAGACACTACCCAATTCGTTGCAATTAGCAGCTGCGGTGAATTGGGCCAGGCCAATTCGCCGTAGCTGGCACCTGCGGCGAACTGCCATACCACGTGTCCCTCACCAATTGGTCCGTCCAATTTTTTATTTTTTTATATATATTTTAAAAATAAATAAAATAAATAATAAAGAATAAAATAAATATTAAACTAAGTATTAAAATAAATAATAAAATAAAATAAATAATAAATACCACAAAAATTATTTTGGACTTCTTTTAAAATATTGGAATGGATTTGGTAAAAAATTAAGGGTCCACAATCCCAAGGTGAGGCGGGGTCTTCATCATTAAAGGGAGGCCGAGGGGATATTCTCAGAGGTTCAGTAGGAGCCAGGGGTAGTTTGGCAGGTCAGTACAGTAGCAGAGGCAGAGACCTGCAGCCTCAGTGGCTAGAGCTCCAACCCTAGTGACTCAGAGGCCTGCTCCACCTACCTGTCTTCATTGTGGTAGAGTATATGGAGGTGTCTATTGGAGGACAGGTAAGCTAGTAGCGTGTTATAGATGTGGATCACCATATTATTTTCTCAGAGATTGTCCAGAGCCACTAGATGATAGATAGATAGATACGACAGTTTCTAGACCTAGTGTCTATGGGGGTAGTGGTGGCAGAAGTTTTGGTAGAGGCAGTCAATTAGGATCTGGTCAGAGAGGAGGTTCTACATCAGGAAGTGGACCAAAAGATGTAGGACCATCACAGTGGGTTTATGTGATACAAAGGCAACTGGATGCTTCATCTATTATATCGGGTACTTTTATTTTATTTGGTACTTCAGTTCTTGCATTGTTAGACCCTGGGTCGACTCATTCATACATTAGTGCATCCATATTGCCTATGAGTGATTTGCATTATGAGTCCCTAGGATTTGATGTTTTGGTTTCAAATCCTTTAGGGCATAGTGTTGTGGTTAGCAGGGTACATCGAGATAGTCCAGTTGTTGTTCAAGAAGAGGAATTTCTTGGTGACCTAATTGAGATGCCTTTTAGGGAGTATGATTTGATTCTAGGCATGGATTGATTATCTGGCATGGGGCTATGGTAGACTATCAGCGAAAATGTGTTACCATGAGAACACGCGATGGTAGAAATGTGGTGGTATCTAGTAAGCAGAGATATCTTTCATTTATGTGTATTACAACTGTATCAGCTAGGAGGATGATTCATAAGGGATATGAGGCATATCTTACTCATGTTGTAGATACAAAAATAATGGGATCCCAACTTGACAGTATACCTACAATTGCAAAGTTTTCATATGTTTTCCCTGATGATTTGCCAGGCGTGCCTCCTGAGAGAGAGGTGGAGTTTGGTATTGATCAGTTTCCTAGTACCACTCCTATCTCTATTACTCCTTATCGAATGACACATGCAGAATTGAAGGAGTTGAAGGTGCAGTTGCAAGAGTTGCTTAATAAAGGATTTATTCATCCTTGTGTGTCTCTGTGGGGAGCACCTGTTTTGTTTGTGAAGAAGAAGGATGGCACTTTGAGATTATGTATTGATTACAGACAGTTGAATAAGGTGACCATCAAGAATAAGTATCCTTTACATCATATAGATGATCTCTTTGATCAATTGAAGGGAGTAACATTATTCTCTAAGATTTATTTGAGATCAGGTTACCATCAGCTGAGAGTTAGAGATGTAGATGTACCTAAGATAACTTTCCACATGAGGTATGGGCATTATGAGTTTTTGGTGATGCCTTTTGGATTGATGAATGCACCAGCAACATTTATGAATTTGATGAACAGGGTGTTTTGACTATACTTAGGTCAGTTTGTGGTGGTCTTCATTGATGATATTCTAGTGTATTCGTATAATGAGGAGGATCATGTTAGGCATCTATGGATTGTATTGCAGGCATTGAGAGAGAAACAGTTATATGCTAAGCTATCTAAGTATGAGTTCTGGCTTGATAAGGTAACTTTTATCGGTCATGTAGTATTAACAGAGGGTATTAGAGTTGATCCGAGCAAAGTTAAGGTTATCTTTAATTAGAATCCACCTAAGACTGTGACAAAAGTTACAAGTTTTCTAGGATTGGCAGGCTATTATTATCGGTTTATGAAGGGTTTTTCTATGACAGCTGCACCACTCATAAGATTACTTCAAAAAGGAGTTATATTTGTGGGGACAAATCAGTGTGAGGCGAGTTTTGATCAATTGAGGAAGATGTTGACTCAGGTTCCTATTCTTACCCTGCCCGTGGAAGGTAAACCATATGTGGTATACAGTGATGTGTCATATAGTGGTTTAGGCTGTGTTCTGATGAAGGAGGATAGAGTCATTGCTTTTGCATCTCGACAATTGAAGTCACATGAACTGAAATATCCGACTCATGATTTAGAGTTAGCAACCATAGTTTTTGCAGTGAAGATTTAGCAACATTTCTTGTATGGGGAGAAATGTTTCATTTATATCAACCATAAGAGTTTGAAGTATTTAGGTGTTCAGAAAGAGCTGAATCTTTGACAAAGGCGATGGTTAGAGTTAATTAAAGACTACAATTGTTTGATTGATTATCATCCTGGCAAGGAAAATGTTGTTGCTGATGCCTTGAGTAAGAAGTCTTTGGCTGTTTTGACTTGTTATTCACTCTCGTTGCTTGTTGAGTTAAGAGCCTTTCACGCTAGAATTGAGTCTTGTGATGATGGTGCATTGATAGCTCAATTGCAATTGAGGCCAGTATTGGTAGATCAGGTTAGGGAAGCCTAGTTGGCAGATGAGAAGATCCAGAAGAATTTGTTATATTGTCAAAAGGAGGAGAGTTGAGACTTTCATGTAAGAGATGATGGCGGTTTATGGTATAAAGATAGATTGTGCATTCCTATGATGCAGGATTGAAGAGGATGATATTAGAGGAAGCACATCAGTCAGTTTATGCTATACACCCTGGTAGTACCAAGATGTATAAAGATTTGAAACAACATTATTGGTGGTCAGGTATGAAGAGGGACATAGTAGAGGTTGTGTCCAGATGTCTCACTTGTTAGAGAGTGAAAGCTGAACATCAAGTTCCTTCAGGGTAGTTTCAGTCATTATCAGTACCAAAGTGAAAATGGGAACGAGTGATGATGGATTTTGTGACTATATTGCCTTTGACCCAGAAGAAAAATGATGTAATTTGGGTGATTGTTGATAGAATGATGAAGACAGCTCATTTTCTTTTAGTATGAATAGATTACTCACTTGAAAGGTTTGCTGAGCTGTATATCAGTGAGATAGCAAAGTTCCATGGAGTTCCAATTTCTTTAGTATCGGACTGAGATTCCTGGTTTACATCGAGATTTTAGAGAAGTTTGTAGGATGCATTGGATTCTTGATTGCATTTTAGTATTTATTTCCATCCTCAGACAGATGGGCAGTCAGAGAGAGTGATACAGAACATAAAGGATATGTTGAGGAGTTGTGTCATTGATTTCACAGGGAGTTGGGACATATTTTTGCCCTAATTGAGTTTACATATAACAACAGTTATCAGTCCAGTATTGGGATGGCACCTTATGAGGCCTTGTATGGCAGAAGGTGCAAGACACCTTTGTGTTGGGATGAAGTTGGAGAAGGTAAACTAGTTGGTCTTGATTTTATTAAGGAAAAGAAGAGAAAGTGAAATTGATTCATAGTCATCTGAAAGCAGCTTCAGATCGACATGAATCCTATACAAATTTCAATAGGAAGGATATAGAGTTCAATGTGAGAGATACAATATTTTTGAAAGTATCTCCGTGGAAAAAGATTTTGAGATTCAGTCGTAAAGGGAAGTTGAGTCCTCATTTCATAGGACCATATGAGATTCTGGAGAGAGTTGGTCTAGTGGCTTACAGGTTGGCTTTGCCGCCTGAGTTAGACTGAATACATAATGTCTTCTAATGCTCTATGCTTCTGAGGTACAGGTCAAACCCATCTCATATCTTGTTAGTGAAATCCATTGAGGTGAGCCCATATTTGACTTATGAAAAAGATCCAGTGGCGATTTTAGCACGAGAAGTGAAAGAGTTGAGAAATAAGAAAATACCACTTGTGAATGTCCTTTAGAGGAATCATACCAATGAGGAGGCAACATGGGAAAGTGAGTAATTGATGCCGAGTCAGATTCCTCAGTTGTTCCATAGTTGATAGCAGATAATTTTGCAGAAGAAATTTTCTTAAGGGGGAGAATCGTAACACCCCTAATTTTTGAATATTAAATTAAATAAATGATTTAATTGGAAAATGAAAGAATTTCAAGTGATAAAGTAAAATGTATATTTGAAATATATTTGAAATAAACAAAACATAGACATATATCCAACATATACACCACAAATAAAAGAGAGAATATATAAATAGTGACTTACTGTTATATATATATAGATAAGCATGAATTAAAGGAAGAGAATTTTCTTTTCCCTTCTTCTTCCTTTGCCATGAGCTAGAAAGAGAGTGAGCAAGGAGAGTCTCTTCTTCCATACACTAGGAATTAAAGGGATTTCAAGGATTCAAGTGAAGATTTTGAGGATACTTCATCAATTGGTAAGTTCCTCTATCATTTTAGAAGTTTCTTTGGAATTCTAAGGAAGAACATGATATGTGGATTTTTGGAATTGTGTATTAGCATGTTTTAATAACTTATTTGGGTGTGTATAAAGTTGTTGTGAGTAGTTAATATTGATTTTTAGATTGGATTGAAGAAGTGATTGAATTTAAGTTATTGAAATGGTTAAGTGTATGAAATGCAGAATTTTGCCTGACACGGCCATGTTGTTGGGTATGTCAATGGTACTGAGCTCAACGTTGATGACATGACCAGTAAAATGACCATGTCCCTGAGTGTGCTGTAGCTACTGTAAGGCAAAATAATTGACACGGCCATTAACACGCCCGCATTATTGGGCATGTCAAAGTTTCTATAAGGAAGAATTAATGACATGGGCATTGACATGCTCATGTCATTGGGTGTGTTAAAGCTTCTATAAGAGTGGGTTAATGATACGGTCATTAACATGCCCGTGTTGTTAGACGTGTTACTTGAGGGAATTGTCCAAAATAACTCTTTTCTTTATCTTTCATTTGTAATTCCTAATTTAAAATTGTTTGATGTTGAAAATGCCTTAGAATGTGATATAAAATGGTTGTTTATGATCACATTTGGCTTAGGCATTGAGAGAAAGTAGTTGGCCCAACCTTCGTGTTGAATGGAAACTTGGAAAAGAAGGTTGGAGGGAGCTTTGAAGCTTGTTTTGGAGTGTTTCCTAAGGTATGTACAAACTCTTGATAAATGGAATGTGATTGCATTACATTTGTCCTAACACATTTTGGATGGAAAATGTGTTAAGCTACTTGATACATTGAGTATACATGAACATTGTGTTGTGACATGTAGATTGTTAAGTATGCATTATGGAAAGCCATTGTTAATGGCTAAATAGAGTAAAATGTGAATTATGTGAAAAGCTTGAAAATGACCCAAAGTGTTTGGGTATTATGGTTATGTTAAGAAATATCCTATGTTGAGATGAAATGTTGAAATGAAATGGCATTGATATTAATGAGAAAGAAATTAAGAATGGAAAATTTGAAATAATTGTGTGCCTAGTTGTTATTCAATTTTTAGAGTTCTGTGTTTGGCAGCATGCCTATGAGGTTATCCTCAATATTTGCCTTCGGGGCTCGATGCTTGGCGTCACTGTGATATCATTTGCCTTTGGGGCTAGACACTTGGCATTACTATGATATGATTTGCCTTTGGGGCTAGACACATGGTGTCACTATGGACCAAAATAGTAACTCTGAAATTTAAATGATGTATTAGTTTGTTTGGGCCCATGCTTGTGAATGTGTTTGTGTGAGTTATCAAGTGATGAAAGCATATATCTAAAAGTGAACTTGAAAGTCATATTACGACATAGCCTATGAGCACTTTGCATCGACATTATTTTTATGTTTTATTATTATCAAATTTTGTACCACTAGGCCATTGGCTTAGCATGATTGTAACTCATCGCACTGGTGATAGGGGTGATTCGGTAGAGCCAGAGAGTTCTACTAGACCTAGTTGGGTCTAGGCTTATGTTTGCTGAGCTTAAAGCACTTCTTCTACAACAAGATCAGAGCCATTTTGCTAGCATGTATATATTTTATGTTATAGTACTTTTGTTTTTGAAGTACACATATATATACTGTAAATTATTAAGAAGGTTTTGTAACACCCCCTGCACCCAATATACGAACACCACATACACTTACATATGCAATATATGTTTACCGGATACAAGGATGTCATGATATAATTTAAATAAACCAATCTTTAACATCAAACCATCATTTCCACAATATGAGTAAACTTAAAACATTTAACTTATATTATAGAAATCAATAGAGAAAACATTCATTGCTAAAAATTCATATTTATATAACATTAGTACCCAAAAGTTTATCCAAAATATTTGTTTGATAAGATGTATATATCAAAATAAAAAAGTACAAAAATATGAAATTTATACATGCTGGCAGTTCGTCTCTGATCTTGATGTCCACTAACAACACTGCTCTCACAAACTCAAGCCTAGACTCGACTCGGTCTAGACGAGCTCTCCAGCACAACCGGATTTACCCTGCCACCTGCACGATGAACCACAATCACGCTAAGCCAAAAGCTTAGTGGTACAAACTTTGATTCAATAAAAATCAATGCAATGCTCATGCACAATACATATGAATATATCAATTCATTACATTATATCACATCATATTAATCATTTGCATCACATTTCATAATTCACATTAAAACAAAGACAAACATGGGCCCAAAAGGATCTAATATGCTATTCAAAGTTCAAAGTTACTGCTTTGGTCCATATTTACACCTTGTGTCTAACCCCGTAGGCAATATATATATCCATGGATAATGTAACAGCCCCAGTCTCTTGGACCTCAACCCAGCTAGACCCTTAGGCCCCAGTATCTTGGTCCTCAACCCGGTTAGACTGCTACTGTTTTTGAGGCTTACAACCCAGTCTTTTCACCCCAAAAACATCATATTTATCAACTAGCCTGGCTTACGACCTAGTCTTTTCACCATTCCAGCATTTAGCCCATAGGCAATCATAGGCATGCCGCTAAACCCAGAACTTTGAAAATTGAATAACATACTAGTCACACAATTTATTCATTTTTCTCATTATTAATCTCTTTCTCTTGTCACATATTTAATCTAGGTACATTGTCTTATTTCCACTTTTTTTTCTCATTTTTCTCATTTTTCTCATTTTTCTTACTTTTCTCATTTGTATCAATATCAATTCATTTCATTATTCCACATATCTCATTTTTGCATTCACAACACATTACCCAATTACTTTTGGAATTTTCACAAAATATGCATATTTCACATTTTACACAATTTAGCCATTATCAATGGCTTTTCACAAAGCATTTAAGACATATATGACATTACAAATGTCATAGTATATTATTCATACACAATCAATGAACCAAGTAACTTAACACATTTTCCAACCAAAATGTGTTAAGTCCAAATGTTATGCAAATATAAACATTATATTCAAAGTTTGTACATACCTCTTAAAGTAACAACACTACTCTGTCAACTTCCTCTTCCAAGATGTCCCTCAAATCTTGGCTAGCGTAACTCAATTCTCTAATCCAAAGGTGATTATAAATACTCACTTAGCGACACACATAAGAAAACAAGGATAAGAACTATCTAGGGCAAACTCTACACTTGACACGCTCAACAACACGGGCGTGTCCTTGACCATGCCCTAAACCCACAACCCAGAAACTTTGACATGCTCAGTGACATGGACATGTCAATCAACTACAACAAAGAAGCTATGACACACTCAATGACATGGGCATGTCACAGGACGTGTCATTAACCCATAAAACAAAACCAATGACACACCCAAAGACATGGCCATGCTCTTGGGCGTGTCAGGCCAAAAATCCTGAAATCGACACAAAAACACCACATCCAACAAAGCTCTCAATAACCTTATCAACACCACACAAACTCAACCAAATCCATCAACATACCATAAAATACTTGAGTAAACATCAAAACAACTCAATTACAAACATCACAACACAATCACAACCATAAATCACAACTCAAACTTACATAATCCACAACTCTTGTCTCTTTCACCAAACTTAACCCTTTTTCTCTTCAATCCAACCCCACAATCAAAGTTAACAAAACAACATAACCTCAAATATACCAAATCAACCATTCAACAAACCCAAAATCAAAAACTCAAAAGAAATCAAAGAAAAAAGTTGGAAACTTACCAAAAGTGAAGAAAATCCTTAAAACTCCAACTTGATCTCTTGAAAACCTTCAAATCCTTGAGTTAGGAAGCAACAAAATCTCTCCCTCTTGAAGATGGTAGTGATGGCCAGCCAAAGAAGAAAGAAGAAGATGAAGATGAAAGAAAGTCAAACCACACTGTTTAAACCAAACACTTTCCCCAAATCACTCTCCACTTACATCATCATCCACAATCTCCAATATAATAATATAATAAACCAAATATCCACTACCACTATCTTATATAATTAAAATATCTTTAGTCCATATTAAGACATAGACTTGCATATAATATATATATCTCCATATACATAACATATACACATCCTCCTATTATCTTCTCACTTAATCATAAATACAGTTAAAATCATATAATTAATTCTCACAAATAATATTTCCAAACATTTTAGGGTATAGTTTGGGATATTACAGTTTTGTATAAATGCATAATGTGAAGCTTTATATATTTTGATGTATATATGTATAAATGTTTTCAGAAATGGGGAATAAGAAAATTTTTATTAAACAGGGTTGTGACCATTTTATACCGTATATGCATATTTTACATATACTGGATGTGTGTGTATTATATGTATATGGGGTATAAGAGTGTTATAGCTACACCACTCACCATATTACTTTGGAAAGGAGTTAGATTTATGCGGGAAAAGGTAAACAATATGTGATATACAGAGATGCTTCACATAATAGTTTAGGTGTTAGGTGAATTTTGAGCAACTGAGAGATGTTGACTCAAGCTCCTGTTCTTACCCTGCCTGTAAAAGGTAAACAATATGTGATATACAGAGATGCTTCACATAATAGTTTAGGTTGTGTTCTGGTACAAGAGGGTAGAGTCATTGCTTATGCATTTCGACAGTTGAAGCCACATGAACTAAATTACCCGACTCATGATTTAGAGTTAGCAGCCATAGTTTTTGCATTGAAGATTTGGTGACATTACTTGTATGGGGAGAAGTGTTTCATTTATACTGATCATAAGTGTTTAAAGTATTTAAGTGTTCAGAAAGAGCTAAATCTTCGGCAAAGATGATGGTTAGAGCTGATTAAAGACTATGATTGTTTGATTGATTATCATCCTGGCAAGGTGAATGTTATTGCCGATGACTTAAGTCAAAAGTCTTTAGCGGGTTTGATTGTTTATTACTCTTATTATTTTTTGAGTTGAGAGCATTGCATGCCAGATTTGAGTCTTGTGATGATGGTGCATTGATAGCTCAATTGTAATTGAGGCCAGTGTTGTTGGATCGGGTTAGTGAAACCCAGTTGGTAGATGAGAAGATCCAAAAGCTTGTGTTAGATTGCCAAAAGGAGGAGAGTTGAGACTTTCATGTAAGAGATGATGTCAGTATATGGTATAAAGATAGATTATACATTCCTGATGATGCAGGATTGAAGAGAATGATATTAGAGGAAGAAAATCAATCAGTTTATGCTATGTGCCTTGGCAGTACCAATATGTATCAAGATTTGAAATAGTATTATTGGTGGTCATGTATGAAGAGGGACATGGTAGAATCTGTGTCCAGATGTCTCACTTGCAAAAAAGTGAAAGTTGAGCACCAAGTTCCTTAAGGGTTGCTTCAACCATTGTCAGTACCAGAGTGGAAATGGGAGCTAGTGACGATGGATTTTTTTGACTGGATTGCCTTTGACCCAGAAGAAGCATGATACAATTTGGGTGATTGTTGATCAAATGTCAAAGATAGCTCATTTTCTTCCAGTTTGGATGGATTATTCACTTGAGAGGTTGGCTATGCTATATATTAGTGAGACAGTGAGGTTGCATGGAGTCCCAATTTCTTTGGTGTCAGACTGATATCCCTAGCTTACATCGAGATTTTGGAGGACTTTGTAGGATGCTTTGGGCTCTTGATTGCATTTTAGTAATGCTTTCCATCCTCATATAGATGGGCAGTCAGAAATAGTGATACATATTTGTAGACCGTTAATTTTTGACCCAGTTCGGTCCAATATGTTTTATTTAATCCAAAATAATTTTTGTGTTGTCCAATATATTTTAATTGGTCAAAAATAAATTTTGTTATCTTAATTAAATAATTTTTTCTTTAGTATCTAACTTTTATTAATAAAAAAATAAAATAAACAAATAAAAATTAAAAATAAAAATAAAAAAATCGGCGATAGAAAAATCGGCGACGAAAAAATAGTCACCGAAAACCAGCGCACGGGGCATGGCTGTGGGCCATTTTGCCCGCAGAATTTTTCTGCATGCGAAATGGCCTTCGCTTGCCCACAGGCCAGTTCGTGCACTTGCTGCCGCAGCTAGTTACGACAGCTTTTTCACCAGTGCATTTTTTCCGCAGCAGTTTTTTTTCGCCAGCAAAATTTTTATGACGCAAATTTTCCAAAACCTAATGCAATTAGGTTTTGATTTTCTTTTCTTAATGAATAATAGATGCCATGAATAATTAGGAATGAATCATATAAAACTTCTATAAATAAGATAAAAAACAACACAAAAAAAAAGATCAATCAAGAAAGAAGAAAGAAATTGGACAGAAACTTGGAGGAAAAATTGGATCCGAAACTAAGTAGGAAAGAGGTGAATCAATCTGATTTTTTGAGAGAGCAGAAAAACAATTCAAGCAATTCAAAGGCAGCAAAGTTTTTCTTTGATTTTGTTCCTCCAAGAAGAAATTTTTCGTGGAACCAACAAATGGAGGTATGCATCAATTATTTAAATTCTATTTCTCACAGTAGCTTAATCATCTAATTGTTTCTTTTAATTCAAAAATCTAAGAATCTCAATTCACTTTTTCTAAAGTTTAAAAACCTTAATTTGTTGTTTGGTTTTCCAAAAAGTTTAAAGTTGTTTGTTTCTTCAAAACCCCAAAACCCTTAATTTGCTTTCCAAGTTATCAAAACCCTAAATTGAGTTTTGTTTCTTCCCAAAAGCCCTAAAAACTTTTCCTTTGCTTTTATAAACTTTAAATTGTTTTTTTTTATTTTCATAAAACTTCATAAAATTATCAATTGATTTTCAAATCCTAAAAAAATAATTCATTCCCCGAAACCCTAAATCAAAAATCCTAAAACCCTAATCCAACTCCAAAACCAAAAACAATGAACCCTAACCCCCTTTAAAAACTTAAACCCTAATTTTTTCTAAACCCTAATCCTTTAAAATCTTAAAAACCATATAAACATAAATATTATAATTTTACAGAGTAACCTTGAAACCATAATTCAATAAGTAACCATAAACTATAAATTTAAGTATTTTAAAGTGTTCAAACCCTAATTTCATGATTCCACCACTCAAACACTAATTTGGTTAATCAAAGAATTTTATCAACCTTTTAAAACATAAGACCTTAATCTATTATAATTCCTTTAAAAACTCAGAGTAGCCTAATTCCACAAATTCAAAACCCTAAACACATGAAATAAAGAACCCTAAATGGAAACAGTAGCTATAATTTAGATTTTTATTTGCCTTATTCAATTCTATATTTGATTATGCTTTGATTTATTTTATATGCTTTAATTTATTTAAGTTCAATGCTTGGTTTATTTAATTTATCATGGATGGATGTTTACTTTCTATTGATGTTTAATACCTTTGATGAATGATTTATTTATGATGAATGATTATTTACTTTTATCAATTTATTTAAATTTCCAAATGTTGTAAGAGGTATGTTTCCACTAGTGGGTACCTCATTAGTTAAATATCATGTAATTTAAATTGCTTTTCTATTTTAGAACCAATGTAAAGGACATGTTTCTACCTTTTGGTGGGTGTCCTATTTAGTCATGGGATGTAAGGACATGTTTCCATCCTTGGATGGGTGTCCATTTAATTGTTTTTTTTGGACATTGTTTTGATTTTCAATATATCGATGCTTTATTTTTTTTTGTGTGTAATATGGATAATATTGTTATATTTAAGAATTTTATAATATTAAGACCTGTAAAGGAAGCCGGTTCCAATGAACCGAGCGTTGTGGGGGTGCCGGGCCATTTCTCACCTTCCCTACACGTACCCAACTTTTTGAACCCATTAGGGGGATGGGGATTCCTTAAGAATCGAGTCATCCACCCCTTTCTTTTTCCTGGCCTGTCCGGGTGACGAGTCCATTTTCTCCGGACTTAGGTTCGTGTTCTCTAAGGCCCCGAGCCTAAACAGTGCCGAAGTCGTAAGAACCATTCCACCGGGAGTGGGGGCGAAAATCTCCGCTCATAGTGGCGACTCCACTGGGGGACAAGAGAAGTTGATTTCATTGGTCTTTATATTATTCTATTCTTTCTTATAATGATATTATCCACTGTATCATATTAGATTGCATCGTGTGCGTGAGTTAGGACGCTCGTGTTACCCGTGTTGTGTTATGTAAGGGATACCATACTTTCACTCAAGGTATGAAGATCAAGCATGGCATAACCACTCATAGCCTTGTACCTTTTGGTATATACTTGTTATGGGAACCTAAGCCTTTTAACCTAAAGACTAAAGCTCATGTAATTGGCCTAGTTACTTTCCTTAGGTTTTTACCCCAAATGCATGTTGTTTGACTATGGTTAATTGATCTTGGCTTAAATCATGGCTTATTTGGTTTGTTCTTTTTCTAATATGACTTAAGTATATTGTAAGCTCAAAATAAATTTTTCTTTAAAGTCCAAAAGACCAAAACTATTTTCAAAATTTTTCAAAGAGGTCTTTGGACATAAGACTTTTCTAAAAAAATCAAAAATTCTTTTGCTCGTGGCCCACATACTAAGCCTAAAATATGTTTTTTCTAAAATCTTTTTACGATGTGCTTAGAAACTAAATTATTTTCATTCAACCTTTTCTTACAAAGAGCTTGCAAATTATTTATGTTAATTACGAAATACCAAAAATCAATTGTGAGCCTAGTTTATACTAAGAATAATTAATCATGGGCTTGTTTTTGTCATGAACCATTAGTTACTCTTTTCAAGTGAGAAATCTATCTATAATAAACCTCTTAATTTAGTTTTAATCCAATATAGCATGAAAGCTACTATAGTTGGTTGAATGGATTAAAACCTAATTAATGGGAATTATTATAAATTGATTGATTTTCATTTTTGAAAATATAATTATTGGTTGATACATCCGAGGGAAATATTCAAAAATAAGATACCCCATGTTGGTATTTTGTTAACCATATACCAAGGAAAAGAGACTCGCCCTTCGTGTGTGGATGTTATAAGGTTGGAAGGAACGTCCTGATTATCCTTGTTTGTTGATTGTTTGTGCACACATGCATACATTTGCATCTCATATCATTGATCCTCTCTGGCTCACAGCCCTGGATTATGAAAGTTCAAAAGCTTACGACAATCCGACCTATGCCGGAGATGAAGTATCTAGGAATGACTCAATCACTTACTCACCAAAAATAATGGATCCCGAACAAATTCAAAGAATGGTGGATGATGCCCTCAATGCCAAGATAGAAGAAATAAAAGAGGCCATGGCCAAGACCATAAAGAATCAGCTAGCTGCAATTTTAGAAAATAATGCCGAAGCATCTGCTAGCACCAAGAAAGTCAAGGGGAAGGCTAAAATTGATGAAGTAGCTTTTGATGATGATAAGGTGATCATTGTTGATGATGATTGGGCTCAATACTACCAAGATCCTCAAGACAAAAAGAAGCCAAAGGTTGTTGAGAAGTTAACTATTGAAAAGACCGAGACTTCTGATGTTGAAAAGATGATTGCTAATTTGGAAAAAAAATTTGAGAAGCTGAAAACTGAAGAAATGTCCGAAGTTGACAAATTATTTGAGCTAGATGAAGAAGTCCCGTACAAGTTCAAGATGCCATCTTTCACAAAGTTTGATGGAACCGAAAATCCTCGCCTCCATGTGAAGCAATATATCACTGCTATGCAGTCTGCCCGAGCTACTAAGTCTCAAATCCTAAGATACTTTATGCTCTCATTGGACCCTGTTGTCCAAAATTGGTTCAATACCTTAGATGATGGAACACAAAAGAGTTGGGATCTGCTTTACAAAGCCTTCATCCAATAATAAGGATATAATGTCGAGATGGAAGTTACCTTAATGGAAGTGGAGTCCATTAGGCAAAGGTCGAATGAGAATTTTGTAGATTACTGAAGAGATGGAGAAATAAGGCTGTTTTGCTCACGAAAAGGCCCGATGAATCTGATCAAATAAGGATGATCGTGAGAGGTGTCCTACTCAATCTCCATGAAAGGATGTCTCACACCCTTATAAAGTATTTCAAAGATCTTCTCCAAGCTGGTTTACAAATTGAAGAGTGGGAAAGGGAGAAAAATCGCTTTTCAATAAGAAGGAATGAGAAAGGGAATTATCAGCCTAGCAATCAAAGCACGCAAAAAGAAGTTGATGTTAATGTGGCCGGTCAAGGAAATAAAAGACAATTCTCAGAATTGGGGAAGCCTCTATCATGGGATTTTAGCAAGCAGCAAAAGAAAGGGTTGTTGCAACCGTTAGCTCCTCGACCACTACATAATCCACTGCCACCAAACTTCAATGCCGAGGCCTTCTGTCAATTTCATCAAATGCGATGGCATGAAAAAGATAAATGTGCTCATCTAAGGCATGAGATCCAAGACTTAATCGATAGTGGCAAGCTACCCGAGCCAGATAAGCCCAATACCAAGAACAACCCTTTGCCTAAATTTGGAAAAGTGCCACCACCAGCAACCTTCATGGTGGGAAAAGGATTGGAAGAAGATTTTGTCTTATCATCTTTTCAAGATGGAAATATTGAAGATGTGAAAGGAAAAGAAGCTTAAACTCAATGAACTTTCCTTAGCTTGAATTTTGCTTTTCAATTTTACTTTCTTTAAAATTTAAATTGGAACAATCTTGTTTTTCAAATTTAAATTTGTTTGAATAAATTACTTTCATCAAAATTTTTGTTGGTCTTTGTTCATTTTGGTGTTCAACCAATGAGGAATCTAGCTTGATAATTCATGAATTAATATATTTATGCATCATGACTCGAATGACTTTACTAGGTGAGGGAATTGCTCTATTGCATTGAGTTGTGTATGCTTACTTAGAGAGGGCTCCGGCATAATTATCTTTGTCTAGGTCCTAGTCAGTCTTAGAATATGCTTTGACAAAGTTTCGAGGCGAAATTGCAACTCTGCTTATTTAAGGGAGAGATGATCTAGGCATTATTTGGTTAGCCAACAACTAGTATCCACCCAATTAAATATCAATCCCTAGTTGTCCCTTTGAGCCTTCATAAAATTTTAGCTTTCTTTTCATTGGCATATAACCTCAACAACCTACCCTGAGCTGTTGTGATACTTTTGACAAGTCTTATGATCACTAAGATGAAGAGGCAAGAAGATCAAAGAAAGCAATGATTAGTCAAGATCTTGAGGATAGTTGAAGCTCTCAAGACCATGAAGATAGTTGAAGTTCTCAAGACCATAAGAGTGGTTGAAGTTCTCAATACCATAAGGGTAGTTGAAGTTTTCTTAGTATTTCCAATATATCAAGACAACATAAGAGTAACAAATGATTTATCCCAGTTAAAGAAGATTTATGTTACTCCACTCATCCATTATCGGATGCCCAAGTTAGTACAAACAAGACAACTCTCTTAGAGCTAGAACCAAAAAAAAAAAACAAAAAAAAGGAAGAAAAAAAAGAAGAAAATAAATGAAGAAAACAAAAAGGAAAAAAGAAAAATAAAATCCAAAAAGGCGGTTCAGAAAGCCAACTGAGTTCTCTTTTACCTAAAAAGGCTTCCATTTGGTTTATAGGGATGGTTTGATTTGAATTGGTCCAACCCAACCAAAGATTCGATCAAAACCAAAGAAAAAGGAGAAAGGCCATTCAGTTCTTGAAAGTTCTATACTTGATAGTCCTACAAGGAAGAAGGACAAAATGGTAAAATTCTTAAAGAAAGGGAAGAGTGAGGAGAATAAAGAGAAAAAAAAAAGAAAAGAAAACCCAAAATGGTTCAAAAAGCCAACTGAGTTCTCTTTTACCTAAGACAACAAAAGGATTCCATTTGGTTTATAAGGACGGTTTGACTTGAATTGGTCCAACCCAACTAAAGATTCGATCAAAATCAAAGAAAAAGGAGAAAGACCATTCAGTTCTTGAAAGTTCTGTACTTGACAGTCCTATAAGGAAGAAGGACAAAAATGATAAAATGCTCAAAGAAAGGGAGGAGTAAGAAAAATAAAAAGAAAGAAAGGGAGAAGAAGAAAAGAAACAAATTTGGGTAACAAACTTTTTTGCAAGGGCAAGAAAATTGTCCTAATCAAGATCCAGATTAATGCCAAGAAGATAAATGGAATTTGGAGTCTAGCAAGATTGTCTCCAAGCTGCCTAAAATTCAAACAAGAAATTTATAGTGTGAGGGTTTGCCCATTGTGTCACATCAGCTCCTATCTCAAAATGGCCTTCATTTAACCCATGTCCCTCATAGACCCCATTTCAAGCCTATCAAAGACCTGTTGATCTCTCTTGGTAGGTAGAGTCTATTAGTGGAGATAGTTTGGATAAGCATGCATATGAGATAGACAATATTTAAACTCAAATGAGACCTTTGGCCAAGTAATGTGTATGCGCCTATCTGAAGTGCAACAATTCTTGCTTAAATAGAAATGATTCCTGAGTTTAGTACGGTAACTAGGGTTGTCATATTATAGATATGTTAATTTGGAAAAATCAAGTCCTGAGGTACATTGACATTAATTTGGCAAAGCCAACATTTGGTTTCAAAAATAAAAATAAAAAATAAAAAAGAAGAGTTTTGTCATACAAAGCCTTTAAGTTAAGGGAAGTATGTTGAACCTCCAAAGGACACATTGGGCAAAGGAATTGATTATTGGCAAGGTCTTGAAGAAGCTATCAACTGACATGCTGAAACATAGTTTAAAAAGGATGTATCCCTGATTCTGCAACTTGGGATCTCCACCACTCGTGTTTTTAACATCCTGAAGATAAAAGCCACAAATGCAAAGCTTTCGATCATTCCAATACAACACTTGAACGAACATCAAAAGGAACCAATGAGAAAACTCCTGCTGAACACCTGGGTCTATGAGTCGATAGAATGACTGTAAGTATTATCATGCATATCATGCATACATGAACATATCACGTCACACTTTCTTGTTTTGTATTGTCTATTCTTTGTCAAAGTGAACAGCAAACACTCTATGAAGTAAAGAATTAAAAGAAGATGTCAAATCAGGGGGGCATGGAAAGCCCATTGCTTGAGAAAGCTCCAGTAATTTTGCAAAGAGAAAAAATGCGTACTTATGCAAAGAACTAGACAAGAAAAACATCAATCAAAGCTGGCATGAAAGAAAAAATCCTTGGGGGGAAAGGAGAGGATACAAGGTCTAATTAAAGATAGCTGAATTTTTACAAAAAGGAAGAACAAAAGAATGGAACATTAGAACTCTCAAAAGAATGAAGATGCAAAAGACAAAAGATCAATCCAGCTAAAAGAGCTGAAGCCAGGGTAAAGACCCGACCTCCAATCGATAAAGATCCATGTTTCAAGGGTAAAGACCCGATCTCTAAGGATAAAGATCCATGTTCCAAGGGTGAAGACCCAAAGTCCAAAGGATGAAGATCCATTTTCAAGGGTGAAGACCCGATTTCCAAAGGATGAAAGTCCATTTTCAAGGGTGAAGACTCGATCTCCAATGGATAAAGATCTGTGTTTCAAGGGTGAAGACCAAATCTCTAATGGATAAAGATCCAATTTCAAAGGGTGAAGACCCGAAGTCCAAAGGATGAAGATCCATTTTCAAGGGTGAAGACCTGATCTCAAAGGATGAAGATCTATTCTGAGGGTGAAGAACCACCATGAATAGAACAGCTGGAGCAGTCAGACTTCTCAACTAAAAGGTTAGTCAAATTCATTCTCGGGTCCAAGTACCCAATCTCGGGTTCAAGTACCAAAATTAATTCAATCTCGGGTCCAAGTACCCAAATCAAATTCAAATCTCGAGTCAAAGTACCCAGTTTAGGATTGAGTATCCGAATCCAGTTTAGGATTGAGTATCCTAATCCAAGTTAGGATCAAGTATCCAAATCCAGTTTAGGATCGAGTATCCAAATCCAATTAGGATCGAGTATCCCAATCCAATTTAGGATAGAGTATCCAAGTCCAGTTAGGATCGAGTATCCCAATCCAATTTAGGATCGAGTATCAAATCCAGTTTAGGATCGAGTATCCCAATCCAGTTGGGATCGAGTATCCCAATCCAATTTAGGATCGAGTATCCCAATCCAGTTTAGGATCGAGTATCCAAGTCCAATTAGGATCGAGTATCTCAATCCAGTTTATGGATCGAGTATCCCAATCCCATTTAGGATCGAGTATCTAAATCCAATTTAGGATTGAGTATCCAAATCCAGTTTAGGATCGAGTATCCATATCTAGTTTAGGATTGAGTATCCAAATCTCTCGGGTCCAGAATCCAAAATTTCCTTAGGTCCAAAACCTAGAATCTCTTTTAAGTCCAGAACTTAGCTCGGGTCCAAAACCCAAATTACCCTTAGGTCTAGAACCTAGAATTTCTTTTAAGTCTAGAACTTAGCTCGGGTCCAGAACCCAAATTTTCCTTAGGTCCAAAACCTAGAATTATCCTTGAGTCCAGAACTCGAATCAGGTCTAGAACCCAAATTTTCCTTAGGTTCAGAACTTAGAATTATCCTTGAGTCCAGAACTTGAACCGGGTCCAGAACCCAAAACCTCCACCATCTCAAAAATTAAGTCTTATTGCTTTTCACTCTCTTTCACTAAAGTTTTGGATCATTCAAGCAGGGGTCAAACTGTAGACCCTTAATTTTTGACCCAGTTCGGTCCAATATATTTTATTTAGTCCAAAATAAATTTTGTGTTGTCCGATATATTTTAATTGGCCCAAAATAATATTTATTATCTTAATTAAATAATTTTTGCTTTAGTATCTAATTTTTATTATTAAAAAATAAAAATAAAAATCGGCGACGAAAAAATCATCGCCAAAAACCAGTGCGCGGGGCATGGCCGTGTGCCATTTTGCCCACAGGAGTTTCCTACGGGAGAAATAGCCTTCGCCCACCCGCAGGCCAGTTCGCGCGCCCGCTGCTGTAGCAAGCTGAGGCAGCTTTTTCGCCAGTGCATTTTTTCCGCAGCAGTTTTTTTTCGCCAGCAAAATTTTTCCAACTCAAATTTTCCGAAACCTAATGCAACTAGGTTTCTGTTTCCTTTTCTTAATGAATAATAGATGCCGTGAATAATTAGGAATGAATCATATAAAACTTCTATAAATAAGATAAAAAACAACACACAAAAAATATCAATCAAGAAAGAAGAAAGAAATCGGACAGAAACTTGGAGGAAAAATTGGATTCGAAACTAAGTAGGAAAGAAGTGAATCAATATGATTTTTTGAGAGAGCAGAAAAACAATTCAAGCAATTCAAAGGCAGCAAAGCTTGTCTTTGATTTTGTTCATCCAAGAAGAAATTTTTGGTGGAACCAACAAACGGAGGTATGCATCAATTGTTTAAATTCTATTCTTCACAGTAGCTTAATCATCTAATTGTTTCTTTTAATTCAAAAACCGAAGAACCTCAAATCAATTTTTCTAAAGTTTAAAAACCTTAATTCGTTCCTTTGTTTTCCAAAAAGTTTAAAGTTGTCAGTTTTGTTTCTTCAAAACCCCAAAACCCTTAATTTGCTTTCCAAGTTATCAAAACCCTAAATTGAGTTCCGTTTCTTCCCAAAAGCCTTAAAAACTTTTCTTATGCTTTTATAAACTTTAAATCATTTTGTTTATTTTCATAAAACTTCATAAAATTATCAATTGATTTTCAAATCGTAAAAAAATAATTCATTCCCCGAAACCCTAAATCTAAAATCCTAAAACCCTAATCCAACTCCAAAACCAAAAATAATGAACCCTAACCCCTTTAAAACCTTAAACCCTAATTTTTTTCTAAACCCTAATCCTTTAAAACTTAATAACCATGTAAAAATAAATATTATAATTTTACACAGTAAGCTTGAAACCATTATTCAATAAGTAACCGTAAACTATAAATTTAAGTATTTTAAAGTGTTCAAATCCCTAATTTCATTATTCCACCACTCAAATACAAATTTGGTTAATCAAAGAATTGTAACACCCCTATACCCCGTATACGTACACTACATACCACTGTATCCGTAATATACGTATACTGAATATAGAAATGTTACGGTTTACAAAATACACAAATCATCCCTTTACAATAATATGAACAAATTTAAAACATTTAAGTTGTTTTATAAAACACATTAGATCGAAAGGTTATCGGTAATAGCATCATAGAAACCTTCAATTTACATTATAGAGTCTAATAGGCAAAACTTTCATTAAATACGCAGCAGAAATATAGTGGTATTTACAATTGTATTTATATACATCAAAATACATATTCACAAATACATATACATCAAAACTTAAGTTTTTCAAAACATAAAGTTTATACATGTTTGGCAGTATGTCTTTGATCTTTTAGCTCCACTATCAACCCCTCAAAATCTAGACTCAACTCGGCCTAGAGGAACTCTCTGGTTCTTCCCTATCACCTTCGCGATGAACCACAATCGCGCTAAGCCAACGGCTTAGTGGTACAAACTACAATAATATTATGCTTCAATGCAATGCCAATGTCACACAATCAAATATCATAAACAATTCAATAATTAATCAAAGCATTCATGAGATAATACTCACAATTTATCACATCCATAAATATATTACACATCATGTAGTATCTTCTTAGTTTTATTACTTAACATAATTTTTCCAAGCCACATTCATTTATTTCACCATTCATAATTCACATTACAAACAAAGACAAGCATGGGCCCAAAATACATTAATATGTTATTCAAAGTTCAGAGTTACTGCTTTGGTCCATAATCACAATCATCAAGCCCGTAGGCGATATATATATATATATCTCTATCCATGGATAGTGTAACAGACCCAGTCTCTTGGACCTCAACCCGGCTAAACTCGAGGAGATCCTCAACCTGGCAAGACTGTTACTATTTTTTAGTGTAACAGACCCAGTCTCTTGGATCTCAACCCGGCTAAACCCGAGGAAATCCTCAACCCGGCAAGACTGTTACTGTTTTAAGGCTTACGACCCAGTCTTTTCACCCCAAAACATCATATTTCACATTTTTCAACTGGAATCGGCTTACGACCCGGTCTTTTCACCTATCCAGTGATTCATAGGCATGCCGCCAAATCCAGAACTCTAAAAATTGAATAACACATTAGGCACACAATTCATTTATCAATTTCATTCTCATTTCCTCATCATCATTTAGGCAATCATGCCTTAATCATCTCATTTGCATCATTATCATTATAGCCAACAACCATGGCTTCATATGTAACACCCCCACATTCACTACATGCACACTACAAAACACCACAATGTAGTATACATGCACTAAACATAGGGATGCTACGGATTTTCTTAACATTCAAAACATTTTAAACGATACCATCACCTTTCTCATTATGCATTTTAGAAAATAAGTAATTAGCTTGTAATACAAAACAAAATAGATATATATATACATTTAGTTAATACGCAGCGGAATTTGTAAAATAGATTTACATATATGAAAACATTTAAATCCATATTTACAAATATACATATATTCGCATTATAAGCAATACTTTACAAAATATTAAAAGAGTTATACATGATTGGCAAATCTTCTCTGATCTTTAAGTTCCAAAATCAACTCTTCAATGTCTACTCTCACTCGGTCTCGAAGAGCTCTCGGGTTCAACTCTATCAACTCTATCACCTGCGCGATTAAACACTATCGCGCTAAGCCAACGGCTTAGTAAGATAAATCATGCTAATGATATGCTTTAGTGCAATGCAATGTCAATTCTCAATCCATATTATACATGTAACATTATATATGCAAAGCTAACAACATACCTTTACATTTCATAATTCAACATATGTAGACATATCACATTTCAACATCTTTTCATATACCTCATTAGTTACTCATTAAACCATTCATGAACAACACTAAACAAAGACAAGCATTGGGCCCAAGACACACTAATATGCCATTCAATTTTCAGAGTTAATGCTTTGGTTTTGTTATCACATTTATCAATATCATAATCCCAACTAGGCTTCAAGGATTAGGTTCAACCAAGCTTCAAGGGAAGCAAAGCATGCTAAGCTTCAACCCAACTTGGCTTCAAGAACCAACCCAACCTAGCTTCAAGGGCTGTAACATCTCAATTAGGCTTCAAGGATTCAATCCAACCTAACTTCAAGAGATTGTTACTCATATTAGGCATGCCACCAACAACAAACTCTGAAAATGGAATAACACATTAGCCACACAATTCATTTATATTTCATTCTCAATTCTCATCATCAATTAGGCAAACATGCCATATATCATTCAATTGAATCATCATAGCCAATCACAATGGCCTTGTCTCATATCATCTCTTATTTGAATCATCATAGCATCTTTGATATAACATTTCAATATACATTACTCATGAAACACATTACCATTCACAATGCATAACATAACATTGTTCAATCTCAACAATGCAATTAGGGCAAAGAACAATTTATATCATTTATAGCTTTAGGATCTTCCACATCCATTTGATTAGGGCATTCTTTGTTTGAAGTATGTTTAAAGTGTTTATATTAGGGTTTAGGTACCAAAATACCTTTGAAGAATCATAACAATGCAATTAGAACAAAGAATAAAAACCCTAACCAACACATTTGAGGGACACGGGCAGCCCACTTGAGGGACACGGCCAAGCTTGTGGCCGTGTCTCTCAACCACAACTTCCAGTAACAAACACGGGCAAGGGACACGGCCAAGCTTGTGACCGTGTCTCTCAACCAAAAATCACAGTAGCTAACACGGCTAGGGGACACGGCCGTGTCTCTCAAAAACCAATCCAACATGCCCAAAATCCCTTGGCTTGGCCGTGTCTCTCTTTCCCTTTGGCCGTGTCACCCATGAATTAAAACCCTAACATGCACAACTTTCCTACAATTGCACTCCAACTCATCATACACAAAATAGCATGGTTCAAATGAATGGAAACAATGTTCTAAACACAAATTCATCACAAGAATCACTTCACAAAACATTCATAATACATTTAAACACAAACCATCTCAAAACCCTAAAACCAATATCCTTCTCCATCTTCCAAAATCAACATCCACCACTTCCAACAACAACACCTATTTAAACTCTTAACTTAAAACCAATTTAACACTTGAAAACACATCACCACCACCTCTTATCATCAAATCAACAAACCCTAATTAACTTCCAATACCACTTCAAAAGAATAAAAGAAATCAAAGGAAAGATCTTACCTTAGTTAAAAACTTCTTGAATCAACACTTGATCACTTAATCTTCCTTCAATTTGAGCTCAACATATCAAGATCCTCTCTTCACCTCTTGCTTTCCTTTGTCTATGGAGGAGCCGGCCACTACAACCAAGAAAAAGAGAAAAATGATGAAGAAACAAAGTCAATCCTTCTTTAAATCTCCACCATGTGATTCAATTCAAGCAATTACCAAAACACTCTTATCCATATAACTAACCTCTTGTCTCTTATAAGCCCATTATAGTAATTTCACATATCCCATAAAAATATCTCTCTTCCATTGACTCTCCCTTTGACTTATGTATATGTTATATATATCATCATATAAACAACATATACACTTTTCTCTAAACCCTCTTTCTTTCCCAAAACACATATACATAAGCATTCTCTTACCAATTCCTTTTCTTATCACCTAACATATACATTCAATCACATTTTAAACCAACAACAACAACAACAACAATAACAACAACAACAACATAATCAAAACTTCTAGGGCATACATGAGGATATTACATCATATCTCATCAAGATAGTATACATAATTAATTGCATTGAATATCATTATCTAGGCAAACATGCATCATCTATTTCATTTGAATCATCATAACCAATCACATTGGTTTCACATCTCATTATATCCTAATTCACATTATACAAATCATAACATTCATCAAATGTTTTAACAATGTAATCAATTACTTAACATATGTACAATCAAATATGTTAAGTATCATAATCATGTAAGTGTATGCAACCATGTAGTTTGTACTTACCTTAAGAACAACTCACACCAATCTACAACCTTCCTCTTCCAAGAATCCTCAACACTTAGGTTAGGGCAAATCAACCTCTTCACAACCTAAACCAAAGGTAATCATACACACTCACCTAGAGATACACATGAAATAATAAGGCTAAAAACCAACTAGGGAAAACTCTATACATGACACGCTCAACAACACGGGCGTATCCCTGACCGTGCCCTAACTCCACAACACAGAAGCTTTGACACGCTCAGAACCACGGGCGTGTCACTGAACGTGTAGTACATTCTGTCTCACAAAAACATTGACACGTCCAACAACACGGGGGTGCTCATGGCCGTGTCAATCCTTCACCCACATAGTAGCTATGACACGCTAAGTGACATGGGCGTGTCACTGCTCATGTAAAATGCTACTGCAACACAGAACCATTGACACTCCCAAAAACTTGGCCGTGCTCATGGGCATGTCAGGCCAAAAATACAGATTCCGGCAACAACAACATCACATCCAACAATCCTCTTACTTCCACCATTTTCCACTTCAAACAAACTTAACTAAACACACCCAAAAATCATAACAAACTTGCAAAAACACAAAAACAACTCAAAACATACATCAAACACAAATTATGATCATCACCACAAACCCAAAACACAACCACCACACTTTCTCTTCCAACAAACTTATTCTTTCCTTCAATCCAACCCCAAAATCCAAAAAAATTCAATAGAACCAAACACTCTTAACCACACCACAATCAAACAAACACATAACAACCACAATCTCAACTCACAAACTCAAAGAAGATCAAAGAATCATGTAACACCCCTTCCCGACCTACATGTGTAAGCTGAGTAGAGGCGCCACACTAACCTAATGTTGCTACCAATTTTACTTAGTCAAATTTTAGTTCCGATTTTTTTTTCAAAAATTTTGCCATAGTTTCGCCTAAAAATTGAGTCCCAAGTGTCGACAAAACCGGTTTTTTTCTTATTTTTAAAAACATTTTACACAAACCAATGCAAACAAAATCATTCTCAGTACACTCCCAATAAATCCCCCTTGTAACCTCAACTACAACCTGCAAAAAGAATTTACACTTCTAGTGCAACATAAAATAAAGGTTTTGTGACAACCCCTATATTTAAATATTACACAGCGGAAGTTATAAAATATTTACATATTTACATACTAAACATTTCTTTACAAAATATAAAGAAATATACATGATTGGCAAGTCTGCTATGATCTTTAAGCTCCAAAAATGGATTCAACAAGGTCTACTCTCACTTGGTCTTGATGAAATCTCGGGTTCAACTCTATCCACTCTATTACCTGCGCGATTAAACACTATCGCGCTAAGCCAACGACTTAGTAAGATAAAACATGTTAATGGTATGCTTAAATGTAATGCAATGCCACATATGTTATTGATAAGATCAACATCATAAATATAAAGTTAACACATAATTATGCATTTCACAAATCATAGTCATATGAGTATACCACATTTCAACATCTTTCCACATTCAACATTACTCAATCATACTCAATAACCAACATCTCATTTCATTAACTCATAACATTATTTAGGACATTCATATAACCTTGACACCTATGGGCCCAACAAGTATTTAATATGATATTCAGAGTTCAGAGTTACTGATTTGGTTCATAGTCACAATAATCACGCCCGTAGGCAATGTATATACATGTATCTCTATCCATGGATAGTGTAACAGACCCAGTCTCTTGGACCATCACTCAACACATATGAGGAGATCCCCAACCCGGCAAGACTGTTACAAATCATATATCTTATATTCACAATTCTCATAGTGTAACAGACCCAGTCTCTTGGACCATCAACTCAACACATATGAGGAGATCCTCAACCCGGCAAGACTGTTACCTTTCATCATTTCTTAGGCATGCCACCCAAATCCAGAACTCTGAAACTGAATAACATATTAAACAAACAATTCATTTATTATATAGTTACCATTTCCATTCTCAAATTCTCATCACATTTAGGCAAACATGCCTTCTTTCTTTCAATATCATCATCATAGCCAATCACAATGACATTGTCTCATATCATGTCTTATTTGAATTATCATTTCAATTTCAATGTATATTATTCATGAAACACATAACCATTCACAATGCATAACATAACATTGTTCAATCTCAACAATGCAATTAGGGCAAAGAACAATTGATATGATTCATATGAATAATACATTCTGGTTTTAGACTCCATTTTATCCTTTTTTTGAAAAATTGTATAAAATAATCTACTTGATTAAAAATTCTAAAATTTTTACAGAATTTATTTTTGTATCTTAAAATCATTCCTTTAAAATTTCAGATCAAACTGAACACAAAATCTTGGTCAAATAGTTCACCTAACCAGACTGCCCCAATTGCCCTGCATCCTGGCAGCAGTTCTGAACTTTGTGAATTCCATAAATCAAATTCAATCAACGTGGTTCCAAATTATTTTTCTCAAATACTAGACTCACTAAGCAACAACATATCCAAAATTCAATTGGATATGATTTTTCTACATTTTATTAAAAATCCCGAAATATAGCTGTCTCAGTTAAGGTACCTGCTGGAACAGTTCTACTAAAAATAATCTTTCTAAACTCATAACCATTCCAAAATCGAATCAACATATTTTTCAGTCATTCTAGACTCATAGAGGCACAACATATCAAAAATTCACTTCAAGAACATTTTTCTATAATTAATTAAAAATTATACAAGTCACAGCCTTTACTAATTGTAAAACAGAAAAAGAATTTCACTAAACACAACTCATCTCATCATCAAACCAACAAACCCTAATTCCTTTCTCACACCACTTCAAAAGAATTGAAGAATTTAAAGAAAAGATCTTACCTTAGATGAAGAAATCCACAAATCTTTAACCAAAACCCTTGCTTCCTTCTTCAAATTGCTTCAAACCTCAAGATCACCTCTCTTTCTCTCTTGGTTTTTGGAGAGCCGGCACCTCTTGAAAGAAAGAAGGAAAATGATGAAGACACAAAGTCAAATTTGCTTTTAATCTCCACCAAGTGATCTTATCCAAGAAATTACCAAAATGCCCTCAATCATATAACTAACTTTTTGTCTCATATAAGCCCTTATATGTAATTGCACATTCCACAAAAATATCTTCTTGCATTGACTCTTCCTTTGACCCATTTATATGTTATATATATCATCATATACACAACATATACATTTGTCTCTAAACCCTAAATTTCTTCTCCAAAACACATACAAAAACATTCTCTTCCAATTTCTTATCAACTTATCATATATACATAATTCAAGTGCAACAACACTAACACCAAGACTACTAGAGCATAATTAGGGATATTACAAATCATGTGGAAAACTTACCAAGGATGAAGAAACTCTTAAATTTCCAACTTGATCACTTGAAAACTTCCTTCAATCTTGAGTTTGGAAGATCAAATCTCTCTCTTGCTCTCTTGCTATGGAGTGCCGGCCAAAACAAAGAAAAGAAAAGGAAAGACAATGGCCACGAAAAAGAAAGAAAGAAAGAAGAAAAGAAAGAAAACAAAGTCAAACACTCAACCTTCTCTCTCCTCAAAACCCTCTCCTCCAAGCATTTAATATTAAAATATTCCATTTAATCCCTTCCACTCACTTAATATTCTTTTAATTAATTTCATTAATTCAAAAATAAATAAATATCTTCTTTGACTATAACTCACTTTAACTTGTGTATATGTTGTATATATTTCCATATATACAACATATACAATCTCTTCACTTCTTTCTCTTTCCAATTACACATATACATTAAATCCAAATACAACCATAATTATACCAAAACTTCTATGGCATACTTTGGGATATTACAATTCTCCCCCTCTAAAAAGAAATTTTGTCCTCGAAATTACCTGATATCAAGTCCGAAATAACTGAGGATATTGATCTCGCATCGCTTGCTCACTCTCCCAAGTTGCCTCTTTCCTTGCATGATTCTTCCAAAGAACTTTCACCAGTGGCACTTTCTTATTCCTTAACTCTTTCACTTCATGTGCCAAAATAGCAATTGGTTCTTCTTCAAATGTCAGATCCGAATTTACCTCAATGGATTCAACTGGTAAAACATGAGATGGATCTGATCTATACCTCCGCAATATAGAAACATGGAAGACATTGTGGATTCTATCCAACTCAGGAGGCAAAGCAAGACGATAAGCAACTGGTCCAACTCTATCTAAAATTTTATACGAACCAATAAAACGAGGACTCAGCTTCCCTCTTCGACCAAATCTTAAAATCTTCTTCCAAGGAGACACTTTCAGGAATACTTTATCCCCAACATCAAATTCTATGTCTCTCCTCTTCAAATCTGAATAAGATTTCTGCCGATCTGAAGCTGCTTTCAACCGATCCCGAATTATCTTCACTTTATCTTCCGTCTCTCTAACCAAATCAGGACCAACTAATTTGCCTTCTCCAAGTTCATTCCAACAAAAAGGCGTCCTACATATTCTACAATACAATGCCTCAAATGGTGCCATACCAATACTGGATTTATGACTGTTGTTGTAAGCAAATTCCACAAGTGGCATAAATCTGTCCCAACTTCCTGAAAAATCAATGACACAACTTCTCAACATATCCTCAATAATCTATATCACTCTTTCTGACTGCCCATCTGTCTGCGGATGAAAAGTAGTGCTATAATGCAATCGAGAACCCAAAGTACCATGCAAACTCTTCCAAAACCTTGAAGTGAACCGGGGATCTCGATCAGACACTAAAGAAATCGGGACTCCATGCAACTTCACTATCTCATTGATATACAGCTCAGCTAGTCTCTCAAGAGAATAGTCCATTCTAACTGGAAGAAAATGAGCTGTCTATGTCAACCAATCAACAATCACCCAGATAGCATCATGCTTCTTCTGAGTCAATGGCAAACCAGATACAAAATCCATTGTCACTGTGTCCCATTTCCATTTAGGCACTGTTAAAGGTTGAAGCAACCCAGTTGGAACTTGATGCTCAACCTTTACCCTCTGACACGTGAGACACTTGGATACAAACTCTGCTATGTCTCTCTTCATACCTGACCACCAATATTGCTGTTTCAAATCCTGATACATCTTGGTACTCCCAGGGTGCAAAGCAAAAACTGATTGGTGTGCTTCCTCCAAAATAATCTTTCTCAAACTAGCATCATCAGGAATACACAACCGATCCTTAAACCAAAGGCTACCATCACTTTTCACAAAGAAATCTCGGCTCTCCCCATTTTGGCAATCTGACACAATCTTCTGAATTTTCTCATCAGCCAATTGAGTCTCTTTAATCTGATCCAACAACACTGGTCTCAATTGCAATTGAGCTAACAATGCACCATCATCACATGATTTAAAATTAGCATGCAACGCTCTCAATTCAATAAGCAACGAGAGCGAATAAACAGTCAAACCTGCCAAAGACTTCCAACTCAAGGCATCAGCAACAACATTTGCCTTACCAGGATGATAATCGATCAAACAGTCGTAGTCTTTGATCAACTCCAACCACCGTCTCTGTTGAAGATTCAACTCCTTCTGAACCCCAAATATTTCAAACTTTTATGATCTGTGTAGATAAAACACTTCTCCCCATACAAGTAGTGTCGCCAAATCTTCAAAGCAAACACGATAGCTGCCAACTCCAAATCATGCATCGGATAATTAAGCTCATGCGGCTTCAACTACCGAGAAGCATAAGCTACAACTTTACCCTCTTGCATCAAAACACATCCTCAACCATTATGTGAAGCATCACTATAAATCACATATGGTTTATCTTCCACAGGTAAAGTAAGAACAGGCGCTTGAGTCAACATTTCTTTCAACTGCTCAAAACTAGCTTGACACTGATCTGTCCACACAAATCTAACTCCCTTTCGAAGTAATCTGGTGAGTGGAATAGCTATCAAAGAAAAACCTTTCACAAAGTGTCGATAATAGCCTGCCAAACCCAGAAAACTTCTAACTTCAGTCACTGACTTCGGTGGACTCCAATTCAAAATAGCTTCAACTTTACTTGGATCAACTCTAATACCATCTGCTGAAACTATATGACCCAGAAAAGTAACTTGGTCAAGCCAAAACTCACACTTCGACAGCTTAGCATACAGTTACTTTTCTCTCAAGATTTGCAATGCAATCCGCAAATGCTTATCATGCTCCTCTTCATTACGTGAATACACCAAAATATCATCAATGAAGACCACCATAAACTGATCCAGATAGGGCCTAAACACCCTATTCATCAAATCCATAAAAGCTGCAGGTGCATTCGTCAACCCAAAAGGCATCACGAAGAACTCATAATGCCCATACCTTGTGCGTAAAGCTGTTTTAGGAACATCTTCAACTCTAACCCTCAACTGATGGTACCCTGATCTCAAATCAATCTTGGAAAACACTGCTGCTCCCTTCAACTGATCGAAGAGATCATCAATTCTAGGCAAAGGATACTTATTCTTGATAGTCACTTTGTTCAATTGCCTATAATCAATGCACAACCTCATAGTACCATCCTTCTTCTTCACAAACAAAACAGGAGCTCCCCACGGAGAAACACTAGGGCGAACAAACCCTTTATCCAACAACTCCTGCAATTGCACCTTCAACTCTCTCAACTTAGCAGGTGCCATTCGATAAGGAGTAATAGAGATGGGAGTTGTACCAGGCAACAAATCGATACCAAATTCAACCTCTCTCTTAGGGGGTAACCCTGGCAACTCCTCAGGAAACACATCTAGAAAATCTGCAACTATGGGTATATTGTCAAGTTGAGAACCCACTACCCTGGTATCCACAACATGAGCAAGATATGCATCACACCCTTTTCTAATCAACTTTCTAGCAGCAATTGCTGACACAAACAAGGATGCAAGTTGTCTCTGCTCACTAGCTACCATCACAATTCTACCATCACCGGTTCTCAACGTAACATACTTCTTTTGACAGTCTACCACAGCTCCATGCTTAGACAACCAATCCATGCCTAAGATCAAATCATATTCCTTAAAAGGCATTTCAATTAAATCACCACGAAACTCTTCACCTTTCACTACCACTGCACTATCACGATGCACCTTACTCACCACAACACTATGTCATAAAGGATTTATCACCAAAACATCAAATCCTAAGGACTCTGAATGCAATTCAGACACAGGCAATATGGATGCACTTATGTATGAATGAGTAGATCCAGGATCAATCAAAGCAAGAACTGGAATATCAAATAAAGAAAATGTACCAGCTATAACTGCTGAAGCATTCGGCTGCCTCTGCATCACATAAACTCTCTGAGAAGGTCCGGCCTCATCTGGCCTACTGCCTCTGGATGAAGATCCTCCTCTCTGACTAAACCCAGGTCTACCACCCCTACTGAAACTTCTGCCACCTCGACCACCTCTGCTGACACTGGGTCGAGAAGCTGCAGTATCTGCCTGCATCTCAAGACAATCTCTAATGAAATGAGCTGGTGACCCACATCTAAAACACCCAGCTGATCCACCAATCTTCCAACAAACACCCCCATGGGTCCTACCACAATGCTCACATACAGGTGGAGTAGACCTCTGAATCACTGGAATCGGGCACTAGCTACAGAAGCTGTAGGTCTCGGTCTCTGCCTCTGATATTGAACTGACCTACTAGACTGCCTCTGGCTCCTACTGACTCTCGGAATAAAACTTCAAAAGCCTCCCTTCATAGATGAAGACCCTGCCTCAAACTGGGATCTCCTAACTCTGGTCTCCTCCTCAGTAGCAGCTGCTGCAATACCTTGTGCTCTCTCAACACTTCTAGCTGCTGCAACTAGCTGAGAAAAATCCTGGTACCGAGAACCAGTAACAATGCACATAATAGAGGGCCTCAACCCCTCCTCAAATCTTCTGCACCGGTCAATTTCATAAGAGATAATCCCACCGGCATAGTGACTCAACCGGATGTACTCAATCTCATATTCTATCACTGTCCGGTTGTCTTGCCTCAAATTCAGGAATTCCATCTTCTTAACATCTTTATACTCCCTCGGAGTATATTTCTGCTCGAACTCCGTCAGAAAATCCCCATAAGATAATGTAGGTGGATCATCCATGGCATGAGGAACCGTCTTCCACCAGTCATAAGCATCTTTATGCAGTAAGGATCTAGCATAATCAAATTTTTCTTCAGGAGTGGCTTGCTATTGAATAAATATTCTCTGCACTTTATCCAACCACTGCTCAGCCACTGCTAGATCTGTAGTGCCCAAGAAATCCTCAGCCCCATACTTCCTCAACTTATCATAATGTCTCACTGGCACTTGAGGCTGTGGTGGTGGTGGTGGCTGCTGTACCGAAGATTGTCTCGATAATTCTACCATAAATATATTACACATCATGTAGTATCTTCTTAGTTTTATTACTCAACATAATTTTTCCAAGCCACATTCATTTATTTCACCATTCATAATTCACATTACAAACAAAGACAAGCATGGGCCCAAAATACATTAATATGTTATTCAAAGTTCAGAGTTACTGCTTTGGTCCATAATCACAATCATCAAGCCAGTAGACGATATATATATATCTCTATCCATGGATAGTGTAACAGACCCAGTCTCTTGGACCTCAACCCGGGTAAACTCGAGGAGATCCTCAACCTGGCAAGACTGATACTATTTTTTAGTGTAACAGACCCAGTCTCTTGGATCTCAACTCGGCTAAACCCGAGGAAATCCTCAACCCGGCAAGACTGTTACTGTTTTGAGGCTTACGACCCAGTCTTTTCACCCCAAAACATCATATTTCACATTTTTCAACAGGAATCGGCTTATGACCCGGTCTTTTCACCTATCCAGTGATTCATAGGCATGCAGCCAAATCCAGAACTCTGAAAATTGAATAACACATTAGGCACACAATTCATTTATCAATTTCATTCTCATTTCCTCATCATTATTTAGGCAATCATGCCTCAATCATCTCATTTTCATCATTATCATTATAGCCAACAACCATGGCTTCATATCTCATCAAGATAGTATACATAATCAATTGCATTGAATATCATTATCTAGGCAAACATGCATCATCTATTTCATTTGAATCATCATAACCAATCACATTGGTTTCACATCTCATTATATCCTAATTCACATTATACAAATCATAACATTCATCAAATGTTTTAACAATGTAATCAATTACTTAACATATGTACAATCAAATATGTTAAGTATCATATCATGTAAGTGTATGCAACCATGTAGTTTGTACTTACCTTAAGAACAACTCACACCAATCTACAACCTTCCTCTTCCAAGAATCCTCAACACTTAGGTTAGGGCAACTCAACCTCTTCACAACCTAAACCAAAGGTAATCATACACACTCACTTAGAGATACACATGAAATAATAAGGCTAAAAACCAACTAGGGCAAACTCTATACATGACACGCTCAACAACACGGGTGTGTCCCTGACCGTGCCCTAACTCCACAACATAGAAGCTTTGACATGCTCAGAACCATGGGCGTGTCACTGAACGTGTAGTACATTCTGTCTCATAGAAACATTGACACGTCCAACATCACGGGCGTGCTCAAGGTCGTGTCAATCCTTCACCCACACAGTAGCTATGACATGCTCAGTGATATGGGCGTGTCACTGCTCGTGTAAATGCTACTGCAACACATAACCATTGACACACCCAAAGACTTGGCCGTGCTCATAGGCGTGTCAGGCCAAAAATACAGAATCCGGCAACAACAACCTCACATCCAACAATCCTCTTACTTCCACCATTTTCCACTTCAAACAAACTTAACTAAACACACCCAAAAATCATAACAAACTTGCAAAAACACAAAAACAACTCAAAACATACATCAAACACATATCATGATCATCACCACAAACCCAAAACACAACCACCACACTTTCTTTTCCAACAAACTTATGCTTTCCTTCAATCCAACCCCAAAATCCAAAAAAAATCAATAGAACCAAACACTCTTAACCACACCACAATCAAACAAACACATAACAACCACAATCTCAACTCATAAACTCAAAGAAGATCAAAGAATCAAGTGGAAAACTTACCAAGGATGAAGAAACTCTTAAATTTCCCACTTGATCACTTGAAAACTTCCTTCAGTCTTGAGTTTGGAAGATCAAATCTCTCTCTTGCTCTCTTGCTATGGAGTGCCGGCCAAAACAAAGAAAAGAAAAGGAAAGACAATGGCCACAAAAAAGAAAGAAAGAAAGAAGAAAAGAAAGAAAACAAAGTCAAACACTCAACCTTCTCTCTCCTCAAAACCCTCTCCTCTAAGCATTTAATATTAAAATATTCCATTTAATCCCTTCCACTCACTTAATATTCTTTTAATTAATTTCATTAATTCAAAAATAAATAAATATCTTATTTGACTATAACTCACTTTGACTTGTGTATATGTTGTATATATTTCCATATATACAACATATACACTCTATTCACTTCTTTCTCTTTCCAATTAAACATATACATTAAATCAAAATACAACCATAATTATACCAAAACTTCTAGGGCATACTCTGGGATATTACAAGAATTATATCAACCTTTTAAAACATAAAACCTTAATCTATTATAATTCCTTTAAAAACTCACAGTAGCCTAATTCCACAAATTCCAAAACCCTAAACACATGAAATAAAGAACCCTAAATGGAAACAGTAGCTATAATTTAGATTTTTAATTGCCTTGTTCAATTCTATATTTGATTATGCTTTGATTTATTTTATATGCTTTAATTTATTTAATTTCAATGCTTGGTTTATTTAATTTATCATGGATGGATGTTTACTTTCTATTGATGTTTAATACCTTTGATGAATGATTTATTTATGATGAATGATTATTTACTTTTATCAATTTATTTAAATTTCCAAATGTTGTAAGAGGTATGTTTCCACTTGGTGGGTACCTCATTAGTTAAATATCATGTAATTTAAATTGCTTTTCTATTTTAGAACCAATGTAAAGGACATGTTTCTACCTTTCAGTGGGTGTCCTATTTAGTCATGGGATGTAAGGACATGTTTCCGTCCTTGGATGGGTGTCCATTTAATTGTTTTGTTTGGACATTGTTTTGATTTTCAACATATCGATGCTTTATTTTTTTGTGTGTGTAATATGGATAATGTTGTTATATTTAAGAATTTTATAATATTAAGACCTGTAAAGGAGGCCGGTTCCAATGAACCGAGCGTTATGGAGGTGTTGGGCCATTTCTCGCCTTCCCCACACGTACCCAACTTTTCGAACCCATTAGGGGGTTGGGGATTCATTAGGAATCGAGTCATGTCTTTTTCCCGGCCCATCCGGGTGGTGACTCCATTTTCTCTGGACTTAGGTCTGTGTTCTCTAAGGTCCCGAGCCTAAATAGTGCCGAAGTCGCAAGAACCATTCCACAGGGAGTGGGGGCGAAAATCCCCTCTCACAATATTCTAGAGGATATGTTGAGAAGTTGTATTATTGATTTCACAGGGAGCTAGGATAGATTTTTGCCACTGATTGAGTTTGCATTTAACAATAGTCACTAGTCCAGTATTGGAATGACACCTTATGAGGCCTTGTATGGCAGAAGGTGCAGGAGACCTTTATATTGCGATGAAGTTGGAGAAGGTAAACTAGTTAATCCTAATTTAATTAAGGAAACAGAAGAGAAAGTAAAATTGATTCGGAGTCTTTTGAAAGCAGCTTTAGATCGACAAAAATCCAATACAGATTTGAAATGGAAGGATATAAAGTTTAGTGTGGGAGATAAAGTGTTCCTGAAAATGTCTCTGTGGAAAAGATATTGAGATTTGGTCATAAAGGGAAGTTGAGTCCTCGTTTCATAAGATCATATGAGATTTTGGAGAGAGTTGGTCCAATAGCTTATAGGTTGGCTTTGTTGCCTAAGTTAGACAGGATGTATAATGTCTTCCATGTCTCTATGCTTCAAAGGTACATGTCAGACCCATCTCATATTTTGTGAGTGGAGTCCATTGAGGTGAGCCCAAATCTAACTTATGAAGAAGAACCAGTGATGATTTTGGCACAAGAAATGAAAGAATTGAGAAGTAAGACAGTACCACTTATAAAAATCTTTTGGAAGAATCATGCCATTGAAGAGGCAACATAGGAGAGTGAGCAGACAATACGGAGTCAGTATCCCCAGTTTTTCTAAAGTTAATAGCAGGTAATTTCACGGATGAAATTTTCTTATGGGGGAGAGAATTTAACACCCTTAATTTTTGGAAATTTAAATAAAATAAATTAAAATTTAATTGGATAAATTAAATAAATGATTTAAATGGAAAATGAAAGGATATTAAGTGATATAGTGGATTGTATATTTGAAATATATGTAGAGTAAATATGACATATACATATACATATACCTAAGATAGACATCATATATATATATTGTATAATTAAGTGTGCAGTGAGTAATATATATATATATATATATATTAGGATGAATGGAAAGATAAGATAATTCTTTCTTCTTCTTCTTCTTCTTTTGTTCCTTTGAACATGAGCTAGAGAGAGGAGCTATTTTTTTCTTATTTACTCTAAAGATTGAAGGGATTTTAAGGATTCAAGTGAAGATTTTGAGGATTCTTTATCAATTTGTAACTTTCTTTATCAATTTTTTCAATTTCTTTGGAATTCTATAGAAGAACATGATATATGGATATTGGGATTGTGTATTAGCATGTTTTAATAGCTTATTTGGGTATGTATGAAGTTGCTATGAGTAGTCAATAATGATTTTAAGGTTGGATTGAAGAAGTGATTGAATTTATGTTGAGTTTGGAAGTGGTTGTGTTGAAATGATTAAGTGTGCGAAATGTAGAAATTTCGCCTGACACTGCCAGTGACATGGCCATGTCAGTGGGCGTGTCAACTGTGCTGAGTTTCAATGTTGATGACATGACAAGTAACACGGCTATGTTTCTAAGCATGTTGTAGCTACTATAAAGCAAGATAATTGACGCAACCATTAACACATCCATGTTATTGACATATACCTAAGAATAAGGTGGTTTCTGTAAGGCAGAATTAATGACATGGGGAGTGACAAGCCCATGTCAATGGACGTGTCAAAGCTTCTATAAGAGTAGGTTAATGACACGGTCATTAACACACCCATGTTGTTGGCATTTTGCTTAAGGTTATTATCCAAAATAAATCTTTTCTTTGTTTTTCATTTGTAATTCCTAATTTAAATGGCTTGATGTTAAGAATACCTTAAAATGTAATATTAAGTGGTTGTTTATGATTACATTTGGCTTAGACATTGACAAAGAGTAGATTGCCCAACCCTAGTGTTGAAGCGTGACTTGGAAGGAGTTTTGAAGCTTGTTTTGGAGTACTTTCTAAGGTATGTACAAACTCTTGATAAATGGAATGTGATTGCATTACAATTGCCCTAACACATTTTGGATAGAAAATGTGTTAAGCTACATGATACATAAACATTGTGTTGTGACATGCAAAGTGTTTTGTAAGCAATATGAAAACCATTGTGAAAGGCTAGATTGAATAAAATGTGAATTATGTGCAAATGTAAAAATGACCCAAAGTGTTTGGGTAATATGGATTCGTTATGAAATATCTTATTATGTGATGAAATGTTGAAATGAAATGGCATTGATATGAATGAGAAAATGGGAAAAATGAGAAAGGAATTGAGAATTGAAAATGCGAAATAATTGTGTGTCTAGTATGTTATTTAATTTTTAGAGTTATGTGTTTGGTGGCATGCCTATGAGGTTATCGTCAATATTTGCCTTCGGGGCTAGACGCTTGGCTTCACTGTGATACTATTTGCCTTTAGGGCTAGATGCTTGGCATCACTGTGATATGATTTGCATTTCGGGCTAGCTTTTGAGCATTATTTGATTTGCCTTCGGGGCTAGACACATGGTGTCATTATGGACCAAAATACTAACTCTCAGATTTGAATAATGAATTAGTTATTTGGGGCCATGCTTGTGTATGTGTTGGTGTGAATTATTAAGTGATGAAAGTATATATCTAAAAGTGAAATTGAATGTCATATTATGACATAGCATATAAGCATTTTACATTGGCATTATTTTTTTTAAAGTGTTATTATTATCAAAGTTTGTACCACTAGGCTTTTGGCTTAGAGCGATTGTAACTCATCGTACAGGTGATAGAGGAGATCCGGTAGAGATGGAGAGTTCTACTAGACCAGGTTGGGTCTAGGCTTGTATTGATTGAGCATGAAGCACTTCTGCTACATCAAGATCAAAGCCATTTTGCCAGCATGTATAAATTTTATATTTTGTTATGTTTTTATTATGTTTTATAAATTTTATTATGTTTTGGGAGTATGTATATATTGTAAATTATAAAAGATGTTTTGAATAGTGGAGTAATGTGAGGTTTTTATATGTTTTGATATGCATATATGTATATGTATAAATGTTTTCAGGAATTGGGAATATGAAAATTTTATTTAAATCACATTGTGACATTCTTGTACCGTATGCACATATTTTATATACACTGGATGTGTGTGTATTATAGGGTGTAAGAGTGTTGTAGATGATTTACTTTTATTTATGATGAATGATTGAATCTTTTCTATCGATTTATTTTAGTTTCAATATGTAAGAGGTATATTTTCGCTTTGTGTGCACCTCATTAATCGAGTACCAATGTAATTTATTTTATTTTGATTTTGAGATTAAGGTAAAGGGCATGTTTTCCACTAAATGGTGGGTGTCCTATTTTATTTAGTTTTGGACATTAAACAATTGTTGTAAGGGCATATTTCCATCCTTGGATGGGTGCCTATTTTGATTATTTATTTTAAATAAAGGCGATGGATGTTTATTTTTTTTAATGTGCATGCAATATGGATGATGCTATAATAGGTTAAGAATTTAACAATATTTAGACCATAAAAGGAGGCTAGCTCTAATGAATGGGCATTATGGGGGTGCTGGATCATTCTCACCTTCCCCATACATTCACAAATTTCTGAACCAAATAGGGGGGTTGGGGATTCCTTAGGAATTGATTAATCCACCCCTTTCTATTTTCCCAGCCCATCCAGGTGGCAACTCCATTTTCTCCGGGTTTAGGCCCCTATTTTATAAGGCCCTGAGCCTAATTGTGCTGAAGTGACAAGAACCATTTCACATGGGAGTGGGGGCAAAAATTTTCGCTCATAGTGGCAACTCCACCAGGGATAAGAGAAGTTGATTTTTTTGGTCTTTAAATTATTCTTTCTTATTATAATATTGTCCATTGCATCATTTAGATTGCATTGTGTGCGTGCGTTAGGATGCCCATATAACCCGTGTTGTGTTATGTAAGAGATACCATATTTTCATTCAAGGTTTAGAGATCGAGCATGGCATAACCACTCATATCCTTGTACCTTTTGGTATATACTTGATATGGAAGCCTAAACTTTTCAATCCAAAGACTAAAGCTCATTGATAAGTGTATAATTGATGATATTTGTGCCCCTATTTCTTAATATATTTACTGTCAAATTGAGTTTAATTTGTTTGTTCAAGTGTTTATTAGGGTTAATTAGGGTTGATTCCAAGAACCTTTGACACATTGGGACCTTAAGGTTATTTAGACTAGAATAAAAAATGAAAGACAAGGATAGGAGCTATTTTGGAAAAATTCTTCAATTGACATGCCCAGTGACATGGGCATGCCAATAGCCATGTCATTTAACTACTTTATAGAAGCTTTGACATGCCCAGAGACATGGGTGTGTCACTGAATGTGCCATTGATCCTGCCTTACAGAAGCTGTGACATGCCCACTAACACAGGCATGTCCCTGACCGTGTCCTTAACTCAGCATTACTATAGCAATGACATGCCCAAGGACATGGGTGTGTCCCTGCCCGTGTCATTAAAGTTCAAAACAGCACCATTGGCATGCCCGTAGACACTCCCGTGTCAATGGGTGTGTCAGGCAAAAAAATTCTGGGCTATAAAATCTGAGCTAAAGTGAGAAGTAGGGATCCAATTTTTATGTGAGAGCTGACTTCCTGAGAAAAAGAGAGTTTTGGTAGCTAAGATTGAAGGTGAATATCCAATTCATGCGAGATTTAAATCAAGATTCAAGGATTGATGTGAAGAAACACAAATCGTTCATTTATGGATTGTTTGAATTCTTTTACTTATTTCTTTTGTTTTGGTTTTTGGTAGCTAAATTGTTTCTATCTAGATATTGATGAACCCTAGCCTTGTTGTATGGATTGAATTGTTCTTATTAAATTAAATCATTTGATTGAGTTGTTTTATCCTTTTGATTCTTAATTTCTTATTTCCAATTGATAATAGCATGCTTATTGATTGGTTGTAACTTTCATATTATTGACTTGAGAAAGCTTGATATGAATAGAATTTTCACTAGGATTGAGGGTTGATTAGAGTGCTAGAGATAGACTTACAAGACCCTTTGGTTCAAAGTTCCTTGTTCTTATTGCAAGATCTATTTAATAATGCTTGAGAAGAGATACCTATCATTCTACTTAGTGATTAGGGATTAATTCACTTGAAAGAGGTTTTAATCTAATTTAGAGGAATGCCAATTCAGCTCTTTTATTTGATTTAATTGAATTGATATTCATAAATATTTTTACGGCTAGGGGGATTCAATATCTGGATAGTATTTTCATCACCAACTTTTGTTGCACAATATTTAATTTTTTTCTTTACTTTAATTTATTAAGTAATTCGTCCTTTACTTTAATCATCACAAAAACTATTAATTAGCTTAACAATAGTTTAAATTTGCACTATTACTTGACTTTGTCCTCAGTGGAATGATATCTTACTCACTATATTACTTGCGCGACCCGTGCACTTGCGATAACACTGCGATAGCACAGATTCGCCACTAAGTTTTTGGTGCCGTTGCCGGAGACAACGGTTTTTAATATTAGTAATTTAATCAAGACTGTTGATTTAGTTTCTATTTTTATTTGTTTTAGCATTAGCTCTTGCTTGTTGATTTTCATTTTAGGTACTTCTTCCCGTTTATGACCCGATCTTGTTCTTCCTAATTACTTGAATTAGATTCAGAGCTAGAGAGAACATTGAGGAGAAAGTGAAAGGAAGAAAAGGAAGTAGTTCTGGAAGAAATGGAACCAAACTTTAAAGATCTCAGCTCAGAAGAAGAACTTGAAGTGATAGTAGGAAATGAGCTAAGGACAATGAAGGAATTTGCTAAGCCCACTCTTAATGGGGCTAATTCGAGCATACAAAGGCCACTAGTTGCTGCAAACAATTTGAGATAAAGACAAACGTAATTCAAATGGTACAGCAGACTTGCCAGTTTGATGGGTTCCCAGATGAACATCCTAACATATACTGAGACTTTTTTGGAAATATGTGACACATTCAAGATACTGAATGTCTCCAAAGATGCAATTAGGCTAAGGTTGTTCCCATTCACACTTAGAGATCGACCGAAGAAATGGCTGAAATCTTTCTCCCCAAACACTTTCACCACATGGGGTCAATTGGCAGAAAAGTTCTTAGAAAAATATTTCCCACCATCCAAGACTGCCAAGTTGAGGAATGATATTTCATCTTTTCTCTAACTAGATGGTGAGACTCTTTATGATGCTTGGGAGAGGTTTAACAATTTATTGAGAAGGTGTCCTCATCATGGGCTTCCACTGTGGCTCCAGATTCAAACTTTCTATAATGGATTGAATTATGCAAGTAAGCAATCCATTAATGCAGCTGGCAGTGGTACCATAAATAATAAGACACCTAAACAAACAAGGGATTTGATTGAAGATATGGCCCTTACCTATTATCAGTGGCAAACTCCAAGGGAACAAGGAAAACTGAGGGTCACTAGTTCACATCAATTGGATCCCGTGGTCGCTTTGATAGCACAGTTGGAAAAATTGAATAAAAAGATTAATTCTTTAGCTTCATATTTAGGGAAATCAATGCAAGTGATGTCTTGTGAATGGTGTGGGGGTGGACATCAAAGTCAAGATTGCCAAAGTGGCAATATGTTTGCTAGACAAGAGCAGGTGGATTATGTTGGAAATATTCCTAGGCAACAGCAGAACAACCCCTACAACAACACATATAATATGGGTTGCAGAAATCATCCTAATTTCTTCTAAAGTAATCAGAATAATCCAAGGCCTCCCCCTTGATCTTAGAAGCCTCAACATCAACAAGTTGCCCCTCCAAGAAAGAGCAATTTGAAGGACATGATGGAGAAGTTTATAGCAGTTTCAAAAACCAGATTTCAATCAACAGAAACCACCCTTAGAAATCAACAAGCCTCCATTCACAATTTAGAAAATTAGGTTGGGCAAATTCCCAAGTTACTCAATGAACGACCACAAGAGAGTTTACCTAGCAATACTGAGGTAAACCTGAAGGAGCATCTGAAGACAATTACTCTAAGGAGTGGAAAGGAAATTAAGGGTAGTTTGGTTGAGGAAGCGGCTGCGACACAAGAAAAAGAAGATAACCCTACTGTCGCTTCGGGTGAGAAGGCTGCAGTGGAAACTGAGAATGGGAATCAACCACAATAACCCAATCCAATAGTGAAGGAATACCAACCTCGAGTGCCATATCCAGCAAGGTTGAATAAGAATAAGAAGGATGCTCAGTTTCATAAGTTTCTTGAACTCTTTAAACAACTGCACATTAATATTCCATTTGCTGAAGCTTTATCGCAGATGCCCAAATATGCTAAATTTTTTAAATATGTCCTTTCTAACAAAAGGAAACTTGAGGAAGTATCTTTGGTGCAATTGTTGAAAAAGAGCTTAGCAATTTTGCAGAAGAAGTTGCTTAAGAAATTAAAAGATCATGTTAGTTTTAATATTCCATGTTTGATAGGTAATCTCGAAGTTCAAAGAGTATTGGCTGATTTGGGGGCTAGAATAAGTGTTATGCCTGACAAGATGTTTAAAGAGTTAGGTGTCGGAGAACCTAAACCAACACTCATGACTAATCAACTTGCTGATAAGTTAGTAATTCACCCACGTGGTATTATAGAGGATGTGTTGGTAAAAGTAGGGGATTTCATTTTCCCCAATGATTTTGTTGTCATTGATGTAGATGAGGATGCATATGTTTCGCTTATCTTTGGTAGGACATTTTTTAATACAGCCCGTGTAATATCCCAAACTATACCCTAAAATTTTGGAAATGTTTATTATTAAAATTGGATTTAATGATTTTAATGTGTGTATTAAGGATTAAGAGGAAAGAGAAGTGTGTATATGTTCTATATATAGAGATATATACAACATACACAAGTCAACAAGTGTGATGATCAAATGAGAATTATTGAATATTTAAAATGGAAATTAAATTAAGTGGAAGAGGATATTTATAATATTTTATTATTTAAATTGCTTGGTGGATATCTAAAGAGAGGTTGTGTGGTTAAGAGAGGTTGACTTTGTTTTTTTTATCTTCTTCTTCTTCTTCTTTTTTTGTTTTGGCCGGTTATCTCCATAGCAATAGGGAAAGAGAGATTTTGCTCTTCCAAACTCAAGATTGAAGGGTGTTTCAAGTGATCAAATTGGACTTTGAAGGGTTTTCTTCACTTTTGGTAAGTTTTACAACTTGATTCTTTGGTTTTCTTTTGAGTTTGTGAATTGAGTTTGGTGAATGGTTGTTGATGATATATATATGGTTAATTTTGATGTGTTTGAGATTGTGTTGTCTTTTTGGCTTTGATTTTGGGGCTGGTTTGGAAGAAAGGTCAAGTTTGGTGAAAAGAAAGCAAGAGTTGTGTATTGTGTTTGTGTTGAGTTGTGAAGATGGTTATGATTGTGTTGTGATGTATGCATTGAGTTGTTTTGGTGTTTTTGCAAGTTTAGTATGGTTTATTGATGGTTTTGGGTAAGATTGTTTTGAGTGGAAAAGGGTTAAGTAAGATGTGGTGTTGTTGGCGTCGAAATCAGGATGTTTGGCCTGATGGGCCCATGAGCATGGCCAAGTCTTTGGGCATGTCAATGGTTCTATTTTTTGGATGGGTGACACGACCAGTGACACGCCCATGTCACTGAGCATGTCACAACTTTTGTGTTGTTGGTGGATTGACACGAGCAGTGACACGCCCATGTTGGGTTGATGCTAAGTTCTCTGTGAAGTTGGGTTGGGCTTGGTCCTTGAAGCCAAGTTGGGTTGATGCTGAGCTCCCCTTGAAGCTTGGTTGGGCCTATTCATTGAAGCCTAGTTGGGATGTTACATATGAGATGTTTCTCATTATGATAATAATTCTCCTACGGGCTTAATAAATGTGATTATTGGACCAAAACATTAACTCTGAGATTTGAATGACATATTAGTTTCTTTTGGGCCCATGCTTGTCTTTGCGTAAATATGAATTATGAATGATGAAATAATTGAATAATAGAATGAAATGTAATGTTAAGAAAAATGATATTCTTGTGTAGTGTTTCTAATTCTGGAAAGTATAACATTGCATTACATTAAAGCATATTGTTATTGTGGTTTGTACACTAAGCCTATGGCTTAGCGCGATTATGGTTCATCGCGTAGGTGACAGGGTAGATCCGGTTGAACTGGAGAGTTCAGCTAGAGTTGAGTCTAGCCTTGTGAAGTGTTGATTGTGAACTTCAAGATTAGAAACAAACTGCCAAACATGTATAAACTTTATATTTTGTAAATATTGATATTTATGTATATATACCGCTACATTTTCCGCTGCTTAATAAATAAATATTTTATCTATTATGTTTTATAATATAACTTAAATGTTTTAAGTTTTCTTATATTTTTAAATTGAAAGATGGGTTTGTTTTAAAATAGATCGTAACATTCCTGTATTCGGTATACGTATATTACAGATGTGGTTGTATGTAGTATGCGTATATGGGGTATAGGGGTGTTGCAATTGTTTTGGTATCAGAGCCTAGGTTTGAGGTTCTCAACCTAGGTGAATTGTAAGAAAAAGAAAATTTTGATTTTTAAAATATGGTTTTTGAATAAGACACATGCTTTGGCATTGGCAGTTTCTGATCTGTGTTGAGGTATATTCTGCTGTGTTTGCAGATATAGGTAGTGATGTTATCTCAGTTACGTCAGTCCATAAAAGGTAGTGCTGAGAGTGTAGCTCTTGATGAGGGTAGAGATGGAGCTAGGGTTGAGAGAGCTGGAGAGGCACCTGTTCCTATGCCAGAGAGACCAGCTGCTGATGAGATTCCATCGGTTTGGTTACAGCATGTGGTAGAATTGTTGAGACAAGCTCCAGTATAGCAGCCGCCACCGCAAGCACAACCACAAGTACCGGTGAGGTAGTATGATAAATTAAGGAAGTTCGAAGTTGAGGATTTTTTTGGTACTACCGATCCTGCAGTACCTGAGCAGTGGTTGGATAGAGTTCAGAGGTATTCATCCAGTTGCAAGCCACTTCTGAAGAGAAATTTGATTATGCTAGATCACTGCTGCAGAGAGATGCATATGATTGGTGAAAGACGGTTCCACAGGCGATGGATGATCCACCGACTTTGTCTTATGATGATTTTCTACAGGAGTTTTAGCAGAAATATACTCCAAGGGAGTATAAGGATGCTAAGAACATGGAGTTTTTGAGTTTGAGGTAGGATAACCGGACAGTGACAAAGTATGAGATTGAGTTTATCTGGTTGAGTCATTATGCTGTGGGATTATTTCAGATGAGATATACCGGTGCAGGAGATTTGAGGAGGGATTGAGACCCTCTATTATGTGTATTGTTGCTGGTTCTCGATGCCAAAATTTTTCTCAGTTGGTTGCAGCTGCCCGGAGTGTTGAGAGAGAGCAAGGTATTGCAGCAGCTGCTACTGAGGAGGAGACTAGAGTTAGGAGACCCCAGTTTGAGGCAGGGTCATCATCTATGAAGAGAGGCAGAGGAAGTTTTGTTTTGAGGGTCAGTAGGAGTCAGAGGCAGTTTGGTAGGTCAGTTCAGTATCAAAGGCAGAGACCAAGACCTACAGTTTTTGTGGCGAGTGCTCTGACTCCAGTGGTTCAGAGATCCATTCCACCTACATGTGTTCATTGTGGTAGGGCACATGGGGGTGCTTTTTGGAAGACAAGTTGACCAGGAGTATGTTTTAGATGTGGGCCACCGGATCATTTCATTAAAGATTGCCCTGAGTTACTGGGAGATAGACAGACTGATATTGCAGCTTCTCGACCCAGTGTCAGCAAAGGAGGTCTAGGGGGCAGCGATTTTAGTAGAGGTGGTCGATCTGGGCCATCTTAGCGAGTGTATGTGATGCAGAGGCAGCCGGATGCTTCAGCAGTCATTGCGGGTACATTTTCTTTATTTGGTATTTCAGTTCTTGCTCTAATTGATATAGGATCTACTCATTCATACATAAGTGCATCTATTTTTCCTGTGTCTAAATTGCATACTGAGTCCCTAGGATTTGATGTCTTGGTGACAAATCCTTTAGGGCATAGTGTGGTAGTTAGCAAGATAGATAGTTCAGTTATGGTGAAAGATGATGAGTTCTTGGGTGATTTGATTTAAATCCTTTTAAGGAGTATGATCTGATTTTGGGCATGGATTGGTTGTCCAAGCTTGGAGCTGTGGTAGACTGTCAGAATAAGTGTGTTACCCTGAGAACTAGTGATGGTAAGTGTGTGATGGTATCTAGTGAGCAGAGACAACTTGCATCCATGTTTGTTTCAGATGTTGCAGCTAGGAGGTTAATTTGGAAAGGATGTGAGGCTTATCTTGCTCATGTGGTAGATACCAGGGTAGTGGATTCTCAACTTGATAGTATACCCACAGTTGCTGAATTTCCAAATGTTTTTCATAAGGAGTTGCCAGGGATACCCCCTGAGAGAGAGGTTGAGTTTGGTATCGATTGTTACCTGGTACCACTCCCATCTCTATTACTCCTTATCGAATGGCACCTGCTGAGTTGAGAGAATTGAAGGTGCAGTTGCAGGAGTTGTTGGATAAAGGGTTTGTTCACCCTAGTGTGTCTCTGTGGGGAGCACCTGTTTTGTTTATAAAGAAGAAGGATGGTACTTTGAGACTATGTGTTGATTATAGGCAACTGGATAAGGTAACTATTAAGAATAAGTATCCTTTGCCTAGGATTGATGATCTATTTGATCAGTTGATGGAAGCAGCAGTTTTCTCTAAGATTGATCTGAGATCAGGGTACCATCAGTTGAGAGTCAGAGCTGAAGATGTGTCTAAGACAGCTTTTCATACAAGGTATGGGCATTATGAGTTTTTGGTGATGCCTTTTGTATTGACGAATGCACCAGCAGCTTTTATGGATTTGATGAATAGGGTGTTTAGACCCTATTTAGATCAGTTTGTGGTTGTCTTTATTGATGATATTTTGGTGTATTCACATAATAAGGAGGATCATGATAAGCACTTGCAGATTGTATTGTAGACCTTGAGAGAGAAGCAGTTGTATGCTAAGCTATTGAAGTGTGAGTTTTGGCTTGATCAAGTGACTTTTCTCGGTCATGTGGTGTCAGCAGATGGTATAAGAGTTGATCCGAGTAAAGTCAAAGCCATTTTGGAATTGGAGTCCACTGAAGACTGTGACTGAGGTTAGAAGTTTTCTGGGTTTGGCAGGCTATTACCAACGGTTTGTGAAGGGTTTTTCTTTGATAGCTACTTCACTCACCAGATTGCTTTGGAAGGGAGTCAGATTTGTGTGGGCAAATCAGTGTCAATCAAGTTTTGAGCAGTTGAAGGAAATGTTGACTCAAGTTCCTATTCTTACCTTGCCTGTGGAAGATAAACCATATGTGATTTACAGTGATGCTTCACATAATGGTTTAGGTTGTGTTTTGATGCAGGAGGGTAGAGTCATAGCTTATGCTTCTTGGCAGTTGAAGCCGCATGAGCTGAATTACCCGACGCATGATTTAGAGTTGGCAGCCATAATTTTTTTCTTTGAAGATTTGGCAACATTACCTTTATGGGGAGAAGTGTTTTATCTATACAGATCACAAGAGTTTGAAATATTTAGGTGTCCAGAGAGAGCTGAATCTTCCGAAAAGATGGCTGTTGGAGTTGATTAAAGACTATGACTGTTTGATTGATTATCATCCTGGTAAGGCAAATATTGTAGCAGATGCCTTGAGTCATAAGTCTTTGGCAGGTTTGACTGCTTATTCGCTCTCGGTACTTGTTGAGTTTAGAGCGTTGCATGTTAGTTTTGAATCATGTGATGATGGTGCTTTGTTAGCTCATTTTCAATTGAGACTGGTGTTGTTGGATCAGATTAAAGAGGCTCAGTTGGCTGATGAGAAAATTTAAAAAATTATTTCAGATTGCCAGAAAGGTGAGAGCCGAGATTTTCTTGTGAGAGATGATGGCAGCCTTTGGTACAAAGATAGATTATGTGTTCCTGATGATGCAATATTGAGAAAGATTATTTTGGAGGAAGCACATCAGTCGGTTTTTGCTATGCACCCTGGGAATACCAAGATGTATCATGATTTGAAGCAACATTATTGGTGATTAGGTATGAAGAGGGACATTGCAGAGTTTGTATCTAAATGTCTCACTTGTCAGAGAGTGAAAGCCAAGCATCAAGCTCCTTCGTGGTTGCACCAACCTTTAACAGTACCGTAATGGAAATGGGAGCGAGTAACAAGGGATTTTGTGATTGGATTGCCAAAGACTCAGAAGAAGCATGATGCAATTTGGGTGATTATTGATCGGTTGACAAAGACAGCTCATTTTTTTCCTATTCGGATGGACTATTCTCTGCAGAAGTTGGCTGAGCTATATATTAGTGAGATAGTGAGATTACATGGAGTTCCAATTTCGTTGGTATCTGATCGAGATCCATGATTCACTTCAAGATTTTGGAAGAGTTTACGTAATGCTTTGGGTTCTCAATTGCATTTTAGCACTGCTTTCCATCCTCAGACGGATGGGCAGTCAGAGAGAGTGATACAAATTTTAGAAGATATGTTGAGAAGCTGTATTATTGATTTCTCTGGGAGTTGGGACAGATCTTGCCATTGATGGAATTTGTCTTTAACAACAGTTATCAATCCAGTATTAGAATGGCACCTTATGAGGCATTGTATGGTAGAAGATGCAGGACGCCTCTATGTTGGAATGAAGTTGGAGAAGGAAAATTGGTTGGTCCCGATTTGATTAAAGAAACAGAAGAGAAAGTGAAAATAATTTGGGATCTTTTCAAAGCAGCTTCAGACTGACAGAAATCATATTCAGATTTGAAGAGGAGAGACATAGAGTTCAATGTAGGAGATAAAGTATTTCTGAAAGTGTCTCCTTGGAAGAAGATTTTGAGGTTTGGTCGCAAAGGGAAATTGAGTCCTCATTTCATTGGACCCTATGAGATATTGGATAGAGTTGGACCAGTTGCTTATCGACTTGCTTTGCTGTCTGAATTGGATAGAATTCACAATGTCTTCCATGTTTCTATGCAGAGGAGGTACAGGTCAGACCCATCCCACGTTTTATCTGTTGAATCTATTAAGGTGAGTCCAGATCTAACTTTTAAAGAAGAACCAGTGGCTATCTTAGCTCATGAAGTAAGAGAGTTGAGAAATAAGAAAGTGCCACTTGTGAAGATTCTTTGGAAGAATCATGCTAAGGAAGAAGCAACTTGGGAGAGTGAGCAAGTGATGTGAGACCAGTATCCTCAATTGTTTCAGACTTGAGATCAGGTAATTTCGAGGATGAAATTTTTTTATAGAGGGGGAGAATTGTAATATCCCAAACTATACCATAAAATTTTGGAAATGTTTATTATTGAAATTGGATTTAATGATTTTAAAGTGTGTATTGAGGATTAAGAGGAAAGAGAAGTGTGTGTATGTTGTACATATAGAGATATATACAACATATACAATTTAACAAGAATGATGGTCAAATGAGAATTATTGATTATTTAAAATGGAAATTAAATTGAGTGGAAGAGGATATTTATAATATTTTATTATTTAAATTGCTTGGTGGATATCTAAAGAGAGGTTGTGTGGTTAAGAGAGGTTGACTTTGTTTTTTTCTATCATCATCTTCTTCTTCTTTCTTTGTTTTGGCCAGCTATCTCCATAGCAAGAGGGAAAGAGAGATTTTGCTCTTCCAAACTCAAGATTAAAGGGTGTTTCAAGTGATCAAGTTGGACTTTGAAGGGTTTTCTTCACTTTTGGTAAGTTTTCCAATTTGAATCTTTGGTTTTCTTTTAAGTCTGTGAATTGAGTTTGGTGAATGGTTGTTGATGATATGTGTATGGTTAATTTTGATGTGTTTGAGATTGTGTTGTCTTTTTGGCTTTGATTTTTGGGGTTGGTTTGGAAGAAAGGTCAAGTTTGGTGAAAAGAAAGCAAAAGCTGCGTATTGTGTTTGTGTTGAGTTGTGAAGATGGTTGTGATTGTGTTGTGATGTATGTATTGAGTTGTTTTGGTGTTTTTGCAAGTTTAGTATGGTTTATTGATGGTTTTGGGTAAGATTGTTTGGAGTGGAAAAGGGTTAAGTAAGATGTGGTGTTGTTGGCGTCGAAATCAGGATGTTTGGCCTAATGGGCCCATGAGCATGGCCAACTGTGATGTTGGTTGATTGACACGGCCAGTGACACACCCATGTCACTGAGCGTGTCAAAGCTTCCGTATTGTGGGTTTAGGGCACGATCAGGGGCACGCCCGTGTTGTTAAGCGTGTCATGTGTAGAGTTTGCCCTAGTTAGATCTTATCCTTATTTTCTTATTTGTATCACTAAGTGAGTGTGTATAATTACCTTTGAATTAGGTTTCGAAGAGATTGAGTTGCCCTAATCCAAGTGTTGAAGGATTCTTGGAAGAGGAGTTTGGAATTGGTGTGAGTTGCTCTTAGAGGTAAGTACAAACTTTACATGATTGCATACATTTACATGACTTTGGAACTTAACACATTTTGATAGAAATGTGTTAAGTAACCCACTACATTGTTGATGCATATGAATAATGCTATGTTTTGCATAATTAGAACTATGTGAATTATATGTTGAGGATTCAAAATATATGAACAATGTAAGTTGTGATGTGCGCTCTAATGATGAGATGTGAAGCCATTGTTGTTGTCTATAATGATGCAAATGAAATAAATGGGGGCATGGTTGCCTAGATGATTATGAGAAAATGAGAATGGAATTGATAATGAAATAATAAAAGAATTGTGTGCCTAATGTGTTATTCAATTTTTAGAGTTTTGTTATTGGTGGCATGCCTAAAAGTAACAATCCCTTGAAGCTGGGTTTGGCTTGGTCCTTGAAGCCAAGTTGGATTGATGCTGAGCTCCCCTTGAAGCTTGGTTGGGCCTAGTGCTTGAAGCCTAGTTGTGATAATGATTCGCCTACGGGCTTGATAAATGTGATTATTGGACCAAAACATTAACTTTGAGATTTGAATGACATATTAGTTTCTTTTGGGCCCATGCTTGTCTTTGCTTTAATATGAATTATGAATGATGAAATAATTGAATAATAGAATGAAATGTAATGTTAAGAAATATGATATTCTTGTGTAGTGTTTCTTTTCAATCTTGTCATTTGATGCATTTGTCTCATTTAGTTTCTTCCATTTTATTTTTGCATTCAAATAAACTAGATTGTTTTAATAATATTAAGTGAAATGATTCCTCTTTTTATAAAATTAATATTTGATTTAATGAACAACAATTTCTTGTTGAGATTGACTTGGTATTCTTAATTGATTGCTAAAGACAAAATGTAATAGTTTGAATTAGGTAGTTGATTGATGAGAGTTGCACATCTGATGTTTAAAAGCTTAGTTACATTTTTTAGCATGTCCCAATTCCTTGGATACTTGAGTTGAACTTAGTATGACATCTTTTGTAACACCCCCATATCCAATGCACACACACTACAACCACAACAATGTAGCATAAGTGCACCAAACATAGGGATGCTACGGTTTTCTTAACATTCAAAACACTATAAACTTGATACAATACCCTTATCATTATACATTATAGAAAAGTAGATCATTTACTTATAAAACAAAACATATTAGTTATATATATATATACATTTAAATATTACACAACGGAAGTTATAAAATATGTACATGTTTACATATTAAACATTTCTTTACAAAACATAAAGAAGTATACATGATTGGCAAGTCTGCTCTGATCTTTAAGCTCCCAAAATGGATTCTTCAAGGTCTACTCTCACTTGGTCTTGATGAACTCTCAGGTTCAACTCTATCAACTCTATTACCTGCGCGATTAAACACTATCGCGCTAAGCCAACGGCTTAGTAAGATAATCATGCTAATGATATGACTTAGTGCACTGCAATGTCATTTCTCAACCCATATTATACATGCAACATCATATATGCAAAACTAACAACATACTTTCACATTACATATCACATTTCAATATCTTTTCATATACCTCATTAGTATTCATTTAACCATTCATAATCAACACTAAACAAAGACAAGCATGGGCCCAAGACACACTAATATGCCATTCAATTTTCAGAGTTAATGCTTTGGTTTTGTTATCACATTTATCAATATCATATACCCAACTAGGCTTCAAGGATTAAGTTCAACCAAGCTTCAAGGGGAGCAAAGCATGCTAAGCTTCTACCCAACTTGGCTTCAAGAACTAACCCAACCTAGCTTCAAGGGTGGTAACATCTCAATTAGGCTTCAAGGATTCAATCCAACCTAACTTCAAGAGATTGTTACACTTATTAGGCATGCCACCAACAACCAACTCTGAAAATGGAATAACACATTAGCCACACAATTCATTTATTATTCAATTATCATTTTCATTCTCAATTCTCAACAACATTTAGGCAAACATGCCTTATTTCTTTCAATTGCATCATCATAGCCAAACACAATGGCATTGTCTCATATCATGTCTTATTTGAATTATCATTGCATCTTTGATATACATTTCAATTTCAATGTATATTACTCATGAAACACATTACCATTCACAATGCATAACATAACATTGTTCAATCTCAACAATGCAATTAGGGCAAAGAACAATTGATATGATTCATAGTTTTAGGACCTTACACATGCATTTGATTATATCATTCATTGATTTAAGTGTGTTTAAAGTGTTTAGGGTTAGGTTTAGGGACCAACCTACCCTTGGAGAACCAAAACAATGCAATTAGAACAAAGAATAAAAACCCCAACCCACACAATTGAGGGACAAGGGCAGCCACTTGAGGGACACGGCCAAGCTTGTGGCCGTGTCACTCAACCCAATTGGACAGTAAGCAACACGGGCAAGGGACACGGCCAAGCTTGTGGCCGTGTCTCTTAAACCAAAACTCACAGTAGCTAACACGGCTTGGGAACACGGCCATGTCACCAAAAAACTAATCCAACACGCCCAAAATCCCTTGGCTTGGCCGTGTCACACATTGCTTTTGGCCGTGTCTCCCAAAACACAAACCCTAATATGCACAACTCTCCTCCAAATTGCACTCAAACTCATCAAACACCACATAACATGTTTCAAATGAATGGAACCAATGTTCTAAACACAAATTCTACATGTTTATCACAATAATCACCTCACAAAACATTAATATTACATTAAACACAAACCCTAAAATCCTCATCCTTTTCCATCTTTCAAACTCAACATCCACCACTTCCAACAACAATACCTATTTAAACTCTTAACTTAAAACCAATTCAACACTTGAAAACACAACACAAACACATCTCAAACACACCAAATCACAAAATCAACAAACTCTAATTCACTTTAACACCACTTCAAAATAAGTAAAGAAAACAAAAGAATACTTACCAAATAATGAAATTTCTTGAAATTCCAACTTGTTTACTTGAAATCTCCTTCAACCTTTGAGCTAAGAACATCAAAATCTTCCTTTGCTCTCTTGTTTTCCTTTGCCTTTGGTGAGCCGGCCAACAACAAGAAGAAGAAGAGAAGATGATGAAGAAATCACAAAGTCAAACACTCATTAAATACCCATCCAAAAGAAAATTACTATAATACCCTCATACACATCTTAATTCCCTTTATAATTTCTTGCCCACTTTGGTAATTTCATATGCCCTAAAAAAAATCTCCTCTTGCATTGACCAACCCTTTTGACCAATGTATATGTTATATATATCATCATATACACAACATATAAACTTGTCTCTAAACCCTATTTCTTCCCAAAACACATATACATATACTTTTCTTTTCTCAATTTAAACCAACAACAACAACAACAACAACAACATACAAAACTTCTAGGGCATGCATAGGGATATTACAATTCTCCCCCTCTAAAAAGAAAATTTCGTCCTCGAAATTACCTGATATCAAAGCTGAAACAACTGCGGATACTGTTCTTGCATAGATTGCTCACTTTCCCAAGTTGCTTCTTCTTTTGCATGATTCTTCCAAAGAATCTTCACCAATGGCACTCTCTTGTTTCTCAACTCTTTCACTTCTCGTGCCAAGATAGCAACTGGTTCCTCTTCAAATGTCAAGTCTGGGCTCACTTCAATAGATTCAAATGGCAACACATGAGATGGATCCGACCTATATCTCCTCAACATAGAAACATGGAATACATTATGAATACGATCCAACTCAGGTGGCAAAGCAAGTCGATACGCAACTGGCCCAATTCTTTCCAAAACTTCATATGGTCCAATAAACCGAGAACTCAATTTCCCTTTCCGACCGAACCTCAAAATTTTCTTCCAAGGAGATACCTTCAAAAATACCTTATCTCCCACATCAAACTCTATATCTCTCCTCTTCAGATCTGCATAAGACTTCTGTCGGTCTGAAGCTGCTTTCAACCTGCCTCGAATCACTTTTACTTTCTCTTCAGTTTCTTGAATCAAATCAGGCCCAATTAACTTACCTTCCCTAAGTTCACTCCAACAAAGAGGTGTCCTACACCGTCTACCATACAATGCTTCAAATGGTGCCATACCAATGCTGGATTGGTGACTGTTGTTGTAAGCAAACTCCACAAGAGGTAAAAACCTATCCCAACTTCCAGAGAAATCGATGACACAGCTTCTCAACATATCTTCAAGAATTTGTATCACCCTCTCTGACTGTCCATCTGTTTGTGGATGAAAAGCAGTGCTGAAGTGCAGTCGAGAACCCAAAGCACTATGCAAACTCTTCCAAAATCTTGAAGTAAACCTGGGATCTCGATCAGACACTAGAGAAGTTGGAACACCATGCAGTTTCACAATCTCATGGATATACAGCTCAGCCAACCTCTCCAAAGAGTAATCCATCCGCACCGGAAGGAAATGAGCTGTCTTAGTCAATCTATCCACAATCACCCATATGGCATCATGTTTCCTTTGTGTCAATGGCAATCCAGACACAAAGTCCATTGTCACTCTTTCCCACTTCCATTCTGGCACTGACAATGGTTGAAGCAACCCGGTTGGAACTTGATGTTCTGCTTTAACCTTCTGACAAGTGAGACATTTCGATACAAACTCAGCAATGTCTCTTTTCAACCCCATCCACCAATAATGCTGTCTCAAATCATGATACATCTTCGTATTACCCGGATGCATAGCAAACATCGACTGATGAGCTTCTTCCAAAATGACCCTTTTCAAATCAGCATCATCGGGTACACACAATCTGCTCTAGAACCAGAGACTTCCATCACTCTTCACAATAAAATCTCTACCCTTTCCACTCTGACAATCCGAAACAATCTTCTGTATCTTCTTATCGGCCAACTGAGCTTCTTTGATCTGATCTAACAAAACCGGCTTCAATTGCAACTGTGCCAATAATGCACCATCAACACAAGGTACCAAACTGGCATGCAATGCTCTCAACTCAATAAGCAACGAGAGCGAGTAAACTGTTAAACCAGCTAAAGACTTCCGACTCAAGGCATCAGCAACAACATTTGCTTTACCTGGATGATAGTCAATCAAGCAGTCATAGTCTTTAATCAATTCTAACCATCTCCTCTGACGAAGATTGAGTTCTTTCTGGACACCCAAATACTTCAAACTCTTGTGATCAGTGTAGATGAAACATTTCTCCCCAAACAGATAGTGGCGCGAAATCTTCAATGCAAACACAATGGCAGCCAATTCCAAATCATGGGTCGGATAGTTAAGCTCATGCGGTTTCAACTATCGAGATGCATAAGCTATAACTTTCCCTTCCTGCATCAATACACACCCCAAACCTCTATGTGAAGCATCACTGTAGATCACATATGGTTTGCCTTCAATAGGTAAAGTAAGAACAGGCGCTTGAGTCAACATTTCTCTCAACTGTTCAAAGCTCGCCTGACACTGATCTGTCCACAAAAACCTCACTCCCTTACGAAGCAATCTGGTGAGTGGAGTAGCTATCAAAGAAAACCCTTTCACAAACCGCCGGTAATAGCCTGCCAAACCCAGAAAACTTCTAACCTCTGTCACCGACTTGGGTGGACTCCAATTCAAAATTGCTTCAACTTTTCTCGGATCAACTCTGATGCCTTCTACAGAAACAATATGACCAAGAAAAGCGACTTGATCCAACCAGAACTCACACTTTGACAATTTGGCAAACAACTGCTTCTCTCTCAAAATCTGCAACACAATCCGCAGATGCATATCATGTTCCTCTTCATTCCGCGAATACACCAGAATGTCATCGATGAAGACCACTACAAACTGATCCAGATAGGGCCTGAACACCCTATTCATCAAGTCCATAAAAGCTGCAGGTGCATTCGTTAGACCAAAAGGCATAACTAGAAATTCATAATGCCCATACCTGGTCCGAAAGGCGATCTTAGGAACATCTTCAGCTCTGACTCTCAGCTGATGGTACCCTGATCTCAGATCAATTTTAGAAAACACAGCTGCACCCTTCAATTGATCAAAGAGATCATCGATTCTAGGCAAAGGATATTTATTTTTAATAGTCACCTTGTTCAATTGCCTATAATCGATACACAACCTCATAGTACCATCTTTCTTTTTCACAAATAGCACAGGAGCTCCCCAAGGAGAAACACTGGGGCGAATAAATCCTTTGTCCAACAACTCCTGTAATTGCACTTTCAATTCCCTCAATTCTGCTGGTGCCATTCTATAAGGAGTAATAGAGATAGGAGTGGTACCAGGCAACAATTCAATACCGAACTCCACCTCTCTCTCAGGAGGCAACCCTGGCAACTCCTCTGGAAACACATCCGGGAACTCAGCAACTGTGGCAATGCTATCAATAGGGGAACCCTTCACTCTAGTATCCACCACATGAGCAAGATAGGCTTCACACCCCTTTCTAATCAACCTCCTGGCTGCCATAGCTGAAACAAATAAGGAGGCTAGCTGTTCCTGCTCATTAGATACTATCACCTCTCTACCATCACCCGTTCTCAAAGAAACAATTTTCTTTTTACAATCCACCACAGCTCCATGTCGAGATAGCCAATCCATACCTAGAATCACATCATATTCCTTAAATGGCATCTCAATCAAATCTCCAAGGAACTCCTCACCCTGCACCCTCACTGCACTATCCCGGTGCACTTTGCTCACAATTACACTATGCCCTAATGGATTTGTCACCAACACATCAAATCCTAGGGACTCAGCATGCACATCAAATACAGGCAAAACAGATGCACTAATATATGAATGCGTGGAACCCGGATCAATCAAAGCAAGTACTGAAGTATCAAATAAAGAAAAAGTACCAGCTATGACTGCCGATGCATCCGGCTGCCTCTGCATAACATACATCCTCTGGGAAGAACCAACCTCCTCTGGTCTACTCTCCCTGGAGGTAGCACCTCCTCTAGAACTGAACCCATATCTGCCTCCCCGGCTGTTACCTCTGCCTGTTCGACCTCCCCTCACACTAGGTCGAGAAGCTGCAGTATCAACTGACATCTGTTCTTGCCTCTCAGGACAATCTCTAACAAAGTGATCAGGTGATCCACATCTAAAACAAACCCCTGCTATACCAGTCTTCCAGCAAGGACCACCATGTGGCCTACCACAATGGATGCAGATGGGTAAGGTGGATCTCTGAACCATAGGGGTCGGAGTACTCGCCACTGAAGCTGCAGGTCTAAATCTCCGCCTCTGTAACTGCACTGACCTACCCGCTGGTCTCTGGCTCCTACTACTACGAGGAACAAAACTTCCTTTACCCCTCTTCGCAGAAGAAGACCCTGCCTCAAACTGGGGCCTCCTAACCCTAACCTCTTCCTCTGAAGCAGCTGCAATAACTTGAGCTCGCTCTACACTTCGAGCTGCTGCCACTAGCTGGGAGAAATCATGATATCTTGATCCAGCCACTAAGCACATGATCGAGGGCCTCAATCCCTCCTCAAATCACCGACATCTATCAATCTCATCAGCAATGATACCCCCAGCATACTGACTCAGTCGAATAAACTCAACTTCATACTCAGTAACAGTCTTGCTATCTTGCTTCAAGCTTAAGAACTCCATCTTCTTCATGTCCTTATACTCCCTAGGAGTATACTTCAACTCAAATTCCCTCAGAAAATCGGCATATGACAAGGTTGGTGGATCATCCATAGAATGGGGCACTGTCCTCCACCAATCGTATGCATCTTTCTGTAGCAATGATCTGGCATAATCAAACTTTTCCTCCGATGTGGCTTGCAACTGAATAAAAATCCTTTGTACTTTATCAAGCCACTGTTCTGCTACAGCTGGATCAGTAGTACCAAGGAAATCCTCCGCTCCATACTTCCTTAGTTTGTCATAGTGCCTCACTGGTACCACAGGCTGAGGGGGTGGTGGCACTGGTTGCACTGGTGCTTGCCTCATAACTTCCATCATATGTCTAAACCAGGCTGGCGGAACCTCCTCTCCAGCTGGTCTACCCGACACCGAAGCAGGTGCCTCCTCAACACTATCAACTCTAGCTCCCTCAGCAGGAGCAATACTCTCGGCACTACCCTCAATCGACTGACGTGAGCGAGAATCCATCACAACCTAAGTCTGCAAACACAACATACTACATCTTATTAAAGATCAGAGATTGCCAATCCCAAACATGTATTTTTATTCAAAACCAACTTTTTAAGTAAAATATTCTTTTTGTTACATTTTACCTAGTAGAATCTAAAACCTAGGCTTTGATACCAAAACAATTGTAACACCCCCATATCCAATGCACACACACTACAACCACAACAATGTAACATAAGTGCACCAAACATAGGGATGCTACGGTTTTCTTAACATTCAAAACACTTTAAACTTGATACAATACCCTTATCATTATACATTATAGAAAAGTAGATCATTTACTTATAAAACAAAACATATTAGTTATATATATATACATTTAAATATTACACAGCGGAAGTTATAAAATATGTACATGTTTACATATTAAACATTTCTTTACAAAATATAAAGAAGTATACATGATTGGCAAGTCTACTCTGATCTTTAAGCTCCCAAAATGGATTCTTCAAGGTCTACTCTCACTTGGTCTTGATGAACTCTCGGGTTCAACTCTATCAACTCTATTACCTGCGCGATTAAACACTATCGCGCTAAGCCAACGGCTTAGTAAGATAATCATGCTAATGATATGACTTAGTGCACTGCAATGTCATTTCTCAACCCATATTATACATGCAACATCATATATGCAAAACTAACAACATACTTTCACATTACATATCACATTTCAATATCTTTTCATATACCTCATTAGTATTCATTTAACCATTCATAATCAACACTAAACAAAGACAAGCATGGGCCCAAGACACACTAATATGCCATTCAATTTTCAGAGTTAATGCTTTGGTTTTGTTATCACATTTATCAATATCATATACCCAACTAGGCTTCAAGGATTAAGTTCAACCAAGCTTCAAGGGGAGCAAAGCATGCTAAGCTTCTACCCAACTTGGCTTCAAGAACTAACCCAACCTAGCTTCAAGGGTGGTAACATCTCAATTAGGCTTCAAGGATTCAATCCAACCTAACTTCAAGAGATTGTTACACTTATTAGGCATGCCACCAACAACCAACTCTGAAAATGGAATAACACATTAGCCACACAATTCATTTATTATTCAATTATCATTTTCATTCTCAATTCTCAACAACATTTAGGCAAACATGCCTTATTTCTTTCAATTGCATCATCATAGCCAAACACAATGGCATTGTCTCATATCATGTCTTATTTGAATTATCATTGCATCTTTGATATACATTTCAATTTCAATGTATATTACTCATGAAACACATTACCATTCACAATGCATAACATAACATTGTTCAATCTCAACAATGCAATTAGGGCAAAGAACAATTGATATGATTCATAGTTTTAGGACCTTACACATGCATTTGATTATATCATTCATTGATTTAAGTGTGTTTAAAGTGTTTAGGGTTAGGTTTAGGGACCAACCTACCCTTGGAGAACCAAAACAATGCAATTAGAACAAAGAATAAAAACCCCAACCCACACAATTGAGGGACAAGGGCAGCCACTTGAGGGACACGGCCAAGCTTGTGGCCGTGTCACTCAACCCAATTGGACAGTAAGCAACACGGGCAAGGGACACGGCCAAGCTTGTGGCCGTGTCTCTTAAACCAAAACTCACAGTAGCTAACACGGCTTGGGAACACGACCATGTCACCCAAAAACTAATCCAACACGCCCAAAATCCCTTGGCTTGGCCGTGTCACACATTGGTTTTGGCCGTGTCTCCCAAAACACAAACCCTAATATGCACAACTCTCCTCCAAATTGCACTCAAACTCATCAAACACCACATAACATGTTTCAAATGAATGGAACCAATGTTCTAAACACAAATTCTACATGTTTATCACAATAATCACCTCACAAAACATTAATATTACATTAAACACAAACCCTAAAATCCTCATCCTTTTCCATCTTTCAAACTCAACATCCACCACTTCCAACAACAATACCTATTTAAACTCTTAACTTAAAACCAATTCAACACTTGAAAACACAACACAAACACATCTCAAACACACCAAATCACAAAATCAACAAACTCTAATTCACTTTAACACCACTTCAAAATAAGTAAAGAAAACAAAAGAATACTTACCAAATAATGAAATTTCTTGAAATTCCAACTTGTTTACTTGAAATCTCCTTCAACCTTTGAGCTAAGAACATCAAAATCTTCCTTTGCTCTCTTGTTTTCCTTTGCCTTTGGTGAGCCGGCCAACATCAAGAAGAAGAAGAGAAGATGATGAAGAAATCACAAAGTCAAACACTCATTAAATACCCATCCAAAAGAAAATTACTATAATACCCTCATACACATCTTAATTCCCTTTATAATTTCTTGCCCACTTTGGTAATTTCATATGCCCTAAAAAAAATCTCCTCTTGCATTGACCAACCCTTTTGACCAATGTATATGTTATATATATCATCATATACACAACATATAAACTTGTCTCTAAACCCTATTTCTTCCCAAAACACATATACATATACTTTTCTTTTCTCAATTTAAACCAACAACAACAACAACAACAACAACATACAAAACTTCTAGGGCATGCATAGGGATATTACATCTTTAATATCTTAAGTTCCTGACCACTTCACTTAAAAATAATAATAAATAAATAAATATAATAAATTAAAATAATTTTTCAGGAGTTTTGAAAATTTATCCCTGTTTCTCTGATTTTAACTCTTGAATTGTGACGAATGAGTTGGAATCATAAATAGTTCTAGTAGCCATTTGAATGGTGATTCTAACTGAGTAACTGGGGGTCGGCATCACAATTGTTTACCTTCACGTCAAAAAGTTAGTATCAGTTCAAACAAGTCGAGCTCCTTTTGAAAAAGAAAATACTTTACACAATGCATTTTACAAAGAGGTCAAAGGACTTAAGAGAAAATTTACACTTTCTTACTTCGTTAATGACTTTTGAGTTCTTAGAATTTTATGCTCAATTTTTTAACTCTAAATTTTTAAATTTTAGATTTGTTAGATTTTTTGTTTTGAAACTTTTTAATTCAGCTATCATGTTTGAGATTTAGTTTTTGGTTGAGAATGTTGGGTTTTCTAATTCAAGAATTATAAAACTTTGACTCGTGTAATTTGTCTAGTTATTGTCCTTAGGTTTTTACCCTAAATGCTTGTTGTTTGAATATGAAGGATATATCTTTGTTTGAACCATGGCTTATTTGGTCAGTTTGTTTTTCTAATATGACCTACCTATGTGTAGACCCTTAATTTTTTACCCAATCCGGTCCAATATGTTTTATTTAGTCCAAAATGATTTTTGTTGTCTAATTGGTCCAAAATAATTTTTGTTAAATAATTTTTTGCTTTAGTATCTAATTTTTATTAATAAAAAAATAAACAAATAAAAGTCAAAAAATAAAAATAAAAATCGGAGTCGAAAAAATCGGCGATAAAAAAATCGTCGCGCGTGCCCGTAGGCATTTCGCCGACAAGAAAGGGTTAGGATATGATGAAGACAACGATGTCCAGCCAAAGAAGAGTGAGAAGATGAACTTCCCACCACTTGAAGAGATCTTTGTCAAAGCTCCAGATATGGGACCACTCCAAGGAAGGCCTGAGCCAATTATGATCATAGGTAAGTTAATCCTAGGTTTTAAAATTTTTGCAGATGTTGCCGAGCTAGTGGAGCAAGTGAAGAAAGAGCTCACCCTATCAACCAGCAAGGAATCCAATCCAAAAGAAGAGAATGAAACAGCCCTGAAAGCTGAGAAGACTCCGGAAGAGATTGCTGCCCTGGTTGAAGAGAAGTTTGAAGACATCCTGCTTTATGATTCTCAGAACAATGATTTTGATTTTGATTTTGATTTGTCTGCTTTGTATGAGGATGATGATGTTTTATTTTCCAAAATGAATGCAATAAAGTCTGATTTTGCTTACTTGTGTTATGTTTCTCCTGATGGTTGCATACATTCAAATAATAGCTACATGAGCATCTTTAATATTAATTCTGTTAACACACAATCATTAAATTTGGGAACAACCGAAAATCCTAAAAACATTAGCATAGCATCTGACCTTACTCCTGATGAGAGAGAGAGATTTGAAAAAATATTCAAAAAATAGAAAGAAGTATTTGCCTGGTCTTATGAAGATATGCCGGGGATACATCGAGACATAGCCGAGCATCATATCCCTACTTACACTCACATTAAACCTGTCAAACAAAAGCTTAGGCGATTAAGACCTGAGTGGCCTGAATTGGTTAAAGAAGAGGTCACCAAGCAAATACAAGTGAAGTTCCTTGAAGTGATAGAATACCCAGATTGGCTAGCCATCATAGTACCTGTGCCAAAGAAAGATGGAAGGATAAGGGTTTGCGTGGACTATAGAGATTTAAATAAGGCTTCCCCTAAGGATGATTTTCCTTTACCTCATATAGATGTTATCATTGATAGTGCAGCCTCTAGCGTGCTACACTCGTTTGTAGGGTAAAGCCAAAACTGCTTTCATTACTACATGGGGTATATTTTCCAGATACAATCAAGTGTTAATGGCCCAAGAGGATAAAGCCAAAACTGCTTTCATTACTACATGGGGTATATTTTGTTATAGGGTGATGCCTTTCGACTTAAAGAATGCTAGAGCAACCTACCAAAGGATGGCCACCACACTATTTCATGACATGATGCACAAAGAAGTTGAAGTATATGTTGATAATATGATGGTTAAGTCGGATGCAAGGGAGCAACACTTCCAAAACTTAGAATTATTCTTCGATAGAGCTTTGAAGTATAAGCTAAGATTAAACCCGAAGAAGTGTGTATTCAGTGTTACTTCAGGCAAATTATTGGGACATGTAATTGGTCCGAATGGAATTGAGATTGATCCTGACAAAGTCAAAGCAATCAGGGATATGCCAACCCCAAAGACGGAGAGAGAAGTTCGGGGATTCATTAGTAAACTGCAGTACATTAGCAGATTTATAGCAAAGCTCACAACAATCTGTGAGCCTATCTTCAAGTTGCTTAGAAAGAATCAGCAAGTCATATGGAATGAAGAATGTCAAAAGGCTTTTGATCGAATAAAGGAGTATTTGTTGAATCCGCCTGTTTTGAAACAACCTAAACCCGGCAAACCTTTATTACTATACTTAGTAGTAGAAGAAGAGTCTATAGGAGCCATGCTAGCCCAAGCAGATGAGTCGGGGATTGAGCATGCCGTTTACTATTTGAGTAGAAAGCTCCTACCTTATGAAGTTAAGTATAGTATCATTGAAAAGACATGTATAGAGGTTTGGTCTTCTAAGAAGTTACGGCATTACTTTCAATCATAGAGTGTGCAAGCAATTTCCAGGTTGGATCCAATGAAGTACTTAAGGGAGACACCCTCTTTAATTGGGAAATATGGTCGATGGTTAATAATATTAGAGGAATTTGAGATCGAGTATATAACCAGGAAAACAATCAAAGGTAGAGCGGTGGCAGAATTCCTAGCTCAACAACCATTACCAAAAAGTGAAGAGGTAATCTTGGAATTTCCAGATGAACATTTAGAAGCAATTGAAGTACAAGAGTGGAAAATGTATTTTGATGGAGCAGTAAACAGGAAAGGAGCAGGTTTGGGAGTTATACTGGAATCGCCCGAAGGGGAACTCATCCCTTTAGCCAAAAAATTGAAATTTAGGGCAACCAATAATATGGTGGAGTACGAAGCATGTATTTTCGGTTTGGAAACCCTAATAATTATGAAGGTGGATAAGGAGGAAGTTTATGGTGACCATGATGAAGAAGAATTTTAAGGAGTGTAGGTTTATACACATGTCAAGAGAAGAAAATTAGATGGCTGATGCCCTAGCCACATTGGCTTCGGTATGGAAAAATCCTGCCAGCCTATTCCTTAAGCCTCTAATCTTGACCAGTTCATCAACTCCTTGCTATGAATATGAAATAATCATGGAAATTGATACGGACCATGATGCGTGGTATGATACTACAAGGTGATTTTTGGAAGAAAGAGAATACCCACCGGGGGCAACAAAGAAAGAGAGAAGAGCCATAAGGAGGTGGTCATTGCAATACATCACCTTCCATGAAGAGTTATAACGAAGATGGCCTGATGGGGTGCATTTGAGATGTTTAAGAAAGCCTGAAGTGGAGCTCATCATGTCAGAAATACATGCGGGAGGTTGCAGTCCACACATGAGTGGTTTGGCCCTAGTTAAGAAAATTATTCGATAAGGTTACTATTGTTTGACCATGGAGAAAGGCTATATTGAGTTTGTAAAGAAGTGCCAGCAATGTCAGATGTATGGTAACTCGAATCACATGCCTCCTGAAGAACTGCATTCAATGTCTTCACCCTGGCCATTTGCCACCTGGGGTATCGACATTATAGGAGAGATACATCCGACAGCTTTAAACGGGCACCATTTTATTGTGGTAGTGGTAGATTATTTTTCAAAATGGGTCGAAGCCGAGCCCTTCAACAAGCTGGGTGCAAGTCAAATGGCTAGGTTTATCGAAAAGAATCTCATCTGTAGATATGGGGTCCCGCATAGTGTGATATCAGACAACAGGGTACAGTTTTAAGGAGCAGTTAAGGATTTATTCTCCAAGTACCAAATCCATCATCATCGGTCCTCTCCTTATAGACCAAAGGCTAATGGTGCCGTGGAAGCAACAAATAAGACAATTAATCAAATTCTGTCCAAGATGACCAAGACTTACAGGGATTGGTCGGAAATACTTCCCTTTGCTTTATGGGGATATAGGACAAGTGTACAAACACCTACTGGGATGACACTGTTCTCTTTCGTTTATGGGATGGAAGCGGTATTGCCAATTGAAATTGAGATCAAGTCACTAAGAGTAGTCTTGGAAGCTGAACTGCCTGAAATGGAATGGGTAGCAAGCAGGTACACACAATTAGCTCTACTAGAAGAGAGAAGGTTAAAAGCACTGTATCATCACCAATTGTATCAAAAGAAGATAGCTCGGGCCTACAATAAAAGGGTTAAAATTTGAAAATTCATAGTCGGTGATTTGGTGTTGAAGCAATGTAAGCCTAATGTATCTGATCCAAGAGGGAAGTTCAGACCTAGCTGGGAAGGGCCATATGTCGTGAAACAAGTCATGAGAAAAGGTACGGTGAAGTTATCAGACATGGATGGGAATGAATTTAGTGAGCCAGTAAACATTGACAGGTTGAAGAGGTTTTATGTATGATGGAAAAAGGGAAAAAGGAGCTTGCTAGGCTGAAAACCCAAAAAGCGCAGCCGAGGCAAAAGTTAGAGCAGTCTGCTAGTTCCGAAAACCCGAAAGGGCGGGCTAGGCAACAATTAGGGCTAAATGAGAGAAAATCGTCAATTAGAAAACCCGAAAGGGCTAGTTGGCAGCAGGAGTGATCTTGTGTATGCTGGCTTTATGTTTGGTTGTTCCCTAATTTAATAAAACATAATTAATGTTAAAATTGTTCTATGTGCCCTATTATAAGTATTTGACCAGATATGGATGAAATAAATAATCATAATTGCAAAAGGTGATGACAAATTATAAATGGAAAAGAAGCATCTTTTATTACTTTAATTATTTTATCATCCTAACAATACACTTTCTGAATTGACAAATGTAAAATCTATGGCAATCGATAAGTGTAACGTGCAGTCCAGCTTTGCCTCAGCCGATCCAAGTAAGCTTCAGTCAAGCAAGGCATGTCTAGGTCAGGAGCAAAGTCAGAATCACGAGGCTCAGCTCCATACTGACGCCCGAGTCGGCGAGGATCATAGCATGTACCTTGACGAAGAGCAGCAAGGGGAACGTACATCAACTATGTCCGCATGGTGATACGAGAAATCTTCCACCAAGGTACCAACCAACGGATATTAACTTCAGAGCGTGAGTAGATCCAGTCAACCCAGTCAGCATATGAAGAAGCAGGGTGGAGTAGCTTCCTAGCAGAATGATGACGTGGCAGGTATCTGGCAAAATCCATGGAGGGAGTATCAAGCAAACAAAGATGCTTCTGAAGCCAAACCTGTGAAGAAAGAATTAAGTTAAAAAAAAAAGAGAAGTCTGCTAAGTTGAAAACCCACAAGGGCAGCTTAGGCAAAAATTAGGACAGCTCGCTAGTTCTGAAAACCCGTAAGGGCGGACTAGGAAAAAATTAGAGCAACAAAGCAAAAAAAACCTAAATTAAAAACCTGAAAGGGCAGTTTAGGTAATTACCTGGAGTGGCAACGGACTCCCAGTCAGTCTCTTTGACAATCCTGATTTAAATCGGTCTAATCCAACTAAGGTCTCGGCTAAAATCACAGGTACCGGCAACAAGCCTCCTTCCATTTGGTTCATAATATCCAATACTCGTGGGTCAATATCGCCATCAGAAGAAACAAGTAAGAATTGGCCGAGCAAAAAAAGACAAAGCATGCGTCCCCATGCCTTAGTAGGAGCCAAATGAGAGAAACAAAAGTCAATCAAAGGAGCAAGTAGAATTTTTTCACCTCTCATCAACCGAAGAACCTCGGGTTTTGGAATTTGAAATAACATCTGCATCTTCTGTTGAGTCTTGGAAATCAATGTGGGTAATGCCATTTATTGATTATTGGGATATCCAAGGATGGCCTCAAATTCTTCAATCAAGGGACACATTTCAAAGCCATTAATTCTAAATACCCTAGAATCCATATCCCACAGGGAAGCCACGGCATGTATGAAGGAGTGGTCCAATTTGACGTTTTGAAAGCATTTTAAAACATCAAGCTTTGACCATGAAATTTGCCTCCAATGGATGGCATCCATATTGTTAAATAAAATTTTTATTCTCTTTAAATGTTGCTCGGTCATGGTGAGTGAATTAAGAGAAAAATTAAAATTGTTAAAAGGGTCTTCACGTTGAAAGAGGGAGATTTTTGGTTTATGAATTAAAATATGGCATGAAGGATGATTTATATAGAGGAAACAAACCTTTTCTAAAAGTGAAATGGAAAAGATGATAGGAAAGGATAAGACCATATGGCATAGAGAAAGGAAGTGGCAATGAATTTCTTTTACCATATTGGATTTGGTTTAACAAAAGAGGTGGATATTAATTATGGTGTACTGTAATATAAAAAAAATTTGCAGTAACATAAAAAATAATGAAAAAAAAGAAAAAAAAAAGGAAAAGAAGGATTATAGTAAAGAGGAAAATTGTATAGTTTTTATTATTGTACAATGTTTTACAATTGCTACAATGTTTACATATCACTGAGAGGGTGGTGGTAGGTCACCAAATAAAGACCTAAAAAAGTCATCGCTTGTTGGAGGAGGGAGAAAATTACTCATCCCGGGATCATCCGAAGCAGAAGAACTAAAATCCCTATAGCCTTGGAGTTCCGATTAGTCATGGTCTTCATCAGAAACAGACGAAAGGATCTTATGTTCATCAGTCTGGGGGCCTCTTGATGAAGAAGCGCCGGGATCCCTCATCCCCCAAAATCGAAATTTTGCTCGGATTAGTGATATAAACTTTCAAAATGAGAAGTCTGCTGACGACTTGCAGCCAACTCTTCTTGAAGTTTCTTATTTTGTTCTTCGAGCATCCGTTGTGAGCCAAGAAGGAAAAAGGTAAGAGCATACATAATCATGCATACATATAGCATAAACTATTATGAAATGAGGAACGTACCAGGTAGTTCATATCAATACCCTGCGGATGAGATGGCGTATCCGGCAGGCTAGAGTGAGCAAACGAAGGGGCAGTGAAAGAAGGTCCAGCCTTGTGATCAAACGAGCTAACAACCTGCAACAATTATTAAAGAATCAAAGAAAGGGAAAGCAGTTGCAAGGGAAAAGTGGTAAAAATTTTACCTGAGAAGTACTAGCCCCGAGATGTGGAACAGACTCTCTTGTATCTCCGTGATGCTCCTCCTCATCTCTATCCTCATTTCCATCGAAAATATCCCGCACACCGACATGAAATACATCAAAGTGCAAGAGTCTCATTTAAATAAAAAGGGCATAAAATGGACCCGATAAATGGAGAAATGACTCGGCATTATAACCATACTGGACCGACCACCAAGCATCCTCCGGCATCGACATAATATTTAAAGTGTATTTCGGGATTTGCATCGAAAACCTCCGCTGCTTTGGACCGAGAAACCATTCATAAACTCTCTCCCCGAGAAACCAGCCACTAGACACTGGGCCAGCAATAATTCAGCGAGAATGTTGGAAAGGCAGTGCAGCCCTCATCAAAGGAGACTAGTTTGCTCGTTCCTCTGGATTCCACCAGGCCAAATTCACCTGCAGGATAACATAAGGTAAGAAAAATTTTCACATAAAATTTAAAGCATACTAATGTTATTTTACCTGATCCCTGGTTAAGCGGCTCAACACAAAGCGATGAGTATGCACATGATGAGAGCCGGGAACATCCACATGATCGAACAACCAGTAATTTAATCTAGGATACCCGATTCTCTCTCGAAAAATATCGGGTGTCCTCACAAGGTTGTGTTCATATACCCATATCTACAATAACAATAAAGATCACATTCATGCAAGAAAAGAGGGAAAAGACATTGGCGGAAGAAAGAATACCTCGACAACCACCATCAAGCCGACAAAAGAATTCTTGTTTCAACAAAGCTTATCAAGGCCATGGTAAAGACATACGAGACCAGCTTCACCCCAGCCAAAAGATGGCACCATTCTGAGATAAGAAAGGGCACTCAACACTGACAAGTGAATGGACAATTCAGTGCTACGTAAAATGGTCGACCCTGTTTCTGCCAATCCAACATTCGTAGTTAATCCAATAACTGCGAATTGGCTCGATTTTTATCTTAAAAGGCCCTTTATATGATGGTTCCATACCAATTAATTTCTTCAAATGTTAAGATTTCATTTGTCAGAGGAACCGGAACACCATCATATCGAAGGTCGGTTATGGCAGTAAAATTGACCGGACCAATTGTCATCTCCTCAATGGGCAAGTGAAAAGTGTGAGTTGTATCTAGCCATCACTCTACAAGCGCCTGGACTACGCTTCAGTCTATCTGATATTCTTCGGGTGGCAATTGTAAGATCAACTGCTCGAAGCCGCAATCTCGGATAATCCGCCTTACCCGAGAAGGCACTACATCATACCATTGTCGGGCTTTATAAATACACCCTCCAGCCCGAATGACACAATGATCATGCTAATACAGACCTAGGTAAGTTAATACCAGGTAAGTACGTGTTATTCTATCTATTTAAATTAATTTATTTTTCACAATAACAAAAAAAAACAAAAATAATAATAATAAGAGAAAAAAATAAAAAAATAAAAAAATAAAAAATATATAAATATATATATATAAGAGAAAGGGAAAAAGTAATTACCTCGCTCTTTTAGTTGGAACTGCGATGGAGCGGCATCCCGGCCAGTATATCTAGATTTCCGTCTTCATGATGCCGAATAAACTCCAATAACTCGGCATTAGAATGAGTCCACGACCTGAAGCATGCATTGTTTTTGAAAAATATATGCTGAAATTGAAAAGAAATTTGAGAGAGTTACAAAATTGAAATTGAAATTGTGAAATGAAATGAAGAATTGATGGCCTTTTATAGAGGAACGGCAAGCAAAAGAAAACAAATTCAAAACTATTCATGAATAGTAAATTTTACTATTACTATTCATGAATAATATTACTATTGATAAATAGTAAATATTACTGTTTATAAATAGTATTACTATTGATGAAAAGTAAATGTTACTATTGATGAATAGTAAATATTACTATTCATAAATAGTATTACTATTGGTAAATAGTAAATATTACTATTTTCAATATTAAATACTATTTGATACTATTTATGAATAGTAAATTTACTATTTATGAATAGTAAATAGTGCATGAACAGTTACTACACAGTAAATAAACAGTAAATTCATTTATTCATTTTAATCATTCAAATAATTGCAGGTATATAAATATTTTTACACCTAGGGGGCAATAAGAAGACACATGTCTAAAAATTAGCCAAACTTTTTTATTAATTTGGGTCCAAAACCCAAATTTTTCTTTAGGTCCGGAACCTAGAATTATCCTTGAGTCCAGAACTCGAACCGGGTCCAGAACCCAAGTTTACCATTAGGTCTAGAACCTAGAATTATTTCTAAGTCCAGAACTTAGCTCGGGTCAAGAATCCAAATTTTTCTTAGGTCAAGGATCTAGAATTATCCTTTAGTCCAGAACTCGAAACGGGTCCAGAACCCAAATTTTCTTTAGGTCCAGAACCTAGAATCATCATTGAGTCCAGAACTCGAACCGGGTCTAGAACTCAAATTTTTCTTTAGGTCCAGAACCTAGAATCATCCTTGAGTCTATAACTCGAACCGGGTCCAGAACCCAAAATTTTCTTTAGGTCCAGAACCTAGAATCATCCTTAAGTCCAGAACTCGAACCGGGTCAAGAACCCAAATTTTTCTTTAGGTCCAGAACCTAGAATCATCCTTGAGTCCAGAACTCGAACCGGGTCCAAAACCCAAATTTTCCTTAGGTTCAGAACCTAGAATTATCCTTGAGTCCAGAACTCGAACCGAGTCCAGAACCCAAATTTTCCTTAGGTCCAAAACCTAGAATCTATCCTTGAGTCCATAACTCAAACTGGGTCCAGAACCCAAAACCTCAACCATCTCAAAATCAAGTCTTATTGCTTTTCACTCTCTTTCACTAAAGTTTCAGATTTTTCAAGCAGGGGGCAAACTGTAGACCCTTAATTTTTGACCCAATCCGGTCCAATATGTTTTATTTAGTCCAAAATGATTTTTGTTGTCTAATTGGTCCAAAATAATTTTTGTTAAATTTTTTTTGCTTTAGTATCTAATTTTTATTAATAAAAAATAAAATTAAACAAATAAAAGTCAAAAAATAAAAATAAAAATAAAAATCAGAGTCGAAAAAATCGGCGACGAAAAAATCATCGCGCGGGCCCGTGGGCATTTCGCCCGCTGGAATTTCCTATGGGCAAAATGGCCCAAGCTATTTCCCCCGCAGAAAAAATCTGCAGGCAAAATAGCTTTTCTATTTTGCTCACAGGATTTTCCTTGCCCGCAGCCTGCCCACTTCTGCAATTTCCTGAGGCAGATTTTTTTCGCCGGTGCATTTTTTCCTGCGGCAGTTTTTTTCGGCAGCGCAATTTTTCCAATGCAAATTTTTCAAAACATAATTCAATTAGGTTCGGTTTCTTTTTTTTTTATTAATATTACTTGTCGTGACTAATTAGGAATAAACCACATCAAACCACTATAAATAAGGACCAAAGGCAATTAAATTGGGGGGGGATCGAAAATTGGCAATGGCTTGGAAAATTTGAAACCAAATCAGGGAAGGAAAAGGAGCAATTCAATTTCTTTTTTTTTGGAATAGCAAAGACACGATTTAAGCAATTCAAAGGCATCAATTGTCTTTGTTCTTGTTCATCCAAGAAGAGTTATTTTTGGAGAATCAACAAAAGGAGGTATGTATTAAATTCTTTTTTGTTCACAGTAGCTTCAACTATGAAATTTTGTTTTTTAAAATCAAAAACCTTAGAACTTTAATTTAGTTTTTTCCAAAGTTAAAAACATTAATACGTTATTATTTTCCATAAAGACTTAAAATTGTTATTTTTACCTCTTCAAAATCTTAAAACCTTAAATAAACATATTTTTCAACAAAAACAAAATTTGATTCTTTTTTCTTCAAAAGTTTAAACTAGGTTCTGTTTCTTCCAAAAAACCATAAAAAAACATTTTTTCTATTTATAAAAACTTTAATCCATTTGTTTAAATTCATAAAACCTCATGAAATCATCAATTTGTCTTTCTAAATCTTAATTCAAATTCATCACCCGAGACCCTAATTCTAAAACACTAAAACCCTAATTCAACTTCTAAACCTAAATATTAAACTCTAACTCTTTTAAAACCTTAAACCTTAATTTTTTCTAAGCCCTAATCCTTTAAAACATTAAAAAACCATAAAACATAAATACTTTAAATTTTACACAGTAGCTTGAAATCATCATTTAAAACCATGAATCAAAAGTATTTTAAAGTGTCTAAAACCCTAGTTTCATGATTTCACCATTCAAATATTAATTTAGTTAATCAAAGAGCCTTACCAACCTTTTAAAACATAAAATCCTTAATCTATTTTAATTCCATAAAAAGTCACAATAGCTATAATTGGACTTTTATTTGCTTTATTTAATTCTATACTTGATTATGCTTTGATTTATCTCTTATGCTTTAATTTATTTAATTTCAATACTTGATTTATTTAATTTATCATGGATGGATGTTTATTTTATATTTTTATTAATAGCTTTGATGAATGATTTATTTATGATGAATGATTATTTACTTTTATCAATTAATTTAGATTTCCAAAAGTTGTAAGAGGTATGTTTCCACTTGGTGGGTACCTCATTAATTAAACATCATGTAATTTAATTTGTTTTTCTATTTTAGAACCTATGTAAAGGGCATGTTTCTACCTTTCGGTGGGTCTCCTATTTAGGCATGTGATGTAAGGACATGTTTCCATCTTCGGATGGGTGTCCATTTATTTATTTTGCTTGGACCTTGCTTTGATTTTAATATATTGATGCTTTCTTTTAATTATTGTGTGTAATATGGATAATGTTGTTATGTTTAAGAATTTTATAATATTAAGACCTGTAAAGGAGGCCGATTATAATGAACCGGGCGTTGTGGGGGTACTGGGCCATTTCTCACCTTCCCCACACGTACCCAACTTTCAGAACCCATTATGGGGTTGGGGATTCTTTAGGAATCGAGTCATCCACCACTTTCTTTTTCCTGGCCCACCCGGGTGGCGACTCCATTTTCTCCGGACTTAGGTCCGTATTCTCTAAGGCCCCGAGCCTAAACAGTGCCGAAGTCGCAAGAACCATTCCACCGGGAGTGGGGGCAAAAATCCCCGCTCACACTATGCAACTATTCTAAGCTTACAACATAGTGTGAGCGGGGATTTTTGCCCCCACTCCCGGTGGAATGGTTCTTGCGACTTCGGCACTGTTTAGGCTCGAGGCCTTATAGAACACAGACTTAAGTCCTGAGAAAATGGAGTCGCCACCCGGACGGGTCGAAAAAAAAGAAAGGGGTGAATGACTCGATTCCTAAGGAATCACCAACCCCTTAATGGGTTCGAAAAGTTGGGTACGTGTGGGGAAGGTGAGAAATGGCCCAGCACCCCCACAATGCCCGGTTCATTGGAACCGGCCTCCTTTACATGTCTTAATATTATAAAATTCTTAAATATAACAACATTATCCATATTACACACAATAATTAAAAGAAAGCATCAATATATTAAAATTAAAGCAAGGTCCAAGCAAAACAAATAAATGGACATCCATCCGAAGATGGAAACATGTCCTTACATCACATGCCTAAATAGGACACCCACCGAAAGGTAGAAACATGTGTTTTACATAGGTTATAAAATAGAAAAGCAAATTAAATTACATGATAATTAACTAATGAGGTATCCAACAAGTGGAAACATACCTCTTACAACATTTGGAAATCTAAATAAATTGATAAAACTAAATAACTATTCAAAATAAATAAATCATTCATCAAAGGTATTAAATATCAATAGAAAGTAAACATCCATCCATGATAAATAAAATAAACCAAGCATTGAACTTAAATAAAATAATGCATATAAAATAAATCAAAGCATATCAAATATAGAATTGAATAAGACAAATAAAATTCCAATTATAGCTACTGTGAATTTTTTAAGGAATTAAAATAGATTAACATTTTATGTTTTAAAAGATTGGTAAAGTTTTTTTATTAACCAAATTAAGGTTTGAATGGTGAAATCATGAAACTTAGGTTTGGACACTTTAAAATATTAAGTTTTGTTATTTAGGGTCATTGAATTATGGTTTCATGCTTACTGTGTAAAATTAAACATTTGTGTTTTTATGGTTTTTTTTTAAGTTTTAAAGGATTTAAGGTTTAGAAAAAATTAAGGTTTAAGGTTTTAAGGGGCTAGGGTTTTACTATTTTGAGTTTAGGATTTGAATTAGGGTGTTAGAATTTTTGAATTAGGGTTTCGGGTGATGAGTTGGTTTTTAGAATTTGAAAATCAATTTGATGCTTTTACAAAGTTTTATGAAAATAAATAATAAATTTAAAGTTTATAAAAATAAAAAAGATGTTTTTAAGGCTTTTGGAAGGAAATAGAACACAATTTTGTGTTTTGATAATTTGGAAAGCAAATCTTAGTTTTGGGGTTTTGAAGAAATAAAACTAATATCTTTAAACTTTTAGAAAATAAAGCCACGATTTAAGATTTTTAAGCCTTAGAAAAAGTGAATTGAGTTCCTAAAATTTTTGAATTAAAAGAAATAAAGTGATGATTAAGCTAATGTGAAAAAAAAACAAAAGAAATTAAGAATTCAAACCTTATTTTGTAAGTTTCACCAAAAATTGCTTCTTGGATGAACAGGGTCAAAGGCAAGTCTTTTTGCCTTTGAATTTCTTAAATCATTTTTCTACTTCCTCAAAAAATCAGCTTGATTCAAGCTTATTTCCTTCACGGATTTGGATCCACTTTTGTTCAAGCTTCTGTCCAATTTTCTTCTTTTTTTTTTCGGCCTCCCTTTTTTTTATTGTTTAGTCCATATTTATAGAAGTTTTATATCCTTCATTCCTAATTATTCACGGTATCTTTATTGAATAAGAAAAGAAAAACGAAACCTAATTGTATTAGGTTTCAGAAAATTTGCGTCGAAAAAAATTTCCTGGCGAAAAAAACTGCTGCGGAAAAACTGCTCTAGCGAAAAAGCTGCCGCAACTGGCTGCGGCAGCTAGGGCAGAACGGGCCCGTAGGCCATTTCGCCTGCAGGAAATTCCTGCGGGCAAAATGGCCTTGGCAATTTCACCCACAGGAGTTTCCTGCTGGCAAAATGCCCACGGGCCCGCTCTGACTTTCGGCGATGATTTTTTCGTCGCAGATTTTTTCGTTGCCGATTTTTTTTTGTTATTTTTTATTTTTTATTATTTTTGAATTTTTATTCATTTCACCATTTTTTACTAAAATAAATATTAAAATTAATTAAGATACCATAAAAATTATTTTGGACTAACTAAAATATATCGGACAACACAAAAATTATTTTGGACTAATTAAAATATATTGGATAGGACCGGGTTAAGGGTCTACAGTTTGCCCCCTGCTTGAATGATCTGAAACTTTAGTGAAAGAGAGTGAAAAGCAATAACACTTAATTTTTGATGAGATGATTATTTGAATTTGTTTTGGGTTCTTGACCCAGTTCGAGTTCTGGACTTGATTTGGGTACTTGTACTAGAGATTGGGTACTTAGACCAGAGCTTGAATTTGATTTGGGTACTTGGACCCGAAATTGGGTTGAATTTGGGTACTTGGACTCGAGATTGGGTACTTGGACTTGAGAATGATTTGATTTGGGTACTTGGACCTGAGATTGGGTACTTAGACCCGAGATTGGGCACTTGGACCCAAGATTGGATTTGATTTGGGTACTTGGACCCGAGATTGGGTACTTGGACCCGAGATTGAGTACATGGACCCGAGATTGGGTACTTGGACCCAAGATTAGATTGAATTTGATTTGGGTACTTGGACCCGAGCTTGAATTGATTTGGGTACTTGGACCCGAGAATGGGTGCTTGGACCCGAGAATGGGTACTTGGACCCGAACTTGAATTGATTTGTGTACTTGGACCTGAGATTGGGTACTTGGACCTGAGATTGGATTGAATTTGATTTGGGTACATGGACCCAAGATTGGACCCAGGATTGGGTACTTGGACCCGAGATTAATTTGATTTGGGTACTTGGACCTGAGATTAGATTTGACTTGGGTACTTGACCCGAAATTGATTTGATTTTGGGTGCTTGGACCCAAGATTGAGTTTGATTGACCTTTTATCATTTAAGAAATTTGATTGCTCCGGTTATTCTATGCATTGTGGTTTTTCACCCTCAAAATGGATCTTCCTCCTCTGAGATCAGGTCTTCACCCTTGAAATTGGATCTTCATCCTTTAAATTGGGTCTTTTCCCTGGCTTTAGCTCTTTTAGCTGGATTGATCTTTTGTCTTTTGTATCTTCATTCTTTTGAGAATTCTAATTTTCTTCTTTTTTATGCTATCTTGTTCTTCCTTTGCACTTTTGCAAAAAATTCAGCCCTTTTTAGCTAGCCTTCATACCCTCTCCTTGCCTCCCTGCGTGGCAAACAATTTTTTATATATAGACTCAAAAAATTGAAAAGGAGAAACTTTGCCCCCTGTGTAGGCTCAAACCCTTGATTTTTTATGCTGACTCTGATTGATGTTTTTGCCATCTAGTTCATCGCACAAGCACATTTTTCTTCTTTTGCAAAATGATTGGAGCTTCCACAAGCAAATAGGCTTTTCGTGCCCTCTTGATTCAATATCTTCTTTTGATTCTTTACTTCGCAAGGTGTTTGCTGTTCATTTTAACAAGGAATAGACAACACAAGACAAGAAAGTGCGATGTGATATGCTCATATATGCATGATATGTATGATAATACTCACAGTGGTTTCATTGACTCACAGACCGAGGTGATCAGCAGAAGTATTCTCATTGACTCCTTTTCGATGCTCATTCAAGTCTTACATTGCAATGATAGAAAGCTTTACATTTATGGCTTTTATCTTTAAGATGTTGAAAATATGAATAATGGAGACCCCAAGCAACAGAGTCAGGGATTCATCTATTTCAAACTATGTCTCAGTATGTCAGTTGATAGCATCTTCATGACCTTGCCAATAATCATTTCCTTTGCCCAATGTGTCCTTTGGAGGTTCAACATACTTCCCTTAACTTGAAGGCTTTGTATGACAAAAATTTTTTTTTTGAATTTTTGAATTTTAGTTTTGAAATCAAATGTTGGCTTTGCCAAATTAATGTCAATGTACCTCAGGACTTGATTTTTCAAATTAACATATCTATAACATGACAACCCTAGTTACCATACTAAACTCGGGAATCATTCCTATTTAAGCAAGAATTGTTGCACTTCAGATAGGCACATACACATTACTTGGCCAAAGGTCTCATTTGAGTTTAAATATTGTCTATCTCATATGCATGCTTATCCACACTATCTCCACTAATAGACTCTACCTATCAAGGGAGATCAACAGGTCTTTGATAGGCTTGAAATGGGGTTTATAAAGGACATGGGTTTAAACGAAGGCCATTTTCAGATTGAAGCTGGTGTGACACAATGGACAAACCCTCACACTACAAATTTCTTGTTGGAACTTTAGACAGTTGGGAGCAATCTTGCTAGACTCCAAATTCATTCTATATCTTCTTGGCATTAATCTGGATCTTGATTAGGACAGTCTTTGCCCTTGCAAAAAGTTTAAGACCCAAATTTGTTTCCTTTCTTCTTTTCCCTTTTCTTTTTTTCTTTATTTTTCTTACTCTTCCCTTTTTTCTTATTCCTTACTCTTCCCTTTCTTTTATCATTTTGTCCTTCTTTCTTGTAGGACTATCAAGTATTGAACTTTCAAGAACTGGATGGTCTTCCTCCTTTTCTCCAATTTTGATTGAATCTTTAGTTGGGTTGGACCAATTCAAGTCAAACCATCCTTATAAACCAAATGGAAGCCTTTTGTTGTCTTAGGTAAAAGAGAACTCAGTTGGCTTTTTGAACCATTTTGGGTTTTCTTTTCTTTTTCTTTTTCTTCTTTTTTCTTTCTTTTCTTTTTCTTTTATTTCTCTTTTTTTTTGTTTTTTTTTGGTTCTAGCTCTAAAAGAGTTGTCTTGTTTGTACCAACTTGGGCTTCCAATAATGGATGAGTGGAGTAACATAAATCTTCTTTAACAAGGATAAATTATTTGTTACTCTAATATTGTCTTGACATATTGGAAATATTAAGGGAACTTCAACTTCCCTTATGATCTTAAAAACATCAACTACCCTTATGGTCTTGAGAACCATCTTTATCGTCTTGAGAACTTCACTTATCCTCATGATCTTGACTAATCATTGCTTTCTTTGATCTTCTTGCCTCTTCATCTTAGTGATCATAAGACTTGTCAAAAGTATCACAATAGCTCAGGGTAGGTTGTTGGGGTTATATGCCAATGAAAAGAAAGCTAAAATTTTATGAAGGCTCAAAGGGACAACTAGGGATTGATATTTAATAGGGTGGATACTAGTTGTTGGCTCGTCAAATAATGCCTAGATCATCTCTCCCTTAAATAAGCAAAGTTGCAATTTTGCCTCAAAAGTTTGTCAAAGCATGTTCTAAGACTGACTAGGACCTAGACAAAGGTAATTATGCAGGAGCCCTCTCTAAGTAAGCATACACAACTCAATGCTATAGAGCAATTCCCTCACCTAGTAAAGTCATTCGAGTCATGATGCATAGACACATTAATTCATGAATTATCAAGCTAGATTCCTCATTGGTTGAGCACTAAAATGATCAAAGACCAACAAAATTTTGATGAAAATAATTTATTCAAAGCAACTTTAAATTTGAAAAACACAATAGTTCCAAAATATTAAAGAAAGTAAAATTGAAAAGCAACATTCAAGCTAAGGAAAGTTTATTGAGTTTAAGCTTCTTTTCCTTTCACATCTTCAATATCCCCATCTTGAAAGGATGATAAAACAAAATATTCTTCCAATCCTTTTCCCACCATGAAGGTTGTCGGTGGAGGTACTCTGTTGAACCTTGGAAATGGATTATCATTGGTGTTGGGCTTATCCGGCTCGGGCAACTTGCCATTATCAATTAAATTCTGGATCTCATGCCTCAACTTCATACAATTGTCCATTTTGTGTCCAGGCCTTTGATGGAATTGGAAAAATGCATTAGTATCAAAGTTAGGTGGAAGAGGATTAGGCAAAGGATGAGGAGTCAAGGGTTGTAATAATCCCCTCTTTTGTAGCCTATTGAGAACCCAAGACAGTGGATTCCCTAATTCTGAAAATTGTCTCATTCCTCCTTGACTATTGGCATTAACATCAACTTCTTTTTGTGTGCTTTGATTGCCCAACTGGTAGTTCCCTTTCTCATTCCTTTTTATTGAAAAGCGATTTTTCTCCCTTTCTCACTCTTCAATTTGTAGACCAACTTGGAGGAGATCTTTGAAGTCACGGATGAGTGTATGAGACATCCTTTCATGAAGATTGGGCAGGACACCTCTCACGATCATTCTTATTTGATCGGATTCATCGAGCCTTTTCTTAAGCAAAGCGGCCTTATTTCTCCATCGTTTCACATAGTCCACAAAATTCTCATTTGGTCGTTGCCTAATGGACTCAACTTCCATCAAGGTAACTTTCATCTCGACATTATATCCATATTATTGGATGAAGGCTTTGTAAAGCAGATCCCAACTCTTTTGTGCTCCTTCCAAGTATTAAACCAATTTTGGACAACAGGGTCCAATGAGAGCATGAAGTACCTTAGAGTTTGAGCCTTAGTAGCTCAGGTAGACTGCATAGCAGTGATATACTACTTCACATGGAGATGAGGGTTTCCGGTTCCATTGTACCTAGCAAAGGAAGGCATCTTGAACTTATAAGGGACCTCCTCATCTTGTTCAAATAGTTTATCGATCTCGGACATCTCATCGGTCTTTAGTTTCTTATCAAATTTCTTTTCTAAATCAGCAATCATCTTTTCAACATCAGATGTCTCGGTCTTTTCAATAGTTGCCTTCTCAACAACCTTTGGCTCCTTTTTGTCTTGAAGATCTTGGTAGTATTGAGCCCAATCATCATCATCATTGATTACCTTATCATCATCAAAAGCTACTTCATCAACTTTAGCCTTCCCCTTGACTTTCTTGGTGCTAGCAGATGCTTCAACATTGTTTCCTAAGATTGCAGTCAATTGGTTCTTCATGGCCTCAGCTAGGGCCTCTTTTATTTCTTCCATTTTGGCATTGAGGTCTTCATCCACCATTCTTTGAATTTATTCGGGCTCCATTGTTTTTGGTGAGCAAGTGATTGAGTCGTTGCTAGATACTTCATCTCTGGTGTAGGTCGGATTGTTGTAAGCTTTTGAACTATTGTAATCCAGGGCTGTGAGCCAGAGAGGATATGAAATGTAAATGTATGCATGTATGCATGTATGTATGAACAATTAACAAACAAGGACAATTAGGACGTTCCTTCCAACCTTATATCATCCACACATGAATGGCAAGTTTCTTTTCCTAGGTATATGGTTAACAAAATACCAACATGGGGTATCTTGCTTTCGAATAATTCCCCCGGACGTTTCAACCAATAGTTATATTTTTGAAAATGGAAATCAATCCATGATAATTCCCATTAATTAGGTTTTAATCCGTTCAACTAACTAAAGTAGCTTTTATGCTATATTGGATTAAAACTAAATTAAGAGGTTTATTATAGATAGATTTCTCACTTGAAAAGAGTAACTAATGGTTCATGCTAAAAACAAGCCCATGATTAATTTATTCTTAGTGTAAACTAGGCCCACAATTGATTTTTGGTATTTCGTAATTGACCTATCTAATTTGCAAGCTGTTTGAAAATAATTCTATTTCTAAGCCCATTGTAAAAGATTTTAGAAAAATGGATTTTGGGCTTAGTATTTGGGCCATGGGCCAAAGAATTTTTGATTTGTTTTTAGAAAAGTCTTATGTCCAAAGACCATCTTGAAAAAATTTGAAAATAGCTTTGGTCTTTTGGAATTTAAAGAAAAGTTGAGCTTACACTATACTTAAGTCATATTAGAAAAAGAACAAACCAAATAAGCCATGATTTAAGCCAAGATAAATTAACCATAGTCAAACAACATGAATTTAGGGTAAAAACCTAAGGAAAGGAACTAGGCCAATTACATGAGCTTTAGTCTTTGGGTTAAAAATCCTAAGTTCCCATAGCAAGTATATACCAAAAGGTATGAGGCTATGAGTGGTTATGCCATGCTCGATCTCCATACATTGAGTGAAAGTATGGTATCCCTTACATAACATAACACGGGTAACACGGGCATCCTAACTCACGCACACGATGCAATCTAAGATGCAATGGATAATATCATTATAAGAAAGAATAGAATAATATAAAGACCAACGGAATCAACTTCTCTTATCCCTAGTGGAGTCGCCACTATGAGCGGGGATTTTTGCTCCCACTCCCGGTGGAATGGTTCTTTCGACTTCGGCACTGTTTAGGCTCGAGGCCTTAGAGAACACAGACCTAAGTCCGGAGAAAATGGAGTTGCCACCCGGACGGGCCGGGAAAGAGAAAGGGGTGGATGACTTGATTCCTAAGGAATCCCCAACCCCTTAATGGGTTCGGAAAGTTGGGTACATGTGGGGAAGGTGAGAAATGGCCCAGCACCCCCACAATATCTGGTTCATTGGAACCGACCTTCTTTACAGGTCTTAATATTATAAAATTCTTAAATATAACAACATTATCCATATTACACACAATAATTAAAAGAAAGCAACAATATATTAAAATTAAAGCAAGGTCCAAGCAAAACAAATAAATGGACATCCATCCGAAGATGGAAACAGGTCCTTACATCACATGCCTAAATAGGACACCCACCGAAAGGTAGAAACATGTCCTTTACATAGGTTCTAAAATAGAAAAGAAAATTAAATTACATGATAATTAACTAATGAGGTATCCAACAAGTGGAAACATACCTCTTACAACATTTGGAAATCTAAATAAATTGATAAAAGTAAATAACTATTCAAAATATATAAATCATTCATCAAAGGTATTAAATATCAATAGAAAGTAAACATCCATCCATGATAAATAAAATAAACCAAGCATTTAACTTAAATAAAATAAAGCATATAAAATAAATCAAAGCATATCAAATATAGAATTGAATAAGACAAATAAAATTCCAATTATAGCTACTGTGAATTTTTTAAGGAATTAAAATAGATTAAGATTTTATGTTTTAAAAGATTGGTAAAGTTCTTTGATTAACCAGATTAAGGTTTGAATGGTGAAATCATGAAACTTAGGTTTGGACACTTTAAAATATTAAGTTTTGTGATTTAGGGTCATTGAATTATGGTTTCATGCTTACTGTGTAAAATTAAACATTTGTATTTTTATGGTTTTTTTAAAGTTTTAAAGGAATTAGGGTTTAGAAAAAATTAAGGTTTAAGGTTTTAAGGGGTTAGGGTTTTACTATTTTGAGTTTAGGAATTGAATTAGGATTTTAGAATTTTTGAATTAGGGTTTCGGGTGATGAGTTGGTCTTTAGAATTTGAAAATCAATTTGATGTTTTTATTGTAATATCCTCATATATGCTCTAGAAGTTTTGATTATGTTGTTGTTATTGTTGTTGTTGTTATATTGGATTGAATATATGTGTTAATTGCAAGAGAAAAGAAATTGGGAAAGAAAATAGGGTTTAGAGAGATGTTATATGTTGTGTATATGATGATATATATAACATATAAATTGGTCAAATGAAGAGTCAAGGTGATGGTTAAGTGGAAGAAGATATTTTTGGTTGTTATTGAAATTACTATAAAGGGCATGCATAATGAAAAGAAGTTTAACTATGTTAAAGAGGGCATTTTGGTAATTCTTCTTTTGAAATTGTGTGGTGGAGATTAATAGAGAGTTTGACTTTTATTTTGATCAATTTCCTTTCTTCTTTTCACGTGTGGCCGGCCAACCTAAAGAACAAGAGAGAAAGCAAAGGTTTGATGATATTTTGAGCTCAAATTGAAGAAGTTCTAAGTGGTTAAGTGGAAATCCAAGAAGATTTACTATATTTGGTAAGTTTCTCTTGATTCTTTTAAGTTATTTAAGTTGTTTGTGAGTTGATTGTGGATTTTAAAGTGGGGTTGTGTTGATTGTTATAGGTTGGATTTAATTGGTTGTGGTGTTGGTTTAGGGTTTTGGAAATGGTAAGTGATAAATTATATTGTGTTATTTTGGATTAGGTTTTGGAAGAAAGTGATTTGCTCTAATTTGAGAAGTGAAGAATTCTTGGAGAAAAGGAAGTGTTTAGAGTTGTATAATTGGTGCTAAAGGTAAGTACAAACTATATGGTTACAAACATGCATATATTGTTTAATCTTAAAACACTTTTGTTTGTAAATGTGATAAGGTATCAAATGTATTGTTAATGAATGTTGGTGATGAAAATATTGTGATGAGCATGTAAAATAATTGCTAATGATGTTGATTATGTCCATTTGAATGAGGTTTTGTTGTGTACAATGTTTTATAAGTTAACCAAAAGAAATTTGGCTACATTTAGGGTTTATGCATGAGAGACACATAATTTGGGACGGTCGCTATTATTCAAGTGCGGTCGCGACTTAGGTCGGGCTTCTGGCCGCGAAACCTACTGTAATAAGGTTTCATCTTTTGATTGTGAAATGCGGTCGCGACTTAGGTCGGGCTTCTGGCCGCGAAACCTACTGTAATAAGGTTTCATCTTGTAATTGTATGGCGCGGTCGTATTCAGGTGAGGTGCGACTGCTAGAAAGGTTCTGTTCACCTTATTGGAAGCAATCTAATCCTACAACAAGATTCTCAAATACATGTTAAATAGATCATCCATTTGAGTTGTCAAGGATCAAAATAGAGATCATTTGTCTAACATCATTGTTGAATCATGAAATGTGAGATGATATGGAATTGATAATGCATATGATATTACATGAACAAGGTTATGTATTGTGTATTGTGAGGCTTGTGAATGGTGATGTGTATTATGAATAATGTACTTTGAAATGTGATACTAATAATGCTATGTACACAATATGAATTGAGATATGAAATGCTATAAAGCCATTGTGATTGGCTATGATGGTTCAATTGAAAGATATATGGCATGTTTGCCTAATTGATGAGAATTGAGAATGATATGTAAATGAATTGTGTGGCTAATGTGTTATTCCATTTTCAGAGTATGTTATTGGTGGCATGCCTAATGATAGTAACAATCTCTTGAAGTTAGGTTGGATTGAATCCTTGAAGCCTAATTGAGATGTTACAACCCTTGAAGCTAGGTTGGGTTGGTTCTTGAAGCCAAGTTGGGTTGAAGCTTAGCATGCTTTGCTCCCCTTGAAGCTTGGTTGAACTTAATCCTTGAAGCCTAGTTGGGTATATGATATTGATAAATGTGATAACAAAACCAAAACATTAACTCTGAAAATTGAATGGCATATTAGTGTGTCTTGGGCCCAATGCTTGTCTTTGTTTAATGTGAGTCATGAATTGTTTAATGTTGTTCATGAATGGTTAAATGAATAACTAATGAGGCATATGAAATGTAAAGGTATGTTGTTAGCCTTGCATATATGATGTTACATGTATAATATGGATTGAGAATTGGCATTGCATTGCACTGAAGCATAACACTAGCACATTTTGTCTTACTAAGCCGTTGGCTTAGCGCGATAGTGTTTGATCGCGCAGGTAACCGAGTTGAACCCGAGAGTTCTTCGAGACCGAGTGAGAGTAGACAGTGAAGAGTTGATTTTGGGAACTTAAAGATCAGAGGAGACTTGCCAATCATGTATAACTCTTTTATATTTTGTAAAGTAATGATTTTAATGTACTTATGTGTATATTTGTAAATATGAAATTAAATGTTTTCATATATGTAAATATTTGATAAATTCCGCTGCGTAACAACTAAATGTATCTATATATATCTATTTAGTTTTGTATTACAAGTTAACTACTTATCTTTCTATAATGTATACAATTGAAAGATTAAGGTATGGTTTAAAATGTTTTAAATGTTAAGAAAATCCGTAGCATCTCTATATTTAGTGCATGTATACTACATTGTGGTGTTTGTAGTGTGCATGTATTAAATGTAGGGGTGTTACAGTTGTTTTGGTATCAAAGCCTAGGTTTGAGATTCTCAACCTAGGTAAAATGTAATAAAAAGAATATTTTTACTTAAAAAGTGGTTTTGAATAACATATATGTTTGGGATTGGCAGTCTCTGATCTTTAATAACAAGTATTCTGCTGTGTTTGCAGACATAGGTTGTGATGGATCCTCATTTGCGTCAGTCAGTTGAGGGTAGTGAGGAGAGTGTAGCTCTGGAGGATAGAGCTAGAGTTGATAGTGCTGAGGAGGCACCTGCTTCGCTGTCGGGGAGACCAGTTGGTGAGGAGGTTCCACCAGCTTGGCTTAGGCATATGGTAGAGGCTTTGAGGCAAGCACCAGTGCAACCACCACCACCCCCTCAGCCTGTGGTATTAGTGAGGCACTATGATAAACTAAGGAAGTATGGAGCAGAGGATTTCCTTGGTACAGTTGATCCAGCTGTAGCGGAGCAGTGGCTTGATAAAGTACAAAGGATCTTTATTCAGTTGCAAGCCACATCGGAAGAAAAGTTTGATTATGCAAGATCTTTGCTACAGAAGGATGCATACGACTGGTGGAGGACAGTGCCCCATTCTATGGATGATCCACCAACCTTGTCCTATGCTGACTTTCTGAGAGAGTTTGAATTGAAGTATACTCCGAGGGAGTATAAAGACATGAAGAAGATGGAGTTCTTGAGCTTTAAGCAAGACAGCAAGACTGTAACTGAATATGAGGTTGAGTTTATTCGATTGAGCCAGTATGCTGGGGGCATTATAGCTGATGAGATAGATAGATGCAGGAGATTTGAGGAGGGATTGAGGCCCTCTATCATGTGCTTAGTTGCTGGATCTAGATATCATGATTTTTCCCAGCTTGTGGCAGCAGCTAGGAGTGTGGAGCGAGCTCAAGTTATTGTAGCTGCTTCAGAGGAAGAGGTTAGGGTTAGGAGGCCCCAGTGGGAGGCAAGGTCTTCATCAGCAAAGAGAGGTAAAGGAAGCTTTGTTCCTAGAGTTAGTAGGAGTCAGAGGTCAGCTAGTAGGTCAGTGCAGTTTCAGAGGCAGAGATTTAGACCTGCAGCTTCAGTGGCGAGTGCTCCGACCCCAATGACTCAGAGATCCACTCCACCCATCTGCATTCATTGTGGTAGGCCACATGGTGGTCCTTGCTGGAAGACTGGTGTAGCAGGGGTTTGTTTCAGATGTGGATCACCTAATCACTTTGTGAGAGATTGTCCTGAGAGGCAAGAGCAGATGTCAGTTGATACTGCAGCTTCTCGACCTAGTGTGAGGGGAGGTCGGGGAGGCAGAGGTAGCAACCGGGGAGGCAGATCTGGGTTCAGTGCTAGAGGAGGTTCTATATCTAGAGAGAGTAGACCAGAGGAGGTTGGGTCTTCCCAGAGGATGTATGTTATGCAGAGGCAGCTAGATGCTTCGGCAGTCATAGCTGGTACTTTTTCTTTATTTGATACTTCAGTACTTGCTTTGATTGATCCCGGATCCACCCATTCTTATATTAGTGCATCTGTTTTACCTGTGTCTGATATGCATGCTGAGTCCCTAGGATTTGATGTGTTGGTGACAAATCCTTTAGGGCATAGTGTGATTGTGAGCAGGGTGCACCGAGATAGTGCAGTGAGGGTGCAAGTTGAGGAGTTCCTTGGAGATTTGATTGAGATGCCATTTAAGGAATATGATGTGATCCTAGGTATGGATTGGCTATCTAGACATGGAGCTGTGGTAGACTGTAAAAGGAAAATTGTTTCTTTGAGAAGTGTTGATGGTAGAGAAGTGATAGTATTTAATGAGCAGGAACAGCTAGCCTCCTTATTTGTTTCAGCTGTTGCAGCTAGGAGATTGGTTAGAAAGGGGTGTGAAGCTTATCTTGCTCATGTGGTAGATACTAGAGTAAGAGGTTCTCCTATTGATAGCATTGCCACAGTTGCAGAGTTCTCAGATGTGTTTCCAGAGGAGTTGCCAGGATTACCTCTTGAGAGAGAGGTGGAGTTTGGTATTGAATTGTTGCCTGGTACCACTCCTATCTCTATTACTCCTTATAGAATGGCACCAGCAGAATTGAGGGAATTGAAAGTGCAATTGCAGGAGTTGTTGGACAAAGGATTTATTCGCCCCAGTGTTTCTCCTTGGGGAGCTCCTGTGTTATTTGTGAAGAAGAAAGATGGTACTATGAGGTTGTGTATCGATTATAGGCAATTGAACAAGGTGACTATTAAAAATAAATATCCTTTGCCTAGGCAATCGATTATAGGCAATCGATGATCTCTTTGATCAATTGAAGGGTGCAGCTGTGTTTTCTAAAATTGATTTGAGATCAGGGTACCATCAGTTGACAGTCAGAGCTGAAGATGTTCCTAAGACAGCCTTTCGGACCAGGTATGGGCATTATGAATTTCTAGTTATGCCTTTTGGTCTAACGAATGCACCTGCAGCTTTTATGGACTTGATGAATAGAGTGTTTAGGCCCTATTTGGATCAGTTTGTGGTAGTGTTTATAGATGATATTCTGGTGTATTCGCGTAATGAGGTAGAGCATGACAAGCATCTGCGTATTGTGTTGCAGATTTTGAGAGAGAAGCAGTTGTTTGCTAAACTGTCGAAGTGTGAGTTTTGGTTGGACCAAGTAGCTTTTCTTGGTCATATAGTTTCAGCAGAAGGTATTAGAGTTGATCCGAGTAAAGTTGAAGCTATTCTGAATTGGAGTCCACCTAAGTCTGTAACTGAAGTTAGAAGTTTTCTGGGTTTGGCAGGCTATTACCGACGGTTTGTGAAAGATTTTTCTTTGATAGCTACTCCACTCACCAGATTGCTTCGAAAGGGAGTTAGATTTGTGTGGACAGATCAGTGTCAGGCTAGCTTTGAGCAGTTGAGAGAAATGTTGACTCAAGCGCCTGTTCTTACTTTACCTATGGAAGGCAAACCATATGTAATCTACAGTGATGCTTCACATAATGGTTTGGGTTGTGTACTGATGCAAGAAGGTAGAGTGATAGCTTATGCTTCTCGACAGTTGAAGCCGCATGAGCTTAACTATCCGACCCATGATTTAGAGCTAGCAGCAATTGTGTTCGCATTGAAGGTTTGGCGACACTATCTGTTTGGGGAGAAATGTTTCATCTACACTGTTCACAAGAGTTTGAAGTATTTGGGTGTCCAGAAAGAGCTTAATCTTCGGCAGAGGAGATGGTTGGAATTGATTAAAGACTACGACTGTTTGATTGATTATCATCCAGGTAAAGCAAATGTTGTTGCTGATGCCTTGAGTCGGAAGTCTTTAGCTGGTTTAATTGTTTATTCGCTCTCGTTGCTTGTTGAGTTGAGAGCATTGCATGCCAGTTTTGTATCTTGTGATGATGGTTCATTATTGGCACAGTTGCAATTGAAACCAATTTTATTGGAACAGATCAAAGAGGCTCAGTTGGCTGATGAGAGGATTCAAAAGATTATTTTAGATTGCAAGAATGGGAAGACTAGAGATTTTGTTGTGAAAGGTGATGGGAGTCTCTGGTTTAAGAACCGATTGTGTGTACCCGATGATGCTGATTTGAAAAGAGTCATTTTAGAAGAAGCACATCAGTCAGTGTTTGCTATGCATCTGGGTAATACAAAGATGTATCATGATTTGAGACAGCATTACTGGTGGATAGGTTTGAAGAGAGATATTGCTGAGTTTGTATCGAAATGTCTCACTTGTCAGAAGGTAAAAGCAGAGCATCAAGTTCCAACCGGGTTGCTTCAACCATTATCGGTACCAGAATGGAAGTGGGATAAAGTGATGATGGATTTTGTGTCTGGTTTGCCATTGACACAAAAGAAGCATGATGCTATATGGGTGATTGTGGATAGATTGACTAAGACAGCTCATTTCCTTCCGGTTCGGATGGATTACTCTTTGGAGAGATTGGCTGAGCTGTATATCCATGAGATTGTGAAGTTGCATGGTGTTCCAACTTCTTTAGTGTCTGATCGAGATCCCAGGTTTACTTCAAGATTTTGGAAGAGCTTGCATAGTGCTTTGGGTTCTCGATTACACTTCAGTACTGCTTTTCATCCGCAGACAGATGGGCAGTCTGAGAGAGTGATACAGATTATTGAGGATATGTTGAGAAGCTGTGTCATTGATTTCTCTGGAAGTTGGGATAGATTTTTACCTCTTGTGGAGTTTGCTTACAATAACAGTCACCAATCTAGCATTGGTATGGCACCATTCGAAGCACTGTATGGTAGACGGTGTCGGACACCTTTGTGTTGGAATGAGATTGGTGAAGGTAAGTTAATTGGGCCTGATTTGATTCAAGAAACTGAAGAGAAAGTGAAGTTGATTCGAGGCAAGCTGAAAGCAGCTTCAGACCGACAGAAGACTTATGCAGATCTGAAAAGGAGAGACATAGAGTTTGATGTTGGAGATAAGGTATTTTTGAAAGTGTCTCCTTGGAAGAAGATATTGAGGTTCGGTCGGAAAGGGAAATTGAGTCCTCGTTTCATTGGACCGTATGAAGTTTTGGAAAGAGTTGGGCCAGTTGCTTATCGACTCGCTTTGCCACCTGAGTTGGATCGTATTCATAACGTATTCCATGTTTCTATGTTGAGGAGATACAGATCGGATCCATCTCATGTGTTGCCGATTGAATCTATCGAGGTGAATCAAGATTTGACGTTTGAAGAGGAACCAGTTGCTATTTTGGCACGTGAAGTGAAAGAGTTGAGGAACAAGAGTGTGCCATTGGTGAAAGTTCTATGGAAGAATCATGGAAAAGAAAAAGCAACTTGGGAAAGTGAACAATTCATGCGAGAGCAATATCCTCAGTTGTTTCAGCTTTGACATCAGGTAATTTCGAGGACGAAATTTTCTTTTTAGAGTGGGAGAATTGTAATATCCTCATATATGCTCTAGAAGTTTTGATTATGTTGTTGTTATTGTTGTTGTTGTTATATTGGATTGAATATATGTGTTAATTGCAAGAGAAAAGAAATTGGGAAAGAAAATAGGGTTTAGAGAGAATGGTATATGTTGTGTATATAATGATATATATAACATATAAATTGGTCAAATGAAGAGTCAAGGTGATGGTTAAGTGGAAGAAGATATTTTTGGTTGTTATTGAAATTACTATAAAGGGCATGCATAATGAAAAGAAGTTTAACTATGTTAAAGAGGGCATTTTGGTAATTCTTCTTTTGAAATTGTGTGGTGGAGATTAATAGAGAGTTTGACTTTTATTTTGATCAATTTCCTTTCTTCTTTTCACGTGTGGCCGGCCAACCTAAAGAACAAGAGAGAAAGCAAAGGTTTGATGATATTTTGAGCTCAAATTGAAGAAGTTCTAAGTGGTTAAGTGGAAATCCAAGATGATTTACTATATTTGGTAAGTTTCTCTTGATTCTTTTAAGTTATTTAAGTTGTTTGTGAGTTGATTGTGGATTTTAAAGTGGGGTTGTGTTGATTGTTATATGTTGGATTTAATTGGTTGTGGTGTTGGTTTAGGGTTTTGGAAATGGTAAGTGATAAATTATATTGTGTTATTTTGGATTAGGTTTTGGAAGAAAGTGATTTGCTCTAATTTGAGAAGTGAAGAATTCTTGGAGAAAAGGAAGTGTTTAGAGTTGTATAATTGGTGCTAAAGGTAAGTACAAACTATATGGTTACAACATGCATATATTGTTTAATCTTAAAACACTTTTGTTTGTAAATGTGATAAGGTATCAAATGTATTGTTAATGAATGTTGGTGATGAAAATATTGTGATGAGCATGTAAAATAATTGCTAATGATGTTGATTATGTCCATTTGAATGAGGTTATGTTGTGTACAATGTGTTTTAAGTTAACCAAAAGAAATTTGGCTACATTTAGGGTTTATGCATGAGAGACACGTAATTTGGGACGGTCGCTATTATTCAAGTGCGGTCGCGACTTAGGTCGGGCTTCTGGCCGCGAAACCTACTGTAATAAGGTTTCATCTTTTGATTGTGAAGTGCGGTCGCGACTTAGGTCGGGCTTCTGGCCGCGAAACCTACTGTAATAAGGTTTCATCTTGTAATTGTATGGCGCGGTCGTATTCAGGTGAGGTGCGACCGCTAGAAAGGTTCTTTTCACCTTATTGGAAGCAATCTAATCCTACAACAAGATTCTCAAATACATGTTAAATAGATCATCCATTTGAGTTGTCAAGGATCAAAATAGAGATCATTTGTCTAACATCATTGTTGAATCATGAAATGTGAGATGATATGGAATTGATAATGCATATGATATTACATGAACAAGGTTATGTATTGTGTATTGTGAGGCTTGTGAATGGTGATGTGTATTATGAATAATGTACTTTGAAATGCGATACTAATAATGCTATATACACAATATGAATTGAGATATGAAATGCTATAAAGCCATTGTGATTGGCTATGATGGTTCAATTGAAAGATATATGGCATGTTTGCCTAATTGATGAGAATTGAGAATGATATGTAAATGAATTGTGTGGCTAATGTGTTATTCCATTTTCAGAGTATGTTATTGGTGGCATGCCTAATGATAGTAACAATCTCTTGAAGTTAGGTTGGATTGAATCCTTGAAGCCTAATTGAGATGTTACAACCCTTGAAGCTAGGTTGGGTTGGTTCTTGAAGCCAAGTTGGGTTGAAGCTTAGCATGCTTTGCTCCCCTTGAAGCTTGGTTGAACTTAATCCTTGAAGCCTAGTTGGGTATATGATATTGATAAATGTGATAACAAAACCAAAACATTAACTCTGAAAATTGAATGGCATATTAGTGTGTCTTGGGCCCAATGCTTGTCTTTGTTTAATGTGAGTCATGAATTGTTTAATGTTGTTCATGAATGGTTAAATGAATAACTAATGAGGCATATGAAATGTAAAGGTATGTTGTTAGCCTTGCATATATGATGTTACATGTATAATATGGATTGAGAATTGGCATTGCATTGCACTGAAGCATAACACTAGCACATTTTGTCTTACTAAGCCGTTGGCTTAGCGCGATAGTGTTTGATCGCGCAGGTAACCGAGTTGAACCCGAGAGTTCTTCGAGACCGAGTGAGAGTAGACAGTGAAGAGTTGATTTTGGGAACTTAAAGATCAGAGGAGACTTGCCAATCATGTATAACTCTTTTATATTTTGTAAAGTAATGATTTTAATGTACATATGTGTATATTTGTAAATATGAAATTAAATGTTTTCATATATGTAAATATTTGATAAATTCCGCTGCGTAACAACTAAATGTATCTATATATATCTATTTAGTTTTGTATTACAAGTTAACTACTTATCTTTCTATAATGTATACAATTGAAAGATTAAGGTATGGTTTAAAATGTTTTAAATGTTAAGAAAATCCGTAGCATCTCTATATTTAGTGCATGTATACTACATTGTGGTGTTTGTAGTGTGCATGTATTAAATGTAGGGGTGTTACAGTTGTTTTGGTATCAGAGCCTAGGTTTGAGATTCTCAACCTAGGTAAAATGTAATAAAAAGAATATTTTTACTTAAAAAGTGGTTTTGAATAACATATATGTTTGGGATTGGCAGTCTCTGATCTTTAATAACAAGTATTTTGCTGTGTTTGCAGACATAGGTTGTGATGGATCCTCATTTGAGTCAGTCAGTTGAGGGTAGTGAGGAGAGTGTAGCTCCAGAGGATAGAGCTAGAGTATAGTGCTGAGGAGGCACCTGCTTCGGTGTCGGGGAGACCAGTTGGTGAGGAGGTTCCACCAGCTTGGCTTAGGCATATGGTAGAGGCTTTGAGGCAAGCACCAGTGCAACCACCACCACCCCCTCAGCCTGTGGTATCAGTGAGGCACTATGATAAACTAAGGAAGTATGGAACAGAGGATTTCCTTGGTACAGTTGATCCAGCTGTAGCGGAGCAGTGGCTTGATAAAGTACAAAGGATCTTTATTCAGTTGCAAGCCACATCAGAAGAAAAGTTTGATTATGCAAGATCTTTGCTACAGAAGGATGCATACGACTGGTGGAGGACAGTGCCCCATTCTATGGATGATCCACCAACCTTGTCCTATGCTGACTTTCTGAGAGAGTTTGAATTGAAGTATACTCCGAGGGAGTATAAAGACATGAAGAAGATGGAGTTCTTAAGCTTGAAGCAAGACAGCAAGACTGTAACTGAATATGAGGTTGAGTTTATTCGATTGAGCCAGTATGCTGGGGGCATTATAGCTGATGAGATAGATAGATGCAGGAGATTTGAGGAGGGATTGAGGCCCTCTATCATGTGCTTAGTGGCTGGATCTAGATATCACGATTTTTCCCAGCTTGTGGCAGCAGCTAGGAGTGTGGAGCGAGCTCAAGTTATTGCAGCTGCTTCAGAGGAAGAGGTTAGGGTTAGGAGGCCCCAGTGGGAGGCAGGGTCTTCATCAGCAAAGAGAGGTAAAGGAAGCTTTGTTCCTAGAGTTAGTAGGAGTCAGAGGTCAGCTAGTAGGTCAGTGCAGTTTCAGAGGCAGAGATTTAGACTTGCAGCTTCAGTGGCGAGTGCTCCGACCCCAATGACTCAGAGATCCACTCCACCCATCTGCATTCATTGTGGTAGGCCACATGGTGGTCCTTGCTGGAAGAATGGTGTAGCAGGGGTTTGTTTCAGATGTGGATCACCTAATCACTTTGTGAGAGATTGTCCTGAGAGGCAAGAGCAGATGTCAGTTGATACTGCAGCTTCTCGACCTAGTGTGAGGGGAGGTCGGGGAGGCAGAGGTAGCAACCGGGGAGGCAGATCTGGGTTCAGTGCTAGAGGAGGTTCTATATCTAGAGAGAGTAGACCAGAGGAGGTTGGGTCTTCCCAGAGGATGTATGTTATGCAGAGGCAGCTAGATGCTTCGGCAGTCATAACTGGTACTTTTTCTTTATTTGATACTTCAGTACTTGCTTTGATTGATCCCGGATCCACCCATTCTTATATTAGTGCATTTGTTTTACCTGTGTCTGATATGCATGCTGAGTCCCTAGGATTTGATGTGTTGGTGACAAATCCTTTAGGGCATAGTGTGATTGTGAGCAGGGTGCACCGAGATAGTGCAGTGAGGGTGCAAGTTGAGGAGTTCCTTGGAGATTTGATTGAGATGCCATTTAAGGAATATGATGTGATCCTAGGTATGGATTGGCTATCTAGACATGGAGCTGTGGTAGACTGTAAAAGGAAAATTGTTTCTTTGAGAACTGTTGATGGTAGAGAAGTGATAGTATTTAATGAGCAGGAACAGCTAGCCTCCTTATTTGTTTCAGCTGTTGCAGCTAGGAGATTGGTTAGAAAGGGGTGTGAAGCTTATCTTGCTCATGTGGTAGATACTAGAGTAAGAGGTTCTCCTATTGATAGCATTGCCACAGTTGCAGAGTTCTCAGATGTGTTTCCAGAGGAGTTGCCAGGATTACCTATTGAGAGAGAGGTGGAGTTTGGTATTGAATTGTTGCCTGGTACCACTCCTATCTCTATTACTCCTCATAGAATGGCACCAGCAGAGTTGAGGGAATTGAAAGTGCAATTGCAGGAGTTGTTGGACAAAGGATTTATTCGCCCCAGTGTTTCTCCTTGGGGAGCTCCTGTGTTATTTGTGAAGAAGAAAGATGGTACTATGAGGTTGTGTATCGATTATAGGCAATTGAACAAGGTGACTATTAAAAATAAATATCCTTTGCCTAGGCAATCGATTATAGGCAATCGATGATCTCTTTGATCAATTGAAGGGTGCAGCTGTGTTTTCTAAAATTGATTTGAGATCAGGATACCATCAGTTGACAGTCAGAGCTGAAGATGTTCCTAAGACAGCCTTTCGGACCAGGTATGGGCATTATGAATTTCTAGTTATGCCTTTTGGTCTAACGAATGCACCTGCAGCTTTTATGGACTTGATGAATAGGGTGTTTAGGCCCTATTTGGATCAGTTTGTGGTAGTGTTTATAGATGATATTCTGGTGTATTCGCGTAATGAGGTAGAGCATGACAAGCATCTGCGAATTGTGTTGCAGATTTTGAGAGAGAAGCAGTTGTTTGCTAAACTGTCGAAGTGTGAGTTTTGGTTGGACCAAGTAGCTTTTCTTGGTCATATAGTTTCAGCAGAAGGTATTAGAGTTGATCCGAGTAAAGTTGAAGCTATTCTGAATTGGAGTCCACCTAAGTCTGTAACTGAAGTTAGAAGTTTTCTGGGTTTGGCAGGCTATTACCGACGGTTTGTGAAAGATTTTTCTTTGATAGCTACTCCACTCACCAGATTGCTTCGAAAGGGAGTTAGATTTGTGTGGACAGATCAGTGTCAGGCTAGCTTTGAGCAGTTGAGAGAAATGTTGACTCAAGCGCCTGTTCTTACTTTACCTGTGGAAGGCAAACCATATGTAATCTACAGTGATGCTTCACATAATGGTTTGGGTTGTGTACTGATGCAAGAAGGTAGAGTGATAGCTTATGCTTCTCGACAGTTGAAGCCGCATGAGCTTAACTATCCGACCCATGATTTAGAGCTAGCAGCAATTGTGTTCGCATTGAAGGTTTGGCGACACTATCTGTTTGGGGAGAAATGTTTCATCTACACTGATCACAAGAGTTTGAAGTATTTGGGTGTCCAGAAAGAGCTTAATCTTCGGCAGAGGAGATGGTTGGAATTGATTAAAGACTACGACTGTTTGATTGATTATCATCCAGGTAAAGCAAATGTTGTTGCTGATGCCTTGAGTCGGAAGTCTTTAGCTGGTTTAATTGTTTATTTGCTCTCGTTGCTTGTTGAGTTGAGAGCATTGCATGCCAGTTTTGTATCTTGTGATGATGGTGCATTATTGGCACAGTTGCAATTGAAACCAATTTTATTGGAACAGATCAAAGAGGCTCAGTTGGCTGATGAGAGGATTCAAAAGATTATTTCAGATTGCAAGAATGGGAAGACTAGAGATTTTGTTGTGAAAGGTGATGGGAGTCTCTGGTTTAAGAACCGATTGTGTGTACCCGATGATGCTGATTTGAAAAGAGTCATTTTAGAAGAAGCACATCAGTCAGTGTTTGCTATGCATCCGGGTAATACAAAGATGTATCATGATTTGAGACAGCATTACTGGTGGATAGGTTTGAAGAGAGATATTGCTGAGTTTGTATCGAAATGTCTCACTTGTCAGAAGGTAAAAGCAGAGCATCAAGTTCCAACCGGGTTGCTTCAACCATTATCAGTACCAGAATGGAAGTGGGATAAAGTGATGATGGATTTTGTGTCTGGTTTGCCATTGACACAAAAGAAGCATGATGCTATATGGGTGATTGTGGATAGATTGACTAAGACAGCTCATTTCCTTCCGGTTCGGATGGATTACTCTTTGGAGAGATTGGCTGAGCTGTATATCCATGAGATTGTGAAGTTGCATGGTGTTCCAACATCTTTAGTGTCTGATCGAGATCCCAGGTTTACTTCAAGATTTTGGAAGAGCTTGCATAGTGCTTTGGGTTCTCGATTACACTTCAGTACTGCTTTTCATCCGCAGACAGATGGGCAGTCTGAGAGAGTGATACAGATTATTGAGGATATGTTGAGAAGCTGTGTCATTGATTTCTCTGGAAGTTGGGATAGATTTTTACCTCTTGTGGAGTTTGCTTACAATAACAGTCACCAATCTAGCATTGGTATGGCACCATTCGAAGCACTGTATGGTAGACGGTGTCGGACACCTTTGTGTTGGAATGAGATTGGTGAAGGTAAGTTAATTGGGCCTGATTTGATTCAAGAAACTGAAGAGAAAGTGAAGTTGATTCGAGGCAAGCTGAAAGCAGCTTCAGACCGACAGAAGTCTTATGCAGGTCTGAAAAGGAGAGACATAGAGTTTGATGTTGGAGATAAGGTATTTTTGAAAGTGTCTCCTTGGAAGAAGATATTGAGGTTCGGTCGGAAAGGGAAATTGAGTCCTCGTTTCATTGGACCGTATGAAGTTTTGGAAAGAGTTGGGCCAGTTGCTTATCGACTCGCTTTGCCACCTGAGTTGGATCGTATTCATAACGTATTCCATGTTTCTATGTTGAGGAGATACAGATCGGATCCATCTCATGTGTTGCCGATTGAATCTATCGAGGTGAATCAAGATTTGACGTTTGAAGAGGAACCAGTTGCTATTTTGGCACGTGAAGTGAAAGAGTTGAGGAACAAGAGTGTGCCATTGGTAAAAGTTCTATGGAAGAATCATGGAAAAGAAGAAGCAACTTGGGAAAGTGAACAATTCATGCGAGAGCAATATCCTCAGTTGTTTCAGCTTTGATATCAGGTAATTTCGAGGACGAAATTTTCTTTTTAGAGTGGGAGAATTGTAATATCCTCATATATGCTCTAGAAGTTTTGATTATGTTGTTGTTATTGTTGTTGTTGTTATATTGGATTGAATATATGTGTTAATTGCAAGAGAAAAGAAATTGGGAAAGAAAATAGGGTTTAGAGAGAATGGTATATGTTGTGTATATGATGATATATATAACATATAAATTGGTCAAATGAAGAGTCAAGGTGATGGTTAAGTGGAAGAAGATATTTTTGGTTGTTATTGAAATTACTATAAAGGGCATGCATAATGAAAAGAAGTTTAACTATGTTAAAGAGGGCATTTTGGTAATTCTTCTTTTGAAATTGTGTGGTGGAGATTAATAGAGAGTTTGACTTTTATTTTGATCAATTTCCTTTCTTCTTTTCACGTGTGGCCGGCCAACCTAAAGAACAAGAGAGAAAGCAAAGGTTTGATGATATTTTGAGCTCAAATTGAAGAAGTTCTAAGTGGTTAAGTGGAAATCCAAGAAGATTTACTATATTTGGTAAGTTTCTCTTGATTCTTTTAAGTTATTTAAGTTGTTTGTGAGTTGATTGTGGATTTTAAAGTGGGGTTGTGTTGATTGTTATATGTTGGATTTAATTGGTTGTGGTGTTGGTTTAGGGTTTTGGAAATGGTAAGTGATAAATTATATTGTGTTATTTTGGATTAGGTTTTGGAAGAAAGTGATTTACTCTAATTTGAGAAGTGAAGAATTCTTGGAGAAAAGGAAGTGTTTAGAGTTGTATAATTGGTGCTAAAGGTAAGTACAAACTATATGGTTACAAACATGCATATATTGTTTAATCTTAAAACACTTTTGTTTGTAAATGTGATAAGGTATCAAATGTATTGTTAATGAATGTTGGTGATGAAAATATTGTGATGAGCATGTAAAATAATTGCTAATGATGTTGATTATGTCCATTTGAATGAGGTTATGTTGTGTACAATGTGTTTTAAGCTAACCAAAAGAAATTTGGCTACATTTAGGGTTTATGCATGAGAGACACGTAATTTGGGACGGTCGCTATTATTCAAGTGCGGTCGCGACTTAGGTCGGGCTTCTGGCCGCGAAACCTACTGTAATAAGGTTTCATCTTTTGATTGTGAAGTGCGGTCGCGACTTAGGTCGGGCTTCTGGCCGCGAAACCTATTGTAATAAGGTTTCATCTTGTAATTGTATGGCGCGGTCGTATTCAGGTGAGGTGCGACCGCTAGAAAGGTTCTGTTCACCTTATTGGAAGCAATCTAATCCTACAACAAGATTCTCAAATACATGTTAAATAGATCATCCATTTGAGTTGTCAAGGATCAAAATAGAGATCATTTGTCTAACATCATTGTTGAATCATGAAATGTGAGATGATATGGAATTGATAATGCATATGATATTACATGAACAAGGTTATGTATTGTGTATTGTGAGGCTTGTGAATGGTGATGTGTATTATGAATAATGTACTTTGAAATGTGATACTAATAATGCTATATACACAATATGAATTGAGATATGAAATGCTATAAAGCCATTGTGATTGGCTATGATGGTTCAATTGAAAGATATATGGCATGTTTGCCTAATTGATGAGAATTGAGAATGATATGTAAATGAATTGTGTGGCTAATGTGTTATTCCATTTTCAGAGTATGTTATTGGTGGCATGCCTAATGATAGTAACAATCTCTTGAAGTTAGGTTGGATTGAATCCTTGAAGCCTAATTGAGATGTTATAACCCTTGAAGCTAGGTTGGGTTGGTTCTTGAAGCCAAGTTGGGTTGAAGCTTAGCATGCTTTGCTCCCCTTGAAGCTTGGTTGAACTTAATCCTTGAAGCCTAGTTGGGTATATGATATTGATAAATGTGATAACAAAACCAAAACATTAACTCTGAAAATTGAATGGCATATTAGTGTGTCTTGGGCCCAATGCTTGTCTTTGTTTAATGTGAGTCATGAATTGTTTAATGTTGTTCATGAATGGTTAAATGAATAACTAATGAGGCATATGAAATGCAAAGGTATGTTGTTAGCCTTGCATATATGATGTTACATGTATAATATGGATTGAGAATTGGCATTGCATTGCACTGAAGCATAACACTAGCACATTTTGTCTTACTAAGCCGTTGGCTTAGCGCGATAGTGTTTGATCGCGCAGGTAACCGAGTTGAACCCGAGAGTTCTTCGAGACCGAGTGAGAGTAGACAGTGAAGAGTTGATTTTGGGAACTTAAAGATCAGAGGAGACTTGCCAATCATGTATAACTCTTTTATATTTTGTAAAGTAATGATTTTAATGTACATATGTGTATATTTGTAAATATGAAATTAAATGTTTTCATATATGTAAATATTTGATAAATTCCGCTGCGTAACAACTAAATGTATCTATATATATCTATTTAGTTTTGTATTACAAGTTAACTACTTATCTTTCTATAATGTATACAATTGAAAGATTAAGGTATGGTTTAAAATGTTTAAAATGTTAAGAAAATCCGTAGCATCTCTATATTTAGTGCATGTATACTACATTGTGGTGTTTGTAGTGTGCATGTATTAAATGTAGGGGTGTTACATTTATAAAGTTTTATGAAAATAAATAGTCGATTTAAAGTTATAAAAATAAAAAAGATGTTTTTAAGGCTTTTGGAAGGAAATAGAACACAATTTTGGGTTTTGATAATTTGGAAAGCAAATCTTAGTTTTGGGGTTTTGAAGAAATAAAACTAATATCTTTAAACTTTTAGAAAATAAAGCCACAATTTAAGATTTTTAAGCCTTACAAAAAGTGAATTGAGGTCCTAAAATTTTTGAATTAAAAGAAACAAAGTGATTATTAAGCTACTGTGAAAAAAAAATAAAAGAAATTAAGAATTCAAACCTTATTTTGTAAGTTTCACCAAAAATTACTTCTTGGATGAACAAGGTCAAAGACAAGTCTTTTTGCCTTTGAATTGCTTAAATTGTTTTTCTGCTCCCTCCAAAAATCAGCTTGATTCAAACTGATTTCCTTCACGGATTCGGATCCACTTTTGTTTAAGCTTCTATCCAATTTTCTTTTTTTTTGGGACTCCCTTTTTTGTGTTGTTAGTCCATATTTATAGAAGTTTTATATCCTTCATTCCTAATTATTCATGGCATCTTTATTGAATAAGAAAAGGAAACCGAAACCTAATTGTATTAGGTTTCGAAAAATTTGCATCGGAAAAATTTCACTAGCGAAAAAAAACTGCTGCGAAAAAACGGCGCTGGCGAAAAAGCTGCCGCAGCTGGCTACGACAGCGTGCACGGAATGGGCCCGTAGGCCATTTCGCCCGCAGAAAAATGGCAATTTCGTCCGCAGGAGTTTCCTGCAGGCGAAATGCCCACGGGCCCGCGTTGACTTTCGGCAACGATTTTTTCGTCGCCGATTTTTTTTGTTATTTTTTATTTTTTATTATTTTTGAATTTTTATCCATTTCACCATTTTTTACTAAAATAAATATTAAAGTTAATTAAAATACCATAAAAATTATTTTGCACTAACTAAAATATATCGGATAACACAAAAATTATTTTGGACTAGTTAAAATATATTGGACCGGACAAGGTCAAAAATTAAGGGTCTACAGCTGGATGACCAAAAAAAATTTTAAAAATCTTTTTCAAGAAAGTCATTGGACATGAAAACCTTTCAAGATGGGCCAAAATCTTTTTCACCTTATGGCCCAAACATAAGAGCCCAAGGGCCTTGAAACAAAGTTATCTTTTACTTTAAAAATTATAAACCTTTCTCAAAAAAGAGCTTACAAATTATTTAGGTCAATTATGGAATATCAATAATTGATTATGAGCCTAGTCTATACCAAGAATAATTAATCATGGACTTATTTTTGGCATGGATTATTTGTTATTTTTCCAAATGGGAAATCTATTTATTATAAACTTATTAATTTTGTTTTAATCTAATATCGCATAAAAGCTATTTTTTAGTTGGTTCAATAGATTAAAGCCTAATTAATGGGAATTATCTTGGACTGGCTTCTAAACTTGAAAATATAACTATTATTTAAAAAAGTTCGAGGGATTTTTTGTGAAAATAAGATATCCCATGTTGTTATTTTGTTGGCCACATAGCTAGGGAAAGAGACTCGCCATTCGTGTGTGGAAGTTATAAGTTGGAAGGAACATCCTAATTATCTTTGTTTGCTTATTGCTTTTGCATACATGCATACATGCTTACACACATTGCATAATATGTCATTGATCTTTTATGGCTCACAGACCTAGAGTACAGTAGTTCAAAAGCGTATGACAAGCCAACCTATGCCAGTGATGTAGAATCCAGTAGCAACTCAATTAGCTTCTCACCAAAAGTGATGGATCCCAAATTGATTCAAAGGATGGTGGATGATGCCCTCAATGCCATGATGGAAGAACTGAAGGAGGCCTTGGCTGAGACTATGAAGAGCCAATTGACTGCACTTTTGGAGAACAATGTTGAGGCATCTGCTAGCACTAAGAAGCCAAAGGACAAGAGAAAGGCTAAGGTTGGCAAAGTAGTTTTTGATGATGAGAAGGTAGTTGTTGATGATGATGATGGGTGGGCTCAATACTTCCAAGATCCTTAAGATAAGAAGAAAGAGTCAAAGGTTGTGGAAAGATCAGCTGTGGAAAAGACTAAAACTTCAAATGTTGAAAACTGATTGCTGATTTAGAGAAGAAATTTGAAAAGAAGCTGAGAGCTAATGAGATATCAGAAATAGACAAGTTGTTCAAGCAAGACGAGGAGGTCCCTTATAAGTTAAAGATGCCCACTTTCTCTAGGTACAACGGTACGGAAAATCCTCAATTGCATGTTAAGCACTACATCACAGCCATGCAGTCTTCCAAAGCTAGCAAGGCTCAAACTTTAAGGTATTTCATGTAATATCCCAAATTTTTAAAAAATTTAATTTTTGAAAATTAAATAAATGATTTAAAAATATAAATATTTAAGTGAAAAAGTAAAAAGTATATATGATATACATACGTAGATATACATAACATATACAAGTTAATATTTTAAATTGGTCAAAAGTTATTTTAAATTATTAAAAATTAATTATGTAGTTAGTGGAAGATGATTTTTTTATATTAATTCAGTAATATATATATTTATATATATTTTACTTGGTGGAGATTGAGAGTGAAAAATTTGTGTGGTTAAAAGGGTATTAGTTGGATGGAGACGAGTTGAGATCTTCTTCTTCTTCTTCTACTTCTTCTTCTTCTTCTTCTTTCTCCATTGAAGGCCGGCTATCTCCATTAAAGGAAAGGAGGAATTTGAGTCTTGGAAGCTCGAGTAATTGAAGGATTTCAAGTGTTCATGTTGTAGTTTTGGGGATTTTCTTCATATTTGGTAAGTTTCCAACTTGTTTCCATGATTTTCTATGAAAGTTTGTATATGTGTGAATTGGATGTTCGGTGTAGTATGTGTTAATGGTTGGTATTGGTATGTATGAAGTTCTTTTGAGTAGTTAACAATGAAATTATGGTTGGATTGAAGAATTGGTTAAATTTGGTGAAGAGAATAAGAGTTTTGGGTTGTGTAACTTTTGAGTTGTGAAGTCATGGTTTAAAATTGTGTATTTTGCTTTTAATTGAGTTGTATTGATGTATATACAAGTATTTTGTGATAAAATGATGGATTTGGATGAGTTTGAATAGAGTTGGAAAGGGCAAAGAAAGATAATTTTGGATATGACAATTATGTGTTGATATCAGGATTTTGGCCTGACACGCCCGATGACACAGCCATGTCTTTGGGCATGTCGATGGTTATGTTTTCAGTGTTTGTGACATGTAAAGTGACATGCCCACGTCACTAAGTGTGTCACAACTTCTGTAATGTTATAGTACCGACACGTGCAGTGACACGCCCACGTCACTGAGTGTGTCACAACTACTGTATTGTAGGAGTTTTGACATGGGCAAGGACACGCCCATGTCTCTAGACTTGTCTTATCTATTGTAATATAGATTTTAGGACATGGTCATTGACACGCCCATGTCACTGAGTTTGTCAAAGCTTTTGTGTTGTGGGTTTAGGGCACGGTCATTGACACGCTCGTGTTGTTGAGCGTGTCATGTGTAGATTATGCCCTTGATAGTTCTTTTCTTTATTTTTCCTTTGTGTTTCTTATCCCTGTGTTGAGAGATTTTGTATATGCCTATAAGTGTGTTACTAAGTGATTATTTATAATCACATTTGGTTTAGGCTTTGAGGAGACTTGAGTTACCCAATCCAAGTGTTGAGGGATATCTTGGAAGAGGAAGTGGTGTTTGAGCTTGTTTTGTTGTTTTTAGAGGTAAGTACAAACTTTGAATATTTGATTATATTTGCATAACATTTGGACTTAACACATTTTGGTTGGAAAATGTGTTAAGTTACTTGCTACATTATTTGTGCATGAGTAATATGCTATGATTTGTATAATGTCATAAATACATTATATGTAATGTGAACTATGTGCAAGATATGATAATGACCCAAAACGTTCGGGCAATGCAATTTGTTATGCATACATTAAAGATATTATGTAAAGCCATTGATGATGGATATATTGATATAAATGAGATAATTGAGGCATTATGCCTAGCTTGATCATGAGAAAATGAGAAAGATATTGATAATGGAATTATGAAAGAATTGTGTGCCTAGTATGTTATTCAATTTTCAAAGTTCTATGCTTGGCAGCATGCCTATGACATAGCAGTCCCTTAAAGCTGGACTGGGCTTAGCCCTTAAAGCCTAGTTGGGATGTTACAAGATGTAGCAGTCCCTTGAGGCTGGTTTGGGCCGAGTATATGAAGTCTAGTAGGGATGTTACATACGAGGTTATCCTCATTGTGATATGATTTTCCCTCGGGGCTAGACACATGGTGTCAATATGGACCAAAACAGTAACTCTGGGATTTGAATAGCATATTAGATCCATTAGGCCCATGCTTGTGCTTGTTTTTATGTGAGTTATGAATTGTGGAACAAATGAGCAATATATTAAGATATAGTGTTATGAGATATAATATCCTTATGCATTGTGCATTGACATTGCATTTGAACTTTATTGTTATCAAAGTTTGTATTGCTAGGCTTTTGGCTTAGCGCGATTGTGATTCATTGCGCAGGTGACTGGGTAGATTCTTTTGAGCCAGAGAGTTCATCTTGACCAAGTCAGGTCTAGGCTTGAGATCTTGAGTGCATAGTTGATTGTTGGACATCAAGATCAGAGAAAAACTGCCAGCATGTACATATTTTATTTTTTTGTACATTTTGACTTCATGTATATTATGTTATATTTTAATGTATATATATGTATATATCGCAAACTATCAAAAATTTTCTAGATAAACATTTGATAATGAAGTTATGTATGTGTTTTAGCAAGTAATATTTTATCTATTATTTACATTATATCAGTTAAATGATTCAAGTTTATACAGATTCAAAAAGTAAGGGTTTATTTTATTAAAATGGGTTGTGGCATTCTTGTATCGTATATTCATATATTACATATGTTGGGTGCATGTATTGTACATGTATAGGGTATAAGGGTGTTACATTTATTTTGGTATCAGAGCCTAGGTTTGAGGTTCTCGATCTAGGTGGGTTGTAAGAGAAAGAAAATTGAGATTTTTAAATATGGTTTTTAAATATGATACATGCATTGGCACTGGCAATTTCTGATATCTAAAGTGGTAATTTTTGTTGTGTTTGCAGATATAGGTACTTATGGCATCTCAGACGCATCGGTCTACAGAGGGTAGTGCAGAGAGTGTAGCTCCTAGTGAGGGTAGAGATGGAGCTAGAGTTGCAATTGCTGGAGGGGCACCTTGTAACACCCTTATACCTTATATACGTACAATACATATTTCCAGCATATGTAAAATATGCATATATAGTACAAAAATGTTACAGACCGGTTTAATAAAAAATTTCACATTTCTGATTTAAAATTTCAAATACTAAATATATAAAATTAAATAGTATATAAATATTCTTTACTTGTTATAGGAACCCAAAATAAACATTTTATATGAAAATCTCTGGGAAAAATTCGCCAGAGTTTTGTCTGAAATTTGGACATTCCCAAAATTCAGCAAAACACAACCTGCATCAAAAAATACTTCTAAATAATTTCAAATCACCATTTCACCCATACTCCTCAATTTCACCAAGTTTCTCAAACATTTATATATATATATATATAATTTAGAACACATTCAAACCCCCATTTCAAATAACTTAACCCAAACATTCTTTATAGTTTACAATACATAAAATCCAAAAACATGATATAATATGCATAATACCCAAAATATACAATAACATAAAATACATACATGTTGCCGATAGTGTTTCTGATCTTGATATCAACTCTACAAGCACAACCATAAGTCTAGACCTGACCTGGTCTAGAAAAACTCTTCGGCTCAGTTGAATCTACCCTATCACCTGCGCGATGTAATCAATCGCGCTAAGCCAGAAGCCTAGTAATACAAACTTTGATAATAATAAAGTTCAAATGCAATGCCAACGCACAATGCATAAGGAAATCACATCATTCCATTTTCTCATACTTTTCAAATATTTCACAATCCATAATTTACATAAAAACAAACACAAGCATGGGCCCAAAGATAACTAATATGTTATTCAAATTCTGGAGTTATTGTTTTGGTCTATAATGACACCACGTGTCTAGCCCCATAGGTAAAATATCAATGTAATAGTCCAACTAGATCTGAGCTTACAACCCGGTCATTTCACCCAGCCCATTGTCAAGGACTTGTTTTTGAGGCTTATGACCCAGTCATTTCACCTCAAAAATATTTTCACAGTGACGCCCAGCGTCTAGCCCGTAGGCAAATCATAGGCATGTTACCAAACACAGAACTCTAAAAATTAAAAAACATACTAGGCACACAATTTATTCGTATTTCTCATTTATATCTATATCAATTCATTTAATTATGTTTCCACATATCTCATTACATTATACCACATTTTTTCATTTACAACACGTTACCCAATTACTTTGGGTATTTCCACATAATTCACATATTAATCACATTTAATGTAATCTAGCCAATACCAATGGCTTTTTAACAATGCACTTAACACATATATGACATTACAAATGCCATAACACATTATTCATACATAACCAATGTATCAAGTAGCTTAAAATATTTTCCAACCAAAATTTGTTAAGTCCAAACGTCATGCAAACATAATCAATGTATTCAAAGTTTGTACTTACCTCAAATAGCAACCAAACAAGCTTAAAACAACCTCCAATCCTATCCTTCCAACTTTCTCTTCTCCACATGGATGAAGCAAATCAACCTCCCTCAATGTCTAAACCAAATGCGATAATAAATAATCATTTAGTATCACATTTAATGGCATTTCCAATATTAAACCATAATTCAATCCCATCCAAACAAAAATTCAAAATTTAAGGCTAACCTCACTTTAACTTTGGATTCTCATACTAGGCCATTCATTTTAATATATTAAGTTTATTTATATTATTAGAAACATATTTTAATACATTTAAACCATTTACATTACAAAAACACACTCTTATATACAAAACCCTAAAATGGCATAACTTTCCCCCATTGAAGGTTTTCCATTCCAACACAATCCATTAATCATTTTAAGCTTATATTCATCACTTATATCACCAAACAACAAGATTAAACCAACAAAATTATACAATTCAACAACTTTGGAAAAATAATTTTCCAAAATCCTAAATCACACTTCCATTCTTAAACTCCAACCAAACACAACCAAATCCAATATTTGACTTAAAAATACTTGTTTAAACACCAAAACAACTCATTAAAAACCAATTTGCACAATTAAAAACCATGATTTCTCAAACCCTATAAGTCCATAACCCTAAATTCTCTCTCTTCACCATTCTTTATCCAAATTCAACCATTTCTTCAATCCAACCCTAAAATCATTAATAACTACCCAAAATAATTTCATACACACCAATTCCAACAATTATAACATACTACTTCAAAAATTCAACACTCACATATTCAAAATTTCTATGGAAATCCAAAGAAAAAGCTAAAGAACTTACTTTTTCAAGTGAAAATCTCTAAAAATCCTTTTTGAACCTTTGAAATCCTTCAATTCTTGGAAGCTTGGAAGATCAAAATCCTTGGTCTTGAACATCCATGGTGGCCGACCATGAAAGAAGAAGAAGAAGTTTAAAAATAAATTTTCTCTTTCCTTTATCTTTTAATTATAACCATATATATATATATTATAATAATTTAATAATTAATTATTTAATTATTTATTAAAGAAATTAAAAGACTAAAAATCCATCATCCATTCAAAAATAATTTATTTTAGAATTATTTTATTAATTTTTAAAATTTATTTACAAAAAAGCCATTGGACTTTGACTTTTCTTTTAAAAAGTGTCGACTTTTTATATGTTATGTATATTTTACATATATATCACATATATATTTCACTTTTTCATTTAAAATCCCTTCATTTTTTATTTAAAATCATTAATTTAATTTATCCAATTTAATTATAATATCTTTTATCAAATTTTCAAAATTTAGAAATTTTCAAAAAATTTGGGATATTACACACCTGCTCCTGTGCTAGACAGACCATCAGTTAATGAGATTTCATTAGGCTGTGTGTGGCATATGGTGGAGCTATTGAGGCAGACTCCAGTATAGCAGCCGCTGCCACAGTAGCCGAAATCACTGTTATTGATGAGGAAATATGATAAGCTGAAGAAAATTTAAAAGCTGAGGACTTTATTGGTACTACAGACCCTGCTGTAGCATAGCAGTGGCTAGACAGAGTCCAGGGAGTGTTCATCCAACTAGAGGCTACTCTATAGGAAAAGTTTGATTATGCCAGATCTCTTTTGCAGAGGGACGCATATGATTGGTGGAAGATGGTTCCACAAGCTCTGGACTATACACCAGTCCTGACCTATGACAATTTCCTGCGGGAGTTTGAGCATAAGTATACTCTGAGGGAGTATAAGGATGCAAATAAGATAGAGTTCTTGAGTTTGAGATAGTATACCAGGATAGTGTTGGAGTATGAGATAGAGTTTACCCGGCTGAGTCAGTATGTCGGTGGGATCATTTCTAATGAGATTGACCGGTGTCAGAGGTTTGAGAAGGGGTTCAGACCCTCTATCATGTGCATTATCGCAGGCTCCCGGTATCAGAATTTTTCCAGTTGGTTACAGCTGCCAGGAATGTTGAGAGAGCATTGGGTCTTACAACAGGTGCTAGGGATGAGGAGATCAGAGCTAGGAGACCTAGAGTGAGGCAGAGTCTTCATCTGTGAAGAGAGGCCGAGGAGGATATTTTTAAAATTTTAGTAGGCCAGAGGCAGTTTGGTAGGTCAGTGCAGCACCAGAGACAGAGACCTATAGTTTCAGTGGCTAGTGTTCCGACCCCTGTAGTTTAGAGACCAGTTTCATATATCTGTGTCCACTGTGGTAGGGCACACAGGGGTGCCTGCTGGAAGACAGGTGCACCGGCAGTATGTTATAGATGTGGGTCGCCAAATCACTTCTTTTGAGATTACCCAGAGCCACCAGAGGATAGACAGACTGATACCGAAGCTTCTCGACCCAGTGTTAGAGGAGGTCATAGTAGCAGAGGTTTTGGTAGGGGTGGTAGATCTGGGTCTAGATAGAGAGGAGGTTCTATAGTTGGAGGTAGACCGGATGAGGCAGGGCCATCACAGTGGGTATATATGATGCAGAGGCAGCCTGATGCTTCAGCCGTTATTGCTGGTACTTTTTCTTTATTTAGTACTTCAGTTCTTGCTTTGATAGACCCTAGGTTGACTAATTCATACATTAGTGCATCCATCTTGCTTGTAAGTGATTTGTATTCAGAGTCCCTAGGATTTGATATTTTGGTGACAAATCATTTAGGGCATAGTGTTGTAGTTAGCAGGGTGCACCGAGATAGTTCGGCTGTGGTTCAGGATGAAGAATTCCTCAGTGACCTAATTGAGATGCCTTTTAGAAAGTATGATTTGATTTTAGGCATGGATTGGTTATCCAGGCATGGGACTGTGGTAGATTGTCAGCAAAAGTGTGTTACTCGGAGAACCTGTGATGGTAGAAATGTGATGGTATCTAGTGAGCAGAGACACCTTCCATCCATGTTTTTTTCAGCTATTTTAGTGAGGAGGATGATTCGGAAGGGATGTGAGGCTTACCCTGCTCATGTTGTAGATACCAGAGTAGTGGGCTCCCAGCTTGACAGTATATCCATAGTTGCCGAGTTGCTAAATGTTTTTCTTGAGGAGTTGCTAGGGATACCCCCTGAGAGAGAGATTGAGTTTGGTATCGATTTGTTGCTCGGTACCACTCCCATCTCTATTACTCCTTATCATATGGCACCTGCTAAGTTAAGAGAGTTGAAGGTACAGTTGCAGGAGTTGTTGGATAAAGGGTTCATTCGCCCTAGTGTGTCCATGTGGGGAGCGTCCATTTTGTTTGTGAAGAAGAAGAATGGTACCTTAAGATTATGTATTAATTATCAGCAGTTGAATAAGGTGACCATTAAGAACAAGTATCGATTACCTCAGATAGATGATCTCTTTGATCAATTAAAAGAAGTAGCAGTATTCTCTAAGATTGACTTGAGATTTGGGTACCATCAGTTAAGAGTCAGAGGTGAAGATGTACCTGAGACAACTTTTCGCATGGGTATCGGCATTATGAGATCTTGGTGATGCCCTTTGGATTGATGAATGCACCAACAGTATTTATGGATTTAATGAACAAGGTATTCAGACCCTATCTAGATCAGTTTGTGGTGGTTTTCAATGATGATATTTTGGTGTATTAAATTAGGAGGATCATGACAAGCATTTGCGGATTGTATTGCAAACTCTGAGAGAAGTAGTTGTATGCTAAGTTGTCTAAATGTGAGTTTTGGCTTGATCAAGTGACTTTTTTGATCATGTGGTTTCAGCAGAAGGTATTAGAGTTGATCCGAGTAAAGTTGAGTCTATTTTGAATTGGAGACCACCAAAGACTGTGACAGAGGTTAAAAGTTTTCTGGGTTTAGCAGGCTATTATTGTCGATTTGTGAAAGGTATTTCTATGATAGCTACTCCACTCAGCAAATTACTTTAGAAGGGAGTTAGATTTGTGTGGACAGATCGGTGTCAGGCAAAATTTTGAGCAGTTGAGGAAGATGTTGATTCAGGCTTCTGTCCTTACCCTGCCTGTGGAAGTGTGAGCGGTGATTTTTGCCCCCTGCTCCCGGTGGAGTGGTTCTTGCTACTTCGGCACTATTTAGGCTCGGGACCTTAAAGAACACAGGCCTGAGCCCGGAGAAAATTGAGTCGCCACCCTGACGGGTCAGGAAAAAGAAAAGGGTGGATGACTTGATTCCTAAGGAATCCCTAACCCCCTAATGAGTTCGAAAAGTTGGGTACATGTGGGGAAGGTGAGAAATGGCCCAGCACCCCCACAATGCCCGGTTCATTGGAACCAGCCTCCTTTGCAAGTCTTAATAGTATAAAATTCTTAAGTATAACAGTATTATCCATATTATATGCAACAATTAAAATAAAGCATCATTATATTAAAATCAAAGCAATGTCCAAACAAAACAAATAAATGGACACCCATCCGAGGATGGAAACATGTCCTTACATCATTCATGTCTAAACTAAATAGGGCACCCACCAAAAGGTAGAAACATGTCATTTACATTGGTCAAAGGTATAAAAGCAATTTAAATTGTATAGAAATTAATTAATGAGGTAACCATAAATTGGAAATATACCTCTTATAATTTTAATACTAAAACAACCAAATAATAATAATAATAAAGAAAATATCCATCCATGATAAATTAAATAAATCAAGCAATGAAATTAAATAAATCAACCATTAAAACATATAATAAACTACATAATCAAATCTAGAATTAAATAAAGCAAACAAAGATACAAATTTAGTTTTATGCCACAATTTAGGGTTCTTTAATTAACATTTAGGGTTTTGGGATTTTAGAATATTATTATTATTATTTAGGCTACTGTAAAGATTTTGAAAAATTGGAATGGATTAGGGTCTTATAAATTTAAGAACTAGTAAGGTTTTTTGGTTAATCAAATTAGGGTTTAGGGGTAACATCATGAAATTAGGGTTTTGGAATCTTAAGACATTAGGGTTTATAATTCATGGTTACTAGATTGTGATTTTAGGTTTATTTATGGCTTTAGTGTTTAGATTTACTTGTCATAAAGTTTTGATATTTTTAGAATTAGGGTTTAGGAGAACTAGGGTTTTTGATATTGGGTTTTGAGAAAATTATGGTTTTTGATATTTTGGAAAACATATTTGATCTTAGGATTTAAGAAAACAATTTAAAGTTTTATAAAAATAATTATGATTTTTAGAAACCGCAAAGAAGATTAGGGTTTGGAGATTTAAGAAGACATTTGGAAATTTTTGGACAAAAAGTTAGAGTTCAGATGAAAATAGTTTGGGGAAAACAATTTATGGTTTTTAAAATTTTTGGAAACAGAAGAAACAATTTTAAAGTTTTTGAAGTTTTGGAAACAGAAGGATGATTTAGGGTTTTTGAGGTTTTTTGAAACAGAAGAAACAATTTAGAGGTTTTAAAGTTTCTGATCACTGATTAAGGTTGTTGGATGAATGATTTTAAAAGGGTATTTTGGTAATTAAATCTTAAAATTTTAAAATTAATAAAATAATTTAAAAATAAATAATTTTGGATGGAAGATAATATTTTGGGGTTTTAATTAATTAATTAATTAAAAATATATTAAAATAATATATATATATATGGTTGAAAATGTGAGTGGGAGGAAAGAGAAAATCATTTTTTTTTTTCATATTCTTCTTCTTCTTTCCTTCAAGGCCGACTTTCATGGTTTCAAGAGAGGGATTTTCTTCTTCCATACTCCAAAAATTGAAGGATTTCAAGTATTCAAAGTGGATTTTTGGTGATTTCCACCAAAATTAGTAAGTTTTCAACTCTTTTCATTGAATTCTATAGAAAATTGGATTATGTTGAGTTTGGAGTTTTGATGTAGCATGTTATAATTATTGGGATGGGTGTGTATGATATTATTTTGGGTAGCTAACAATGATTTTAAGGTTGGATTAAAGAAATGGTTAAATTTAAGTTGAGTTTGGTGAAGAGAGAGAATTTAGGGTTATGGAACATTTGAGTTTTTGAAATCATGAGTTTTAATTTTGAAAATTGGTTCCAAATGTGTTGTTTTGATGCATAACCAAGGATTTTAAAATCAAATGATGGATTTAGTTAAGTTTGGATAGAGTTTGAAGATGGTAGTATTGATTTAGGGTTTTGAAAAAGTGAATTTTCAAAGAATGATTAATTGTTTGATTTTAATGCTTAAATCATGTTATTTAATGATATAAGTGGTGGAAATGAGATTGAAATGATAATTGGATTGAGTTGGAATGGAGATCCTTCAATGGTGAAGGTTATGCCATTTTAGGGCTTTGAGCATAAGCATGTGGTTAATTAATGTAATTGGTTTAAACATGCTAAAACATGTTTCTAATGATGTTAATAAACTTAAACACTAATTTAAATAGCTTCATATGGTTTTTCAAAGTTAAAGCGAGGTGAAGCTTAATTTTGGGATTTGGTTTAGAGTGATGTTTAATTATTGTTTGATGTTGAGAATACCTTAGAATGTGATATTAAATGATTATGTATGATCACATTTGGTATAGGCATTGAGGGAGGTTAATTTGCTTTATCCAAGTGGTGAAGGGAAAGTTGGAAGGATAGGATTGGAGGTTGTGTTAAGCTTGCTTTGGGTTGCAAGTGGAGATATGTACAAACTTTAAACATATGGTTTATATTTGCATGACATTTGCACTTAACACATTTTGGCTGGAAAATGTGTTAAGTTACTTGGTTCATTGATTGAGTATAATTAATGTGCTATGACTTTTGTAATGTCATTTATGTGTTAAATGCATTGTGAAAAGCGATTGATAATGGCTAAATTGTATAAAACGTGAAATATGTATATTATGTGAAAATACCCAAAGTAATTGGGTAATGTGTTGTGAATGCAAAAATGAGATATGTGGAATAATGAAATGAATTGATATTGATAAAAATGAGAAAAGTGAGAAAAATGAGAAAGATGCGAAAAATGAGAAAAAAATGTGAAATAAGGTAATGTGCCTAGATTGAATATGTGACAATGAGAAAGGGATTAATAATGAGAAAAATGAATAAATGGAAAAAAAAGTGAGAAAAAGATGATATAATAAGGCAATGTGCCTAGTTTGATCATGAGAAAATGAGAAAAGTTTTGATAAAGTAATTATGAAAGAATTTGATAATGAGAAATATGAATAAATTGTGTGCCTAGTTATTCAATTTTCAGAGTTTTGAGTTTGGCAGCATGCCTATGATTGCCTATGGGCTAAACGCTAGAATGGTGAAAAGACTGGGTCATAAGCCAGGCCAGCTGATAAATATGATATTTTTGGGGTGAAAAGAATGGGTCGTAAGCCTCAAAAATTGTAGTAGTCTAGCCGGGACGAGGACCAAGATACTGGCGACCAAGGGTCTAGCCGGGTTGAGGTCCAAGAGACTGGGGCTGTTACATTATCCATGGATATATTGCCTACGGGGCTAGACACATGGTGTCATTATGGGCCAAAGCAATAACTCTGAAATTTGAATAGCATATTAGATCCTTTTTGGGCCCATGCTTGTCTTTGCTTTAATGTGAATTATGAATTGTGATACAATTGAGAAATATAATGTTATGAATTGTGATTATAAAATATTTTAAAAAATATAAGAAAGTAGAATGATGTGACACCTATATGCATCGTGCATTGGCATTGCATTGAGTTTTATTATTATTATCAAAGTTTGTACCACTAGGCTTCGGCTTAGCACGATTGTAATTCGTCGCGCAGGTATCATGGATGATTTGGTAGGGCCGGAGAGTTCTACTAGACCTGGTCGGGTCTAGGTTTGTATTTATTGAGCTTGAAGAGTTATTTTTGGGTACATCAAGATCCGAGCCAGTTGCCAGCATGTAGATATTTGATATTATAATGTATTTTGATATTATATATGTTATGATATGTTTTTTGAAGTATATAATGTAAATTATAAAGAATGTTTTGAATAATTTGTTCAGATGGGATTTTATATGTGTTGTTAATTTATATATCTATATATAAGTATTTTGAGAAAATATAAAGAAATTGAGAAGTATTGGTGAAATGCTGAATTGATTTTTATTGGGAGTGTTTGCTTTATGCAGGTTGTGTTTTGCTAAAATTTGGGAACGTTCAAATTACAAACAAAACTCTGGCGAATTTTTTTTTAGAGATTTTCATATAAAATATTTATTTTGGATTCCTATAACAAGCAAATAATATTTATATACTATTTATTTTATATATTAGTATTTGAAATCTTAAAATAGAAATGTGAAAATTTTTATTAAATCGGTCTGTGACATTTTTATACCGTATATGCTTATTTTACATATGCTGAAAATATGTATTGTACGTATATAGGATATAAGGGTGTTACATTTATTTTGGTATCAGAGCCTAGGTTTGAGGTTCTCGATATAGGTGGGTTGTTAGAGAGATAAAATTAGAATTAAAAAAATGATTTTCAATTGTGATGCATGCATTGGCACTGACAATTTATCTGATCTCTGATGTGGCAATGTCAATTTGATATAATGGATATGAGCTGAGATGGTATCTGGGTTGCATAGATCAGAGTGACGTAGTGGAAGGGTCATTCTAGACATTATGGATTAAGAATTTTTGAAACTTTTATTTGAAATTTAAAATTCATAGATGATTCAATTGATGAATAAGTGAAATTAGGAAAACAATCTAGGAAATGATTTGAGATATAAAAGTAAAAAGTTTGAGAAATGAGCATGATAGTTACAGAAAATTTTATAGGTGCACTGCAAAGTGATATTGTCTAAATTTTTGGACAAATCTAGAAATGTTGGATGAGTTTGAACATTTAATAGAAAGTTTTTCTATATGTTAGAATCCAATTTATAAAATTTTATAAATTTTAAAGATGGATCTCAAATTAAGAAAAATAGAAGAACACAGATTGTTGGAGTAATTCCAGCAACTTAGAATCTGTAGAAATTACGAAACAAATAAATTTAGAAACTATGGTAAACCAATCCAAAAAACTCTGAAAATTTACAAACAATATCATATGTATTCCTATAACATATGGTTAAAAGTTCATGAATTTTTATTAAGGTTTGATACCTTAACAAAATGGACAACCGGGTACTGCCAGAGAAATTATTAAAGAGATAGATTCTCTGATTTTGGAAGATTTAATTTTTAAATATATTAAATCAGCTTGGAAAATTCTAAAACTTTAAATATAAGTCCATATATGTGTCAAGTGCACATGGAAAAAATTTTTACAAGCTTTTATAAATAATTGGTAAGGAATATAAAAATTGAAAGTGAGATTGACATGAAACTAAGGAAGTCATGCAGTTTTATGTAAGTAAGTAATAAATTAATTTTATGAGAAAAATGAATGAAGAAAATTATAAAAATTTATAAGCATATGGGTATAAGTATAGAAGGAATATGGAGTTTCTAATAATTTTCAACAAAGAGTGAAATCATATATGATAGCGAATTATTTATTATGGAATAATGATTCATGATTTAGGGTTGAGTGTGTAAAATTAAAGTATCTAAATGGATGATGTTAATTAGTGTAATGAAAAGAATTAGTATTGTTTAAATGTAAATGTTATGATTTTAAGATTGAAAATTTGACATGGTTGAAATTTGGTGAGGTTCATGCTGTTAGTTGCAATATATGAAATTTGAATTTTTGAAATGGGTTTCCATATTTGTGAAAGTGATGTATTTTGATGTTATATTAATATAAAAATAAAGTTTAGAAAGTTAGCTCTTGAAAATGAGATTAATAGAATGAAGTTTAAGTAAAGTAGTAAGTTGGAAATTTAGAGTTGTAAGAGAATTTTGATGAAGATTGTTTAGATGTTGATAGTTTAATGTTTAATAAGCATGGGAGTAATTTTGAATGACTAATATTATTTATGAACATATCATGTAACGTGTAATGTGGTTGATAATATAGAAATTTGTTATGAAATAAAAGGGAAATGATTAAGTAAGTAAAAATGAGTTACTTTAAGTAATTGCATTGGAAATGATGAAAAGGGATATGAAGGGTATGATAAATGCATAAAACAAATGTGAGAGAGATGTCACATTGTAAATGTGACTAAGATTTATGTGAGGTGTTAAAATATATATATATATAATTAGAAATTTATTTAAGAGATGGGTGATTAAATAAGGAAGATGTTAATTATGTTGTGTTCAGAGTGTATATATATGTTGAATTGATGAATAACCTAAGTAATGTCAAAAGAATGAGAAATGATAATATTCTCTGAAAGGTGATAGATGTTAACTTTGTATATGTTGTATGTAAAAGAGGAATTGAGTATAATTGTATGATTTGTGTGATGAGATTTTTTTTTCTATATGAACACAAATATGATATGTAAGAAAATGTGGAAAGTAAGTCACATTTTGATTATGACTTACGAAGGTGTATGTGGAAGATTAAAAAAATGTTATCTAGTGTTTACTACCTTTTAAGTAAAGTAGTAAGTTGGAAATTTAGAGTTGTAAGAGAATTTTGATGAAGATTGTTTAGATGTTGATAGTTTAATGTTTAATAAGCATGGGAATAATTTTGAATGACTAATATTATTTATGAAAATATCATGTAACGTGTAATGTGGTTGATAATATAGAAATTTGTTATGAAATAAAAGGGAAATGATTAAGTAAGTAAAAATGAGTTACTTTAGGTAATTGCATTGGGAATGATGAAAAGGGATACGAAGGGTATGATAAATGCATAAAAAAATGTGAGAGAGATGTCACATTGGAAATGTGACTAAGATTTATGTGAGGTGTTAATATATATATATATATATATAATTAGAAATTTATTTAAGAGATGGGTGATTAATTAAGGAAGATGTTAATTATGTTGTGTTCAGAGTTTATATATATGTTGAATTGATGAATAAACTAAGTAATGTCAAAAGAATGAGAAATGATAATGTTCTCTGAAAGGTGATAGATGTTAACTTTGTATATGTTGTATGTAAAAGAGGAATTGTGTAACACCCCGATACCCCATATAAATATTGTACATATACCAGGTACACATACAATATGTATATAGAGTATAAGAATGTCACTTTTCATCACCATTATAACTCTTTACTTTAATTTTTAAAACCATAATACATTTAAATCATATGAAAGTATTTACAAAATGGTTATTCTTATCATGGTAATACATAAATATAAGTTACATTGTTTCTTCCAAAGATTCATTTATACAAATGAATACATTCTTATGAAAATACAGTATAATTACATGCATGCACCACCATCTAGTTGGTCTCGAACTACACTTGTCCTCGTTGTGACATAGTAGCTTATCTCCAGCTTCATCACCTATATACCTGCGCGATTAAGATAACCGCGCTAAGCTCGAAAGCTTAGTAGTACAAGTAACCATTAAAATATACAATATAAAGGAAACATACCTCATATGTTTAGTCTCATGTTTTAACATTTTCTTACTCTGTTTTCCCCTTTTTCAATGCATTCTTCATATAATCCTATTAACCTTATAGAGGATATACATATACACATATAACATAACCATCAAACATAATTCAATAAATTGATAGAACCTTCATATTATGATACTTACCAATTTCACCTCATACATATCATATATATCATTTTATACTTTATAATCGCATATTGCATATAACTTCACAAACCATATCTCCTTTCAATAATTCATGTATGTTATATAATCATATCACTAACCACAATTCATCATTCACAACTCACATTTCCAACAAAGGCAACATAAATCCCATTACTCATTTATTTCAACTTGTATATACATCACATTAACAACAAAGACAGACTCGGGCCCAAAAGACACTAATATGTCATTCAAAGTTCAGAGTTAATGCTTTGGTTTTGTTATCACATTTATCAATATCATATACCCAACTAGGCTTCAAGGATTAAGTTCAACCAAGCTTCAAGGGGAGCAAAGCATGCTAAGCTTCTACCCAACTTGGCTTCAAGAACTAACCCAACCTAGCTTCAAGGGTGGTAACATCTCAATTAGGCTTCAAGGATTCAATCCAACCTAACTTCAAGAGATTGTTACACTTATTAGGCATGCCACCAACAACAAAACTCTGAAAATGAATAACACATTAGTCGCACAATTCATTTATTATTTCATTATCAATTTCATTCTCATTCTCATCATCATTTACATCATCATAGCCAACCACAATGGCATCATTTAGGCAAAACATGCCTCATTTATCTCATTCTCAATATCATAGCCAACCACAATGGCTTTATACATCATCACCTCTCAATTTACATTTCATATTCCATCACAATATCACATTTCATAGTTCACCACAATATCACATTATCACATTTCATAGTTCATCACAATATCACATTATCACATTTCATAGTTCATCACAATATCACATTATCACATTTCATAGTTCATCTTTGATATTTATATACATAATCATTCATTACTCAAGTATGCACAATCAATTGCATTACCATATAAATTGGAATACACATCATACAAATCATATCCTCACATCTTTCACATTTCATAACATATATATATTGAATGCCTTCACATCTTATATGTATTAATGTATTATCATATCTCTTATCTTTTCATTGCGTATACAATATTAATATTTATTTTAACAATATACTTATATGCAATCCAATAGGGTTTTGTACTTACCTCTAAAGAACTCACTCCCATAACTTCTCTTCCATAGATCTTTCAATACTTGGATTAGGGCAATTCCATCTCTTAAAACCTAATCCAAAAGTAATCATACACACTCACTTAGAAATACACATGAGGTAATACAAATAAGAATCAATTAGGGCAAACTCAACACATGACACGCTCATCAACACGGGCGTGTTCTTGATCGTGCCCTAACTCCACAACACAGAAACATTGACACGCTCATAACCACGGGCGTGTCACTGGGCGTGTAATACATTATGTATCTCAAAAACATCAACACGTCCAATCAACAAGAGCGTGCTCATGGCTGTGTCAATTCTCCAAACTCACAGTAGCTATTACACGCTCAATAACACGGGCGTGTTACTGGTCGTGTCAATTCTACTGCCACACAGAACTTATGACACGCTCAATAACATGGGCGTGTCACTGCTCGTGCTACCAACTCCAGAAAACAGAACCAACGACACGCCTAACAAACTGGCCGTGTCTCTGGGCGTGTCCGACTAAAAACCCAGATTCCGGTCAACACACAACAACATCCAACAATACCCATCTTTTTATCATTACTCACTTCAAACAATCTTCATCAAACACACCCAAAAACCATAACAAACTTACCAAAACATCAACAACACTCAAAACACACACCAATCATCATTATAAACTTCATTCATATACCAATTTATCAAATCCCCAAATTTCATTAAACTCAACCCTTATTCAACAATTCATCATCATCTTCACAAATAATCATATTATCATCATCCAATTACCAAATCAACACATATATATACTTAAATCTTTCAATATCATCATCATCACACATCAACCATACCAAACCCAACTCAAACAATGAAAATCAATTTAAAGAAATAAATACTTACTTGAATCCTTTATCAAATCTTCATCTCTATCATCAAATCTCTTGAATTCCTTAAGAAATTTGGTAAGAAAATCACATCTTTCTCTCTTTCTCTCTCTCTCTCTCTCTCTCTCTCTCTCGGCCAAGAAGAACGAAGAAGACGAAGAAGGAGTAGAAGGAAGAAGAAGTTTCTACTTCTTTCCTTTGTCCTTATCCATATATATATATATATATAATAATAATAATAATAATAACAATAACAATAACAATAACAATAGTAATAATAATAATAATACTTTAAATCTCCACCACATATTCTTTCTTTGATTTTCTTCTTCTCTTTTCTTTTTGTCTTTATTATTATTATTATTATTTAGTTATACAAATATATATACAACTCACTTATCCTTCACCATTATATATATCCCATGTATATGTGATGTATATGTATATGTCTTACATATATTATCCTTATATTTCACATATACACATATACATTAAATCCAAATACAACAACAATAACTCCAAAACTCTTAGGGTCTATTCCGGGATATTACAAATTGAGTATAATTGTATGATTTGTGTGATGATATTTTTTTTTCTATATGAACACAAATATGATATGTAAGAAAATGTGGAAAGTAAGTCACATTTTGATTATGACTTACGAAGGTGTATGTGGAAGATTAAAAAAATGTTATCTAGTGTTTACTACCTTTTAAGTAAAGTAGTAAGTTGGAAATTTAGAGTTGTAAGAGAATTTTGATGAAGATTGTTTAGATGTTGATAGTTTAATGTTTAATAAGCATGGGAATAATTTTGAATGACTAATATTATTTATGAAAATATCATGTAACGTGTAATGTGGTTGATAATATAGAAATTTGTTATGAAATAAAAGGGAAATGATTAAGTAAGTAAAAATGAGTTACTTTAGGTAATTGCATTGGAAATGATGAAAAGGGATACGAAGGGTATGATAAATGCATAAAAAAAATGTGAGAGAGATGTCACATTGGAAATGTGACTAAGATTTATGTGAGGTGTTAATATATATATATATATATAATTAGAAATTTATTTAAGAGATGGGTGATTAATTAAGGAAGATGTTAATTATGTTGTGTTCAGAGTTTATATATATGTTGAATTGATGAATAAACTAAGTAATGTCAAAAGAATGAGAAATGATAATGTTCTCTGAAAGGTGATAGATGTTAACTTTGTATATGTTGTATGTAAAAGAGGAATTGAGTATAATTGTATGATTTGTGTGATGATATTTTTTTTTCTATATGAACACAAATATGATATGTAAGAAAATGTGGAAAGTAAGTCACATTTTGATTATGACTTACGAAGGTGGATGTGGAAGATTAAAAAAATGTTATCTAGTGTTTACTACCTTTTAAGTAAAGTAGTAAGTTGGAAATTTAGAGTTGTAAGAGAATTTTGATGAAGATTGTTTAGATGTTGATAGTTTAATGTTTAATAAGCTTAGGAATAATTTTGAATGACTAATATTATTTATGAAAATATCATGTAACGTGTAATGTGGTTAATAATATAGAAATTTGTTATGAAATAAAGGGGAAATGATTAAGTAAGTAAAAATGAGTTACTTTAGGTAATTGCATTGGAAATGATGAAAAGGGATATGAAGGGTATGATAAATGCATAAAAAAATGTGGGAGAGATGTCACATTGGAAATGTGACTAAGATTTATGTGAAGTGTTAATATATATATATATATATATATTTATATATATATAATAAGAAATTTATTTAAGAGATGGGCGATTAAATAAGGAAGATGTTAATTATGTTGAGGTCATAGTGTATATATATGTTGAATTGATGAATAACCTGAGTAATGTCAAAAGAATGAGAAATGATAATGTTCTCTGAAAGGTGATAAATGTTAACTTTGTATATGTTGTATGTAAAAGAGGAATTGAGTATAATTGTATGATTTTATTTATGAGATTTTTTTTTCTATATGAACACAAATATGATATGTAAGAAAATGTGGAAAGTAAGTCACATTTTGATTATGACTTGCGAAGGTGTATGTGGAAGATTAAAGAAATGTTATCTAGTGTTTACTACCTTTTTCAAATATGGTTTGGTGATATTGAGCATGATATTGCATGTATTAATAGACCTAAGAGAGATTAGATCTTGACCTGCGTAGAGTTAAGTCATGTGATGAATTGAGATTGAGAATGGACCTGAATAGAGCTGGACGGTGAAATTGTTATTTTAACAACTGAACTTGATGATTGTATAGTGTTTTGGGCCTAAAGTATATGAGTATAAATAAGATATTGTAAGGAAAAGGAAAGTATAATGAAGAAAGTATGGAAATGGAAAAAAATATATATATATGAATGAAAATTTTTATCAGAGATAGATTAGAAATGGAGTAATAAATGGAAATTGTGTAAATTAGCATATGAATGAATGTGTATATGTAAGAGATGTTAATGATATTATTGTTGAAACATGAGTTTGGCTAATGATGATCAAGTAATCAACTGTAAATTGCTTTGAAACAGAGCTGAAACGTGTTAACTTTGTGTGTAGCAAAAGATTAGAAAATGAATATGTGATTTTTGCGATACAAACTTAACATTTTGATTGGAAATGTTTGAAGAAGAATGATAGAAGAGCAGTATTTATTTATAAGCCACAGGCATGACCATTATTATGGCATGACCGTTGGATAGTTTTGGTGAGATTGATAGTTATGCTTCAAGAAACATGATCAAGACTTATGGTTTTCATAGTTGTATCTTATAATTTTATACTAGAAATTTGTTTATAATTATAGAAAGTGTGGAAACAGAAGAGAATTGTGAAAATATGATGAGCTTTAAATGATATGTAAGAAAAGTGATTTGTGTAAATAGGGTAACTATAAGAAATGTGAGAAAATTGTAAATGAAAGGAATTATGAAATGTGAGTAAGAGTTAAGATGAAAGTGTTTGAAAGTTGTATAAAATGAATAAGTTTTTGAAAATGATGTGTAAAGTAAACGAGACTAGTGAAAGTGAATATTATTTGTATTGATGAATTCGAAGAGAATTAAAATTTGAGAATAAATTTGACCTAATAGAATTAGGTCATGAATTGAAAATAGATTGATGAATTTAAAATAGACTAAAGGTTGGTCAGAATAGAATAAGGTTGTGATGGTCATATTGTGATAGTTAGATCAATTGATCCGAAATGTAATAACAAGTATTTATTGAAATTCAATGTGTAGTTGTATTAAGAATATGCAAGCTATGTGATAATGTGCATAATATAGCGTTTTGATATGAATATGCATATGAAAGGAGCTAAGTTATATTAGTTTCAAGTAATTATAAGAGAAAAATGTTAGTTATAGTATAATTGGAATGAATCTTAATAAAGAAATAAGATTTTGTTGTTGTATAATGGTGATATTAAATTAATATGTAGTAATTGTATAAAGAGTAGGATCAAAGTGAAGAAGTGTAAAATTATTGTGTTAAGATAAAAGTTATTAACATTCGAATTTAAGGCGATGAGAGTATATTTTTAAGATAATGAAATAATCAGATATCTTGAGTGCAATAGGTGTGTGGTGTATATATATTAAGGAGATGAACTAATTTTGTCTAATGACAATTCGATTGAAGATATGATAATTTGTTTTGACTGTTTGAGTAAATAGACAGTATAATGATGAGTTATGGAATGGTAAAAAGGTAATTGAGAATGTACCTAAGGGGGAGATTAGAAATTATATAATTTGATGAAATAATGATTTGGATGATTTATTACAGTATTGGATAATTTCGAGGACGAAATTATTTAAGGGAGAGAAAATTGTCATATCCGTTATTTTAGAGATATAAAATTTTATATATACTCAAATATATATCTAGACTATATATAACATATACATTTGGTATATTAATTGTATATGTTGGATTAATACATTACATACTTAATATTTGATACACATATAAGGTACATTTGATGTTTATATAAGGTACACATTACTTGTGCATATGTGTAATATCCCAAATTTCTAAAAACAAATTTAGAAATTTGATAAAATAAATTATAATTTAAATGGATAAATTAAATTAATGGTTTTAAGTGAAAAATGAAGGGATTTTAAATGAAAAAGTGGAATATATATGTGATATAAATGTAAAATATAAACAACATATAAAAGTCAATACTTTTTAAAAGAAAAGTCAAAGTAAAAGGGTATTTTGGTAATTAAATCTTAGTAATTTAAAATTAATAAAATAATTTAAAAATAAATAATTTTGGATGGAAGATAATATTTTGGAGTTGTAATTAATTAATTAATTAAAAATATATTAAAATAATAATATATATAAGGTTGAAAATGTGAGTGAGAGGAAAGAGAAAATTATTTTTTCTTTCATCTTCTTCTTCTTTCCTTCAAGGCCAACTTTCATGGTTTTAAGAGAGGGATTTGCTTCTTCCATACTCCAAAAATTGAAGGATTTCAAGTATTCAAAGTGGATTTTTGGGGATTTTCACCAAAATTAGTAAGTTTTCATCTCTTTTCATTGAATTCTATAGAAAATTGGATTATGTTGAGTTTGGAGTTTTGATATAGCATGTTATAATTATTGGAATGGGTGTGTATGATGTTATTTTGGGTAGCTAACAATGATTTTAAGGTTGGATTAAAGAAATGGTTGTATTTAAGTTGAGTTTGGTGAAGAAAGAGAATTTAGGGTTATGGAACATTTGAGTTTTTGAAATCATGAGTTTTAATTGTGCAAATTGGTTACAAATGTGTTGTTTTAATGCATAACCAAGGATTTTAAAATCAAATGATAGATTTAGTTAAGTTTGGATGGAGTTTGAAGATGGTAGTATTGATTTAGGGTTTTGAAAAAGTGAATTTTCAAAGAATGATTAATTGTTTGATTTTAATGCTTAAATCATGTTATTTAATGATATAAGTGGTGGAAATGAGATTGAAATGATAATTGGATTGAGTTGGAATGGAGATCCTTCAATGGTGAAGGTTATGCCATTTTAGGGCTTTGAGCATAAGCATGTGGTTAATTAATGTAATTGGTTTAAACATGCTAAAACATGTTTCTAATGATGTTAATAAACTTAAACACTAATTTAAATAGCTTCATATGGTTTTTCAAAGTTAAAGCGAGGTGAAGCTTAATTTTGGGATTTGGTTTAGAGTGATGTTTAATTATTGTTTGATGTTGAGAATACCTTAGAATGTGATATTAAATGATTATGTATGATCACATTTGGTATAGGCATTGAGGGAGGTTAATTTGCTTTATCCAAGTGGTGAAGGGAAAGTTGGAAGGATAGGATTGGAGGTTGTGTTAAGCTTGCTTTGGGTTGCAAGTGGAGATATGTACAAACTTTAAACATATGGTTTATATTTGCATGACATTTGCACTTAACACATTTTGGTTGGAAAATGTGTTAAGTTACTTTGTTCATTGATTGAGTATGAATAATGTGCTATGACTTTTGTAATGTAATTTATGTGTTAAATGCATTGTGAAAAGCGATTGATAATGACTAAATTGTATAGAACGTGAAATATATATATTATGTGAAAATACCCAAAGTAATTGGGTAATGTTGTGAATGCAAAAATGAGATATGTGGAATAATGAAATGAATTGATATTGCTAAAAATGAGAAAAGGGAGAAAAATGAGAAAGATGCGAAAAATGAGAAAAAATGTGAAAATAAGGTAATGTGCCTAGATTTAATATGTGACAATGAGAAAGAGATTAATAATGAGAAAAATGAATAAATGGAAAAAAAGTGAGAAAAAGATGATATAATAAGGCAATGTGCCTAGTTTGATCATGAGAAAATGAGAAAAGTTTTGATAAAGTAATTATGAAAGAATTTGATAATGAGAAATATGAATAAATTGTGTGCCTAGTATGTTATTCAATTTTCAGAGTTCTGAGTTTGGCGGCATGCCTATGATTGCCTATGGGCTAAACACTAAAATGGTGAAAAGATTGGATCGTAAGCCAGGCCAGCTGATAAATATGATATTTTTAGGGTGAAAAGAATGGGTCGTAAGCCTCAAAAATTGTAGTAGTCTAGCCGGGACGAGGACCAAGATACTGGCGCCCAAGAGTCTAGCCGGGTTGAGGTCCAAGAGACTGGGGCTATTACATTATCCATGGATATATTGCCTACGGGGCTAGACACATGGTGTCATTATGGGCCAAAGTAGTAACTCTGAAATTTGAATAGCATATTAGATCCTTTTTGGGCCTATGCTTGTCTTTGCTTTAATGTGAATTATGAATTGTGATACAATTGAGAAATATAATGCTATGAGTTGTGATTATAAAATATTTAAAAAATATAAGAAAGTAGAATGATGTGACACCTATATGCATCGTGCATTGGCATTGCATTGAGTTTTATTATTATTATCAAAGTTTGTACCACTAGGCTTCGGCTTAGCACGATTGTAATTCGTCGCGCAGGTATCATGGATAATTTGGTAGAGCCGGAGAGTTCTACTAGACCTGGTTGGGTCTAGGTTTGTATTTATTGAGCTTGAAGAGTTATTTTTGGGTACATCAAGATCCGAGCCAGTTGCCAGCATGTAGATATTTGATATTATAATGTATTTTGATATTATATATGTTATGATATGTTTTTTGAAGTATATAATGTAAATTGTAAAGAATGTTTTGAATAATTTGTTCAGATGGGATTTTATATGTGTTGTTAATTTATATATCTATATATAAGTATTTTGAGAAAATATAGAGAAATTGAGAAGTATTGGTGAAATGGTGAATTGATTTTTATTGGGTGTGTTTGCTTTATGCAGGTTGTGTTTTGCTAAATTTTGGAAACGTTCAAATTACAAACAAAACTCTGGCGAATTTTTTTCAGAGATTTTCATATAAAATATTTATTTTGGATTCCTATAACAAGCAAAGAATATTTATATACTATTTATTTTATATATTAGTATTTGAAATCTTAAAATAGAAATGTGAAAATTTTTATTAAATCGGTCTGTGACATTTTTATACCGTATATGCGTATTTTACATATGCTGAAAATATGTATTGTATGTATATAGGATTTAAGGGTGTTACATTTATTTTGGTATCAGAGCCTAGGTTTGAGGTTCTCGACATAGGGGGTTGTTAGGGAGATAAAATTAGAATTAAAAAAAATAATTTTCAATTGTGATGCATGCATTGGCACTGAGAATTTATCTGATCTCTGATGTGGCAATGTCAATTTGATATAATGGATATGAGTTGAGATGGTATCTAGGTTGCATAGATCAGAGTGGCGTAGTGGAAGGGTCATTCTAGACATTATGGATTAAGAATTTTTGAAACTTTTATTTGAAATTTAAAATTCATAGCTGATTCAATTGATGAATAAGTGAAATTAGGAAAACAATCTAGGAAATGATTTAAGATATAAAAATAAAAATTTGAGAAATGAGCATGATAGTTACAGAAAATTTTATAGGTGCACTGCAAAGTGATATTGTCTGAATTTTTGGACAAATCTAGAAAAGTTGGATGAGTTTGAACATTTAATAGAAAGTTTTTCTATATGTTAGAATCCAATGTATAAAATTTTATAAATTTTAAAGATGGATCTCAAATTGAGAAAAATAGAAGAACACAGATTGTTGGAGTAATTCCAGCAACTCAGAATCTGTAGAAATTGAGAAACAAATAAATTTAGAAACTATGGTAAACCAAACCAAAAAAATCTGATAATTTACAAACAATATCATATGTATTCCTATAACATATGGTTAAAAGTTCATGAATTTTTATTAAGGTTTGATACCTGAAAAAAATGGACAACCGGGTACTGCCAGAGAAATTATTAAAGAGATAAATTCTCTGATTTTGGAAGATTTAATTTTTAAATATATTAAATCAGCTTGGAAAATTCTAAAACTTTAAATATAAGTCCATATATGTGTCAAGTGCACATGGAAAAAATTTTTACAAGCTTTTATAAATAATTGGTAAGGAATATAAAAATTGAAAGTGAGATTGACATGAAACTGAGGAAGTCATGCAGTTTTATGTAAGTAAGTAATAAAGTAATTTTATGAGAAAAATAAATGAAGAAAATTATAAAAATTTATATGCATATGGGTATAAGTATAGAAGGAATATGGAGTTTCTAATAATTTTCAACAAAGAGTGAAATCATATATGATAGCGAATTATTTATTATGGAATAATGATTCATGATTTAGGGTTGAGTGTGTAAAATTAAAGTATCTAAATGGATGATGTTAATTAGTGTAATGAAATGAATTAGTATTGTTTAAATGTAAATGTTATAATTTTAAGATTGAAAATTTGACATGGATGAGATTTGGTGAGGTTCATGCTGTTGGTTGCAATATATGAAATTTGAATTTTTAGATTTGGGTTTCCATATTTGTGAAAGTGATGTGTTTTGATGTTATATTAATATAAAAATAAAGTTTAGAAAGTTAGCTCTTGAAAATGAGATTAATAGAATGAAGTTTAAGTAAAGTAGTAAGTTGGAAATTTAGAGTTGTAAGAGAATTTTGATGAAGATTGTTTAGATGTTGATAGTTTAATGTTTAATAAGCATGGGAGTAATTTTGAATGACTAATATTATTTATGAAAAATATCATGTAACGTGTAATGTGGTTGATAATATAGAAATTTGTTATGAAATAAAAGGGAAATGATTAAGTAAGTAAAAATGAGTTACTTTAGGTAATTGCATTGGAAATGATGAAAAGGGATATGAAGGGTATGATCAATGCATAAAAAAAATGTGAGAGAGATGTCACATTGGAAATGTGACTAAGATTTATGTGAGGTGTTAAAATATATATATATATATATAATTAGAAATTTATTTAAGAGATGGGTGATTAAATAAGAAAGATGTTAATTATGTTGTGTTCAGAGTGTATATATATATTGAATTGATGAATAACCTAAGTAATGCCAAAAGAATGAGAAATGATAATGTTCTCTGAAAGGTGATAGATGTTAACTGTAATATCCCAAAATGTGCCCTAGAAGTTTTAGTATAATTGTTGTTTTATTTGAATTTAAAATGTATATGTAATTGGAAAGAGAAAAGAATTTGAAAGGGAATGTATATGTTGTATATATGGAAATATATATAACATATACACAAGTCAATGGATGGTCAAAGGAAGAAGATATTTATTTTGTTATGTATGAAATTACTAAAAGTAAGTGAAAGGGAGTTTAATTATATAGAAGAGGGTATTTAGATAATTTTCTTTTTAAATTGCTTGGTGGAGGTTTAAAGAGAGGGGAAATTTGACTTTGCTTCATTTTTCTTTTTCTTCTTTTCTTCTCCTTTGTTGGCCGGCCATCCAAAGCAAGAGAGCAAGAGTGAAAGTTTTTTGTTCCAAACTCAAAATTGAAGGAAGAATTATGTGATTGAGTTGGAAAATTTTGAAGTTTCATCAACTTTGGTAAGTTCTCTCTTGATTTTTCTTATTTTTATTGAAGTTGGGTTTAAGTTGATTTGGAGATTTTTGATAGTGTGATTTTGTTGGATTATGGTGTGTTTGTATGTGTTGGGATTGAATTAAAAATAAGAGGTTAAATTGGTGTTGGTTTTGGAAGTGTTGAATTGAGTTTGAATTAGGGTTTTGAAGTGGTAAATGATGTTTAACTTGAGTTTGATTAATTATTTTCATAGATCTTCATGTTGTTTGTGTTTGTTGGAGTTGTAAGCCTAGAACATGTGAATTTTGTCAGAAGCAGTAGCATCTTGGATGCCACGCCCGTGGCCCTTAGAGGCCATGGCCGTGGGGTGTTGAACAATTTGGGGCAGAAGTGTTTTCTAACCCACGCCCGTGGGGGTTGGGGTGGCCACAGCCGTGGGCCCTAGCTAGTGGTGTTGACTTATAATTTGTGATCTAAAGGTCTAAGATGAGGTTAATAAGTGATAAATTGTATTGGAATTCATGTATTGTATCATTTTTGGACTAGGTTTTGGAAGAAGGTGATTTGCCCTAATTTAAGAAGTGAAGAATTCTTGGAAAAAGAAGTGTATAGATTTGTATAAGTGGTGCTTAAGGTAAGTACAAACTACATTATTTCATACATTCATATGATGTTGAGACTTAACATACATTTTATTGTAAATGTGTTAAGAAATCTAATGTACTGTTGATGCTTATTAATAATGTTATGTTGGATATAATGTGAACATTGATGATGCATATGAATAATGTTATGTTGTGCACAATGTGGATTATGTGGAATGTGTGTTGAAGATTCTAAATCTATGAATAAGGTAAATTGCTATGTAAATATATATCAATGATAATCAGTCTTGATGGATGTTTAATGTAATTGATTGTGAGTACTTAAATGATGAATTGAGACATAATGAAATGGTTAAAGCATGTTTGTCTATATGAAATATGGAATATGAAATGTGAAAGATATGGTGATATGATGAATTGTATTAATGTGATTTGAGATATTATGAGATATGAGGCCATGGTTGTTGCCTATGATAATGGAAATGAGATAATGGAGGCATGATTGCCTATTTGATTATGAGAATGAAATGAATTGAGAAAGAAATGTACAAAGATATAAATAAATGAAAAGATTGTGTGCCTAATGTGTTATTCAACTTTCAGAGTTCTGAGTTTGGCAGCATGCCAATGAATCACTAGATAGGTGAAAAGACCGGGTCGTAAGCCGATTCCAGTTGAAAAATGTGAAATGATAAATGTGAAATGTGATATTTTTGGGGTGAAAAGACTGGGTCGTAAGCCTCAAAAATAGTAACAGTCTAGCCGGGTTGATGATTTCCTCAGTTCTAACCGGGTTGAGGTCCAAGAGACTGGGTTTGTTACACTAACCATGGATAGCGATATATATATGTTGCCTACGGGCTTGATGATTATGATATGGACCAAAGCAGTAACTCTGAACTTTGAATAACATATTAGTTTCTTTTTGGGCTCTTGCTTGTCTTTGTTTTTCATGTGATTTATAAATGATGAAATAAATAAATATTGAGATATAGGCTTGTTTTGAGTTCAATATGTCCTATGATTGATGACACAAATGTTTGATACAATGAAAAGTAATATCTTGAAATATGGGATTCTTGAGAATCACTTGTATGTTGGAAAATATGACATTGGCATTTCATTATAGCATGATATCATTGTAGTTTGTACCACTAAGCCGTTGGCTTAGCGCGATTGTGGTTTATCGCGCAGGTGACAGGGAAGAACCGGAGAGTTCATCTAGGCCGAGTAGAGTCTAGATCTTGAGGTGTTGATAGTGGAGCTTAAAGATCAAAGATATACTGCTAAACATGTATATACTTTATGTTTTGTAAAACTTGAGTTTTAATGTATAATTATTTGTAAATATTTGTTATATTTTCCGCTGCTTTTAATTAAACATTTTATCTTTTGTCTTTTATAATTTCTTTTAAATGATTTAAACTTGTTTATGTTCTTGTAAAGGGATGAGTCATTTGTTAATTATATCGTGGCATTTCTATATTCAATATATGTATATTACGATCGTATTAGCATGCTGTGTACGTATACGGGATATAGGAGTGTTACAATTATTTTTGTATCAGAGCCTAGGTTTGAGATTCTCAACCTAGGTCAATTGTAAGAAAAAGAATATTTTGATTTTTAAAGTGGGTTTTTGAGTAAAATACATGTTTTGGTATGACAGTCTTTGATCTTTAATGAGGAATATTCTGCTGTGTTTGCAAATATAGGTAGAGATGGCATCTCATTCACGACAGTCTGTTGAGGGTAGTGCGGAAAGTGTAGCTCCTGAAGAGAGTAGAGATGGAGCTAGGATTGAGAGGGTTAGTGAGGCACCTATTTCTGTGCCAGAGAGATCAGCTGCTGAGGAGGCTCCGCCGGGTTGGTTAAGGCATGTGGTAGAACTGTTGAGGGGAGCTCCAGTGCAGCCACCACCACCACCACAGCCTCAAGTGCCGATAAGACATTATGACAAGTTTAGAAAATATGGGGCTGAAGATTTCTTAGGCACTACCGATCCTGCAGTGGCTGAGCAATGGTTGGATAAAGTGCAGAGAATATTCATCCAGTTGCAAGCTACTTCAGATGAGAAATTTGATTATGCCAGATCCCTCCTACAGAAATATGCCTATGACTGGTGGAAGACAGTTCCTCATGCCATGGATGATCCACCTACATTATCATATGGGGATTTTCTGAGGGAGTTTGAGCAGAAATATACTCCGAGGGAGTATAAAGATATTAAGAAGATGGAATTCTTGAATTTGAGGCAAGACAACCGGATGGTAACCGAATATGAGATTGAGTACATCCGGTTGAGTCGCTATGCCGGGGGAATTATCTCTGATGAAATAGACCGGTGCAGAAGATTTAAGGAGGGATTGAGGCCCTCTATTATGTGCATCGTGGCTGGTTCTCGGTACCAGGATTTCTCTCAGCTAGTTGCAGCAGCTAGAAGTGTTGAGAGAGCGCAGAGCATTGCAGCAGCTGCTACTGAGGAGGAGACCAGGGTAAGGAGACCCCAGTTTGAGGCAGGGTCTTCATCTGTGAAGAGGGGTAGAGGAAGTTTTGTTCCGAGGATCAGTAGGAGTTAGAGACAGCCGGGTAGGTCAGTGCAGTATCAGAGACAGAGACCGAGACCTACAGCTTCTGTAGCTAGTGCTCCGACTCCAGTGATTCAGAGGTCTACTCCACCTACATGTGAGTTTTGTGGTAGAAACCATGTGGGTGTTTGCTGGAAGATTAGTAGATCAGCTGTGTGTTTCAGGTGTGGATCGCCTGACCATTTCATTAGAGAGTGTCCTGAGATGCAGGAGCACAGGCAGGCTGAGTCTGCAGCCTCTTGACCCAGTGTCAGCAGAGGTGGTCGAGGAGGCAGAGGTTTCAGTAGGGGTGGTCGATCCGGGTTTAGTCAGAGAGGAGGATCATCATCCGGAGGTAGTAGACCAGAGGAGGCCGGATCTTCTCAGAGGGTATATGTGATGCAGAGGCAGCCAGATGCTTCAGCAGTTATAGCGGGTACATTTTCTTTATTTGGCATTTCAGTACTTGCTTTAATTGATCCAGGATCTACTCATTCATATATAAGTGCATCCATATTGCCTGTGTCTGAATTGCATTCAGAATCCTTAGGATTTGATGTTTTGGTGACAAATCCTTTAGGACATAGTATGGTTGTTAGTAAGGTGCACCGTGATAGTGTAGTTGTGGTGCAAGGTGAGGAGTTTCTTGGTGATCTGATTGAAATGCCTTTTAAAGAATATGATTTGATCTTAGGCATTGATTGGCTGTCTAAACATGGAGCTGTGGTAGATTGTCAAAAGAAATGTGTCACCTTGAGAACCAGTGATGGTAGGAGTGTGATAGTATCTAGTGAGCAGAGACAACTTGCATCCATGTTTGTATCAGCTTTAACAGCTAGGAAATTGATTAGAAAAGGATGTGAAGCTTATCTTGCTCATATTGTGGATACTAGGGTAATAGGTTCTCAACTTGATAAAATATCCACAGTTGCAGATTTTTCAGATGTGTTTCCTGAGGAGTTGCTAGGGTTACCCCCTGAGAGAGAGGTTGAGTTTGGTATCGAATTGTTGCCTAGTGCCACTCCCATCTCTATCACTCCTTATAGAATGGCACCAGCTGAACTGAAAGAGTTGAAGGTGCAGTTACAGGAGTTATTGGATAAAGGGTTTATTTGCCCTAGTGTTTCACCTTGGGGAGCTCCTGTGTTGTTTGTGAAGAAGAAAGATGGTACTATGAGGTTATGCATTGATTATAGGCAATTGAATAAAATGACTATCAAGAATAAATATCCTTTGCCTAGGATTGATGATCTCTTTGATCAATTAAAGGGAGCAGAAGTGTTTTCCAAGATTGATTTGAGATCCGGGTACCATAAGTTGAGGGTTAGAGCTAAAGATGTTCCTAAGACAGCTTTTCGCACCAGGTATGGGCATTATGAGTTTTTAGTAATGCCTTTTGGGTTGACGAATGCACCTGCAGCTTTCATGGATTTAATGAATAGGGTGTTTAGGCCCTATCTGGATCAATTTGTGGTGGTTTTCATCGATGATATTTTGGTGTATTCACGTAATGAGGAGGAACATGACAAGCATTTGCGGATTGTGTTACAGATTTTGAGAGAGAAGTAGTTGTATGCTAAGCTGTCAAAGTGTGAGTTTTGGCTTGACCAAGTAACTTTTCTGGGTCATATAGTTTCATTAGAAGGTATAAGAGTTGATCCAAGTAAAGTTGAAGCTATTTTGAATTGGAATCCACCAAAGTCTGTAACTGAAGTTAGAAGTTTTCTGGGTTTGGCAGGCTATTACCGACGGTTTGTGAAAGGGTTTTCTTTGATAGCTACTCCACTCACCAGATTGCTTCGGAAGGGAGTTAGATTTGTGTGGACGGATCAGTGTCAAGCTAGCTTCGAGCAGTTGAAAGAAATGTTGACTCAAGCACCTGTTCTTACTTTACCTATGGAAGATAAACCATATGTGATTTACAGTGATGCTTCACATAATGGTTTAGGATGTGTTTTGATGTAAGAGGGTAAAGTTATAGCTTATGCTTCTCGGCAATTGAAGCCGCATGAGCTTAATTATCCGACTCATGATTTGGAGTTGGCAGCTATAATGTTTGCTTTGAAGATTTGGCGACACTATTTATATGGGGAGAAATGTTTTATCTATACGGATCATAAAAGTTTAAAATATTTGGGTGTTCAGAAGGAGCTGAATCTTCGGCAAAGACGATAGTTAGAACTGATTAAAGACTATGACTGCTTGATTGGTTACCATCCTGGTAAGGCGAATGTAGTTACTGATGCCTTGAGTCGGAAATCTTTAGCAGGTTTGGCTGTTTATTCGCTCTCGTTGCTTGTTGAGTTGAGAGCGTTGCATGCTAGTTTTGAAGTATGTGATGATGGTGCATTATTGGCTCAGCTACAGTTGAGACCAGTATTGTTGGATCAGATAAAGGAGGCTCAATTGGCGGATGAGAAAATTCAGAAGATTGTATAGGATTGCCGAAATGGGGAGAGCCAAAATTTTCATGTAAAAAGTGATGGTAGTCTTTGGTTCAAAGATAGGTTGTGTGTTTCTGATGATGGTAGTTTGAGAAAGATCATTTTGGAAGAAGCACACCAATCGGTTTTTGCTATGCATCCGGGTAGTACAAAGATGTACCATGATTTGAAACAGCACTACTGGTGGTCTGGTATGAAGAGAGACATAGCGGAATTTGTGTCCAAATGTCTCACATGTCAGAGGGTAAAAGTTGAGCATCAAGTTCCAACAGGGTTGCTTCAACCTTTAATAGTGCCTGAATGGAAATAGGAGAGAGTAACAATGGATTTTGTGTCTGGTTTGCCATTGACTCAGAAGAAGCATGATGCTATTTGGGTGATTGTTGATCGGTTGTCAAAGACAGCTCATTTCCTTCCTGTTAGAATGGATTACTCCCTTGAAAGATTGGCTGAGCTGTATGTAAGTGAAATAGTAAAGTTGCATGGAGTCCCAATCTCTTTAGTGTCTGATCGAGATCCCCGATTTACTTCGAGGTTTTGGAAGAGTTTACATGGGGCTTTGGGTTCTCGATTGCACTTTAGTACTGCTTTTCATCCTCAGGCAGATGGGCAGTCAGAGAGAGTGATACAGATTATTGAGGATATGTTGAGAAGCTGTGTCATTGATTTCTCTGGAAGTTGGGACAGATTTTTGCCACTTGTGGAATTTGCTTACAACAACAGTTATCAATCCAGTATTGGTATGGCACCATTTGAGGTATTGTATGGTAGAAGATGCAGAATGCCTTTATGTTGGAATGAAATGGGAGAGGGCAAGTTAATTGGTCCTAATTTGGTGAAAGAGACTGAAGAGAAAGTGAAGATAATTCAGGATCGGTTAAAAGCAGCTTCAGACTGACAGAAATCTTATTCATATTTGAAAAGGAGAGACATAGAATTTGATGTTGGAGATAAAGTATTTTTGAAAGTGTCTCCTTGGAAGAAGATTTTGAGATTTGGTCGGAGAGGAAAACCGAGTCCTTGTTTTATTAGACCATATGAAATTCTAGAAAGAGTTAGGCCAGTTGCTTATCGTCTTGCCTTGCCACCTGAGTTGGATAGAATCCATAATGTATTCCATGTTTCTATGTTGCAGAGGTATAGATCGGATCCATCTCATATCTTGCCAGTTGAATCCATTGAAGTGAGTTCGGATCTGACATTTGAAGAAGAACCAGTTGCTATTTTGGCACATGAAGTGAAAGAGTTGAGGAATAAGAAAGTGCCATTGGTGAAGGTTCTGTGGAAGAATCATGGGAGAGAAGAGGCAACTTGGGAGAGCGAGCAAGCAATGCAAGATCAATATCCTCAACTATTTCAGACTTAATATCAGGTAATTTTTAGGACGAAATTTCTTTTTAAAGGGGGAGAATTGTAATATCCCAAAATGTGCCCTAGAAGTTTTAGTATAATTGTTGTTTTATTTGAATTTAAAATGTATATGTAATTGGAAAGAGAAAATAATTTGAAAGGGAGTGTATATGTTGTATATATGGAAATATATATAACACATACACAAGTCAATGGATGGTCAAAGGAAGAAGATATTTATTTTGTTATGTATGAAATTACTAAAAAGGGCAAGTAAGTGAAAGAGAGTTTAATTATATAGAAGAGGGTATTTAGGTAATTTTCTTTTTAAATTGCTTGGTGGAGGTTTAAAGAGAGGGGAAATTTGACTTTGCTTCATTTTTCTTTTTCTTCTTTTCTTCTCCTTTGTTGGCCGGCCATCCAAAGTAAGAGAGCAAGAGTGAAAGTTGTTTGTTCCAAACTCAAAATTGAAGGAAGAATCAAGTGATTGAGTTGGAAAATTTTGATGTTTCATCAACTTTGGTAAGTTCTCTCTTGATTTTTCTTATTTTTATTGAAGTTGGGTTTGAGTTGATTTGGGGATTTTTTATAGTGTGATTTTGTTGGATTATGGTGTGTTTCTATGTGTTGGGATTGAATTAAAAATAAGAAGTTAAATTGGTGTTGGTTTTGGAAGTGTTGAATTGAGTTTGAATTAGGGTTTTGAAGTGGTAAATGATGTTTAACTTGAGTTTGATTAATTATTTCATAGATCTTCATGTTGTTTGTGTTTGTTGGAGTTGTAAGCCTAGAACATGTGAATTTGGTCAGAAGCAGTAGCATCTTGGATGCCACGCCCGTGGCCCTTAAATGCCATGGTCGTGAGGTGTTGAACAATTTGGGGCAGAAGTGTTTTCTAACCCACGCCCATGGGGGTTGGGGTGGCCACGGCCGTGGGCCCTAGCTAGTGGTGTTGAGTTATAATTTGTGTTCTAAAGGTCTAAGATGAGGTTAATAAGTGATAAATTGTATTGGAATTCATGTATTGTATCATTTTTGGACTAGGTTTTGGAAGAAGGTGATTTGCCCTAATTTAAAAAGTGAAGAATTCTTGGAAAAAGAAGTGTATAGATTTGTATAAATGGTGCTTAAGGTAAGTACAAACTACATTATTTCATACATTCGTATGATGTTGAGACTTAACATACATTTGATTGTAAATGTGTTAAGAAATCTAGTGTATTATTGATGCTTATTAATAATGTTATGTTGGATACAATGTGAACATTGATGATGCATATGAATAATGTTATGTTGTGCACAATGTGGATTATGTGGAATGTGTGTTGAAGATTCTAAATCTATGAATAAGGTAAATTGCTATGTAAATATATATCAATGATAATCAGTCTTGATGGATGTTTAATGTAATTGATTGTGAGTACTTAAATGATGAATTGAGACATAATGAAATGGTTAAAGCATGTTTGTCTATATGAAATATGGAATATGAAATGTGAAAGATATGGTGATATGATGATTTGTATTAATGTGATTTGAGATATTATGAGATATGAGGCCATGGTTATTGGCTATGATAATGCAAATGAGATAATGGAGGCATGATTGCCTATTTGATTATGAGAATGAAATGAATTGAGAAAGAAATGTACAAAGATATAAATAAATGAAAAGATTGTGTGCCTAATGTGTTATTCAACTTTCAGAGTTCTGAGTTTGGCGGCATGCCAATGAATCACTGGATAGGTGAAAAGACCGGGTCGTAAGTCGATTCCAGTTGAAAAATGTGAAATGATAAATGTGAAATGTGATTTTTTGGGGTGAAAAGACTGGGTCGTAAGCCTCAAAAACAGTAACAGTCTAGCCGGGTTGAGGATTTCCTCGGTTCTAACCGGGTTGAGGTCCAAGAGACTGGGTCTGTTACACTATCCATGGATAGCGATATATATATATATATATGTTGCCTACGGGCTTGATGATTATGATATGGACCAAACCAGTAACTCTGAACTTTGAATAACATATTAGTTTCTTTTTGGGCCCTTGCTTGTCTTTGTTTTTCATGTGATTTATAAATGATGAAATAAATAAATATTGAGATCTAGGCTTGTTTTGAGTTCAATATGTCCTATGATTGATGACACAAATGTTTGATACAATGAAAAGTAATATCATGAAATATGGGATTCTTGAGAATCACTTGTATGTTGGAAAATATGACATTGGCATTTCATTATACCATGATATCATTGTAGTTTGTACCACTAAGCCGTTGGCTTAGCGCGATTGTGGTTTATCGCGCAGGTGACAGGGAAGAACCGGAGAGTTCATCTAGGCCGAGTAGAGTCTAGATCTTGAGGTGTTGATAGTGGAGCTTAAAGATCAAAGACATACTGCTAAACATTTATATACTTTATGTTTTGTAAAACTTGAGTTTTAATGTATAATTATTTGTAAATTTTTGTTATATTTTCCGCTGCTTTTAATTAAACATTTTATTTTTTGTCTTTTATAATTTCTTTTAAATGATTAAACTTGTTTATGTTCTTGTAAAGGGATGAGTCATTTGTTAATTATATCGTGGCATTTCTATATTCAGTATACATATATTACGATCGTATTAACATGCTGTGTACGTATACGGGATATAGGGGTGTTACATTAACTTTGTATATGTTGTATGTAAAAGAGGAATTGAGTATAATTGTATGATTTGTGTGATGAGATTTTTTTTTATATGAACACAAATATGATATGTAAGAAAATGTGGAAAGTAAGTCACATTTTGATTATGACTTACAAAGGTGTATGTGGAAGATTAAAAAAAATGTTATCTAGTGTTTACTACCTTTTAAGTAAAGTAGTAAGTTGGAAATTTAGAGTTGTAAGAGAATTTTGATGAAGATTTTTTAGATGTTGATAGTTTAATGTTTAATAAGCATGGGAATAATTTTGAATGACTAATATTATTTATGAAAATATCATGTAACGTGTAATGTGGTTGATAATATAGAAATTTGTTATGAAATAAAAGGGAAATGATTAAGTAAGTAAAAATGAGTTACTTTAGGTAATTGCATTGGAAATGATGAAAAGGGATATGAAGGGTATGATAAATGCATAAAAAAAATGTGAGAGAGATGTCACATTGGAAATGTGACTAAGATTTATGTGAAGTGTTAAAATATATATATATATATATAATAAGAAGTTTATTTAAGAGATGGGCGATTAAATAAGGAAGATGTTAATTATGTTGTGGTCATAGTGTATATATATGTTGAATTGATGAATAACCTAAGTAATGTCAAAAGAATGAGAAATGATAATGTTCTCTGAAAGGTGATAAATGTTAACTTTGTATATGTTGTATGTAAAAGAGGAATTGAGTATAATTGTATGATTTGTTTGATGAGATTTTTTTTTCTATATGAACACAAATATGATATGTAAGAAAATGTGAAAAGTAAGTCACATTTTGATTAGGACTTGTGAAGGTGTATGTGGAAGATTAAAAAATGTTATCTAGTGTTTACTACCTTTTTCAAATACGTGTTTGGTGATATTGAGCATGATATTGCAAAGAGAGATTAGATCTTGACCTGCGTAGAGTTAAGTCATGTGATGAATTGAGATTGAGAAAGGACCTGAATAGAGCTGGACGGTGAAATTGTTATTTTAACAACTAAACTTGATGATTTTATAGTGTTTTGGGCCTCAAGTATATGCGTATAAATAAGATATTGTAAGGAAAAGGAAAGTATAATGAAGAAAGTATGGAAATGGAATATATATATATATATGAATGAAAATTTTTATCAGAGATAGATTAGAAATGGAGTAATAAATGGAAATTGTGTAAATTAGCATAAGAATGAATGTGTATATGTAAGAGATGTTAATGATAATATTGTTGAAACATGAGTTTGGCTAATGATGATCAAGTAATCAACTGTAAATTGCTTTGAAACAGAGCTGAAACATGTTAACTTTGTGTGTAGCAAAAGATTAGAAAATGAATATGTGATTTTTGCGATACAAACTTAACATTTTGATTGGAAATGTTTGAAGAAGAATGATAGAAGAGCAGTATTTATTTATAAGCCACAAGCATGACCATTATTATGGCATGACCGTTGGATAGTTTTTGTGAGATTGATAGTTATGCTTCAAGAAACATGGTCAAGACTTATGGTTTTCATAGTTGTATCTTATAATTTTATACTAGAAATTTGTTTATAATTATAGAAAGTGTGGAAACAGAAGAGAATTGTGAAAATATGATGAACTTTAAATGATGTGTAAGAAAAGTGATTTGTGTAAATAGGGTAACTATAAGAAATGTGAGAAAATTGTAAATGAAAGGAATTATGAAATGTGAGTAAGAGTTGTGATGAATGTGTTTGAAAGTTGTATAAAATGAATAAGTTTTTGAAAATGATTTGTAAAGTAAACGAGACTAGGGAAAGTGAATATTATCTGTATTGATGAATTCGAAGAGAATTAAAATTTGAGAATAAATTTGAACTAATAGAATTAGGTCATGAATTGAAAATAGATTGGTGAATTTAAAATAGACTAAAGGTTGGTCAGAATAGAATAAGGTTGTGATGGTCATATTGTGATAGTTAGATCAATTGATCCGAAATGTAATAACAAGTATTTATTGAAATTCAATGTGCAGTTGTATTAAGAATATGCAAGCTATGTGATAATGTGCATAATACAGCGTTTTGATATGAATATGCATATGAAAGGAGCTAAGTTATATTAGTTTCAAGTAATTATAAGAGAAAAGTGTTAGTTATAGTATAATTGGAATGAATCTTAATAAAGAAATAAGATTTTGTTGTTGTATAATGGTGATATTAAATTAATATGTACTAATTGTATAAAGAGTAGGATCAAAGTGAAGAAGTGTAAAATTATTGTGTTAAGATAAAAGTTATTAACATTCGAATTTAAGGCGATGAGAGTATATTTTTAAGATAATGAAGTAATCAGATATCTTGAGTGCAATAGGTGTGTGGTGTATATATATTAAGGAGATGAACTAATTTTGTCTAATGACAATTCGATTGAAGATATGATAATTTGTTTTGACTGTTTGAGTAAATAGACAGTATAATGATGAGTTATGGAATGGTAAAAAGGTAATTGAGAATGTACCTAAGGGGGAGATTAGAAATTATATAATTTGATGAAATAATGATTTGGATGATTTATTACACTATTGGATAATTTCGAGGACGAAATTATTTAAGGGAGAGAAAATTATCATATCCGTTATTTTAGAGATATAAAATTTTATATATACTCAAATATATATCTAGACTATATATAACATATACATATGGTATATTAATTATATATGTTGGATTAATACATTACATACTTAATATTTGATACACATATAAGGTACATTTGATGTTTATATAAGGTACACATTACTTGTGCATATGTGTAATATCCCAAATTTCTAAAAAAAATTTTAGAAATTTGATAAAATAAATTATAATTTAAATGGATAAATTAAATTAATGGTTTTAAGTGAAAAATGAAGGGATTTTAAATGAAAAAGTGGAATATATATGTGATATATATGTAAAATATATACAACATATAAAAGTCAATACTTTTTAAAAGAAAAGTCAAAGTAAAAGGGTATTTTGGTAATTAAATCTTAGAAATTTAAAATTAATAAAATAATTTAAAAATAAATAATTTTGGATGGAAGATAATATTTTGGGGTTTTAATTAATTAATTAATTAAAAATATATTAAAATAATAATATGTATAAGGTTGAAAATGTGAGTGGGAGGAAAGAGAAAATAATTTTTTCTTTCATCTTCTTCTTCTTCTTTCCTTCAAGGCCGACTTTCATGGTTTTAAGAGAGGGATTTGCTTCTTCCATACTCCAAAAATTGAAGGATTTCAAGTATTCAAAGTGGATTTTTCGTGATTTCCACCAAAATTAGTAAATTTTCAACTCTTTTCATTGAATTCTATAGAAAACTGGATTATGTTGAGTTTGAAGTTTTGATGTAGCATGTTATAATTATTGGAATGGGTGTGTATGATGTTATTTTGGGTAGCTAACAATGATTTTAAGGTTGGATTAAAGAAATGGTTGAATTTAAGTTGAGTTTGGTGAAGAGAGAGAATTTAGGGTTATGGAACATTTGAGTTTTTGAAATCATGAGTTTTAATTGTGCAAATTGGTTACAAATGTGTTGTTTTAATGCATAACCAAGGGTTTTAAAATCAAATGATAGATTTAGTTAAGTTTGGATAGAGTTTGAAGATGGTAGTATTGATTTAGGGTTTTGAAAAAGTGAATTTTCAAAGAATGATTAATTGTTTGATTTTAATGCTTAAATCATGTTATTTAATGATATAAGTGTTGGAAATGAGATTGAAATGATAATTGGATTGAGTTGGAATGGAGATCCTTCAATGGTGAAGGTTGTGCCATTTTAGGGATTTGAGCATAAGCATGTGGTTAATTAATGTAATTGGTTTAAACATGCTAAAACATGTTTCTAATGATATTAATAAACTTAAAACACTAATTTAAATGGCTTGATATGGTTTTTCAAAGTTAAAGTGAGGTAAAACTTAATTTTGGGATTTGGTTTACAGTGATGTTTAATTATGGTTTGATCATTTGGGCTTAACACATTTTGGTTGAAAAATGTGTTAAGTTACTTGGTTCATTGATTAAGTATGAATAATGTGCTATGACATTTGTAATGTCATATATGTGTTAAATGCATTGTGAAAAGCTTTTGATAATGGCTAAATTGTGTAGAACGTGAAATATATATTATGTGAAAATACCAAAGTAATTGGGTAATGTGTTGTGAATGCAAAAATGAGATATGTGGAATAATGAAATGAATTGATATTGATAAAAATGAGAAAAATGAGAAAAGTGAGAAAAATGAGAAAGATGTGAAAAATGAGAAAAAAAATGTGAAAATAAGGTAATGTGCCTAGATTGAATATGTAACAATGAGAAAGAGTTTAATAATGAGAAAAATGAAAAAATGAAAAAAAAAGTGAGAAAAAGATGATATAATAAGGCAATGTGCCTAGTTTGATCATGAGAAAATGAGAAAAGTTTTGATAAAGGAATTATGAAACAATTTGATAATGAGAAATATGAATAAATTGTGTGCCTAGTATGTTATTCAATTTTAAGAGTTCTGAGCTTGGCTGCATGCCTATGATTGCCTACTGGCTAAATGCTGAAATGGTGAAAAGACTGGGTCGTAAGCCAGGCCAGCTAATAAATATGATATTTTTGGGGTGAAAAGAATGGGTCGTAAGCCTAAAAAATTGTAGCAGTCTAGCCGGGTTGAGGACCAAGATACTGGCTCCCAAGGGTCTAGTCGGGTTGAGGTCAAAGAGACTAGGGCTGTTACATTATCCATGGATATATTGCCTACGGGGCTAGACATATGGTGTTATTATGGACCAAAGCAGTAACTCTGAAATTTGAATAGCATATTAGATCCTTTTTGGGCCCATGCTTGTCTTTGCTTTAATTTGAATTATGAATTGTGATACAATTGAGCAATATAATGCTATGAGTTGTGATTATGAAATATTTTAAAAAATAAAATAAAGTAGAATGATGTGACATCTATATGCATTGTTCATTGGCATTGCAGTGAGTTTTATTGTTATTATCAAAGTTTGTACTACTAGGCTTTGGCTTAACGCGATTGTAATTCGTCGCTCAGGTGTCATGGATGATTTTATAAAGCCGGAGAGTTCTACTAGACTTGGTCGGGTCTAGGTTTGTATTTATTGAGCTTGAAGAGTTAATTTTGGTTACATCAAGATCCGAGCCAGTTGCCAGCATATAGATATTTGATATTACAATGTATTTTGATATTATATATGTTACGATATGTTTTTGGAAGTATATAATGTAAATTGTAAAGAATATTTTGAATAATTTGTTCAGATGAGATTTTATATGTGTTGATAATTTATATATCTATATATAAGTATTTTGAGAAAATATGGAGAAATTGAGAAGTATTGGTGAAATGGTGAATTGATTTTTATTGGGAGTGTTTGCTTTATACAGGTTGTATTTTACTGAATTTTGGGAACGTTCAAATTACATACAAAACTCTGGAGAATTTTTTCTAGAGATTTCATATAAAATATTTATTTTGGATTCCTGTAACAAGCAAATAATATTTATATACTATTTATTTTATATATTAGTATTTGAAATCTTAAAATAGAATTGTGAAAATTTTTATTAAATCGATCTCTAATATTTTTATACCGTACATGCGTATTTTACATATGTTGAAAATATATATTGTACGTATATAGGGTATAAGGGTGTTACATTTATTTTGGTATCGGAGAATAGGTTTAAGGTTCTCGACATAGGTTGGTTATTAGAGAGAGAAAATTAGAATTTTAAAAAAATGATTTTCAATTGTAATGCATGCATTGGCACTAACAATTTATCTGATCTCTGATGTGGCAATGTCCATTTGATATAATGGATATGAGTTGAGATGGTGTCTGGGTTGCATAGATCAGAGTGGCGTAGTGGAAGCATCATTCTAGATATTATGGATTAAGAATTTTTGGAACTTTTATTTGAAATTTAAAATTGATAGCTGATTCAATTGATGAATAAGTGAAATTAGGAAAACAATCTAGGGAATGATTTAAGATATAAAAATAAAAGTTTGAGAAATGAGCATGATAGTTACAGAAAATTTTATAGGTGCACTGCAAAGTGATATCATCTGAATTTTTGGACAAATCTAGAAATGTTGGATGAGTTTGAACATTTAAAAGAAATTTTTTCTATATGTTAGAATCCAATGTATAAAATTTTATAAATTTTAAAGATGGATCTCTAATTAAGAAAAATAGAAGAACACAAATTGTTGGAGTAATTCTAGCAACTTAGAATCTTTAGAAATTGAGAAACAAATAAATTTGGAAACTATGGTAAACCAATCCAAAAAAATCTGAAAATTTACATACATATAATATGTATTCCTAAAACATATGGTTAAAAGTTAATGAATTTTTATTAAGGTTTGTACCAGTAAAAAATGGATAACCGGGTACTGCCATAGAAATTATTAAAGAGACAGATTCTCTGATTTTTGTAAGATTTAATTTTTAAATATATTAAATCAGCTTGGAAAAATGTAAAACTTTAAATATAAGTCCATATATGTGTCAAGTGCACATGGAAAAAGTTTTACAAGCTTTTATAAATAATTGGTAAGGAATATAAAAATTAAAAGTGAGATTGACATGAAACTGAGGAAGTCATGCAGTTTTGTGTAAGTAAGTAATAAATTAATTTTATAAGACAAATGAATGAAGAAAATTATAAAAATTTATATGCATATGGGTATAAGTATAGAAGGAATATGGAGTTTCTATTAATTTTCAACAAGCAGTGAAATCATATATGATAGCGAATTATTTATTATGGAATAATGATTCATGATTTAGGGTTGAGTGTGTAAAATTAAACTATCTAAATGGATGATGTTAATTAGTGTAATGAAATGAATTAGTGTTGTTTAAATGTAAATGTTATGATTTTAAGATTGAAAATTTGGCATGGATGAGATTTGGTGAGGTTTATGTTGTTGGTTGCAATATATGAAATTTGAATTTTTGAAATGGGTTTCCATAATTGTGAAAGTGATGTGTTTTGATGTTATATTAATATAAAAATAAAGTTTAGAAAGTTAGCTCTTGAAAATGAGATTAATAGAATGAAGTTTAAGTAAAGTAGTAAGTTGGAAATTTAGAGTTGTAAGAGAATTTTGATGAAGATTGTTTAGATGTTGATAGTTTAATGTTTAATAAGGATGGAAGTAATTTTGAATGACTAATATTATTTATGAAAATATCATGTAACATGTAATGTGGTTGAAAATATAGAAATTTGTTATGAAATAAAAGGGAAATGATTAAGTAGTAAAAATGAGTTACTTTTGGTAATTGCATTGGAAATGATGAAAAGGGATATGAAGGGTATGATAAATGCATAAAAAAAATGTGAGAGAGATGTCACATTGGAAATGTGACTAAGATTTATGTGAGGTGTTAAAATATATATATTGTAACACCCCTATACCCCATATACGCACACTACATACTACTACATCTGTAATATACGTATACCGGATACAGGAGTGCAACGGTTTATATTAGACAACCCAAATTTTCTCTTCTGCATTAATATGAGAAAACTTAAAACATTTCATATATATTTTTATATATATTATGGAACATAACAGGTAAAACATTTATTCATTATGCAGCGGAAAATGTAGCGGTATTTACACATATAAATACATCAAAATCAATGTTTACAAAACATAAAGTTTATACATGTTTGGCAGTTCGTCTCTGATCTTTAAGCCCACAATCAACCCTTAAAAGTCTAGACTCGACTCTGTCTAGCTGAACTCTCCGGTTCTACCCTGTCATCTGCGCAACGAACCACAATCACGCTAAGCCATAGACTTAGTGGTACAAACCCCAATAACAATATGCTTAAATGCAAATGTCAATGTCATACTTTCAAGCAATAGAGACAATATTCAGAAATGCTGTATTTCATAACATTACATTTCATTATCTTATTCAATTGTTTCACCATTTATGATTCACATTGAAACAAAGACAAGCATGGGCGCAAAAGAATTTAATATGCTATTCAAAGTTCAGAGTTACTGCTTTGGTCCATAATCACATCATCAAGCCTGTAGGCGATATATATATAAATATATCTATCCATGGATAGTGTAACAGACCCAGTCTCTTGGACCTCAACCCGGCTAGACCCTAGGGCCCCAGTCTCTTGGTCCTCACCCGGCTAGACTGTTACAGTTTTTGAGGCTTACGACCCGGTCTTTTCACCCCAAAAACATCATATTTCACATTTTTCAGCTGGGCTCGGCTTACGACCCGGTCTTTTCACCTGCCTAGCGATTCATAGGCATGTCGCCAAACCTAGAACTCTGAAAATTGAATAACATATTAGACACAATTAATTCATTTATCTCATTATCAATCTCTTTCACAATTCATTCCTCATTTCATTTCTCATAATCAAACTAGGCAACCATGCCCTAATTATTTCATTTGCATCATTATAGCCAACAACAATGGCTTCACAACTCATTATTAAAGTATACATAACCAATTGCATTGGACATACATTTTGAATGATCATCATATTTTTCACATTATGCAAATCATAACATTAATCAAATGTATTAACAATATAATAAATTTACTTAACACATTTACAACCAAATGTGTTAATTCCTAAAGTCATATAAATGTATGCAATAATGTAGGGTTTGTACATACCTCAAGAGCAACTCACACAACACCAAACTCCTCTTCCAAGAATTCTTCAACACTTGGATTAGGGCAACTCAATCTCTTCAAAACCTAATCCAAAAGGGATAATCCACACTCACTTAAAGATACACATGAGATAATAAGGCTAAGAACCAACTAGGGCAAACTCTACACATGACATGCTCAACAACATGGGCGTGTACCTGACCGTGCCCTAAATCCACAACATAGAAGCTTTGACATGCTCAGCAACACGGGCGTGTCACTGGATGTGTCATTCATTCTGTCTCACAGAAACATTGACACGTCCAACAACACGGGCATGTTCATGGCCGTGTCAATTCTTCCTCAACACAGTGACTATGACACGCTCAGTGACATGGGCGTGTCACTGGTCGTGTCAATCCTACTACAACACAGAAGCTGTGACACGCTTAGTGACATAGGCGTGTCACTGTTAGTGTCACCCATCCAGAAAACAGAACCATTGACACGCCTAAAGACCTGGCCGGGCTCATGGGCGTGTCAGGCCAAAAATCCTGATTTCGGCAACAACAACATCACAACCAACAAATCTCTTACTTCCACCATTTTCCACTTCAAACAAACTTAACTAAACACACCCATAAACCATAATAACTTGCAAAAACACCAAAACAATTCAAAACATACATCAAACACCAATTCACAACCATCACATACACACAACTCAAACACAAAACTTGCTCTTCCAACACCAAACTTAACTCTATCTCTTTAATCAAACTCCAAAATCAACACCAAGAAGATCATACACCCTCAAATACACCATAATCAAATTTACACATACTATCAACAATCAATCACCAAACTCAATACACAAATTTAGAAGAAAACCAAAGAAAACAAGTTGGAAACTTACCAGAAGTGATGAAAATCTTTAGAATTCCAACTTGATCACTTGAAACACCTTCAAATCTTAAGTTTGGAAAGACAAAATCTCACTTTCTCTCTTGCTATGGAGTTAGCCGACCAAGGAGAAAAGAAAAGAAGAAGAAGATGAATAGAACACAAGTCAACTCTCTCTTAACCATTCAATCATCTCTTTAAATCTCAACCAAGCAAATTAAATAATAAATATTCATAAATATCCTCATCCACTTCCTTTAAATTTCCATTTCAATTAATTTAAAAATAAATAAATCTTCTTTTGACCTTCCATTTCTTTGACTTGTATATGTTGTATATATCTCTATATATACAACATATACACTCTTCTCCTTACCTCTTTTCTCTTTCCACTTCAACATGTACACTTATAACATTTAATTCAAATATAACAATAAGTATTCCAAAACTTTTAGGGTATACTTTGGGATATTACAATTCTCCCCCTCTAAAAGAAATTTCATCCTCGAAATTACCTGATCTCAAGTCTGAAACAGTTGAGGATACTGATCTCGCATCGCTTGCTCACTCTCCCAAGTTGCCTCTTCCTTTGCATGATTCTTCCAAAGAACCTTCACAAGTGGCACTTTCTTATTTCTCAACTCTTTTACTTCATATGCCAAAATAGCAACTGGTTCTTCTTCAAAAGTCAGATCTGGACTCACCTCAATAGATTCAACCGACAAAACATGAGATGGGTCTGATATGTACCTCCGCAGCATAGAAACATGGAAGACATTGTGAATTCTATCTAACTCAGGCGACAAAGCGAGTCGATAAGCAATTGGTCCAACTCTTTCTAATACTTCATAAGGTCCAATAAAACGAGGACATAGCTTCCCTTTTCTGTCAAATCTCAAAATCTTCTTCCAAGGAGACACTTTCAGAAATACTTTATCTCCAACATCAAACTCTATGTCTCTTCTCTTCAAATCTGAATAAGATTTCTGCCGATCTGAAGCTGCTTTCAACCGATCCCGAATTATCTTCACTTTCTCTTCCGTTTCTTTAATCAAATCAGGACCAACCAATTTGCCTTTTCCAACTTCATCCCAACATAGAGGCGTCCTACATCTTCTACCATACAATGCCTCATAAGGTGCCATTCTAATACTAGATTGATGACTGTTGTTGTAAGCAAATTCCATCAATGGCAAGAATTTGTCCCAACTTCCAGAGAAATCAATGACACAGCTTCTCAACATATCTTCTAAAATCTGTATCACTCTCTCTAACTGCCCATCTGTCTGCAGATGAAAAGCAGTGCTGAAGTGCAATCGAGAACCCAAAGCACCATGTAACCTCTTCCAAAATCTTAAAGTGAACCAGGGATCTTGATCAGACACCAAAGAAATTGGGACTCCATGCAACTTCACTATCTCACTGATATACAGCTCAGCCAATTTCTCCAGAGAATAATCCATTCTAACTAGAAGAAAATGAGCTGTCTTTGTCAACCAATCAACAATTACCCAAATAGTATCATGCTTTCTCTGAGTTAATGGCAAACCAGACAAAATCCATTGTCACTCGCTCCCATTTCCATTCAGGCACTGATAAAGGTTGGAGCAACACTGTTGGAACTTGATGCTCGGCCTTCACTCTTTGACAAGTGAGACATTTAGATACAAACTCCGCTATGTCCCTCTTCATACTTGACCACCAGTAATGCTGCTTCAAATCATGATACATCTTGGTACTCCCAGGGTGCATAACAAAAACCGACTGATGTGTTTCCTCTAAAATAATCTTTCTCAAACTAGCATCATCAAGAATACACAATCTATCTTTGAACCAAAGGCTGCCATCATCTCTCACAAGAAAATCTCGGCTCTCTCCTTTTTGGCATTCTAACACAACATTCTGAATTTTCTCATCTGCCAATTGAGCCTCTTTAATATGATCCAACAACACCGGTCTCAACTGCAACTGAGCCAACAACGCACCATCATCACATGATTCAAAACTAGCATGCAATGCTCGCAACTCAATAAGCAACGAGAGTGAATAAACAGTCAAACCTGGTAAAGACTTCCGACTCAAGGCATCTGTAACAACATTTGCCTTACCAGAATGATAATCAATCAAATAGTCGTAGTCTTTGATCAACTCCAACCACCGTCTTTGCCGAAGATTCAACTCTCTCTGAACAGCCAAATATTTCAAACTCTTATGATCTGTATAAATAAAACATTTCTCCCCATACAAGTAGTGTCGCCAAATCTTCAAAGCAAAAACTATTGCTGCCAATTCTAAATCATGCGCCGGGTAATTAAGCTCATGCTGCTTCAACTGCCGAGAAGCATAAGCTATGACTCTACCCTCCTGCATCAAAACACAACATAAACCATTATGTTAAGCATCACTGCAAATCACATATGATTTATCTTCCACAGGCAAAGTAAGAACAGGAGCTTGAGTCAACATCTCCTTCAACTGCTCCAAGCTAGCTTGACACTGATCTGTCCACACAAATCTAACTCCCTTTCGAAGTAATCTAGTGAGTGGAGTAGCTATCAAAGAAAAACCCTTCACAAACTGCAGATAATAGCCTGCCAAACCCAGAAAACTTCTAACTTCAGTCACAGGCTTCGGTGGACTCCAATTCAAAATAGGCTCAACTTTACTCGGATCAACTCTTATACCATTTGCTGACACCATATGACCAAGAAAAGTCACTTGATCAAGCCAAAACTCACATTTTGACAGCTTAGCATATAATTGCTTCTCTCTCAAGGTCTGCAACACAATCCGCAAATGCTCATCATGCTCCTCCTTATTATGCGAATACACCAAAATATCATCAATAAAAACCACCACAAACTGATCCAGATAGGGTCTAAACACCCTATTCATCAAATCCATAAAAGTTGCAGGTGCATTCGTTAACCCAAAAGGCATTACCAAAAACTCGTAATGCCCATACCTTGTGCGGAAAGCTATCTTAGGAACATCTTCAGCTCTAACCCTCAACTGATGGTACCCTGATCTCAAATGAATCTTGGAGAAAACTGTTGCTCCCTTCAATTGATCAAAGACATCATCTATTCTAGGCAGAGGATACTTATTCTTAATCGTCACCTTATTCAATTGCCTGTAATCGATACACAACCTCAAAGTACCATCCTTCTTTTTCACAAATAAAATAGGAGCTCCCCACGGAGACACACTAGGGAGAACAAACCCTTTATCTAACAACTCCTGCAACTGCACCTTCAATGTAATATCACAAAGTAGACCCTAAAAGTTTGGTATAAATATTGTTGTATTTGGATTAAATGTATATGTTTTATTGGAAAGAGAAAAGAATTAAAGAGAGAGTGTATATGTTGTATATATGGAAATATATACAACATATACAAGTCAATATGGGAAAGTCAAAAGAAGATATTTGTTGATTTTAAATTAATTAAAGTAATTAAAAAGGAAATTAAAATAAGTGAAAGAGAGAAAATTGATTATTTTATTATTAAAATACTTGGTGGAGATTTGAGTGGAGACTAAATATTTGACTTTGTCTCTTATTCTTTTTTATTTTCTTCTTTTCCATTTGGTTGGCCAGGTATCCCAAAGACAAAAGAGAGCAAGAGAGAGTTTTGTTTCTAAGATCAAATTGATGGAAGATTCAAGTGATTAAGTTGGAAATTTAAGAAGTTTCATCAACTTTGGTAAGTTTCCTCTTGATTTTCCTTGTTTTATTTGAAGTTGTGTTTGAGTTGATTGTTGATTTTTGATAGTGTGATTAGGTTTGATTGTGGTGTGTTTGAAAGTGTTGGAATTGAATTAAAGATAAGAAGTTAGGTTGGTGTTGGTGTTGGAAGTGTGTGAGTTGTGTTTGTGTTAGGGTTTTGTATTGGTGATTGTTGTACATGTTGAGTTTGATTAATTATTCTTGTAGATCTTCATGATAATTGTGTTTGATGAAGTTTGAAGCATAGAATTCATGAGTTTGGTCTGAAACATAAGCATTTTGGATGCGATGCCCATGGCCTTTGGCTGCCACGACCGTGGCCATTGGAAGCCATGGCCGTGGGGGTTTTGAGCAAGGGAGGCAGAACCATTTTCTAACCCATGCCTGTGGGGGTTGGGAGGCCACGACCATGGGGTCTTAGAGAGAGATGTTGGGTTGTAATTTATGATCTATGGGTTTAGTATGAGACTAATAGATGAATATTTATTTTGGAATTCATGTGTATCATTCTTTTTGAATTAGGTTGTGAAGAAGTTGAGTTGACCTAATTCAAGTGGTGAAGGATTCTTGGAAGAGGAAGTGTATAGATTGGTGTGAGTTAGTTTTGAGGTAAGTACAAACTACATGGTTACACACACTTACATGATTTTGATACTTAATACATTTGGTTGTAAATGTGTTAAGTGATCTATTGCATTGTTGATATACTTGATAAATGTTATGATTTGTATAATGTGAATGATATGATGAGCATTTAAAATGTATGTTAATGTATTTGGTTATGTACACTAGAATGATGAATTGATTTAATGTGGTATGAGACATGATGAGAAATGAAACCCTTGTTGTTGGCTAAGAGAATGCAATTGAAATAAGTGGGGCATGATTGCCTATTTGATTATGAAATATGAAATGAGAAATGAATTGAGAAAGAGAATGATAAAGAAATAAATGAAATAATTGTTTGCTTAATATGTTATTCAATTTTCAGAGTTCTGAGTTTGGCGGCATGCCTATGAATTGCTGGATAGGTGAAAAGACCGGGTCGTAAGCCGAATCCAGCTAAAAAATGTGAAATATGATGTTTTTGGGGTGAAAAGACTGGGTCGTAAGCCTCAAAAATAGTAACAGTCTAGCCAGGTTGAGGACCAAGATACTGGGGCCCTCGGGTCTAGCCGGGTTGAGGTCCAAGAGACTGGGTCTGTTACACTATCCATGGATAGAGATATATATATATCGCCTACGGGCTTGATGATTGTGATTATGGACCAAAGCAGTAACTCTGAACTTTGAATATCATATTAAAGTCTTTTTGGGCCCATGCTTGTCTTTGATATAAATGTGATCCATGAATGATGAAACAATTAAATAATATAGATGTGATTCATGAATAGTGAAATAGTTGAATAATATAATGAAAGGTAATGTTATGAAATATGATGTTCTTGTGAATTGTTTATGATGTTTGAAAGTAAGACATTTGCATTTCATTATAGCATATTGTTATTATGGCTTGTACCACTAAGCCGTAGGCTTAGCGCGATTGTGGTTCATCGTGCAGGTGATAGGGTAGAGCCAGAAGGTTTAGTTAGACTGAGTGGAGTCTAGCTTCTGAGGTGTTGATAGAGGGCTTAAAGATCAAAGACAAACTGCCAAACATGTATAAATTTTATGTTTTGTAAAACATGGATTTTGATATGTATATGTAATTGTAAATACCATTATATTTTCCGTTGTGTATTACTTAGATGTTTTATCTATTGTACTTTATAATATGATTTGAATGTTTTCAAGTTTTCTCATATTATTGTTAAATGGATTGAGTGGTTTGCTTAGTAAACCATAGCATTCCTATATTCAGTATACGTATATTACATATAAGGTGGTATGTAGTGTGCATATACAGGGTATAGGGGTCTTACAATTGTTTTGGTATCAGAGCCTAGGTTTGAGATTCTAAACCTAGGTAAAATGTAAGAAAAAGAAATATTTTGATTTTAAAAGTTGGTTTTTGAATAAAATACATGTTTTGGTATTGGCAGTCTCTGATCTTTAATAAAGTATATTCTGCTGTGTTTGCAAATATAGGTAGTGATGGCGTCTCAGTCTATAGAAGGTAGTGCTGAGAGTGTAGCTCCTGTAGAGGGTAGAGATGGAGCTAGGGTGGTTAAGGTATATGGTAGTGTACCTATTTCTGTGTCAGAGAGATCAGCTGCTAATGAAGTTTCGCCAGTGTGGTTAAGGTATATGGTAGAATTGTTGAGGGGAGCTCCTGTACAACAGCCACCACCGCCACCACAGCCTCAAGTGCCGGTGAGACATTATGATAAAGCTGAGGATTTCTTGGGCACTACAGATCCTGCGGTAGCTGAGCAGTGGTTGGATAAAGTGCAGAGGATATTTATCCAATTGCAAGCTACTTCTGATGAGAAATTTGATTATGCTAGATCTCTTCTTCAGAAAGATGTTTATGATTGGTGGAAGACGGTTCCTCATGCCTTGGATGATCCACCTACATTATCTTATAGTGATTTTCTGAGGGAGTTTGAGTTGAAATATACTCCAACGGAGTATAAGGATGCTAAGAAGATGGAATTTTTGAATCTGAGACAGGAGAACCGGACTGTGACAGAGTATGAGGTAGAGTTCATCCGGTTGAGTCACTATGCCGGTGGGATTATTTCTGATGAGATTGACCGGTGCAGGAGATTTGAGGAGGGTTGAGGCCCTCTATTATGTGCATTGTTGCTGGTTCTCGGTACCAGGACTTTTCTCAGTTAGTTGCAGCAGCTAGAAGTGTTGAGAGAGCACAGGGTATTGCAGCAGCTGCTACTGAAGAAGAGACCAGAGTTAGGAGACCCCAGTTTGAGGCAGGGTCTTCATCTATGAAGAGAGGCAAAGGAAGTTTTTTTCTGAGAGTCAGTAGGAGCCAGAGGCAGTATGGTAGGTTAGTTCAATATCAAAGGCCAAGACCGAGACCTACAGTTTCTGTAGCGAGTGCTCCGACTCCTATGGTTCAGAGATCTACTACACCTACATGTGTCCATTGTGGTAGGATACATGGGGGTGTTTGTTGGAAGATTGGTGGAGCAGGTGTGTGTTTTAGATGTGGATCGCCTAACCATTTCATTAGAGAGTGTCCTGAGATGCAGGAGCATAGGCAGGCAGATTCTGTAGTTTCTCGACCTAGTGTGAGAGGAGGTTGAAGTGGAAGAGGTTTCAGTAGAGGTGGTCGACCTGGGATCAGTCAGAGAGGAGGCTCTACATCCGAAGGCAGTAGGCCAGACAAGGTTGGGTCTTCTCAGAGAGTGTATGTGATGCAGAGGTAGCCGGATGCTTCAGCAGTTATTGCGGGTACATTTTCTTTATTTGGCATTTCAATTCTTGCTTTGATTGATCCAGGATCTACTCATTCATACATAAGTGCATCTATCTTGCCTGTGTCTGAATTGCATTCAGAGTCCTTGGGATTTGATGTGTTGGTGACAAATCCTTTAGGGCATAGTGTGGTAGTTAGTAAGGTGCATCGGGATAGTGCAGTTGTGGTGCAAGGTGAGGAGTTTTTGGGTGATTTGATTGAAATGCCCTTTAAGGAGTATGATTTGATCTTAGGCATGGATTGGTTGTCTAAGCATGGAGCTGTGGTAGACTGTCAAAAGAAGTGTGTTACTTTGAGAACCGGTGATGGTAGAAGTGTGATGGTGTCTAGTGAGCAAAGACAACTTGCATCCTTTTTTGTATCAGCTGTAGCAGCTAGAAAGTTGATTAGAAATGGGTGTGATGCTTATCTTGCTCATGTTATGGATACCAGAGTAGTGGGTTCTCAACTTGATAGTATACCCACAGTTGCGGAATTTCCAGATGTTTTTCCTGAGGAGTTGCCAGGGTTACCTCCTGAGAGAGAGGTTGAGTTTGGTATCGATTTGTTGTCTGGTACCACTCCCATCACTATTACTCCTTATCGAATGGCACCTGCTGAGTTGAGAGAGTTGAAGGTGCAGTTGCAAGAGTTGTTGGATAAAGGGTTTGTTCGCCCTAGTGTTTCTCCGTGGGGAGCTCCTGTTTTGTTTGTGAAGAAGAAGGATGGTACTTTGAGGTTATGCATTGAATATAGGCAATTGAATAAGGTGACTATTAAGAATAAGTATCCTTTGCCTCGGATAGATGATCTCTTTGATCAATTAAAGGGAGCAGCAGTTTTCTCCAAGATTGATTTGAGATCAAGGTACCATCAGTTGAGGGTTAGAGCTGAAGATATTTCTAAGACAGCTTTTCGCACAAGGCATGGGCATTATGAGTTCTTGGTGATGCCTTTTGGATTAACGAATGCACCTGCAACTTTCATGAATTTGATGAATAGGGTGTTTAGGCCCTACCTGGATCAGTTTGTGGTGGTTTTTATTGATGATATTTTGTTGTATTCGCATAATGAAGAGGAACATGACAAGCATTTGCAGATTGTATTGCAGACTTTGAGAGAGAAGCAATTGTATGCTAAGCTATCGAAGTGAGTTTTGGCTTGATCAAGTAACTTTTCTCGGTCATATAGTTTCAGCAGATGGTATAAGAGTTGATCCGAGTAAAGTTGAGGCCATTTTGAATTAGAGTCCACCGAAGTCTATGACTGAAGTTAGAAATTTTCTAGGTTTGGCAGGCTATTATTGACGCTTTGTGAAAAGTTTTTCTTTGATAGTTACCCCCACTCACCAGATTACTTTGAAAGGGAGTTAGATTTGTGTGGACAGATCAGTGTCAAGCTAGTTTTGAGCAGTTGAAGGAGATGTTAACTCAAGCTCCTGTTCTTACTTTACCTGTGGAAGATAAACCATATGTAATTTATAGTGATGCTTCACATAATGGTTTAGGTTGTGTTTTGATGCAAGAGGGTAAAGTTGTAGCTTATGCTTCTCGACAGTTGAAGCCGCATGAGCTCAATTATTAGATGCATGATTTGGAGTTGGCAGCTATAGTGTTTGCTTTGAAGATTTGGCGACATTATTTGTATGGAGAGAAGTGTTTTATCTACACAGATCATAAGAGTTTGAAATATTTGGGGGTTCAAAGAGAGCTTAATCTTCGGTAGAGATGGTGGTTGGAATTGATCAAAGACTACGACTGTTTGATTGATTATCATCCTGGTAAGGCAAATGTTGTTGCTGATGCCTTGAGTCGGAAGTCTTTGGTAGGTTTGTCAGTTTATTCGCTCTCGTTTCTTGTTGAGTTGAGAGCGTTGCATGCCAGTTTTGAATCATGTGATGATGGTGCGTTGTTAGCTCAGTTGCATTTGAGACCGATGTTGTTGGACCAGATAAGGGAGGCTCAATTGGCAGATGAGAAAATTCAGAAGATTATTTCAGATTGCCAAAATGGAGAGAGCCGAGATTTCCATGTAAAAAGTGATGGTAGCCTTTGGTTTAAGGATAGATTGTGTGTTCCTGATGATGTTAGTTTGAGAAAGAGTATTTTAGAGGAAGCACACCAGTCGGTTTTTGCTATGCACCCCGGAAGTACAAAGATGTATTATGATTTGAAGCAGCATTACTGGTGGTCAGGTATGAAGAGAGACATAGCGGAGTTTGTATCTAAGTGTCTCATTTGTCAGAGGGTGAAAGCTGAGCATCAAGTTCCAACAGGGTTGCTTCAACCTTTATCAGTGCCTGAATGGAAATGGGAACGTGTGACAATGGATTTTGTAACTGGTTTGCCATTGACGTAGAAGAAGCATGATGCTATCTGGGTGATTGTTGATCGGTTGACAAAGATAGCTCATTTTCTTCCAGTTCGGATGGATTATTCTCTTGAGAAGTTAGCTGAGCTGTATATCAGTGAAATAGTAAAGTTACATGGAGTCCCAATTTCTTTAGTGTCTGATCGAGATCCCCGGTTTACTTCGAGGTTTTGGAAGAGTTTACATGGTGCATTGGGTTCTCGATTGCTCTTTAGCACTGCTTTTCATCCACAGACAGATGGGCAGTCAGAGAGAGTGATACAGATTATAGAAGATATGTTGAGAAGCTGTGTCATTGATTTTTCTTGTAATTGGGACAGATTTTTGCCACTTGTGGAATTTGCTTACAACAACAGTCATCAATCCAGTATTGGAATGACACCATTTGAGGCATTGTATGGTAGAAGATGTAGGACGCCTCTATGTTGGAATGAAGTTGCAGAGGGCAAATTGGTTGGTCCTGATTTGATTAAAGAAACAGAAGAGAAAGTGAAAATAATTCGGGATCGGTTGAAAGCAGCTTCAGATCGACAGAAATCTTATTCAGATTTGAAGAGGAGAGACATAGAATTTAATGTTGGAGATAAAGTATTTTTAAAAGTGTCTCCTTGGAAAAAGATTTTAAGATTTGGTCGAAGAGGGAAGCTAAGTCCTCATTTTATTGGACCTTATGAAGTATTGGAGAGGGTCGGACCAGTTGCTTATCAACTTGCTTTGCCACCTGAGTTGGATAGAATCCACAATGTCTTCCATGTTTCTATGCTGAGGAGGTACAGATAAGACCCATCTCATGTTCTGTCCGTTGAATCTATTGAGGTGAGTCCGGATCTGTCATTTGAAGAAGAACCAATTGCTATTTTGGCATATGAAGTGAAAGATTTGAGACATAAGAAGTGCAACTTGTGAAAGTTCTTTGGAAGATTCATGCAAAGGAAGAGGCAACTTGGGAGAGTGAGCAAGTGATGCGTGATCAATATCCTCAACTGTTTCAGACTTGATATCAGGTAATTTCGAGGACAAAATTTCTTTTTAGAGGGGGAGAATTGTAATATCCCAAAGTAGGCCCTAAAAGTTTGGTATAAATATTGTTGTATTTGGATTAAATGTATATGTTTTATTGGAAAGAGAAAAGAATTAAAGAGAGAGTGTATATGTTGTATATATGGAAATATGTACAACATATACAAGTCAATATGGGAAAGTCAAAAGAAGATATTTGTTGATTTTAAATTAATTAAAGTAATTAAAAAGGAAATTAAAATAAGTGGAAGAGACAAAATTGATTATTTTATTATTAAAATACTTGGTGGAGATTTGAGTGGAGACTAAATATTTGACTTTGTCTCTTATTCTTTTTCATTTTCTTCTTTTCCATTTGGTTGGCCAGGTATCCCAAAGACAAAAGAGAGCAAGAGAGAGTTTTGTTTCTAAGATCAAATTGATGGAAGATTCAAGTGATTAAGTTGGAAATTTAAGAAGTTTCATCAACAGTGGTAAGTTTCCTCTTGATTTTCCTTGTTTTATTTGAAGTTGTGTTTGAGTTGATTGTTGATTTTTAATAGTGTGATTAGGTTTGATTGTGGTGTGTTTGAAAGTGTTGGAATTGAATTAAAGATAAGAAGTTAGGTTGGTGTTGGTGTTGGAAGTGTGTGAGTTGTGTTAGTGTTAGGGTTTTGTATTGGTGATTGTTGTACATGTTGAGTTTGATTAATTATTCTTGTAGATCTTCATGATAATTGTGTTTGATGAAGTTTGAAGCATAGAATACATGAGTTTAGTCCGAAACAAAAGCATTTTGGATGCCACGCCCGTGGCCTTTGGCTGCCACGACCGTTGCCATTGGAAGCCATGGCCGTGGGGGTTTTGAGCAAGAAGAGGCAGAACCATTTGCTAACCCACGCCCGTGGGGGTTGGGAGGCCACGACCGTGGGGTCTTAGAGAGAGATGTTCGGTTGTAATTTATGATCTATGGGTCAAGTATGAGACTAATAGGTGAATATTTGTTTTGGAATTCATGTGTATCATTCTTTTTGAATTAGGTTGTGAAGAGGTTGACTTGACCTAATTCAAGTGGTGAAGGATTCTTGGAAGAGGAAGTGTATAGATTGATGTGAGTTGGTTTTGAGGTAGGTACAAACTACATGGTTGCATACACTTACATGATTTTGATACTTAATACATTTGGTTGTAAATGTGTTAAGTGATCTAATGCATTGTTGATATACTTGATAAATGTTATGATTTGTGTAATGTGAATGATATGATGAGCATTTAAAATGTATGTTAATGTATTTGGTTATGTACACTAGAATGATGAATTGATTTAATGTGGTATGAGACATGATGAGAAATGAAACCCTTGTTGTTGGCTAAGAGAATGCAATTGAAATAAGTGGGGCATGATTGCCTATTTGATTATGAAATATGAAATGAGAAATAAATTGAGAAAGAGAATGATAAAGAAATAAATGAAATAATTGTGTGCTTAATATGTTATTCAATTTTCAGAGTTCTGAGTTTGGCGGCATGCCTATGAATTGCTGGATAGGTGAAAAGACCGGGTCGTAAGCCGAATCCAGCTGAAAAATGTGAAATATGATATTTTTGGGGTGAAAAGACTGGGTCGTAAGCCTCAAAAACAGTAACAGTCTAGCCGGGTTGAGGACTAAGATACTGGGGCCCTCGGGTCTAGCCGGGTTGAGGTCCAAGAGACTGGGTCTATTACACTATCCATGGATAGAGATATATATATAAATCGCCTACGGGCTTGATGATTGTGATTATGGACCAAAGCAGTAACTCTGAACTTTGAATATCATATTAAAGTCTTTTTGGGCCCATGCTTGTCTTTGATATAAATGTGATCCATGAATGATGAAACAATTAAATAATATAGATGTGATTCATGAATAGTGAAATAGTTGAATAATATAATGAAAGGTAATGTTATGAAATATGATTTTCTTGTGAATTGTTTATGATGTTTGAAAGTAAGACATTTGCATTTCATTATAGCATATTGTTATTGTGGCTTGTACCACTAAGCCGTAGGCTAAGCGCGATTGTGGTTAATCGTGCAGGTGACAAGGTAGAGCCAGAAGGTTCAGTTAGACCGAGTGGAGTCTAGCTTCTGAGGTGTTGATAGAGGGCTTAAAGATCAAAGACAAACTGCCAAAAATGTATAAATTTTATGTTTTATAAAACAAGGATTTTGATATGTATATGTAATTGTAAATACCATTATATTTTCCGCTGCGTATTACATAGATGTTTTATCTATTGTACTTTATAATATGATTTGAATGTTTTCAAGTTTTCTCATATTATTGTTAAAAGGAGTGAGTGGCTTGCTTAGTAAACCGTAGCATTCCTATATTCACTATACGTATATTACATGTAAGGTGGTATGTAGTGTGCGTATACAGGGTATAGGAGTGTTACATTCAACTCTCTCAACTCAGCAGGTGCCATTCGATAGGGAGTAATAGAGATGGGAGTGGTACCAGGCAACAAATCAATACCAAACTCAATCTCTCTCTCAGGGGGTAACCCTAGCAACTCCTTAGGAAAAACATATGGAAATTCTGCAAGTGTGAGTATACTATCAAGTTGAGAACCCACTACTCTAGTATCCACAACATGAGCAAGATAAGCATCACACCCTTTTCTAATCAACTTCCTAGCTGTAACAACTGAAACAAACACGGATGCAAGTTGTCTCTGCTCACTAGAAACCATCACACTTCTACCATCACCGGTTCTCAGGGTAACACACTTCTTTTGACAGTCTACCACAGCTCCATACTTAGACAACCAATCCATGCCTATGATCAAATCATATTCCTTAAAAGGCATTTCAATCAAATCACCCAAAAACTCCTCACCTTGCACTACAACTGAACTATCACGTTGCACCTTACTCACCACAACACTATGTCCTAAAGGATTTGTCACCAAGACATCAAATCCTAAGGACTCTGAATGCAATTTATACACAGGCAAGATAGATGCACTTATGTATGAATGAGTAGATCTTGGATCAATCAAAGCAAGAACTGAAATACCAAATAAAGAAAATGTACCCGCAATAACTGCTGAAGCATCCGGCTACCTCTGCATCACATACACTCGCTGAGAAGACCCAGCCTCATCTGGCCTACTGCCTCCGTATGTAGAGCCTCCTCTCTGACTGATCCCAGGTTGGCCACCTCTACTAATACCTTTGCCACTTCGACCTCCTCTCACACTACACTACAAAAAAAGCGCAATCAGCGACGCATTCTGCGACAACTCTTGTTTCGTCGCTGATTAGCGACTTTATCAACGACAACTTTACGACAAAGAATCAAGATAAGCGTCTTTCCAACATTCCGTCGCTGAATGGGTCGCTAAATGTGTCGCTGATTAACGACAAAAAACAATGGTCGTAGAATCTGTCGCTGAATAGCGATAAAAGGTCGTTTCTCGCTGAATGTGTCGCTGAATTTTGCACCAAATTTTGGCGCCATCAATCAGCGACGACGTTACGACTAATTTACGACAAATTAGCAAAGAATGCATTTATTTTTTATTGGAAAGTTTTTGGTCGCTAATTCGTCGCTAAATGTGTCGCTGATTTGCGAGAAAAATAGTTAGTCACAGATTAGTCACTAATTTGCGAGCAAATAGCGACCGATTACCGAGAAATTAATTTTTTTTTCTATTTTAGAGTGATTGGTCGCTAATTCGTCGCTAAATGTGTCGCTGATTTGCGAGAAAAATAGTTTGTCGCAGATTAATTGCTAATTTGCGAGAAAATAGCGACCGATTACCGAGAAATTAATTTTTTTTCTATTTTAGAGTTATTGGTCGCTAATTTGTCGCTAAATGCGTCGCTGATTTGCGAGAAAAATATTTAGTCACAGATTAGTCGCTAATTTGGAGCAAATACGAGAAATTAATTTTTTTTCTATTTTAGAGAGATTGGTCGCTAATTCGTCGCTAAATGCGTCGCTGATTTGCGAGAAAAATAGTTCGTCGCAGATTAGTCGCTAATTTGCGAGAAAATATCGACCGATTACCGAGAAATTAATTTTTTTTCTATTTTAGAGTTATTGGTCGCTAATTCGTCGCTAAATGCGTCGCTGATTTGCGAGAAAAATATTTAGTCGCAGATTAGTCGCTAATTTGGAGCAAATAGGAGAAATTAATTTTTTTCTATTTTAGAGAGATTGGTCGCTAATTCGTCGCTAAATGCGTCGCTGATTTGCGAGAAAAATAGTTAGTCGCAGATTAGTCGCTAATTTGCGAGAAAATATCGACCGATTACCGAGAAATTAATTTTTTTTCCTATTTTAGAGTTATTGGTCGCTAATTCGTCGCTAAATGCGTCGCTGATTTGCGAGAAAAATAGTTAGTCGCAGATTAGTCGCTAATTTGGAGCAAATACGAGAAATTAATTTTTTTTATATTTTAGAGAGATTGGTCGCTAATTCGTCGCTAAATGCGTCGCTGATTTGCGAGAAAAAATAGTTCGTCGCAGATTAGTCGCTAATTTGCGAGAAAATATCGACCGATTACCGAGAAATTAATTTTTTTTTTCTATTTTAGAGTTATTGGTCGCTAATTCGTCACTAAATGCGTCGCTGATTTGCGAGAAAAATAGTTAGTCGCAGATTAGTCGCTAATTTGCGAGCAAATAGCGACCGATTACCGAGAAATTAATTTTTTTTTCTATTTTAGAGTTATTGGTCGCTAATTCGTCGCTAAATGACGAGAACGAACAGCCCAATATCAATACATCTATTTCATATGAAGGTCCAGAAAGAAAAAATCATTCAGTAATTAGGCCAAATATATATGAACTAGAGATGATTATTCAACAGAATAAATTTTTTTTATTTGAATTATCCATGGGATTTTATTTTCAAAAGTTTAAATTTAAATATTTAAAATTAAATATTAACTTTATAGAAAAAATAAAGCTCAACGAGAAAGACTTATACCACACACATGTTATTACATGGGGAAATATGTGTCTGTCCACCCATAATTTATGGATAAATTTATAGCTAAGAATGGTTAGAAATAAAATAACAATTTAATTATTTTCTATCTTACTTTTAATATTTGCAATGTTTAGTATAATTTTATTACACGATCTGAAACGGGATAAACTCATGAATATATATACTTATCCTTCCTCACTCTTAAATAGTAAGAATTTTTTATACTCCCATAGAAAAATATATCTCTAAAAAAAGAGTATTTTTGAAATTAAAAGTTGAATTTTTTTTTAAATTTAAATTAAAAAAATATATATTTTTGAAAATATTTTTATTTTTTAGGATTTTTTTTGAAACAATTTCAAAAGAAAGACGAGTGTTGCAAAACCCAAGTAGTGGCCCAACAACAATTGATAAAATAATCAGCCCACCTGTAAAATCTCTTAGTCTAAGCAAACAATTGGAAAAAACTTTGCAACGCCGACAATGGCGTCCACCAAGAAATCCAATAACGAACCAGACAAGGAGAAGAAGAGCAAAGAAGCAAAAGAGGTCTCAAAATCACCAAAACAAGAGCAAAAGAAGAAGAAGAAGAAGCAGAAGAACGATAGTAACACTGCAAATGGCACAAGAACTGAATCGTCAAATGATTGTTTGGTTCGAAGTTCAATTTCTTTCAGGTACTTCTTTTAAATCTTCTCAATGTTCTATGTAATATCCCTCTATGTAATATCCCTATGCATGCCCCAGAAGTTTTGTATGTTGTTGTTGTTGTTATTGTTGTTGGTTTAAATTGAGAAAAGAAAATATATGTATATGTGTTTTGGGGAAATTTAGGGTTTAGAGACAAGTTTATATGTTGTGTATATGGTGATATATATAACATATAAAATGGTCAAAGAGAAAGAGTCAATGCAAGAGGAGATATTTTTATATGGCATGTGGAATTACTTAATTGGGTTCATAAGAGACAAAAGCTAAGTTAAGTGATAAGGGGTATATGAGTAATTGCTTGAAATGAAATGCTTGGTGGAGGATTTTTGGTAATTAGTAATTATATTATTATTATTATTATATACATATATGTGGCTATCGTGGAAGAGGAAAAAGAAATAAAGATATTCTCTTCTTCTTCTTCTTCTTCTTCTCCTTTTGGTTCTTGCACGAGAGAGAGAGAGAGAGGTAGAGAGATGAGTTGATCTTCACCTAAACCTTAGGGTTTTAAGAGAATTGAAGGAAGAATCAAAGGATTAGGTGGAGATTTGGTGGAATTCATCAATTGAGGTAAGTACTTACTTGTTTTCCTTTGTTAATGTTTGAGATAGGTTGTGATGGATTGATTTCATGATTTAGTGTGTTATATATGTGTTTACAAGTATTGAAATTGATTACAAGCTAAAGGATTGGATTGGTGTTGGTTTTGTTGGAAAGATGGTAAGTATTCTCTTGTTTTCTTTACTTAATTGGAAGTTGTGTTGGAAGTGAAGTAAGGTTTGATGATTTTGTAATTTGGTGGATTTGAGATGTGTTGTGTTGTGTGTTCAAGTGTTAAATTGATTTTAAGTTATGAGTTTAATTAGAGGTTGTTGTTGGAAATGGTGGAGATGTTGATTTTAGGGTTTTGAGTTGAGATGTGTTTAATTGTTATATTAATGTGTTGTGAAGTAATTCTTGTGATGAACATGTGTTTAAAACATTGATTATATTCATTTGAAGCATGTTATATGATGAATATTGTGTTTGAGTGCAATTAGAAGAGAATTGGTTTTGGTGATGGGTGACACGGCCATAGGCATTGAAGAGACACGGGCGTGTTCATCAATTGAGTTGGGCGTGTCAATTGTTTGAATTGGCTACTACCTCTTTTGTTGTTAGTGACACGGGCGTGTCCATCAAAGGTGCTGGGCGTGTCAATTGTTGAATTGGCTACTGCCTCTTTTGTTGTTAGTGACACGGGCGTGTTCCATCAAGTGGCTGGGCGTGTCCATCAAATGGGTTGGGCGTGTCCTACAAATGAATTACATATTGCTTTATACTTTGTTTCTTTTTACATTGTTTTGATTCTTCAAAGGTTCCATTGTTTCTAAACTTAAACATGAACATTATAAATATGTTTTAAACACAAGAATGATCTAATCAAAGGAATGTGGAAGATTATAAAGCTATGAATCATATCAATTGTGTTTTGCCCTAATTGCATTGTTGAGATTTAGCAATGTTATGTTATGCACTTTGAATGATATGTTTGCCTAGTTAATGTAATTGATGTTGTATATATATATATATCAATGAGACTATATGTAAAATGTGAAAAAGAGGATGAAGTTATTGATTATGGATAGCTTGGTGGGAGTAACTCTTGAGGGTGAAAGAGATGAGGATCATCCAAAAAGGTATGTACAATGCAATTTATAATGATGTGACTGATATGTTTACCTAGTTAATGTAATTGATGTTGTATATATATATATATCAATGGTGGAATATGACATGTAAAGGATATGATGAGGTAACTGATTATGTATGTAAAAGATGAAATGATAATTCAAATAAGACATGATATGAGACAATGCCATTGTGTTTGGCTATGATGAATGATGCTATATGAGATATAATGTGATCATGGATGAGATAACTATACACTTGAATAATGAAGTGTTATATTGTGAAATAAAATGTGAAGCCATTGTTATTGGCTAATGTGATTCAATGGAGATAAATGAGGCATGTTTGCCTAAATGATAATGAGAATTGAGAATGAAATCTAAATGAATTGTGTGGCTAATGTGTTATTCCATTTTCAGAGTTTGTTGTTGGTGGCATGCCTAATAAGTGTAACAATCTCTTGAAGCTAGGTTGGATTGGATCCTTGAAGCCTAATTGAGATGTTACCACCCTTGAAGATAGGTTGGATTAGTTCTTGAAGCCAAGTTGGGTAGAAGCTTAGCATGCTTTGCTCCCCTTGAAGCTTGGTTGAACTTGATCCTTGAAGCCTAGTTGGGTATATGATATTGATAAATATGATAACAAACCAAAGCATTAACTCTGAAAATTGAATTGCATATTAGTGTCTGTTGGGCCCGAGTCTGTCTTTGATGTCTATGTGATATACAAATGTTGAATTAGATGAATAATGAGATCTATGATTGATTTTGTTGACAATGTGACTTATGATTGGTGAATTGTGAATTAAACAATGTTATGAGGTATGATATGTAATGTGTATGTATTGATATGTTGATTGTGAGTATTGGTGATGGATTGTGGTTGGTGTTAATGATTGCCTTGTTGGAAATGTTATTCATGATTGGTAAATGGTGATTAAAATAATGTTATGAAGTATGTTGTGGAATGTGGGTATTGAAATATGATTTAGTTGAGATATATGAAAGGTACAATCTAAAAGAAAAGATATGATAAGCTAAAGTTACATGGAATTGATATATCATTATATGCTAATATTTTTATAATGTATGTGTATATTATACATTTGTATTACTAAGCTCTCGGGCTTAGCGCGGTTGTTTGATCGCGCAGGTGACCAGATGAAAGATATAAAGTCTTGCGTTATGCCACGAGAAGAGTAAGAGTTTGTCGAGACCAACTAGAGGGTGATGCATACATGTATAATTTAATTATGATGTACTTTTATCAAGAATGTAATCATGTGTATAAATGATGTTTCGAGAAAGATAAGATTATTGTATATTTATAAGATCATTAAAAGTATATCGATTTTGTAAATGTTCTTTAAATTAATGTATTGTGGTTTGAGATATGTTAAAGGTTTATAAATTGTAACGAAATGTGACATCTTTATACTTTATATATTTACTGTACGTATACCAGGTATATGTGTAGTACTTATATGGAGTATCGGGGTGTTACATTCTACCTTTCCCATTTAATGCCTAATGTTGCCTACGGTTCAAATGATTGTTTGGTTCGAAGTTCAATTTCTTTCACTTATATTTCTTGCTCCCCTAAAAATTCAATTTCTGTACCATCATTTTTACGAATTATTAGGAAAATGATTGTTTGGTTCGAAGCAACTAAAAAATTAGATCTTTTTTTTTTCTTATGCTTCTTATTTTTATCAGAAGACACCTGCAATGCACCATGTGTTCTTACAGATTTTTTATTTTTGAACCTTGTTTGAGTTAATTTACCATTTGGTAGCGGGAAATTATATTTGACTTGAACTTATTTTTGCAGGTAGATAGTTGTATGCATACTGAATCTTATATTTATAGAACCAAGAAGCTTTAAAGGTGAGTTTAGATGCAAAGCAAAAAGCACCAATGGTGGGCCTGTTGAGAAGTACAAACATGAAACTCTTTTTATTGATAAACATGGCGGGTGGCGAAGCTTTGATTGGAAGAAATTGTCAAGGAAACGATGTAATGCAAATAATTCATTTTGTGGGTTTTAAAGCATGCATAAGATTTTAAAGAACACGTCAAATTAATACATGTTTTGCAGGTGGTTCTTTAAGGGGACAAGGATGGAAATATGGATCTGGGTTTGTTGATGGAATTTTTCCAGTGCTAAGTCCCATTGCTCAGCAAATTCTCAACTTCATACAGAAGGAAGAAGATCTCAATAGTGTTTGGGCTGGTCTTGATACTCTTCCTGCCAGTCACGGCATGTGGGATGACCTTATTAATGTAGCTGTTCAACTTCGATTAAATAAAAAATGGGATCTAATTTTGATGGTAAGAAAGTTATACATTATTTCTTGTTATTTTTATTTGTAGTGGGTAGAGAATTAATTAAGATATCAGGCTAGTTTTTATCACATTGCATTTTGTGTTTTAGTCAAGTTGTTTCTTGAGGTTCATTGTCATTATAATGTCAAACTGGCATAAAAATTTATTTGATGAGGTAGTAACATAAATCTGAAATTATTTGAATCTATGCAAAGAAGTCATTGCTGCTGCCCTTGGTATTCACAGAATTCTGCTTCTGCAACTGGTTTTATAGGCTATTCATTGTCTTTGTTGTTTGGTCAATTTTTTTTTATTTGATGATCACAATTCTACTTGAAATTACCATCCCCCAATTCTACTTGGTCAACTATCATCAATAATTAAGATTATTACAAATTTGGCTGTGATTCATGCACAGGGACTTGAGAATTCCAAGATTACATAAGTTTCAAAATTGTACCACTTCTTAATCATTTGATCTGGATTATTATTGGAAAATAGGATGAGGAATTATTACCTTGAGGGATCAGCTGACATATAATGACAGGAATTTGAGCAAGGCTGCTACTGTTATTCACTTGGTTGAATGGTTAACTGGGCAAGTAGAACTGTAGCAGACTGGCAGAGTTCCATTAAAACCCAGATAATAACTCAATTATATAATGTGGTGTACTTTATAAAGTAGGTTTAGATTTAGGAATTCTGTAGTCCAACCCCTAGCAATCTGGATATGCATTTACACATATGTTCACCGTCTGTACGTATGCATGCATCTGTCTATGAGAGAGGGAGGCAGTCCTACTCCTATCTCTCTCTTTATTGCGAGATGGTTGATCTCATGTTTGCAATTCCGCTTATGATATTAAGGACTCCTGGATCATTAATCTGGTTCACTACAGAATTATAAGATGTTCATTTTTGTTTCAGACAAAGACTAGGTTAAGGAAGCACTGCCATTGTTTACACATGTAGATACACTGTCAAACATTGAGATTTTTATTTTTATTTTTGGTGGTTGAAATACAAGTAGATATTTTGAATTTGCATATATTTGACATATGCTAGATTTTTGTTTAAGCCTTCAATATTGATACACTTGCGCATTCAATGAGTAAAAGGTTTAAAGGCTTGTTTTATATGTAAGAGTGATTTTTAACCTGCATTATAGCTTAATGGCAGAAGGTAAGTTCAGAGCATCAAAGGCTTGTTTTATATGTAAGAGTGATTTTTAGGTCACATTCATCAGTATCCTTTTTGATTCGAGGTGCATACTTCTCTTTTCTATAATGCAGGCAAGTCAATCATACGTGACCTTGAAATTGTTCAATGAAATGAGAAGTCAGAAGTGTAAACCAAATATATGCACATACACAGCTCTGGTGAATGCATTTGCAAGGGATGGACTTTGTGAGAAGGCTGAGGAAATTTTTGAACAGCTGCAAGAAGATGGTCATGAACCTGATGTGTATGCTTATAATGCACTCATGGAAGCATACAGGTCAGTCTCATATAACACAGTTTCTGAATCACTTCTAAGAAGTGGAAAATAATATTCGAGCTGCTCTCGTGCATAAACAATTAGTACACATACAAGAGAATTTTGAAAAATATATCAAATATAATTTTTTAGTAAGCTTTTGGTGGCTATAAATTTCACTTTCTCATAATGAAGCCAAGCTTGTTCTGAACCTAAGCTGAATAAAAAGATTAGTGAGCTGAGAACAAACACTACTTGCGCTTTGAGCTCAACCTGAGTTCAAACCCAGAAAATTATCAATTGCAAGCCTGAAAATTTGCCTCTTTTATTGCACCCCAGAAGTAGCCGGCTCCTTTGGCTTGTGTAGAAGGTCATGCTTCTGTTGGCATAATTTGTTGGTATGTCTTAGCATTAGTGCATTGGGTCATGGACAATAATATCTTCAGGAAAGATGGAGTATTATAAAGAATTCAAGAGACAAAAAAAAAAGTGGAAACAGTCATATATCAAAGTGGCCTTTACCATGTCTGATTAACTTGTATGTTACTCATGATGGCAATTGAAACCAAATAGCAATGAACTAATGGATTTCTGGACAAATATTTTTTCCTCTCTATTCTCATTTCTCTACAATGATAAATTCTTATCAACTATAGTACAAGTTTTAATCATGATATAAATTATAATGTTTGCCTTTCTGTCTCATTTCAAAACAAAGAGTTAATTTTGGGAATTTTGTCCACATGGAAAAAAAAAACAGATTTGTGTGCTTTGGATAGTTTGTTAGGTTTAGTTTAAGATCTATTCTGTGATGGGATATAGGCCTTTGTGAAGCATCCTGCTCATTTGCTGTGATTAATTAAATAAATCAAGCTTCCTTTTTTTTTTTTGGCTCTATTGGCATACACATTTAATGGCAATCACTTTGTAATTTACATCTTAGACCATCATGAAAACAATTCATTCTCATCCATTTTGTAGATCTCCACTGGAATGGAACTTAAAAAGAGTGTCCACTGCTTGCTTCTGAGAAAAGAAGGAAAACAAATGCTCCTCCTGCTCCGGCAAATGACAATGTGGAGGAAGACGATGTTCGTATGTAGGATATACTTGATAGTTGGTGTTTTCTTTATTTGTGTTTGGAGTGTCGGATTAATAAAGTTGGTGTTCTCTTTGTTTGTGTTTGGAGTGTCGGATTATTAAGACATCATGTGTTCAATATACTTTCTTAAGGGGTAAACTTTACATTCGAATTGTTTATGTATACTTATTGCCACTAATAACTTAATTATGAATGTTGTGTTATTTGATTATTATTGTAATGAATGACTATTTTATAAACAGGTTTGGTTATTATATTTGAAATTCAACAGGTTCTTGAAAATGAGTAAAAAAAAAAATTGGAATACTGGAAAAATATAGCCAAACAATTACAAAATTTGCGACAAAATTGCGACAAAATCAGCGACCAAAGGTGTCAAAAAAAATAATGAATTCTGCGACGAATCAACGACTGAAACAACGAGGAAATATTGCGACATATTCTGCGACACATCAGCGACAAACTTTAGCGAGCAAATTAGCGACCAATTCAGCGACTAAATCAGCGACAAAACAGAGACAAATTCAACGACCAAAGCTAAATCAGCGACGACTTTCAGTGGGAATAAATAATTCCCGCCAAAAATAAAAATGTCGTTGAATTTGTCTCTGTTTTGTCGCTGATTTGTCGCTAATCAACGACACGCACAATTGGTCGCTGATTTGTCGTTGATTTTTTAGCGACCAGGACATTACCGTCCCCTCGATTTTTCTCGCTGTTCGTCGCTGATATTGTCGCTATCGTATTTTGGTCGTTGATTTCGTCGTTAATGGTGTCGCAGATTGCGTCGCAGATTGCTATTTTTTTTGTAGTGCTAGGTCGAGAAATTACAGAATCTGCCTGCCTATTCTCCTGTATCTCAGGACAATCTCTGATGAAATGGTCAGGCGATCCACATCACACAGCTAATCCACCAATCTTCCAACAAACTCCCCCATGTATCCTACCACAATGGACACATGTAAGTGGAGTAGATCTCTGAACCACTGGAGTCAGAGCACTAGCTACAGAAACTGCAGGTCTCGATCTATGCCTCTGATGCTGAATTGACCTACCTGACTGCCTCAAGCTCCTATTGACTCTCGGAATAAAACTTCCTCAGCTTCTCTTTATAAACGAAGACCCTGCCTCAAACTGAGGTCTCCTAACTCTGGTCTCCTCTTCAATAGCAGCTGCTGCAATACCTTGTGCTCTCTCAACACTTCTAGCTGTTGCAACCAACAGAGAAAAATCTTCGTACCGAGAACCAGCAACAATACACATAATAGAGGGTCTTAATCCCTCCTCAAATCTCTTGCATCGGTCTATATCATCTGAAATAATCCCACCGGCATAATGACTCAACCGGATAAATTCAACCTCATACTTTGTCACTATCCGGTTCTCTATTCTCAAATTTAGAAATTCCATCTTCTTAGCATCCTTATACTCCCTCGGAGTATATTTCTGTTCAAACTCCCGCAGAAAATCACCATAAGACAAAGTTGGTGGATCATCCATGGCATGTGGAACTTTCTTCCACCAATCATAAGCATCTTTCTGCAGAAGTGATCTAGCATAATCAAACTTCTCTTCAGGAGTGGCTTGCAACTGGATGAATACTCTCCAAACTCTATCCAACCACTACTTAGCTACTGCAGGATCTGTAGTACCAAAAAACTCCTCAGCCCCAAACTTTCTCAATTTATCATAATGTCTCACTGGCACCTGCGGCTGTGGTGGCGGTGGCGACTGCTACACTGGAGCTTGCCTCAACAATTCTACCACATGTTGTAACCAAACCAGCGGAACCTCATCAGTAGCTAATCTCTCTAGCACAGGAGCAGGTACCTCTCCAGCTCTCTCATCCCTAGCTCCATCTCTACCCTCTTCAGGAGCTACACTCTCAGCACTACCTTCTATGGACTGACGTGACTAAGATGCCATCACTACCTATATCTGCAACACAGTAGAATATACCTCATCAAAGATCAGAGACTGCCAATGCCAAAGCATGTATCTTATCCAAAAACCATATTTTTAAATCAAAATTTTCTTTTTCTTACAATTGACCTAGGTTGAGAATCTCAAACCTAGGCTCTGATACCAAAATAGTTGTAACACCTCTATACCCCGTATACGCACACTACATACTATTACATCTGTAATATACGTATACCGGATACAGGAGTGCCACTGTTTATATTAGACAACCCAATTTTTCTCTTCTTCATTAATATGAGAAAACTTAAAACATTTCATATATATTTATATATATATATATATTATGAACATAATAGGTAAAACATTTATTCATTATGCAGTGGAAAATGTAGCGGTATTTACACATATAAATACATCAAAATCAACGTTTACAAAACATAAAGTTTATACATGTTTGGCAGTTCATCTCTGATCTTTAAGCCCACAATCAACCCTTCAAAGTCTAGACTCGACTCGGTCTAGCTAAACTCTCCGGTTCTACCCTATCACCTGTGCGACGAACCACAATCGCGCTAAGCCATTGGCTTAGTGGTACAAACCACAAAAACAATATGCTTAAATGCAAATGTCAATGTCATACTTTCAAGCAATAGAGACAATATTCAGAAATGTTGTATTTCATAACATTACATTTCATTATCTTATTCAATTGTTTCATCATTTATGATTCACATTGAAACAAAGACAAGCATGGGCCCAAAAGAATTTAATATGCTATTCAAAGTTCAGAGTTACTGCTTTGGTCCATAATCACATTCATCAAGCCTGTAGGTGATATATATATCTATCCATGGATAGTGTAACAGACCCAGTCTCTTGGACCTCAACCCGGCTAGACCCTAGGGCCCCAGTCTCTTGGTCCTCAACCCGGCTAGACTGTTAAAGTTTTTGAGGCTTACGACCCGGTCTTTTCACCCCAAAAACATCATATTTCATATTTTTCAGCTAGGCTCGGCTTACAACCCGGTTTTTTCACCTGCCCAGCGATTCATAGGCATGTTGCCAAACCTAGAACTCTGAAAATTGAATAACATATTAGACACACAATTAATTCATTTATCTCATTATCAATCTCTTTCACAATTCATTCCTCATTTCATTTCTCATAATCAAACTAGGCAACCATGCCCTAATTATTTCATTTGCATCATTATAGCCAACAACAATGGCTTCACAACTCATTATTAAAGTATACAGAACCAATTGCATTGGACATACATTTTGAATGATCATCATATTTTTCACATTATGCAAATCATAACATTAATCAAATGTATTAACAATATAATAAATTACTTAACACATTTACAACCAAATGTGTTAAGTCCCAAAGTCATATAATTGTATGCAATAATGTAGGGTTTGTACTTACCTCAAGAGCAACTCACACAACACCAAACTCCTCTTCCAAGAATTCTTCAACACTTGGATTAGGGAAACTCAATCTCTTCAAAACCTAATCCAAAAGGGATAATACACACTCACTTAAAGATACACATGAGATAATAAGGCTAAGAACCAACTAGGGAAACTCTACACATGACACGTTCAACAACACGGGTGTGTACCTGACCGTGCCCTAAATCCACAACACAGAAGCTTTGACACACTCAGCAACATGGGTGTGTCACTGGATGTGTCATTCATTCTGTCTCACAGAAACATTGACACGTCCAACAAATGTTAATTTTGTATATGTTGTATGTAAAAGAGGAATTGAGTATAATTGTATGATTTGTGAGATGAGATTTTTTTTTTCTATATGAACACAAATATGATATGTAAGAAAATGTGGAAAGTAAGTCACATTGTGATTATGACTTACGAAGGTGTATGTGGAAGATCAAAAAAATGTTATCTAGTGTTTACTACCTTTTACAAATACGTGTTTGGTGATATTGAGAATGATATTACATGCATTAATAGACCTAAGAGAGATTAAATCTTGACCTGCGTAGAGTTAAGTTATGTGATGAATTGAGATTGAGAATGGACTTGAATAGAGCTGGACGGTGAAATTGTTATTTAACAACTGAACTTGATGATTGTATAGTGTTTTGGGCCTAAAGTATATGCGTATAAATAAGAGATTGTAAGGAAAAGGAAAGTATAATGAAGAAAGTATGGAAATGGAAAATATATATATATATATATATATGAATGAAAATTTTTATCAGAGATAGATTAGAAATGGAGTAATAAATGAAAATTGTGTAAATTAGCATATGAATGAATGTGTATATGTAAGAGATGTTAATGATAATATTATTGAAACATGAGTTTGGCTAATGATGATCAAGTAATCAACTGTAAATTGCTTTGAAACAGAGCTGAAACGTGTTAACTTTTATGTAGCAAAAGATTAGAAAATGAATATGTGATTTTTGCAATACGACCTTAACATTGTGATTAGAAATGTTTGAAGAAGAATGATAGAGGAGCAGTATTTATTTATAAGCCACAGGCGTGACCATTATTATGGCATGACCGTTGGATAGTTTTGGTGAGATTGATAGTTATGCTTCAAGAAACATGGTCGAGACTTATGGTTTGTATAGTTGTATCTTATAATTTTATACTAGAAATTTGTTTATAATTATAGAAAGTGTGGAAACAGAAGAGAATTGTGAAAATATGATGAGCTTTAAATGATGTGTAAGAAAAGTGATTTGTGTAAATAGGGTAACTATAAGAAATATGAGAAAATGGTAAATGAAAGGAATTATGAAATGTGAGTAAGAGTTATAATGAATGTGTTTGAAAGTGGTATAAAATGAATAAGTTTATGAAAATGATGTGTAAAGTAAACGAGACTAGGTGAAGAGAATATTATCTGTAATGATGAATTCAAAAAGAATTAAAATTTGAGAATAAATTTTTCCTAATAGAATTAGGTCATGAATTGAAAACAGATTGATAAATTTAAAATAGACTAAAGGTTGGTCAAAATAGAATAAGGTTGTGATGGTCATATTGTGATAGTTAGATCAATTGATCCGAAATGTAATAAGTTTACAAGTATTTATTGAAATTCAATGTGTTTAGTTGCATTAAGAATATGCAAGCTATGTGATAATGTGCATAATACAACATTTTGATATAAATATGCATATGAAAGGAGCTAAGTTATGTTAGTTTCAAGTAATTATAAGAGAAAAGTGTTAGTTATAGTATAATTGGAATGAATCTTAATAAGGAAATAAGATTTTGTTGTTGTATAATGGTAATATTAAATTAATATGTGGTAATTGTATAAAGAGTAGGATCAAAGTGAAGATGTGTAAAATTATTGTGTTAAGATAAAAGTTATTAACATTCGAATTTAAGGTGATGAGAGTATATTTTTAAGATAATGAAGTAATCAAATATCTTGAGTGCAATAGGTGTGTGGTGTATATATATTAAGGAGATGAACTAATTTTGTCTAATGACAATTCGATTGAAGATATGATAATTTGTTTTGACTATTTGAGTAAATAGACAGTATAATGATGAGTTATGGAATGGTAAAAAGGTAATTGAGAATGTACCTAAGGGGGAGAATAGAAATTATATAATTTGATGAAATAATAATTTGATGATTTATTACCGTACTGGATAATTTCGAGGACGAAATTATTCAGGGGGGAGAAAATTGTCATATCCGTGATTTTAGAGATATAAAATTTTATATATACTCAATATATATATCTAGACTATATATAACATATACATATGGTATATTAATTGTATATGTTGGATTAATACATTACATACTTAATATTTGATACACATATAAGGTACATTTGATGTGTATATAAGATACACATTACTTGTGCATATGTGTAATATCCCAAATTTTTGAAATGTTTTAATTTTTAGAAATTTGATAAAATATATTATAATTTAAATGGATAAATTAAATTAATGGTTTTAAATGAAAAATGAAGGGATTTTAAATGAAAAAGTGGAATATGTATGTGATATATATGTAAAATATATACAACAAAAAAAGTCAATACTTTTTAAAAGAAAAGTCAAAGTAAAAGGGTATTTTGGTAATTAAATTTTAGAAATTTAAAATTAATAAAATAATTTAAAAATAAATAATTTTGGATGGAAGATAATATTTTGGGGTTTTAATAAAATAAATAAATAATTAATTAATTAATTAAAAATATATTAAAATAATAATATATATAAGGTTGAAAATGTGAGTGGGAGGAAAGAGAAAATTATTTTTTTTTCATCTTCTTCTTCTTCTTTCCTTCAAGGCCAACTTTCATGGTTTTAAGAGAGGGATTTGCTTCTTTCATACTCCAAAAATTGAAGGATTTCAAGTATTCAAAGTGGATTTTTGGTGATTTCCACCAAAATTAGTAAGTTATCAACTCTTTTCATTGAATTATATAGAAAATTGGATTATGTTGAGTTTGGGGTTTTGATGTAGCATGTTATAATTATTGGAATGGGTGTGTATGATGTTATTTTGGGTAGCTAAAAATGATTTTAAGGTTGGATTAAAGAAATGGTTGAATTTAAGTTGAGTTTGGTGAAGAGAGAGAATTTAGGGTTATGGAACATTTGAGGTTTTGAAATTATGAGTTTTAATTGTGTAAATTGGTTACAAATTTGTTGTTTTGATGCATAACCAAGGATTTTAAAATCAAATGATGGATTTAGTTAAGTTTGGATAGAGTTTGAAGATGGTAGTACTGATTTAGAGCTTTGAAAAAGTGAATTTTCAAAGAATGATTAATTGTTTGATTTTAATGCTTAAAACATGTTATTTAATGATTTAAGTGGTGGAAATAAGATTGAAATTATAATTGTATTGAGTTGGAATGTAGATCCTTCATTGGTGATGGTTGTGTCATTTTAGGGTTTTGAGCATAAGCATGTGGTTAATTAATGTAATTGGTTTAAACATGCTAAAACATGTTTCTAATGATTTTAATAAACTTAAAACACTAATTTAAATGGCATGATATGGTTTTTCAAAGTTAAAGTTAGGTGAAGCATAATTTTGGGATTTGGTTTAGTGTGATGTTTAATTATGGCTTGATGTTGAGAATACCTTAGAATGTGATATTAAATGATTATGTATGATCACATTTTGTACAAGCATTGAGGGAGGTTGATTTGCTTCATCCAAGTGGTGAAGGGCAAGTTGGAAGGATAGGATTGGAGGTTGTGCTAAGCTTGCTTCGGGTTGCTAGTGGAGGTATGTACAAACTTTAAACATATTGTTTATATTTGCATGACATTTGGGCTTAACACATTTTGGTTAAAAAATGTGTTAAGTTACTTGGTTCATTGATTGAGTATGAATAATGTGATATGACATTTGTAATGTCATATATGTGTTAAATGCATTGTGAAAAGCCATTGATAATGGCTAAATTGTGTAGAACGTGAAATATGTATAAATATGATATTTTTGGGGTGAAAAGAATGGGTCATAAGCCTCAAAAACTGTAGCAGTTTAGTCGGGTTTAGGACCAAGATACTGGCGCCCAAGGGTCTAGCCGGGTTGAGGTCCAAAAGACTGGGGCTGTTACATTATCCATGGATATATTGCCTACGAGGCTAGACACATGGTGTCATTATGGGCCAAAGCAGTAACTCTGAAATTTGAATAGCATATTAGATCCTTTTTGGGCCCACGCTTGTCTTTGCTTTAATGTGAATTATGAATTGTGATACAATTGAGCAATATGATGCTATGAGTTGTGAATATGAAATATTTAAAAAATATAAGAAAGTAGAATGATGTGACATCTATATGCATTGTGCAGTAGCATTGCATTGAGTTATATTGTTATTATCAAAGTTTGTACCACTAGGCTTCGGCTTAGCACGATTGTAATTCGTCGCGCAGGTGTCATGGATGATTTGGTAGAGCCAGAGAGTTCTACTAGACCTGGTCGGGTTTAGGTTTGTATTTATTGAGCTTGATGAGTTATTTTTGGGTACATCAAGATCCAAGCCAGTTGCCAGCATGTACATATTTGATATTACAATGTATTTTGATATTATATATGTTATGATATGTTTTTGGAAGTATATAATGTAAATTGTAAAGAATGTTTTAAATAATTTGTTCAGATGGGATTTTTTATGTGTTGTTAATTTATATATCTATATATAAGTATTTTGAGAAAATATGGAGAAATTGAGAAGTATTGGTGAAATGGTGAATTGATTTTTATTGGGAGTGTTTGCTTTAAGCAGGTTGTGTTTTGCTGAATTTTGGGAACGTTCAAATTACAAATAAAACTCTGGCAATTTTTTTCCAGAGATTTTCATATAAAATATTTATTTTGGATTCCTATAACAAGCAAAGAATATTTATATACTATTTATTTTATATATTAGTATTTGAAATCTTAAAATAGAAATGTGAAAATTTTTATTAAATCGGTCTGTGATATTTTTATACCGTATATGTGTATTTTACATATACTGAAAATATGTATTGTATGTATATAGGGTATAAGGGTGTTATAGATTTTAGGTTTGGACCTACGGTTAATTAGGGTTCTAGACTTAAGGGTAATTTGGGTTCTGGACTCGAGCTAAGTTCTGGACTTAAGAGGGATTTTATGTTCTAAACTTAAGCTAAGTTCTGGACTTAAGGATAATTTGGGTTCTAGACACGAGACTGAGTTTGACTGACCTTTTATCAGTTGAGAATTCTGACTGCTCCGGCTGTTCAATTCTTTAACGCATTGTGGATCTTCACCCTGAATATGGATCTTCATCATTGGACCTTGGATCTACATCCTTAGCATCGGATCTTAACCTTTGAAAATGCATCTTCATCCTTGGAGAGCGGGCCTTCAACCTTGTAAACAGATCTTCATCCTTGGAGATCGGGTCTTCACCCTTGTAAATGGATCTTCATCCTTGGAGATCGGGTCTTCACCCTTTAAAATGGATCTTCATCCTTTGAGATCTGGCCTTCACCATTGAAAAAGGATCTTCATCCTTTGAGATCGGGTCTTCACCCTTGAAAATGGATCTTCATCCTTGGAGATCGGTTCTTCACCCTTGTAAATGGATCTTCATCCTTGGAGATCGGGTCTTCACCCTTGAAAATGGATCTTCATCCTTTGAGATCGGATCTTCACCCTTGAAAATGGATCTTCATCCTTGGAGATTAGGTCTTCACCCTCGTAAATGGATCTTCATCCTTTAAACTGGATCTTCATCCTTGGCATCGGGTCTTCACCCTTGAAAATGGATCATCCTTTCGACTTTAGGTCTTCACCCTTTGAAATTGGATCTACATCCTAGGAATTAGGTCTTCACCTTTGAAAATGGATCTTCATCCTTTAGATGTCAGGTCTTCACCCTTGAAAGTGGATCTTCATCCTTTAGATGTCGGGTCTTCACCCTTGGCTTCAGCTCTTTTAGCTGGTCTGAACTTTTATCTTTTATGTCTTCCTTGTTTTGATAGTTTTTAATGTTCCATTATTTTGCACTTTTGCAAAAAAAAAAATAGCACTTTTTAGCTAGCCTTCATATCTTCTTCTTGCCCCCCCTGCGTGGTAAAATATTAGAAGTAAGTCTCAAAATATTTTGTACATGCATAAACTCAAAATTTTGAAAGGGAGAAGCCTTACCCCCTATGTAGGCTAAAACCCATGATTATTTCTATGTAGGCTTTGGCTGATGTTTGTAGATTGTCTAGTTCTTCGGACAAGCATGTATTTCTTCTTTTGTAAAAATGACTAGAGCTTCCTCAAGCAATAGGCTTTCCATGCCCCCTTGATTCAAAATTTTATTTTGATTCTTTACTTCACAGGGTGTTTGATGTTCACTTTGACAAAGAATAGACAATACAAGATAAGAAAGTGCGATGTGATATGCTAATGTATGCATGATATGCATGAATAATACTTACAATGGTTTCATCGACTCACAGACTGAGATGATCAGCAGAAGTTTTCTCATTGGTTCCTTTCAGATGCTCGTTCAAGTCTTGCATTGGAATGGCAGAAGGCTTCACTTTTATGGCTTTTATCTTCAAGATATTGAAAACATGAATAATGGAGACCCCAAGCAACAGAGATACATCCATTCCAAACTATGTTTTGGCATGCCAGTTGGTAGCTTCTTCATAACCTTGCCAATAATCATTTCCTTTGCCCAATGTGTCCTTTGAGGTTCAATAGTTCAACATACTTCCCTTAACTTGAAGGCTTCATGTGACAAAAATAATTTTTTTTTAAATTTTGATTTTGAAATCAAATGTTGGCTTTGCCAAATCAATGTTAATGTACCTCAAGACTTGATTTTTCTAAATTACCATATCTATAACATGACAACCCTAGTTACCGTACTAAACTCGGGAATAATTTCTATTTAGGCAAGAACTTGTTGCACTTCAGATAGGCACATACACATTACTTAGCCAAAGGTCTCATTGAGTTTAAATATTGTCTATCTCATATGCATGCTTATTCAAACTATCTCCACTAATAGACTCTACCTACCAAGAGAGATCAACAGGTCTTTGATATGCTTGAAAAGGGGTCTATAAGAGACATGGGTTAAATGAAGGCCATTTTGAGATTAGAGCTGATGTGACACAATGGACAAATCTTCACACTACAATTGTCCTGTTGGAACTTTAGACAGTTGGAAGCAATCTTGTTAGACTCCAAATTCCTTTTATCTTCTTGGTATTAATCTGGATCTTGATTAGGACAGTCTTTGCCCTTGCAAAAAGTTCGGTACCCAAATTCATTTCTTTTCTTCTTCTCCCTTTTCTTTCTTTTTATTTTTCTTACTCTTCCTTTTCTTTGAGCATTTTATCATTTTTTCCTTCTTCCTTGTAGGACTATCAAGTATAGGACTTTTGAAAACAAGATGGTCTTTCTCCTTTTTCTCTGATTTTGATCGAATCTTTGTTTGGATTGGACAAATTCAAGTCAAACTTTCCTTATAAACCAAATGGAAGCCTTTTGCTGTCTTAGGTAAAAGTGAACTCAGTTGGATTTCTTAACCATTTTTGGTTCTTTTCTTTTTTTTTTCTTTTCTCATTTTTTGTCTTTTTTTTCTTCTTCTTCTTTTTTCTTCTTTTTTTTTGTAATTTTGTATTTTTGTAATTTTTTCTTCTTTTCTTTTTCTTTTTTTTGTTCTAGCTCTAAAAGAGTTGTCTTATTTGTACCAACTTGGGTTTCCAATAATGGATGAGTGGAGTGACATAAATCTTCTTTAATAGGGATAAATCATTTGTTACTCTGATGTGGTCTTGATAAATTGGAGATACTAGGTGAACTTCAACTACCCTTATGGTCTTGAGAACATCAACTATCCTTATGATCTTGACTATTCACTCCTTTCTTTGATCATCTTACCTCTTCACCTTAGTGATCATAAGACTTGTCAAAAGTATCACAATAGCTCAGGGTAGGCTGTTGGGCTTATAAGTCAATGAAAAGAAAGCTAAAAATTTTATGAAGGCTCAAAGGGACAACTAGGGTTGATATTTAATAGGGCGGATACTAGTTGTTGGCTCACCAAACAATGCCTAAATCATTTCTCCCTTAAATAAGCAAAGTTCAATTTCACCTCGAAAGTTTTTCAAAGAATGTTCTAAGACTAACTAGGACTTAGACAAAGGTAATTATGCAGGAGCCCTCTCTAAGTAAGTATACACAACTTCAATGCTATAGAATAATTCCCTCACCTAGTAAAGTCATTCGAATCATGATGCCTATATATATTAATTCATGAATCATCAAGCTAGATTCCTCATTGGTTGAGCACCAAAATGAAAAAAGAACCACAAAAAAATTTAATGAAAGTAATTTATTCAAACAACTTTAAATTTGAAAAACACGATTGTTCCAATTAAATATTAAAGAAAGCAAAATTGAAAAGCAACATTCAAGCTAAGGAAAGTTTGTTAAGTTAAGCTTCTTTTCCTTTCACATCTTCAATTTTTCCATCTTAAAAGGATGATAAAACAAAATCTTCTTCCAATCCTTTTCCCACCATGAAGATTGCCGGTGGAGGTACTCTTCCAAACTTAGGCAAAGGATTGTTCATGGTATTGGGCTTGTCTGGCACAGGTAGCTTACCACTATCGATTAGATCTTGGATCTCATGCTTCAATTGAGTACATCTATCGGTCTCATGTCCTTGAGTATGATGAAACTCACAAAAGGCTATAGTATTAAATTTTAGGGGTAACGGATTCGGCAAAGGTCGAGGGGCCAATAGCAGTAATAGTCCCTTCTTTTGTAGCTTGGTGAAAACCCAAACAAAAGCTTCACCAGATCTGAAAACTGCCTTCTATTTGCTTGACCAATTGTATTAACATCAGCTTCTTTTTGTGTACTTTGATTGTTAGGCTAATAATTTCATTTTGTAGAAAAATGATTCTTCTCCCTTTCCCACTCTTCACTTTATAGACTAGCTTGGAGAAGATCTTTGAAATTTCGGATGAGTGTATGAGACATCCTTTCACCAAGATTAGGCAACACCATCTCACAATCATCCTTATTTGATTAGATTCATTCGGCCTTTTCTTGAGCAAAGCAGTCTTATTTCTCCATCTTTTCACATAGTCCATAAAATTCTCATTTTGTCTTTGCCTAATGGTTTCCACCTCCATCAAGGTTGCTTCCAGCTCAAAATTGTACCCACATTGTTGAATGAAAGCTTTGTACAACATGTCCCAATCTTTTTGAGTACTTTCCTCTAAGGTGTTGGACCAATTTTGGACAACAGGGTCCAATGAAAGCATGAAATATCTTAGAGTTTGAGCCTCAGTGGCTCGGGCGGACTGCATAGCAGTGATGTACTGCTTCACATTGAAATGAGGGTTTTCAGTACCATTGTACCTAGTGAAGGAAGACATCTTGAACTTATAAGGGACCTCATCATCTTGTTCAAACAGTTTGTCGATCTCGGACATCTCTTCAATTTTCAGTTTCTTCTCAAATTTCTTTTCTAAATCAGCAATCATCTTCTCAACATCAGACATCTCAGTCTTTTCAACAACCTTCGGCTTCTTTTTGTCATGAGGATCTTGGAAGTATTGAGCCCAATCATCATCATCAATGATCACCTTATCATCATCGAAAGCCACTTCACCAACTTTAGCCTTCTCTTTGTCTTTCTTGGTGCTAGCAAATGCTTCGCCATTGTTTCCTAAAATTGTAGCCAATTGGTTTTTCATGGTCTCGGCCAGGGCCTCTTTTATTTCTTCCATCTTGGCATTGAGGGCGTCATCCACCATTCTTTGAATTTGTTTGGGCTCCATTGCTTTTGGTGAGCAAGTGATTGAGTCATTGCTAGATTCTTCATCTCCGGCGTAGGTCGGATTGTCATAAGCTTTTGAAATATCATAGTCCAGAGCTATAAGCCAGAAGGGATTAATGATATGAGATGCAAATGTATGTATGCAAGTATGCATGTATGCACAAACATTAGACAAAGAAGGATAATTAGGATGTTCCTTCCAACCTTATAACTTCCACACACGAATGGCGAGTCTCTTTTTCTAGGTATATGGTTAACAAAATACCAACATGGGGTATCTTGTTTTCGAATATTTCCCTCAGACGTTTCAACCAATAATTAAAATTTCAAAAATGGAAATCAGTTTATGATAATTCCCATTAATTAGGTTTTAATCCATTCAACAAAGTAAAGTAGCTTTTATGCTATATTGGATTAAAACTAAATTAAAAGGTTTATTATAAATAGATTTCTCACTTGAAAATGTAACTAATCATTCATGCTAAAAACAAGCCCATGATTAATTATTTATTAGCATAAACTAGGCTCATAATTGACTTTTGGTATTTCATAATTGACCTAAATATTTGTAAGCTTTTCTAAAGGTTGGATGAAAATAATTTTTGTTTCTAAGCCCATTGTAAAAAAGATTTTAGACAAAATGGATTTTGGGCTTAGTATTTGGGATTTGAGAAAATTTTTTGATTTATTTTTAGAAAAAGTTTTATGTCCAAAGACCATCTTAAAATGTTTTGAAAATAGTTTTGGTCTTTTGGTCTTTAAAGAAAAATTTATTTGAGCTCAGAATGTAATTTGGTCATATTAGAAAAAGAACAAACCAAATAAGTCATGGTTTAAGCCAAGATAAATTAACCATAGTCAAAAAATAAGCATTTGGGGTAAAACCTAAGGAAAGTAACTAGGCCAATTACATGAGCTTTATTCTTTGGGTTAAAAGGCTTAGGTTCCCATAGCAAGTATATACCAAAAGGTACAAGGCTATGAGTGGTTATGCCATGCTCGATCTTCATACCTTGAGTGAAAGTATGGTATCCCTTACATAACACAACACGGGTAACATGGGCGACCTAACTCACGCACACAATGTAATCTAATATGATGTAATGGATAATATCAAGATAAGAAAGAATAGAATAATATAAAGATCAATGGAATCAACTTCTCTTGTCCCCAGTGGAGTCGCCACTGTGAGCGGGGATTTTCGCCCCCACTCCCGATGGAATGGTTCTTGCGGCTTTGGCACTATTTAGGCTCGGGGCCTTAGAAAATATGGGCCTAAGCCCAAAGAAAATGGAGTCGCCACCCGGACGGGCTGGGAAAGAGAAAGGGGTGGATGACTCGATTCCTAAGGAATACCCAACCCCCTAATGGTTCGGAAAGTTGGGTACGTGTGGGGAAGGTGAGAAATGGCCTAGCACCCCCACAACACCCAGTTTATTGGAACCGGCCTCCTTTGTAGGTCTTAATATCATAAAATTCTTAAGTATAACAATATTATCCATACTACATGCAACAATTAAAATAAAGCAACATTATATTAAAACCAAAGCAATGTCTAAAGAAAACAAATAAACGGACACCCGTCCGAGGATGGAAACATGTCCTTACATCGTTCATGTCTAAACTAAATAGAACACCTACCAAAAGGTGGAAACATGTCCTTTATATTGGTCCAAGATATAAAAGCAATTTAAATTACATAGAAATTAATTAATGAGGTACCCAAAAAGTGTAAACATACCTCTTACAATTTTAATATCAAAACAACCAAATAATAATAATAATAAAGAAAATATCCATCCATGATAAATTAAATAAATCAAGCATTGAAATTAAATAAATCAACCATCAAAACTTATGATAAACTACATAATCAAATCTAAAATTAAATAAAGCAAACAAAGATACAAATTTAGGTTTATGTCACAATTTAGGGTTCTTTAATTAACATTTAGGGTTTTGGGATTTTAGAATTATTATTATTATTATTTAGGCTACTGTAAAAATTTTGGAAAATTGGAATGGATTAGGGTTTTATAAATTTAAGAACTAGTAAGGTTTTTTGGTTAATCAAATTAGGGTTTAGGGGTAACATCATGAAATTAGGGTTTTGAAATCTTAAGACATTAGGGTTTATAACTCATGGTTACTGGATTGTGATTTTAGGTTTACTGGATTATGGCTTTAGGGTTTAGATTTACTTGTCATAAAGTTTTAATGTTTTAAGAATTAGGGTTTAGGAGAACTAGGGTTTTTGATATTGGGTTTTGAGAAAATTAGGGTTTTTGATATTTTTGAAAACATATTTGATCTTAGGATTTAAGAAAACAATTTAAGGTTTTATAAAAATAATTATGATTTTTAGAAAATGCAAAGAAGATTAGGGTTTGGAGATTTAAGAAGACATTTTGAAATTTTGGACAAAAAGTTAGAGTTTAGATGAAAATAGTTCGGGGGAAACAATTTATGGTTTTTAATGTTTTTGGAAATAGAAAAAACAATTTTAGGGTTTTTGAAGTTCTGGAAACAGAAGGATGATTAGGGTTTTTGAGGTTTTTTGAAACAGAAGAAACAATTTATGGTTTTAAAGTTTCTGATCACTGATTAAGGTTGTTGGATGAATGTACAATTTAATGTAAAACATATTACTATGTTTAATAATTTAGGTTACTGACTTAATATCAAAAATGAATGATAGAAACATTGTAAATAACATCAAATCAAAGATTTATAATCAAAACTCCATTCATTGGTTCCTCCATAATTTGCTTCTGGATGAACAAAGACAAAGACAATGATACTGCCTTTGATGGGTTGATAATGGCTAATGTCTCTTGTTCCTTAGGGTTTCTGTCCTCTTTTCCTCCCCAATCAGAAGTCCCAAGTTTAGCTTAATAAAAATTAAATTTTCAATTCAAAATCCAAAAGTCCAAAGTCCCCTAATTCTATGTTTTAATGTGGTATTTATAGGAAAAATAATAAACCTACTTCTAATTGCTTAAGGAAATTAAAACCAATTAGGAAAAGAAACCAAAACCAAATAGAATTTGGTTCGGAAAAAATTGCGTTGGAAAATTGCACTAGCTAAAAACTTGTTGCTTGCTGGAATTACGAGAGCTGCGAGGGAAAATTGTGGGCGGGGGCCAATTCGCCGCAGGAATCTCCTGCGGTGAAATGGCCTATGGCCGATTCCCTCGCAGGAAATTCCTGCGGGCGAATCACCCTGTGGCTGATTCACCTTCAGCGACAAAAAAATTCGTCGCCAATTTTTTTGTCATTGATTATTATTTTTTTATTTTTATTTATTTAAATTTACCATTTTTATTTTTATTAAAAATTATAAATACTAAAATAAATATTATTTAATTAAAATATCTCAAAAATTATTTTGGACTATATAAAAAATATCGGACCAGACTGGGTAAAAAATTAAGGGTATACAGGAAGGTAAACCTTGTGTGATTTACAGTGATGCTTCACATAGTGGTTTAGGTTGTGTTCTAATGCATAAGGGTAGAGTCATTGCTTATGCCTCTCGACAGTTGAAGTCGTATGAGCTGAATTGCTCGACGCATGATTTTGAATTAGCAGCTATAGTTTTTGCCTTGAAGATTGGCTACATTACTTGTATGGGGAGAAGTGTTTCATTTATATGGATCACAAGAGTTTCAAATATCTGGGTGTTCAGAGAAAATTGAATCTTTTTCAGAGACAGTGGTTAGAATTGATTAAAGACTATGATTGTTTAATTGATTATCATCATAGCAAGGCAAATGTTGTTGTTGATGCCTTGAGTTGAAAGTCTTTGGCAAGTTTGACTGCTTATTCGCTCTTGTTGCTTGTTGCTTGTTGAGTTGAGAGTGTTGCGTGCTGTAATGATGGTACTTTGGTGGCTCAGTTACAGTTGAGGCCATTGTTATTAGATCAGATTAGGGAGGCTCAGTTAGTAGATGAGAAAATCCAGAAGATTGTATTGGATTACCAAAAGGGGGTGAATCGAGACTTTCATGTGAGAAGTGATGGCAGTTTGTGGTACAGAGATAAATTGTGTGTTCCTGATGATGTAGGGCTAAAAAGGGTAATTTTAGAGGAACCACATCAGTCAGCTTATGTTATGCACCCTTGGAGTGCCAAGATGTATCTAGATTTGAAGCAGCATTACTGGTGGTCAGGTATGAAGAGGGACATATCAGAGTTTGTATCCATATGTCTCACATGTCAGAGAGTGAAGGCTGAGCACTAGGTTCCTTCAAGATTACTTCAGCCATTATCAATGCTAGAATGGAAATGGGAATGAGTGACGATGGATTTTGTGACTGGATTGCCTTTGACTCAGAAGAAGCATGATGAGATTTGGGTAATAGTTGATCGGATGATGAAGGCAGCTCATTTTCTTCCAGTTCGAATGGATTTTTCTCTTGAGATATTGGATGAGCTATATATCAGTGAGATAGTGAGGTAACATGGAGTCCTAGTTTCTTTGGTATCTAATCAAGATCCCCGATTTACATCGAGATTATGGAGGAGTTTGCAAGATGCTTTAGGTTCTCGGTTACATTTTAGCACTGCTTTCCATCATCAGATAGATGGGCAGGCATAGAGAGTGATATAGATCTTAGAGGATACGTTGAGGAGTTTTATCATCGATTTCACTGTGAGCTGAGACAAATTCCTACCACTGATTGAGTTTTCCTATAACAACAGTCATTAGTCCAATATTGGGATGGCACCTTATGAGGCATTGTATGGTAGGAGGCGTAAGACACTTCTATGTTGGGATGAGGTTGGAGAATGTAAGTTGATTGGTCCCAATTTGATTAAGGAAATAGAAGAGAAAGTAAAGGTGATTAGGAATTGTTTGAAAGTAGCCTCAGACCTACAGAAATCATATTCAGATTTAAAAAGAAGAGACATAGAGTTCAATGTGGGAGATAAAGTATTTTTGAGGGAGTCTCCTTGGAAGAAAATTTTGAGATTTGGCCACAAATGGAAGTTGAGTCCTCGTTTCATAGGACCTTATGAGGTGCTGGAGAGAGTTGGACCAGTGGCCTGTAGACTGGCTTTGCCGCCTGAGTTGGATCAAATTCACAATGTCTTCCATGTCTCTATGCTTCAGAGGTACAGGTCAGACCCGTCTCACATTTTATCAGTAAAGTCAATTGAGGTGAGTCTAGATCAGACTTATGAGGAAGAACCAATAGCTATTTTGTCATGGGAAGTGAAAGAGTTGAAAAATAAGAAGGTGCCACTTGTGAAAGTTCTTTGGAAGAATCATGCCACTGAGGAGGAAACATGGGAGAGTGAGTAGATGATGCGGAATCAGTATCCCCAGTTGTTCCAGACTTAAAAGCAGGTAATTTCGAGGATGAAATTTATTTTTAGAGGGGGAGAATTGTAATATCCAAAAATTTTGAAAATTTTAAATTTTGAAAATTAAATAAATGATTTAAAAATATATATATTTAAGTGAAACAGTAAAATGTGTATATGATATATATATGTAGATATACATAACATATACAAGTCAATATTTTAAATTGGTCAAAAGTTATTTTAAAATATTAAAAATTAGTTGTGTAGTTAGTGGAAGATGATTTTTTTATATTAATTAAATAATATATATATTTATATAATTTACTTGGTGGAGATTGAGAGTAGTAAATTTGTGTGGTTAAAAGGGTATTAGTTGGATAGAGATGAGTTGAAATCTTCTTCTTCTTCTTCTTCTTCTTCTTCTTTCTCCAATGAAGGCTGCCTATCTCCATTAAAGGAAAGGATGAATTTGCTTCTTGCACACTCAAGTAATTGAAGGATTTCAAGTGTTCAAGTTGGAGTTTTGGAGATTTTCTCCATATTTGGTAAGTTTCCAACTTGTTTCCTTGATTTTCTATGAAAGTTTGTGTATGAGTGAATTGGATGTTTGGTGTAGTATGTGTTAATGGTTGGTATTGGTATGTATAAAGTTCTTTTGAGTAGTTAACTATGAAATTAGGGTTGGATTGAAGAAATGGTTAAGTTTGGTGAAGAGAATAAGAGTTTTGGGTTGTGTAACTTTTGAGTTGTGAAGTCATGGTTTTAAATTGTTTATTTTGCTTTTAATTGAGTTGTTTTGATGTATATATAAGTATTTTATGGTAAAATGATAGATTTGGGTGAGTTTGAATAGGGTTGGAAAGGGTAAGGAAAGATAATTTTGGATGTGACAATTATGTGTTAATATCAGGATTTTGGCCTGACACACCCGGTGACACGACCATGTCTTTAGGTGTGTCGATGGTTATGTTTTCAGTGTTGGTGACATGTGAAGTGACATGCCCATGTCACTGAACATGTCATAGCTTCTCTAATGTTATAGTATTGACACGTGAAGTGACACGCCCATGTCACTGAGCGTGTCACATCTACTATGTTGTAGGAGTTTTGGCACGGACAAGGACACGCCCATGTCTTTGGACATGTCTTATCTATTGTAATACAGAGCTTAGGAATGGTCATTAACATTCCATGTCACTGAGCATGCCAAAGATTTTGTGTTGTGGGTTTAGGGCACGGTCATTAACACGCCTGTGTTGTTGAGCGTGTCATGTGTAGATTTTGTCCTAGATAGTTCTTTTATTTATTTTTCCTTTGTGTTTCTTATCCTTGTGTTAAGAGGTTTTGTATATGCCTATAAGTGTGTTACTAAGTGATTTTTTATAATCACATTTGGTTTAGGCTTTGAGGAGACTTGAATTACCCAATACAATTGTTGAGGGATATTGTGAGCGGGGATGTTCGCCCCCACTCCCGTTGGAAATGGTTCTTGCGACTTCGACACTATTTAGGCTCTGGGCCTTAGAGAACACGGACCTAAGTCCGGAGAAATTGGAGTCGCCACTCGAACGGGCCAGGAAAAAGAAAGGGGTGGATGACTCGATTCCTAAGGAATCCCCAACCCCCTAATGGGTTCAGAAAGTTGGGTAAGTGTGGGGAAGGTAAGAAATGGCCCCACAACTCCCAGTTCATTGGAACCGGCCTCCTTTATAGGTCTTAATATTATAAAATTCTTAAATATAACAACATTATCCATATTACACACAATAATTAAAAGAAAGCATCAATATATTAAAATCAAAGCAAGGTCCAAGCAAAACAAATAAATGGACACCCATCCGAAGATGGAAACATGTCCTTACATCATATGCCTAAATAGGACACCCACCGAAAGGTAAAAACATGCCCTTTACATAGGTTCTAAAAGAGAGAAACAATTTAAATTACATGATATTTAACTAATGAGGTACCCACCAAGTGGAAAAATACCTCTTACACATTTGAAAATCTAATTAAATTGATAAAAGTAAATAATCATTCATCATAAATAAATCATTCATTAAAAGTATTAAATATCAATGGAAAATAAACATCCATCCATGATAAATTAAATAAACCAAGTATTGAACTTAAATAAATTAAAGCATATAAAATAAATCAATGCATAATCAAATATAGAATTGAATAAGGAAAATAAAAAATCTAAGTTATAGTTACTGTTTCCATTTAGGATCCTTTATTTCATGTGTTTAGGGTTTTAGATTTTCATGGGTTTAAGCTACTATGACTTTTTAAAGAATTAAAATAGATTAAAGATTTTATGATTTAAAAGGTTGGTAAGACACTTTGATTAACCAAATTAAGGTTTGAATGGTGAAATCATGAAACTAGGGTTTTGGACACTTTAAAATACTTTTGATTTGTGGTTTTAAATGATGATTTTAAGCTTACTGTGTAAAATTAAAATATTTTTGTTTATATGATTTTTAAGCTTTTAAAGGATTAGGGTTTATAAAAAAATTAGGGTTTAAGGCTTTAAAGGGCTAGGGTTTTACTATTGGAGTTGAGTTAGGGTTTAGTGTTTTAAAATTAGGGTTTCGGTAGATGCATGAAGCTTTTAGGGTTTGAAAATCAGTTTGATACTTTTATGAGGTTTTATGAAAATAAATAAATGATTTAAAGTTTATAAAAGCAAAAAAAGAAGTTTTTAAAGCTTTTGGAAAGAAACAGAATATAATTTATGGGTTTTGATAATTTGGAAAGTAAATTAAGGTTTTGAAGAAACTAAATTAATAACTTTAAATTCTTTGAAAAATAAAGCAAAGAATTAGTGTTTTTTAACTTTAGAAAAGCTAAATTTAAGTTCTAGAGTTTTTGATTTTGAAAGACACAATTTCCTAGTTTTAGCTACTGAGAAAAATATAAAAAAAGAATTTAATACATACCTCCTTTTGATGGTTCCTCCAAAAATAATTCTTCTTGGATGAACTAAAATAAAGGCAAGCTTGCTGCCTTTGAATTACCTTGAATTGTTTTTCTGCTCCCTCAAAAAATTGAATTGAATTACTGCCTTTCCTACTCAGTTTTGGATCAAAATTTGTTCCTTTTTCCTCTCGGATTTCTTTCCCCTCTTTATGCCTCTCAGATTTCTTTCCCTCTTTTCTCTCGGATTTCTTTCCCTCCTTTTTGTGTTGTAATTATACTTATTTATAGAAGTTTTTTTTGTGGTTTTTTTCCTAGTTTCTCATGGCATACATTATTTATTAAGAAAAGGAAACCGAAACCTAATTGCATTAGGTTTCGGAAATTTTGCGTCGAAAAATTTCGCTGGCAAAAAAAAACTGCTGCGGAAAAATTGCGCTGGCAAAAAAAATTGCCGTAGGAAAAATTACGCTGGCGAAAAAAGCTACCGCAGCTGGCTGAGGGCAAAACAGGCCTGCGGGGCATTTCGCCGGCAGGAAACTCCTGCGGGCGAAATGCCACGGGCCTGCTGACTTTCGGTGACGATTTTTTTGTCGCCGATTTTTCCGTCGCCAATTTTTATTTTTATTTTTTGATTTTTGTTTGTTTATTTTTATTTTTTATTAATAAAAATTAGATACTAAAGCAAAAATTATTTAATTAAGATAAAAAAATATTTTGGACCAATTAAAATATATTAAACAACACAAAAATTATTTTGGACCGGACTGGGTCAAAAATTAAGGGTCTACAGTTTGCCCCTGCTTAAATGATCTAAAACTTTAGTGAAAAAGAGTGAAAAGCAACAAGACTTAACTTTTGAGATGGTGGAGGTTTTGGGTTCTGGACCCGGTTCGAGTTCTGGACTCAAGGATAATTTTAAGTTCTGGACCTAAGGAAAATTTTGGTTCTGGACCCGAGCTAAGTTCTGAACTTAGAAATAATTCTAGGTTCTGGACCTAATGGTAAAATTGAGTTTTGTACCCGAGCTAAGTTCTGGACTTAAAAGAGATTCTAGGTTCTAGACCTAAGGAAAATTTGGGTTCTAGACCCAAGCTAACTTCTGGACTTAGAAATAATTCTAGGTTCTGGACCTAATGGTAAAATTGGGTTCTGGACCCGAGCTAAGTTCTGGACTTAGAAGAGATTCTAGGTTCTGGACCTAATGGTAATTTGGGTTTTGGACCCGAGCTAAGTTCTGGACTTAGAAGAGATTCTAGGTTCTAGACCTAAGGAAAATTTGGATTCTGGACCTGAGCTAAGTTCTGGACTTAGAAACAAATTATAAGTTCTGGACCTAATGGTAATTTGGGTTCTGGACCCAGTTCGAGTTCTGGACTCAGAAGAGATTCTAGGTTCTGGACCTAAGGAAAATTTGGGTTATGGACTTGGTTCGAGTTCTGGACTCAAGGATAATTCTAGGTTCTAGACCTAAGAAAAATTTGGGTTCTGGACTCGGTTCGAGTTCTGGACTCAAGGATAATTTTAGGTTTTAGACCTAAGGAAAATTTGGGTTCTGGACCTGAGCTAACAATTTTTTATTTCAAAAAGTTTGGCTAATTTTTATGCATATGTCTTCTTATTGCCCCCTGGTTGTAAAAATATTTATAGACCTGCAATTATTTGAATGATTAAAGTGAATAAATGAATTTACTGTTTATTTATTGTGTAATCACTGTTTATGCACTATTTACTATTTATAAATAGTAAATTTACTATTTGCAAATAGTATCAAATAGTATTTACTATTGGAAATAGTAATTTTACTATTCATCAATAGTAATACTATTCTAAATAGTAAAATTTACTATTCATGAATAGTAAAATTTACTATTCATGAACAGTTTTGAATTTTGTTTTTTGCTTGCCATTTCTCTATAAAAAGCCACCATTCCTTCATTTCATTTCACAACATGATTTCAATTTCATAATTCTCTCAAATTTCTTTCAATTTTAGCGCATATTTTTCAAAAACAATGCATGCTTCGAGGTCAGGGACTCATTCTAATGCCAAGTTATTGGAGTTTATCCTGCATCATGAAGATGGAAATTTAGATATACTAGCCGGGATGCCGCTCCATCACAGTTCCAATCAAAAGAGCGAGGTAATTATTTTTTCCTTTTTTTTCTTGATTTTTTTATTTTGCTCTTTTTTTTTGTTTTTTTGTTATATATTTTTTGTATTTTTTGTTATTATTTGTTATTGTGAAAAATAAATTAATTTAAGTAGATAGAATAATATGTACTTACCTGGTATTAACTTACCTGGGTCTGTGTTAGCATGATCGTTGCGTTGTTCGGGCTGGAGGGTGTATTTACAAAGCCCGACAATGGTACAATGTAGTGCCTTCTCGGGTAAGGTGGATTATCCGAGATTGCGGCTTTGAGCAGGTCATCTTATAATTGACATTTGAGGAATATCAGATAGACCGGAGCGTAGTCCAGGAGCTTGCAGAGCGATGGTTGGATACAACCCACACTTTTCACTTGCCCATTGGAGAGATGACAATTGGCCCGGTCGATTTTACTGCCATAACAGGCCTTCGAGATGATGGTTTTTCGGTTCCTCTGAGCAACGATATTTTAACATTTGAAGAAATTCAGGAATTAATTGGTATGGAACAATCATATAAAGGGCCTTTTAAGATAAAAATTGAGTCAATTCATAGTTATTGGATGAACTACGAAGGACGGGTTGGCAGAGACATGGCTGAACAGTACGCTAGAGGATTTTTGTTATATCTGCTCGGGTCGACTATCTTAGGCAACACTGAATCCTCCATTCACTTGTCAGTGTTGAGTGCCCTTTCTTATCTCAGAATGGTACCATCTTCTAGTTGGGGTTAAGCAGGTCTCGTGTGTCTTTACCATAGTCTTGATAAGCTTTGCTGAAACAAGAAGTCTTTTGTCGGCTTGATGGCAGTTGTCAAGGTATTCTTTTCCTTCACCAATGTTATTTCCACTTTTTCTTGCATGAATTTGATCTTTACTATTATTGTTGTAGGTATGGGCATATGAACATAACATCGTGAGGGTACTAGATATTTCCCAAGAGAGAATCAGGTATCCGAGATTAAATTACTGGTTATCCAATCGTGTGAACGTTCCCGGCTCTCATCATGTGCATACTCACCGCTATGTGTTGAGCAACTTAACCTAGGACCAGGCAAGATAACATTAGTATGCTTTAAATTTTATGTGAAAGTTTTACTTACCTTATGTTATTTTGCAGGTGAATTTGGCCTGGTGGAGCCCAGAAGAGCTAGCAAACTAGTCTCCTTTGATGAGGGCTGCACTGTCTTTCCATCATTCTAGCCAAATTATTGTTGGCCCAGTGTCTAGTGGCTGGTTTCTAAGGGAGAGAGTTTATGAATGGTTTCTCAGTCCAGAGCAGCGGAGGTTTTCGATGCAAATCCCAAAATATACTTTAAATATTATGTCAATGCCGGAGGATGCATGGTGGTCGGCCCGGTATGGTTATGATGCCAAGTCGTTTCTCCATTTACCAGGTCCATTTTATGCCTATTTTATTCGAATAAGACTCTTGAACTTTGATGTATCTCCTGTTGGTGTGCGGGAGATTTTCGACGAAATGAGGGTAGAGATGAAGAAGAACATCACGGAGCTGCAGGAGAGTCTATTCCACATTTCGGGGCCAGTACTTCTCAGGTAAAACTTTTACCACTTTTCCCTTGCAACTGCTTCTTTCTTTTTTTGACTCTTTAATGATTACTGCAGGCTGTTGGCTCATTTGATCATGAGGCTGCACCTTCTTTTACTACCCCTTCGTTTGCTCATTCTAGCCTGCCAGATATGCCATCTCATCCGCAAGGCATTGATATGAACTACCTGGTACGTTCCTTATTTTATGGTAACTTATGCTATATGTATGCATGATTATGTATGCTCTTACCTTTTTTCTTCTTGGCTCACAGCGGATGCTCGAAGAACAAAAAAAGAAACTTTAAGAAGAGTTGGCTGCAAGTCATCAGTAGGCTTCTCATTTTGAAAGTTTATATCATCAATCCGAACAAAATTTTTGAGACTTTTGATTTCAGGGGATGAGGGATCCCGGTGCTTCTTCATCAAGAGGCCTCCAGACTGACGACCATGAGATCCTTTCGTCTGCTTCTGATGAGGACCATGATGGATCGGAACTTCAAGGTAAGAAAGATTTTAGTGCTCCAGCTTCGGGTGATCCCGGGATGAGTAATTTGCCGAGTTTTGGTGCTCCCGCTTTGGGCGGACTCGGGACGAGTGATTTGCCCCCTCCTCCAACAGGCGATGACTTTTTCAAGGCTTTATTTGATGACCTACCACCTCCCTCTTAGTGATATGTAAATATTGTAGCAATTGTAAAATCTTGTACAATAATGAAAAAATACAATTTTCCTCTTTACTGTAACTCCTTTTTTTTTAAAGTTATTGCACCATTTTTTTTTGTTAAAGTACACCATAATTTACATCCACTTTATTTGCTAAACCAAATCCAACGTGGTAAAGGAAATTCATTGCCAATTCCTTTCCTTATGCCATATGGTCTCATTCTTTCCCATCATCTTTTCCTTTTCACTTTTGGAAAAGGTTTGTTTCTTCTATATAAATCACCCTTCATGCCATATTTTAATACATAAACCAAAATTCTTTCTCTTTCAACGTGAAACCTCCCATTAAAAATTTTAATTTTTTCTTCATTCATTCACCATGACCGAGCATCATTTAAAGAGAATAAAAATTCTATTTAAGAATATGGATGTCATTCATTGGAAGCAAATTTCATGGTCAAAACTTGATGTTTTAAAATGTTTTCAAAATGTTAAATTGGACCACTCCTTCTTACATGTCGTGGCTTCCTTTTGGGATACGGATTCTAGGGTATTTAGAATTAATGGCTTTGAAATATGTCCTTTGATTGAAGAATTTGAGGCCATCCTTGGATATCCCAATAATCAACAAATGGCATTACCCACATTGATTTCCAAGACTCAACAAAAGATGCAGATGTTATTTCAAATTCCAAAACCCGAAGTTCTTCAGTTGATGAGAGGTGAAAAAATTCTACTTGCCCCTTTGATTGACTTTTGTTTCTCTCATTTGGCCCCTACTAAGGCATGGGGATGCATGCTTTGTCTTTGCTTGCTCGGCCAATTCTTGCTTGTTTCTTTTGACGGCGATATTGTTCCACGAGTATTGGATATTATGGACCAAATGGAAGGAGGTTTTTCGCCGGTACTTGTGATCTTAGCCGAGACCTTAGTTGGATTAGACCGATTTAAATCAGGATTGTCAAAGAGACTGACTGGGAGTCCGTTGCTTCTTCAGGTAATTACCTAAACTGCACTTTCGGGTTTTCAATTTAGGTTTTCTTTTTTCTTCTTCTTCTTTTTAATTCTTTTATTTATTCTTTTATTTATTGCTCTAATTTTTGCCTAGTCCGCCTATGTTTTCGGAACTAGCGAGCTGTCCTAATTTTTGCCTAAGCTTCCCTTGCGGGTTTTCAACTTAGCGGACCTTTTTCTTTTCATTTTTTTAACTCTTTCTTCACAGATTTGGCTTCAGGAGCGTCTTTGCTGGCTTGATACTCCATCCATGCACATTGCCAGATACCTGCCATGTCATCATTCTGCTAGGAAGCTACTCCATCCTGCTTCTTCATATGCTGACTGGGTTGACTGGATCCACTCACGCTCTGAAGTCAATATCCGTTAGTTGGTACCTTGGTGGAAGATTTCTCGTATCACCATGCAGACATACTTGATGTATGTTCCCTTTGCTGCTCTTCGTCAAGGTACATGCTATGATCCTCGCCGACTTGGCCGTTAGTATGGAGTTGAGCCTCGTGATTCTGACTTTACTCCCGACTTAGACATGCCTTGCTTGACTGAAGCCTACTTGGATAGGCTGAGGCAAAGCTGGCCTGCACGCTACACTTATCTACTGCCATATATTTTACATTTGTCAATTTAGAAAGTGTATTGTTAGGATGAAAAAATAATTAAAGTAATAAAAGATGCTTCTTTTCCATTTATAATTTTTCATCACCTTTTGCTATTATGTTTATTTATTTCATCCATATCTGGTTGAATACTTATAACAGAGCACATAGAACAATTTTAACATTAATTCTGTTTTATTAAATTAGGGAACAACCAAACGTAAAACCAGTATACACAAGATTACTACTGTTGCAAACTAGCCCTTTCGGGTTTCTAATTGACTATTTTCTCTCTTTTAGCCCTAATTGTTGCCTAGCCTACCCTTTTAGGTTTTCGGGACTAGCTGACTGCTCTAACTTTTGCCTAGGCCGCCCTTTTTTGGGTTTTCAACCTAGCGAGCTCTTTCTTTTTTATTTTTTTATACATAAAACTTCTTCAACCTGTCAATGTTGACTGGCTCACTAAATTCATTCCCGTCCATGTCTGACAACTTCACCGCACCTTTGTTCCTGAATTGTTTCATGACATATGACCTTTCCCAGCTAGGTCTGAACTTCCCTCTTGGATCAGATACATTAGGCTTACATTGCTTCAACACCAAATCCCCAACTCTAAATTTTCTGACCTTAACCCTTCTATTGTAGGCCCGAGCTATCTTCTTTTGATACAGTTGGTGATGATATAGTGTCTTTAACCTTCTCTCTTCTAGTAGAGCTAACTGTGTGTATCTGCTTGCTACCCATTCCGTTTCAGGCAGTTTAGCTTCCAAGACTACTCTTAATGACTTGATCTCAATTTCAATTGGTAATACTGGTTCCATCCCATAAACCAAAGAGAACGGTGTCATTCCAGTAGGTGTTCGCACACTTGTCCTATATCCCCATAAAGTAAAGGGAAGCATCTCTGACCAATCCCTGTAAGTCTTGGTCATCTTGGACAGAATTTGCTTAATTGTCTTATTTGTTGCTTCCACGGTGCCATTAGCCTTTGTTCTATAAGGAGAGGATCTATGATGATGAATTTGGTACTTCGAGAATAAATCCTTAACTACTCCTTGAAACTGTACCCCATTGTTTGATATCACACTATGCGGGACCCCGTATCTACAGATGAGAATCTTTTCAATAAACCTAGCCATTTGGCTTGCACCCAATCTATTGAAGGATTCAGCTTCGACCCATTTTGAAAAATAATCTACTGCTACCACAATGAATCGGTGACCGTTTGAAGCTGTCGGATGTATCTCTCCTATAATGTCAATACCCCAGGTGGCAAATGGCCAGGGTGAAGACATTGAATGCAGTTCTTCAGGAGGCATGTGATTCAAGTTACCATACATCTGATATTGTTGGCACTTCTTGACAAACTCAATACAATCTCTCTCCATGGTCAACCAATAGTAACCTTATCGAATAATCTTCTTAACTAGGGCCAAACCATTCATGTGCGGTCCGCAACTTCCCGCATGTATTTTTGACATGATACGCTCCACTTCAGGTTTTCTTAAACATCTTAAATGTACTCCATCAGGCCATCTTTGATTTAACTCTCCATGGAAGGTGATGTATTGCAATGACCACCTCCTTATGGCTCTTCCGTCTTTCTTCGTTGCCCCTGGCAGGTATTCTCTTTCCTCCAAAAATCATCTTATAGTATCATACCACGCATCATGGTCTGTATCAACTTCCATGATTGTCTCATATTCATAGTAAGGAGTTGATGAACTGGTCAAGATTAGAGGCTTAAGGAATAGGCTAACAAGATTAGGGTTGTCATGTTATAAATATGTTAATTTGAAAATCGAGTCCTGAGGTACAATGACACTGATTTGACAAAGTCAACATTTGATTTTAAAAAATAAAATAAAATAAATTGGTTTCTTCTTGCATAAACCTTCAAGTTAAGTAAAGTATGTTGCACCATCAAAACTTGAAGGAAACAATGGGCAAAAGAGGGATAATTAAGAATCACTTGCAAGGTCATGTCATGAAGCAGTTATCAACCAAACGGATAACTCCCATGTCTTTGGCTACCATGATTGGGGCCTCCGCTACTCATGTTTTCAACATCATGAAGATAAAAGCCATAAATGTGAAGCCTTCTATTATTCCAATACAAGATAAAAATGAGCATCTGGAAGGAATGAATGGGAACACTTCAGCTGAGTACCTCAGTCTGAGAGTTGATGGAACAACTCTAAGTATTATCCATGCATATCATGCATACATGAGCATATCACATTGCATTTTGTTATCTTTTGTTACCTATTATTTGTCAAAGTGAACAGTAAACACGCAATGAAGTAAACAATCGAAAGAAGATATTGAATCAAGGGGCATGAAAAGGCTATTGCAAAAGAAAGAAAGGATGCATGCTTGTGCAAAGAACTAGACAACAAAAACATCAATACGAGCCTGCATGGGAAAAATCATTGGTTTGAGCCTACATAGGGAGCAAAGTTTCTTCTTTTAATTTTTGAGTTTATGCATATACAAAACATTTTCAGACTCACTTTCAATATTTTGCCATGCAGGGGACAAAGAGATGATATGAGGACTAGCTAAAAAATAGTTGAATTTTTTGCTAAAGGAAGAATAAAAAGAATGGAACAAGAAGAAAATTATAACTCTCAAAATAATGAAGATGCAAAAGACAAAAGATCAGTTTAGCTAGAAGAGCTGAAGCCAATGTAAGACAAATGTCCAAGGATGAAGATCCATTTTTGAAGGGTAAAGACCCAATCTCCAAAGGAAAAAGATCCATTTTTGAAGTGTAAAGACCCAATCTCCAAGAATGAAGATCCATTTTAAAGGGTGAAGACCCAATCTCTAAGGATGAAGATCTATTTTAGAGGGTGAAGACCTAATCTACAAGGATAAAGATCCATTTTGAAGGGTGAAGACCGAATGACAAAGGATGAAGATCCAAGGTTCAAGGATGAAGATCCATTTTAAGGGTGAAGACCCACAATCCATTGAAGAATGGAACAACCAGCTAAAAAAAGCCAAAATTCCTAGATGACAGAAGGTCAGTCCAGCTAGAAGAGCTGGAGTTGATCCATTGAAGAATGGAGCAAGTGGCTAGAAGAAAGCTATGATGGAAGATCAATTAGCTAGAAGAACTAAAATTAATTGGCTAGAGGAAAGCCAGAACCCTCAACTGATAAAGGTTAATCAAATTCAGTCTTGGGTCGAGAACCCAAATCCAATTTTGGGTTGAGAACCCAAAATCTTATTTCGGATCAAGAAGCCAAAATTCATTTTTTGGTCCAGAACCCAATCCATATCCCAGGTCCAATACCCAAACAAACTTCAGTCCAGAACCCAAATCACTTTTTGGTTGAGAAGATAAAATCCAGTTTTGGGTCCAGAACCCAAACCAACTCAGGTCCAGAACCCAAAATTATTTTTGAATCCAGAACTCATCCAACCTCGAGTCTAGAACCCATCCTTATCCAAAATTAGCTCAAAGCCATGTTGCTTTTTACACTCTTCTACTGAAGTCTCAAATCGTTCAAGCAAGGGACAAAACTATACACCCTTAATTTTGCACGGATTAGGTTTAAGAGGCTTACCTTATTCCATCATAATTTAAAGAGCCTAAACCTAATTTTAAAGCTTAAATATTAGAGAGTCCATTTCATAAAAGCCCAGATTAAATTTTAAAATAGGTTCGGTTTGAGAGAAATTAAAAATTAGGGTTTGGTTTGAGTCGGGACATGTCAATAATCATTATGGGTTGGCTCCATATCAATTTGGAACCCTCAAATCGATATGTGCCCCTCGAAATATGAATTCTGACCGGCCATTTGATTTCCTAATCAAGTTATAATTCATTTAAGACTCGGATTAGGTAGATTAGGTTTAAGGATTAAGTGATTGTTTCCCTATAAATAGAGGATTAAAAAAACATTGAGAGGGGCGCAACATTGGCAATTAACAACAACAAAAGGGCAACCAACAATTTTGAATGAGAAATTAACATCGAAGGAATAAAAAATATCAAGCAGTGATGATTATCAAAGAGTTAGAAACGAACAACCATACAAAGGCTGTAACACCCTTATACCTTATATACGTACAATACATATTTCTAGCATATGTAAAATACGTATATACGATACACAAATATTACCGATCGGTTTAATAAAATTGTTTTTCACATTTCAAATTTAGAATTTCAAATATTAAATATATAAAATTAAATAGTATATAAATATTCTTTGCTCGTTATAGGAATCCAAAATAAACGTTTTATATGAAAATCTCTGAAAAAAAAATTTCACCAGAGTTTTGTCTGTAATTTGGACGTTTCCAAAATTCAGCAGAACACAACCTGCATAAAACAAATACTCCCAATAAAATCAATTCACGATTTCACCAATACTTCTCAATTTCTCAATGTTTTCTCAAAATACTTATATATAGGTATATATATTAACAACACATATAAGATCTCATCTTAAACAAATTATTCAAAACATTATTTACAATTTACAATATATACTTCAAAAACATATCATAACATATATAATATCAAAATATACTGTAATATCAAATATCTACATGTTGGAAACTAACTCTTATCTTGATGTACTGAAAAACTCTTCAAGCTAAAAACTACAAACCTAGACCCTACCAAGTCTAGTAGAACTCTCCGGATCTACCAAAATGTCCATTTCACCTATGCGACGAATTACAATCGCGCTAAGCCTAAGCCTAGTGGTACAAACTTTGATAATAATAAAATTGTAAAGTAATGCCAACGCAAAATGCTTATGAACATCACATCATTTCATTTTCTCATACTCTTCAATTATTTCACATTCCACAATTCATATATAAACAAACACAAACATGGGCCCAAAGACAACTAATATGCTATTCAAATTCAAGAGTTACTGTTTTAGTCTATAATGACACCATGTGTCTAGCCCATAAGCAATATATCAATGGAATATTCCAACTAGGCATGAGCTTATGACCCAGTCTTTTCACTCATCCTAGCTTTAAATATTTATTTTTGAGGCTTATGACCCAGACTTTTCACCTCAAAAACATTTTCACAATGACGCCCGTAGTCTAGCCCATAGGCAATCATAGGCATGCCGCTAAACACATAACTCTAAAAATTGAATAACATGCTTGGCACACAATTTATTCATATTTCTCATTATTAATCTCTTTCTCATTTTCAAATATTCAACCTAGGCACAATCAATGAATCAATTAGCTTAACACATTTCCCAACCAAAATGTGTTAAACTCAAATGTCATGCAAATATAAACAATATATTTAAAGTTTCTACATACCTCAAATAGCAACCAAAATAATCTTAAAACTCTCACCAACCTTCTCTTCTAAGTTGCGCTTCAACACTTGGATCGACCAAACTACTTCATCTCAATGCCTATATCAAATGTGATCATAAATAATCATTTAATATCACATTCTAAGGCATTCTCAACATCAAACCTTAATTTAACAACACTCCTACAAATTTTTAAAAATTAAGTCTTTCCTTACTTTAACTTAGCAAATCCATATTAACCCATTAAATTATTGTTTTGAGTTTATTTATGTCATTACAAGCATATTTTAACATATTTAAATCATTTACATTATAAAAATACACTCTTATACATAAAATCTCAAAAATGGCATAACCTTCCCCCATTAAAGTTTCTCCATTCCTACTTAATCTAATTATCATTTCAATCTTATTTCCACCACTTATATCATTAAATAACATGATTTAAGCATTAAAATCAAACAATTAATCATTCTTTGAAAATTCATTTTTCCAAACCCCTAAATCAATACTACCATCTTCAAACTCTATCCAAACTTAACTAAATCCATCATTTGATTTTAAAATTCTTGTTTATGCATTAAAAAAACACATTTGGAACCAATTTTCACAATTAAAACTCATGATTTCAAAAACTCAAATGTTCCATAACCCTAAATTCTCTCTCTTCACCAATCTTACCCAAACTCAACCATTTCTTTAATCCAACCTTAAAATCATTCTTAATCACTTAAAATAACTTCGTCCATACCCAAATAGACAATTAAATCTTAGAAGCTCAAAAACCCTAAACACACATATTCATACTTTCATGAAATCTAAATAAAGAAGTTGAAAACTTACTAATTTTGGTGGAAATCACTAAAAATCTACTTTGAATACTTGAAATCCTTTAATTTGTGGAGTATGGAAGAAGTAAAATCCCTGGCTTCTCTTCAATGGAGGTTCGGCCCTTGTGAGAAGAAGAAGAAGAGGAAGATGAAGACAACTTTTAAATTTTCTTTTTTCTTTTCTTTTTTATTTATAACCATATATATATATTTAAATAATTTAATAATTAATTAATTATTTAATAAATTAAAAGTCCAAAATTCCTCTTCCATTCAAAAATAATTTATTTTTGAATTATTTTATTAATTTTAAATTACTAAGATTTAATTACAAAAATACCCTTTTTCTTTGACTTTTCTTTTAAAAAGTGTTGACTTTTATATGTTGTATATATTTTACATATATATCCCATATATATTCCACTTTTTCACTTAAAATCCCTTCATTTTTCATTTAAATCCATTAATTTAATTTATCTATTTAAATTATAATTTATTTTATTAAATTTTCAAAAATTAAAACTTTTCAAAAATTTGGGATATTACACATATGCACAAGTAATGTATATTTTATATACACATCAAATGTATCTTATATGTGTATTAAATATATTAAGTATGTAATGTATTAATCCAACATATACAATTTATATACCATATGTATATGTTATATATACACTAGATATATATATTGGGTATATACAACTTTTATATTTTCAAAATTACGGATGTGACAAATTTCTCCCCCTTAAATAATTTCGTCCTCGAAATTATCCAGTACGGTAATAAATCATCCAAATAAAACAAAAATCTTAAAATCTTATATTAAATTAATCATCTCATCAAATCATTATTTCATCAAATTACATAATTTATATTCTCCCTCTTAGGTTCATTCTCAATTACCTTTTTACCATTCCATAACTCATCATTATACTGTCTATTTACTCAAACAATCGCAATGGATTATCATATCATTAATCGAATTGCCATTAGACAAAATTAGTTCATCTCTTTAATATATATACACCACACACCTATTGCACTCAAGATATTTCATCACTTCATTTTCTTAAAATATACTATTATCACCTTAAATTAAAATGCTAATAACTTTTATCTTAACACAATAATTTTACACATCTTCACTTTATCCTACTCTTTATACAATTACCACATATTAATTTAATATCACCATTATACAATAACAAAATCTTATTTCCTTATTAAGATTCATTCCAATTATACTATAACTAATAAAAATTAGCTCCTTTCATATGCATATACATAACAGAACGCTGTATTATGCACATTATCACATAGCTTGCATATTCTTAATACAACTACATACATTGAATTTCAATAAATACTTGTAAACTTATTACATTTCAGATCAATTAATTTAACTATCACAATATGACCATCACAGCCTTATTTCATTTTGACCAACCTTTAGTCTATTTTAAATTCATCAATCTGTTTTCAATTCATTACCTAATTCTATTAGATCAAATTTATTCTCAAATCTTAATTCCATTCGAATTCATCATTACAGATAATATTCATTTCCCCTAGTCTCATTCACTTTAAACATCATTTTCATCAACTTATTCATTTTCTACCACTTTCAAACACATTCAAAATAACTCTTACTCACATTTCATAATTTCTTTTATTTATCATTTCTCACATTTCTTATAGTTTCCATATTTACAAAAATCACTTTTCTTACACATCATTTAAAGCTCATCATATTTTCACAATTCTCTTCTGTTCCACACTTTCTATAATATAAACAAATTTCTAACATAAAATTATAAGATATAACTGTGCAAACTGTAGACCCTTAATTTTTGACCCAGTCCAGTCCATTACTTTTATAGTCCAAAATAATTTTTGTGGTATTTTAATTAAATAATATTTATTTTAGAATTTTTTTAAGTTTTAATAAAATAAAAGTAATAATAAATAATAATAATAAATAAACTAAAATAAAAATAAAAATCAGCAATGAAAAAATTTCGTCGCCGAAAACAGTGGACGAAATGGCCTTGGGCCATTTCACCCGCAGGAACTTCCTACGGGCAAAGTGGCCCGCAGCCCGCCAGCGCCTCGTAGCCCTTCGCAGCCCGACGCAGTTTCGCCAGCGAAATTTTTTCGACGCAATTTTTTTAGAAACCAAATTCTATTTGGTTTTAGTTTTCTTTTCCTAATTAAATATAGTTTCCGTAAACAATTAAAATTAATCATCTAAATTTCTTATAAATAAGACTAAAAAACACAAAAATTGGGGGAAGGATATGACTGGAATTTGGAAAAAAAAAGGATTAACAAGAGAACTTTGGACAAGGGACTGGAATTTGAGACTTCAGATTGGCGAGGAGCAGCAAGCAAGCAATCAACAATTTATCAAAGGTAACCACACTGCCTTTGTCCTTGTTCACCCAAGAAGTAATTTTTGGTGTAACCAACGAACGGAGGTTTGAATCTCTAATCTCTTTTTGTTTTATTTTCTTACAATATTTTTGTTTCTTTGATTCCTAAGAATATACACACGAAACCTTGATCTATAAACATGCAGTAACATTGATCTTTGTTTCAATGACTTAAATGGTCTTTTCCGTTTCTTCTAAACCTTAAAAATCATAAAAAAATACTTTCTGTTTCCAAGAACCTTAAGAACCCTAAAAATACTTTTCTGTTTTTTCTAAACCCTAAGAACCATAAATTTATTTCTTCTATGTCCAAAAGACCTTAATTCGTTACTTTTCTATTTCCAAAAACCTTAAACCACAAATCTTAAAACCAAACATATTTTTGAAGACACCAAAAACCCTAAATTGTTTTATTAATTCCCAAAACCCTAATCTCTATTCCAAAAGTTAGTAGACTTATTTTTTTTTAAGCATCAAAAGCTTTAACCCTAATTAATTCTTCTTTCCAAAATCACACAGTAAGCATTATTCTTTTAAAAATAACATTAGTTTCTTCCAATTTCACACGATAAGCATTATTCTTTTAAAAATAACATTAGTTTCTTCCACATTATTCATACACAATCAATGAACCAAGTAGCTTAACATATTTTTCAACCAAAATGTGTTAAACCCAAATGTCATGCAAATATAAACAATATATTCAAAGTTTATACATACCTCAAATAGCAGCCAAAATAATCTTAAAGCTCTCACCAACCTTCTCTTCTAAGTTGCCCTTCAACACTTGGATAGGCCAAACTACTTCCTCTCAATGCCTATATCAAATGTGATCATAAATAATCATTTAATATCACATTCTAATGCATTCTCAACATCAAACCTTAATTTAACAATACTCCTACAAAATTTCAAAAATTAAGTCTTTCTATAACACCCCTTCCCAACCTACATATGTAAGCTGAGTAGAGGCGCCACACTAACCTAATGTTGCTACCAATTTTACTTAGCCAAATTTTAGTTCCGATTTTTACAAAATTTTTGCCATAGTTTCGCCTAAAAATTGAGTCCCAAGTGTCGACAAAACCGGTTTTTTTCTTATTTTCAAAAACATTTTACACAAACCAATGCAAACAAAATCATTCTCAGTACACTCCCAATAAATCCCCCTTGTAACCTCAACTACAACCTGCAAAAAGGATTTACACTTCTAGTACAACATAAAATAAAGGTTTTGTGACAACCCCCATATTTAAATATTACACAGCGGAAGTTATAAAATATTTACATATTTACAAATTCATATACATCAAAACTCAAGTTTTACAACACAAAAAATTTATACATGATTGACAAGTCTGCTCTGATCTTTAAGCTCCCAAAATGGATTCTTCAAGGTCTACTCTCGCTAGGTCTTGATGAACTCTCGGGTTCAACTCTATCCACTCTACTACCTGCGCGATTAAACACTATCGCGCTAAGCCAACGGCTTAGTAAGATAAAACATGCTAACGGTATGCTTTAATGAAATGCAATGCCACATATGTTATTGATAAGATCAACATCATAAATATAAAGTTAACCACACAATTATGCATTTCACAAATCATAGTCATATGAGCATACCACATTTCAACATCTTTTCACATTCAACATTAATCAATCATACTCCATAACCAACATCTCATTTCATTAAACTCATAACATTATTTAGGACATTCATATAACCTTGACACCTATGGGCCCAATAAGTATTTAATACGATATTCAGAGTTCAGAGTTACTGCTTTGGTTCATAGTCACAATAATCACGCCCGTAGGCAATGTATATACATGTATCTCTATCCATGGATAGTGTAACAGACCCAGTCTCTTGGATCATCAACTCAACACATATGAGGAGATCCTCAACCCGGCAAGACTGTTACAAATCATATATCTCATAGTGTAACAGACCCAGTCTCTTGGACCATCAACTCAACACCTATGAGGAGGTCCTCAACCCGGCAAGACTGTTACCTTTCATCATTTCTTAGGCATGCCACCCAAATCCAGAACTCTGAAACTGAATAACATATTAAACAAACAATTCATTTCCATTCTCAATTCTCATCACATTTAGGCAAACATGCCTTCTTTCTTCCAATTACATCATCTTAGCCAATAACAATGGCTTCACATTTAATTTCACAATATAACATCTCATTATTCAAGTATATATATATATCTCATCCATGATCACATTATATTTCACATAGCATCATTCATAAATATCAACATTTCATTCCACATTACTCATGAAACACATTATCATTCACAATGCACAACATAACATTGTTCAATCTCAACAATGCAATTAGGGCAAAGAACAGTTGATTATAACATTCATTGATTCAAGTGTGTTTAAAGTGTTTAGGGTTAGGTTTAAGGACCAACCTACCTTTGGAGAACCAAAGCAATGCAAGAAGAACAAAGAATTAAAACCCTAACCATAAATAGTACATTATGGTTTTTAAACTCCATTTTATCCTTATTTTGAAAAATTGTATAAAATAATCTACTTGACTAAAAATTCTAAAATTTTTATAGAATTTAGTTTTGTATCTTAAAATCATCCCTTTAAAATTTCAGATCAAACTGAACACAAAATCTTGGTCAAATAGCTCACCTAACCAGACTGCCCCAATTGCCCTGCATCCTGGCAGCAGTTCTGAACTTTGTGAATTCCATAAATCAAATTCAATCAACGTGATTCCAAATTATTTTTCTCAAATACTAAACTCACTAAGCAACAACATATCCAAAATTCGATTGGATATGATTTTTCTACATTTTATTAAAAATCCCGAAATATAGCTGTCCCAGTTAAGGTACTTGCTGGAACAGGTCTAATGAAAATAATCTTTCTAAACTCATAACCATTCCAAAATCGAATCAACATATTTTTCAGTCATTCTAGACTCATAGAGGCACAACATATCAAAAATTCACTTCAAGAACATTTTTCTAAAATTAATTAAAAATCATACAAGTCACAGCCTTTAAAACAGAAACAATTTCACTAAACACCAATCTTACTCTTCCATCACCAACACCAACCCAACTTCTCATCTATCAAGCAAAATCAATACTTACAATCATATCATAAGCAACTTAATCATACCACTTCAAAACAATTGAAGAAATTAGAGAAAAGATCTTACCTTAGTTAAAAACTTCTTAAATCAACACTTGAACACTTAATCTTTCTTCAATTTAAGCTTGAAATCATCAAAACCATCACTTGTCTCTTTCTTTCTCTTTGGCTATGGAGGGCCGGCCATCAACAAGAAGAAGAAGAAGAAATGATGAAGAAAACACAAGTCAAACCTTCTTTAAATATCCATCATGTGATTTTATCCAAGCAATTACCAAAGTTCCCTTATTCACATAATTATCTTTTTGTCTTATATGTGCCCAATTAAGTAATTTATCAATCTCAAATAAATATCTTCTCTTGCATTGACCAAGCCTTTTGACCACTTTATATGTCATATATATTAACATATACACAACATATAAATTTGTCTCTAAACCCTATTTCTTCCCAAAATACATATACATATACTTTCTCTTCTCAATTTCTTTTCTCTTACAATTTAACACATATATTCAATCCAATATATAAGAATAACAACAACAACAATATGCAAAACTTCTAGGGCATAAATGAGGATATTACACTTTCCTTACTTTAACTTAGCAAATCCATATTAACCCATTAAATTATTGTTTTGAGTTTATTTATATCATTACAAACATATTTTAACACATTTAAATCATTTACATTATAAAAGTACACTCTTATACATAAAATCTCAAAAATGGCATAACCTTCCCCCATTGAAGGTTCTCCATTCCAACTCAATCCAATTATCATTTCAATCTTATTTCCACCTCTTATATCATTAAATAACATGATTTAAGCAATAAAATCAAACAATTAATCATTCTTTGAAAATTCACTTTTCCAAAACCCAAAATCAATACTAACATCTTCAAACTCTATCCAAACTTAACTAAATCCATCATTTGATTTTAAAATCCTTGTTTATGCATTAAAAGAACACATTTGGAGCCAATGTGCACAATTAAAACTCATGATTTCAAAAACTAAAATGTTCCATAACCTTAAATTCTCTCTCTTCACCAATCTTACCCAAACTCAACCATTTCTTTAATCCAATCTTAAAATCATTGTTAATCACTTAAAATAACTTCATCCATACCCAACTAGATAATTAAATCTTAGAACTTCAAAAATCCAAAACACACATAGTCATACTTTCATGAAATCCAAATAAAAAAGTTGAAAACTTACTAATTTTAGTGGAAATCACCAAAAATCCACTTTGAATACTCGAAATCCTTCAATTTGTGGAGTATCGAAGAAGTAAAATCCTTGGCTTCTCTTCAATAGAGGTTCGGCCCTTGTGACAAGAAGAGAAAGATGAAGACAACTTTTAAATTTTCTTTTTCTTTTCATCTTTATTTATAACCATATATATATTAAAATAATTTAATAATTAATTATTTAATAAATTATTTAATAAATTAAAAGTCCAAAATTCCTCTTCCATTCAAAAATAATTTATTTTTAAATTATTTTATTAATTTTAAATTTCTAAGATTTAATTACCAAAATACCCTTTTCTTTGACTTTTCTTTTAAAAAGTGTTGACTTTTATATGTTGTATATATTTTACATATATATCCCATTTATATTCCACTTTTTCACTTAAAATCCCTTCATTTTTCATTTAAAACCATTAATTTAATTTATCCATTTAAATTGTAATTTATTTTATTAAATTTTTAAAAATTAAAAATTTTCAAAAATTTGGGATATTACACATATGCACAAGTAATGCGTATCTTATATACATATCAAATGTACCTTATATGTGTATTAAATATATTAAGTATGTAATATATTAATCCAACATATACAATTAATATACCATATGTATATATTATATTAACACTAGATATATATATTGGGTATATACAACTTTTATGTTTCCAAAATCACGGATGTGACAAAGGTAGTGACATACTATCTTGGTCTTGCATTGCTATAATTTCAAATTGTTGCAAGCAAAAGTTTGATCATCATTTATTTGCGGTGGAGCCAACAAATGATGGTACACTCTAAATTAATTCAACACAAGATGATTTGATGATGGTTTTAAATATTGAATGTGTTTACTATTTGTGTAAATTAGTTCCAGTTTATTAATTCCACTAGTTTTTTTCATAACATTTTATTTGAAGCATGAGAAGTCGAGGTTAGCTTTATAATTCATAGTAGGTCAAATTTGCTACTTACAGTAGCCATCCACAAAGAGCATTGTGTAATTATTTATTATAATTAAATATTCCAGTATTCTAAAGTTTATAAATATAATCATCAAAACCCAAAATTTCTAAAACCATAAAACCCTAATTTGTTTATTTTTTCAAAAACCCTAAATATTTTTTTAAACCCTAATTCAAAAAACCTAAAAATCTTATTCCTAATTTAAAAAAAAACCTAAATTTTAATTGTATTTTCCTAAACCCTAATTCATAAAACCTTAGTTTGTATATATATTGTTTAACATGATATTTAAATGCAAACTTGATTATTAATGCTTGGATGATTTATTTTGTAATGGATGGTTTACTTTTATGTATGATGAATGATTGAATCTTTTCTGTCGATTTATTTTAGTTTCAATATGTAACACCCCAATACTCCATATAAGTACTACACATACACCTAATATAAATACAGTAAGTATATAAAGTATAAGGATGTCACTTTTCGAAACATTTTTAAAACCTTTAACAGAGTTCAAACCACAATATATAATTTAAAGAACAATTATAAAATTATTATACTTTTAATAATCTTACATATATATCATAATCTTATATTTATCCAAACTTCATTTATACATATAAATATACTCTTGTCAGAAATACATCATAATTAAAAATTATACATGTATGCATCACCCTCTAGTTGGTCTCGACAAACTCTTACTCTTCTCGTGGCATAACAAAAGACTTCATATATTCCACCTAGTCACCTGCGCGATTACACATCCGTGCTAAGCCTAAAAGCTTAGTAGTACAAATATAAAATATAAATATACATTATAAAAATTCTAACATATAATGAAATATCACTTTCATATACCATTAATATCTTATCATGTTTTTCCTTTCGAATTGTACCTTTCCTATATCTCGACTAATTCCATTTATAATATACATATCATTATCACCAACCACAATCCATCATTAATACTCACAATCAATATATCAATATACACATTACACATCATACTTCATAACATTGTTTTATTCACAATTCATCAATCATAATCCATCACTAACACTCACAATCAATATATCAATACACATATTACACAACATACTTCATAACATTGTTTTATTCACAATTCATCAATCATAATCCATCGTTAACACTCACAATCAATATATCAATATACACATTACACAACATACTTCATAACATTATATTACTCACAATTCACCAATCATGAATCACATTTCCAACAAAGTCAACCATAGATCTCAATTGTTTCAACATTTGTATATCATATTGACAACAAAGACAGACTCGGGCCCAAAAGACACTAATATGCCATTCGACTTTCAGAGTTAATGCTTTGGTTTTATTATCACATTATCATTATCATTAACCCAACTAGGCTTCAAGGATTTAGGTTCAACCAAGCTTCAAGGGGAACAAAGCATGCTAAGTATCAACCCAACTTGGCTTCAAGAACCAATCCAACCTAGCTTCAAGGGTTGTAACATCTCAATTAGGCTTCAAGGCTTTAACCAACCTAACTTCAAGAGATTGTTACTATTATTAGGCATGCCACCAACAACAAACTCTGAAAATGAAATAACACATTAGCTACACAACTCATTTATCAATTTCATTCTCAATTCTCATCATCAATTAGGCAAACATGCCTTATGTCTTTCAATTGAATCATCATAGCCAATCACAATGGCTTCACATCACATTTGAGTTGTCATAGCCAAACACAATGGCTTCACATAATACATATATCATCATAGCCAAACACAATGGCTTCACATCACATTTTATCTCAATTCATATTATACACTTCATCATTCAAGCATATATAATCAATTTCATTGCACATGTATCTTAAATTCATCGTCATCTAAACAACATGTCCCTCTATTTCATTTCAATCATTATTAAAACATTTATCATAATAAATTGCATTGCACATACCTTTTTGGATGATCATTATAGCTTTCACCTTCAAGAACTACTCCCATCAAGCTATACATAATCAATTACCTCATCATATCCTTCACATTTTACATATAGTATTATGGATATAACATTACAAGGTACATTATTCATATAACACATTACCATTCACAATGTATATAATACATAACCTTGTTCATTTAGTATCATATGCATCATCAAATGTAGGTTCAATCTCAATCATATAAGAAGAGCAAAAACCAAACACAGTAACCAACACACTCAAGGGACACGGCCAAGCTTGTGGCCGTGTCTCTCAACCAAAAGCCTCTCAACCAAAAACAACAGAAGCCAACATGGGCAAGGGACACGGCCGTGTCCTCTCCAAAAATCACCAAACACGGCCAAATTTCCATGGACTTGGCCGTGTCTCTCAAAAATATTTTAGGTTGGCCGTGTCTCTTCCTTGGTTTGGCCGTGTCTCTCATGTATACAAACCCTTACTATGGCCAACTCTCTTTTGATTGAATAAAAACACAATATACACAACATAAACTCATTCAAATGGATGTAAGCAAAGTCATTAACACTTATTTTGCATGTTTAACATAATATTCAATTAACCATACATCAACAATCCATTTAATCATTTACCATTTCAAAACCCTAAACCAAACATCACTTTTAACTTATCATCTTCCAACCAAAACCAATATCAATCCAACCTTTTTAACTTATAATCAATCTCAACACTTATAAACTCATTTCAAACACACCTATTCATAATCTCAACACATAACAACCCACCTCAAACATAACTTCAAAAATAACAAAGATAAACAAGAGAGTACTTACCTCAATTGAAGAAATTTCACAAATCTCCCACTTGATCCTTTGATTTTCCATCAAATTGATGTTTAGAACTTAGAACACTTCTCTTCCTCCTTCTTTCCTTTGGTAGCCGGCCACACCAAAAATGAGAAGAGAAGAAATAAAAATCAAGTCAAACTTCTCTTCTTCTTTAAATCTCCACCAAGCAATTCTACATGAGCAATTACTTAAATGCCCTCATCCATTTAACTTAACCTTTGTCACTTATATGCCCATTAAAGTAATTTCACATATCACACATAAATATCCTCTTCCATTGACCATCCCTTTTGACTAATGTATATGTTATATATATAACAATATACCCAACATATACACTTTCTCTCTACACATTACTTTCCTTTTTAACAATTCATAAACATTATCTTTTCAATTTCTCTTCTTATCAACATAACATATACACATAATTCAAACAAACAACAATTGTATCCAAACTTCTAGGGCACACATTGGGATATTACACAATATGTAAGAGGCATGTTTCACTCTGTGGGTATCTCATTAATTGAGTTCCAATATAATTTAATTTATTTTGATTTTGGAATTAATGTAAAGGGCATGTTTTCCAGTAAATGGTGGGTTTTCTATTTTATTTAGTTTTAGACATTAAACAAATATTGTAAAGGCATGTTCCATCCTTGGAAGGGTACCTATTTTGATTTTTTATTTTAAATAAAGATAATGGATGTTTATTTCTTTTAATGTGCATGTAATATGGATGATGTTATAATAGGTTAAGAATTTAATAATATTTAGACCTAAAAAGGAGGCCAGTTCTAATGAACCGGGAGTTATGGGGGGGGGGGGGTTAGGTTATTCTCACCTTCCCCATATGTACCCAACTTTTCGAACCCAATAGGGGGTTGGGGATTCCTTAGGAATCGAATCATCCACCCCTTTCTATTTTCCTTGCCCGTCCGGGTGGCGACTGCATTTTCTTCGGATTTAGGTCCGTGTTCTCTAAGGCTCTGAGCCTAACAGTGCTAAAGTCATAAGAGCCATTCCACATGGGAGTGGGGGCAAAAATCCCTGCTTACACCTAAAAATCCTAATTTAAGATTTAAACCCTAAATTTGTATATTTGATACTTAATTTAAATATTAAACCTAGATTTAATTATTTCATGCCTATGATGAATGATTTATTAATGTTTTATTTGTTATGGATGATTTATTCTATTTTTACTTATAGAGAGTGTTTGAGTGATTCAATTTCATTTTGATTAATTATTTAGTACTTCAAAAATGTAAGAGGTATGTTTTCACTTTGTGGGTGCCTCATTAGTTAATTTTAATGTAATTTAATTTATTTTAATTTTAGATTAATGTTAAAGGCATGTTTCCACTAATGGTGGGTGCCCTATTTTATTTAGTTTTTTGACATTAGACCATCATTGTAAAGGCATATTCCATCCTTTGATGGATGCTTATTTTGATTATTTTATTTTAATAAAGGTAATGGATGATTATTTCTTTTAAGTTGTGTGTAAATGGATAATATTGTAATAATTAAGAATTTAATAATGTTTAGACCTGAAAAGGACGTCGGTTCTAATGAACTAGGCATTGTGGGGGGTGTTGGGCCATTCTTACCTTCCCCATACATATCCAACTTTCCAAACCCATTAAGGGGAGTTGGGGATTCCTTAGGAATCAAACCATCCAGCTCTTTCTTTTTCCCAGCCCATCCGGGTGGCTACTCCATTTTCTCTGGGTTTAGGCCAGGGTTCTCGAAGGCTTGAGCCTAGCAGTATTGAAGTCACAAGAACCATTCCACATGGGAATGAGGGCAAAAATCCCTGCTCATAGTGGCGACTCCACTGGGGATAAGAGAAGTTGATTACATTGGTCTTTATATTATTTTATTCTTTCTTATTATGATATTGTCTATTGCATCATTTAGATTGCATTGTGTGCGTGAGTTAGGACACCCGTGTAGCCCGTGTTATATTATTTAAGGGATACCATACTTTCACTCAAGACATGAAGATTGAGCATGGCATAACCACTCATAGCCTTGTACCTTTTGGTATATACTAGTTATGGGAGCCTAAAGCTTTTCAACCCAAAGACTAATGCTTATGTAATTCGCCTAGTTACTTTCCTTAGGTTTTTAATAAAATGCTTGTTATTTGACTATGATTGATATATCTTAGTTTGAACCACAACTTATTTGGTATGTTCTTTTTCTAATATGTCTTAATTATATTGTAAGCTTAAAATAATTTTTCCTTTAAATCCAAAAGGGCAAAACTATTTTTAAAATTTTCAAGATGGTCTTTGGACATAAAACTTTTCTAAAATAGGTTAAAAATTCTTTCCTACCTCATGGCCAAAACTACAAAGCCTAAAATTCATTTTTAAACAAACTTTTTACAATGGGCTTAGAAACAAAATTATTTTTTCACTTCATGAGCTTACAAAATATTTAGGTCAATTATGAAATAATAAAAATCAATTGTATGCCTAATTTATACCAAGAATTGTTAATCATGGGCTTGTTTTTGGCATGAATAATTAGTTGCTTTTCCAAATAGGAAATTTATTTATGATAAACCTTTTAATTTAGTTTTAATCTAATGTAGCATAAAAGCTATCTTTTGTTTATTTAATGGATTAAGGCTTAATTAAAAGGAATTATCATGGACTGACTTCTATGTTTGAAAATAAATCTATTGGTTAAAGTGTCCGAGCAAATTTTTTGAAAATAAGATATCCCATATTGATATTTCATTGACCATATACCTAGGAAGAGAGATTCGTCATTCGTGTGTGGGTGATATAAGGTTGGGAGGAACACCCTAATTATTTTTGTTTGTCTGTTACTTGTGCATACATGTATATATGCATACACGGATTGCATTACATGGCCTTAATCCTTTCTGGCTCAAAGTCCTAGAGTACAGTAGTTCAAGAGAGTATAACAATTTGACCTATGCCAATGATATAGAATCTAGTAATGATTCATTCAGCTTCTCACCAAGAGCAATAAAACCTGAATAGATTTAAAGGATGGTGGATGACGACCTCAATGCTAAGATGGAAGAACTGAAGGAGGCCCTGGCTGAGACTATGAAGAGCCAACTGGTTGTACTTTTGGGGGACACTGTTGAGGTATCTGCTAGTACTAAGAAGTAGAAGGACAAAGGAAAGGCTAAGGTTTGTGAGGTAACCTTTGATGATGACAAAGTAGTTATTGATGATGATGATGACTAGACTAAACTCTTCCAAGATGTTCAAGATAAGAAGAAAGAACCAAAGTTTGTGGAAAGATCAACTACAGAAAAGACTAAAACTTTAGATGTAGAGAAGCTGATTGCTGATTTGGAGAAGAAGTATGAAAAGAAGCTGAAAACTAAAGAGATGTTGGAGGTGGACAAGTTGTTTGAACAAGATGAGGAAGTCCCATATAAATTCAGGATGCCTTCCTTTGCCATGTTTAATGAAACTTGGAATCCTTATCTCCATGTGAAGCAATACATCACAGTTATGCAATCTGCTCGAGCTAATAAGGCTCAAACTCTAAGGTACTTCATGCCTTCATTGGATCCTGTTGTGCAGAATTGGTTCAACACTTTAGAGGATTGTACTTAGAAGAACTAGGATTCATTATATAAAGCTTTCATCCAACAATATGGGTATAATGCTGAGTTGGAGGTTACTTTAATGGAAGTTGAGTCAATCAAGCAGAAACAAAATGATAGTTTTTGTTTACTACGTGAAAGGGTAGAGAAACAAAGTTACATTGCTCAAGAAAATGCCTGATAAATCAGATCAAATTAGGATGACTGTGAGAGGGTTGCTACCTAATCTTCATAAAAGGATGTTCCATACCCTTATTAGAGATTTTAAGGATCTCCTTCAAGCTGGCTTGCAAATAGAAGAATGGGAAAGAGAGATGAACTATTTTTCTGAATGAAGGAATGAAAAAGGAAATTATCAGTCTAGCAATCAAGGCACATAAAAAGCAGTTGATGTTAATGCAACTGGTCAAGGAGGAAGGAGGCAATTTTTGAAATTAGGAAGCCACTGTCTTGGGTTCTCAATAAGATATAAAAGAAGGTACTATTACAACCCTTAACTACTCAACTATTGGCAATCCCTTAACACCTAACTTTGATGCTAAAGCTTTCTATCAATTCCATCAAATGCAAGGGCATGAAATGGACAAATGTTTGAGGTTTAGGCATGAGATCCAGAATTTGATTGATAGTGAGAAGTTACCCAAACCTAACATGCCTAGCATGAAGGACAATCCGATGCCAAGGTTGAATAGAGTACCACTGCCAGCAACTATCATGATCGGAGGAGGCTTGAATGAAAAGTTTGTTCTATCTTCTTTCCATGATGTAGGTGGTAAATCGACTAAAGAAGAAGAGGTACTTTGCAAGATGGGGTAAGTTGTGGTTAAAAAGGAAGTGGCCATCTGCATGGTGAGCAAGTTCTAGGATTCAATGGATAGTGATTATAAGGAAGTGGCCATTTGTGCTGTGAGCGAGTTATGGGATTCAACAAATAGTGATGATGATTCTAAATCAAAGAAGGAGGAGCGAACCTGGTCTGAGCCTAAAGAGGATGTGGTATTGATCACCCGCTCAGGTAAGCCTTATGCAAGGCCACCACTAAAGGAAGTAGAAGTCAATAAGGGGAAGGATGTAGAAAACAAAATGACGGAAGATGAAGATGATATGGCCCTTAAGCAATTGAAAAGGACTCAATAAAATGCCAACATTTGGGATCTATTGGCTATATCCAAGAAACACCATGAAACTATGGCCAAAGCTTTGGCTAGCATGCCAATTTCCACTTCTATAACACCGGATGAGTTGGTTAATTTTGTAAAGATTGAAGGAGTGATGAAGTTTGAAGATAATCAGAAAAAAGGACAAGGCTGATGTGGGAATGGTGTCATTTTTAGATGCAGATTTATCGTAATGGAAAGAGAACTCCGGATCTACCATAAATGTATGCTGATTCAAGATCCTACCAAAGCTAGCTATGTCAACTAGAGATTTGAGACTAACCAAAGTGACCATTAGGGCTTATTATAATACTAAGAGGCATGTTGAGGGAACTTCTAAAGTTGTTGTGAAGGCTCGCCCAATTGAATCCATGGTGGAGTTTGTAGTCCTGGATATACCTGTCATCTTTGCACTTTTGTTGGGATGACCCTGGTTTCATCATCTTGGTGGAGTTCCTTTTACACTCCATCAGAAAATCAAGTTCCCATATGGGGATGAGACAGTGGTTATTAATGTTAAAGATAATGAAGTAGTAAATGCTTTAATGATTGAGAGGCCTCTCAATGGATTTCAAGTGGCTATTATTTCTGATAATGAGATAATGAGTTCTAGAATTCTGGCAATGATGAAAAAAATAAACTATCTACAGGTACTAGCCTTAGGAAAGGGAAAGCATGTGTAATAGAGCTCCTAGATTTTAAGACTTAAACTTCTAAGAAAGGGTTGGGATATGATGAAGAAAATGGAGGTGTTCCATTAAAAAAGAATAAGAAGATGAGTTTTCCTCCACTTGAAGAAATATTTGTCAAAAGCACTAGAGCTGGGACCGCTGCAAGGAAAGCCAGAGCCTATTATGTTCATGGGAAAGATGATCTATGGGTTCGAGATCTTTATTGATGTTGTTGAACTGTAGAAACAGAAGGAGAAAAATCTTGACCTGCCAACTGATAAAGATCCTAGCCCATAAGAGAAGAAGGAAGCTACCTTGAAGATCCATAAGACTCCAAAGGAAAATGTTGCTCTCATAAAATAATAGTTTGAGGACCTTTTAGTTTATGATGATGAGAACATTGATGCTGGTTCTAATTTTTATTTTAATTTGTCTGCTCTGTATGAGAATGATGATGTTTTCTTATCCAAAATGAATTCAATAAAGTCTGATTTTGCTTATTTATGTATTGATGTTTTTCCTGGTGGTTGCATACATTCAAATAGTGGTTATGTGAGCATTTTTAATATTAACTTTGTTGATACACAATCATTAAATATGGGAACAATCGATAATCCTAAAATTATTAGCATAACATCCGACCTTACTCTTGAAGAGAGAGAGAGATTAGAAAAAATATTTAAAAAATACAAGGAAGTCTTTGATTGGTCTTATGAGGATATGCCTAGAATTGATCGAGATATAGCCAAGTACATGATTCCCACTTACACTCACATGAAACCTGTCAAACAAAAGCTTAGACAGTTATAGCCAGAATGGGCAAAATTGATCAAAGAAGAAGTTACTAAGCAGATACAAGTAAAGTTCCTTGAAATGGTAGATTACCCAGACTAGTTGGCCAGTATATTTCCCATGTCAGAGGAAGATGGGAGAATTAGGGTTTGTGCAGACTATAGATGTAATATCCCTAAGTATGCCCTAGAAGTTTTGGAGTAATTATTGTTGTTTTTGGATTTAAGGTATATGATAAATTGGAAAGAGAAAAGAATTTAAGAGAGAGTGCATATGTTGTATATATGAAAATATATACAACATATACAAGTCAATATGTGATGGTCAAAAGAAGATATTTTATTTTTATTATTAATGGAATTAATTAAAAAGGAAATTAAAATGAATGGAAGAGAATTAATTGGATTATTTTATTATTTTTGCTTGGAGGAGGATTAAGTGGAGGTTGAGTATTTGACTTTGCATCATTTCTTCTTCATTTTCTTCTTCTTTTCTTTGGATGGCTGGGCATCAAAGCTAAACAGAGATAGAGAGGTTTTGATTTTCAAGCTCAAAATTGAAGGAAGATTCAAGAGATTAAGTTGGAATTTTGTGAAGTTTCATCAACTTTGGTAAGTTTCCTCTTGATTTCTTTTGTTTTAGTTGAAGTTGTGATTGAGTTTGTGAGTTGAGATTGTGGTTGATATGTGTTTGTTTGATTGTGGTGTGTTTAAGGGTGTTGGTTCAATTGATTTTGGATTTTTGGGGTTGGATTGAAGGAAAGAATAAGTTTGTTGGAAGAGAAAGTGTTATGGTTGTGTTTTGAGTTTGTGGTGATGATTATGATTTGTGTTTGATGTATGTTTTGTATTGTTTTGGTGTTTTTGCAAGTTATTATGGTTTTTGGGTGTGTTTAGTTAAGTTTGTTTGAAGTGGAAGATGGTGGAAGTAAGTGATTTGTTGGATGTAGTGTTGATGTTGCCGGAATCTGTATTTTTGGCCTGACACGCCCATGAACACGGCCAAGTCTTTGGGCGTGTCAATGGTTCTATGTTGCAGTAGCATTTACATGTCCAGTGACACGCCCATGTCACTGAGCGTGTCATAGCTACTGTGTGGGTGAAGGATTGACACCGCCATGAGCACGTCCGTGTTGTTGGACATGTCAATGTTTCTGTGAGATAGAATGTATTACACATTCAGTGACACACCCGTGGTTCTGAGCGTGTCAAAGCTTCTGTGTTGTGGAGTTAGGGCACGGTCAGGGGCACGCCCGTGTTGTTGAGCGTGTCATGTTTAGAGTTTGCCCTAGTTGGTTCTTAGCTTTATTATCTTATATGTATCTCTAAGTGAATGTGTATGATTACCTTTGGTTTAGGTTGTGAAGAAGTTGAATTGCCCTAACCTAAGTGTTGAGGATTCTTGGAGGAGGAAGTGTATAGATTGGTGTGAGTTGGTTTTGAGGTAAGTACAAACTACATGGTTGCATACATTTACATGATTTTGTGATTTAGCATATTTGGTTGTAAATATGTTAAGTAAGTTATTACATAGTTGATACATTTGATTAATGTTATGATGAGCATTCAAAATGTATGTTCAAGGTAATTGATTATGTATACTTGAATGATGAATTGCCTTAATGTGAATTAAGATATGATGAGATATGAAGCCATTGTGGTTAGCTATGGTAATGCAAATGAAATTATTTGGGGCATGATTACCTAGTTGATTATGGAATATGAAATAAGAAATGGAATTGATAATGAAATGAGAAATGAATTGAGAAAGAGATTGTTAAAGAGAAAATTTAAATAATTGTGTGCTTAATATGTTATTCAATTTTCAAAGTTCTGGGTTTGGCGGCATGCCTATGAATCACTGGATAGGTGAAAAGACCGTGTTATAAGCCAATTCCAGTTGAAAAATGTGAAATATGATGTTTTTAGGGTGAAAAGACTGGGTCGTAAGCCTCAAAAATAGTAACAGTCTAGCCGGGTTGAGGATCTCCTCGGATCTAGCCGGGTTGAGGTCCAAGAGACTGGGTCTGTTACTCTATCCATGGATAGAGATATATATATTGCCTATGGACTTGATGATTGTGATTATGGACCAAAGCAGTAACTCTGAACTTTGAATAACATATTAGTGTCTTTTGGGCCCATGCTTGTCTTTTTTTTCAATGTGAACCATGAATGGTGAAATAAATGAATAATAAGACACATGCTTATCTTTGCTTTAATATGAAACTTGATTGTGTGACATTGACATTGCATTGAAGCATAATATTATTGTAGTTCGTACCACTAAGCCGTTGGCTTAGCACGATTGTGGTTCATTGCGTAGGTAACAGGGTTGAACCGGAGGGTTCCTCTAGGCCGAGTTGAGTTTAAATTCTGAAGTGTGGATAGTGGGCTTAAAGATCAAAGACTGACTGCCAAACATGTATAAACTTTATGTTTTGTAAAACTTGAGTGTTGATGTAAATGTATTTGTAAATACTGTTATATTTTTCGCTGCGTATAGAATAAATATTTTATCTACTGTGTTTTATAATACAACTTAAATGTTTTAAATTTGCTTATATTATTGTATAAATAAGTGAGTCATTTGTTTAGTAAACCGTGGCATTCCTATATTCATTATACGTATATTACAATCGTAGTAGCATGCCGTGTACGTATACGGGGTATAGGGGTGTTACAATTGTTTTGGTATCAGAGCCTAGGTTTGAGATTCTCAACCTAGGTAAATTGTAAGAAAGAGAATATTTTGAATTTAAAAGTTGGTTTTTAAATAAGATACATGTTTTGGTATTGGCAGTCTTTGATCTTTAATGAAGTATATCCTGCTGTGTTTGCAGATATAGGTAGTGATGGCGTCTCAGTCACGTCAGTCTATAGAAGGTAGTGCTGAGAGCGTAGCTCCTGAAGAGAGTAGAGATGGAGCTAGAGTTGAGAGAGCTAGTGAGGCGCCTGCTCCTGTGCCAGGGAGATCAGCTGCTGATGAGGTACCATCGGGTTGGTTAAGGCATATGGTAGATTTGTTGAGGGGAGCTCCAGTACAACAGCCACCACAGCCACAAGTGCCGGTGAGACAATATGATAAATTGAGGAAATATGGGGCTGAGGATTTCTTGGGCACTACAGATCCTGCAGTAGCTGAGCAGTGGTTGGAAAAGGTGCACAGGATATTTATCCAACTGCAAGCCACTCCTGATGAGAAATTTGACTATGCTAGATCCCTTCTTCAGAAAGATGCTTATGATTGGTGGAAGACGGTTCCTCATGCCATGGATGATCCACCTACATTATTTTATAGTGATTTTCTGAGGGAGTTTGACATGAAATATACTCCGATAGAGTATAAGGATGCTAAGAAGATGGAATTTTTGAATCTGAGACAGGAGAACCGGACTGTGACAGAATATGAGGTAGAGTTCATCCGGTTGAGTCACTATGCCTGTGGGATTATCTCTGATGAGATTGATCGATGCAGGAGGTTTGAGGAGGGGTTGAGGCCCTCTATTATGTGCATTGTTGCTGGTTCTCGGTACCAGGATTTTTCCCATTTGGTTGCAGCGGCTAGAAGTGTTGAGAGAGCACAGGGTATTGCAGCAGCTGCTACTGAAGAAGAGACCAGAGTTAGGAGATCCCAGTTTGAGGCAGGGTCTTCATCTATGAAGAGAGGCAGAGGAAGTTTTATTCCGAGAGTCAGTAGGAGCCAGAGGCAGTCTGGTAGGTCAGTTCGATATCAGAGGTAGAGACCGAGACCTACAATTTCTGTAGCTAGTGCTCCGACTCCAGTGGTTCAGAGATCTACTCCACCTGTATGTGTTCATTGTGGTAGGACCCACGGTGGGTGTTTGTTGGAAGATTGGTGGATCAGCTGTGTGTTTCAGATGTGGATCGCCTGATCATTTCATTAGAGAGTGTCCTAAGCCACAGGATGATAGACAGATTGATCCTGCAGCTTCTCGACCCAGTGTCAGTAGAGGTGGTCGAGGGGGCAGAGGTTTCAGTAGAGGTGGTAGACCTGGGTTTAGTCAGAGAGGAGGATCTTCATCCAAAGGCAGTAGGCCAGATGAGGCCGGATCTTCTCAGAGAGTATATGTGATGCAGAGGCAGCCGGATGCTTCAGCAGTTATAGCGGGTACATTTTCTTTATTTGATATTCCAATTCTTGCTTTGATTGATCCAGGATCTACTCATTCATACATAAGTGCATCCATATTGCCTGTGTCTAAATTGCATTCAGAGTCCTTAGGATTTGATGTTTTGGTGACAAATCCTTTAGGACATAGTGTTGTTGTGAGTAAGGTGCATCGTGATAGTGCAGTTGGGGTGCAAGATGAGGAGTTTTTGGGTGATTTGATTGAAATTCCTTTTAAGGAATATGATTTGATATTAGGCATGGATTGGTTATCTAAGCATGGAGCTGTGGTAGACTGTCAAAATAAATGTGTTACTTTGAGTGTAACACCCCTACATTCAATACATGCACACTACAAACACCACAATGTAGTATACATGCACTAAACATAGAAATGCTACGGATTTTCTTAACATTTAAAACATTTTAAACCATACCATAATCTTTCAATTGTATACATTATAGAAAGATAAGTAGTTAACTTGTAATACAAAACTAAATAGATATATATAGATACATTTAGTTGTTACGCAGCGGAATTTATCAAATATTTACATATATGAAAACATTTAATTTCATATTTACAAATATACACATATGTACATTAAAATCATTACTTTACAAAATATAATAGAGTTATACATGATTGGCAAGTCTCCTCTGATCTTTAAGTTCCCAAAATCAACTCTTCACTGTCTACTCTCACTCGGTCTCGAAGAGCTCTCGGGTTCAACCCTATTACCTGCACGATCAAACACTATCGCGCTAAGCCAACGGCTTAGTAAGACAAAATGTGCTAGTGTTATGCTTCAGTGAAATGCAATGCCAATTCTCAATCCATATTATACATGTAACATCATATATGCAAAGCTAACAACATACATTTACATTTCATATGCCTCATTAGTTATTCATTTAACCATTCATGAACAACATTAAACAAATCATGACTCACATTAAACAAAGACAAGCATTGGGCCCAAGACACACTAATATGCCATTCAATTTTCAGAGTTAATGTTTTGGTTTTGTTATCACATTTATCAATATCATATACCCAACTAGGCTTCAAGGATTAGGGTCAACCAAGCTTCAAGGGGAGCAAAGCATGCTAAGCATCAACCCAACTTGGCTTCAAGAACCAACCCAACCTAGCTTCAAGGGTGGTAACATCTCAATTAGGCTTCAAGGATTCAATCCAACCTAACTTCAAGAGATTGTTACACTTATTAGGCATGCCACCAACAACAAACTCTGAAAATGGAATAACACATTAGCCACACAATTCATTTATTATTCAATTATCATTTCCATTTCCAATTCTCATCAACATTTAGGCAAACATGCCTTCTTTCTTTCAATTGCATCATCATAGCCAATCACAATGGCTTTGCATCATATCATTTCTTATTTGAATCATCATAACATCTTTGATATAACATTTCAATATACATTACTCATGAAACACATTACCATTTACATTGCATAACATAATATTGTTCAATCTCAACAATGCAATTAGGGCAAAGAACAATTTATATCATTTATAGCTTTATGATCTTCCACATCCATTTGATTAGGGCTTTCCATGCTTTAAGTATATTTAAAGTGTTTATGTTTAGGTTTAGGGACCAACCCACCTTTGAAGAACCAAAACAATACAATTAGAACAAAGAAATAAAACCCTAACCAACACATTTGAGGGACACGGGCAGCACCCTTGAGGGACACGGCCAAGCTTGTGGCCGTGTCACTCAAACCAATTGGACAGTAAGCAACACGGGCAAGGGACACGGCCAAGCTTGTGGCCGTGTCTCTCAACCAAAAATCACAGTAGCTAACACGGCTTGGGGACACGGCCGTGTCTCTCAAAACTAATCCAACACGCCCAAAAGTTCCATGACTTGGCCGTGTCTCTCCTTTGCTTTTGGCCATGTCACCCATAAACAAACCCTAACCAAATCCAACACTCTTTCAATTGCACTCAAATACAATATACACCATACAACATGTTTCAAATGAACATAATCAATGTTCTAAACACATATTCATCATAAGAATCACTACACAACACATTAATATTACACTTAAACACAAACCATCTCAAACCCTAAAATCACCATCTTTCAAAAATCAACATCCACCACTTCCAACAACAACACCTATTTTAACTCTTAACTTAAAACCAATTCAACACTTGAAAACACAACACAAACACATCTCAAACACACCAAATCACAAAATCAACAAATCTTAATTCACTTCAACACCACTTCAAAATAAGTAAAGAAAACTAGAGAATACTTACATTAGATGAAGAACTTCCACAAATCTCTTGTCAAATACTTTGATTGCTTCTTCAATTTGCTTCTAGCATCAAGAACACCTCTCTTTCCTTTTGGTTTTTGGAGAGCCGGCCACTTCTTGAAAGAAAGAAGGAAATGATGAAGACACAAAGTCAAATTTTGCTTTTAATCTCCACCAAGTGATCTTATCCAAGTAATTACCAAAATGCCCTCAATCATATAACTAACTTTTTGTCTCATATAAGCCCTTATATGTAATTACACACTCAACACAAATAAATATCTCTTCCATTGACTCTTCATTTGACCAATTTATATGTTATATATATCATCATATACACAACATATACCATTCTCTCTAAACCCTAATTCTTTTCCCCAAAACACATATACACAAGCATTCACTTTCCAAAATCTTTTCTCTTGCAATTTAACACATATATTCAATCCAATATATCACTACAACAACAATAACAACAACATCAACAACTTAATCAAAACTTTTAGAGCATATATGAGGATATTACATTGAGAACCAGTGATGGTAGAAATGTGATGGTGTCTAGTGAGCAGAGACAACTTGCATCCTTGTTTGTTTCAGCTGTAGTAGCTAGAAAGTTGATTAGAAAGGGGTGTGATGCTTATCTTGCTCATGTTGTGGATACCAGAGTAGTGAGTTCTTAACTTGATAGTATACCCACAGTTGTTGATTTCCCAGATGTGTTTCCTGAGGAGTTGCCAGGGTTACCCCCTGAGAGAGAGGTTGAGTTTGGTATCGAATTGTTGCCTGGTACTACTCCCATCTCTATCACTCCTTATCGAATGGCACCGGCTGAGTTGAGAGAGTTGAAGGTGCAGTTGCAGGAGTTGTTGGATAAAGGGTTTATTCGCCCTAGTGTTTCTCCATGGGGAGCTTCTGTTTTGATTGTGAAGAAAAAGGATGGTACTATGAGATTGTGTATTGATTATAGGCAATTGAACAAAGTGACTATCAAGAATAAGTATCCTTTGCCTAGGATTGATGACCTCTTTGATCAGTTGAAGGGAGCAGCAGTGTTTTCCAAGATTGATTTGAGATCAGGGTACCATCAGTTGAGAGTTAGAGCTGAAGATGTTTCTACTACAGCTTTTCGCACAAGATATGGGCATTATGAGTTCTTAGTGATGCCTTTTGGATTGACGAATGCACCTGCAGCTTTCATGGATTTGATGAATAGGGTGTTTAGGCCCTACCTAGATTAGTTTGTGGTGGTTTTCATTGATGATATTCTGGTGTATTCGCGTAATGAAGAGAAACATGACAAGCATTTGCGGATTGTACTGCATACCTTGAGAGAGAAGCAATTGTAAGCTAAGCTATCAAAGTGTGAGTTTTGGCTTAATCAAGTTAATTTTCTCGGTCATATAGTTTTAGCAGATGGTATTAGAGTTGATCCGAGTAAAGTTGAAGCCATTTTGAATTGGAGTCCACCAAAGTTTGTAACTGAAGTTAGAAGTTTTCTGGGTTTGGCAGGCTATTATCGACGCTTTGTGAAAGGTTTTTCTTTGATAGCTACTCCACTCACCATATTACTTCGAAAGGGAGTTAGATTTGTGTGGACAGATCAGTGTCAAGCCAGCTTTGAGCAGTTGAAGGAAATGTTGACTCAAGCTCCTGTTCTTACTTTACCTGCGGAAGATAAACCATATGTGATTTACAGTGATGCTTCATATAGTGGTTTAGGTTGTGTTTTAATGCAAGAGGGTAAAGTCATAGCTTATGCTTCTCGACAGTTGAAGCCGCATGAGCTTAATTATCCGACTCATGATTTGGAGTTGGCAGCTATAGTGTTTGCTTTGAAGATTTGGCGACACTATTTATATGGGGAGAAGTGTTTTATCTACACAGATCATAAGAGTTTGAAATATTTGGTTGTTCAGAAGGAGCTGAATCTTCGACAGAGACGGTGGCTAGAGTTGATAAAAGACTACGACTGTTTGATTGATTATCATCCTGGTAAGGCAAATGTTGTTGCTGATGCCTTGATTCGGAAGTCTTTGGCAGGTTTGGCTGTCTATTAGCTCTCGTTGCTTGTTGAGTTGAGAGCGTTGCATGCTAGTTTTGAATCATGTGATGATGGTGCATTGTTGGCTCAGTTGCAATTGAGACCGGTATTGTTGGATCAGATTAAAGAGGCTCAATTGGCAGATGAGAAAATTCAGAAGATTATTTCAGATTGCCAAAATGGAAAAGTAGAGATTTCCATGTGAAAAATAATGGTAGCCTTTGGTTTAAAGATAGGTTGTGTATTCCTGATGATGCTAGTTTGAGAAAGATTATTTTGGAAGAAGCACATCAGTCAGTTTTTGCTATGCACCCTGGGAGTACAAAGATGTATCAGGATTTGAAGCAGTATTATTGGTGGTAAGGTATGAAGAGGGACATAGCAGAGTTTATATCTAAATGTCTCACTTGTCAGAGGGTGAAAGCTGAGCATCAAGTTCCAACTGGGTTATTTCAACCTTTAACAGTGCCTGAATGGAAATGGGAGAGAGTGACAATGGATTTTGTGACTGGTTTACCATTGACACAGAAGAAGCATGATGCTATCTGGGTAATTGTTGATCAGTTGACAAAGACAGCTCATTTTCTTCCAGTTAGAATGGATTATTCTCTTGAGAAGTTGGCTGAGCTGTATATCTGTGAAATAGTGAAATTACATGGAGTTCCAACTTCTTTAGTGTCTGATTGAGATCCTAGATTTACTTCGAGGTTTTGGAAGAGTTTACATAGTGCTTTGGGTTCTCGATTTCACTTTAGCACTGCTTTTCATCTGCAGACAGATGGGCAGTCAGAGAGAGTGATACAAATTATTGATGATATGTTGAGAAGCTGTATCAATGATTTCTCTGGAAGTTGGGACAGATTTTTGCCACTTGTGGAATTTGCTTACAACAACAGTCATCAATCCAGTATTGGTATGGCACCATTTGAGGCATTGTATGGTAGAAGATGTAGAATGCCTCTGTGTTGGAATGAACTTGGAGAAGGCAAGTTGATTGGTCCTAATTTGGTTAAAGAAACGGAAGAAAAAGTGAAGAAAATTCGGGATCGGTTGAAAGCAGCTTCAGATCGACAGAAATCTTATTTAGATTTGAAGAGGAGAGACATAGAATTTGATGTTGGAGATAAAGTATTTCTGAAAGTGTCTCCTTGGAAAAAGATTTTAAGATTTGGTCGAAGAGGGAAGTTGAGTCCTCATTTTATTGGACCGTATGAGATATTAGAAAGAGTTGGATCAGTTGCTTATCATCTTGCTTTGCCGCCTGAGTTGGATAGAATCTATAATGTCTTCCATGTTTCTATGCTGCGGAGGTACAGATCATACCCATCTCATGTTTTACCAGTTGAATCTATTAAGGTGAATTCGGATCTGACGTTTGAAGAAGAACCAGTTGCTATTTTGGCACATGAAGTGAAAGAGTTGAGAAATAAGAAAGTGCCACTGGTGAAGGTTCTTTGGAAGAATCATGCAAAGGAAGAGGCAACTTGGGAAAGTGAACAAGCGATGCGGAATCAGTATCCTCAACTGTTTTAGACTTGATATCAGGTAATTTCGAGGACGAAATTTCTTTTTAGAGGGGTAGAATTGTAATATCCCTAAGTATGCCCTAGAAGTTTTGGAGTAATTATTGTTGTTTTTGGATTTAAGGTATATGATAAATTGGAAAGAGAAAAGAATTTATGAGAGAGTGTATATGTTGTATATATGAAAATATATACAACATATACAAGTCAATATGTGATGGTCAAAAGAAGATATTTTATTTTTATTATTAATGGAATTAATTAAAAAGGAAATTAAAATGAATGGAAGAGAATTAATTGGATTATTTTATTATTTTTGCTTGGAGGAGGTTTAAGTGGAGGTTGAGTATTTGACTTTGCATCTTTTCTTCTTCATTTTCTTCTTCTTTTCTTTGGTTGGCCGGGCATCAAAGCTAAAGAGAGATAGAGAGGTTTTGATTTTCAAGCTCAAAATTGAAGGAAGATTCAAGAGATTAAGTTGGAATTTTGTGAAGTTTCATCAACTTTGGTAAGTTTCCTCTTGATTTCTTTTTGTTTTAGTTGAAGTTGTGATTGAGTTTGTGAGTTGAGATTGTGGTTGATATGTGTTTGTTTGATTGTGGTGTGTTTAAGGGTGTTGGTTCAATTGATTTTGGATTTTTGGGGTTGGATTGAAGGAAAGAATAAGCTTGTTGGAAGAGAAAGTGTTGTGGTTGTGTTTTGAGTTTGTGGTGATGATTATGATTTGTGTTTGATGTATGTTTTGTATTGTTTGGGTGTTTTTGCAAGTTATTATGGTTTTTGGGTGTGTTTAGTTAAGTTTGTTAGAAGTGGAAGATGGTGGAAGTAAGTGATTTATTGGATGTAGTGTTAATGTTGTCGGAATCTGTATTTTTGGCATGACACGCCCATGAGCACGGCCAAGTCTTTGGGCATGTCAATGGTTCTGTGTTGCAGTAGCATTTACACGTCCAGTGATACTCCCATGTCACTGAGCTTGTCATAGCTACTGTGTGGGTGAAGGATTGACACGGCCATGAGCATGTCCGTGTTGTTAGACGTGTCAATGTTTCTGTGAGACAGAATGTATTACACGTTCAGTGACACGCCCGTGGTTCTGAGCGTGTCAAAGCTTATGTGTTGTGGAGTTAGGGCACGGTCAGGGACACGCCCGTGTTGTTGAGCGTGTCATGTTTAGAGTTTTCCCTAGTTGGTTCTTAGCTTTATTATCTTATATGTATCTCTAAGTGAATGTGTATGATTACCTTTGGTTTAGGTTGTGAAGAAGTTGAATTGCCCTAACCTAAGTGTTGAGGATTCTTGGAGGAGGAAGTGTATAGATTGGTGAGAGTTGGTTTTGAGGTAAGTACAAACTACATGGTTACATACATTTACATGATTTTGTGATTTAGCATATTTGGTTGTAAATATATTAAGTAAGTTATTGCATAGTTGATACATTTGATCAATGTTATGATGATTTTTCAAAATGTTTGTTCAAGGTAATTGATTATGTATACTTGAATAATGAATTGCCTTAATGTGAATTAAGATATGATGAGATATGAAGCCATTGTGGTTGGCTATGGTAATGCAAATGAAATGATTTGGGGCATGATTGCCTAGTTGATTATGGAATATGAAAAAAGAAATGGAATTGATAATAAATGAGAAATGAATTGAGAAAGAGATTGTTAAAGAGAAAATTTAAATAATTGTTTGCTTAATATGTTATTCAATTTTCAGAGTTCTGGGTTTGGCGGCATGCCTATGAATCACTGAATATGTGAAAAGACTGGGTCGTAACCCAATTCCAGTTGAAAAATATGAAATATGATATTTTTGGGGTGAAAAGACTGGGTCGTAAGCCTCAAAAATAGTAACAGTCTAGCCGGGTTGAGAATCTCCTCGGATCTAGCCGGTTGAGGTCCAAGAGACTGGGTTTGTTACGCTATCCATGGATAGAGATATATATATTGCCTACGGGCTTGATGATTGTGATTATGGACCAAAGCAGTAACTCTGAACTTTGAATAACATATTAGTGTCTTTTGGGCCCATGCTTGTCCTTGTTTTCAATGTGAACCATGAATGGTGAAATAAATGAATAATAAGACACATGCTTGTCTTTGCTTTAATATGAAACTTGATTGTGTGACATTGACATTGCATTGAAGCATAATATTATTATAGTTCGTACCACTAAGCCGTTGGCTTAGCGCGATTGTGGTTCATCACGCAGGTGACAGGGCAGAACCGGAGGGTTCCTCTAGGCCGAGTTGAGTTTAGATTCTGAAGTGTGGATAGTGGGCTTAAAGATCAAAGACTGACTGCCAAACATGTATAAACATTATGTTTTGTAAAACTTGAGTTTTGATGTAAATGTATTTGTAAATACTGTTATGTTTTCCACTGCGTATAGAATAAATATTTTATCTACTGTGTTTTATAATACAACTTAAATGTTTTAAATTTGCTTATATTATTGTATAAATAAGTGAGTCATTTGTTTAGTAAACCGTGGCATTCCTATATTCAATATACGTATATTACGATCGTAGTAGCATGCAATGTACGTATACGGGGTATAGGGGTGTTACAATAGAAACTTAAACAAGGCTTCCCCTAAGGATGACTTTCCTTTACCCATATAGATGTCCTTACTGATAGTACAACCACTAGCGTGCTACACTCATTCATATTGGATTTTTTGGATATAATCAAGTGTTAATTGCCCAAGAGGATAAAGCTAAAACTGTCTTTATTATTACATGGGGTATATTTTGTTAAAGAATACTGGAGCAACCTACAAGAGGATGGCTACAACCTTATTTCATGACATGATACATAAGAAAGTTGAGGTCTATGTTGATGATATGATGGTGAAATTGGATACAAGTGAGCAACATATCCAAAACCTAGAGATATTCTTCGAGAGAGCAGTGAAGTATAATCTAAGGTTGAATCCAAAGAAGTGTGTGTTTGGAGTTACTTCAGACAAAATTCTAGGGAATGTGATTGGCCCAAAATGCATTGAGATTGACCCTGACAAGGTCATGACAATCAGGGAAATGCCAGCCCCTAAGATGAAGAAGGAAGTTTGGGGAACCAGCCGATCAAGTGGAATGAAGAATGTCAAAAGGCCTTTAGACATATAAAAGAATATTTGTTGTACCCACCTATTTTAAAATCACCTAAACCTGGCAAACCTTTGTTACTATACTTAGTAGTAGAAGAAGAGTCAACAAAAGCAATGCTAGCCCAAGCAAATGAATCGGCAGTTGAGCACGCAATCTATTATTTGAGTAGAAAGCTCCTACCTTATGAGATTAAGTATAGTATTATTGAAAAGACCTATATAGCTATAGTTTGGTCTTCTAAGAAGTTATGGCATTACTTTCAGTCTTATAGTGTGCAAGCAATTTCTAGGTTGGATCCAGTAAAATATTTAAGGGAGACACCCTCATTGATTAGGAAATATGGCCGATGATTGATAATCTTAAAAGAATTTTAGATTGAATATGTAACCAGAAAAACCATCAAAGGTAGAGTAGTAGCAGTATTCTTGGCTCAGTATCCATTGCCAAATAGTGAGGAAGTGGTTTTAGAATTTCCAGATGAACATTTAGAGGCCATAAAAGTACAAGGATAGAAGATGTATTTTGATGGACTAGTAAATAGAAAAGGAGCAGGTTTGGGAGTAATACTAGAATCACTTGACAGGGAGCTCATTCCTCTAGCTAAGAAGTTAAAGTATAGGGCAACCAATAACATGGTGGGGTATGAGGTATGTACTTTTTGGCTTGGAAACCCTAATGATCATGAAGGTGGATAAGGTGTAAGTTGTCGCCGATTCGTTGTTAGTGGTATCCCAAGTGAATGGAGACTGGGAGTTAAAAGAAGAGAAGTTAAAACCATACCATGATTATTTAAACATGATGAAGAAGAATTTTAAGGAGTTCAAATTTATACACTTACCAAGAGGAGAAAATCAGATAGTCGATGCCCTAGCCACATTGGCTTCAGTGTGGGAAAATCCTATCAACTTATTTCTTAAGCCTCTGGTTTTGACCAGTTCATCAACTACTTGCTATGAATATGAAACAATCATGGAAACTAATATAGACCATGATGCATGGTATGACACCATAAGATGACTATTGGAGAGTAAAGAATACCTGTTGGGGGTAATGAGGGAATAGAGAAGAGCCATAAGGCGATGGTCCTTACAATACATCACCTTTCATGGAGACTGTTGTGGACTCAACCTAGCTATCTGCAAGTGCACAGATTGTTAACAAGTAATATAATGATAAGTAGAGTATCGTTCCCACGAGAAAGTTTTCTTCTAAGTACTGATCAATTAAAACTAAGTATTATTTGGATGATAAAATTCGATTTATGATTCAGCAAAACAAATTACTTTGAATTAAATCTAATGTTATGAAACTTAGGGTTAAGTCACCTTTATTAATTTATCATGGGTTTTCTAAAGTATTCATTTAATTTAGTTTTCCTTTCATTAATGGTTAAATTCACCTAAATAAAGCTCAAGTCTTTCTCAAGTACTAGAACTAATATCAATTTAATCCTTATGTCTACTCTCGTGATCACAAATAATTAAACCAATTCATTAGGTTTTCTGAGAATTTTTGAATTAACCTCTTAAGTGTTTAACCTTATCTATAAGTGAAAAACTTCCTTAAGATTGTTACCTCTATGGACTAATGTTATGCTTCCACTCTCGCTCCATCACACAACACCTCAATTCAATTAATTATTAGCCAGATAATTAAAGCATTAAGAGTAAAGATAACACAATAATTCAAGGATAAAGTAAATTAATTCAAATAGGCATTTATAACTCCATGACAAATTCAATGAAAGGGACCAACACTAAAGAGGATTAGTTATTTATTATTGAAATAAAAACATTGAAAATATTAAAGAAAGACATTAAAAACATAATCTAATGTGCAAGAAATATCAAACTCTATTTTTTGCAAGAAGAACTTGACTTGGAACTTGAATTTCTTCTTGAACCATAATTTCACTCTCCTTCTTAAGAAAACTCTAAACTACATTTATTTCTTGAATGAATCTAATCTATTTATTATAAATCTTTCATATATTGAAACCTTAGAGGAAGTGTGTTTAAATAGAGTGTTTGGAATTAGTGGGGAAAAACTAAAAAAGGTTAAGCCACATCTTGTTTTGTTCACCACCTACCCAATTTTCTGCTCAAGGTCATGAATTTCGACCCCACGGTCATGGCTTTTGAGTAACACGGTCGTGGCCTGAGTTGGATTGGATGGTTTGTGCACTTTAGAGCTATAAAATAGTCGGCAGGGTAGGCCACGGTCATGGTCTTTCAATGTCACGGTCGTGGCATGTAAGTGATGGCTGCAAACTTTTAATTTTCTTCTCTTTCTTGGCTCGAGCAATGGAGAAATCAATCCCACGGTCGTGTCCTACCAATGCCACGGTTGTCGCCTTCATTTGGCTTTTGGATTTTTGTCTTTTTACTATGGCAGACTTGATTTAAATCCCATGGTCGTGGCCTTGAAGTGCCACGGGTGTGGCATTTATTATTTCTTCATTTTTGCTTGCCTTTCTTCATTTTTGCACCTCGAATCATTAAAAACTTTGAATCTTGTCTTTCCAAGCATGATTATAATAATTCTAACTCAAATACACAAAATCCATCAAATTCAATTGCAAAATGATTAACATTATGGTTAGAATTATAAAAAATATTGATCATAATTTCACTCTATCAAACTCCCCCAAACTTAAATCATTGTTTGTCCTCAATCAATTGAAGTTTAGTACTATATATTTATATGTTGAGTTTGTATGAAAAAAATTTAATAATTAAAACTTTAAATTTTAGGTCGTAATTTAGTTTTTTACTCAAGAATTTTAATCAATTACAACCAATTATCAAATTCTTGATAAACAAATATTCTTTTGATGTAAACTCAACCTAGTCTCATATGGATGCTTAATTGAACTTTCTCCACTAATAGATTATGCTAAATCAAGAGTTATCAAAAGGACTTTAATAGGCTTGTAATGGGGTCTATAATGGTAAGGATTAATAGAAGGTTTAAATGAATTTGGTTAAAATGTCTTTCAAAAATTTCTCTTTTATAGAGGGTTCTTGGACCCTTGCTCTTTTCTTGACTCTCTTCTCGGGGATATTATTATTATTATTATTATTTTAATTCAATGTATAATCATTTTTTTATTTTTTTATTTTTTATTTTTATATATATATATATTTCCCTAAACATGAAACTTAGGAGTCTATTATTATAAATAAATAAGCAATTTTATTTTTGAGAAAATTTTTGAAAGATAATTAACCTTGAAAAGGGTAGTTAATTTTGGGTTATTAAATCAATGAAAACTCAAGCTGAAATGTATTTTAGTTTCAAAAGGGACAACTAAGGAAAATGTTTATAATTGGTGGATAAAAGGATTCGGTTTCAGAAACAATGCCTAAATCATTTTTCCTTTATTTAGCAATTTTTCAATTTTTCCTTGAAATCTCTTTTAAACATGTTCTAGGCCTAGGAAAATTATAATATGAAAGTGTAACACCCCTTCCCAACCTACATATGTAAGCTGAGTAGAGGCGCCACACTAACCTAATGTTGCTACCAATTTTACTTAGTCAAATTTTAGTTCCGATTTTTACAAAATTTTTGCCATAGTTTCGCCTAAAAATTGAGTCCCAAGTGTCGACAAAACCGGTTTTTTTCTTATTTTCAAAAACATTTTACACAAACCAATGCAAACAAAATCATTCTCAGTACACTCCCAATAAATCCCCCTTGTAACCTCAACTACAACCTGCAAAAAGGATTTACACTTCTAGTACAACATAAAATAAAGGTTTTGTGACAACCCCCATATTTAAATATTACACAGCGGAAGTTATAAAATATTTACATATTTACAAATTCATATACATCAAAACTCAAGTTTTACAACACATAAAATTTATACATGATTGGCAAGTCTGCTCTGATCTTTAAGCTCCCAAAATGGATTCTTCAAGGTCTACTCTCACTAGGTCTTGATGAACTCTCGGGTTCAACTCTATCCACTCTACTACCTGCGCGATTAAACACTATCGCGCTAAGCCAACGGCTTAGTAAGATAAAACATGCTAACGGTACGCTTTAATGAAATGCAATGCCACATATGTTATTGATAAAATCAACATCATAAATATAAAGTTAACCACACAATTATGCATTTCACAAATCATAGTCATATGAGCATACCACATTTCAACATCTTTTCACATTCAACATTAATCAATCATACTCCATAACCAACATCTCATTTCATTAAACTCATAACATTATTTAGGACATTCATATAACCTTGACACCTATGGGCCCAACAAGTATTTAATACGATATTCAGAGTTCAGAGTTACTGCTTTGGTTCATAGTCACAATAATCACGCCCGTAGGCAATGTATATACATGTATCTCTATCCATGGATAGTGTAACAGACCCAGTCTCTTGGATCATCAACTCAACACATATGAGGAGATCCTCAACCCGGCAAGACTGTTACAAATCATATATCTCATAGTGTAACAGACCCAGTCTCTTGGACCATCAACTCAACACCTATGAGGAGGTCCTCAACCCGGCAAGACTGTTACCTTTCATCATTTCTTAGGCATGCCACCCAAATCCAGAACTCTGAAACTGAATAACATATTAAACAAACAATTCATTTCCATTCTCAATTCTCATCACATTTAGGCAAACATGCCTTCTTTCTTTCAATTACATCATCTTAGCCAATAACAATGGCTTCACATTTCATTTCACAATATAACATCTCATTATTCAAGTATATATATATATATCTCATCCATGATCACATTATATTTCACATAGCATCATTCATAAATATCAACATTTCATTCCACATTACTCATGAAACACATTACCATTCACAATGCACAACATAACATTGTTCAATCTCAACAATGCAATTAGGGCAAAGAACAATTGATTATAACATTCATTGATTCAAGTGTGTTTAAAGTGTTTAGGGTTAGGTTTAAGGACCAACCTACTTTTGGAGAACCAAAGCAATGCAAGAAGAACAAAGAATTAAAACCCTAACCATAAATAGTACATTCTGGTTTTTAAACTCCATTTTATCCTTATTTTGAAAAATTGTATAAAATAATCTACTTGACTAAAAATTCTAAAATTTTTACAGAATTTATTCTTGTATCTTAAAATCATCCCTTTAAAATTTCAGATCAAACTGAACACAAAATCTTGGTCAAATAGTTCACCTAACCAGACTGCCCCAATTGCCCTGCATCCTGGCAGCAGTTCTGAACTTTGTGAATTCCATAAATCAAATTCAATCAACGTGATTCCAAATTATTTTTCTCAAATACTAAACTCACTAAGCAACAACATATCCAAAATTCGATTGGATATGATTTTTCTACATTTTATTAAAAATCCCGAAATATAGCTGTCCCAGTTAAGGTACTTGCTGGAACAGGTCTAATGAAAATAATCTTTCTAAACTCATAACCATTCCAAAATCGAATCAACATATTTTTCAGTCATTCTAGACTCATAGAGGCACAACATATCAAAAATTCAATTCAAGAACATTTTTCTAAAATTAATTAAAAATCATACAAGTCACAGCCTTTACTAATCTTAAAACAGAAACAATTTCACTAAACACCAATCTTACTCTTCCATCACCAACACCAACCCAACTTCTCATCTATCAAGAAAAATCAATACTTACAATCATACCATAAGCAACTTAATCATACCACTTCAAAAGAATTGAAGAAATTAGAGAAAAGATCTTACCTTAGTTAAAAACTTCTTAAATCAACACTTGAACACTTAATCTTTCTTCAATTTAAGCTTGAAATCATCAAAACCATCACTTGTCTCTTTCTTTCTCTTTGGCTATGGAGGGCCTGCCATCAACAAGAAGAAGAAGAAAAAATAATGAAGAAAACACAAGTCAAACCTTCTTTAAATATCCACCATGTGATTTTATCCAAGCAATTACCAAAGTGCCCTTATTCACATAATTATCTTTTTGTCTTATATGTGCCCAATTAAGTAATTTACCAATCTCAAATAAATATCTTCTCTTGCATTGACCAAGCCTTTTGACCACTTTATATGTCATATATATTAACATATACACAACATATAAATTTGTCTCTAAACCCTATTTCTTCCCAAAATACATATACATATACTTTCTCTTCTCAATTTCTTTTCTCTTACAATTTAACACATATATTCAATCCAATATATAACAATAACAACAACAACAATATGCAAAACTTCTAGGGCATAAATGAGGATATTACAGAAAGAATATACACTTATGCTAAAATTCAAAAACCAATCATATTGAATAAATAAAAGAGCTCAGTTGGTTAAAAATCCATAAGGTATAATTATTCTACCAAATTTTGATCTAAAATTTTAACTTTTTAGCTGAAAAATTTTAGTATATAAACCAACATATAAGAAATCTATTGTAAAAACATAACTTAATATATAATAACAATCCGAATTTCAAACCATGAAATATCTCAAAACAAAACATAATCTTCAAAACAAAACATAAATATTCAAAATTATCATAAAATAATTTTAAAGTACCAAATTTCTCAGTAAAACTAACAATTTAGGAAAATTTCCCCCAAACATGAAATACTAAAGTCCTTAGTGGTCTCTAGTAGCAGCATCATCACCGGGTGGAGGAGGCAGTGGTGGCAGAGCATAATGGAGTCCAAAATGAGAAAACAATGCCTTTAACTACTCACTGATTCCTATTATCTTAGTTGAAATAGTCCAGCCCTCATGCCAAACTCCGCCAAATCGTTGTTCCATGTTGTCAAAACACTGCTCCCATGCTTCATTCCTGTGGTTCATCTCATGTTCAAAAGAATCAAGCTTGTTAGCAATATAATCAAATTTATTAGGTGGTGGAATAGATGGACCGGCCTCGGACACTCGAGTAGGTTGTGGTTGTTCAAATGCTTCTTCAAAATCTCCCTCTTCTCCGAATAATTCCTCCTCATCAATGTTAATATCGGTATCAGGGGGTCCAAGAACTATATATTCGTTCCCTCTTTCTGTTGCTAATCTCATTGCCAAAATGGTACCTATATCAATTGTAGTTTTACTCGGAATAGGAATAAGGTGATCAAGACCTATATTAAGATAGGTAGCAATCCGGGTAATCATTCTCCCAATAATAATCTTACCGCTCAATTTAATGACCTCTTCACAGCGTTTAGCAAACCAATAACCAACATTAAAGACATTTTCTTCCATGGAACAATAAAAGAAATGCAATTCTTTTGAATTAACATTGCCTTGACCCAAAAATTATATTTTCCCAAACTACATGGATGTACCGGTAGAATGGGTTTGTAAAATTAGAGGCCTTTGGCATTTTACTATTAAATAATCTAATGCCTTTTAGTCTAGTCCATGTCTCATTTTCATCAAAATCACCAGTTCTACCAGGTGTTCCCTGCAAGTCTGATAATCCAAGTGCATCCCCAAATTCAAGCATTACCCAGTTATAATTCCAATTTCCCAATCTAAATTCCACTCTCCCATTGTGACCAGCTTGTCTATTTGATGGAAAAAATCTAAAACTACTTAAGAATTCCAAGGTTAATTCAACATAGGTCAAGTAACACATGCTTGCAAACAAGTTCCATTGCATATCGGTGAACATTTTGAGCAACACATCATTCCATCATAATTTTCTAATAACATTTGCATCAATGAATCGAGAAGGAACAATTTTTTGGGAACTTAAATCATTGTATCTTTTTCGTTGCTCCTCATCACTAAAGTGAATTTTTGGATACAAATGTGGTCCTTGATTTGGTGGAGATGAAGGTGGGGTTGGTGTTGAGGAAGACGATGATGATTCATCTTGACACCCTCTTTTTGATCCTCCATATTTTGATCCTTTAGGACCCTTTGATTTCTTGGTAAAAGTCTTACTTCTAACCATTTTGATGTTTGATTTGATGAAAAACTTGAAGAAATTTGAGTGAAATTGGAGTTTAGGTCGTGGGGTTAGAGGTTTGGGGTGTGGGTTTTAAATTTGGGTGGACAGGGCTGCAAAAAATGAAGGGAGAGAAAAAATGAGATGAATATATAAGGTGGAGAGGCCATGGTCGTGGCCCATAATTGCCATGGTCATGGCATGGCAGTTAACTGGTAAAAATTGGCTTGCATGCATTGCCATGGTCGTGGCCCTTTGAAAAGCCATGGTCATGGGGTCGAGATCGCTACTACCCAAGTGTTCTTGTCTCGGTGCTATTTCTGGCAGACCTATTGGTTATCCCACGGTCATGGCGTTTGCAATGCCACGGTCGTGGGATTGGGTTCTCCACTAGATTTTCAAAAATTCTTCCCTCGGTTCCATTTTGATAGCTTCGATTTGATTTCCACGCCCCTAGAAATGATCTACCATGGTCGTGGGGTCTTAGAAGCTCAAGTTTCATGAAGATTTGGTACCTAGAAAACAATTATAAAATAGTATTAGTTTTTTTTTTTAGAAAATGACTAAAAATGTAGAGAAATTGGGTTGCCTCCCGACAAGCGCTAAGTTTATAGTCGATAGCATGACATTCTTTTAGACGTTCAGTAATTAAAATGATAGACATTTTCGATGTCTATTGGATCACCAATGAAATAAGGCTTCAATCATTGGCCATTTACTTTAAAAATTTCTCCCTTTTGATTTTGTATATATATCGCACCATGAGGATAGACCGTTACAATTGTAAACAATCCTAACCAATGAGATTTAAGCTTCCCAGGAAAAAGTTTTAATCTTGAATTGTACAACAAAATGTGTTTCCCTTCATGGAATTGCTTGGGTTGGATTGACTTGTCATGCCATGCCTTTGTTTTTTCTTTGAAAATCTTGGCATTCTCATAAGCGTGAAATCGAATTTCATCCAACTCACTTAATTGCAAAAGGCATTTTTGTCTTGCTTCTCCTAAGTCCATGTTCAACTGTTTGATGGCCCAATATGCTTTATGTTCCAATTCTACAGGTAAGTGACATGCCTTTCCAAAAACAAGACGAAAAGGAGACATATCTATGGGGTCTTGTAAGCTGTTATGTAAGCCCAAAGTGCATCATCCAATTTAGAAGGCCAATCCTTTCTCGAAGTGCTAATTGTTTTCTCCAAAATCCATTTGAGCTCCCTATTTGATATTTCTACTTGTCCACTGGTTCGAGGATGATAGGGTGTTGAAACCTTATGGTGTACCCCATATTTCATAAGAAGAGTGTCAAAGCTGTTATTGCAAAAATGGGTACCACCATCACTTACCATAGCTTTATGAACTCTGAACCTTGTGAAAATATTCTTTTTAATGAACTTAGTGACCACTTTAACATAATTTGTTGGACTTACGATGGCTTCCACCCATTTGGACATATAATCTACTGCTACTAGAATATACTGGTTATTGAATGAAGATGGAAAGGGCCCCATAAAATTGATTCCCCAAACATCAAAGAGTTCAACTTCAAGAATTGAATTAAGTGGGATGCCTTCTCTTTTTTAAATATTTCTAGTTCGTTGACAATGATCACAAGACTAAACAAAAACTCTTGTATCTTTATACATTGTTGGCCAAAAGAATCTAGATTGCCAAATTTTAGCAATTGTTTTAGATGTACTGGAGTGACCACCACATTCTTTCGAATGACAAAACTCAAAAATAGTCTTAATCTCTTCTTCTAGTACACATCTACAAATCATTCCGTCCCCACAATGCTTAAACAAGAGTGGATCTTCCCAAATATAATTTTTGTTGTTGGAAAGAAATTTCTCCGTTGAGCATACGATAGGTCTGGTGGAAGAACATTACCTGCCAAATAATTAACTAAATGAGCATACCAAGGAATAGAATTCTGAATAGAAAAAAGCTATTCATCAGGAAATGACTCATTGATAGGCAATTCTCCTTTATCCATTTGATTATCTAATCTTGATAGGTGATCTGCCATTAAATTTTCAACTCCCTTTTTATCCTTTATCTCAAGATCAAATTCTTGAAGAAGAAAAATCCACCTAATTAGCCTTGGTTTAGCTTCCTTTTTGTTCATCAGACATTTATTACTGCATGGTCAGCATAAATAATAACTTTATAGCCTAAAAGGTAAGATCTGAATTTATCCAAAGCAAAAACTATAGCAAGCATTTCTTCTTCTGTTGTAGCATAATGGATTTGAGTGTTGTCAAGGGTTCAACTTGCATAGTAGATGACATGACTTTTCTTATCCTTTTTCTAACTCAAAATAGCCCCAACTACATGATCACTAGCATCACACATGAGCTCAAAATGTAAAGACCAATCTGGTGGTGAGATGATAGGAGTTGTTATAAGAGCTGCCTTTAATATGTTAAAAGCAATTAAACATTCATTATAAAAATTAAAAACAACATCCTTACTTAATGATTCACATAAGGGTTTAGTAATTTTTGAAAAATCATTGATAAAACACCAATAAAATCCTGCATGTCCTAAGAAACCTCAAACTCCCTTTACATTAGTTGGTGGTGAAACCCTTTCAATAATTTCTATTTTAGCTCTATCTACTTCAATTCCTTCCTTAGACACCTTGTGTCCAAGTATAATTCCTTCTTCCACAATAAAGTGGCATTTTTCCCAATTGAGGATAAGGTTTGTATCTTCACATCTTTTAAGTACCTGTTCCAAATGTTGTAAACAATTATAAGAATTGGAACCATAAACTGTAAAGTCATCAATAAAAATTTCAACAACTGATTCTATAATATTAGAAAATATAGCCATCATGCATCGTAGAAAAGTGGTTGGTGCATTGCATGGTCCAAATGGCATTCTTCTATAAGCAAAAGTGTCATATGGACATATGAATGTAATCTTTTCCTGATCTTCTGGTGTTATAGGAATTTGAAAATAGCCTGAATATCCATCCAAAAAACAAAAATAAACATTACCTGTAAGTCTTTCAAGCATTTGATCAATAAATGGTAATGGAAAATCATCCTTTCAAGTGGCTTTATTCAACCTCCTATAATCTATGTAAACACACCATCCAGTCACCATTCTGGAGGGAATTAATTCATTATTTTCATTTGTTATGACTGTCATCCCTCCTTTCTTAGGAACTACATGTATAAGACTCACCCATGAACTATCAGAAATAGGATAAATTATTCCTGCATCTAGTAATTTTGTCACTTCTGTTTTTACCACTTCTCTCATATTTGGATTCAATCTCCTTTGATAATCTATCATAGGTTTGGGATTTTCTTCCTTTAAAATCCTATGCATGCATATTGAAGGGCTAATTCCCTTAATATTAGATATAGTCCATCCTATTGCTTTCTTATATTTTTTAATCATGTTCAAGGTTTGACTCATCTAAATTTCTGACAAATTATTGTTAACAATAATAGGCAAAGTATTATTAGGTCCAAGAAATGCATACTTGAGATGAGTGGGTAGTGGTTTCAATTCTAATTCTGGAGCCTTTTTAATAGAAGGGGGAGGTAAGGCCTTACCTTTGTCAAGTGTTTCAAATTTTTTCATGTACATTCGTAGAGTTGTCTCTAAAGACAAAGCATAAGCGGCTACTTCTTTATTTTCATCTTCTGGGGTTGGACTTTATGCAAGATAAGTTTTTAAAGGAATCTTAATGTTTTCCTCACAAATTTGTGCACACTCATCAATAACATCAACCAGAAAACAATTATCAAGAAATGCGGCATGCTTAGTTGCTTTAGCTAAATTAAATTCCAATTTTTCCTCTCCTACTTGCAAGGTGAGTTTCCCTCCACGAACATCAATCATGGCTCCAGTTGTAGCAAGAAATGGTCTTTCTAATATAAGTGGAATCTCCACATCTTCATCCATTTCTAGAATTATGAATTCTACTGGAATATTGGTGCGTGCCGCTATGCTATGGCAATTACCGCAAGTGCACGAGTCACCCAAGAAATATAGTAGTGAGTGAGTTATCGTTCCACTGGGGACAAGGCCAAGTACTAGTTCAAACCTTAACCATTGTAGCAAATTAATAGTTGTATGATGCTTTGTAATTAAAAACAACTAAATTAATAACTGGAAGTAAGGGAAAATTAAATGTTATGCAAATAGGATTGATGATAATAATACTATCAAGATATTGAATCTCCCTAGCCTCAATGATATTTATGAACAATCAATTCAGTTAAATCATTCAATAGAGTTGAGCTGGCATTCCTCTAACTTAGACTAAAACCTCTCTCGAGTGAATTAATCCCTAATCACTAAGTAGAGTGCCAGAATCTCTTCTCAAAACACAATTAAATAGATCATGCATTAAGAACAAGGAATTATAAACCAAAGGATCTTGTAAGTCTATCTCTAGCACCCCAATCAATCCTCAACCCTTATGAGTAATCAATTCATACTAAGCTTTCTCAAGTCAATAATATGAAAATTGCAACCAATCAATAAGCATGCTATTATCAATTAGAAATAAATCATTAAGCATCATAAGAATAAAACAACTCAATCAAATGATTCAACTAAATATAATTATTCAATCCATACAAATAAGTGAGGGTTCATCAATATCTAGATAGAGAAGGAATTAATTCATGTTCAAAACCAAAAAAATAGAGCAAGATAAGTGAGTAAAAGAAACCAAACAATCCATGATGAATAATTTGTATTTCTTCACTTCAATCCTTGATTCTTGGTTTAGGGCTTGTACAAGATGTGTCTCCTTCTTCAAACTCAGCTCAAAACTCTCCTCTTTGCTTCAGTTGTTGGCTCCTTCTCCCTTGTTCCAGCCTTCACGTTTCCAGCTCCAGAAAAAGTCCTCAAAAACTCTCTGTTCTTCTCTTTTTATTTTCCTCCAAAGCTTAAGACAATCTTCCAACTCACTTCCAACTCACCTTGTCTCCCACATTCCTTTTGTTCCATCTCTCTTTTCCTCAAATTAGGCAAGCTTTTCTTTTGTCTAATGTTACTTTTGACCAAAACTAGTCTTTGTTTCCCACTTGTCTGTAAAAGAATTTGAACATTTCAAAGTTGCCCTAGGTGACACGGCCAAGCTTGCTGGTCGTGTCACCTTCTGTCCTTTCATTCCTTGTTTTCATCTAGGTGACATGGCCAAGCTATGAATGGCTTGGCCGTGTCTCTCATTTTTTTTCTTTGGGACACGGCCAAGCCACTTGGCTGTGTCCATCACTGCCTTCCTTCCTTTCTTTCTTTTCTCTTTGGCTTCATGGGGTGACACGGCCAAGCCACTTGGCCGTGTCACCTTCTGTCTGTTTCTTTTCTTATTTTGTTCTTTGGCTGGGCATGGGACACGGCCAAGCTTGTGGCTGTGTCATGTGACACAGCCACTGGCTTGGCCGTGTCACTTGCCAGTGTCAGCTTCTGTTCTTCATTTTTCCTTCTTTTCTTGGTTCCTTGGTTTTTTGCTCTTTGGGTGAGACATGGCCAGAGGCTTGGGCATGTCACCTGGCCATGTCATCTACTGCCTTGAAGAGATTTTGAGGGACACGGCCAAGCTTGCTTTGTCTTGGCCATGTCTTGCTTGCTTCATGCTTTTTCTTCATTGTTTTGATCATCCAAGGGAGTTTTTGCACTTTCAAGTAAAACAAACACTTAAAACAAACTTTAAACCAAAATCAAATGAAACATTAACTAAAATCACATTAAAATCATACTAAAAACAAGTATAAAAACACTCTTATCAAATACCCCACACTTAAATCCTTGCTTGTCCCCAAGCAAGGCTAAAATCAAAACAAACTAAATACGAAAATTTTGTCAAGTTCAAGAGTTATAAAAATGCATCAAGACTTCCCTACCCTTAATTATGCAATTAATATCAAATCGAACAAAATTGATACCAAAGCAATTAAGTGGCTTTCCATGCATAACCTACATTGTCACTCCCTCACCAACTCTTAGAAAGTGTTTGATCAAGGTGGTGTTTACACTCATAACAATCAATGAAAGATTATTGCCATAGGCTTGCTTATCTATCAAATCTCCACCACTTAATTACAATCAAGCATCAAAAAGGTCTTTTATTGGGTTGTAATGGGGCTAAGGTAGAGGCATGACATTTAGGAAATGTGAGCTTAATCATTAAGTTCAAGAGCACTTCAAGAATGAAGTAACCGATCATATATATATATAACCCAACGATCCTAAAACACCTTCCTCTTATGTACCCCTTGACATTAGAGAGCTTTTCAAGGGAACTCACTTATTACATCTTGTAACATATTCCATCCCTTTTAACAATTATTCTTATTATTCTTCTTTTTATTTGATTTTGATTTTTTTTATTTGCAATCTTAAACCTGCTAAATTTAACCCCACACTTAATTCAACACAACACTTGGTCATAAATGTTCTTAAAATGCTCTTGACCTAATGAAAGGGTAATAGTTAAAACAACAAGGTTCAAGCTAATGATGTTGTGAAAAAGAAAGAAAAGGAAAAATGAAATAGGCTCAAAATTGGCTAACTAAGGTTAAAGATAGGGTTAGTCTTTTCAAGCTAAAGTGGGTTCACCTAATTTGCCTTAATCATCTTGATGCCAAATTGAATTTTTTTTTTATATAGTCTTAAAATGTATATCAAAGCAAGTTCTAGAAAATCATCAATCAAAGATGTTTTCCCACACAAAGAATAATAAGTTGATGGTTCAATTCCTCACTAGTTTAAAGGCAATGCAAGGAAAAACCAACAAAATTGACAATAAGCATCAATTCTACTCAATTATCAAATTCATGCTTCAAAAATTCAAAGGTCATCAATCAACAATTTATAACAATTGAACTTTCCAAAATTGATTTATTCAAAGAAAAACTAGAAAAACATTAACTAAACCTAAACAAGGATAACTTAAAATAGAAAATGCACCCCACACTTAAAAATTCACATTGTCCTCAATGTGAGCATGCATACACTAAAAGAGAATTTAGATGAAACCCCAAAATATATATTTTCTTAATCAACTAAAAAAATACAAGAATTAAAGACAGAAAATTTAAAGAACGAATAAAATGGTGGGTTGCCACCCAGCACTTCTTTAACGTCGTATTAGTTGGACGTTCAGGGCAATTGTTCCTAGTCTTGGAGGTGTAAAACCACCTTTAAGTCCTGTATTTTCCCTCCAAAATAAAGTTTGAGCCTATGCCCATTGACCTTAAAATCACCTTTTTCCAGGTGGGTTATTTCAACCACTCCGTAGGGGAAAACTTCATTGACAGTAAAAGGACCAGACCATTGAGATTTCAACTTACCTGGAAAGAGTCAAAGCCTTGAATTGTACAGTAATACCTGATCTCCCGCTTAAAACTCTTTCCGTTCCTTAATGTGAGCATCATGCCATCTTTTGGTATGTTCCTTATACATCTTCGCATTGTTATAAGCTTGCAATCTCCACTCGTCTAACTCGTTTACCTATAATTTTTGCCTTTCACCTGCACAAGCTAGATCAAGGTTAATCTGTTTTATGGCCCAATATGCATTATGTTATATTTCAACAGGTAAGTGGCAAGCTTTTCCATATACCAGCCTAAATGGTGTAGTGCCCAAGGGAGTTTTGAATGCAGTCCTAAAAGCCCATAGAGCATTGTCTAATTTCTCGGACCAATCCTTTCGGGATCGCTCTACAGTTTTTTCCAAAATTCTTTTAATCTCCCTATTCGTGTTCTCAACTTGGCCACTAGTTTGGGGATGATAGGGAGTAGCAAACCTATGTGTAACTCCTAATCTTTTGAAAACTTTCGCAAGCTGAAAGTTACAAAAGTGAGTACCCCTATCACTTATAATTGCTTTCGGTGTACCAAATCGAGAAAACAATTTCTTCAAAAATTTCACCACAACTGTAACATCATTAGTTGCCAAGGCTTGGGCTTCAGGCCATTTAGATACATAGTCTATAGCTACAAGGATATATTTGTTACCAAAGGAATTGGGAAAGGGTCCCATAAAGTCGATCCCCCATACATCAAAGATTTCACAAACTAAAATCCCATTTTGAGGCATCTCATCACAAGATGAAATGTTTCCAGTTCTTTGGCATCGATCACAGCAGTTTACAAATTCGTAGCCATTCCTAAACAAAGTGGGCCAATAAAATCCTGATTCTAGTACCTTTTGAGCAGTTCTATTGGCTCCCATATGACCACCAGCTGGTCCAGCATGGCATTGACTAAGAATGTTCATTGTTTCGGGCCATGCCACACATTGTCGGATCATGTGATCCTTACATAATCTAAACAAAAAGTGATCCTCCCAAAAATAATATTTTAAATCAGAAAAGAATTTCTTCTTCGCTTGATAAGTTAAGTCCATCGGAAGTTCCCTAACAGCTAAATAGTTAGCAAAATCTGCAAACCAAGGTGTTTCAAAATTTAAGTTACTTACCTCACTTACCATGGCGTACAACTGCTCATCGGGGAAATGATCATCAATGTCACCTTCTTCAAACCTCTCCAAGGTTGGATTCTCTAAGCAAGAAAGGTGATCTGCTGCAAGATTTTCAGCTCCCTTCTTGTCTTGAATTGTCAAGTCAAATTCTTGCAATAATAAGACCCAACGGATTAGCCTTGGCTTTGCATCAATTTTCTCAAATAAATACCTTAAAGCTGAATGATATGTATAAACAATCACTTTTGACAAGATTAGATATGATCTAAACTTGTCAAAAGCAAAAACCACAGCCAGCAGTTCTTTCTCTGTAGTTGTGTAATTAGCTTGAGCTGTGTTCAAGGTCTTTCTTGCATAGTAGATAGGCTGGAAGTATTTCTCTTTGCGTTGACCCAAGACCGCTCCCACTGCAAAGTCACTTGCATCGCACATTAGTTCAAACGGTAGACTCCAATTGGGAGCTACCATGATTGGAGCATGGGTCAATTTCTCCTTAAGAGTTGTGAATGCTCTCAAACATTCCTCATCAAAAACAAAGTTCACATCTTTCTCAAGGAGTCTTGTTAATGGATGGGCTATCTTAGAAAAATCTCTAATGAACCTCCGATAAAAACCCGCATGTCCTAGAAAACTTCTGATGGCCTTCATAGATGTGGGTGGTGGTAACTTCTCAATTATATCTACCTTTGCCCGATCCACCTCAATGCCCTTGCTTGAAATTTTGTGTCCCAACACGATTCCCTCTTGAACCATGAAATGACACTTTTCCCAATTAAGCACTAAATTGGTTTCCTCACATCTCATCAAGACTCTTTCAAGGTTTTCCAAACATCTTTCAAATGAGTTGCCATAGACCGAGAAGTCATCCATAAACACCTCCATAATATCCTCTATAAGCTCATCAAAGATTGCTACCATGCACCTTTGGAAAGTTGCAGGTGCATTGCACAACTCGAATGGCATTCTTCGATATGCGAATGTCCCATATGGGCAGGTGAATGTAGTTTTCTCTTGGTCTTCCGGGGCAATAGGAATTTGGAAATAGCCTGAAAGGCCATCTAAAAAGTAGTAGTACTCATGGCCGGATAACCTCTCTAACATCTGATCAATGAAGGGTAAAGGAAAGTGATCCTTTCTAGTTGCATCATTCAATTTTCTGTAGTCAATGCAAACCCTCCAACCGGTAACTGTTCTTGTTGGAATCAGCTCATCATTTTCATTAGGGACCACTGTCATCCCTCCTTTCTTTGGTACTACCTGAACTGGGCTCACCTAAGAGCTATCCGAGATCGGATAGATAATCCCTGCATCAAGTAGTTTTATCACTTCAGTCTTCACTACATCTTTCATCTTTGGGTTTAGTCTCCGTTACTGTTGCACTACTGGTTTGAATTCATCTTCCATCAGTATCTTGTGAGTGCAATAGGATGGACTGATACCCTTTATGTCTGCTATCTTCCAAGCTATCACTTGCTTATGTTTCTGCAACAACTGAATAAGCATATCCTTCTGTTCAAAAGATAGATGGGAACTTAGAATTATTGGCAATTTCTTTTTTTTCTGCCAGAAATCCATACTCAAGGTGATCTGGAAGAGGTTTCAGTTCCAAATTGGGTGGATCAATCACCGATGATTTTGGCTTTTCTTCCTTTGGCATCTCAATGGTCTCATATGCCCTGCATTTAAAAGATTTTCTTGCTTCAAGAAAAGCAAGCTGCTCCATTGCTTCTTGACCCTCAACATTTTCCTGCAATAAACACAACTCAAGGGGATCCTTGGAAACAATGTTAGTAACACAATTTACGGTCTCATGCTCAATAACATCATTGCATGATTCCGCCTCATCAAATGAAAGTGAATGTTTCATGGCATCATGTATCCTAAAAGTAACTTTCTCATCACCCACTCTCAAAGTTAAAGTGCCATCATGAACATAAATAAGGGCATGGGCTGTGTTTAAAAATGGCCTACCAAGAATAAGTGAAACATCTGCATCCTCATCAATATCAATGACAACAAAATCATTGGGGAAAATGAAATCCCCGACTTTTACCAACACATCCTCTATAATGCCACGAGGGTGGACTACAGATTTATCAGCAAGTTGGATGGTCATGAGTGTTGGTTTAGGTTTACCAATGCCTGACTCTTTAAACATTTTATAGGGCATAACACTTATGCTAGCCCCCAAATCAGCTAATGCACTTTTAACCTCAAGATTACCTATCAAACATGGAATGGTAAAACTACCTGGATCTTTTAACTTCTTAGGTAACCTTCTTTGCAAAATTGCCGAACTCTTTTCGGATAAATGCACTAAAGACACTTCCTCAAGTTTCCTTTTGTTAGAAAGGATATCTTTCAAAATTTTAGCATACTTAAAATTTGTGACAAAGCTCAGCAAATGGAATATTAATGTGCAATTGTTTAAAAAGTTCAAGAAACTTACCGAACTGAGCATCAATCTTGTCCTTGCTTAACCTTGCCGGATAGGGTACTCTAGGTCGGTATTCCTTCAAATTGGGGCTGCTTTCTTGTGGCTGCTTCTCTCTCTCACTTTCAAGTGCAGCTTTCTCTCCTGAAGTGATAGGAGAATCGTCTTCTTTTTCTTTTTCTTGTACTTCAGCCCTTTTCTTTTCCACATCACTCTTGATCTCTTTTCCACTCCTTAGTGTAATTGCCTTAAGTTGCTCTTTAGGATTTGCCTCAGTGTTGCTAGGTAAACTCCCTTGTGGTCTTTCACTGAGCATCTTGGCAATTTTTCCCACCTGATTCTCCAAATTATGAATAGAGGCTTGCTGATTTCTTAGGGTGGTTTCAGTTGATTGGAGCCTTGTTTCAGAAGCTACTATAAATTTCTCCATCATGTCCTCCAAACTACTCTTTCTTGGAGGGGCTGCTTCTTGATGTTGGGGCTGCTAGAATCCAGGGGGAGGTCTTGGATTATTTTGATTATTCCATGAGAAATTTGGATGATTTCTCCACCCCGGATTGTATGTGTTGCTGTAGGGGTTATTCTGTTGCCTTGGCATATTTCCAACATAATCTACTTGCTCTTGCCTAGCAAACATGTTGCCACTTTGGCAATCTTGACTTTGATGTCCACCCACACACCATTCACAAGACATCACCTGTATTACTTTCCCAGAAGAAGAAGCCAAGGAATCAAATTTTTTATTCAATGCTTCCAATTGGGCTGTCAAAGCCACCACAGGGTCTAATTGGTGTGAACCCATGACCTTCAACCTTCCTTTTTCCCTTGGGGCTTGCCACTGATAATTGGTGATAGCCATGTCTTCAATTAAATCCCTTGCTTGTTTAGGTGTCTTATTGTTTATGGTACCACCAGCTGCTACGTTAATGGATTGCTTACTTACATAATTCAACCCATTGTAAAATGTTTGAATTTGAAGCCATAGTGGAAGTCCATGATGAGGACACCTTCTCAGTAAATCTTTAAATCTTTCCTAGGCATCATAAAGGGTCTCACCATCTTGCTGCAGAAAGGATGAGATATCATTCCTCAACTTAGCAGTTTTGGATTGTGGGAAGTATTTCTCTAGGAATTTCTCTGCCAACTGACCCCATGTGGTGAAGGGTCCTGGAGGAAAAGATTTTAGCGACTTCTTTGGTCTATCTCTAAGGGAAAATGGGAACAACCTCAGCCTAATTGCATCATCTGAGACATTATTTATCTTGAATGTGTAACATATTTCCAGAAAGTTCTCAATATGTGCATTAGGATCTTCATCAGGAAACCCATCGAATTGGCAAGTCTGCTGAACCATTTGAATTACATTTGCTTTTATTTTGAAGTTGTTTGCAGCAACTGTCGGCCTCCGGATACTAGATTCAGCTCCATTGAGATTAGGCTTAGCAAGCTCCTGCGTTGTTCTTGGTTTAGCTCCTTCCATCACTTCAAACTCTTCTTCTTCGTCTATTTCCAGATTTATTTTTGGTTCTGCGTCTTCCAAAACTACCTCCCTTTCTTCCTTTCGCTTTCTCCTTAATGTTCTTTCTAGTTGTGGGTCTAACTCAAACAATTGGGATGAGTTACCTCTGGTCATAAATAGGGAGGAATACCTAAAATGATAATCGACAAGCAAGAACCAATGTCAAAGACAAATGAAAATAAAAACTAAATCAACAGTTTTGATTATATTACTAATATTGAAACCGTTGTCCCCGGCAGCGGCGCCAAAAAACTTGATGCGTTCCGCTATGCTATGGCAATTACCGCAAGTGCACGGGTCGCCCAAGTAATATAGTAGTGAGTGAGTTATCGTTCCACTGGGGACAAGGCCAAGTACTAGTTCAAACTTTAACCGTTGTTTAGCAAATTAATAGTTGTATGATGCTTTGTATTTAAAAACAACTAAATTAATAACTGGGAGTAAGGGAAAATTAAATGTTATGCAAAAAGGATTGATGATAATAATACTATCCAGATATTGAATCCCCCTAGCCTCAATGATATTTATGCACAATCAATTTAGTTAAATCATTCAATAGAGTTGAGTTGGCATTCCTCTAACTTAGACTAAAACCTCTCTCGAGTGAATTAATCCCTAATCACTAAGTAGAGTGCCGGAATCTCTTCTCAAAACACAATTAAAAAAATCATGCATTAAGAACAAGGAATTATAAACCAAAGGATCTTGTAAGTCTATCTCTAGGACCCCAATCAATCCTCAACCCTTATGAGTAATCAATTCATATCAAGCTTTCTCAAGTCAATAATATGAAAATTGCAACCAATCAATAAGCATGCTATTATCAATTGGAAATTAAGCATCATAAGAATAAAACAACTCAATCAAATGATTCAACTAAATATAATTATTCAATCCATACAAATAAGCTAGGGTTCATCAATATCTAGATAGAGAAGGAATTAATTCATGTTCAAAACCAGAAAAACAGAGCAAGATAAATGAGTAAAAGAAACCAAACAATCCATGGTGAATAATTTGTATTTCTTCACTTCAATCCTTGATTCTTAGTTTAGGGCTTGTACAAGATGTGTCTCCTTCTTCAAACTCAGCTCAAAACCCTCCTCTTTGCTTCAGTTGTTGGCTCCTTCTCCCTTGTTCCAGCCTTCACATTTCCAGCTCCAGAAAAAGTCCTCAAAAACTCTCTTCTCTTTTTATTTTCCTCCAAAGCTTAAGTCAATCTTCCAACTCACTTCCAACTCACCTTGTCTCCCACATTCCCTTTGTTCCATCTCTCTTTTCCTCAAATTAGGCAAGCTTTTCTTTTGTCTAATGTTACTTTTGACAAAAACTAGTCTTTGTTTCCCACTTGTCTGTAAAAGAATTTGACCGTTTCAAAGTTGCCCTAGGTGACACGGCCAAGCTTGCTGGCCGTGTCACCCTCTGTCCTTTCTTTCCTTGTTTTCTTCTAGGTGACACGGCCAAGCTATGAATGGCTTGGCCGTATCTCTCATTTTTTTTCTTTGGGACACGGCCAAGCCACTTGGCCGTGTCCATCACTGCCTTCCTTCCTTTCTTTCTTTTCTCTTTGGCTTCATGGGGTGACACGGCCAAGCCATGAGTGGCTTGGCCGTGTCTCATGCTTTTCTTTGGGACACGGCCAAGCCACTTGGCCGTGTCACCTTCTTCCTGTTTCTTTTCTTCTTTTGTCTTTGGCTGGGCATGGGACACGGCCAAGCTTGTGGCCGTGTCATGTGACACGGCCACTAGCTTGGCCGTGTCACTTGCCAGTGTCAGCTTCTGTTCTTCATTTTTCCTTCTTTGCTTGGTTCTTTGGTTTTTTGCTCTTTGGGTAAGACACGACCAGAGGCTTGGGCGTGTCATCTGGCCGTGTCATCTACTGCCTTGAAGAGATTTTGAGGGACACGGCCAAGCTTGCTTTGGCTTGGCCATGTCTTGCTTGCTTCATGCTTTTTCTTCATTGTTTTGATCATCCAAGGGAGTTTTTGCACTTTGACCTAAAACAAACACTTAAAACAAACTTTAAACCAAAATCAAATGAAACATTAACTAAAATCACATTAAAATCATACTAAAAACAATTATAAAAACACTCTTATCAAATATAGAGCTTATCTACTTTCACCAAGATTTCCTCCACTATTCCTACTAGATATTTTATTGAATGATCCACCAACTGAAGGGACATTCTTGTTGGTTGAAGCTGAGTTAAACCAAGTTTTCTGCAAATGGAACTAGGCTTTAGACTGACACTTGCACCTAGATCACATAAAGTTTTATTAAAATCCGTTTCACCAATAGAACACGGAATAGAAAAACTCCCTGGGTCTTTTAACTTTGAAGGAAGTTTATTTTGAATAACCACACTGCATTCTTCTGTATGTGCGATCTTTGCATTTTCTTCTAACTTCCTTTTATTAGATAGCAATTCGTTTATGAACTTCACATATGTGGGCATCTGAGCAAGCGCATCTGCAAAAGGAATATTTATGTGAAGTTATTTAAATACTTCTAAAAGTTTTTCATATTGCTTGTTTAATTTTTATTTCATCAGTCTTTAAGGAAAAGGGATTTAAGGCTCGTAAATTTTTAGAATTTCTTTTGGAACTCCCTTCTCCCTAACTTCATCTTCTTTTTCTTTCTCCTTTACCAGTTTTTGGGGTTGGGTTAGTAAAGGGTCTTCAAGTTGTAAACAACTTCTTAAGGTCACAGCTTTGCAATGCTCTCATGGATTGACTTCCATTTGGCTAGAAAGTCCTCCTTGATTTCGATTATGGAGAGAACTTGCAATCTGACCTACTTGTGTCTCAAGATTCTAATTCTGAGTTGAGAGGAGTTCAATTTGTTGCTCAAGCTTTTCATGTTGCTTTTCAATTCTCTCAAATCTCTCTAATGTTGCTCCAATGATTTTCTCCAATGCAACTTCATATGAAGATTTTTCTAGAGGATGGAATCCTTGATTTTGATTTTTAATGTATGGTGGCTGATAAGGTGCTTTTTGATTGCTTTGGGTTCCCCATGGCAGGTTGGGATGATTTCTCCATGTTTGGTTGTATGTGTTTCCTTGAGGAAAAGCTGGACCTCTATTCTAGTTGCCCAAAAACTAGACTTGCTCCATAATTCTGCAGTCAGCTGTGTTGTGGTTTCCTCCACATCCTTCACAAGTTAGGGATGAAGTAAGGTTGACATGCTCTAATTTATTTGCTATTGTATCTACATTGGATGCAAGCAAAGAAAAATTATCAATTTCATGTAAACCTGTAACTTTTTTTTGAACATTAAGTTATGAAGTCCAATGGTAGTTATTCGTTACCATTTCTTCAATCAAATTGATTGCTTCAGAAGGAGCTTTGTTCATCTGGCTACTGCATCTATTGTGCCCTTGATACTTGGATGAAGGCCATTATAAAAAGTTTGAATCAAAGCCATTCAGGGACTCCATGGTGAGGACATTTTCTTTGTAACTTTTTGAAACGTTCCCAAGCTTCATATAAACTTTCACCATCTTGTTAAACAAAGCTTGTGATATCATTTCTCAATTTAGTAGTTTTCACAGGCGAAAAATATTTTCCTAGGAAAGTAGCAGCTAATTGATCCCATGTAGTGAATATACTAGGTGCTTTAGAAGTGAGCCAATCCTTTGTTTGATCCTTTAGAGAAACTGGAAAAAGTCACAAACGAATAGCATCATCAGATACACCATTAATTTTAAAAGTATCACATATTTCTAAAAATTTAGAGAAGTGAACATATGCATCCTCATGTGGAAAACCATGAAAAACTTATTGTTGAATCAGATTGATAAGCGTTGGTTTCATACCAAAAGTATTGGCTTACACAGGTGGTTTAACAATGCTAGATCTTAAGCAGATGGCATAGCATATTGCTTAAGTGTCATATTTTGTGGATCTCCCATGGTTAATTCTTTATCAAATGTATCGTAGGATTATCTGCTGAAATTTCTTCCACTTTTGCTTCTCTTTTCTTTCCTTTTTATTCTTACTAAAAAGCCATTCAATTTTTGGATTATATTGTTCAAGCGTTGAGTTAGGATTTCTTCACATAAAAAAAAATTGAGAAAGTTATGCAGAAAAGTAAAAATATCCAAAGCAACACTAGTCTTAATGTTATCAATATTAGAATGATTGCTTCCCTGGCAATGGCACCAATAACTTGTTGTGGACTCAGCCTAGCTATCTGCAAGTGCATAGATCATTAATAATTAATATAATGATAAGCAGAGTATCGTTTCCATGAGGAAGTTTTCTTCTAAGTACTGATCAAATAAAACTAAGTATTATTTGGATGATAAAATTTGATTTATGATTAAGCAAAACAAATTACTTTAAATTAAATCTAATGTTATGAAACTTAGGGTTAAGTCACCTTTATTGATTTATCATGTGTTTTCTAAAGTATTGATTTAATTTAGTTTTCCTTTCATTAATGGTTAAATTCACCTAAATTAAGCTCAAGTCATTCTCAAGTATTAGAACTAATATCAATTTAATCCTTATGTCTACTCTTGTGATCACAAGTAATTAAACCAATTCATTAGGTTTTGTCAGATTTTTTGAATTAACCTCTTAAGTGTTTAACCTTATCTCTAAGTGAAAAACTTCCTTAAGATTGTTACCTCTATGGACTAATGTTATGTTTCCACTCTCACTCCATCACACAACACCTCAATTTAATTAATTATTGGCCAAATAATTAAAGCATTAAGAGTAAAGATAACACAATAATTTAAGGATAAACTAAATTAATTCAAGTAGGCATTATAACTACATGATAAATTCAATGAAAGGGACCAACCCTAAAGAGGATTATTTATTCATTATTGAAATAAAAAAATTGAAAATATTAAAGAAAGACATTAAAAACATAATTTAAAGAACAAGAAATATCAAACTCTATTTCTTTGAAGAATAACTTGACTTGGAACTTGAATTTCTTCTTGAACCATAATTTCATTATCCTTCTTGAGAAAACTCTAGACTATATTTATTTCTTGAATGAATCTAATCTAATTCTTGGAAATCTTTCATATATTGAAACCTTAGAGGAAGTGTGTTTAAATAGAGTGTTTGGAAGCTTCATTAATGGGGAAAAATTGAAAAAGGTTAGGCCACATCTTGTTTGTTTCACCACCTACTCAATTTTCTACTCAAGGTCATGAATTTTGGCCCCACGGTTGTGGCTTTTGAGTCCCAGGGTTGTGGTTTTTGAGTGCAATGGTCATGGTCAGAGTTGGATTGAACAGTTTGAGCACTTTACAGTTGTAAAATGGTCGGCAGGTTAGGCCACGGTCATGGTCTTTCAATGCCACGGTCGTGGCATGTAAGTGTAGACTACCAACTTTTAATTTTCTTCTCTTTCTTGGCTCGGGCAGCAGAGAAATCAATCCCACGGTCTTGTCTTGCCAATGCCACGGTAGTGGCCTTCATTTGGCTTCTGGATTTTTGTCTTTTTGCTGTGGTAAACTTTATTTAAATCCTATGGTCGTGGCCTTAAAGGGTCACGGGCGTGGAATTTATTATTTCTTCATTTTTGATTGCCTTTCTTCATTTTTGCACCTCTAATCATTAGAAACTTTAAATCTTGTCTTTCCAAGCATGATTATAATAATTCTAACTCAAATACACAAAATCCATCAAATTCAATTGTAAACGATTAACATTATGGTTAGAATTATAAAAAATGTTGATCATAATTTCACTCTATCAGAGACTTATATCGAAGATGGTTTGATGAGGTGCACTTGAGATGCTTAAGGAAGTTTGAAGTTGAGTAGATCATGCTGGAAATACATGCAGAAAGTTATGGACCACATATGAACTGGTTAGCCCTAGTAAAATGATAATTCGACAAGGTTACTACTGGTTGACCATGGAGAGAGATTGTACTGAGTTTGTGAAGAGGTGCCAACAGTTCCAGATGTATGGTAATTTAAATCACATGCCTCCTGAAGAATTACATTCTATGTCTTCACCCTAGGCTTTTGCAACTTGGAGATTTGACATTATTCGAGAGATTCACCTGGAAACATCGAACGATCACTAGTTCATTATAGTGGTAGTGGATTATTTTTCAAAATGGGTTGAAGTTAAATCCTTCAATAAAATGGGGGCAAGGCAAATGGCAAGATTTATTGAAATAATCTCATTTGCATATATGGGGTGCCACACAGTGTGATATCGGACAATGGGGTACAATTTCAAGGAGAAGTTAAGAACTTATTCTCAAAGTACCAAATCCATCATCATCGATCCTCCCCTTATGATGGTGTAGTGGAAACAATAAATAAGGCAATTAAGCAAATTCTATCCAAGATTACTAAGACATATAGGGATTGGTCAGAGATGCTTCCTTTTTGTTTTATTAGTGTGAAAACCCCAACTGGAATGATGCCATTTTCCTTGGTTTATGGGATGGAAGCAGTATTGCCAATTGAGTTCGAGATCAAATCATTGAGGGTGCTCTTTGAAGCTAAATTACCTGAGATAGAATGGGTAATGAGTAGATACACACAGTTGGCTTTGTTAGAAGAGAGAAGGTTAAAAGCAATGAATCATCATCAACTGTACTAAGGAAAGATAGCTCGGGCCTACAATAGAAGGGTTAAGGTAAGGAAGTTTAAACTCGATGACTTAGTGTTGAAGCAGTGCAAGCCTAATGTCCCTGATCCAAGAGGAAAGTTTAGACCTAGTTGGAGAGGGCCATACGTTGTGAAGCAAGTCATGAACAAGGGCGCAGTCAAGCTATCAAACATGGATGGGAATGAGTTTAGTGGGCTAGTGAACATTGACATGTTGAAGAGATTTTAAGTATATAAAAAAGAGAGTGCTCACTAGGTTGAAAACTAAAAAAGAACAGCCTAGGCAAAAGTTAGAGCAGTCTGCCAGTTTTGAAAACCCAAAAGGATGAGCTAGGCATTAATTAGGGCTAAGAGAAAGAGCTGGTTGGCAACATGAGTGATCTTATGTATGCTGGCTTTATGTTTGGTTATTCCCTAATTTAATAAAACAAGAGTTAATATTAAAATTGTTCTATGTATACTATTTTGAAATAATCTAACCATTAGGGTAAAATAAATAACACAATAGCAAAAGGTGATGACAAATTACAAAAGGAAAGAAAACATCTTTTATTATCATTATTGTTCATCCTAACATCATTTTTCTAAAGAATTAACAAGTGTAAAATCTATGGTGGATGATAAGTGTAGCATGCATGCTAGCTTTGCTTTAGTCGATCCAAGGAAGCTTCAGTTAGATGGGGGCATGTCCAAATCAGTAGTAAACTCAGAACCTCAGGGACCAGCTCCATACTGGCTGCTAAGTCGATGAGGATCATAACAAGTGCCTCAATGAAGAGCAGCAAGAGGAACATAAATTAAATATGTCCGAATGGTGATATGGGTAATCTTCCACCAAGGTACCAACTAATGGATGCTTACAATAGCTCGTGAGTAGATCTAATCAACCCATTCGGCATATGAGGCAGCAAGATGAAGCAATTTCATTGCAGAATGATATCGTGGTAAATATCTATTAAAGTCTATAGACGGGTCTTGAGCAGACAAAGACACTCCTATAGCCAGATATGTAAAGGTAAGCAACAATTAAAAAAAAGCTTGTTCAGTTGAAAACCCATAAGGGCGGCCTAAACAAAAAATTTGGGAAGCTCGCTAGCTTTGAAAACTTGTAAGGGCTTTCTATGCAAAAATTAGAACCAAGAAAAAAAAGTCTGCTAAGTTGAAAACCTGTAAGGGCGGCTTGGGCAAAAATTAGGAAAGCTAGCTACTTCCGAAAACCTGCTAGGGCTGAGTAGGCAAAAATTAGAGTAATAAAAATAAAAAAAGGCCTAAAATGAAAACCGAAAAGGGCAATTTATGTAATTACGTAAAGCAACAAAGGACTTCCAGCTAACCTTCTTGATGAATTTTTCTTGAATTGGTCCAATCCAACTAGGGTTTCAGCCAAAATCACGAGTGCTTGAAAATCCTCCCTCCATTTGGTCCACAATATCCATTACTCGCTTATCAATGTCACCGTTTGGAGAAATAACCAAGAATTGACAAAGCAAGTAAAGACAGAACATGTGTCCCCAAGTTTTGGTGGGAGTAAAATGGAAAGTGAAAAAATCAATAAAGGGACCAAGCAAGATTTTCTCACCTCTCGTCAACTGTAGAACTTTGAGTTTTGAGAGTTGAAATAATATCTGCATCTTTTGATGAGTCTTGGAAGCTAGTATGGTTAATGCCATTAGATGATTGCTTGGATATCCAAGAATAGCTCCAAATTCTTTGATCATAGGATCGATTGCAAAGTTGCTTATCTTGAAAGTCCTAGTTTTCACATCCTAAACGAAAACCATGGCATGTAAAAATGGTTGGTCCAACTTGAAATTTTGAGAACACTTTAAAATATTGCATTGAGACCATGATATTTTTTCCCAATGTGTGGCTTTGATGGTCTTGAATAAATTCTTTATCTTTTTTAAATTAGCCTCGGTCATTGTGGGGGTGTAACAACTGCACTTAATTTGAATTAATGGAGACAGAAGTTGAATTAAGGATTTGAGAGGGATATAATTACATTAGATTTATTGGAGCATTACCGTTATGAATGTCGAAGAAGAGAAAGTGATTTATTGATTTATTTAGCCACTGGCCAAAGTCCAAGTTGTTTAAGGAGAATGAAATCCATGTCAAATCAGGTTTAAATTTGTAGCACTAAATTCTTTATGATGTTGAAAAACTTTTAAACATAATTTATGTGGGATATTTATTCTCTAGATTAAATTCAAATAATATTCCATGTCAAATTCACTTTGAATGGATTCGACATGGAGTGAATGCGTGCATAAATATATATATATAAGAAGAGAAAGTCAAAGTGTCATTCAAAAAAAGTCCAGACATAAAAAAATGGATATGAAAATTCAAAATATTATAATATATTTAGCATAGCCCATTATTTTAAGTATAATAAGTTTAATATAACTTTCTCAGTATATTACAAGAAAAATCAATGAGAAGAGGGAGGCAGTCTAAAATCGAATAAAGCCCTAAAAATGTCATCGTACTGATGGAGGAGGAGGTATGTCATCTGCCTAGAATCCACTCAAAACACCTTAGTCCCTATCACCCTAAAAGTCGAGTCTATAATAGTCATCACCTAGAAAAGGAAGAGGCACATCATGGCCATCATCCCGGGCCCCCTTGAAGAAGAAGCTCCAGGATCCCTGTAGACCTAAAACCAGAAGTCCCGAAAGCTCTGCTCTAATCAATGGTATAAATCTTAAAAATGAGCGAAATCTTGTCTGTTGGTGTCTAACTCTCGACGAATGGCAGCTATCTCCTCTTGTAACTTTCTATTTTATTCTTCAAGAATTTCGTGTGAGTCAGGAAAGGAAGAAGGTAAAAGCATACATAATCATGCATGCATATAGTATACATCAATATTGAAATAGGATTACAGACCAAGTAACTCAAATCAGAGCCCCGAGGATAAGATGGCATATCGTGTAAGAAGAAGGAGCAAATGGAGAAAATTGCCGATGAATTGGTGAGAATTCCTGCTGAATTAGAGAAAATTACAGCTGAACTGGAGCAACAGAGGAAGGTCCAGCCCCATGGTCAAATGAACTAGTCACCTGCAATGATCATGGAAAAAAGTTAGAAGAAATTAAAGTGGTTATGATGGACAATATATTAAGCATTGATCGGAGAGATGCCAACCCTGGGGTCACCATGAGAATGGGAAGAAGACCCTCTTTCCTCATCCTCATCTTCATCCTCCTCTTCATCCTCATCATCTTCCTCATCATACTCACCCTCATTTTCTTCATCACCTTCTTCCCCCATACTTTCATCACTTTCTCCCTCTTCTTCTTCTTCATCTTCCTGTATCTCTTTACCTTCCACACCATTAGGAGAGACTATAAAATGCAGAAACTGGTCCCACATTAACTCAATGCATGTCAATTTTGGCCGGAGCAAGAAATCATTGACATCAAATCCATTCCTGGCACATCTCCAAGAATTCTTCGGCATAGATGTACAAGTTAGCACAAATCCTAAAATATTAGCTTACACCCATCTCTGATTCAAGCCAAGGAACTAGTTATGTTTCGTCTCACCAATGAACCAGCCACTGGAAACCAGTCCTACAATGATCCAATGGGAAATCTGCAAGGCTAACACATTATTTATGATGGTGGTCTAACTCGCCCTCTCATCTGCTTTCCACCAAGTAATGTCCACCTATAAACTTTTAGACAGGTAAGTTATTTCTCTCATGAATGTTAACAATTACACTAATTTCATCTTTTTACCTAATCCCAGGTCAGTCAGCTCAGTTGATAGCGCTGGGTGTACACATGATGACTACCAGACACGTCTATACATTTCAATAGGCAATGAGTAAGTCTCAGGCATCCAACTCATCTCACAGATGTGCCAGGGCCATTTAAAAGATTATGTTCGTATGCCCACACCTGTCATGGCTAAAAGGGTCAAGCTTGTTCAAATACATTATTTGAATAATCAAAGGGAAGAATTCATACCTCGGCTATGACCATAAAGCCAGTAAATGATCTCTTGTTCCTGCAAATTTTGTCAAAGCTGTGATAGAGGTAGGTGAGGCCAGCCTCTCCCCAAGCATAAAATAGCAGGAGATCAAAATCAGCTATAGCACATAAAATCAATATGCGAATTGCGGCCTCAGTGCTACATAAGATTGTCATGGCTAAAAGATATAACAGGAATCCATGGGCATATTTTTCCATCGTTTACCATGTACTGGTTGAGTCTGCCTCTTCCAGTACTGTCAGATATATTCATATTTTATTTTGCATGATTCATTGTAGCTGAGCCTTAAATCGATTAAATGGAGAATCTCATCCTTGGTCAATATGTCGTTAGTCAAAGGGATGGGGATCCCGATGCATTTTAAGCCCATTATTGCTATAAGATCCACTGGACCGATGGTCATCTCCCCAGTGGGAAAGTGAAAGGTATGGGTGGCGTCCATCCGCCATTCAGCAAGTGCTTGAATTATGCTTCTGTCAATTTGATATCCCTTTGTCTGCAGCTGCAGTACAAATTCTTCAAAGTCACACTATCAAATCATTCTCCGGACTAGAGGTAGTACTCTCTCATACCACTGGCTAGACTTATGGATGTTTTCACTGCCATGGATCACACATCTATCATACTTCCACTATAAAGGAAAGTCCACCAGGTAAGTATCTCAACCATACTAATAAAAAATAAAAATAAAAAAAATTTACTGTACTTATTTTACTTTTTAATAGACTTCAAAAATTTATTTTTAACAGGTTTTACATCATGACTAATATTTTGTTTACTTTATTTTTTTTGTATAAAGTTATTTTATTAATTTGTCTACTGCTAATATTATTTATTTTTTTCTAAAAATATAAATATTATGCATTTTTCTAAATACATTTTTACTAAAAGTCATACCAAAAATTAATTTCTAAGTATGTACTTATTTTCAAATTTCATGTTACTTTAAGTCCTATATTGTTTTGATATTTGATTATTTTGATTGCATTAATTTGCTCACTTTTACTAGTACTATAAATAATCAATTGTAGCAAAAAAAATATATAATTAAAATTCCACAGAAAAAAAAAGCATTGCAATAAAAATATATACTTGTGTTTTTCCTTTCAAACTTCGGTGGAGGTGCATTCCAGCTAAGATGGGAACAAAATCCAACCCATTATTTCTGAGGTAAGCACACAATTCAGGATCCATATGAGGTCCAGTTCTAGATGCATGTTGGTTTACTGCCATTATATATGTTGTGTAACACCCTTATACCCAATATACGTACACTCATACTCCCAACATATGTAATATACAAATATAGGATACAAGAATGTCACAACCCATTTAAACAAAACAAAACTTCACTTTTAAAAACCTGTAATAACTTAAAACATTCAATTGATATCATATAATTTCTAAATGAAACATTACTTGTTCAAACACATATATATATTTCATTACCAAAGGTTTATCCAAAACATTTTCGATTGTTTGCGAAAAATGCATATTAAGTCCCAATGTCATGTAAATATAAACAATTATTCAAAGTTTGTACTTACCTCTAAAAGCAACAAACACCACTTCCAAAATATCCCTCAACACTTGGATTAGGGTAGCTCAAGTCTCTTCAAAGCCAAAACCAAATGTGATTATAAATAATCACTGAGTGATACATAAAGAAAAATAAGGAAAAGAACTATCTAGGGCAAACTCTACACATGACACGCTCAACAACACGGGCGTGTCAATGATCGTGCCCTAAAGCCACAACACAGAAGCTTTGACATGCTCAGTGACATGGGCGTGCCACTGCACTTGTAAATACTACAACAACATAGTAGCTATGACACGCTAAGTGACATGGGCGTGTCACTGCACGTATCAATTCTACAACAACACAGTAGCTATGACACGCTAAGTGACATGGGCATGTCACTGCACGTGTCAATTCTACAACAACACAGTAGCTATGACACGCTTAGTGACATGGGCGTGTCATTGTTTGTGCCACCAACACTGAAAATAAAACCATCGATACGCCCAAAAGCATGGCCGTGTCACCGGGCATGTCAGGTCAAAAACTTGATATTCATACATAATAGTCACATCCAACATAATAGTCACATACAACTATTATCTTTCATTAACCTTATCAGCTCCATACAAACTCAACCAAATCCACCATTAAACCACATAATACTTGTATAAACATCAAAACAACTCAATTACAAGCAAAAACACACAATCACAACCATGACTTCCCAACCCAAAAGTTACACAATCCATAACTCTTATTCTCTTCACCAAACTTAACCCTTTTCTTCAAATCAATCTCGAACTTCATAGTTTACTAGACAAAAGAACTTCAAACATACCAAAATCAACCATTAATACACACCACACCAAACATCCAATTCACGCATACGAACTTTCAAAGGAAATCAAAGAAACAAGTTGGAAACTTATCAAATATGAAGAAAATCCTTAAAACTCCAACTTGAACACTTGAAATCCTTCAATTACATGAGTTAACAAGAAGCAAATTCTCTCTTTTCTTTGATGAAAATGATGGCCGGCTACCAAGGAGGAAGAAGAAGAAGAAAGTCATCCCTCTCACTCAAGCTAACCACTTCTTTTTTAACCACACAAATTTTCCTCTTTAATTCTCCACCAACCATATTTATTATTATAATAATTAAAATCAAATATTATCTTCCACTATCTATTAGTTAATATCTTAATAATTAAAATATCTTTTGACCAAGTTAAAAATGTATATAATGTGTATATCTTCATATATACATCATTTACACTCTTTCCTTTCTCTTTTCTTTTCACTTAATTATATATATACACTTTTAAATCATTTAATTAATTTTTCAAAAATTAATATTTTCAAAATTTTTAGGCTTACTGTGTTTGAATTTTAATATTTAAGTTTATAAGGCTTTAAGGTTTAAAGGATTAAAGTTTAGAAAAATTAGGGTTTACAGTTTTAAGGGAGTTAGGGTTTAAGAAAACTAGAGTTTAATGTTAGCTAGTTTGAGGTTACTGTTTTAGTTTTAAAGTTGAATTAAGGTTTTTAGTGTTTCGGAGAATGTATTTGATTTTAGGATTTGGAAAAAGCAATTCATAGTTTTATAAAGCTTTATGTGATTTTTAGAAGCTGTAAATCAAATTTAGGGTTTTAAGGTTTTGAAACATTGGAAAACATATTAGGGTTTTGAGGAATTAATAAAACAATTTAAGGTTTTGGAAAGTTGGAAAGTAGATTAGGGTTTTAATATTTTAAAGAAACTGAAAAAGTAATTTAGGGTTTTTGAAAATAGAGGAAATGATTTAAGGTTCTAAGGTTTGGAAAAAGTAAATAAGGATTCTAAGGTTTTTAATGAAAGAATAAGAGTTTAATGATTCAAGCTACTGTAAAGAAAATTTTTTTAGATATTCATACCTTCGTTTGTTGGTTCCACCAAAAATTACTTCTTGGATGAACAAGGACAAAGGCAAGATGGTTGCCTTTGATGGATTGAATTGCTTGTTTGCTTCTCTCAAAAGTCCGATCGTTAATCTCGGTCAAAAAGTTTTAAAGTCCGATCACTTTTCTAAGTTTTTCCTTCACTCGATTTTCCTCCTTTTTTCCTCCTAAATTTCGATTCCCCCCTTTTTTGTGTTGTTGTTAGTCCTATTTATAGAAGATTTTGATGATTAATCCTAATTGTTTATGGAATCTAACATTAATTAAGAAAAGGAAACCGAAACCAAATTGTATTTGGTTTTGGAAAAAATTGCATTGGAAAAATTTTGCTGGCAAAAAAACTGCTGGCGAAAAAGTTGCCCCAGGAGTTTGAGGGCTACGGGGGCGAAATTGCCTGTGGGCCATTTTGCCCGTAGAAAAAATCTGCAGGCAAAATGGCTTTGGCCATTTAGTTCGACTTCCGTCGCCGATTTTTATTTTTATTTTTATTTATTTGTTTATTATTATTATTATTATTTATTTGTTTATTAATTATAAAAACTAAATACTAAAGCAAATAATATTTAATTAAGATAACATAAAATTTTTTTTGGACTAATTAAAATATATTGGACCATACAAAAATTATTTTGGACTTATTAAAATATATTGGACCGGACTGGGTCAAAAATTAAGGGTCTACAGTTTGCCCCCTGCTTGAATGATCTGAGACTTTAGTAAAAGAGAGTGAAAAGCAATAAGACTTAATTTTTTAGATGGTTGAGGTTTTTGGTTCTAGACCCGATTCGAGTTCTGGACTCAAGGATAATTTTAGGTTCTGGACCTAAGTGTAATTTTAGGTTCTGGACCTAAGAAAAATTTGGATTCTGGACCCGAGCTAAGTTCTGGACTTAGAAAAGATTCTAGGTTCTTGACCTAAGGATAATTTGGTTTCTGGACTTAGAACATATTCTAGGTTCTAGACCTAAGGAAAATTTGGATTCTAGACCCGAGCTAAGTTCTGGACTTAGAAAAGATTCTAGGTTCTGGACCTAAGGAAAATTTGGATTCTGGACCCGAGCTAATTTCTGGACCTAGAAAAGATTCTAGGTTCTGGACCTAAGGAAAAATTGGGTTCTGGACCCGAGCTATGTTTTGGACCTAAGGAAAATTTTGGCTCTAGACCAGAGCTAAGTTCTGGACTTAGAAGAAATTCTTTGTTTCGAACCTAAGGATAATTTGGGTTTTGGACCCGAGCTAAGTTCTGGACTTAGAAAAGATTCTAGGTTCTGGACCTAAGGAAAATTTGGGTTCTGGACTCGAGCTAAGTTCTGGACTTAGAAAAGATTCTAGGTTCTGGACCTAAGGAAAAATTGGGTTCTGGACCCGAGCTATGTTTTGGACCTAAGGAAAATTTTGGCTCTAGACCAAAGCTAAGTTCTGGACTTAGAAGAAATTCTTTGTTTTGGACCTAAGGATAATTTGGGTTTTGGACCCAAGCTAAGTTCTGGACTTAGAAAAGATTCTAGGTTCTGGACCTAAGGAAAATTTGGGTTCTGGACCCGAGCTAAGTTCTGGACTTAGAAAAGAATCTAGGTTCTTGACCTAAGGAAAATTTGAGTTCTGGACCCGAGCTAAGTTCTGGACTTAGAAAAGATTCTAGGTTCTGGACTTAGGAAAATTTTGTTTCTGGACCCGAGCTAAGTTCTGGACTTACAAAAGATTCTAGGTTCTGGGCCTAAGGAAAATTTGAGTTCTGGACCCGAGCTATGTTTTGGACTTAGAAAATAATCTAGGTTCTGGACCTAAGCAAAGTTTGGGTTCTGGACCCGAGCTAAGTTCTTGTAACACCCCTTCCCGACCTACATGTGTAAGCTGAGTAGTAACCTAATGTTGCTACCAATTTTACTTAGTCAAATTTTAGTTCCAATTTTAATAGAAATTTTGCCATAGTTTCGCCTAAAAATTGAGTCCCAAGTGTCGACAAAACTAGTTTTTTTTTTAAAACATTTTACACAAACCAATGCAAACAAAATCATTCTTAATACACTTCCAATAAATCCCCCCTTATACCCTCAACTACAACCTGCAAAAAGGATTTGTAACACTCCCATATCCAATGCCCACACACTACAACCACAACAATGTAGCATAAGTGCATCAAACATAGGGATGCTACGGTTTTCTTAACATTCAAAACACTTTAAACTTGATACAATACCCTTATCATTATACATTATAGAAAAGTAGGTCATTTACTTATAAAACAAAACATATTAGTTATATATATATATATACATTTAAATATTACACAGCAGAAGTTATATAATATGTACATATTTACAAACACTTGAGTACATATTTAAAAATATCCATATTTTTACATTATAATCATTACTTTACAAAATATAAAGAAGTATACATGATTGGCAATTCTCTTCTGATCTTTAAGTTCCCAAAATCAACTCTTCAAGGTCTACTCTCACTTGGTCTTGATGAACTCTCGGGTTCGACTCTATCAGCTCTATTACCTGCGCGATTAAACACTATCGCGCTAAGCCAAGGGCTTAGTAAGATAATTCATGCTAAAATGCAATGTCACAAATTAATTACATATATCAATGAAAAGCATATTATTTATTCAATATGTTGCTTTGTTCAATGTCACATCAATATTCATATAATAGCACCATTCATTATACTCATTTAAATTTATCATTATAGCCAACAACTATGACTTTATATACGTACCCTTTCCCAACCAGGTCAGTTGCCCTCCAATCCCAAGGGTCCGCAGGAGGCAAATAGGCACGTATAACATTATCAGTAACATACCTTTCCCCATCCAGGTCGGTTGTCCAAGTTCGGTTGCCCATTCCAATGGGTCCGCATGGTTCCGCAGGAGGCAAATATGTACGTATAATACTGACTATATCGAACCTTCCTCCTACCAGATCGGTAGTCCAAGATCGGTTGCCCAACCCACTGGGTCTGCATGGTTCCGCAGGAGACGGATAGGTTCGTTCATTAAACTTATCAATACTTTTTCAATTCATTTCTTTTTCACAAGCAAGTTAAGCAATCATGCCTCAACATCTCACATTACAACAAAACCATTTTCTCATAACATCATATCATTCCCACTTCATTACATCATTATATACAATATTCATTACATTATCTAAACACTCACATTATTATTCAATCCTATCATCAATGCATGCTTCAATCATATTTCATTTGAATCACTATAACATCTTTGGTATAACATTTCAATGTGCATTACTCATGAAACACATTACCATTCACAATGCATAACATAACATTATTCAATCTCAACAATGCAATTAGGACAATTCAACCTCTTCACAACCTAATCCAAAAAGAATATTAGCAAAATGACCATATGAATAGTACATTCTGGTTTTAGACTCCATTTTATCCTTATTTTGAAAAATTGTATAAAATAATCTACTTGACTAAAAATTCTAAAATTTTTACAGAATTTAGTTTTGTATCTTAAAATCATTCCTTTAAAATTTCAGATCAAACTGAACACAAAATCTTGGTCAAATAGTTCACCTAACCAGACTGCCCCAATTGCCCTGCATCCTGGCAGCAGTTCTGAACTTTGTGAATTTCATAAATCAAATTCAATCAAAGTGGTTCCAAATTATTTTTCTCAAATACTAGACTCACTAAGCAACAACATATCCAAAATTAAATTGAATATGATTTTTCTACATTTTATTAAAAATCCCGAAATAGAGCTGTCTCAGTTAAGGTACCTGCTGGAACAGGTCTAATAAAAATAATCTTTCTAAACTCATAACCTATCCAAAATCGAATCAACATATTTTTCAGTCATTCTAGACTCATAGAGGCACAACATATCAAAAATTCACTTCAAGAACATTTTTCTATAATTAATTAAAAATCATACAAATCACAGCCTTTACTAATTGTAAAACAGAAACAATTTCACTAAACACAACTCTTACTCTTCCATCACCAACACCAACCCAACTTCTCATCTATCAAGCAAAATCAATACTTAAAATCACACCATAAGCAACTTAATTATACCATCATCAAATCACAACTCAACTCAAGCATAACTTCAAAAATAACAAGAGTAAACAAGAGCAAACTTACCAAATAATGAAATTCCTTGAAACTCCAACTTGTAACTTTGAAAACTTCCTTCACTTTGAACTTGAAATCATCAAAACCATCACTTGTTCTCTTGCTCTCTTCTCTCTTTGATGAGCCGGCCACACAACAACAAGAAGAAGAAGAAATGATGAAGAAACACAAAGTCAATAGGCATTAAATACCCATCCAAAAGAAAATTACTATAATACCCTCATCCATTTAACTAAGCTTTTGTCATATCTATACCCATTTAAGTAATTCACAACCAACACAAAAATATCCTCTTTCCTTGACTTTCCATTTTGACCACTTTATATGTTATATATATCACCATATAAGCAACATATACAATTATCTCTAAACCCTCTTTTCTTTCCCAACCACCATACAAAAACATTCTCTTCCCATTTCTCAATTCAAACCAACAACAACAACAACAAAACTTCTAGGGCATGCATAGGGATATTACAGTTCTGGACTTAGAAAAGAATCTAGTTTTTTGACCTAAGGAAAATTTGGGTTCTAGACCCGAGCTAAGTTCTGGACTTAGAAAAGAATCCAGGTTCTTGACCTAAGAAAAATTTGGGTTCTGGACCCGAGCTAAGTTCTGGACTTAGAAAAGATTCTAGGTTCTGGACCTAAGGAAAATTTGGGTTCTAGACCCGAGCTAAGTTATGGACTTAGAAAAGATTCTAGGTTCTGGACCTAAGGAAAATTTGGGTTCTAGACCCGAGCTAAATTCTGGACTTGGAAGAAATTCTAGGTTCTGGAACCAAGCTAAATTCTGGACTTAGAAAAGATTCTAGGTTCTGGACCTAAGGAAAATTTGGGTTATGGACCCGAGCTAAGTTCTAAACTTAGAAAAGGTTCTAGGTTCTGGACCTAAAAAAAATTTGGGTTCTGGACCCGAGCTAAGTTCTGGACTTAGAAGAAATTCTAGGTTCTGGACCTAAGGATAATTTGGATTATGGACCCGAGCTAATAAAGATTTAATTATCTGAAAAAATAATTTTTTGGGTTCAAAAAGTTTGACTAATTTTTATGCACGTCTTCTCCTTTGTCCCCTGCGTGTAAAAATATTTATACACGCAAGCATTTGAATTATTAAATTGAATAATTGAATTTACTGTTTATTTACTGTGCGGTCACTGTTCATACGCTATTCATAAATAGTAACTTACTATTCATAAATAGTAGTAAGTAGTATTTTACTATTAAAAATAGTAATTTACTATTTATCAATAGTAATTTTACTATTCATAAATAGTAAATTTACTATTCATAAATAGTAAAAGTTTACTATTCATGAACAGTAAACTTACTTTTGAATTTTTTTTCCTTGCCGTTTCTCTATATAAACGAACGAATTCCTTCATTTTATTCACAGTAAAATCCTTAATTTATATAATTCCCTCAATTTTTTTCAAATTTAGCACATAGTTTTCAAAAAAATGCATGCTTCATGGTCATGAACTCATTCTAATGCTGAGTTATTAGAGTTTATTCGGCATCATGAAGATGGAAATATAGATATACTAGCCGGGTTGCCGCTTCATCGTAGTTCAAACCAAAAGAGCGCGGTAATTATTTTTTCCCTTTTTTATTTTTTATATTATTTTTTATATTTTTTTATCTTTTTGTTATTTATTTATTTTTGTTTTATATTTTCATACTTTTTCTTCTTTTTTTTATTTTTCTGTCTTTCTATTATTTGTTTTTTCTTTTTTTCTTTTTTTTGTTTTTTCTTTTCCTTTATTTTTCTATTATTTATTTATATTATTATTTGTTTATTTTTTATTTACGTTTTTATATTATGTTCTTTTATTATTATTGTGTTTGCTTTTATTTTTTATTTATATTTTTATGTTATTATCTTTTAGAAAATTTAGGAAAAATAAATTAATTTAAACAGATAGAATAATATGTACTTAACTTGTATTAACTTACCTGGCTCCGTGTTAGCATGATCATTGCGCTGTTCGGGCCGGAGGGTGTATCTACAAAGCTCGACAATGGTATGATGTAGTGCCTTCTCGGGTAGGCAGATTATCTGAGATTGCGGCTTTGAGAGTTTCATCTTACAATTGCCATCCGAGGAGTATCTAATAGACTGGAGCGTAGTCCAGGCGCTTGCAGAACGATGGTTGGACACAACCCACACTTTTCACTTGCCCATTGGAGAGATGACGATTGGTCCGGTCGATTTTACTGCTGTAACCGGCCTTCGATATGATGGTGTTTCGATTCCTCTGGCCAACGATATTTTAATATTTGAAGAAATTCAGCAATTAATTGGTATGGAACCATCATATAAGGAGCCTTTTAAGATAAAAATTTAATCGATTAGTAGCTATTGGATGAACTATGCAGGACGGGTTCATAGGGACACGGCCCAATAATATGCTTGAGGACTTTTGTTATATTTGCTTGGGTCGACCATCTTAGGCAACACTGAATCCTCCATCCATTTGTCAGTGTTGAGGGCCATTTCTTATTTTAGGACGGTACCATCTTCTGGCTGGGGTGAAGCTGGTCTTGCCTGTATTTACCATGGTCTTGGTAAAATTTGCCGAAACAAGAAGTCTTTTGTCGGCTTGATGGCGGTTGTCGAGGTATTCTTCTTCTACCAATGTCAATTCCGCTCCTTTCTTGTATGAATTTGATCTTTACTATTATTGTAGGCATGGGCATATGAACACAACCTCATGAGGGTGCCTGGTATTTCCCGAGATAGGGTCAGGTATTCGAGATTAAATTTTTGGTTGTCTAATAGTGTGGACGTTGCCGGCTCTCTCCATGTGCATACTCACCGCTTTGTGTTGAGCCGCTTAACCTGGGACCAGGTGAAATAACATTAGTATACTTTAAATTTTATGTGATAGTTTACTTACCTTATGTTATTTTGCAGGTGAATTTGGCCTGGTGGAACCCAAAAGAGCGGACAAACTGGTCTCCCTTCATGAAGGCTACGCTATCTTTCCAACATTCTCGCCGAGTCATCGCTGGCCCAGTGTTTAGTGGTTGGTTTCTCAGAGAGAGAGTTTATGAGTGGTTTCTTGGTCTAGAGCAGCGGAGGGTTCCAATGCATTGCCCGGAATATACTTTAAATATTATGTCAATGCCAGAGGATGCATGGTGGTCAGCTCGGTATGGTTATGGTGTTGAGGCATTTCTCCATCTACCAGGTGCATTTTATGCCCATTTTATTCAAAGAAGGCTCTTGAACTTTGATGTGTCTCCTGTGGGTGTACGAGAAATTACTGAAGAAAATGAGGATAGAGATGAAGAGGAACATCATGGAGATGCAGGAGAGTACGTTCCACATCTCGGGGCTAGTACTTCTCAAGTAAAACTTTACCATTTTTCCCTTGCAACTGCTTCTTTCTTTTTTGATTCATTAATGATTGTTGCAGGCTGTTGGCTCATTTGATCATGAGGTTGGACCTTCTTTTATTTCCCCTTCGTTTGCTCATTCTTGCCTGCCAAATATACCATCTCATCTGCATGGTATCGATATTAATTACCTGGTGAGTTTTCTTATTTCATGGTAATTTATGCTATATGTATGCATGATTATGTATGCTCTTACCTTTTTCCTTCCTGGCTTACAGCGGATGCTAGAAGAACAAAATAGGAAACTTTAAGAAGAGTTGGCTGCAAGTCATCAACAGGCTTCTCATTTTGAAAATTTATATCATCAATCCGAACAAAATTTCTGAGACTTCCGATTTCAGGGGATGAGGGATCCTGGCGCTTCTTCATCAAGAGGCCCCCGAACTGATGACCATGAGATCCTTTTGTGCACTTTCGATGAAGACCATGACATATCGGAACTCCAAGGTAACAGGGATTTCGGTGCTCCCGCTTCGGGCTATCCCGGAACGAGTAATTTGCCTCCTCCTCCAACAGGCGACGACTTTTTCAGGGCTTTTTTTTATGACCTACCACCACCTTCTTAGTAATGTATGAATTGTATCAACATTGTACAATAAGCATAATAATGAAAAATATAATTTCCATCTTTACTATAACTAATTTTCTTTCTTTTTTTTTTTTACTTTTCATCGTTACTGCATCACAATTATTAAACTTTTTTTTCATATTTCAATATTTATACAGTCACCACGACAAAAACCAAATGCAACACGGTAAAGTTAATTTGTCGCCAATTCCTTTCCTTATACAACATGGTTTCATCCTTTTCCATCACCTTTACCTTATCAATTTTGAAAAATTTTATTTCCTCTATATAAATCACCTTTCATGCCATATTTCATACAGAAGCCAAAATACATTCCATTTCAATGTAAAAACTCCTTTAACAATTTTGATTTTTCTTCATTCATCCATGTTGCGCTCGAGTTAAATACTACTACAAGCATCACTCACAAGTATACGAGGTAATTGTAGCAAAGGTGATCGCCCCAAGGTCATCTCACAAGGAAGGTGTAGTTCGTAATAGCTTGATTGAAGCAATTAAATTAAAAGCGAGTTCGTTGTTTTGGAATTGTGAAAGAACAATTTAAACCTAAGAGTAATGAGTGTGATGGTTGTACAAGATCAAATCAATTCTTGGGAAGGTGCCTAGGGTTGTAGGTCCACTCAATCAAAGCTCAATTCTCCTATTATTCATTAACTTAACCTTGTAATTAATTAGTTTCTAAAGTTTAATTAGTAAATTACCAATTCATTAGTTTTCACATTCATAAATCAACAACAACCAATTGTTTTACATTCGCAAATTAATAAACCCCAAAACTTATATTTCTAATTCATTCTTAGGGTAGTAGATTGCATAATTCCGATATTAAATTTCACCTCTCAGTCCTTCATTCAATATCTAAAGATCAATAGCTAGGTAATCTATCAACCTAGCATACAATCCAACGCAATCAACCAACAACAAGGTACATCAATGGAAATATTAAATCAAAGCATTCAATCAAATATAATACAAACCCTAGGCATGGGTATTTAGCTCAACATCATCAATTTAAAACATTCATTCAACTCAATATAAATCAAATACAAATTGTTCATTGCAATAACAATTCTCTTATTACAACAAAAATAATATTGAAATGAATTAAAAGAGAGAATAGAAAAACCCCTTTGAAGATGCCAAGAGTAGGATTAGTAGTCTTCCTCCTAGCTCCACTTTGATGTATGATGAAGAACTCAAGTCCTCTTCAATGGATGATTCCCCTTTGCAATATGGAATGAAGCTTTCTCAAGTCACTAAACCTTTCAATGAAGCTTCTTCAACCTTCAAGAGCTTGTTTACCCAATTTATCCCAAAGAATCTCAAAGAATTTGTCAATGTAAGATGGAGAAGATGGAGAGGATGGAAATGGAGGATAAAGATGAAGGGACAACGAGAGTGTCACTCTCTTTAACACCCCTTCCTGACCTACGAATAAGCTGAGGAGGAATGTCACATCGGGATGCAAGCTCTGGTTACAATGTCTTAATTAAGAATTCTTATGAAAATTTTTTTGAAAAATTGGGCGGAGTTTCCCCTAAAAAGCGGGGTTCCCAAGTGTCACCAAAATTGATTTTTTTAAAAACACTTTTGTTCACAATTCAACTCAAGAACACTCCCAATAATAATCTCCCTTATATCCTCAACTACACCCTGCAAGAAAATTTCACTCTTCTATATCGTTTCTCAAGATCGCATATCATTTGCTAAGTTTCATTACCATACTACTGTTAATTCTCTTGTTACATAATATGTTTAACAAACCTTTACAATAGATATAACGCACATGCCATACCACTATTTTATGTCAAAAGTCCTATCCTATTCGCCGTCGAGCTAGTGCGGGCCGCTGTAGAAATGCTGATCTTCTATTCACTACCTGCGAGTTGGACATATAAGTCGCTGAGCAACTTATAGCCCAGTGGGTACTTTAACCATTGCCAAATATAAGTAGTACAAGGAAGGTTGTTGAAACACATATAAAAGTAGAATACTGCATAATTAAACTATTTTCATACAATCATCATATTTATATTTTCTAATTAAGTTAAGATTCACATTTTTTATGTAAACAAAATGTAATATAACTTCATTATAATTACGAGTTAATCTGCTCCACTAGGTAATTATGAATACACCGATCTCAAAATGAGGCCTCCTATAGAGTTACGCGTGGTCTTGACCTCACACGTCTAATTGCCATGGTCTTGGTCTCACACGATATGGAATATACAACATAACTGCGTGGTCTTGGTCTCACACGACTAGTTGCCATGATCTTGACCTCACACCATATAACCGCACACGCGTAAGTAATATTCAGACCGAAGCCATTAAGACAGTACTGCCGGTAGGATGGCATGCCAAACCCCCATTCCAGACCAGTTTTACCCATTTACCGAGTAGAGCATATATAACATTTCATATATACCCATTCACTTCGTATATATACCACATATTCTCCATGTATATACAATATATACTTACACAAATACCACATATACTCACATATGTATCATATCTATTCACATATATACCATATACATGCATATTTATATACCATATATACACGTATTCCCCACGTATATACCTTATCTATATATTCACATGATAACAAACATGTATTCCATCACGTGACTTTTATCACGGTTATGAAATTTAGATTGATTTTCTCCTCTTTTCCATCTAATTTATTCTTCATATTCATACTTAAACTCAATACCAAAAATAAAATGATAAAACACCCACACCAAGTTTTTGACCAAGTTAATAATGAAAAAAAATTACCATATGAACAATAAACTCTGGTTCTTGACCCAACTTGATCCTTTTCTTAGAAAATTTGTATAAAATAATCCACTTGGCTAAAAACTCAAAAATATTTTACAAAATTTAGTTTTGCATCTTAAAATCATTCTTTTAAAATTTTATATCAAACTGGACGCAAAATCTTGGTCAACTAGTTCACCCAACCAGACTGCTCCAGTTGCCCTGCATCTTGGCAGCAGTTCTAAATTTTGTGAATTCCGTAAATTAATTTCAATCAATGTGGTTCCAAATTATTTTTGTAAAATACTAGACTCAATAAAAAATAGCATATCCAAAATTCAATTGGATATTATTTTTTTACATTTTATTAAAAATCCAGAAAGATGGCTGTCTCAGTCAAGGTACCTGATGGAGCAGGTCTAATAAAAATAATCTTTCCAAAATCATAACCATTCCAAATTCAACTCAACATATTTTTCAGTTATTCTAGACTCATTATTACACAACATATCAAAAATCCAACTCAAGATAATTTTTTGATATTTAATTAAAAATCATACAAATCACAGCATTTTCCTAATTGTAAAACAAAAAAATTTCAAATGGATTTCAATGGTTAAAGTACCAAACCTTACTATTTCTTAGTCCTTATTCTATATCACTTCCTTTCCTTCGTTGTCTCCTTGATTTCCTATGAAATTTAACATCACATATACAAAGGTAAGAACCCTAGGTATAGACATAGTCTTATCTTATGATTTTTCTAATGGTTGCTAGCTTAATTTCACCATTAAACACCATTATTTCTTTCATCAAATCCTTCAAATAATTATTTCTTGAATTTTCTCCAAATCTAGCTACATGAACTCTAATTTAAATCTCTTAAATTAACCATTAATCCATGAAATTAAAACTAGAGATAGGTTTCTCTTACCTTATAATCTTGTTTATCACCAAAGTCTTCAACCAAAAGCCTTAAACTTTGGAAAAATCACCTCCTTCTTCCTTCTCTTATGGTTTGAACGAGTTCACCATGTAAGAGAGGGCTTTTATTCTCTTTCCTTAGCTTATTTTGATCCAAATGGCAGCCATAAGTGGTGAAAATATGTTGGTATAGATGTTGACTTCCAATTGGTACACCTTATAGCAAAAATGGCCACTTTTAATTGGTCCACTTGCCTTCTTCTTTTATCTATTTATTTGGCAAGCCATTAGGCTTCCTTTTATTCATATTTTGAGCCCCTCAACTTTCTTGTACTGTAATTGTATAGTCTAGGGTGTGAAAATATCAAAATACCCTCCAGCGATTAATCGATTGTAACTTTTAAACCGTGCGTTTTCGGAAAAAATTGAGACCCATGGTTATGACCCGATTAATCTCGAGAATATTCTTCTGGGGTCAGATATGGGCACTATTAAGAACTTCCGACACTTAATTTTTAAGTTTACACAGTTGCCCCTAACTTTTGAGAAATTTCCACTTAGGTCCCGTCAGCTCCACTGTGTACACCAATTTCATATTTGACTATCCTGAGCCTCTATTTGGCCACTCGTTCATGTCCTCCTTGCCTATTACTCGACTATCTAGCCTTTGGGATGTGACAGTTATACCCTCCTTAATTTAAGTTTCGCCCCAAAACTTGCTTGTTCATACATGTAAATACATTGCTGGCCCTAGTCCTGGTCCATGGGCTTCCTCAACACCTATTGGTGCGGAGGCTTGGGATTCTGTCTCCTGTTCCATAGCTTGTTGCGAGTCTAGAGACATCCTATAATATAAATGTAATCAGCAGTCTGCACAGCTCGACATATAACTTTTTTCCTATATGGCATGTACATTAGACTCAATAACTCATGCTTAATTATTCTCGACTCTTTCTTATTTCACAAACATAATTTCATATATAACTGTTTCACAAATACCATAACTACTACAGGGTATCCCGTTTTACGTTGGTAATGGCCTCTCCCAACATAAAACGTATATCCTCATATATTTTCCTCTTCCTATCTAAAGTCTTTCTAACTCACTTCATTTACTATCTCTCGATATCCTAATTATCATACACTTTCCTATGTCAAACCGCCCAGGAACGGCTAAACCAATGCTTTGATACCACAAATTGTAACACCCCTTCCCGACCTACGAATAAGCCGGGGAGGAATGTCACATTGGGATGCGAGCTCTGGTTACAATGTCTTAATTAAGAATTCTTATTAAATTTTTTGAAAAATTGGGCGGAGTTTCCCCTAAAAAGTGGGGTTCTCAAGTGTCACCAAAACTGATTTTTTTTAAAACACTTTTGTTCACAATTCAACTCAAGAACACTCCCAATAATAATCTCCCTTATATCCTCAACTACACCCTGCAAGAAAATTTCACACTTCTATATCATTTCTCAAGATCGCATATCATTTGCTAAGTTTCATTACCATACTACGGTTTATTCTCTTGTTACATACACCATAATACTTAATATGTTTAACAAACCTTTACAATAGATATAACGCACATGCCATACTACTATTTTATGTCAAAAGTCCTATCCTATTCGCCATCGAGCTGGTGCGGGCCGCTGCAGAAATGCTGATCTTCTATCAACTACCTGCGAGTTAGACATATAACTCGCTGAGCAACTTATTGCCCAGTGGGTACTTTAACCATTGCCGAATATAAGTAGTGCAAGGAAGGTTGTTGAAACACATATAAAAGTAGAATAATGCATAATTAAACTATTTTCATAGAATCATCATATTTATATTTTCTAATTAAGTTAAGATTCACATTTTGTATGTAAACAACATGTAATATAACTTCATTATAATTACGAGTTAATCTGCTCCACTAGGTAATTATAAATACACCGATCTTGAAATGAGGCCTCGTATAGAGTTACGCGTGGTCTTGACCTCACACGACTAACTGCCATGGTCTTGGTCTCACACGATATGGAATATACAACATAACTGCGTGGTCTTGGTCTCACACGGCTAGTTGCCATGATCTTGACATCACACGATATAACCGCGCACGCGTAAGCAATATTCAGACCGAAGCCGTTAAGACAGTGCTGCCGGTAGGATGGCATGCCAAACCCTCATTCCAGACCGGTTTTACCCATTTACCGAGTAGAGCATATATAACATTTCATATATACCCATTCACTTCGTATATATACCACATATTCTCCATGTATATACAATATATACTTACTCAAATACCACATATACTCACATATGTATCATATGTATTCACATGTATACCATATACATGCATATATATACCATATATACACGTATTCCCCACGTATATACCTTATCTATATATTCACATGATAACAAACATGTATTCCATCACGTGACTTTTATCACGTTTATGAAATTCAGATTGATTTTCTCCTCTTTTCCATCTAATTTATTCTTCATATTCATACTTAAACTCAATACCAAAAATAAAATGATAAAACACCCACACCAAGTTTTTGACCAAGTTAATAATGAAAAAAAATTACCATATGAACAATAAACTCTGGTTCTTGACCCAACTTGATCCTTGTTTTAGAAAATTTGTATACAATAATCCACTTGGCTAAAAACTCAAATTTTTTTACAGAATTTAGTTTTGCATCTTAAAATCATTCCTTTAAAATTTTATATCAAACTGGACACAAAATCTTGGTCAACTAGTTCACCCAACCAGACTGCTCCAGTTGCCCTACATCCTGGCAGCAGTTCTGAATTTTGTGAATTCCGTAAATTAATTTCAATCAATGTGGTTCCAAATTATTTTTCTCAAATACTAGACTCACTAATAAATAAAATATCCAAAATTCAATTGGATATTATGTTTCTACATTTTATTAAAAATCCAGAAATATGGCTGTCTCAGTCAAGGTACCTGATGGAGCAGGTCTAATAAAAATAATCTTTCCAAACTCATAACCATTCCAAATTCAACTCAACATATTTTTCAGTCATTCTAGACTCATTGGGACAGAACATATCAAAAATTCAACTCAAGAAAATTTTTCTATATTTAACTAAAAATCATACAATTCACAGCATTTTACTAATTGTAAAACAAAAAAATTTGAAAAGGAGTTCAATGGTTAAAGTACCAAACCTTACTATTTCTTAGTCCTTATTCTATATCACTTCCTTTCCTTCCTTGTCTCCTTGATTTACTATGAAATTTAACATCACATATACAAAGGTAAGAACCCTAGGTATAGACATAGTCTTATCTTATGATTTTTCTAATGGTTGCTAGCTTAATTTCACCATTAAACACCATTATTTCTTTCATCAAATCCTTCAAATAATTATTTCTTGAATTTTCTCCAAATCTAGCTACATGAACCCTAATTTCAATCTCTTAAATTAACCATTAATCCATGAAATTAAAACTAGAGATAGGTTTCTCTTACCTTATAATCTTGTTTATTACCAAAATCTTCAACCAAAAGTCTTAAACTTTGGAAAAATCACCTCCTTCTTCCTTCTCTTATGGTTTGGACGAGTTCACCATGTAAGAGAGGGCTTTTATTTTCTTTCCTTAGCTTATTTTGATCCAAATGGCAGCCATAAGTGGTGAAAATATGTTGGTATAGATGTTGACTTGCAATTGGTACACCTTATAGCAAAAATGGCCACTTTTAATTGGTCCACTTGCCTTCTTCTTTTATCTATTTATTTGGCAAGCCATTAGCCTTCCTTTTATTCATATTTTGAGCCCCTCAACTTTCTTGTGCTGTAATTTTATAGTCTAGGGTGTGAAAATATCAAAATACCCTCCAGTGATTAATCGATTGTAACTTTTAAACCGTGCGTTTTTGGGAAAAATTGAGACCCACGGTTATGACCCGATTAATCTTGAGAATATTCTTCCAGGGTCAGATATGGGCACTATTAAGAACTTCTGACACTTAATTTTTAAGTTTACACAGTTATCCCTAACTTTTGAGAAATTTCCACTTAGGTCCCGTCAGCTCCACTGTGTGCACCAATTTCATATTTGACTATCCCGAGCCTCTATTTGACAACTCGTTCATGTCCTCCTTGCCTATTACTCGACTATCTAGCCTTTGGGATGTGACACTCTCTCCTCTCCCCAAATCATTTTTCTCCACTCTTTTCTTTGTTTTTTCTCTTTCTCCTTTCTTTTTCAAAAAACCCTAGCCGTCTCCCCCTCTCAAATCGACCTCTCCCCTTATTTCATGCAAAAGAATTTATATATATTAAGGGTGACATGGCCAAGCTCTTGGCCATGTCATGTGACATGGCTAGTGGTTTGGCCATGTCTCTTGCCAGTGTCACCTTCTACCTTCTTTCTTTTCTTTATTCTCAAGTGGTGACACGGCCAAGCTCATGGCGGTGTCATGTGACATGGCCAGTGGCTTGGCCATGTCACTTGCCAGTGTCGCCTTCTGCCTTCTTTCTTTTCTTTCTTTGTTCTTTTGATTTTGCTCTTTAGGTGAGACACGGCCAATGGCTTGGCCATGTTTCTTGCCAATGTCAGTCAATGCTTCAATTTCTTTGAGGGACACAGCCAAGATAAGGGTGACATGGCCATGTCTACCAATTTTTCCTTGGACATGGCCAAGCTTCAAGCGACATGGCTAAGCTTCGAGCGACATGGGTAGAGACATGGCCAAGATGGTGCTTGTGTTCAACATTGCTTCTATTTTCATATGATTTTATTTTCTTAGGATGAAACACTGACAAGACAATGAGACATGGCCAAGACGAGCAGACATGGCCATGTCATGTGAGTGTGTCAAGTACTGCGTATTTTCTTTTCTTTCTTGGTTTCTTTGGTTTTGGTCCTTAAGTGAGACACGGCCAGTGGCTTGGCCGTGTCTCCTGGGTGTGTCACTCTCTACCTTGATTTTCTTTGAGGGGACATGGCCAAGCTTGATTTGGCTTGGCCTTGTCTTGCTTGATTCATGCTCTTCCTTCCCTGTTTTGATCATCCAAGAGAGTTTTTGCACTTTAACCTAAAACAAACACTCAAAACAAACTTTAAACAAATATCAAATGAAAACATTAACTAAGAACACATAAAAATCACACTAAAAACTAGTACAAAAATGATCTAAACAATCCACCCCACACTTAATTGCTTGCTTGTCCCCAAGCAAGGCTAAAATCAAAACACTAAACAAGATAAATTTTGTTAAGTTCAATAGTTATAAGAATGCATCAAGACTTCCCTATCCCTAAGTCCTCAATCAATATTGAATCGAACAAAATTGATACCCATGTAATTAAATGGTTTTCCATGCATAACCTATGTTGTCGCTCCCTCACCAACTCTTAAAAGTGTTTGATCATGGTGGTGTTTACACTCATAACAATAAATGAAAGAATATTACCATAGGCTTGCTTATCAATCAAATCTGCACCGCAAAATTACAATCAAGCATCAATCAAAAGGTCTTTTTTTTTGTTGTAATGGGGCTAAGGTAAAGGCATGATATTTAGGAAATGTGAGCTTAATCATTAAGTTCAAGAGCACTTCAAGAATGAAGTAACCATTCATATATATATACCCCAACAATTCCAAAACACCTTCCACTCATCTACCCTTTGTCATTAAAGAGCTTTTTAAGGGAACTCACTTATTAAATCTTGCAATGATTGTTCCCAAACATATTCCAACCCTTTCAACAAGAACATCAATTATTCTTATTCTTATTATTTTTTTATTTTTCTCTTCTTCTTTTTTTTTTTATTTTTTTATTCTATTTTTTAGGGTTTGCAACTAAATAACATAATAGTTTGCAATCTTAAACCTACTAAATTTAACCCCACACTTAATTCAACACAACATCCGGCCATAAACACTCTTAAAATGCTCTTGACCTAATGAAAGGGTAAGAGACAAAATAGCATGATTCAAAGTTAGTAGTATTGTGAAAAAAAAAAAAGAAAAATGAAATAGGCTGAAAATTGGCTAATTAAGGTTGAAAATAGGGTTGGTCTTTCTAAGCCAAAGTGGGTTCACCTAATTGCCTTAATCATTTTGATGCCTAATTGAAATTTTTATGTAGTCTTAAAAAGCATGTCCAAGCAAGTTCTAGCAATTCATCAATAAAAGATGTTCACACACAAAAAGAATAATAAGTTGATGGCTCAATTTCTCACTAGTTTAAAGGTAATGCAAGGAAAAACCAACAAAATTGACAATAAGTGTTGCGCTCGAATTAACTCTACCACAAAGCGTCACTCGTAAGTATACGAGGTACTTGTAGCAAAGGTGATCGCCCCAAGGTTGTCTCACAAGGAAGCTAAAGTAGCTAATTGATTATCAGATTATGAATAACAAGTAATGAATAAATTTAAATTGTTAACTAATGAAAAAGATTGATTGAAGTTTAAAGCAAATAAAAGTAAACTGAACTGATGAATTGATTCACTTAATAGAATGGTCTAGGGTTTGCACTTCTCTGCTACTTATAAGTATGAACGGTTATTCCTCTTAACCAATTTAATTTCAAAGATTAAATCTCAAGCAACTTAATTAATTGAATAAAGGAAATAAGCTCTCCCATTCAAACCTCTCTCAAATAATCTTGTTCCAATTGAAATAATCTTTTCCTAGGTTATATCTCTAATTCACCTAAGTCCTTAATTGAATTGTTCCAGCATTAGACTTCATCTCTCAATCCATCATCTAATACCTAAAACACATAATTGGTGGCCAATCAATTATATAATTCAATCAAGGCTAAAGAAATTATTGAGTTAAGAGTAATAACCAATTCATACAATCATAGCAAATCCATACAAACCCTAGACTAGATGAAATTAGTTCATAATGCTATCAAACATACTCATCTCATTAATATTCAAAGAAATCAATTCAGACATGATAATATCCATAAATACAATTCCAATGAAAATAAAGAGATAAAGTTGAAGAACAAAACCAAATTACAAACTCCTTGAAGCTTCTGAAGAATCTCTTGTTCAAATCTTGCAAGAAGGATGTATCAATGGCTAGAATAATATAATCTAAGCTAGATTAATCCAAAGTGTAATCAAAAACCAAAGAAAACAAGTTATGAAAGCTCTAAACTCTCTTTTACGGCTGATTCAATCTCAAAACTCTCAACAACCTCAAACCCTCACTCTCTTTTTCCTTTTATACGAAACCTCCGCTTTAAAAATCCGCTTCGTCTTTGGTTCATGAGAGACACGGCCAAGATGGATGAGACTTGGCCGTGTTGGTGGTTTTTAGAGGGACACGGCCAGTGACTTGGCCGTGTCCCTTGCTTGTGTTCGCTTCTGTCTCAGAGTTTCTTTTTTTTTTCTTTGGTTGAGTGACACAACCGTGTTGGAGTAGGCTTGGCCGTGTTGGACCTTTTTGGAGGGACAGGGCCAGTGACTTGGCCGTGTCCCTTTCCTGTGTTTGCTTCTATGAGAATTGTTCTTCTTTGCTTTGGATGTAAGTGAGACACAGCCAAGTTTGAGCAACTTGGCCGTGTTTGAGCATCTTTGGAGGGACACGGCCACTGACTTAGTCGTGTCCCTTGCATGTGTCCCTCTCTGTGTCTTGAACTTCCTCTTTAACTTGGTATGGGACACGGCCACAAGCTTGGCCGTGTCCTCTGCCTGTGTCAGCTACTATCCCTTTTTTCCTTCAATTTGGTTCCTTGGCTTTTTAACCTAAAACAAAACTTGAAACAAACTTTAAACAAGAATTAAATGAACATTAACCAACAAAATGTAAACACATACTAAAAACTAGGACAAAAACAACATAAACACTGAAATAAACTAAAATACCAAAATTAATGAAAACACTAAATAAACATATTAAAACTAACAAAATACCTAAAGAAAACAATAATTATCATAATAAACAAGACACAAATCTATAAAAAAAAACTAATAAAACAACTACTCCACACTTAAAACTTTTCTTGTCCTCAAGCAAATTCACATGGCATAAATTAAAAATTCAAACAACCTTAACTATAATTCCAGTATATAAGATGAAATCCTTTAAGACTCAGCCATAAATATTTGCATCTTACTTCAATCAAGGATTTTCTTAACTCATTCATTAATCCAGACATACAAATCTTATCTCTCTTCTAAGTGTTTCACTCAATTTCAAAGGTTAATTCACTCAAACCACTCATGACTGCATACTACCATAAACTTGCTTAATTATCCAATCTCCCTCACTGATTTTCTCAAGAAATAATCCGAAGGTCTTTTATTTGGATGTAATGGGGCTAAGGTAAAGGTGTGAGAAAAGACATTTAAGCTGGAGCATCAAGAAATGGAGTATCTAAATTAGACAATACTCTTGTTAAGAAACTCATAGCTCCCTCAAATGGCATACTCACCGATCCCTTGATACTTGCACATAATTGCATACTTCAAAGAAAAATACATGAGTCAACATTCCTCTAATGCTAGAAAATATATGAATTTTTGTATATATATATATATCTTTTTTTATTTTCTCTTTTTCTTTTTCTTTTATTTTTATCATCATTCATTTATATATATATGTATACAAAATATAAACTTGCATGGAACATCTAGCTTAAAATGTAGAGGAAAAGAATAAGTGACTCTTAGTCAAATACAATGTGCACAGTATGCATTTCAACCCCAAATAGCAATACCATTTTTTTTTTAATTTTGCCTACCCCACACTTTGAAATAAACCACCCTATTGTCATATCATAAGAACTCCATTCCTTAATGCAGGTATGATGATAATAAGAGAAAGTTGAGTTATGAATTGTGTTGATCAATCAAGAAAAGGTCAAAGGCTCAACTTGGCTCACTAAGGAATTCAATATTAAGGGAGGTCTTTTTAAGCTAAAGGGCTAACCTAATTTGCCTTCATCATTCTAAAACTTGAGATTAAATCATAATGTGAGTTCAATTAGCATGCAAAAGCAAACTCTAGAGATGCAAAATCATGAAGGTGCACACTTAAGAAAAGAAAATCAACTGATAATAATATCAAATTATGAGGCTTAAAACTCACACAGGTGGGTTCTCAAAGATTTATATGTCATAAATTACAAAATGTGAAAATTGATCCTGAATGAATTCAAATCCTAATCTCTATGCTGATACTAAATACTCAACTATAATGCTAGAATCACAAAAAAGTTAATAAGCTTTCAACAATTACGCCATGCACAACGTACAATAAAACACACCAAGACAAACAAAACAAAAATTAAAGAAAAGCTAAAAGATTACCCCACACTTTAGAATTTTCATTGTCCTCAATGGAAAACAAGATTAATAAAGAGAAAGAGTTAAAGGACAACATGTCTTCCATCATACCCTGGTGAGGCAAACCCCTAACTTTTCATCACAAACACAAATGTTCAAAAACAAGATACAAGAGAGCTTTAGGGTTTCTATTTATTTAAACTAAACATAAAATCAAAATTGCTAAATATAAAATTAAAATTATGAAAAAGAAATGCAAACCGATGGGTTGCCTCCCATTTAACGCTTCTTTAATGTCATAAAGCTGGACGTCACTGCAAGACTTAGGGATCGTGGATCAAAGTGCTGTCAATGATCCTCACTTCTTGAAATCCTTCTTTATATGGTTTAACTCTCTGGCCATTTACTTTAAAAGTTTTATTGGTTCGAGAGTTAAGCAATTCAATGGCACCAGAAGGACATACCTGAGTTATCTCGAAAGGACCACTCCATCGAGACTTGAATTTACCTGGAAACAGACGGAGTCGATAATTAAAAAGTAAAACTTTCATACCTGGACTCAATGTCTTTCGCATAATAAATCTGTCATGAAGTGCTTTTGTGCGATCCTTGTAAATCCTCAAGCTCTCATATGCCTTTGGGTTAAGGCACCTTTGGGTCTCCCTCACTACTTTAGCCCCCTCTTCTAAGGTCAGTGTCAGCCCCAATTTATCTGAGGAATCTGTATGCAAGAAATCATCTGAAACAACTGATTCAACACAATTAAGTAAAGAACATTCCTCATATAAAGCAGTTGTAGGAATGGGAGAAGTGTTAAAAATAGAAAATTCAACAGTTTGTCCTAAGACAGTCATTGACAACTTACCATTTTTAACATCTATTAAGGTGTTGGTAGTAGCCATGAAAGGCCTACCCAGCAAAATAGTGTGTGCTGATGGTGCAGGGTTACTTCCTTCCATGTCAAGAACTATAAAATCCACAGGTACTATCAACCCTCCAACCTTAACTAACACATCTTCTATAACCCCTTTCGGGAATCTAAGAGATCTATCAGCTAATTGCAACACCATTTTGGTTGGTTTAAGTTCCCCTAATTCTAATTCTTTATACACAGAATAAGGCATTAAATTCACACTGGCTCCTAAATCACACATGCCATCAGTACCTTTTCCATTCCCCATAGTAATTTGAATGATGAAACTACCAGGATCCTTTAGCTTGGGAGGTAGTTTATGCTGCAAAATGACACTAACTACCTCAGAAACTATCACCTTTTCATTCGGCTCATACCTCTTTTTCTTGGTATTCAGTTCTTTGAAGAATTTAGCATAAGCCGACATGTTCTTAATTGCTTCAAGTAAGGGTAAGTTAATACTTACCTTAGACAGCATGTTGAAGATATCTGAAAATTACTTATCTTTTTTATCATCCTTCAACCTGCTGGGGAATGGTATATGTGGCCGGTATGGATTGCTCGCCTTGTGCAAATCTGCTGTAGGGGACTTCTCCATTGATCTTTCTTCAGCACCTTTGTTCTCTAGTTTTCCTTCCTTTTTATTCTCTTGCTCACCTGCATTCACAGAATTATTTTCAACATTATTGTTAATTACCTTGCCACTTCTATGAACAGTCACTGATTTTGCCTGCTCAGGTTGACTTGGGAACTTCCCCTTTTATTGAATCTGCATCTGTTGTGCAAGTTGCCCCACTTGGGTCTCCACCTTTTTAAAAGATGCTTCTAGTGAATCCAGCCTCTTGTTATTCATCTCTTGATTTTTAGCACTGACTTGGATAAAAGCCTGTAAACTTTCCTCCAAACTCTCTCTCTTAGGCTGATCTTGATTTGAGGATTGGCCATGTTGTTGGTTTTGTCTCTAGAGCAAATGGAAAGGCTGTTAAGCATTATTTGTTGTCCAAGGAAAATTTGGATGACTCCACCAACCAGGATTGTAAGTATTGGAGTAAGGATCATTCCGGGCCCTTGGTTGAAATCCCCCCATAGCATTGACTTGCTCAGCTTCATTACCAAAAGACTCATATGCAGAGGGGCAAATATTTGCTCCATGCTCGAATGTCCCACAGATTCCACACACTTCTTGAATAGATGAAGAAATATTGTTCTTCATGTTCAGCATCTGAACCTGCCTTGTCAATTCAGCTATTTGACTGAGCATCTCACTATTGGCTTCCAGTTGATTCACCCCTTTACTTCTTCCCCTTACAGTCTTCTGTTGAGAATTAGCTCCTAACATCTCAAAGATCTCATAAGTTTCATCAGCTGTCTTTTCTCCCATAGATCCCCCAGCTGCATTATCGACAGTGTTCTGAAATTGCTGGGTAAGACCATCATAGAAAATCTGATTCAGAAGTTGAAGTGGGTAATGATGGTGTGGACAATGGATCAGTAGCATCTTAAATCTGTCCCAAGCCTCATGAAATGGTTCTCCTTCAAATTGAGAGAATGTAGCAATATTCCCTCTCAATTCAGCTGTCTTTTGATGTGAATAAAACTTGCCCATGAACTTGTTATAAACTTGCTCCCAAGTTGTCAAAGAGTTTTCGGGCAACATCATAAGCCAGCTCTTTGCCCTATCCTTCAAAGTATATGGAAAACATCTCATCCTCAACTGATCTTTTGTTAATCCTCCCAATGGAAAAGTTTTAAGGGTGGAGTAGAAATCCCTAATAAAGTTCAAAGGATCTTCATTTGGAACTCCATAGAATGATGGCAGCATGTTGTAATGAATGTTCTTCAACTCATAGTTCCTTGCTGCATCTGTCAGTCTTATGCAATAAGTGGAAGTTCCAATGACAGGTCTAGCAAAATCTCTCATAGTCCTTTGTCTTTCTTCAGCCATTTTAACAGATTGCGCAGATTTCGACTCAAAATCAGTAGTGTCCTCCTCTGTAGTATCAAATCCTGTGTACAGTTCAAACTCTTCCCTGCTCCTTTTCACTCTCTGAATTTCTGGAATGAATGGATATAGCTCTCCTTCGAGTGATCTCCTACCTTGCATAAACAAAATTTCTAGAAAAAGAAATTATTAAAAGCAAAAGACAAATAAAATAAAATGAAAACAGTGAAAAATAATCTAGAATATTTTTGCCTAATAAACAATTATGCCAATTAGCTTCCCCGGCAGCTGCGTCAAAAACTTATTATTCTCGAATTAACTCTACCACAAAGAGTCACTCGCAAGTATACAAGGTAGCTGCAGCAAAGGTGATCGCCCCAAGGTCGTCTCACAAGGAAGCTAAAGTAGCTAATTGATTATCAGATTATGAATAACAAGTAATGAATAAATTTAAATTGTTAACTAATGAAAAAGATTGATTGAAGTTTAAAGCAAATAAAAGTAAACTGAACTAATGAATTGATTCACTTAATAGAATGGTCTAGGGTTTGCACTTCTCTGCTACTTATAAGTATGAACGGTTATTCCTCTTAACCAATTTAATTTCAAAGATTAAATCTCAAGCAACTTAATTAATTGAATAAAGGAAATAAGCTCTGGCATTCAAACCTCTCTCAAATAATCTTGTTCCAATTGAAATAATCTTTTCCTAGGTTATATCTCTAATTCACCTAAGTCCTTAATTGAATTGTTCCAGCATTAGACTTCATCTCTCAATCCATCATCTAATACCTAAAACACATAATTGGTGGCCAATCAATTATATATTAACAATATTTCATTCAATCAAGGCTAAAGAATTTATTGAGTTAAGAGTAATAACCAATTCATACAATTATAGCAAATCCATACAAACTCTAGACTAGATCAAATTAGTTCATAATGCTATCAAACATACTCATCTCATTAATATTCAAAGAAATCAATTCAGACATGATAATATCCATAAATACAATTCCAATGAAAATAAAGAGATAAAGTTCAAGAACAAAACCAAATTACAAACTCCTTGAAGCTTCTAAAGAATCTCTTATTCAAATCTTGCAAGAAGGATGTATCAATGGCTAGAATAATCTAATCTAAGCTAGATTAATCCAAAGTCTAATCAAAAATCAAAGAAAACAAGTTATGAAAGCCCTAAACTCTCTTTTACGGCTGATTCAATCTCAAAACTCTCAACAACCTCAAACCCTCACTCTCTTTTTCCTTTTATACGAAACCTCCGCTTTAAAAATCCGCTTCATCTTTGGTTCATGAGAGACACGGCCAAGATGGATGAGACTTGGCCGTGTTGGTGGTCTTTGGAGGTACACGGCCAGTGACTTGGCCGTGTCCCTTGCTTGTGTTCGCTTCTGTCTCAGAGTTTCTTCTTTTCTTCTTTGGTTGAGTGACACAACCGTGTTGGAGTAGGCTTGGCCGTGTTGGACCTTTTTAGAGGGACACGGCCAGTGACTTGGCCGTGTCCCTTCCCTGTGTTTGCTTCTGTGAGAATTGTTCTTCTTTGCTTTTGGATGTAAGTGAGACACGGCCAAGTTGGAGCAACTTGGCTGTGTTTGAGCATCTTTGTTGGGACACGGCCACTGACTTGGCCTCGTCCCTTGCATGTGTCCCTCTCTGTGTCTTGAACTTCCTCTTTAACTTGGTATGGGACACGGCCACAAGCTTGGCCGTGTCCTCTGCCTATGTCAGCTACTGTCCCTTTTTTCCTTCAATTTGGTTCCTTGGCTTTTTAGCCTAAAACAAAACTTGAAACAAACTTTAAACAAGAAAACACATACTAAAAACTAGGACAAAAATGACATAAACACTAAAATAAACTAAAATACCAAAATTAACGAAAACACTAAATAAACATATCAAAACTAACAAAATACGTAAAGAAAACAATAATTATCATAATAAACAAGACACAAATCTATAACAAAAACTAATAAAACAATAAGCACCAATTCTACTCAATTCTCAAATTCATGCTTCAAAATTCAAGGGTCATCTATCAACAATTTTATAACAATTGAACTTTCCAAAATTCATTTATTCAAAGAAAAACAAGAAAAACATTAACTAAAACTGAAACAAAAATAACTTAAAAGTAAGAACACAAAATGCACCCCACACTTAAAGATTCACATTGTCCTCAATGTGAGTATGCATAAACTAAGAGAGAGTTCAGATGAAACCTGATTTCCATCGTTCCCATGTGCGATGTACAATGCTCCTTCCACCCATAATGCAATTGTCGCTCATGTCTGTAGGGATGGATAGCATACACCTCTGAAGGATACCTGATGTATTGCTATGCCTAAGTAGCGTTATTTGAAAACATGTGAAGGTCATCTTAGGATAATCCTCTAGTGCAATAGGAACTTTGTAAAACCCTTTTTCATTGTGCAACATGTTTTTATCTATTGTATGCTCTTCTTCACCACCAAGAGTAGAAGAGATGATTTTTGGGTACTCTTTAAGTTCAACCAAGTTTGGTTGAATCACTTCTTCATCCACGCTAACAATGTCAAGTCCCATCTCAACAATCTCAACATCTAAAATTAGCTTACACTCCTCAATTTATAAATTGGGCATTTCATGCTCTTCTTCTAAGGTCATAATCATCCCAATCTTATTTTCACTATCTCCTTGGGAGTGCATATTATAGATGTCAGAAAGTTGCTTACCTTGCTCCTCATCCTTCAAGCTACATGGAAATGGATTTGGTGGCCTATCAGGATTGGAAGATTCATGCAACTTTGGTGAGGTTGATGCCTCCAAATTCTCCTCCTCCGTTGATTGGCTTGGCTCCTCTATGTTGGGTTGTATCTCCTCCCCATTATCTTCTTGATTAGTGCCTGCATCCAAAGAATCACAAAATTTGTTATATATCACCTGTTCACTCCTTAAATTTATAATTACCTCGGTTTGCTCTAATTGGCTAGGAAATTCCTCTTCTTGGTGTGCTTGGAGTTGATGTGCCAGTTGCCCAACTTGCATTTCCATCCTCTTTAATGATTCCTCCAAAGAATCTAACCTTTCATTGCTCCTTTCCTGATTTTGTGTGCTAATTTGAAGGGAAGCATTCAAATCATCTTCCACTATGGATTTCATGAATTTATCATAGTTCTGTTCGCTAATTTGAATGAAGGCATTCAAACTTTCCTCCAATGAGGGTTTCTTAAGGTGATCTTGATATGAATATTGTTCTTGAGAGTAAGAACTTCTTTGGTAAGGTTGAAAACAATTATGAGGTGGAATGTGTTGCTAATTTTCCCAAGAAAAATTTGGGTGGCTTCTCTAGCTTGAATTATAAGGTCTGAAATATGGGTCATTTCCACACATTTGATGGAAATTTTCATAGGCATATTCTTCCTCTTGCCATTCTTGATATCGTGCGAAACTGAATGAGCATGTATTTGCACTATACCCTGCATTGCCACATGTTGGACATGTAACATCCCAAAATATGCTTTAGAAGTTTTGAAGTAATTATTGTTGAATTTGGATTTAAGGTATATGAGAAATTGAAAAGAGAAAAGAATTAAAAAGAGAGTGTATATGTTGTATATATGGAAATATATACAACATCTACAAGTCAAAATGTGAAGTCAAAAAATGATTAGTTAATGATTTTAAATTAATTAAGTTAATTAAGTGGAATTTGAGTGAGTGGAAGTGGATTGAGATATTTAGAATATTTTAATATTAAATGCTTGGAGGAGAAGGTTTTGAGGAGATAGTGGGTGAGAATTTGACTTTGTCTTCTTTGCTTTCTTCTTTCTTTCTTTCTTCTTCGTGGTTCACCTTCCTTTCCTTTTCTTTTCTTTGTTTTGGTCGGCACTCCATAGCAAGAGAGCAAGAGAGAGATTTGATCTTCCAAGCTCAAGATTGAAGGAAGTATTCAAGTGATCAAGTTGGAAATTTAAGAGTTTCTTCATCCTTGGTAAGTTCTCCACTTGATTCTTTGATTTTCTTTGAGTTTGTGAGTTGAGGTTGGGATTGATATGTGTTTGTTTGATTGTGGTGTGTTTAAGCGTGTTTGGTTCACTTGATTTTGGATTTTGGGGTTGGATTGAAGGAAAGAGTAAGTTTGTTGAAAGAGAAAGTGTTGTGGTTGTGTTTTGGGTTTGTGGTGATGGTTATGATTTGTGTTTGATGTATGTTTTGAGTTGTTTTTGTGTTTTTGCAAGTTTGTTATGATTTTTGGGTGTGTTTAGTTAAGTTTGTTTGAAGTGGAAAATGGTGGAAGTAAGAGGATTGTTGGATGTGAGGTTGTTGTTGCCAGAATCTGTAATTTTGGCCTGACAAGCCCATCAGCACGGCCAAGCCTTTGGGCGTGTCGATGGTTCTGTGTTGCAGTAGCATTTACACGTTCGGTGACACGCCCATGTCACTGAGCGTGTCATAAATACTGTGTTGGTGAAGGTTTGACACGGCCATGAACACGCCCGTGTTGTTAGACGTGTCAATGTTTCTGTGAGATAATGTATTACACGTTCAGTGACACGCCCGTGGTTCTAAGCGTGTCAAATCTTCTGTGTTGTGGAGTTAGAGCACGGTCAGGGACACGCCCGTGTTGTTGAGCGTGTCATGTGTAGAGTTTTCCCTAGTTGGTTTTTAGCCTTACTATTTCATGTGTATTTCTAAGTGAGTGTGTATGATTACCTTTGGTTTAGGTGTTGGAGAAGTTGAATTGCCCTAACCTAAGTGTTGAGGATTCTTGGAGGAAGAAGAGTATAGATTGGTGTGAGTTGGTTTTGAGGTAAGTACAAACTATATGGTTGCATACATTTACATGATTTTGATACTTAACATATTTGGTTGTATATATGTTAAGTAATTGATTACATCATTAATACATTTGATGAATGTTATGATTTGTATAATGTGAATGATTGATGAGCATTTAAAAAGGTATGTTAACATAATTGGTTGTGTACATTTGAATGATTAATTGAGATATAATGAGTTGTGAAGCCAATGTGATTGGTTATGATGATTCAAATGAAATAAGTGGGGCATGTTTGCCTAGACGATGATATTCAATGCAATTAATTATGTATACTCTATTGATGAGATATGAAGCCATGAATGTTGGCTATAATGATAATGATGCAAATGAGATGATTGAGGCATAATTGCCTAAATGATGATGAGGAAATGAGAATGAAATTGATAAATGAATTGTGTGTCTAATGTGTTATTCAATTTTCAGAGTTCTGGGTTTGGCGGCATGCCTATGAATCACTGGATAGGTGAAAAGACCGGGTCGTAAGCCGATTCCAGTTGAGAAATATGAAATATGTGAAATATGATGTTTTTGGGGTGAAAAGATTGGGTGGTAAGCCTCAAAAACAGTAACAGTCTTGCCGGGTTGAGGATCTTCTCGGGTTTATCCGGGTTGAGGTCCAAGAGACCGGGTCTATTACAGGTAACAGTCTTGCCGGGTTGAGGATCTCCTCGAGTTTAGCAGGGTTGAGGTCCAAGAGACTGGGTCTGTTACACTATCCATGGATAGAGATATATATATGTATCGCATACGGGCTTGATGATTGTGATTATGGACCAAAGCAGTAACTTTGAACTTTGAATAATATATTAGTGTCTTGTGGGCCCATGCTTGTCTTTGTTTTTAATGTGATTTATGAATGATGAAATAAATAAATAATGAGATTCTTGAGAATTGTTTATATGTTTGAAAGTATGACATTTGCATTTCATTATAGTATAATATTATTGTAGTTTGTACCAGTAAGCCTATGTCTTAGCACGATTGTGGTTCATCGCGCAGGTGACAGAGTAGAACCAGGGAGTTCAGCTAGACCGAGTCGAGTCTAGACTTTGAAGAGTTGATAGAGGGCTTAAAGATTAAAGACTGACTGCCAAACATGTATATATATTTTATGTTTTTTAAAACTTGAGTTTTGATGTATATGTATTTGTAAATATTTGTTATACTTTCCGCTGCGTTTTTAATAAACATTTTATCTATTATGTTTTATAATATAACTTAAATGTTTTGAGTCTGCTTATATTATTTTAAAAGAAGTGAGTCGTTTGTTAGTAAACCATGGCATTCCTATATTCAGTATACATATATTACGATCGTAATAGCATGTTGTGTACGTATATGGGGTATAGGGGTATTACAATTGTTTTGGTATCAGAGCCTAGGTTTGAGATTCTCAACCTAGGTCCATTGTAAGAAAAAGAATATTTTGATTTTAAAAGTTGGTTTTCAATTAAGATGCATGTTTTGGTAATGGCAGTCTTTGATCTTTAATGAGGTATATTCTGCTGTGTTTGCAGATATAGGTAGTGATGGCGTCTTAGTCACGTCAGTCTGTAGAAGGTAGTGCTGAGAGTGTAGCTCCTGAATAGGGTAGAGATGGAGCTAGAGTTGAGAGAGCTAGTGAGGCCCCTGTTCCTATGCCAGGGAGATCAACTGCTGATGAGGTACCGCCGGGTTGGTTAAGGCATATGGTAGATTTGTTGAGGGGAGCTCCGGTGCAGCCGCCACCACCACCACAGCCTCAAGTGCCAGTGAGACACTATGATAAATTGAGGAAGTATGGAGCTAAGGATTTCTTGGGCACGACAGATCCTGCAGTAGCGGAGCAGTGGTTGGATAAAGTGTAGAGAATATTTATCCAGTTGCAAGCCACTCCTGATGAAAAATTTGATTATGCTAGATCCCTTCTTCAGAAAGATGCTTATGACTGGTGGAAGACGGTTCCTCATGCCATGTATGATCCACCTACATTATCTTATAGGGATTTTCTGAGGGAGTTCGAGTAGAAATATACTCCGAGGGAGTATAAAGATGTTAAGAAGATGGAATTCTTGAATTTGAGGCAAGATAACCGGACAGTGATAGAGTATGAGATAGAGTTCATCCAGTTGAGTCACTATGCTGGGGGAATTATTTATGATGAAATAGACCGGTGTAGAAGATTTGAGGAGGGACTGAGGCCCTCTATTATGTGCATTGTTGTTAGTTCTCGGTACCATGATTTTTCTCAACTAGTTGCAGCAGCTAGAAGTGTTGAGAGAGCACAAGGTATCGCAGCAGCTGCTACCGAGGAAGAGACCAGAGTAAGGAGATCCCAGTTTGAGACAGGATCTTCATCTATGAAGAGAGGTCGAGGAAGTTTTGTGCCGAGGATCAGTAGGAGCCAGAGGCAGTCTGGTAGGTCAGTTCAATATCAGAGACAGAGGCCGAGACCTACAGTTTCTGTAGCTAGTGCTCCAACTCCAGTGGTTTAGAGGTCTACTCCACCTGTATGTGTTCATTGTGGTAGGACCCATGGGGGTGTTTGTTGGAAGATTGGTGGATCAGCCGGGTGTTTCAGGTGTGGATCGCCTAACCATTTCACTAGAGAGTGCCCTGAGATGAAGGATGATAGACAGACTGATACTACCGCTTCTAGACCCAGTGTCAGCAGAGGTAGTCGAGGGGGCAGAGGTTTCAGTAGAGGTGGTAGACCTGGGTTTAGTCAGAGAGGAGGATCTACATCCGGAGGCAATAGGCCAGATGAGGCTAGATCTTCACAGAGAGTATATGTGATGCAGAGGCAGCCGGATGCTTCAATAGTTATAGCGGGTACATTTTCTTTATTTGATATTCCAGTTCTTGCTTTGATTGATCCAGGATCTACACATTCATACATAAGTGCATCCATATTGCCTGTGTCTGAATTACATTCAGAGTCCTTAAGATTTGATGTCTTGGTGACAAATCCTTTAGGACACAGTGTTGTGGTGAGTAAGGTGCATCGTGATAGTGCAGTTGTGGTGCAAGGTGAGGAATTTTTGAGTGATTTGATTGAAATGCCTTTTAAGGAATATGATTTGATCTCAGGCATGGATTGGTTGTCTAAGCATGGAGCTGTGGTAGATTGTCAAAAGAAATGTGTTACTTTGAGAACCGGTGATGGTAAAAGTGTGATGGTGTCTAGTGAGCAGAGACAACTTGCATCCTTATTTGTATCAGCTGTAGCAGTTAGGAAGTTGATTAGAAAAGGGTGTGATGCTTATCTTGCTCTTGTTGTAGATACCAAAATAGTGGGTTCTCAACTTGATAGTATACCCACAGTTGCAGATTTTCCAGATGTGTTTCCTGAAGAGTTGCCAGGGTTACCCCCTGAGAGAGAGGTTGAGTTTGGTATCGAATTGTTACCTGATACAACTCTCATCTCTATCACTCCTTATCAAATGGCACCTGCTAAATTGAGAGAGTTAAAGGTGCAGTTGCAGAAGTTGTTGGATAAAGGATTTATTCGCCCTAGTGTTTCTCCATGGGGAGCTCCTATTTTGTTTGTGAAAAAGAAGAATGGTACTATGAGATTGTGTATTGATTATAAGCAATTGAACAAAGTGACTATCAAGAATAAGTATCCTTTGCCTAGAATTGATGATCTCTTTGATCAATTGAAGGGAGCAGCAGTGTTTTCCAAGATTGATTTGAGGTCAGGGTACCATCAGTTGAGGGTCAGAGCTGAAGATGTTCCTAAGACAGCTTTCCGCACAAGATATGGGCATTATGAGTTCTTGGTGATGTCTTTTGGATTGACGAATGCACCTGCAGCTTTCATGGATTTGATGAATAGGGTGTTTAGGCCCTACTTAGATCAGTTTGTGGTGGTTTTCATTGATGATATTTTGGTGTATTCGCGTGATGAAGAGGAGCATGATAAACATTTACGGATTGTACTGCAGACCTTGAGAGAGAAGAAGTTGTATGCTAAGCTGTCGAAGTGTGAGTTTTGGCTTGATCAAGTAACTTTTCTTGGTCATATAGTTTCAGCAGATGGTATTAGAGTTGATACGAGTAAAGTTGAGGCTATTTTGAATTGGAGTCCACCGAAGTCTGTGACTGAAGTTAGAAGTTTTTTGGGTTTGGCAGGCTATTATTTGTGAAAGGTTTTTCTTTGATAGCTACTCCACTCACCAGATTGCTTCAAAAGGGAATTAGATTTGTGTGGACAGATCAGTGTCAAGCTAGTTTTGAGCAGTTGAAAGAGATGTTGACTCAAGCGCCTGTTCTTACTTTACCTATGGAAGATAAACCATATGTGATTTATAGTGATGCTTCACATAATGGTTTAGGATGTGTTTTGATGCAAGATGGTAAAGTCATAGCTTATGCTTCTCGGCAGTTGAAGCTGCATGAGCTTAATTATCCGACTCATGATCTGGAATTGGCAGCTACAGTCTTTGCTTTGAAGATTTGGCGACATTATTTGTATGGAGAGAAGTATTTTATCTACACAGATCATAAAAGTTTAAAATATTTGGGTGTTCAGAAGGAGCTAAATCTTCGACAGAGACAATGGTTAGAATTGATAAAAGACTACGACTGTTTGATTGATTATCATCCTGGGAAAGCAAATGTTGTTGCTGATGCCTTGAGTCGGAAGTCTTTGGCAGGTTTGTTTGTGTATTCGCTCTTGTTGCTTGTTGAGTTGAGAGCGTTGTATGCCAGTTTTGAATCATGTGATGATGGTGTATTATTAGCTCAGTTGCATTTGAGACCAATGTTGTTGGACCAGATAAGGGAGGCTCAATTGGCAGATGAGAAAATTCAGAAGATTGTTTCAGATTGCCACAATGGAGAAAGTAAAGATTTCCATGTAAAAAGTGATGGTAGCCTTTGGTTTCAAGATAGACTGTGTATTCCTAATGATGTTAGTTTGAGAAAGAGTATTTTAGAGGAAGCACGCCAATCGGTCTTTGCTATGCATCCTGGGAGTACAAAGATGTATCAGGATTTGAAACAGCATTATTGGTGGTCAGGTATGAAGAGAGACATAACGGAGTTTGTATCCAAGTGTCTCTCGTGTTAGAGGGTAAAAGCTGAGCATCAAGTTCCAACAGGGTTGCTTCAACCTTTAACAGTGCCTGAATGGAAGTGGGAGAGAGTGACAATGGATTTTGTATTTGGTTTACCATTGACTCAGAAGAAGCATGATGCTATCTGGGTGATTGTTGATCGGTTGACAAAGACAGCTCATTTTCTTCCAGTTAGAATGGACTATTATCTTGAGAAGTTGGCTGAGTTGTATATCAATGAAATAGTGAAGTTGCATGGAGTCCCAATTTCTCTAGTGTCTGATCGAGATCCCCGGTTTACTTCGAGGTTTTGGAAGAGTTTGCATGGTGCATTGGGTTCTCGATTACACTTTAGTACTGCTTTTCATCCGCAGACAGATGGGCAGTCAGAGAGAGTGATACAGATTATTGAGGATATGTTGAGAAGCTATGTCATTGATTTCTCTGGAAGTTGGGACAGGTTTTTGCCACTTGTGGAATTTACTTACAACAACAGTCATCAATCCAGTATTTGTATCGCACCATTTGAGACATTGTATGGTAGACGATGTAGGACGCCTCTGTGTTGGAATGAACTTGGAGAAGGCAAATTGATTGGTCCTGATTTGGTTAAAGAGACTGAAGAAAAAGTGAAGATAATTCAGGATAGGTTAAAAGCATCTTCAGATCGGCAAAAATCTTATTCAGATTTGAAGAGGAGAGACATAGAGTTTGATGTTGGAGATAAAGTATTCTTGAAAGTGTCTCCTTGGAAAAAGATTTTAAGATTTGGTCGAAGAGGGAAGCTGAGTCCTCTTTTTATTGGACCGTATGAGATATTAGAAAGAGTTGGACCAGTTGCTTATCGTCTTACTTTGCCGCCTGAGTTAGATAGAATCCATAATGTCTTCCATGTTTCTATGTTACGGAGGTACAGATCAGATCCATCTCATGTTCTGTCAGTTGAAGTAATTGAGGTGAATCCAGATCTAACTTTTGAAGAAGAACAAGTTGTTATTTTAGCATATGGAATGAAGGAGTTGAGACATAAGAAAGTGCCAATCGTGAAGGTTCTTTGGAAGAATCATGGTAGAGAAGAATCAACTTGGGAGAATGAGTAAGCGATGCGAGAATAGTATCCTCAGTTGTTTCAGAATTGATATCAGTTAATTTCGAGGATGAAATTTCTTTTAGAGGGGGAGAATTGTAACATCCCAAAATATGCCTTAGAAGTTTTGAAGTAATTATTGTTGAATTTGGATTTAAGGTATATGAGAAATTGAAAAGAGAAAAGAATTAAAGAGACAGTGTATATGTTGTATATATGGAAATATATACAACATCTACAAGTCAAAATGTGAAGTCAAAAGATGATTAGTTAATGATTTTAAGTTAATTAAGTGGAATTTGAGTGAGTGGAAGTGGATGGAGATATTTAGAATATTTTAATATTAAATGCTTGGAGGAGAGGGTTTTGAGGAGATAGTGGGTGAGAATTTGACTTTGTCTTCTTTGCTTTCTTCTTTCTTTCTTTCTTCTTTCTTTCTTTCTTCTTCGTGGTTCACCTTCCTTTCCTTTTCTTTTCTTTGTTTTGGCCGGCACTCCATAGCAAGAGAGCAAGAGAGAGATTTGATCTTCCAAGCTCAAGATTGAAGGAAGTATTCAAGTGATCAAGTTGGAAATTTAAGAGTTTCTTCATCCTTGGTAAGTTCTCCACTTGATTCTTTGATTTTCTTTGAGTTTGTGAGTTGAGGTTGGGATTGATATGTGTTTGTTTGATTGTGGTGTGTTTAAGAGTGTTTGGTTCAGTTGATTTTGGATTTTGGGGTTGGATTGAAGGAAAGAGTAAGTTTGTTGAAAGAGAAAGTGTTGTGGTTGTGTTTTGGGTTTGTGGTGATGGTTATGATTTGTGTTTGATGTACGTTTTGAGTTGTTTTTGTGTTTTTGCAAGTTTGTTATGATTTTTGGGTGTGTTTAGTTAAGTTTGTTTGAAGTGGAAAATGGTGGAAGTAAGAGGATTGTTGGATGTGAGGTTGTTGTTGCCAGAATCTGTAATTTTGGCCTGACACGCCCATGAGCACAACCAAGTCTTTGGGCGTGTCGATGGTTCTGTGTTGCAGTAGCATTTACACGTCCGGTGACATGCCCATGTCACTGAGCGTGTCATAGCTACTGTGTTGGTGAAGGTTTGACATGGCCATGAACACGCCCGTGTTGTTGGACGTGTCAATGTTTTCTGTGAGACAATGTATTACACGTTCAGTGACACGCCCATGGTTCTGAGCGTGTCAAAGATTCTGTGTTGTGGAGTTAGAGCACGGTCAGGGACACGCCCGTGTTGTTGAGCGTGTCATGTGTAGAGTTTGCCCTAGTTGGTTTTTAGCCTTACTATTTCATGTGTATTTCTAAGTGAGTGTGTATGATTACCTTTGGTTTAGGTGTTGGAGAAGTTGAATTGCCCTAACCTAAGTGTTGAGGATTCTTGGAGGAAGAAGAGTATAGATTGGTGTGAGTTGGTTTTGAGGTAAGCACAAACTATATGGTTGCATACATTTACATGATTTTGATACTTAACATATTTGGTTGTATATATGTTAAGTAATTGATTACATCGTTAATACATTTGATGAATGTTATGATTTGTATAATGTGAATGATTGATGAGCATTTAAAAAGGTATGTTAACGTAATTGGTTGTGTACATTTGAATGATGAATTGAGATATAATGAGTTGTGAAGCCAATGTGATTAGTTATGATGATTCAAATGAAATAAGTGGGGCATGTTTGCCTAGACGATGATATTCAATGCAATTAATTATGTATACTCTATTGATGAGATATGAAGCCATGAATGTTGGCTATAATGATAATGATGCAAATGAGATGATTGAGGCATAATTGCCTAAATGATGATGAGGAAATGAGAATGAAATTGATAAATGAATTGTGTGTCTAATGTGTTATTCAATTTTCAGAGTTCTGGGTTTGGCGGCATGCCTATGAATCACTGGATAGGTGAAAAGACCGGGTCGTAAGCTGATTCCAGTTGAGAAATATGAAATATGTGAAATATGATGTTTTTGGGGTGAAAAGACTGGGTCGTAAGCCTCAAAAACAGTAACAGTCTTGCCGGGTTGAGGATCTTCTCGTGTTTATCCGGGTTGAGGTCCAAGAGACTGTGTCTGTTACAGGTAACAGTCTTGCCGGGTTGAGGTCCAAGAGACTGGGTCTGTTATACTATCCATGTATAGAGATATATATATGTATCGCCTACGGGCTTGATGATTGTGATTATGGACCAAAGCAGTAACTCTGAACTTTGAATAATATATTAGTGTCTTGTGGGCCCATGCTTGTCTTTGTTTTTAATGTGATTTATGAATGATGAAATAAATAAATAATGAGATTCTTGAGAATTGTTTATATGTTTGAAAGTATGACATTTGCATTTCATTATAGTATAATAATATTGTAGTTTGTACCACTAAGCCTATGGCTTAGCGCGATTGTGGTTCATCGCGCAGGTGACAGAGTAGAACCAGAGAGTTCAGCTAGACCGAGTCGAGTCTAGACTTTGAAGAGTATAGAGGGCTTAAAGATTAAAGACTGACTGCCAAACATGTATATATATTTTATGTTTTGTAAAACTTGAGTTTTGATGTATATGTATTTGTAAATATTTGTTATACTTTCCACTGCATTTTTAATAAACATTTTATCTATTATGTTTTATAATATAACTTAAATGTTTTCAGTCTGCTTATATTATTTTAAAAGAAGTGAGTCATTTGTTAGTAAACCATGGCATTCCTATATTCAGTATACGTATATTACGATCGTAATAGCATGCTGTGTACGTATACGGGGTATAGGGGTGTTACAGCACATCTTTTTTGGCGTGGCATAGGTCCTCTTCCTCTTGCATTTAGCCCCTTAAGTTGATTCATTAATTCTGCTAATTGCCATGCCATTTCAAACTCATCATTCCTATCATAAACTCCCTTGTGCCTTGAAAACTGCTTCTTTACAAAAGGCACTTAGCAACTTAAAGTAAATAAAAAAAATAACTAAATTGAAAGAAAATGAAACAAAATAAACAAACAATTCAAAGAAAACAAACACGCAATTAAATAAACAAAATTAAAATATCACTACTTAAACAGCCTTCCCCAGCAGCGGTGCCAAAAACTTGTTGCGCTCGAGTTAAGTGCTACTACAAGCGTCACTCGCAAGTATACGAGGTAATTATAGCGAAGGTGATCGCCCCAAGGTCGTCTCACAAGGAAGGTGTAGTTCATAATAGCTTGATTGAAGCAATTAAATTAAAAGCGAGTTCGTTGTTTTGGAATTGTGAAAGAACAATTTAAACCTAAGAGTAATGAGTGTAGGGTTAATGTGTGTGATGATTGTACAAGGTAAAATCGATTCTTGGGAAGGTGCCTAGGGTTGTAGGTCCATTCAATCAAAGCTCAATTCTCCTATTATTCATTAACTTAACCTTGTAATTAATTAGTTTCTAAAGTTTAATTAGTCAATTACCAATTCATTAGTTTTCAAATTCATGAATCAACAACAACCAATAGTTTTACATTCGCAAATTAATAAACCACATAACTTATATTTCTAATTCATTCTTAGGGTAGTCGATTGCATAATTTCGATATCAAATTTCACCTCTCAGTCCTTCATTCAATATCTAAAGATCAATAGGTAGTTAATCTATCAACCAAGCATACAATCCAATGCAATCAACCAACAATAAGGTACATCAATGGACATAACAAATTGTGAGCGGGGATTTTTGCCCCCACTCCCGATGGAATGGTTCTTGTGACTTCTGCACTATTTAGGCTCGGGGCCTTAGAGAATACAGACCAAAGTCCGGAGAAAATGGAGTTGCCACCTGGACGGGCCGGGAAAAAAGAAAGGGGTAGATGACTCGATTCCTAAGGAATCCCCAACCCCTTAATGGGTTCGAAAAGTTGGGTACATGTGGGGAAGGTGAGAAATGGCCCAGCACCCCCATAATGCCCTGTTCATTGGAACCGGCCTCCTTTGCAGGTCTTAATATTATAAAATTCTTAAATATAATAATATTATCCATATTTCACACAATAATTAAAAGAAAGCATCATTATATTAAAATCAAAGCAATCTCCAAACAAAGCAAATAAATGGACACCCATCCGAAGATGGAAACATGTCCTTACATCACACACCTAAATAGGACACCCACCAAAAGGTAGAAACATGCCCTTTACATAAGTTCTAAAATAGAAAAGCAAATTAAATTACATGATGTTTAACTAATGAGGTACCCACCAAGTGGAAACATACCTCTTACAACTTTTGAAAATCTAAATTAATTGATAAAAGTAAAAAATCATTCATCATAAATAAATCATTCATCAAAGCTATTAATCAAAATATAAAATAAACATCCATCCATGATAAATTAAATAAATCAGGTATTGAAATTACATAAATTAAAGCATGAGAGATAAATCAAAGCATAATCAAGTATAGAATTAAATAAAGCAAATAAAAGTCTAATTATAGCTACTGTAACTTTTTATGGAATTAAAATAGATTAGCGTTTTATGTTTTAAAAGGTTGGTAAGACTCTTTGATTAACTAAATTAATATTTGAATAGTGAAATCATGAAACTAGGGTTTTAGACACTTTAAAATACTTTTGATTCATGGTTTTAAATGATGATTTCAAGCTACTGTGTAAAATTAAAGTATTTATGGTTTTATGGTTTTTTTAATGTTTTAAAGAATTAGGGCCTTAAAGAAACTAAGGTTTAAGGTTTTAAAGGGTTTGGGTTTACTATTTTAGGTTTTGGAGTTGAATTAGGATTTTTAGAATTTAGGGTCACGGTGATGCATGATTTTTAAGAATTTGGAAATCAATTTGATAATTTCATGAAGTTTTATGAATTTAAATAAACAAATTAAAGTTTTTATAAGTAGAAAAGATGTTTTTTTAAGGCTTTTTGAATGAAATAGAACCTACTTTAAAATTTTAAAAGAAACATAATCTAAATCGTAGTTTTGTTGAAAAATATGTTCAATTAGAGTTTTAAGATTTTTAAGAAGTAAAAATAATAATTTTAAGCCTTTTGGAAGATAAACCAACGAAATAAGGTTTTTTGGCTTTAGAAAAACTAAATTAAAGTTCTAAGATTTTAACTTTTGAAAAACACAAAATCCTAGTTTTAGCTACTGTGAAAAAAAAAATAAAGAAATTAGAATTTCATACCTTCTTTTGTAAGTTGCACCAAAATTGCTTCTTGGATGAACAAGCTCAAAAGACCAGCCTTTTTGCCATTTTAATCCCTTAAATCGTGTTTCTGCTACTTTAAAATCAATTGAATTCAAGCTTTTCCTTTATGAATTTGGATTTTCTTTTTCATGTCCCTCTCGGCCTCCCCTTTTTTAATTGCCTTTGGTCCTTATTTATAGTGGTTTGATGTGGTTTTTTCCTAATTAGTTAAGGTAAGTAATATTAATAATAAAAAAAAAGAAACCGAAACCTAATTTAATTAGGTTTCAAAAAATTTATGTCAAAAAAATTGCGCTGCCGAAAAAAATTGCAGCAGTAAAAAATGCGCTGGTAAAAAAATTCTTCCGCAGTTGGCTGCGGCAGCATGCGCGGAACGGGCCCATAGCCATTTTGCAGGCAGAAAAAATTCTGCGTGCGAAATGCCCACGGGCCCGCGCGATGATTTTTTCGTCGCCGATTTTTTTAACTCCGATTTTTATTTTTATTTTTATTTTTCTACTTTTATTTGTTTATTTCTATTTTTTATGAATAAAAATTAGATACTAAAGAAAAAATTATTTAATAAAAATTATTTTGGACCAATTAGACAACAAAAATCATTTTAGACTAAATAAAACATATTGGACCGGATTGGGTCAAAAATTAAGGGTCTACAGTTTGCCCCCTGCTTGAATGATCTGAAACCTTAGTGAAAGAGAGTGAAAAGCAATAAGACTTATGTAATATCCCAAAGTGTGCCCTAGACGTTTTAATACAATTGTTGGTTGATTTGAATTAAATGTATATATGTTTTTGCAAAGGAAATGATTGTGTTAATCGAATGTATATGTTGTATATATGTTAATATATATAACATATAGGTTGGTCAAATGGAGAGTCAAGGGAAGAAGATATTTTATTTGGGATGATGTGAAATTACTTCAATGGGCATATAAGTGACAAAGGTTAAGTTAAATGGATGAGGGCATTTAGGTAATTGCTTGGCTAGAATTGCTTGGTGGAGATTTAAAGAAGAAAAGAAGTTGACTTGTGTTTATTTTTCTTTTCTTCTCATTTGTGTGCCGGCTATCCAACAAAAGAGAGAGCAAGAGAGGTGTTCTAAATGCTAGAATCAAATTGAAGGAAGAATCAAAGGATTAAGTTGGAGATTTGTGAAATTTCTTCATTTGAGGTAAGTACTTTCTTGTTTTCCTTTGTTATTTTTGAAGTTGTGTTTGAGATGAGTTGTGATTTGTTGATATTATGATTTTGTGTGTTTGAGATGTGTTTATAAGTGTGGAAATGGATTGTAAGTTAAAAAGGTTAAATTGGTGTTGGTTTTGTTTGAAGATGGTAAGTTAAGTGGATGTTGATATTGAAAGAAGAGGATTGATGTTGGCTTTAGGGTTTGATGTGGTAAGTGATTGAATGTATGGTTGATATAGTGTTAATGTGAATATTGTGATGAATATGTAAAATATGTGTTAATAACATTGATTACATCCATTTGAATGAGGTTATATTGAGCATAATGTGTTTTAGTTCAATCAAAAGAGAGTTGGCCATATTTAGGGTTTGTATACATGAGAGACACGACCAAACTAAAGAAATTTTTGAGAGACACGGCCAAGTCCATGGAAATTTGGCCATGTTGGATATATTTTAGAGAAACACGGCCGTGTCCCTTGCCCATGTTCACCACTGCCTGATTTTTTGTTGAGAGACACGGCCATGTCCTTTGCCCGTGTTTGCCTCGGTTTGATTTGGTGTTGAGAGACACGGCCACAAGCTTGGCCGTGTCCCTTGAGTGTGTTGGCTACTGTGAGTGTCCTTTGCTCTTCTTGCTTTGTTGAGATTGAACATACATATGATGATGATATATGTAAAATGTGAAGGATATGATGAGGAAATTGATTATGTATAGCTTGATGGGAGTAGTTCTTGAGGTAATTCTTTTATATGGTTTTGACACTTAATATAACGTGATTAATGTTGTTATTTGTCTAGTGTGAAAGCTATAATGATCATCTAAAAAGGTATGTGCAATGCAACTTGTTATGATAAATGTTTTAATAATGATTGAAATGAAATAAATGGACATGTTGTTTATATGACAATGAATTTAAGATACATGTGCAATGAAATTGATTATGTATGCTTGAATGATGAAGTGTATAATGTGAATTGAGACATAAAGAGATGTGAAACTAATGTTCTGAGTTATAATGATGTGAATGATATGATTGAAGCATGCCTAGATGATATGATTGAATAATGATATGTTTGTGTAGTTAATGTAATTGATGTTGTATATATCATTGATGAAAGATGAAATGTGATTTGAGATATAATGAGATGTGAAGCCATTGTGATTGGCTATGATAATTCAAATGTGATGTGAAGCCATTGTGATTGGCTATGATGATTCAATTGAGAATGGAAATGATAATGAAATAATAAATGAATTGTGTGGCTAATGTGTTATTCCATTTTCAAAGTTTGTTGTTGGTGGCATGCCTAATGATAGTAACAATCTCTTGAAGTTAGGTTGGGCTTGATCCTTGAAGCCAAGTTGGGTAGAAGTTTAACATGTTTTACTCCCCTTGAAGCTTGGTTGGGTCTAGTCCTTGAAGCCTAATTGAGATGTTACAACCCTTGAAGCTAGGTTGGGTTGGTTCTTAAAGCCAAGTTGGGTTGAGACTTAGCATGCTTTGTTCCCCTTGAAGCTTGGTTGAACCTAAATCCTTGAAGCCTAGTTGGGATAATGATAAATGTAATGATTGAACCAAAGCATTAACTCTGAAAATTGAATGGCATATTAGTGTCTGTTGGGCCCGAGTCTGTCTTTGTTGTCAATGTGATATACAAATGTTGAAATAAATGAGTAATGAGATCTATGGTTGCTTTGTTGGAAATGTGACTCATGAATGATGATAATGATTGCCTTCATTGGATATGTGATTCATGATTGATGAATGGTGAATAAAATAATGATATGAAGTATGTTATGTAATATGTATATTGATATAATGATTGTGAGTATTAATGATGGATTGTGGTTGGTGTTCATGATATGTATATATGTATATATAATATATGAGATCAGTAGAGATATATGAAAGGTGCAATTCAAAAGGAAAAATATGATAAGAAACTAATGGTACATGGAAGTGATATTTCATTATATGTTAGAATTTCTATAATGTATGTTTATATGTTATATTTGTACTACTAAGCTCTCGGGCTTAGCGCGGATGTGTAATCGCGCATGTGACTAGGTGGAAGATATGAAGTCTTTTGCTATGCCACGAGAAGAGTAGGAGTTTATCGAGACCGACTAGAGGGTGATGCATACATGTATAACTTTTAATTATGATGTATTTCTGACAAGAGTGTATTTATATGTATAAATGAAGTTATGATAAAGTTGAGATTATTATATATATATAAGACCTTTGAAAGTATAATGATTTTGTAAATGTTATTTAAATTGATGTAATATTGTTTTAACTTGGATAAAGGTTTTTAAATTGTAATGAAAAGTGACATCCTTATACTTTATATACTTACTGTGCGTATACCAGGTATAGGTATAGTACTTATATGGAGTATCGGGGTGTTACAATTATTTTGGTATCAGAGCTTAGGTTCGAGATTCTAGGCCTAAGTGAAATTAAAAAGAAAAAAAAAAGTTTTGAAAAGTTTAAATAGAAGTAAAAAGGAAAAGTTTGAAATGAAATTTGTAATACATGCATATGCATTGACACCTAGGTTGGTCTCGGATGTGGCATTATATGAATTGTAGAATATTTGTGTTATATGAGATGGATGCTAGAGTGTGAATGATGTTTTACATGAAAGTAAAGCCAGAGAAAGAAATGATATGGGAAACTTAATATAAGCTTAATTGATAAAATAAATAATGGGAGTTTACTTAAGGTAAGCAAATATTGAAATATTATTTATTGAGATGTGGTTGTAATATAAAGAAATGAAAAGGAGAATAAAGTTGAAAATGAGTTGAAATCAAATCAAGATTAGAGTATGTACTCTTTCTTCTACATTTTGAATCTCTTTATAATAAAGTTTATGTTGGGTTTGCTAGACAGAGGAAATATTGTTGAATTGATAATATTGAAAGATATGTTATTAAAATGAGGAGAGTATGGTGGAATATTGAATGAGTTGATTAGTATAGACAAAGTGTGACTATTTAAAGTTTGGGGTATATATATAAAGTTAAGGTTTTGTTTAAAGGAAAAAGAGATGATATTGGTTAAGTAAGAATATAAATTGGTATTGTTATTTTAATGCAAACATTGTGAATTCAATGTTAGAAATGTGAGATGCTTGAATATTGTGAAAGCTCATGGTAATGGTGGTAATATGTGATATTTGAGATCTTTGAAATGAGCTTGATAATTGTGAAAATTATATGTTTTGATATTGCTTTGTGATATATATACATAAGATGTTTTTAAAGTGATATTAAGAAAAGTTGAGTTTGGCAAATTGAAGTTTAAGCAAAGTAGTAAGTTGAAAAGTTAAAGTTTTAGTGGAATTTGATAAAGATTATTTGGATATTGATAGTTAAATGTATATTCAATACATGAGCTAGGTGAAATGACTAATATTGAACATGGAAGTATTATGAATTGAGTAATGTGATTGATAACATGAGAATTTGTTTTGAAGTAAAAAGGGAAGTAGATAAGCATATGAAAAGGAGCTATTTTAAGTCATTTTACTGCAAAGGGTAAAAATGGATATGGAAGTATATTAAATGTTTTTAAAGACGAAAGTGAAAGAGATGTCACACTGGGAATGTGACTAAGATGGATGTGAAGTGCTATTATAGTCAGAATATATATATACATATGTGCTGTGTGAATAAATACTTTACATCATATTGGAAGAATGAAAATGATAGTGTTTAAAAGAAAGTGATAAACATTAAATTTGTACTGAATGTATGAAAAAGGAAAATAAAATAAGAGCATATTATTAAGTGTATACATGTATATGATATGTGCACTGAGTTTTTCCAATATGAATGAAATTATGATATAAAAAAAATGTGTGAATCACATTATGAAGGTGACCTATGAATATGTATGTGGTATAATTATTAAATTAGTGATATGGAAACAATGTTGTATGTATTAGTGGATCTAAGAGAGATTAGGTCTTGAACTGTGTAAAGCTAGATGGGTTATGTGATGGAAGTGAGAATGGAATGGACTTGAGTAATATTGGACAGTGGAAATTGTTATAGTGAGCATTGAACTTGATGATCATATGATATTTAGAGTCCCAAAGTAATCACATATGGAAAGTTCTATATAATTATATATTATAAGAGATTGTAAATGGATGAGAAATGAAGTGACGAATAGAAATTTGTATAGGAATTGCATATGATTGAATATGTATATAGTAATATTGTTGGAACATGAATTAAGTCGATAAAGATCATATAATTGAGTACAAATTGGTTTGAAACGGAGTTGGAATGTGTTAACTTTTGATATAGTAATAATGTAAAAAAAAAGAATATGTAATTCTTGAGATACACCTTAGCCTTGTATTTGTAAAGATTGAGAATAAAATTATAAAAGAACAGTATTGATTTAAAAGTTCCAGGCTTGAATATTAATCTCTTAAAGTCATGTGTGTTGTTCAGTATATTTGAACGGTTAATTTGTTATCCATGGTTTTGGGTCTTAGATAAAATGATTGTAATACATATTTGGTGAGATTGAAAATTATGTTTGAGAAGTATAGTTAAAAGTTATGATGGATAAAGTTGTACCCTATCATTTTATGTTAAGAATTTGGTTATAATTATGAAGGTAAAGAGAAAAGGAAATTATGGAAATGTTTTGAGTTATGGATAATATGATAAAAAGGTAATTAAAATAAATATAACAATGATATGAAATGTGAGGAGATATTAAAAATGGAGAAATTATAAAATATGACTGAAAGTTATACTGAATATGTTTATGATATGTAATGAATAAATGAATGAACTTGAGGTTTAAATGAATGAGCTATAGATAGTAAATATGGTATAAAATTTTTTTTATGAGAATTGGTGGGATTTATATTAAGATAATTTAAAGTGATTTGTTATCATGATAATTTGATTGAGTATGGATTGGAAGAGATCAGGAATTGTATATAAGTTTGCCCTAATGGAATTAGGTTATATATATACATATATGAATATTGTGAAATTTCTTGATAAGTTAAATAAATTAATTGTTGGTTGGAATTGAACAAGATTGGAACGTGGGTATATTGTGACAGATAGATCAATTGATCTGAATTTGGCTAAGATTATGAGTCATTATCGAGATTTAATGTGCATAGTTGTACTAAGAGTATAATTATTTACATGATAATGTACATGATGTAAAATTTTAAAGTGTGAATGGACATGAACGAATGGAGTTATAGTAGTTATAAATCATGATAAAAAGGGAAAAGATTGGTTATTTATAAAATAAGTTGAAAGGAAATGTATAATTATGTAAGTTAAGTAAAAAGCATGCTAAAGAAGTAACTCCATTTGTGAAAATAATAATAATAATAATAAGGATTTTGTTATCCATTGAGGTTTGATAAATGTCTATTTAGACAGTGATTGTAATGACGGGATAATTAATGCTAAGATATAAATCAACAATTTTAAGGTTAAAGTTAAGAGAATAATTATAAAGAGGTGAAGGAAAACAATATATTAAATATAAAGATTGAATGAAGTATAAATGTACTATAGTATGATTTGATTCTTGTATAAAGACATTAATAGGAAATGTAATGAGTTCTTTTGAATGTTTGATCAAGGAAGTAATAAGATATATAAACATACAGAATGATAAGTTATGGAATTTAGAGAAGATGGTTGATTCTAAAGGGGAGAGTTGAAGTTATATGATTTGATGACATAATAACTTAAGCATATAATTAACTTCATATGGAAGTTAAGATAGTATTTTGTTAAGAATGAATTGTTACGGTATTGATAATTTCGAGGACGAAATTATTTAAGGGGGAGAGAATTGTAATAACCCAAAGTGTGCCCTAGAAGTTTTAATACAATTGTTGGTTGATTTGAATTAAATGTATATATGTTTTTGCAAAGGAAATGATTGTGTTAATGGAATGTATATGTTGTATATATGTTAATATATATAACATATAGGTTGGTCAAATGGAGAGTCAAGGGAAGAAGATATTTTATTTGGGATGATGTGAAATTACTTCAATGGGCATATAAGTGACAAAGCTTAAGTTAAATGGATGAGGGCATTTAGGTAATTGCATGGCTAGAATTGCTTGGTGGAGATTTAAAGAAGAAAAGAAGTTGACTTGTGTTTATTTTTCTTTTCTTCTCATTTGTGTGCCAGCTATCCAACAAAAGAGAGAGCAAGAGAGGTGTTCTAAATGCTAGAATCAAATTGAAGGAAGAATCAAAGGATTAAGTTGGAGATTTGTGAAATTTCTTCATTTGAGGTAAGTACTTTCTTGTTTTCCTTTGTTATTTTTGAAGTTGTGTTTGAGATGAGTTGTGATTTGTTGATATTATGATTTGGTATGTTTGAGATGTGTTTATAAGTGTGGAAATGGATTGTAAGTTAAAAAGGTTAAATTGGTGTTGGTTTTGTTTGAAGATGGTAAGTTAAGTGGATGTTGATATTGAAAGAAGAGGATTGATGTTGGCTTTAGGGTTTGATGTGGTAAGTGATTGAATGTATGGTTGATATAGTGTTAATGTGAATATTGTGATGAATATGTAAAATATGTGTTAATAACATTGATTACATCCATTTGAATGAGGTTATATTGAGCATAATGTGTTTTAGTTCAATCAAAAGAGAGTTGGCCATATTTAGGGTTTGTATACATGAGAGACACGGCCAAACTAAAGAAATTTTTGAGAGACACGGCCAAGTCCATGGAAATTTGGCCGTGTTGGATATATTTTGGAGAAACACGGCCGTGTCCCTTGTCCATGTTCACCACTGCCTAATTTTTTATTGAGAGACACGGCCATGTCCTTTGCCCGTGTTTGCCTCGGTTTGATTTGGTGTTGAGCGACACGGCCACAAGCTTGGCCGTGTCCCTTGAGTGTGTTGGCTACTGTGAGTGTCCTTTGCTCTTCTTGCTTTGTTGAGATTGAACATACATATGATGATGCTATATGTAAAATGTGAAGGATATGATGAGGAAATTGATTATGTATAGCTTGATGGGAGTAGTTCTTGAGGTAAGTACAACTTACCTAGATGCATTCTTTTATATGGTTTTGACACTTAATATAACGTGACTAATGTTGTTATTTGTCTAGTGTGAAAGCTATAATGATCATCTAAAAAGGTATGTGCAATGCAACTTGTTATGATAAATGTTTTAATAATGATTGAAATGAAATAAATGGACATGTTGTTTATATGACAATGAATTTAAGATACATGTGCAATGAAATTGATTATGTATGCTTGAATGATGAAGTGTATAATTTGAATTGAGACATAAAGAGATGTGAAACTAATGTTCTGAGTTATAATGATGTGAATGATATGATTGAAGCATGCCTAGATGATATGATTGAATAATGATATGTTTGTGTAGTTAATGTAATTGATGTTGTATATATCATAGATGAAAGATGAAATGTGATTTGAGATATAATGAGATGTGAAGCCATTGTGATTGGCTATGATAATTCAAATGTGATGTGAAGCCATTGTGATTGGCTATGATGATTCAATTGAGAATGGAAATGATAATGAAATAATAAATGAATTGTGTGGCTAATGTGTTATTCCATTTTCAGAGTTTGTTGTTGGTGGCATGCCTAATGATAGTAACAATCTCTTGAAGTTAGGTTGGGCTTGATCCTTGAAGCCAAGTTGGGTAGAAGTTTAACATGTTTTACTCCCCTTGAAGCTTGGTTGGGTCTAGTCCTTGAAGCCTAATTGAGATGTTACAACCCTTGAAGCTAGGTTGGGTTGGTTCTTGAAGCCAAGTTGGGTTGAGACTTAGCATGCTTTGTTTCCCCTTGAAGCTTGGTTGAACCTAAATCCTTGAAGCCTAGTTGGGATAATGATAAATGTAATGATTGAACCAAAGCATTAACTCTGAAAATTGAATGGCATATTAGTGTCTGTTGGGCCCGAGTCTGTCTTTGTTGTCAATGTGATATACAAATGTTGAAATAAATGAGTAATGAGATCTATGGTTGCTTTGTTGGAAATGTGACTCATGAATGATGATAATGATTGCCTTCATTGGATATGTGATTCATGATTGATGAATGGTGAATAAAATAATGATATGAAGTATGTTATGTAATATGTATATTGATATAATGATTGTGAGTATTAATGATGGATTGTGGTTGGTGTTCATGATATGTATATATGTATATATAATATATGAGATCAGTAGAGATATATGAAAGGTGCAATTCAAAAGGAAAAATATGATAAGAAACTAATGGTACATGGAAGTGATATTTCATTATATGTTAGAATTTCTATAATGTATGTTTATATGTTATATTTGTACTACTAAGCTCTCGGGCTTAGCGCGGATGTGTAATCGCGCAGGTGACTAGGTGGAAGATATGAAGTCTTTTGCTATGCCACGAGAAGAGTAGGAGTTTATCGAGACCAACTAGAGGGTGATGCATACATGTATAACTTTTAATTATGATGTATTTCTGACAAGAGTGTATTTATATGTATAAATGAAGTTATGATAAAGTTGAGATTATTATATATATATATATAAGACCTTTGAAAGTATAATGATTTTGTAAATGTTCTTTAAATTGATGTAATATTGTTTTAACTTGGATAAAGATTTTTAAGTTGTATTGAAAAGTGAAATCCTTATACGTTATATACTTACTGTGCGTATACCAGGTATAGGTATAGTACTTATATGGAGTATCGGGGTGTTGCAACTTAATTTTTGAGGTTTTGGGTTCTGGACCTGAGAGATTTGGACACTCGATCCTAAACTAGACTTGGATACTCGATCCTATCTGGATTTGGTACTCGATCCTAAACTGGATTCGGATACTCGATCCTAACTGGATTTGGATACTCGATCCTAAATTGGATTTGGATACTCAACCCCAAATTGGATTCGGATACTCGTTCCTAACTTGATTTGGATACTCGATCCTAACTTGGATTCGGATACTCGACCCTAAACTTGATTGGGATACTCGATCCTAACTGGATTTGGATACTCGATCTTAAATCGGATTTGGATACTCGATCCTAAATTGGATTTGGATACTCGATCCTAAATTGGATTTGGATACTCGATCCTAACTTGGATTGGGATACTCGATCCTAACTTGATTTGGATACTCAATCCTAACTTGGATTCGGATACTTGATCCTAAACTTGATTGGGATACTCGATCCTAAATCGGATTTGGATACTCGATCCTAAATTGGATTGGGATACTCGGTCCTAATTTGATTTGGATACTCGATCCTAAACTTGATTGGGATACTCGATCCTAACCTGGGTGCTTTGACTTGAGATTTGAATTGATTTTGATTTAATTTGGCTACTTGGACCCAAGATTAGATTTGATTTGGGTACTTGGACCCGAGAATGGGTACTTAGACCCGAGAATGAATTTGACTAACCTTTTATTATTTGAGAAGTCTGACTGCTTCGGCTGTTTTATGCATTGTGATTCTTCACCCTCAGAATGGATCTTCATCCTTGGAGATTGGGTCTTCACCCTTGCAAATGGATCTTCATCCTTGAAAATGAATCTTCATCTTTTGGCATCGGGTCTTTACCCTTGAAAAATGGATCTTCATCCTTTGAGATCGGGTCTTCACCTTTGCAAATGGATCTTCATCCTTTAAGATCGAGTCTTTACCCTTGAAAAATGGATCTTCATTCTTTGAGATCGGGTCTTCACCCTTGCAAATGGATCTTCATCCTTTGAGATTGGGTCTTTACCCTTGAAACATGGGTCTTTATCCATTGGAGGTCGGGTCTTTACCCTGGCTTTACCTCTTTTAGCTGGATTGGTCTTTTGTCTTTTGCATCTTCATTCTTTTGAGAGTTCTAATGTTCCATTCTTTTTTTCTTCCTTTTTGTAACGATTTAGCTATTTTTAAATGGACCTTGTAACACCCCTTCCCGACCTACGTGTGTAAGCTGAGTAGAGGCGCCACCCTATCCTAATGTTGCTACCACTTTTACTTAGTCAAATTTTTGTTCCGATTTTTATAGAAATTTTGCCATAGTTTTGCCTAAAAATTCAATCCCAAGTGTCGACAAAACTGGTTTTTTTCTAATTTTTGAAAACATTTTTACACAAACCAATGCAAACAAAATCATTCTCAGTACACTTCCAATAAATCCCCCTTATAACCTCAACTACAACCTGCAAAAAGGATTTACACTTCTAGTACAAAATAAAGTAAAGGTTTATTATGAAATACAGCAGATAAAATCTTTGTTCACTATGCAACGGAAAGTAACAATATTTACAAATTCATATACATCAAAACTCAAGTTTTACAACACATAAAATTTATACATGTTTGGCAGTCAGTCTTCGATCTTAAAGCCCACTATTCACTCTTCAAAATCTAGGCTCGACTCGGCCTAGAGGAACTCTCTGGTTCTTCCTTGTCACCTGCGCGAAGAATCACATTCGCGCTAAGCCAACGGCTTAGTAAGATAAAACATGCTAATGGTATGCTTTAATGTAATGCAATGCCACATATGTTATTGATAAGATCAATATCATAAATATAAAGTTAACCACATAATTATGCATTTCACAAATCATAGTCATATGAGCATACCACATTTCAACATCTTTCCACATTCAACATTAATCAATCATACTCAATAACCAACATCTCATTTCATTAACTCATAACATTATTTAGGACATTCATATAACCCTGACACCTATGGGCCCAACAAGTATTTAATATGATATTCAGAGTTCAGAGTTACTGCTTTGGTTCATAGTCACAATAATCACGCCCGTAGGCAATGTATATACATGTATCTCTATCCATGGATAGTGTAACAGACCCAGTCTCTTGGATCATCAACTCAACACATATGAGGAGATCCTCAACCCGGCAAGACTGTTACAAATCATATATCTCATAGTGTAACAGACCCAGTCTCTTGGATCATCAACTCAACACATATGAGGAGATCCTCAACCCGGCAAGACTGTTACCTTTTATCATTTCTTAGGCATGCCACCCAAATCCAGAACTCTGAAACTGAATAACATATTAAACAAACAATTCATTTATTATATAGTTACCATTTCCATTCTCAAATTCTCATCACATTTAGGCAAACATGCCTTCTTTCTTTCAATATCATCATCATAGCCAATCACAATGGCATTGCCTCATATCATGTCTTATTTGAATTATCATTTCAATTTCAATGTATATTATTCATGAAACACATAACCATTCACAATGCATAACATAACATTGTTCAATCTCAACAATGCAATTAGGGCAAAGAACAATTGATATGATTCATATGAATAGTACATTCTGGTTTTAAACTCCATTTTATCCTTATTTTGAAAAATTGTATAAAATAATCTACTTGACTAAAAATTCTAAAATTTTTACAGAATTTAGTTTTGTATCTAAAAATCATTCCTTTAAAATTTCAGATCAAACTGAACACAAAATCTTGGTCAAATAGTTCACCTAACCAGACTGCCCCAATTGCCCTGCATCCTGGCAGCAGTTCTGAACTTTGTGAATTCCATAAATCAAATTCAATCAACGTGGTTCCAAATTATTTTTCTCAAATACTAGACTCACTAAGCAACAACATATCCAAAATTCGACTGGATATGATTTTTCTACATTTTATTAAAAATCCCGAAGTATAGCTGTCTCAGTTAAGGTACCTGCTGGAACAGGTCTAATAAAAATAATCTTTCTAAACTCATAACCATTCCAAAATCGAATCAACATATTTTTCAGTCATTCTACACTCATAGAGGCACAACATATCAAAAATTCACTTCAAGAACATTTTTCTATAATTAATTAAAAATCATACAAATCACAGCCTTTACTAATTGTAAAACAGAAACAATTTCACTAAACACAACTCTTACTCAACACAATCACTTCCAACACCTTCACCAACTCAACTTCTCATCATCAAACCAACAAACCCTAATTCCTTTCTCACACCACTTCAAAAGAATTGAAGAAATTAAAGAAAAGATCTTACCTCAAATGAAGAAATCCACAAATCTTTAACCAAAACCCTTGCTTCCTTCTTCAAAATGCTTCAAACCTCAAGATCACCTCTCTTTCTCTCTTTGTCTATGGAGAATCCGGCCACTTCAAGAAAGAAAGAAGAAAATGCACAAGTCAAACACCTTTTCTTCTTTTAATCTCCACCATGCATCTTACAAGGAAAATTACCAAAACACCCTTAACCATATAACTAACTCTTTGTCTCATATAAGCCCTTTATAGTAATTTCATTAACAACCAAAAATATCTTCTTCCACTTAACCATCACCTTGACTCTTCATTTGACCAATGTATATGTTAATTATATCATCATATAAACAACATATACATTTGTCTCTAAACCCTAAATTTCTTCTCCAAAACACATATACATATACATTCTCTTCCCATTTCTTTTCTCTTACAATTTAACACATATATGCACAAACATTCACTTCCCAATATATATATCAACAACCACAATAACAACAACATACTCAAAACTTCTAGGGCATAAATGAGGATATTACAATTCCCCCTCTAAAAAGAAAATTTCGTCCTCGAAATTACCTGATATCAAAGCTGAAACAATTGCGGATACTGCTCTCGCATGGTATGCTCACTTTCCCAAGTCGCTTCTTCTTTTGCATGATTCTTCCAAAGAATCTTCACCAATGGCACTCTCTTGTTCCTTAACTCTTTCACTTCTCGTGCCAAGATAGCAACTGGTTCCTCTTCAAATGTCAAATCTGGGCTCACTTCAATAGACTCAAATGGCAACACATGAGATGGATCCGACCTATATCTCCTCAACATAGAAACATGTAATACATTATGAATACGATCCAACTCAGGTGGCAAAGCAAGTCGATACGCCACTGGCCCAACTCTTTCTAACACTTCATACGGCCCAATGAAACGAGGACTCAATTTTCCTTTCCGACCGAACCTCAAAATTTTCTTCCAAGGAGACACTTTCAGAAATACCTTATCTCCAACATCAAACTCTATATCTCTCCTTTTTAGATCTGCATAAGACTTCTGTCGGTCTGAAGCTGCTTTTAACCTGCCTCGAATCAACTTTACTTTATCTTCAGTTTCTTGAATCAAATCAGGACCAACCAACTTATTATCTCCAAGCTCATTCCAACAAAGAGGTGTCCTACACCGTCTGCCATACAATGCTTCAAACGGTGCCATACCAATGCTGGATTGGTGACTATTGTTGTAAGCAAACTCCACAAGAGGTAAAAACCTATCCCAACTTCCAGAGAAATCGATGACACAGCTTCTCAACATGTCCTCAATAATCTGTATCACCCTCTCTGACTGTCCATCCGTCTGTGGATGAAAAGCAGTGCTGAAGTGCAGTCGAGAACCTAAAGCACTATGCAAACTCTTCCAAAATCTGGAAGTAAACCTGGGATCTCGATCAGACACTAAAGAAGTTGGAACACCATGCAGTTTCACAATCTCATGGATATACAGCTCAGCCAATCTCTCCAAAGAGTAATCCATTCGAACCGGAAGGAAATGAGCTGTCTTAGTCAATCTATCCACAATCACCCATATAGCATCATGCTTCTTTTGTGTCAATGGCAAACCAGACACAAAATCCATTGTCACTCTTTCCCACTTCCATTCTGGCACTGACAATGGTTGAAGCAACCCGGTTGGAACTTGATGCTCTGCTTTAACCTTCTGACAAGTGAGACATTTCGATACAAACTCAGCAATGTCTCTCTTCAAACCAATCCACCAATAATGCTGTCTCAAATCATGATACATCTTCGTATTACCCGGATGCATAGCAAACATTGACTGATGAGCTTCTTCTAAAATGACTCTTTTCAAATCAGCATCATCGGGTACACACAATCGGTTCTTAAACCAGAGACTCCCATCATCTTTCACAACAAAATCTCTAGTCTTCCCATTCTTGCAATCTGAAAAAATCTTCTGAATCTTCTTATCGGCCAACTGAGCTTCTTTGATCTGATCTAACAAAATCGGCTTTAATTGCAACTGTGCCAATAATGCACCATCAACACAAGGTACAAAACTGGCATGCAATGCTCTCAACTCAACAAGCAACGAGAGCGAGTAAACAGTTAAACCAGCTAAAGACTTCCGACTCAAGGCATCAGCAACAACATTTGCTTTACCTGGATGATAGTCAATCAAGCAGTCGTAGTCTTTAATCAATTCTAACCATCTCCTCTGACGAAGATTGAGTTCTTTCTGGACACCCAAATACTTCAAACTCTTGTGATCAGTGTAGATGAAACATTTCTCCCCAAACAGATAGTGGCGCCAAATCTTTAATGCAAACACAATGGCAGCCAATTCTAAATCATGGGTCGGATAGTTAAGCTCATGCGGTTTCAACTGTCGAGATGCATAAGCTATAACTTTCCCTTCCTGCATCAATACACACCCCAAACCTCTATGTGAAGCATCACTGTAGATCACATATGGTTTGCCTTCAACAGGTAAAGTAAGAACAGGCGCTTGAGTCAACAACTCTCTCAACTGCTCAAAACTAGCCTGACACTGATCTGTCCACACAAATCTCACTCCCTTTCGAAGTAATCTGGTGAGTGGAGTAGCTATCAAAGAAAACCCTTTCACAAACCGTCGGTAATAGCCTGCCAAACCCAGAAAACTTCTAATCTCTGTCACAGACTTGGGTGGACTCCAATTTAAAATGGCTTCAACTTTGCTCGGATCAACTCTGATGCCTTCTGCAGAAACAATATGTCCGAGAAAAGCAACTTGATCCAACCAGAACTCACACTTCGACAATTTGGCAAATAACTGATTCTCTCTCAAAATCTGCAACACAATCCGCAGATGCATATCATGCTCCTCTTCATTCCGTGAATACACCAGTATATCATCAATGAAGACCACTACAAACTGATCCAAATAGGGCCTAAACACCCTATTCATCAAATCCATAAAAGCTGCAGGTGCATTCGTTAGACCAAAAGGCATAACTAAAAACTCATAATGCCCATACCTGGTCCGAAAAGCAGTCTTAGGAACATCTTCACTTCTTACCCTCAGCTGATGGTACCCAGATCTCAAATCAATTTTGGAGAACACTGACGCTCCCTTCAACTGATCAAAGAGATCATCGATTCTAGGCAAAGGATATTTATTTTTAATAGTCACCTTGTTCAATTGCCTATAATCGATACACAACCTCATAGTACCATCTTTCTTCTTCACAAATAGCACAGGAGCTCCCCAAGGAGAAACACTGGGGCGAATGAATCCTTTGTCCAACAACTCCTGTAATTGCACTTTCAACTCCCTCAATTCTGCTGGTGCCATTCTATAAGGAGTAATAGAGATAGGAGTGGTACCAGGCAACAATTCAATACCGAACTCCACCTCTCTCTCAGGAGGCAACCCTGGCAACTCCTCTGGAAACACATCCGGGAACTCAGCAACTGTGGCAATGCTATCAATAGGGGAACCCTTCACTCTAGTATCCACCACATGAGCAAGATAGGCTTCACACCCCTTTCTAATCAACCTCCTGGCTGCAACAGCTGAAACAAATAAGGAGGCTAGCTGTTCCTGCTCATTAGATACTATCACCTCTCTACCATCACCCGTTCTCAAAGAAACAATTTTCTTTTTACAATCCACCACAGCTTCATGTCGAGATAGCCAATCCATACCTAAGATCACATCATATTCCTTAAATGGCATCTCAATCAAATCCCCAAGGAACTCCTCACCCTGCACCACTACTGCACTATCTCTATGCACCTTACTCACAACCACACTATGCCCTAACGGATTTGTTACCAACACATCAAATCCTAGGGACTCAGCATGCAAATCAGATACAGGCAAAACAGATGCACTAATATATGAATGTGTGGAACCCGGATCAATCAAAGCAAGTACTGGAGTATTAAATAAAGAAAAAGTACCAGCTATGACTGCCGATGTATCTGGCTGTCTCTGCATAACATACATCCTCTGGGAAGATCCAACCTCCTCTGGTCTACCCTCCCTGGATGTAGCACCTCCTCTAGAACTGAATCCTGGTCTACCTCCCCGGCTGGCACCTCTGCCTCCTCTGCCTCCCCTCACACTAGCTCGAGAAGCAGCAGAATCAACTGGCATCTGCTCCTGCCTCTCAGGACAGTCTCTCACAAAGTGGTCAGGTGATCCACACCTGAAGCATACCCCTGATCTACTATGCCTCCAACAAACGCCCCCATGTCTTCCACCACACTGGTTACACACAGGTAAGGTGGATCTCTGAACTCCAGGAGTAGGAGCACTCGCTACTGAAGCTGCAGGTCTAAATCTCTGCCTCTGGAACTGCACTGACCTACCCACTGGTCTCTGGCTCCTACTACTCCGAGGAACAAAACTTCCTCTACCCCTCTTCGCAGAAGAAGACCCTGCCTCGAACTGGGGCCTTCTAACCCTAACCTCTTCCTCTGAAGCAGCTGCAATAACTTGAGCTCGCTCTACACTTCGAGCTGCTGCCACAAGCTGTGAGAAATCCTGATATCTGGATCCAGCCACTAAGCACATGATCGAGGGCCTCAATCCCTCCTTAAATCGCCGACATCTATCAATCTCATCAGTAATGATACCCCCAGCATACTGACTCAGTCGAATAAACTCAACTTCATACTCAGTTACGGTCCGATGATCTTGCTTCAAATCTAGAAACTCTCTTTTCTTCCCATCTTTATACTCCCTAGGAGTATACTTCAACTCAAATTCTCTCAGAAAATCCGCATAAGACAAGGTTGGTGGATCATCCATAGAATGGGGCACTGTCTTCCACCAGTCGTAGGCATCCTTCTGTAGCAAAGATCTTGCATAGTCAAACTTCTCCTCTGAAGTGGCTTGCAACTGCACAAATACCCTCTGAACTCTATCAAGCCACTGTTCTGCTACAGCCGGATCAACTGTACCAAAGAAATCCTCTGCTCCATATTTCCTTAGCTTATCATAGTGCCTTACTGGTACTGAAGGCTGAGGGGGTGGTGGCGGTGGCTGTGGTTGCACAGGTGCTTGTCTCATAGCTTCCAACATAGGCCTAAACCAGGCTGGCGGAACCTCCTCCCCAGCTGGTCTACCCGACACCGAAGCAGGTGCCTCCTCAACACTATCAACCCTAGCTCCCTCAGCAGGAGCAATACTCTCGGCACTACCTTCAACAGATTGTCGCGAATGAGATGCCATCTCTACCTATATCTGCAAACACAGCAGAATATTCCTCATTAAAGATCAAAGACTGCCATACCAAAACATGTATTTTACTCAAAAACCCACTTTAAAAATCAAAATATTCTTTTTCTTACAATTGATCTAGGTTGAGAATCTCAAACCTAGGCTCTGATACCAAAAATTGTAACACCCCTTCCCGACCTACGTGTGTAAGCTGAGTAGAGGCGCCACCCTATCCTAATGTTGCTACCACTTTTACTTAGTCAAATTTTTGTTCCGATTTTTATAGAAATTTTGCCATAGTTTTGCCTAAAAATTCAATCCCAAGTGTCGACAAAACTGGTTTTTTTCTAATTTTTGAAAACATTTTTACACAAACCAATGCAAACAAAATCATTCTCAGTACACTTCCAATAAATCCCCCTTATAACCTCAACTACAACCTGCAAAAAGGATTTACACTTCTAGTACAAAATAAAGTAAAGGTTTATTATGAAATACAGCAGATAAAATCTTTGTTCACTATGCAACGGAAAGTAACAATATTTACAAATTCATATACATCAAAACTCAAGTTTTACAACACATAAAATTTATACATGTTTGGCAGTCAGTCTTCGATCTTAAAGCCCACTATTCACTCTTCAAAATCTAGGCTCGACTCGGCCTAGAGGAACTCTCTGGTTCTTCCTTGTCACCTGCGCGAAGAATCACATTCGCGCTAAGCCAACGGCTTAGTAAGATAAAACATGCTAATGGTATGCTTTAATGTAATGCAATGCCACATATGTTATTGATAAGATCAATATCATAAATATAAAGTTAACCACATAATTATGCATTTCACAAATCATAGTCATATGAGCATACCACATTTCAACATCTTTCCACATTCAACATTAATCAATCATACTCAATAACCAACATCTCATTTCATTAACTCATAACATTATTTAGGACATTCATATAACCCTGACACCTATGGGCCCAACAAGTATTTAATATGATATTCAGAGTTCAGAGTTACTGCTTTGGTTCATAGTCACAATAATCACGCCCGTAGGCAATGTATATACATGTATCTCTATCCATGGATAGTGTAACAGACCCAGTCTCTTGGATCATCAACTCAACACATATGAGGAGATCCTCAACCCGGCAAGACTGTTACAAATCATATATCTCATAGTGTAACAGACCCAGTCTCTTGGATCATCAACTCAACACATATGAGGAGATCCTCAACCCGGCAAGACTGTTACCTTTTATCATTTCTTAGGCATGCCACCCAAATCCAGAACTCTGAAACTGAATAACATATTAAACAAACAATTCATTTATTATATAGTTACCATTTCCATTCTCAAATTCTCATCACATTTAGGCAAACATGCCTTCTTTCTTTCAATATCATCATCATAGCCAATCACAATGGCATTGCCTCATATCATGTCTTATTTGAATTATCATTTCAATTTCAATGTATATTATTCATGAAACACATAACCATTCACAATGCATAACATAACATTGTTCAATCTCAACAATGCAATTAGGGCAAAGAACAATTGATATGATTCATATGAATAGTACATTCTGGTTTTAAACTCCATTTTATCCTTATTTTGAAAAATTGTATAAAATAATCTACTTGACTAAAAATTCTAAAATTTTTACAGAATTTAGTTTTGTATCTAAAAATCATTCCTTTAAAATTTCAGATCAAACTGAACACAAAATCTTGGTCAAATAGTTCACCTAACCAGACTGCCCCAATTGCCCTGCATCCTGGCAGCAGTTCTGAACTTTGTGAATTCCATAAATCAAATTCAATCAACGTGGTTCCAAATTATTTTTCTCAAATACTAGACTCACTAAGCAACAACATATCCAAAATTCGACTGGATATGATTTTTCTACATTTTATTAAAAATCCCGAAGTATAGCTGTCTCAGTTAAGGTACCTGCTGGAACAGGTCTAATAAAAATAATCTTTCTAAACTCATAACCATTCCAAAATCGAATCAACATATTTTTTAGTCATTCTACACTCATAGAGGCACAACATATCAAAAATTCACTTCAAGAACATTTTTCTATAATTAATTAAAAATCATACAAATCACAGCCTTTACTAATTGTAAAACAGAAACAATTTCACTAAACACAACTCTTACTCAACACAATCACTTCCAACACCTTCACCAACTCAACTTCTCATCATCAAACCAACAAACCCTAATTCCTTTCTCACACCACTTCAAAAGAATTGAAGAAATTAAAGAAAAGATCTTACCTCAAATGAAGAAATCCACAAATCTTTAACCAAAACCCTTGCTTCCTTCTTCAAAATGCTTCAAACCTCAAGATCACCTCTCTTTCTCTCTTTGTCTATGGAGAATCCGGCCACTTCAAGAAAGAAAGAAGAAAATGCACAAGTCAAACACCTTTTCTTCTTTTAATCTCCACCATGCATCTTACAAGGAAAATTACCAAAACACCCTTAACCATATAACTAACTCTTTGTCTCATATAAGCCCTTTATAGTAATTTCATTAACAACCAAAAATATCTTCTTCCACTTAACCATCACCTTGACTCTTCATTTGACCAATGTATATGTTAATTATATCATCATATAAACAACATATACATTTGTCTCTAAACCCTAAATTTCTTCTCCAAAACACATATACATATACATTCTCTTCCCATTTCTTTTCTCTTACAATTTAACACATATATGCACAAACATTCACTTCCCAATATATATATCAACAACCACAATAACAACAACATACTCAAAACTTCTAGGGCATAAATGAGGATATTACAGACCTTATATCCTCTCCTTGCCCCCCTGTGTGGCAAAATATTTGTAAGTGAGTTTAAAAATATTTGGTATATAAACTCAAAAAAATGAAAAGGAGAAACTTTGCCCCCTGTGTAGGCTAAAACCAAATATTTTATCCATGCAAGCTTCGATTGATGTTTTTGCAGTCTAGTTCTTTGCACAAGCACGTATTTCTTCTCTTTGCAAATTTACTGGAGCTTTCTCAAGCAATGGGCTTTCCATGCCCCCCTTGATTCAATATCTTCTTTAGATTCTTTAATTCGAAGAGTGTTTGCTGTTCATTAAGACAAGAAAGTACGATGTAATATGCTTATGTATGTGTGATATGCATGAATGATACTTACAATGGTTTTATAGACTCGTAGACCGAGGTGATCGGCAGAAATGTTCTCAATAGTTCCATTTTGATGCTCGTTCAAGTATTGCATTGGAATGATTGAAAGCTTTGCATTTGTGGCTTTTATCTTCTAGATGTTGAGAACACGAGTGGTGAAGACCTTAAGCAGCAGAGTTAGGGATGCATCCATTTCAAACTATTTTTCAGCATGTCGGCTGATAGCTTCTTCATGACCTTGCCAATAATCATTTCAACAGACTTCCCTTAGCTCGAAGGCTTTTTATGACAAAACTCTTTTTTTCCTTTCCTTTTTTTTTGAATTTTGATTTTGAAATCAAATGTTGGCTTTGCCAAATTAATGTCAATATACCTTAGGACTTGATATTTCCAAATTAACATATCTATAACATGACAACCCTAGTTACCATACTAAACTCGGGAATCATTTATTTTTAAGCAAGAATTGTTGCACTTCAGATAGGCACATACACATTACTTAGCCAAAGGTCTCATTTGAGTTTAAATATTTCCCATCTCATATGCATGCTTATCCAAACTATCTCTACTAATAGACTCTACCTACCAAGAGAGATCAACAGGTCTTTGATAGGCTTGAAATGGGGTCTATAACGGACACAGGTTTAAGTGAAGGCCATTTTGAGATTGGAGCTGGTGTGACACAATGGACAAACCCTCACACTACAAATTTCTTGTTGAAACTTTAGACAGCTTGGATGTAATATCCCAATGTATGCCCTAGAAGTTTTGAATTTATGTGTATATGTTATGTTGATAAGAAGTAAAGAATTGGGAAAAGAATGTTTATGTATATGTGTTTTGGGTAAGAAAATAGGGTTTAGAGAGAATTGTATATGTTGTTTATATGATAATATATAGAACATATAAGTTGGTCAAATGAGGGGTCAATGCAAGAAGATATTTCCATTTGTGATAGGTGAAATGACTATAAAGGGCATTTGATTTTAAAGGAAGCAAGAACAAATGGTTAAAGGGTGTTTTGGTAATTGCTTGAATTGAAACTCTTGGTGGAGATTTAAAGAAGAATTGACTTTGTTTTCTTCTTCTTTCTCCATTATTGTTGGCCGGCCATCCAAGAAGAGAAAGAGCAAGAGAGGTGTTCTTGATGCTAGAAGCAAATTGAAGAAGCAAGCAAAGGATTTGGTTAAAGATTTGTGAAATTTCTTCATTTAAGGTAAGTATTCTCTTGTTTTCTTTGGTTATTTTGAAGTTGTGTTTGAAATGAATTAGGGTTTGTTGATTTTGTGATTTGGTGTGTTTGAGATGGGTTTATAAGTGTTAAAATTGATTGTAAGATAAAAGATTGGATTGGTGTTGGTTTGGTTGTGAAGATGGTAAGTTAAATGAAGGTTGTTAGTGAAAGATCAAGAGTTGAGTTGGTTTTAGGGTTTTGAATTGGTGAATGATTAAATGTATGGTTAATTGTGAGTGTTGTGTTAAACATGCAAAATAGGTATGAATGACTTTGATTACATCCATTGGAATGAGTTTATGTTGTGCATATTGTGTCTAAATGCCATTAGAAGAGTTTTGGCTACAATTAGGGTTTTGTTCTTGAGTGACATGGCCAAAAGCAAGAAGAGACACGGCCAAGACTAAGGATTTTTGAGAGACACGACCATGTCCATGGAAATTTGGCCGTGTGTGTGAAATTTTGGGGAGGACACGGCCGTGTCCCTTGACCATGTCCCTTGACCGTGTTCACTACTGCCTGAATTTTTGTTGAGAGACACGGCTGTGTCCCTTGCCCGTGTCTGCCTCGGGTGAATTGGTATTGAAGAGACATGGCCACAAGCTTGGCCGTGTCCCTTGGGTGTGTTGGCTACTGTGTTTGGTTTTTGTTCTTCTTACATGTTTGAAATTGAACTTACATTTGATAATGCATATGAACTATATGAACAAGGTTATGTATTATGCATTGTAAGTCTTGTTAATGGTGCTGTGTTATATGGATAATGTACTTTGTAATGTTACATCAATGATGCTATATGTAAACGGTGAAGGATATGATGAGTTAATTGATTATGTATAGCTTGATGGGAATAGTTCTTTAGTGTGAAAGAGACGAGGATCATCCAAAAAGGTATGTGCAATACAATTTGTTATGATAAATGTTTTAATAATGAATGATGTTAATGTATCTTGAGAAATGAAGAAATGTGATGTTATCATAATTGATAATGATGATTAAAATGAAATAAATGGACATAGGGTTTATGTGACAATGATTTTAAGATCATGATGTGAATGATATGTTTGTTTAGTTAATATAATTGATGTTGCATATATTAACGATGAAACATGAAATGTGAATTGAGATATAATGTGATATGAAGCCATTGTTATTGGCAATGATAATTCAATTGAGATATGTGAGGCATGTTTGCCTAAATGATGATGAGAATTGAAAATGATATTGATGATGAAATAATCAATGAATTGTGTATCTAATGTGTTATTCATTTTCAGAGTTTTGTTGTTGGTGGCATGCCAAATAGTAACAATCTCTTGAAGTTAGGTTGGGCTTGATCCTTGAAGCCAAGTTGGGTTGAAGTTTAACATGTTTTACTCCCCTTGAAGCTTGGTTGGGTCTAGTCCTTGAAGCCTAATTGAGATGTTACAACCCTTGAAGCTAGGTTGGATTAGTTCTTGAAGCCAAGTTGGGTTGATACTTAGCATGCTTTGTTCCCCTTGAAGCTTGGTTGAACTTAATCCTTGAAGCCTAGTTGGGATATTGATGAATGTGATAATTAAACCAAAGCATTAACTCTGAAAGTCGAATAGCATATTAGTGTCTTTTGGGCCCGAGTCTGTCTTTGTTGTCAATGTGATATACAAGTGTTGAAAAAGATGAGTAATGAGATCTATGGTTGACTTCATTGGAAATGTGATTCATGATTGGTGTTATGTATAATGTGTGTATTGATAAATTGATTGTGAGTATTAGTGACAGGTTGGAAATGGGTGATAATGGTATGTATATATGTACATAATATATGAAATTAGTCGAGATATATGAAAGGTGCAATTAGGAAGGAAAAACATGATAAGAACTAATGGTATATGGAATGAATATAGTATTATTATATGCTAGAATTTCTATAATGTATATTTATATTTTATATTGTACTACTAAGCTCTCGGGCTTAGCGCGGTTGTGTAATCGCGCAGGTGGATATGCGGTTGATCTGGAAGTCCAGCTGTTATGCCACGAGAAGAGTAAGAGTTTGTCGAGACCAACTATAGGGTAATGCATACATGTATAATTTTTAATTATGATGTATTTCTAATGATAGAGTATTTATATGTCTAAATGAAGATTTGATAAAGATAATGATTTTGTAAATGTTATTTAAATTAACGTATTATGGTTTTGAACTTTGTTACAGGTTTATAAAAGATAACGAAAAGTGACATCCTTATACTTTGTATATTTACTGTATGTATACTAGGTATATGTATAGTACTTATATAGGGTATCGGGGTGTTACATTGGAGGTAATCTTGCTAGACTCCAAATTCCTTCTATATCTTCTTGGCATTAATCTGGATCTTGATTAGGACAGTCTTTGCCCACGCAAAAAGTTTGGTACCCAAATTCGTTTCTTTTCTTCTTCTCCCTATTCTTTATTTCTCTTACTCTTCCCTTTTCTTTCTCTTTATTTTCCTTACTCTTCCCTTTCTTTGAGCATTTTGTCCTTCTTCCTTATAAGACTGTCAAGTACATAACATTTAAGCACTAGATGGTCTTTCTCTTTTTCTTTTGATTTTGATAGAATCTTTGGCTGGGTTGGGACCAATTCAAGTCAAAATGTCCTTGTGAACCAAATGGAAGCCTTTTGCTGCTTAGGTAAAAGAGAACTCAGTTGACTTTCTGAACCGCCTTTTTAGGTTTTCTTTTCTTGTTGTTTTTTTCCTTCTTTTCTTTTTCTTTTCTTTTTTCTTTTTTCTTTTTCTTTATTTTCTTTTTCTTTTGTCCTTTTTCTTTTTCTTTTTCTTCTCTTTTCTCTTTTGTCTTTTTTTTGTTTATTTTATATTTTTTTGTTTGGTTCTAGCTCTAAAAGAGTTGTCTCGTTTGTACTAGCTTAGGCTTCCAATATTGAATGAATGGAGTAACATAAATCATCTTTAGCAGGGATAAATCATTTGTTACTCTAATGATGATGTTGTTTTGATATATTGGAGATATCAAAGGAACTTCAACTACCCTTATGGTCTTGAAAACTTTAACTACCTTATGGTATTGGAAACATCAACTATATTCATGGTCTTGAGAACTTCAACTATCTTCATGATCTTGACCAATCGTTGTTTTCTTTGATCTTCTTGCCACTTTATCTTAGTGATCATAAGACTTGTCAAAAGTATCACAACAGCTCAAGGTAGATTATTGGGGTTTGTAAGCCAATGAAAAGAAAGCTAAAATTTTATGAAGGCTCAAAGGGACAACTAAGGATTGATATATAATAGGGTGGATACTAGTTGTTGGCTAATCAAACAATGTCTAGATCATCTCTCCCTTAAATAAGTAGAGTTCAATTTCGCCTCGAAAGTTTGTCAAAGCATGTTCTAGGACTGACTAGGACCTAGACAAAGGTAATTATGCAGGAGCCCTCTCTAAGTAAGCATACACAACTCAATACTATAGAGCAATTTCCTCATCTAGTAAAGTCATTCAAGTCATGATACATGAATTATCAAGCTAGATTCCTCATTGGTTGAGCACCAAAATGAACAAAGACCAAGAAAAATTTTGATGAAAGTAATTTATTCAAGCAACTTTAAATTTCAAAAAAAAAAAGATTGTTCCAATTTAATATTAAAGAAAGTAAAATTAAAAAGCAATATTCAAGCTAAGGAAAGTTCGTTGAGTTTAAGCTTCTTTTCCCTTCACATCTTCAATATTTCCATCTTGAAAGGATGATAAAACAAAATCTTCTTCCAATCCTTTTCCCACCATGAAGGTTGCTGGTGGAGGCACTCTTCCAAATTTAGGCAAAGGGTTGTTCTTGGTATTGGGCTTATCCGGCTCGGGTAGCTTGCCACTATCAATCAAATCTTGGATCTCATGCCTTAGACAAGCAATTTATCTGTTTCATGCCTCGCATTTGATGAAATTGATAGAAGGCATCGGCATTGAAGTTTGGTGGCAATGGATTATGTAAAGGTCGAGGAGCTAACGGTTGTAATAACCCTTTCTTTTGCAGCTTGTTGAAGAAACAAGACAAAGGCTTCCCCAGATCTGAGAATTGTCTTTTATTCCCTTGACCGGTTACATTAACATAAACTTCTTTTTGTGTGCTTTGATTGTTAGGCTGGTTGTTCCCTTTCTCATTCCTTCTTATTTAAAAGTGATTCTTCTCCCTTTCCCACTCTTCAATTTGTAGACCAGCTTGGAAAAGATCTTTGAAATCATAGATGAGTGTATGAGACATCCTCTCACGAAGACTAGGCAACACCCCTCTTACAATCATCCTTATTTGATCGGATTCATCGGGCCTCTTCTTGAGTAAAGCGGCCTTGTTTCTCCATCTCTTCACATAGTCCACAAAATTCTCATTTGGCCTTTGTCTAATGGACTCCACTTCCATTAAGGTAACTTCCATCTCGATATTATATCCATATTGTTGGATGAAGGCCTTGTAAAGCATATCCCAACTCTTTTGTGTTTCATCATCTAAGGTATTGAACCAATTTTGGACAACAGGGTCTAATGAAAGCATGAAGTACCTTAGGGTTTAAGCCCTAGTAGCTCGGGCAGATTGCATGGCAGTGATGTACTGCTTCACATGGAGATGAGGGTTTTCGGTTCCATTGTACCTAGCGAAGGAAGGCATCTTGAACTTATAAGGGACTTCTTCGGTTTGAACAAGATGATTGCTGATTTAGAAAATGGAACCAAAAAACCGATGATTAGCTTCTTCTCAAATTTCTTTTCTAAATCAGCAATCATCTTTTCAACATCGGATGTCTCGGTCTTTTCAATAGTTGTTTTCTCAACAGCCTTCGGTTCTTTCTTCTTCTCTTGAACATCTTGGTAGTATTGAGCCTAATCATCATCACCATCAATGATCACCTTTTCATCATCAAAAACCACTTCACTAACTTTGGTCTTCCCTTTGTCCTTTGGTTTCTTAGTGCTAGCAGATGCTTCGGCATTGTTTCCTAAAATTACAGCTAGTTGATTCTTTATGGTCTCGGCCATGGCCTCTTATATTTCTTCCATCTTGGCATTGAGGGCTTCATCCACCATCCTTTGAATTTGTTTGGGCTCCTTTATTTTTGGTGAGTAAGTGATTGAGTCGTTACTAGATACTTTGTCTCCGGCGTAGATCAGATTGTCATAAGCTTTTGAACTTTCATAATCCAGGGCTGTGAGCCAGAGAGTATCAATGATATGAGATGCAAATGTATGCATGTATGCACAAACAATCAACAAATAAGGATAAATAGGACGTTCCTTCCAACCTTCTAACATCCACACACGAATGGCGAGTCCCTTTTCCTAGGTATATGGTTAACAAAATACCAACATGGGGTATCTTGCTTTCGAATAATTCCCTCGGACGTTTCAACCAATAGTTATATTTTTGAAAATGGAAATCAATCCATGATAATTCCTATCAATTAGGTTTTAATCCATTCAACCAACTATAGTAGCTTTTATGGTATATTGGATTAAAACGAAATTAAGAGGTTTATTATAAATAGATTTCTCACTTGAAAAGAGGTAACTAATGGGTCATGCCAAAAACAAGCCCATGGTTAATTTATTCTTAGTGTAAACTAGGCCCACAATTGATTTTTGGTATTTCATAATTGACCTAAATATTTTTGCAAGCTCTTTGTAAGAAAAGGTTGGGTGAAAATAGTTTTGTTTCTAAACCCATTGTAAAAGATTTTAGAAAAATGGATTTTGGTCTTAGTATTTGGGCCATGGGCCAAAGAATTTTTGATTTGTTTTTAGAAAAGTCTTATGTCCAAAGACCAACTTGAAAAATTTTGAAATTAGCTTTGGTCTTTTGGACTTTAAAGAAAAGTTGAGCTTACAATATACTTAGGTCATATTAGAAAAAGAACAAACCAAATAAGCCATGATTTAGACTAAGATAAACTAACCATAGTCAAACAACATGCATTTAGGGTAGAACCTAAGGAAAGTAACTAGGCCAATTACATGAGCTTTAGTCTTTGGGTTAAAAGGCTTAGGTTCCCATAGCAAGTATATACCAAATGGTACGAGGCTATGAGTGGTTATGCCATGCTCAATCTCCATACCTTGAGTGAAAGTATGGTATCCCTTACATAACATAACACGGGTAACACGGGCGTCCTAACTCACGCACACGATGCAATCTAAGATGATGCAATGGATAATATCATTATAAGAAAGAATAGAATAATATAAAGACCAACGGAATCAACTTCTCTTATCCCCAGTGGAGTTGCCACTGTGAACGGGGATTTTTGCCCCCACTCCAAATGGAATGGTTCTTGCGACTTCGGCACTATTTAGGCTCGGGGCCTTAGAGAGCATAGACCTAAGTCCGGAGAAAATGGAGTCGCCACTCGGACAGGCCGGGAAAAAAGGAAGCGGTGGATGACTCGATTCCTAAGGAATCCCCAACCCCTTAGTGGGTTCGAAAAGTTGGGTACGTGTGGGGAAGGTGAGAAATGGCCCAGCAGCCCCACAACTCCCGGTTCACTGGAACCGGCCTCCTTTATAGGTCTTAATATTATAAAATTCTTAAATATAACAATATTATCCATATTACACACAATAATTAAAAGAAAGCATCATTATATTAAAATCAAAGCAATGTCCAAACAAAGCAAATAAATGGACACCCATCCGAAGATGGAAACATGTCCTTACATCACACACCAAAATAGGACACCCATAAAAAGGTAGAAACATGCCCTTTACATAAGTTCTAAAATAGAAAAGCAAATTAAATTACATGATGTTTAACTAATGAGGTACCCACCAAGTGGAAACATACCTCTTACAACTTTTGGAAATCTAAATTAATTGATAAAAGTAAAAAATCATTCATCATAAATAAATCATTCATCATAAATAAATCATTCATCAAAGCTATTAATCAAAATATAAAATAAACATGCATCCATGATAAATTAAATAAATCAAGTATTGAAATTCAATAAATTAAAGCATAAGAGATAAATCAAAGCATAATCAAGTATAGAATTAAATAAAGCAAATAAAAGTCCAATTATAGCTACTGTAACTTTTTATGGAATTAAAATAGATTAGGGTTTTATGTTTTAAAAGGTTGGTAAGACTCTTTGATTAACTAAATTAATATTTGAATCGTGAAATCATGAAACTAGGGTTTTAGACACTTTAAAATACTTTTGATTCATGGTTTTAAATGATGATTTCAAGCTACTGTGTAAAATTAAAGTATTTATGGTTTTATGGTTTTTTAATGTTTTAAAGAATTAGGGCCTTAAAGAAACTAAGGTTTAAGGTTTTAAAGGGTTTGGGTTTACTATTTTAGGTTTTGGAGTTGAATTAGGATTTTTAGAATTTAGGGTCACGGTGATGCATGATTTTTAAGAATTTGGAAATCAATTTGATAATTTCATGAAGTTTTATGAATTTAAATAAACCAATTAAAGTTTTTATAAGTAGAAAAGATGTTTTTTAAGGCTTTTGAATGAAAAAGAACCTACTTTAAGATTTTAAAAGAAACAGAATTTAAATCTTAGTTTTGTTGAAAAATATGTTCAATTAGAGTTTTAAGATTTTTAAGAAGTAAAAATAACAATTTTAAGCCTTTTGGAAGATAAACCAACGAAATAAGGTTTTTTGGCTTTAGAAAAACTAGATTAAAGTTCTAAGATTTTAACTTTTGAAAAACACAAAATCCTAGTTTTAGCTACTGTGAAAAAAAAATAAAGAAATTAGAATTTCATACCTTCTTTTGTAAGTTGCACCAAAATTGCTTCTTGGATGAACAAGCTCAAAAGACCAGCCTTTTTGCCTTTTTAATCCCTGAAATCATGTTTCTGCTACTTTTAAATCAATTGAATTCAAGCTTTTCCTTTATTAATTATGATTTTCTTTTTCTTGTCCCTCTAGGCCTCCCCTTTTTTAATTGCCTTTGGTCCTTATTTATAGTGGTTTGATGTGGTATTTTTCTAATTAGTTAAGGTAAGTAATATTAATAATAAAAAAAAAGAAACCGAAACCTAATTGAATTAGGTTTTGAAAAATTTGAGTCGGAAAAATTGCGCTGCCGAAAAAAGTTGCCGCAGGAAAAAATGGGCTGTAAAAAATTATGCCTCAGTTGGCTGCAGCAGCACTTGCGGAATGGGCCCGTAGCCATTTCGCATGCAGAAAAATTCTGCGTGCGAAATTGCTGGGCTATTTTGCAGGCAGAAAAATTCTGCATACTATTTTGCAGGCAGAATTTTTCTGCTTGCGAAATTCCCACGGGCCCGCGGGATGATTTTTTCGTTGCTGATTTTTCCAACTCCGATTTTTGTTTTTATTTTTTTATTTTTATTTGTTTATTTCTATTTTTTATTAATAAAAATTAGATACTACAGTAAAAATTATTTAATAAAAATTATTTTGGACCAATTAGACAACAAAAATCATTTTAGACTAAATAAAATATATTGGACCGGATTGGATCAAAAATTAAGGGTCTACAAAAATCAAAGCATTCAATCAAATATAATACAAACCCTAGGCATGGGTATTTAGCTCAACATCATCAATTTAAAACATTCATTCAACTCAATATAAATCAAATACAAATTGTTCATTGCAATAACAATTCTCTTAATACAACAAAAACAATATTGAAATGAATTAAAAGAGAGAATAGAAAAACCCCTTTGAAGATGCCAAGAGTAGGATTACTAGTCTTCCTCCTAGCTCCGCTTTGATGTATGATGAAGAACTCAAGCCCTCTTCAATGGATGATTCCCTTTTGCAATATGGAATGGAGCTTTCTCAAGTCACCAAACCTTTCAATGAAGCTTCTTCAACCTTTAAGAGCTTGTTTACCCAATTTATCCCAAAGAATCTCAAAGAATTTGTCAATGGAAGATGGAGAAGATGGAGAGGATGGAAATGGAGGATGAAGATGAAGGGACAAGGAGAGTGTCACTCTCTCCTCTCCCCAAATCATTTTTCTCCACTCTTTGCTTTATTTTTTCTCTTTCTCCTTTCTTTTTCAAAAACCCTAGTTGTCTCCCCCTCTCAAATCGACCTCTCCCCTTGTTTCATGCAAAAGAATTTATATATATTAAGGGTGACATGGCCAAGCTCCTTGCCATGTCATGTGACATGGCCAGTGGCTTGGCCATGTCTCTTACCAGTGTCACCTTCTGCCTTCTTTCTTTTCTTTGTTCTCAAGTGGTGACACGACCAAGCTCCTGGCCATGTCATGTGACATGGCCAGTGGCTTGGCCATGTCACTTGCCAGTGTCGCCTTCTGCCTTCTTTCTTTTCTTTCTTTGTTCTTTGGATTTTGCTCTTTAGGTGAGACACGGCCAATGGCTTGGCTGTGTCTCTTGCCAGTGTCAGTCACTGCTTCAATTTCTTTGAGGGACACGGCCAAGATAATGGTGACAGTGCCATGTCTACCAATTTTTCCTTGGACATGGACAAGCTTCAAGTGATATGGCCACATGTCCAAACTTTGAGCAACATGGGCAGAGATATGGCCAATATGGTGCTTGTGTTCAACACTGCTTCTGTTTTCATATGATTTTATTTTCTTAGGATGAAACATGGCCAAGCTTCAAGTGACATGTCCAAGACGAGCAGACATGGCCAAGCTTCAAGTGATATGGCCATGTCATGTGAGTGTGTCAAGTACTGCATATTTTCTTTTCTTTCTTGGTTTCTTTGGTTTTGGTCTTTAAGTGAGACACAGCCAGTGGCTTGGCCGTGTCTCCTGGGTGTGTCACTCTCTGCCTTGATTTTCTTTGAGGGGACATGGCCAAGCTTGATTTGGCTTGGCAATGTCTTGCTTGATTCATGCTCTTCCTTCACTGTTTTAATCATCCAAGAGAGTTTTTGCACTTTAACCTAAAACAAACACTCAAAACAAACTTTAAACAAATATCAAATGAAAACATTAACTAAGAACATATAAAAATCACACTAAAAACTAGTACAAAAATGATCTAAACAATCCACCCCACACTTAATTCCATGCTTATCCCCAAGCAAGGCTAAAATCAAAACACTAAACAAGATAAATTGTGTTAAGTTCAATAGTTATAAGAATGCATCAAGACTTCCCTATCCCTAAGTCCGCAATCAATATCGAATCGAACAAAATCGACCCATGCAATTAAGTGGTTTTCCATGCATAACCTATGTTGTCGCTCCCTTACCAACTCTTACAAGTGTTTTATCATGGCGGTGTTTACACTCATAACAATCAATGAAAGAATATTACCATAGGCTTGCTTATCAATAAAATCTCCACCACAAAATTACAATCAAGCATCAATCAAAAGGTCTTTTTTTTGTTGTAATGGGGATAAGGTAAAGGCATGATATTTAGGAAATGTGAGCTTAATCATTAAGTTCAAGAGCACTTCAAGAATGAAGTAACCATTCATATATATATACCCCAACAATTCCAAAACACCTTCCACTCATCTACCCTTTGTCATTAAAGAGCTTTTTAAGGGAACTCACTTATTAAATCTTGCAATGATTATTCCCAAACATATTCCAACCTTTTCAACAAGAACATCAATTATTTTTATTCTTATTATTTTTTTATTTTTCTCTTCTTCTTTTTTATTTTTATTTTTTTATATTTTTATTTTTTCTAGGGTTTGCAACTAACACTACAAGAAAAACTGAATCAGAAACGGTCATCAGACAACGGTTAAGGAAAAAACCATTGTATGAAAAAAACAGACAACTGTTTTATTTTTTCCCCAAAAAAGCGTTGTCTGATTAATTTTCAGACAACTGTTTTTGGTGTTTTTTTTTAACTGTTGTCTATTAGGTTTCATTTTGGTCACACCACATAACGGTTTTTTAGGGACCGTTGTGTAATATATGTTCAGACAACTGTTTTTCTGGTCATACAAAACCGTTGTCTGATAAGATGATTCAGACAACGGTTTTTTCGAAAGTGTTGTATAATTCAGCGTTTCAGACAACGGTTAAAAAAAACCGTTGTCTGAATCAAGCATACAGACAACGGTTTTTAGGAACCGTTGTGTAATATATGTTCAGACAAGTGTTTTTTTTTTGTAAAAAAAAAATCGTTGTCTGATAAGATGTTGTCAGACATTAATAAAAAAATCGTTGTCAGACATTAGTATATATTAGTATATATACAAGTATATATAAGTATATACAAGTATATATATTAGTATATATTAGTATATACAAGTATATACATTAGTATATATTAGTATATATACAAGTATATATTAGTATATACAAGTATATATATTAGTATATATACAAGTATATACAAATATATATTAGTATATACAAGTATATACATTAGTATATATTAGTGTATACAAGCATATATAAGTATATATTAGTATATAGAAGTATATACATTAGTATATATTAGTATATATACAAGTATATATATATTAGTATATACAAATATATATTAGTATATATACAAGTATATACAAGTATATATATTAGTATATATACAAGTATATACATTAGTATATATTAGTATATATAAGATGTTGTCAGACATTAGTAAAAAAATCGTTGTCAGACATTAGTAAAAATTAGTATATATACAAGTATATATTAGTATATACAAGTATATATATTAGTATATATTAGTATATATAAGTATATACAAGTATATACATTAGTATATATACAAGTATATATTAGTATATACAAGTATATACATTAGTATATATTAGTATATACAAGTATATATAAGTATATATTAGTATATACAAGTATATAAATTAGTATATATTAGTATATATACAAGTATATATTAGTATATACAAGTATATATATTAGTATATAAAAGTATATATTAGTATATATACAAGTATATATTAGTATATATACAAGTATATACATTAGTATATACAAGTATATATTATTATATACAAGTATATACATTAGTATATATTAGTATATATAAGATGTTGTCAAACATTAGTAAAAAAATCGTTGTCAGACATTAGTAAATATTAGTATATATAAGTATATATAAGTATATATTTAGTATATATTAGTATATATAAGTATATATTTAGTATATATAAGTATATATTAGTATATACAAGTATATATATAAGTATATATTAGTATATATACAAGTATATATAAGTATATATATTAGTATATACAAGTATATACAAGTATATATATATAAGTATATATTAGTATATATACAAGCATATACATGTATATACAAGTATATACAAGTATATATATTAGTATATACAAGTATATATTAGTATATATAATAGTATATACAAGTATATATATTAGTATATATTAGTATATACAAGTATATACAAGTATATAAATTAGTATATATATTAGTATATATTAGTATATACAAGTATATATATTAGTATATACAAGTATATATATAAGTATATATTAGTATATATATAAGTATATAAGTATATTTTAGTATATACAAGTATATATTAGTATATATACAAGTATATACAAGTATATACAAGTATATATTAGTATATACAAGTATATACATTAGTATACATTAGTATATATATTAGTATATACAAGTATATATTAGTATATACAAGTATATATATTAGTATATACAAGTATATATATTAGTATATATTAGTATATATTTAGTATATATAAGTATATATTTAGTATATATTTAGTATATATAAGTATATATTTAATATATATTAGTATATATTAGTATATATTAGTATATATAAGTATATATTTAGTATATATAAGTATATATTTAGTATATATTTAGTATATATAAGTATATATTTAGTATATATTAGTATATATTAGTATATATAAGTATATATTTAGTATATATAAGTATATATAAGTATATATTTAGTATATATTAGTATATATAAGTATATATTTAGTATATATAAGTATATATTAGTATATACAAGTATATATATAAGTATATATTAGTATATATACAAGTATATATAAGTATATATATTAGTATATACAAGTATATACAAGTATATATATAAGTATATATTAGTATATATACAAGTATATACAAGTATATATATTAGTATATACAAGTATATATTAGTATATATATTAGTATATACAAGTATATATATTAGTATATATTAGTATATACAAGTATATACAAGTATATATATTAGTATATATATTAGTATATATTAGTATATACAAGTATATATATTAGTATATACAAGTATATATATAAGTATATAAGTATATTTTAGTATATACAAGTATATATTAGTATATATATAAGTATATACATTAGTATATACAAGTATATACAAGTATATACATTAGTATATATACAAGTATATACAAGTATATATTAGTATATACAAGTATAAACATTAGTATACATTAGTATATATATTAGTATATACAAGTATATATTAGTATATACAAGTATATATATTAGTATATACAAGTATATATTAGTATATATACAAGTATATATTAGTATATACAAGTATATATATTAGTATATATTAGTATATATTTAGTATATATAAGTATATATTTAGTATATATTTAGTATATATAAGTATATATTTAGTATATATTAGTATATATAAGTATATATTTAGTATATATAAGTATATATTTAGTATATATATGCAAGTATATATAAGTATATATAAGTATATATATGCAAGTATATATAAGTATATATTTAGTATATATAAGTATATATTTAGTATATATATGCAAGTATATATAAGTATATATAAGTATATATTTAGTATATATTAGTATATATAAATATATATTTAGTATATATAAGTATATATTTAGTATATATAAGTATATATTTAGTATATATTAGTATATATAAGTGTATATTTAGTATATATAAGTATATATTTAGTATATATATGCAAGTATATATTAGTATATACAAGTATATATATTAGTATATACAAGTATATATACAAGTATATATTAGTATATATTAGTATATATAAGTATATATATTAGTATATACAAGTATATATATAAGTATATATTAGTATATATTAGTATATATACAAGTATATATAAGTATATATATTAGTATATATTAGTATATACAAGTATATATATTAGTATATATACAAGTATATATTAGTATATACAAGTATATATATTAGTATATATTAGTATATATAAGTATATACAAGTATATATATTAGTATATATACAAGTATATATTAGTATATACAAGTATATACATTAGTATATATTAGTATATACAAGTATATATAAGTATATATTTGTATATACAAGTATATACATCAGTATATATTAGTATATATACAAGTATATATTAGTATATATAAGTATATATATTAGTATATAAAAGTATATATTAGTATATATACAAGTATATACAAGTATATACATTAGTATATATACAAGTATATACAAGTATATATTAGTATATACAAGTATATACATTAGTATATATTAGTATATATTAGTATATATACAAGTATATATATTAGTATATATACAAGTATATACATTAGTATATATATAAGTATATACAAGTATATACATTAGTATATACAAGTATATACAAGTCTATACATTAGTATATATACAAGTATATACAAGTATATATTAGTATATACATTAGTATACATTAGTATATATATTAGTATATACAAGTATATATATCAGTATATACAAGTATATATTAGTATATATACAAGTATATACATTAGTATATATACAAGTATATACATTAGTATATATATAAGTATATACAAGTATATATTAGTATTTATACAAGTATATACATTAGTATATACAAGTATATACAAGTCTATACATTAGTATATATACAAGTATATACAAGTATATATTAGTATATACATTAGTATACATTAGTATATATATTAGTATATACAAGTATATATATCAGTATATACAAGTATATATTAGTATATATACAAGTATATATTAGTATATATACAAGTATATATATTAGTATATATTAGTATATATTTAGTATATATAAGTATATATTTAGTATATATAAGTATATATTTAGTATATACAAGTATATATTTAATATATATTAGTATATATTAGTATATATTAGAATATATAAGAATATATTTAGTATATATAAGTATATATTTAGTATATATTTAGTATATATAAGTATATATTTAGTATATATTAGTATATAGTAGTATATATAAGTATATATTTAGTATATATAAGTATATATAAGTATATATTTAGTATATATTAGTATATATAAGTATATATTTAGTATATATAAGTATATATAAGTATATATTAGTATATACAAGTATATATATAAGTATATATACAAGTATATATAAGTATATATATTAGTATATACAAGTATATATATTAGTATATATATAAGTATATATTAGTATATATACAAGTATATACATGTATATACAAGTATATACAAGTATATATATTAGTATATACAAGTATATATTAGTATATATATTAGTATATGCAAGTATATATATTAGTATATATTAGTATATACAAGTATATACAAGTATATATATTAGTATATATATTTGTATATATTAGTATATATTAGTATATACAAGTATATATATTAGTATATACAAGTATATATATAAGTATATATTAGTATATATATAAGTATATAAGTATATATTAGTATATACAAGTATATATTAGTATATATACAAGTATATACATTAGTATATACAAGTATATACATTAGTATATATACAAGTATATATTAGTATATACAAGTATATACATTAGTATACATTAGTATATATATTAGTATATACAAGTATATATATTAGTATATACAAGTATATATTAGTATATATACAAGTATATACAAGTATATATTAGTATATACAAGTATATATATTAGTATATATTAGTATATATTTAGTATATATAAGTATATATTTAGTATATATTTAGTATATATAAGTATATATTTAGTATATATATGTATATATTTAGTATATATTAGTATATATAAGTATATATTAGTATATATAAGTATATATTTAGTATATATAAGTATATATTTAGTATATATATGCAAGTATATATAAGTATATATAAGTATATATTTAGTATATATAAGTATTTATTTTTTATATATATGCAAGTATATATAAGTATATATAAGTATATATTTAGTATATATTAGTATATATAAATATATATTTAGTATATATAAGTATATATTTAGTATATATTTAGTATATATAAGTATATATTTAGTATATATTAGTATATATAAGTGTATATTTAGTATATATAAGTATATATTTAGTATATATATGCAAGTATATATTAGTATATACAAGTATATATATTAGTATATACAAGTATATATAAGTATATATTAGTATGTATAAGTATATATTAGTATATACAAGTATATATATAAGTATATATTAGTATATATTAGTATATATACAAGTATATATAAGTATATATATTAGTATATATTAGTATATACAAGTATATATATTAGTATATATATTAGTATATATTAGTATATACAAGTATATATATTAGTATATATTAGTATATATACAAGTATATATATTAGTATATATATTAGTATATACAAGTATATATATAAGTATATATTAGTATATATACTAGTATATATAAGTATATATATTAGTATATATTAGTATATACAAGTATATACAAATATATATATTAGTATATATTAGTATATACAAGTATATATATTAGTATATATTAATATATATTAGTATATACAAGTATATATATTAGTATATATATATAAATATATAAATTTATAAGTCAAGTATAAGTACTTATGGATGAATTATAAATTGAAATTTATAAGTAATCTATATAAGTGAATTTATAAAGTTAATTTAACAAAATTTTGAAAAATCAATTTTATTTCAAAAGAGGGATGTCAAAACATAAAAAATTTTGAACACTTAAATTTCCCCCTTTATTTGGTTTCAAAAAATTTAATTTGCCCCCATTCTGCAAAAAAAACTTAAATTCCCGTCCTTTCAATGGAAATTTTTAATTTTTCAAATAAAAAACCTAGAGATATTATATCTAAGGAAGGAAAGAAAAAATTTCAGATTTAGACCGGCGGCGGGAACTGCTCCGTCATTTTCATATCCGTACACAAAATCACAGAGTAGAGAGTAGGAGTCTGTGTATATACAATGGTGGCACTGGATGATGCTTATATGGCTTTCGTACATAAAATCACAGAGTAGAGAGTAAATTTCTTTTATTTTACTTACCTCTCCTTCCCTTCGTTAAAGTAAATTCAATTTCAATTTCTCCTCTAATTTACCCCATCCAAGAATAGGCTAAGCTCCGAGAGAAAGAGTAAAGAAAGTAGAAACAGAGGGTAACGAGATGGTTGGCCGGAAATTCGTCGCTCGCCACGGCGACTCAACCTTTGAAGTCGATTACGACGCCGATGATGGCTTTGAAGTCTCTTTCTCTCTCTCTCTCTCTCTTTGTCATCAAATTCCACCTTGTTTAAATTTTTCTCATTTTTTCATTTCTTAACTGATATTTTGATTGAATTGTAGGTTTTCAAATTTCAGCTTTTCTCCCTCACTTCAATTCCTCCTGATGAACAAAAGGTTTTCCATTTTTCTTGCCCTAAAATTCTCCATTTCTATGAAATTGCATTGGTTTAGGTGTGTGTGTTCATCGTTGATGGTGAATTTTTGCGTTTTTTAGATTCTTGGAAGGGATGGTGGTGGTGATCGAGTCATATCAGATGACTCTGATCTTGCCAGGATCTATGATGAGCTCATATTGCTCTCGATCAATGATGAGGACAGGACTAGGCAACATGAATCAACCACTGGTACTGGTGCTGTAGCTCAGAATAATGCCAATTTCTTGATATCTGATGAGGAATTGGCACGAAAGCTGCAGGTATTTTTGATACTTCTATTTGTATATGTTTCGTTGTAACATTTAGTTCATTTGGGAATTTAATTATTTCTTTGCGTATAGGAGAAATGGAGGCAAAGTGTGTGATGCTTTTATGGCTTTCGATTCTCGTTTTAGTTCCATTTGATATCTCATCTGTTGATACTAGCATTGCGAGTAGTAATGATGTTGGTAAACTTGAGCCTGCCCCTCTAGTTTTGAGGATATTGAAGTTTTCTAAGGATTACCTTTCTAGTGCTGGTCCCATGAGTACCATGGCTGGATTGCTTCTTTCTAAGCTTCTAACTAGGCCCGATATGCCAGTGGCCTTTGCCGGGTATTTCTCATTATTCTTATAATTACTGACTTACTGAATTATAGTTTTCCATAAAAAGTCTGGTATGAAGTTTTACCCTGGTTCAATGACTTTGGGTAAGAACTCATATGTAATAACTAATAACATAGATTTAAGCTTGTTTGCATTTCAATTGGTAAAGGATGCATGTTTACTTCTGCTAGCACTATTTGGATTTGAGCCAGCCTCTCTAGTTTCTATGTATATGGTCTCTCTTTCTTGATTTCATATCCACATGGTGCATCTTTGAATGCTCTTCTCTAGCAGATTTTTCCGGCTGCAGCTTTAGTTGCCAGTGCTGCTTTTCCTGCAATCTGTTTAGAATGGGACTGAATGCAATATCTGCCCATCACTGAACATCAGTACTACTGGTGCTTCCGCTCCAATTAATTTGCAACCTTGAACATTTGGCCTGCTTAAAACACTCTTTAAAATTTATCTATAGTGATCCTCCACGCATTAGAGTACTAGCTTTGTATTTACCACATGTGGCTAACCAAAATTTGATTCATTTTTCAGTGGCTACGCAGAGGCAACTTGGAGTATAGTGATGCCGACATCAACGAGTTTAGGATTGACTTCGCCAAATATTTCATGAAGCGTCAGTCAAGTTGAAGTTAATAGTATAATTCAGTGATATATGTATAGTGTTGATTTTTTTTAGTTTGTTAATATGTTGAATGGTTGAATTTGTGGAGGTTTTTTGATTCCCAAATTTGCAATCCTCCATTGTAAAGTGTTGTCTTATATGTATAATGTACAGTTTAACAGACAATGGTATTGAAATGAAAATGAACATTGAAACTATTGTCTAATATTCAGTGTGCCACATTAATTAACCGTTGTATTTAGTGTCCTTCTACAACGGTTTTAGATTAATTGCAATCCTTCATCAGACAACGGTCAAAAAGCGTTGTCTAAACCTTCATCAGACAGCGGTCAAAAAGCGTTATCTAAACCTTCATAAGACAACGGTTAAAAACCGTTGTTTGATAAAACTATAAACCGTTGTGGAAACCAACTTCAGACAACGGTTAAAAACCGTTGTCTGAAATGCTATCAGACATCGCCTCAATAGACAACGGTTTTTGTCTTCATCAGACAACGGTCAAAAAGCGTTGTCTAAACATTCATCAGACAACGGTTAAAAACCGTTGTCTGAAAATTTAGAAACCGTTGTCTGACAATTTAGAAACCGTTGTGGAAACCATCAGACAACGGTTAAAAACCGTTGTCTGAAAAATTAGAAAACGTTGTCTGAACCATCATCAGACAATGGCCAAAAACCGTTGTCTGATAAAATTAAAAATCGTTGTGCAAACATACATCAGACAACGGTTTTAAAACCGTTGTCTGAAATGCTATCAGACATCGCTTCAATAGACAACCGTTTTTGTCTTCATCAGACAACGGCCAGAAAGCGTTGTCTGATTCAGTTTTCCTTGTAGTGTAAATAACATAATAGTTTGCAATCTTAAACCTACTAAATTTAATCCCACACTTAATTCAACACAACATCCGCCCATAAACACTCTTAAAATGCTCTTGACCTAATGAAAGGGTAAGAGACAAAATAGCATAATTCAAAGTTAGTAGTGTTGCGAAAAAGAAAGAAAAGAAAAAATGAAATAGGCTCAAAATTGGCTAACTAAGGTTGAAAATAGGGTTGGTCTTTCTAAGCCAAAGACTCCTTCTTAAATGCCATGTCTTCCTTTTGGAACATGGATTCTCGGGCATTTAAAATTAATGGCTTTGAAATATGTCCCTTGATTGAAGAATTTGAGGCCATCCTTGGATATTCAAATAATCAACAAATGACATTACCCACATTGATTTCCAAGACTCAACAGAAGATGCAAATGTTATTTCAAATTTCAAAACCCGAAGTTCTTTAGTTAATGAGAGGTGAAAAATTCTACTTGCTCCCTTGATTGATTTTTGTCTCTCTCATTTGGCTCCTACTAAGACATGGGGACGTATGCTCTATCTTTGCTTGCTTAGCCAATTCTTGCTTGTTTCTTCTGACTGTGATATTGATCCACGACTATTGGATATTATGGATCAAATGGAAGGAGGCTTGTCGCCGGTACCTGTGATCTTATCTGAGACTTTAGTTGGGTTAGACCAGCATAAATCAGGATTGAAAAAGAGACTGACTGGGAGTACGTTGCTGCTTCAAGTAATTATCTAAATTGCCCTTTTCAGGTTTTCAATTTAGATTTTCTTTTTTCTTCTTTTTTTTGCTCTAGTTTTTGCCTAGTCCGCCCATGTGGGTTTTCAGAACTAGCGAGCTGTCCTAATTTTTGCCTAAGCTGCCCTTGTGGGTTTTCAACTTAGCAGATTTTTTTATTGCTCTAGTTTTTGCCTAGTCCGCCCATGTGGGTTTTCGGAACTAGCGAGCTGTCCTAATTTTTGCCTAAGCTGCCCTTGCAGTTTTTCAACTTAGCAGACTTTTTTTTCTTCACAGATTTGGCTTCAGGAGCGTCTTTGTTTGCTTGATACTCCATCCATGGATTTTGCCAGATATCTACCACGTCATCATTCTGCTAGGAAACTACTTCATCCTGCTTCTTCATATGCTGATTGCGTTGACTGGATCTACTCACGCACTGAAGTCAATATCCGTTGGTTGGTACCTTGGTGGAAGATTTCTTGTATCACCATGCGGACATACTTGATGTATGTTCCCCTTGCTGCTCTTCGTCAAGGTACATGCTATGATCCTCGCCGACTTGGTCGTCAGTACGGAGCTGAGCCTCGTGATTCAGACTTTACTCCTAGTTTAGACATGCCTTGCTTGACTGAAGCCTACTTGGGTCAGTTGAGGCAAAGCTGGCCTGCACGTTACACTTATCATCTGCCATAGATTTTACATTTCTCGATTCAGAAGGTGTATTGTTAGGATGAAAAATAATTAAAGTAATAAAAGATGCTTCTTTTCCATTTATAATTTGTCATCACTTTTTGCTATTGTGTTTATTTATTTCATCCATATCTGGTCAAATATTTATAACAGTGCACATAGAAAAATTTTAACATTAATTTTATTTTATTAAATTAGGGAACAACCAAACATAGAGCCAGCATACACAAGATCAGTCCTGTTGCCAACTCGACCTTTCGGGTTTTCTAATTGACGATTTTCTCTCATTTAGCCCTAATTGTTGCCTAGCCAGCCCTTTCGGATGTTTTAACCAATAGTTATATTTTCAAAAATGGAAATCAATCCATGAAAATTCCCATTAATTGGGATTTAATCCATTTAACCAACTATAGTAGCTTTTATGCTATATTGGATTAAAACTAAATTAAGAGGTTTATTATAGATAGATTTCTCACTTAAAAAAGTAACTAATGATTCATGCCAAAAACAAGCCCATGATTAATTATTCTTAGTATAAACTAGGCTCACAATTGATTTTTGGTATTTCGTAATTGGCCTAAATAATTTGCAAGCTCTTTGTAAGAAAAGGTTAGATGAAAATAATTTTATTTCTAGGCCCATTGTAAAAAGATTTTAGAAAAAAAACATATTTTGGGCTTAGTTTTTGGGCCATGAGCAAAATATTTTTTGATTCGTTTTGGAAAAATTTTATGTCCAAAGACCATCTTGAAATGTTTTGAAAATAGCTTTGGTCTTTTGGACTTTAAAGAAAATTTTATTTTGAGCTTACAATGTACTTAGGTCATATTAGAAAAAGAGCAAACCAAATAAGCTATGATTTAAGTCAAGAAAAATTAACCATAGTCAAACAACATGCATTTGGGGTAAAAACCTAAGGAAAGTAACTAGGCCAATTACATAAGCTTTAGTCTTTGGGTTAAAAGGCTTAGGTTCCCATAGCAAGTATATACCAAATGGTACAAGGCTATGAGTGGTTATGCCATGCTTGATCTCCATACCTTGAGTGAAAGTATGGTATCCCTTACATAACACAACACGGGTAACACGGGCATCCTAACTCACGCACACGATGCAATGGATAATATCATTATAAGAAAGAATAGAATAATATAAATACCAACGGAATCAACTTCTCTTATCCCCAGTGGAGTCGCCATTGTGAGTGGGGATTTTCACCCCAACTCCCGGTGGAATGGTTCTTGCGACTTCGGCACTGTTTAGGCTCGGGGCCTTAGAGAACACGTACCTAAGTTCGAAGAAAATAGAGTCGCCACCCAGACGGGCCGGGAAAAAGAAAGGGGTGGATGACTCGATTCCTAAGGAATCCCCAACCGCCTAATGGGTTCAGAAAGTTGGGTACGTGTGGGGAAGGTGAGAAATGGCCCAGCACCCCCACAATGCCCGGTTCATTAGAACCGGCCTCCTTTACAGGTCTTAATATTATAAAATTCTTAAATATAACAATATTCTCCATATTACACACAATAATTAAAATAAAGCATCGATATATTGAAAATCAAAACAATGTCCAAGCAAAACAAATAAATGGACACCCATCCGAAGATGGAAACATGCCCTTACATAACCTAAGCCTAAATAGGACACCAACCGAAAGGTAGAAACATTTCATTTACATTGGTTCTAAAATAGAAAAGCAATTTAAATTAAATGATATTTAACTAATGAGGTACCCACCAAGTGAAAACATACCTCTTACAACATTTGGAAATCAAAATAAATCGATAAAGTAAATAACCATTCATCATAAATAAATCATTCATCAAAGATATTAAACATCAGTAGAACGTAAACATCCATCCATGATAAACTAAATAAACCAAGCATTGAACTTAAATAAATTAAAGCATATAAAATAAATCAAAGCATATAATGAACTACACAATCAAATCTAAGAATAAAGCAAGTAAAAAATACAAATTAAGGCTGCTATTTTTATTTAAGATTCTTTATTTAGTGTCTAGGGTTTTGGAATTTATTTGTTTAAGCTACTGTATGTTTTAAGGGGATTAAAATAGATTAAGGTTTTATAATTTAAGAGGTTGATAAAGTTCTTTGATTAACCAAATTAGTGTTTGAGGTGTGAAATCACGAAATTAGGGTTTGGACACTTTAAAATATTAGGTTTATGATTATTAGCTACTAAATTATTATTTTTAGGCTTACTGTGTTTGAATTTTAATATTTAAGTTTATAAGGTTTTAAGGTTTAAAGGATTAGAGTTTTAAAAAATTAGGATTTAAAGTTTTAAGGGAGTTAGGGGTTAAGAAAACTAGGGTTTAATGTTAGCTAGTTTGAGGTTACTGTTTTAGTTTTAAAGTTGAATTAGGGTTTTTAGTGTTTCGGAGAATGTATTTTATTTTAGGATTTGAAAAAAACAATTTATAGCTTTATAAAGCTTTATGTGATTTTTAGAAGCTATAAATCAAATTTAGGGTTTTAAGGTTTTGAAACATTGGAAAAAAGATTAGGGTTTTGAGGAATTAATGAAACGATTTAAGGTTATGGAAAGTTGGAAAGTAGATTAGGGTTTTGATATTTTGAAGAAACAGAAAAAGTAATTTAGGGATTTTGAAAATAGAAGAAACGATTTAAGGTTCTAAGGTTTAGAAAAAGTAAATTAAGGTTCTAAGGTTTTTAGTATCAAAAGAAAAAGTTTAATGATTCAAACTACTGTAAAGAAAAAAAAAATTGATATTCATACCTTCATTTGTTGCTTCTCTCAAAAGTTCGATCATTAATCTCTGTCAAAAAGCTTTAAAGTCCGATCACTTTTCTAAGTTTTTCCTTCACTCAATTTTCCTCCTTTTTTCATCCTAAATTTCGATTCCCCCCTTTTTTGTGTTGATTTTAGTTCTGTTTATAGAAGATTTTGATGATTAATCTTAATTATTTATGGAATCTAACATTAATTAAGAAAAGAAAATCGAAACCAAATTGTATTTGGTTTCGGAAAAAATTGCGTTGGAAAAATTTTGCTGGCGAAAAAAACTGTTGCGGAAAAATTTTGCTAGCAAAAAAGTTGCCGCATGATCTTGGGGGCTGCGGGGGCAAAATTGCCTACGGGCTAAATGGCTTTAGCCATTTTGCCCGCAGGAGCCATTTTGTCCGACCCCTTTTCATCGCCGGTTTTTATTTTTATTTATTTATTATTTATTTATTATTTATTTATTATAAAAACTAAATACTAAAACAAATATTATTTAATTAAGATAACAAAAAAAATATTTTGGACTAATTAAAATATATTGGACCACACAAAAATTATTTTGGACTTATTAAAATATATTGGACCAGACTGGGTCAAAAATTAAGGGTCTACACGCATCATCTGCTCACTCTCCCATGTTGCTTCTTTAGTAGCATGATTCTTCCAAAGAACCTTCACAAGTAGCACCTTCTTATTTCTCAACTCCTTCACTTCATGTGCCAAAATAGCCACTGGTTCTTCTTCAGATCTAGACTCACCTCAATTGATTCTGCTGATAAAATATGAGATGGATCTGACCTATACCTCCGAAGCATAGAGACATGGAAGACATTGTAAATTCGATCCAATTCAGGCGGTAAAGCTAATCTATAGGCAACTGGTGCAACTCTCTCTAGTATCTCATAAGGTCCAATGAAACGTGGACTCAACTTCCATTTGCGGCGAAATCTCAAAATTTTCTTCCAAGGAGACACTTTCAAAAATACTTTATCTCCAACACTAAACTCTATGTCTCTTCTTTTCAAATCTGATATGATTTCTGTCGGTCTGAGAATGGTTTCAAACAATTCCTAATTACCTTTATTTTCTCTTATGTTTCCCTAATCAAATCAGGACCAATCAACTTACCTTCTCCAACCACATCCCAACATAGAGGTGTTCTGCATTTTTCTATCATACAATGCCTCAAAAGGTGCCATTCTAATAATGGACTGATGACTGTTGTTATAAGCAAAATCAATCATTGGTAAGAATCTGTCCCAAATCCCAAAGAAATCAATGATACAACTTCTCAACATGTCTGGAAAGCAGTACTAAAATGTAACTGGGAACCCAAAGCATCATACAAACTCTTTCAAAACCTTGAAGTAAACTGAGGATCTCGATCCGACACCAAAGAAACTTGGACTCCATGCAATCTCACTATCTCATTGATATATAGCTCAACCAACCTCTCATGAGAATAATCCATCCGAACTGGAAGAAAATTAGTTGTCTTCGTCATCCGATCAACAATCACCCAAATTGCATCATGCTTTTTATGAGTCAAAGGTAATCCAATTACAAAATCCATCATCACTCGCTCCCATTTTCACTCTGGCACTGATAATGGCTAAAATAATCCTGAAGGAACTTGGTGCTCAGCCTTCACTCTCTGGTAAGTGAGACATTTGGATACAAACTCTGCTATGTCCCTCTTCATACCTGACCACCAATATTATTGTTTCAAATCCTGATACATTTGGTACTCCCAGGGTGCATAGCATACACCGACTGATGTGCTTCCTCCAAAATTACCTTTTTAGTCTTGCATCATGAGGAACACACAATTTATTTCTGTAAAATAAACTGCCATCACTTCTCACATAAAGTCTCGACTCTCCCCCTTTCAGCAATCCAATGCAGCTTTCTGGACTTTCTCATCTGCCAATTGAGTCTCCCTAATCTGATCCAATAACACTGGCCTCAATTGCAACTGAGCCATCAATGCACCATCATCATAAGACTCAAATCTGGCACGCAACGCTCTCAACTCAACAAGCAAGAAGAGCAAGTAAGCAGTCAAACCTGCCAAAGACTTTTGACTCAGGGCATCAGCAACAACATTTGTCTTACTAGGATGATAATCAATTAAACAATCATAGTCTTTAATCAATTCTAACCATCGTCTCTATCAAAGATTCAACTCTCTCTAAACACCAAGTTATTTCAAACTCTTGTGATCCGTATAAATGAAACACTTCTCCCCATACAAGTAATGTCGCCAAATCTTCAAAGCAAAAACTATGGCTGCTAACCCCAAATCATGTGTCGGATAATTTAGCTCATACGGCTTCTACTGTCGAGAAGCATAAGCAATAACTCTACCCTCCTGCATCAATACACAACCTAAACTACTATGTGAAGCATCACTATAAATCATATAAGGTTTACCTTCCACAGGCAGAGTAAGGACAGGAGCCTGAGTCAACATCTCCTTCAGCTGCTCAAAGCTCGCCTGACACTGATCTGTTCACAAACTGTCGATAATAGCCTGCCAAACCTAGGAAACTTCTAACCTCTATCACAGTCTTCGGTGGACTTCAATTCAAAATAGCCTCAACTTTACTCGAATCCACTTTAATACCCTCTACTGAAACCACAAGACCAAGAAAAGTCACTTGATCAAGCCAAAACTCACATTTAGATAGCTTAGCATATAACTGCTTCTCTCTCAATGTCTGTAATACAATCCACAAATGCTTGTCATGATCCTCCTCATTACGTGAATACACCAAAATATCATCAATGAAAACCACCACAAATTGATCTAGATAGGGTCCAAATACCATGTTCATCAAATCCATAAAATCTGCTAGCACATTTGTCAATCCAAGTGGTATCACTAAAAACTCATAATGTCCATACCTTGTACGAAAAGCTATCTCAGGTACTTCTTCATCTCTCACTCTCAACTGATGGTATCCTAATCTCAAATCAATCTTAGAGAAAAATGTTGCTCCTTTCAACTGATCAAAGAGATCATCTATCCTAGGCAATGGATACTTGTTCTTGATGGTCACTTTATCCAGCTGTCTATAATTAATGCACAATCTTAAGGTGCCATCCTTCTTCTTCACAAATAAAAGGATGAACCCTTTATCCAATAATTCCTGCAACTGCACCTAGGGCAAATGAACCCTTTATCCAACAATTCCTGCAACTGCACCTTCAGCTCTCTCAACTCAGCAGGTGCCATACGATAAGGAGTAATAGAGATGGAAGTGGTACCAGGTAACAAATCAATACCAAACTCAACCTCTCTCTAACAAGAGATATCCCTGGTAACTCCTTAGGAAAAACATCTTGGAATTCAGGAACTGTGGGTATACTATCAAGTTGGGAACCCACTACTCTGGTATCTACAACATGAGCAAGATAAGCCTCACATCCTTTTTGAATCATCCTCCTAGCTGAAACAACTGAAACAAACATGAATGAAAGATGTCTCTACTCACTAGATACCATCACATTCTTACCATCATAGGTTCTCAGGGTAATACACTTATGCTGACAATCTACCACTGCCCCATGCTTAGATAACCAATCCATGCCAAAAATTAAATCATACTCCTTGAAAGGCATCTCAATCAAGTCACCAAGGAACTCCTCATCTTGAACCACAACTAGACTATTATGATGCAACTTGCTAACTACAACACTATGCCCTAAAGGATTTGTCACCAAAACATCAAATACTAGGGACTCTGAATGCAAATCAGTCACAGGCAAGATGGATGCACTAATGTATGAATGAGTCAATCCAGGGTATATCAAAGTAAGAACTGAAGTACCAAATAAAAAAAATGCACCAGTAATAACGGCTGAAGCATTTGGCTGCCTCTGCGTCACATAAATCCACTGTAATGGTCCTACCTCATCTGGTCTACTACCTGTGGTAGAACCTCCTCTCTGACCAGACCATGTCCGTCCTCCTCTGATAGAACCTCTGCCACCACGACCCCCTCTAACACTGGGTCGAGAAGCTGCAGTATCTGTCTGTCTATCCTCTAGTGGCTCTAGGCAATCTATGATAAACCCCTAAAGTACCTCTCCACCAGCAGAAACCTCCGTGTGCTTTACCACAATGAACACAAGTAGGTGGAGTAGACCTCTGAACTACTGGAGTTGAAGCACTAGCCACAGAAAACTATAGGTCTCGATCTCTGTCTCTGCTGCTGTACTGACCTACTAGATTGCCTCCGGCTCCTACTGAACCTCAAAAAATAACCTCCTTGGCCTCTCTTCATAGATGAAGATCTCGTCTCACTCTGAGGTCTCCTAACTCTGGTCTCCACATCTCTAGCAGCTGCTGCAAGACCCTGTTCCCTCTCAACACTCCTAGCTACTGCAACCAACTGGGAAAAATCCTGATACCAGAAGCCTGCGATAATGCACATAATAGAGGGTCTCAACCCCTCCTCAAATCTTCGACACCGGTCAATCTCATCAGAAATAATCCCGCCAGCATATTGACTCAACTGGGTAAAATCTATCTCATACTCCGACAAAGTGCTGGTATCTTGCTTCAAACTCAAAAATTCTATCTTCTTTGCATCTTTATACTCCCTCAGAGTATACTTCTGCTCAAACTCTCACAGAAAATCATCGTAGATCAAGGTTGGTGAATCATCCAGGGCATGTGGAACCATCTTTCATAAGTCATATGCATCCCTCTACAAAAGAGATCTAGCATAATCAAACTTTTCTTCTAGAGTCCCTACAGCTGGATGAACACTCTCTAGACACTATCTAGCCACTGCTCAGCTACAGCAGGATCTGTAGTACCCATAAAGTCCTTAGCTCCAAACTTCCTCAACTTATCATATTGCCTCGTCGGTAATTGTGGCTGCGGCTGCGATGTCGGTGGCTGCTGAACTGGAGCCTGCCTCAACAACTCCACCATATACTGTACCTAGGCCTGTGGAATCTCATCAACTGTTGGTCTCTCTGGCACAGGTGGAGGTGCCCCTCCAGCTATCTCAACTTTAGCTCCATCTCTACCATCAACAGAAGCTACACTCTCCGCACTATCTTCAGCAGACTGACGTGTCTGAGACGCCATAAATACCTATATCTGCAAACACAGCTGAAATTTGCTACATCAGAGATCAGAAACTGCCAGTGCCAATGCATGTATCTTATTTAAAAGTCATATTTTAAAATCTCAATTTTCTTTCTCTTACAACCTACCTAGTTTGAGAACCTCAAACCTAGGCTCTGATACCAAAACAAATGTAAAACCCTTATACCCAATATACGTACACTAAATACTCCCAACAATATATGAATATAGAATACAAGAATGTCATAACCCATTTAAACAAAACAAAACTTCACTTTTAAAAACATGTATTAACTTAAAACATTCAATTGATATCATATAATTTGTAAATGAAACAATACTTGTTAAAACACACATATATATACTTCATTACCAAAGGTTTATCCAAAACATTTTTTATTGTTTACGGAATATACATATTTATATACATCAAAATCAATATTTACAAAAATAACACAAAATATATACATGCTGGTAGTTTATCTCTGATCTTGATGTCCAAACCAACTCTGCACTCAAACACCTAAGCTTAGACTTGACTCGGTCCAGCTGAACTCTCCAACTCAACCGGATCTACCCTGTCACTTGCACGATAAATCACAATCACGCTAAGCCAGAAGCTTAGAGGTACAAACTTTGATAACCATATAATTCAAAAGCAATGCCAATGTCAAACTTTCAAGAACTAGAAAAAATACATAAGGATATCATATCTCATAGCATTAAATCATTATATCTTAAATAAATTGTTCAATTATTCCACAATTCATAATTCACATTAAAGCAAAGACAAGCATGGACCCAAAAAGGATCTAATATGCTATTCAAATTCTAGATTTACTGCTTTGGTCTATAATGACACCTTGTGTCTAGCCCTGCATGTAATATATCCATGGATTATCAAATTAGGTCTGAGTTTACGACCCGATCATTTCACCCAGCCTAGCTTGAGGGATTTATTTTTGAGGCTTACGACCCGGTCATTTCACCTCAAAAATATTTTCACAGTGACACCCAACATCTAGCCCGTAGGCAATTCATAGGCATGCCGCCAAACCCAGAACTCTGAAAATTGAATAACATACTAGGCACACAATTTATTTTTATTTCTCATTTATATTGATATTAATTCATTGTATTATGTTTCCATATATCTCATTTCATTATCGAATCCTTTCTCATTTTCTCATGATCACATTAGGCACAATGCCTCAAATATATCACCTACATTAATAAAGTCATTACCAATGACTTTACATACCATCTTCAATGTACACAAAACAATTTGCATTATCCATACATTCTAGATCGTTATCATACTTTGCATTAAGCTCACATTATACATAATGCATTTGTGACATTATACAAATCATAACATATTATTCATGTACTAATCATGTAGTAACATAACACATTTTTCCAACCAAATGTGTTAAGTCCCAATGTCATGCAAATATAAACAATTATTCAAAGTTTGTAATTATCTCTAAAAGCAACAAACACCACTTCCAAAATATCCCTCAACACTTGGATTAGGGTAGCTCAAGTCTCTTCAAAGCCTAAACCAAATGTGATTATAAATAATCACTAAGTGATGCATAAAGAAAAATAAGGAAAAGAACTATCTAGGGCAAACTCTACACATGACACGCTCAACAACACAGATGTGTCAATGACCAAGCCCTAAATCCACAACACAGAAGCTTTGACATGCTCAGTGACATGGGCGTGTCACTGCACGTGTAAATACTACAACACAGTAGCTATGACACGCTCAGTGACATGGACGTGTCACTGCATGTGTCAATTCTACAACAACACAGTAGCTATGACACGCTCAGTGATATGGGCGTGTCACTGCTTGTGTCAGCAACACTAAAAATAGATCCATCAACACGCCCAAAAGGATGGCCGTGTCACCGGGTGTGTCAGGCCAAAAACCTGATATTCACGTATAATAGCCACATCCAACTATTATCTTTCATTAACCTTATCAACTCCATACAAACTCAACCAAATCCATAATTAAACCACATAATACTTGTGTAAACATCAAAACAACTCAATTACAAACAAAAATACACAATCACAACCATGGCTTCTCAACGCAAAAGTTACACAATCTATAACTCTTATTCTCTTCACCAAACTTAACCCTTTTCTTCAAATCAACCCCAAACTTCATAGTTAACTAAACAAAAGAACTTCAAACATACCAAAATCAACCATTAACACATACCACACCAAACATCTAATTCACACATACAAACTTTCAAAGGAAATAAAAGAAACAAGTTGGAAACTTACCAAATATAAAGAAAATCCTTAAAACTCCAACTTGAACACTTGAAATCCTTCAATTACTTGAGTTAGCAAGAAGCAACTTCTCTCTTCTCTTTGATGAAGATGATGGCCGGCTACCAAGGAGGAGGAAGAAGAAGAAAGTCATCCACTCACTCAAACTAACCACTTCTCTTTTAACCACATAAATTTTCCTCTTTAATTCTCCACCAAGCATATTTATTATTATAATAATTAAAATCAAATATCATCTTCCACTATCTATTAATTAATATCTTAATAATTAAAATATCTTTTGACTAAGTTAAAAAATTTGACTTGTATATAATGTGTATATCTTCATATGTACATCATATACACTCTTTCCTTTCTCTTTTCTTTTCACTTAATTATATATATATACACTTTTAAATCATTTAATTAATTTTTCAAAAATTAATATTTTCAAAATTTTCAGGATATTACTGGTTGAAAGCTGAAAATTATCAAATATACAAGGAAATTAAAATTTCTTGCTCCAAAAGTTAAAACTTAGCATGAAGTTTTGTATTCCTTCTTAGAATGAAATGCTAAGTATTTATAGAGAATGAGTTTAGAGGATAAGTTCAAAACTACAACACCATTCACATGCCTTACTCATGAACATAAAACAAATTTGAAAAGGGAAAAGGAAACAAGGACAAACTCACTGCATCATACATGTCTCCTTTCATATTTAATGTTTTCATGTCTCCTTTCAACGATTCATGTTTTAGCTCATGAGCACACAGTACGTTACTTTCAATAGTTCATATATAGCAAACGGGCACACAGTAAATTGATATTTATTGTGGGTTTATAATTTTTGTGTGTCTAAAAAATATTATTTATGCTCATAAAATATTTTTTTCACTCGGGGGGCAAGAGTATATAGGCATTGATATACAGTAAAAAATATCCAAATTTTTTTTCAAATCCTCTACTGACTACTGAAATTAATTTTTCACAGGTAATTTGAGTCCAAAACCCAACCAACCTCAAGTCTAGAACCCAACAAATCCAGTCTTTGTGTCTAGAGTCTAGGGTCCATAACCCAACCAATCCAGTTTCGGGTCTAGAACCCAACAAATCAAGTTTTGGGTCCAGAACCCAACCAACCTCGGGTCTAAAACCTAAGAGTATATAGGTACCTCGAGTCCAGAACCCAACCAACCTCGGGTCCATAACCTAATAAATCCAGTCTTAAGGTCCAGAACCCAACTAGTCTCGAGTCCAAAACACAACAAGTCTAAGGTCCAGAACCCAACTAATCCATTTTCGGGTCCAGTAAAAAATCTAGTTTCAAGTCTAGAACCCAACCAACCTTGGGTCCAGAACTCAACTAATCCAGTATTTGGGTCCAGAACCTAACCAGTCTTGGGTGTAGAACCTAAATAACCTTGGGTCCAGAACCTAACCAGTCTAGGGTCCAGGACCCAACCAATCAAGTTTTGGGTCCAGAACCTAACCAACCTTGGGTCCAGAAACCAACAAACCAATTGCCCTTGTCTAGAACACATCCTTATCCAAAATTTACTCTAAGTCATGTTGCTTTTTACTCTCTGAATAAATTCAAGATCATTCAAGCAGGAGACAAACTATAGACCCTTGATTTTGGTCCTAGCTAGTCCGGTCCTAATTAAAAAATGCCTATTTCAAGATTGGTCCATTCTTAATAGCTTAAATCTATATTAATGCCTTTAATTAGGTTGGGTCAATTTTTATAAGGCTTAAAATAAGTTGATTCAACTTTAATAAATCCTAAAATAGTCTAATTTGGAATTTGATCGAGTCTATTTGTGTTTTGGTTAGGCCATTTTGATATTGGCAGCATTCATATCAAATTGGGGCCACACAATTCGATATGGATGTCCTCCATATCGAATTAGAGGCCATCCAATTTTATATGGAGGCCTCCAACTAGCTCCATATGGAATTGAAATCCATCTAATTCTATATAGATACCATCCATGTCTAATTGATGCAAACCAATTTGATATGGTTGGTCCATATCGAATTAAACACGGTTTAGTTCGATATGTCCTCGGTTTCATGTCGAATTTATTTGGTTTTAATCCGATATGGTAACGGTTTAGAATTATAAATTCTGATTAACCTCGATTTAACATGTTTCAACCCAATTTATTTCCTATAAATAGGTGATTTAACAATTAAAGAGGACCGTCAATTTTGATCAACAATTTTTAAGAGGGCAGCAAGGATTAGCAACATCTCAATTAACACAGATTAGAGGAACATTTTATCAACAATTAAAGATTATCAAAGCAAATGGCACATATTTACAAAGGATCAACACACCAAAGGCAGTAATCACTATCTTTATCTTTGTTCAACCAGAATTAGCAATTGGTGTAGGCAGCAACTTGGATCAACTTATCTAATTTGGTGGAGCCTTCAACGCAGGCTTGGTTTTCAAAACATAAAACATATAGTAGTTGTATTTTCTTTTCTTTCAAACATTTTGATTATTTTTTATTATCACTTTAATCCTGTAACTTAATTAGTAAAACCTCAATCGCATATTTTATAAAACCAAAACTCAATCTATATTATTTCATCCAGTAGCTCAAGGTTTAAATCAATGGTATAATCATCAAAACCCTAATCTATTTCCCAAACCCTAATATGTTTTTACAAATTTTCCAATCCTTAATATGTTTTCTCAATTTCTAAAAACCCTAATCTATTTTCTCAATTTCTAAAAACCCTTAATTCTTTTCCAAATTTCCAAAACTCTGATTAGCTTTACAAGTTCCAAAACACTAAATAGTTTTCAAATCTCCAAAACCTTAATCTTTTCTCCCAATTTCTAAAAATCCCAATTTATTTTCTAATTTCTAGATCAAAATTTTTTTTCCCAAAATCTAAACCTTATGTGAGAAGGAATTTTTGCACCCACTCTCATTAGAATGGTTATTGCAACATCGGCACTGTTTAGGCTTGGGGCCTTAGAGAACATGGGCCTAAGCCTAGAGAAAATGGAGTCACCACCCGGACGGGCTAGGAAAGAGAAAGGGGTGGATGACTCAATTCCTAAGGAATCCCCAACCCACTAATGGGTTCGGAAAGTTGGGTATGTTTGGGGAAGGTGAGAAATGGCCCAGCACCCCCACAATGCCCGGTTCATTGGAACCAACCTCCATTGCAGGTCTTAATATTATAAAATTCTTAAATATAAAAATATTATCCATATTACATGTAACAATTAAAATAAAGCATCATTATATTAAAATCAAAGCAATGTCCAAACAAAGCAAATAAATGGACACCCATCCGAGGATGGAAACATGTCCATGTCTAAAAATAAATAGGACACCCACCGAAAGGTGGAAACGTGTCCTTTACATTGGTTCAAAAACTTTAAAATAAAATAAATTACATGATGCTCACGACATGAGGTACCCAAAATATTGAAACATACCTCTAACAATATGTTGAAAATAAATCAATAAAAATAAACAACCATATAAATAAATCATTCATCAAACATCAATCAAAAGATATAATAAACATTCATCTAATTTAAATAAAATAGTAAATATATTAACTTTAGGGGTTCATGCATTAATTAGGGTTTCTAGGGTTTTATGTTTAATAACTATGGTTTTGTATATACTAGTTTAATTAGTTGAGAAATATTTTAAAGAAATAACATAGCTACTGGATGTTTTAAATATTTAGGGTTTTGGATGTTTTTATGAAAATAATGCTACTGTGATTTAAAAAATAGGTTTGGTTTGGGTTTTAAGCAAACATATTGTTGTTTTAATTTTTAGAAAGGTGTAATTAGGATTTTAGATTTGAAAAACATGTTTTAAGTCTATTAAAGTTTTAGGGTTTTAAGGATAAGATATTAAGGTTTTACGGTTTGATATCTTGATTCTGTAGATTATGATTTTGAATTTATAATTTGATGCTTTTCTGTGAACAAAGTTGAGTGTGCTTTCAATATTGACTATATCAACTACTTATGTATTTTTAGGTGAAGCAAATATAGAGAGCCAAAATTTATTGTTGAAAGATTAAAATAACTCACTGAATAAAATTATAACAAAATAGCTACTGTAAAGGTTTGGAAACGAAATTAATTAAGAAATAGGGTTTGAATAACTTAGGGTTTATGAAATTAGATTTGTGTTTTGAGTGATTATATTATTTACTTTAATTAAGACCTTAAGTATTGTATGAATTAATTTATGCTACTGCCTAAACTAAATTGAAGGAAGAATTAAATAACTAAGGTAGTGTGATGATGGCTTAAAAGATGAAGATGATTAATGATTCAAAAAACTGAAGTTAGAGCTATTTACCTGCGTTTGAAGGCTCCACCAAATTTGAAGAAATTGGGCCAAGTTGTTGCCTGCTTTAGATTTGGTTTTGGTTGAGGAAAGCAATCTGGAGATGATTGCTTGTTGCCTCCTTTGGTTGTTGTGTCTTGAATTTCTCCTTGCTTGCTAGGGCTTTCTTTTGGCTGAAAGAATTAAAGAGTCCCACGTTTCATTTAAAATTTATTATTTTGAAAGATCTAAGTTTTGTCTCCCAAAAGTCCCATTCTAAAGTGTTTTAATGTGGTATTTATAGGAAAAAATCCAAGCCTATTTCTAATTGTCTAAGGAAATAAAAACCATTTAGGAAAAGAAATCTAAACCAAATAGAATTCGGTTTCGAAAAAAAATTCCGCTGAAAAAATTGCACTGGCAAAAATTTTCACGGGCTGCGGGAGGGCCAGCACAAAAATTGTGAGAACTGGGGTGCGGGCTAGCCAATTTTGCCGTAGGAATTTCCTACAATGAATTGGCCCAAGCCAATTCACTTTCGGTGATGAAAAATTTTTGTCGCCGATTCTTTCGTCGTTGATTTTTATTTATTTATTTTTTAACTTTACTAATATTACCTTTTTTTATTTTTATAAAAAATTATAAATATTAAATATTAAAATAAATATTATTTAATTAAAATACTACAAAAATTATTTTAGACTATAAAAAATTTTAGACCAGACAGGGTCAAAAATTAAGGGTCTACAGTTTGTCCCCTGCTTGATTGATCTAAGACTACGGAAAAAGAGAGTGAAAAGCAATGTGATTTTTGACTGGGTTTGGAGCCATACTGGACTCCCAAGGTTGGTTTGAGCTCTGGACTAAAAAATAATTTGGGTTCTGGACCCGAGCTAGATTTAGGATTTGGGTTCTGGACCCGGGCTAAGTTCTAGACTTGTGGGTGATTTGGGTTCTGGACCCGAGCTATGTTCTGGATTTAAGAAAGAATTTAGGTTTTGGACCATAGCTAAGTTTTGAACTTAAAAATAATTTAGGTTCTTGACCCGAGCTAGATTTATTATTTGGGTTCTGGACTCGAAGTAAGTTTTGGACTTAAGGATAATTTGGGTTCTAGACCCGAGCTAAGTTATGGACTTAAGGGTAATTTGGGTTCTGGACTCGAGCTAAGTTTTGGACTTAAGAAAGAATTTACGTTCTGGACCTAAGCTAAGTTTTGGACTTAAAAATAATTTGAGTTCTGTACTCAAGAGAGATTTAGGTTTTGGACCCGAGCTAAGTTTTGGACTTAAGAAAGAATTTGATTATCTGTAAAAATAATTGTAGTCAGTAGAATACTAAAGACATTTGCAAAAAGTTTAACTATTTTTTACCATACCCATATCTTCTTGCCCCCCGTATGTAAAAAATATTTTAAAAGTACAAAAATATTTATTTAAATGCAAATTTCTGAATAATTGAGTTTCCTATTTATTCACTGTGTAGTTACTATTTATATAATATTCACTAACGATTCATTTACTATTTATCAATAGTAACATTTACTTTTTTTTCACGAGAATACTATTTTTCTCTTTTTCTCTTTTTGTCTTTTTCCTTTACAATTTATCTATATAGAGATCGGCTCATCTCTTCATTTCATCCATACTCATACAAATTTTGAAATCAGAGGGTTTAGCATAGAGTTGAGGAGAAAATGCATGCTTCAAGATCAAGAACTCGATCCAATGTTGAGTTATTGGAGTTTATTCGGTGGCATAAAAATGAAAATATAAGTCTACCAGCCGGGATGCAGCTTCATCGCAGTTCAAATAAAAAAACCAAGGTAATAATTCAATTATTTTTTTAACAGCAAATTATTTTTCATTTTTTCATTTTTTTGTGTTTTTGTGTTTTTTGTGTTTTTTTGTTTTCTTTTGTTTTTGTTTGTTTTTTTGTTTTGTTTTTGTTTTGTTTATTTTTGTTTGTTGTTTTTTTAAGATTTAGGAAAAATAAATTAATTAGATCAATATATTTAAGAATTTAACAAACAAGTAAATAGATAGACTAAAAATAAAACATAAATAAATTTAGCCTAAAAATCATTGGTATTGATATGATGATATACTTACCTTGTGGTAACTTACCTAGCTCCATGTTAGCTTGATCGTTGCGTTATCCAGGGCGGAGGGTGTGTCTATAAAGCCCAACAATGGTATGATGTAGCACCTTCTCGGGTAAAACGAATTATCCGAGATTACAGTTTTGAAAGCTTTATCTTGCAATTACCATCTGAGGAGTGTCAGATAGACAGGTGATGTTGCAGGCCTATGCTATTACAATACCGCAAGTGCACGGGTTGCTCAAGTAATAAAGTAGTGAGTGAGTTATCATTCCACTGGGGACAAGGCCAAGTACCAGTGTAAATTTTAAGTGGTGTTTAGCAAATCAATAGTTTTGTGATGTTTTGTAATTAAAGACAATTAACTTAATAACTTAAGGTAAGGAGAGATTAAATGTTGTGCAAAAAGGATTGATGAAGAAAATACTATCCAGACATTGAATCCCCCTAGCCACAATTATATTTATGAACATCAATTCAATTAAATCAAATAATAGAGTTGAGTTGGCATTCCTCTAAATTAGACTAAAACCTCTCTCAAGTGAATTAATCCCTAATCACTAAGTAGAATGCTGGAATCTCTTCTCAAACATAATTAAGTAGATCTTGCATTAAGAATAAGGAATAATAAACCAAAGGATCTTGTAAGTCTATCTCTAGCACTCCAATCAATCCTCAATCCTTATGAGTATTTAATACATATCAAGCTTTCTCAAGTCAATAATATGAAAATTGCAACCTATCAATAAGCATGCTATTATCAATTGGAAATAAATTATTAAGCATCATAAGAATAAAACAACTCAATCAAATGATTTAACTAAATAAAATTATTCAATCCATACAACAAAGTTAGGGTTCATCAATATCTAGATAGAGAATGAGTTAGTTCATGTTCAAAACTAGAAAACTAGAACAAGAGAAATAAGTAAAAGAATCCAAACAATCCATGGTGAATAATTTGTGTTTCTTCACTTGAATCCTTGAGTCTTGTTTTAAATCTTGTATAGGATGAGTCTTCACCTTCAATCTCAGCTTCAAAACTCTCTTTTTCGCTCTAGAAGTCGGTTCTGTCTTTTTTCAACCTTTAAGAGCTTGTTAACAAAATTTTTCCCAAAGAACCAAATTGAAGCTTGTCATTGGAAGATGGAGAAGATGGAGAGGATGGAAATGGAGGATGAAGATGAAAAACTAAGGAGAGTGTCACCCTCTCCCCAAAACTGTGTATATCTTCTTCAATTTTCCTTCTCTTTTTATTTCATTCAAAGCTCAACCCATGCCTTCCAACTCACACCATTCTCCTTTGTCTCCCACTATTCTCTTTGTTTAATCTTTCTTTTCATACAATTAGGCAAGCTTTTCTTTTGTTTAATATTAATTTTCACAAAAGCTAGTCTTTGTTCCCCACTTGTCTGCAAAAGAATTCAAATATTCAAGGTTTCCCTAGGTGACACGGCCAAGCTTGTTGGTCGTGTCTCTCACTTTACTTGGGGCACGACCAAGCTTGCTGGCCATGTCTCCTTCTGCCATTTCTTTCCTTCTTTTCTTCTAGGTGACACGGCCAAGCTCCTGGCCATGCCATGTCACACGGCCAAAGGCTTGGCCGTGTCATGTGGGTATGTCACCTTCTGCTTCTCTAGCTTTGCTCCTTCCTTGCTTGTCTTTTGTTCTTTCGTATGGGATGGGAAATGGCTAGGCTCCTGGCCGTGTCATATGACATGGCCAGTGGCTTGGCCGTGTCATCTTCTACATTCCTTTCTTTCCTTTCTTTGGTTTCTTTATTTTGCTCCTTGAATGAGACACGACCAGTGGCTTTGTTGTGTCTCCTAGCCGTGTCATGCTCTGCTTTGAAGTTCTTTTGAGGGACACGGCCAAGCTTGCTTTGGCTTGGCCATGTCTTGCTTGATTCATGCTCTTCCTTCACTGTTTTGATCTTCCAAGAAAGTTTTTTTACTTTAACCTAAAACAAACACTTAAAATAAACTTTAAACAAAAATCAAATGAAACATTAAATAAAAACACATAAAAATCATACTAAAAATAAGTACAAAATTGATCTCATCAACAGGAGTGTAGTTTAAGCATTGTCAGAGTGGTAGATGGACATGACCCATACTTTTCACCTACCTATAGGAGAAATGACCATTGGCCCAATTGATTATTCAACCATAACTGGTATCCGGTACTACGACCTTCCGATCCCTCTTACCAATGATATTCTAACATTAGAAGAAGTCTAACAGTTAATTGGTATGGAACCATCATTTAAAGGGCCTTTCAAGATAAAAATTGAGTCAATTTGGAGTTATTGGATGAACTACGAAGGACGGGTTCGTAGGGAAACAACCAAACAATATGCTCGAGGATTTTTACTGTATTTGCTCGGGTCAACCATTTTATGCAGTACCAAATCTGCCATCCATTTGTTGGTGTTGAGGGCCCTTATTGATATGAGTATGGTACCTCTTTATGGCTGGGGTGAAGCTGGCCTTGCCTGTCTCTATCATGGACTAGATAAGATTTGCAGAAATAAGAAATCTTTTGTTCGCTTTATGGTGGTTGTCGAGGTATTCTTCTTCTACCAATGTCAATTCCATTCTTATTCTTGCATGAATTTGATTTTTATTATTGTTGTAGGTATGGACATATGATCATAATCTTGGGAGGTGCCTAGCATTTCCCGAGAGAGAGTCGAGTATATGATATTGAATTTTTGGTTGTCAGATCACGTAGAAGTTTCCGGCTCTCACCATGTCCACACTCAGCGCTATCTCTTAAGTTGCTTAACCCGGGGCCAGGTAAAATAGCATTAGTATACTTTAAAATTTATATAAAAGTTCACTTACCTTATGTCATTTTGTAGGTCAATTTGCCTTGGTGGAACACAGAAGAGCGGATGAACTGGACTTCATCCATGAATGCCGCACTGCCTTTTCAACATACCTGCCGAGTTATTGCCTGCCTTGTGTCTATTGGCTAGTTTCTCAGGGAGAGAGTGTATGAGTGGTTTCTTGCTCCCAGGCAGTGGAGGATCCTGATGAGTTGCCTGAAGTATACTTTAAATATCATATCAATGCCAGAGAATGCATGGTGGTTGGCTCGGCATGGTTATGATGTTGAAACATTTTTCTATCCACCGGGTGCATCTTATACCCAGTTTATTTGAATAGGACTCCTGAACTTTGATGTATCTCCTATTGGTGTATGGGAGATTCCCAAGGAAAATGAAGATAGAGATGAGGAGGAGTATCACAGAGAGGGAAGAGGGTTTGTCTCGCATCTCGGGGCTAGAACTTCTCAGGTAAACTTTTAACATTTTTTCCATTGCAATTGCTTCTTTTTTTAACTCGTTTTGACCTTTTAATGATTATTTTTAGGCTTCTGGCTCATTTGGTCATGAGGATGGACCTTCCTTTATCGCTCCTCCATTTGCTCATTCTAATCAACTGAAGATGCCATCTCATCCACTGGGCATTGATATGAATTACTTGTTAGGTTTTCTTGTTCCATGATAATTTATGCTATATGTATGCATGATTTTTTTATGCTCTTACTCTTATCCTTTCTAGCTCACAGCGGATGTTTGAGGAACAAAACAAGAAACTTCAAGAAGAGTTGGCTGCTAGTCGTCAACGGGTTGCCCATTTTGAAAAATTATATCACCAGTCAGAGCAAGATTTTTGAGACTTCCGATTTCAGGGGATGAGAGATCCTGGTGCTTCATCATCTAGAGGCCCCCAAGCTGATGACCATGAGATCCTTTCATCTACTTCGGATAGAGATTCAGGTGCTCCTACTTCGAGCGGACTCAGGATGGGTGATATGCCTCCTTCAAAAGGCAATGACTTTTTCAAGGCTTTGTTTGATCATGATCTACCACCTCATTCTTAGTGATGTATCATTATTGTATCAATTGAGGAAATATTGCATAAAAAGTGTAATGATAAAAATAATAATGATGATATGTAATTTGCATTTTTACTGCAACATTTTCTCTTTTTTTTTTCTTTTTTTTTTTCTTTTTTTTTTGGTCTCTATCATCATTATTATTCCTACGAGACAATTATTGGCATTTCCTCTTCACATTCAATATGTTCACAGTATCACTAACCTACAAAACCAAAGGCAACGAGACAATTCAAGATCCTTTCGTCGCTAATTTCCTATCCTCTCGCATCTCGGTCTCACACTTTTCCTTATCAATTTTGGAATAGCCAATTATCCCATATAAATCTCTTTTGACGTCATGATTTCATACAGAAGCCAGGAGATTTTCTACTTCAACGTAAAAATTCCTTTTAACAATTTCAATTTTCCTTCAATTGTTAACAATGACTGAACTCAATTTGAAGAAAACAAAAGTTCTATTTAAAAATATGAATGCCATTCATTGGAAACAAATATCTTGGTAAAAAATCAATACCTTAAAGTGTTTTCAAAATATTAAATTGGACCATTCTTTTTTACATGCCATGGCTTCTTTTTGGAATGTGAATTCTAGGACATTTAAAATTAATGACTTTGAAATATGTCCCTTGAGTGAAGAATTTGAGGCCATCCTTGGATGTCCAAGCAATCAACAAATGGTGTTACCTATATTGATTTCCAAGACTCAACAAAAGATGCAAATGTTATTTCAACTTTCAAAGCCCGAACTTCTACAGTTGATGAGAGGTGAGAAAATTCTGCTTGGTCCCTTAATTGACTTTTGCCAATCTCATTTGGCTCCTACTAAGGCATGGAGATGTATGCTTTGTCTATGCTTGCTTGGCCAATTATTGCTTATTTCTTCTGATGGAGATATTGATCCACGAGTATTGGATATCATGGACCAAATGGAAGGAGGCTTATCACCGATACCCGATCTTAGCCGAGACTTTAGTTGGATTAGACCAACTTAAATTAGGATTATCGTGAGAGGTGTCCTACCCAATCTCCGTGAAAGGACGTCTCACACCCTTATTTTATCTTACATGGCACACATAGTTATTTACTTACTACCTATCTGCCAGAAACGACTAAACCTAGGCTCTGATACCACAAATGTAACACCCCATCTTAGCCTACGTTTATAGACGAAGATGGACTGTTATCTCATGGTGGTTGTGTCTTAATATAGTACTTAGCCAATTTTAAGTGCAGATTTAAAAAAAAATTGCCAGAGTTTCCCCTATAATTGGTGGTCCCAAGTGTCAACAAAACTGATTTTTCTTATTTTTGAAAAACATTTTATTTCACAATTCAATACAAGCACACTCCCAATAATCCACCCTTATAACCTCAACTACAAATCCTGCAAGAAGAATTCACACTTCTATATTCACAACCCAACTCAATTCAAAACCATACAGTTATTATACATTACTAGATTTACATGTACATCAAGTTATCTCTTTGTATTGTTCAAATAAGTACATGATAGTTTCTAATACCAAAATGCAAAATGAAGAGCACCACTTAAGTTTGTTAATGACCGGCAGATCGCAGGACTCTTTTGCTCGCTACTGGCTCCTTGTTAATAACCTACGAGTTTAGAAGAAACTAAACTCGCTAAGCATTGCTTAGTGGGTACTTTAACTAATTACGAGAAATAAATATTAAAAACATAATGCACTTTTAAAAGTAATGAACATGTCATATATTCAGTTATTATCATTTTATCATTTCGCTCCACAAGGTAATTATGAATACACCGATCTCGAAATGAGGCCTCGTATAGAGTTATGCGTGGTCTTGACCTCACATGACTAATTGCAATGGTCTTGGTCTCACACGATATGACTGCGTTGTCTTGACCTCACACGACTAATTGCCATGGTCTTGGTCTCACACGATATAACTGCGTGGTCTTGACCTCACATGACTAATTGCCATGGTCTTGGTCTCACACGATATAACTGCGTGGTCTTGACCTCACACGACTAATTGCCATGATCTTAGTCTCACACGATATAACTGCGTGGTCTTGGTCTCACACGACTAGTTGCCATGATCTTGACCTCACACGATATAATCCCCATTCTATACCGGTTTTACTCATTTACCTAGTAGAGCATATATAGCATTTCATATATACACATTCACTTCATATATATATACCACATATTCTCCATGTATATACAGTATATCCGCACACAAATACCACATATACTCACATATGAATCATATGTATTCACATATATACCATATACACGCATATATATACCATATGAACAAAAGTTTGTAAAAATAAAATTTTTTTTACGTTAAAGTACCAAACCTTGCTTTTCCTTAGTCCTTATTCTATCACTTCCTTTCCTTCCCTGTCTCCTTGATTCCCTATGAAATTTAACATCACATATACAAAGGTAAGAACCCTAGATATAGACATAGTCTTATCTTATGATTTTTCTAATGGTTGATAGTTTATTTTCACCATTAAACACCATTATTTCTTTCATCAAATCCTTCAATTAATTATTTCTTAAATTTTCTCCAAATCTAACTACATGAACCCTAATTTCAATCTCTTAAATTAACCATTAATCCATGAAATTAAAACTAGAGATAGGTTTCTCTTACCTTATAATCTTGTTTGTCACCAAACTCTTTAAATCAAAAGCTTTAAACTTTGGAAAAATCACCTCCTTCTTCCTTCTCTTATGGTTTGGACGAATTCACCATGCAAAAGAGGGCTTTTATACTTTCTTTCCTTGGCTTATTTTGATCCAAATGGAAACCATAAGTGGTGAATAGATGTTGACTTCCAATTGGTACACCTTATAGCAAAAATGGCCACTTTTAATTGGTCCATTTGCCTTCTTCCAATTGGTACAACTTATAGCAAAAATGGCCACTTTTAATTGGTCCATTTGCCTTCTTCATATTGGTACACCTTATAACAAAATGGCCACTTTTAATTGGTCCACTTGCCTTCTTCTTTTAATAAATGCTATATGGCTAATTATGATCTACTTTTGGGGTGGATGAATGCCTTAGGGCCATTTGTCCATCTCTTTTTCTTTTCTTCTTTTAATAATTGCTAAATGGCTAATTATGTTCCTCTTTTGGGGTGGATGAATGCCTTAGGGCCATTTGTCCATCTCTTTTTCTTTTCTTCTTTTAATAAATGCTAAATGGCTACTTATGATTGGCCCACTTGCCTCCTTCTTTTATCTTATTTATTTGGCAAGCCCTTAGGCTTCCTTTTATTCATATTTTGACCCCCTCAACTTTCTTGTGCTGTAATTTTATAGTCTAGGGTGTGAAAATATCAAAATACTCTCCAACGATTAATCGATTGTAACTTTTAAACCGTGCGTTTTCGGGAAAAATTGAAATCCATGATTATGACCCGATTAATCTCAAGAATATTCTTCCGGGGTCGGATATGGGCACTATTAAGAACTTTTCGACACTTAATTTTTAAGTTTACATAGTTGCCCCTAACTTTTGAGAAATTTCCACTTAGGTCCTTTTGATATCCATTCCTGACCTTTTTATTAATATTGTTTTACTCACAACTCCAAATTAAGTAATTCTTATTCCCACTGAAACTATACATCTGGGGCTATATTGTTTTAAAATTTCAGGTCGATCCGAGCTATATCTGATTTTTGACGGTCCTTTGAATTTAAGCCTACTATGCTGTCCTGAGGCAGCTTGCACATTGTCTACTAAATCCATCATATCTTATTCTGTAGAACTCCAAATTGAGTAATTTCAAGTTATACATCTATATAAGACACAAATAAACAATTAAGTCTTCTTTGAGACTCTCTAATTCTATCATTAACTTGGATGAAATTCGAGCTTAAGGTATAGGTCATGTTCGAAACTCCTTTGTTCTAAGCCTAAATCATATCCTGTATGTCTGTTTCTTACCAATCTAGAATTCGGGATGTTACAATTCTATCCCCCTTAATTTAGGTTTCGCCCCGAAACTTGCTTATTCATGCATGATTCTTACGTATAATTACACATCATCAACATATAACTCGATTATCAGTTCCTATCTGGCATGTACATTTACCTATGCATCATATAACTTTCTCCTTATTTTATCTTACATGGCACACATAGTTATTTACTTACTACCTATATGCCAGAATCGACTAAACCTAGGCTCTGATACCACAAATGTAACACCCCATCTTAGCCTACGTTTATAGACCAAGATGGACTGTTATCTCATGGTGGTTGTGTCTTAATATTTTACTTAGCCAATTTTAAGTGCAGATTTTAAAAAAAAATTGCCAGAGTTTCCCCTATAATTGGTGGTCCCAAGTGTCGACAAAACTGATTTTTCTTATTTTTGAAAAATATTTTATTTCACAATTCAATACAAGCACACTCCCAATAATCCACCCTTATAACCTGAACTTCAAATCCTGCAAGAAGAATTCACACTTCTATATTCACAACCCAACTCAATTCAAAACCATATAGTTATTATACATTACTAGATTTACATGTACATCAAGTTATCTCTTTGTATTGTTCAAATAAGTACATGCTAGTTTCTAATACCAAAATACAAAATGAAGAGCACCACTTAAGTTTGTTAATGACCAGCAGATCGCAGGACTCTTCTCCTCGCTACTGGCTCCTTGTTAATAACCTACGAGTTTAGAAGAAACTAAACTCGCTAAGCATTGCTTAGTGGGTACTTTAACTAATTACGAAAAATAAATATTAAAAACATAATGCACTTTTAAAGGCAATAAACATGTCATATATTCAGTTATTATCATTTTATCATTTCGCTCCACAAGGTAATTATGAATACACCGATCTCGGAATGAGGCCTCGTATAGAGTTATGCGTGGTCTTGACCTCACATGACTAATTGCCATGGTTTTGGTCTCACACGATATGACTGCGTGGTCTTGACCTCACACGACTAATTGTGTAACACCCCCATATCCAATGCACACACACTACAACCACAACAATGTAGCATAAGTGCACCAAACATAGGGATGCTACGGTTTTCTTAACATTCAAAACACTTTAAACTTGATACAATACCCTTATCATTATACATTATAGAAAAGTAGATCATTTACTTATAAAACAAAACATATTAGTTATATATATACATTTAAATATTACACAGCGGAAGTTATAAAATATGTACATATTTACATATTAAACATTTCTTTACAAAATATAAAGAAGTATACTTGATTGGCAAGTCTGCTCTGATCTTTCAGCTCAAAAAATGGATTCTTCAAGGTCTACTCTCACTTGGTCTTGATGAACTCTCGGGTTCAACTCTATCAACTTTATTACCTGCGCGATTAAACACTATCACGCTAAGCCAACGGCTTAGTAAGATAATCATGCTAATGATATGACTTAGTGCAATGCAATGTCATTCTCAATCCATATTATACATTCAACATCATATATGCAAAACTAACAACATACTTTCACATTACATATCACATTTCAATATCTTTTCATATACCTCATTAGTATTCATTTAACCATTCATAATCAACACTAAACAAAGACAAGCATGGGCCCAAGACACACTAATATGCCATTCAATTTTCAGAGTTAATGCTTTGGTTTTGTTATCACATTTATCAATATCATATACCCAACTAGGCTTCAAGGATTAAGTTCAACCAAGCTTCAAGGGGAGCAAAGCATGCTAAGCTTCTACCCAACTTGGCTTCAAGAACTAACCCAACCTAGCTTCAAGGGTGGTAACATCTCAATTAGGCTTCAAGGATTCAATCCAACCTAACTTCAAGAGATTGTTACACTTATTAGGCATGCCACCAACAACCAACTCTGAAAATGGAATAACACATTAGCCACACAATTCATTTATTATTCAATTATCATTATCATTTTCAATTCTCAACAACATTTAGGCAAACATGCCTTATTTCTTTCAATTGCATCATCATAGCCAAACACAATGGCATTGTCTCATATCATGTCTTATTTGAATTATCATTGCATCTTTGATATACATTTCAATTTCAATGTATATTACTCATGAAACACATTACCATTCACAATGCATAACATAACATTGTTCAATCTCAACAATGCAATTAGGGCAAAGAACAATTGATATGATTCATAGTTTTAGGACCTTACACATGCATTTGATTATATCATTCATTGATTCACGTGTGTTTAAAGTGTTTAGGGTTAGGTTTAGGGACCAACCTACCCTTGGAGAAGCAAAACAATGCAATTAGAACAAAGAATAAAAACCCCAACCCACACAATTGAGGGACACGGGCAGCCACTTGAGGGACACGACCAAGCTTGTGGCCGTGTCACTCAACCCAATTGGACAGTGAGCAACACGGGCAAGGGACACGGCCAAGCTTGTGGCCGTGTCTCTCAAAACAAAACTCACAGTAACTAACACGGCTTGGGAACACGGCCATGTCACCCAAAAACTAATCCAACACGCCCAAAATCCCTTGGCTTGGCCGTGTCACACATTGCTTTTGGCCGTGTCTCCCAAAACACAAACTCTAATATGCACAACTCTCCTCCAAATTGCACTCAAACTCATCAAACACCATATAACATGTTTCAAATGAATGGAATCAATGTTCTAAACACAAATTCTACATGTTTATCACAATAATCACCTCACAAAACATTAATATTACATTAAACACAAACCCTAAAATCCTCATCCTTTTCCATCTTTCAAACTCAACATCCACCACTTCCAACAACAATACCTATTTAAACTCTTAACTTAAAACCAATTCAACACTTGAAAACACAACACAAACACATCTCAAACACACCAAATCACAAAATCAACAAACTCTAATTCACTTTAACACCACTTCAAAATAAGTAAAGAAAACAAAAGAATACTTACGAAATAATGAAATTTCTTGAAATTCCAACTTGTTTACTTGACATCTCCTTCAACCTTTGAGCTAAGAACATCAAAATCTTCCTTTGCTCTCTTGTTTTCCTTTGCCTTTGGTGAGCCGGCCAACATCAAGAAGAAGAAGAGAAGATGATGAAGAAATCACAAAGTCAAACACTCATTAAATACCCATCCAAAAGAAAATTACTATAATACCCTCATACACATCTTAATTCCCTTTAATATTTCTTGCCCACTTTGGTAATTTCACATGCCCTAAAAAAAATATCCTCTTGCATTGACCAACCCTTTTGACCAATGTATATGTTATATATATCATCATATACACAACATATAAACTTGTCTCTAAACCCTATTTCTTCCCAAAACACATATACATATACTTTTCTTTTCTCAATTTAAACCAACAACAACAACAACAACAACAACAACAACAACATACAAAACTTCTAGGGCATGCATAGGGATATTACAATTCTCCCCCTCTAAAAAGAAAATTTCGTCCTCGAAATTACCTGATATCAAAGCTGAAACAACTGCGGATACTGTTCTTGCATAGATTGCTCACTTTCCCAAGTTGCTTCTTCTTTTGCATGATTCTTCTAAAGAATCTTCACCAATGGCACTCTCTTGTTTCTCAAATCTTTCACTTCTCGTGCCAAGATAGCAACTGGTTCCTCTTCAAATGTCAAGTCTGGGCTCACTTCAATAGATTCAAATGGCAACACATGAGATGGATCCGACCTATATCTCCTCAACATAGAAACATGGAATACATTATGAATACGATCCAACTCAGGTGGCAAAGCAAGTCGATACGCCACTGGCCCAACTCTTTCTAACACTTCATACGGCCCAATGAAACGAGGACTCAATTTTCCTTTCCGACCGAACCTCAAAATCTTCTTCCAAGGAGACACTTTCAGAAATACCTTATCTCCAACATCAAACTCTATGTCTCTCCTTTTCAGATCTGCATAAGACTTCTGTCGGTCTGAAGCTGCTTTTAACCTGCCTCGAATCACTTTTACTTTCTCTTCAGTTTCTTGAATCAAATCAGGCCCAATTAACTTACCTTCCCCAAGTTCACTCCAACAAAGAGGTGTCCTACACCGTCTGCCATACAATGCTTCAAATGGTGCCATACCAATGCTGGATTGGTGACTGTTGTTGTAAGCAAACTCCACAAGAGGTAAAAACCTATCCCAACTTCTAGAGAAATCGATGACACAGCTTCTCAACATATCTTCAAGAATCTGTATCACCCTCTCTGACTGTCCATCTGTCTGTGGATGAAAAGCAGTGCTGAAGTGCAGTCGAGAACCCAAAGCACTATGCAAACTCTTCCAAAATCTTGAAGTAAACCTGGGATCTCGATCAGACACTAAAGAAGTTGGAACACCATGCAGTTTCACAATCTCATGGATATACAGCTCAGCCAACCTCTCCAAAGAGTAATCCATCCGCACCGGAAGGAAATGAGCTGTCTTAGTCAATCTATCCACAATCACCCATATGGCATCATGTTTCCTTTGTGTCAATGGCAATCCAGACACAAAGTCCATTGTCACTCTTTCCCACTTCCATTCTGGCACTGACAACGGTTGAAGCAACCCGGTTGGAACTTGATGCTCTGCTTTAACCTTCTGACAGGTGAGACATTTCGATACAAACTCAGCAATGTCTCTCTTCAACCCCATCCACCAATAATGCTGTCTCAAATCATGATACATCTTCGTATTACCCGGATGCATAGCAAACACTGACTGATGTGCTTCTTCTAAAATGACTCTTTTCAAATCAGCATCATCGGGTACACACAATCGGTTCTTAAACCAGAGACTCCCATCATCTCTCACAACAAAATCTCTACCCTTTCCACTCTGACAATCCGAAACAATCTTCTGTATCTTCTTATCGGCCAACTGAGCTTCTTTGATCTGATCTAACAAAACCGGCTTCAATTGCAACTGTGCCAATAATGCACCATCAACACAAGGTACAAAACTGGCATGCAATGCTCTCAACTCAACAAGCAACGAGAGCGAGTAAACTGTTAAACCAGCTAAAGACTTCCGACTCAAGGCATCAGCAACAACATTTGCTTTACCTGGATGATAGTCAATCAAGCAGTCGTAGTCTTTAATCAATTCTAACCATCTCCTCTGACGAAGATTGAGTTCTTTCTGGACACCCAAATACTTCAAACTCTTGTGATCAGTGTAGATGAAACATTTCTCCCCAAACAGATAGTGGCGCCAAATCTTCAATGCAAACACAATGGCAGCCAATTCCAAATCATGGGTCGGATAGTTAAGCTCATGTGGTTTCAACTGTCGAGATGCATAAGCTATAACTTTCCCTTCCTGCATCAATACACACCCCAAACCTCTATGTGAAGCATCACTGTAGATCATATATGGTTTGCCTTCAACAGGTAAAGTAAGAACAGGCGCTTGAGTTAACATTTCTCTCAACTGTTCAAAGCTCGCTTGACACTGATCTGTCCATAAAAACCTCACTCCCTTACGAAGCAATCTGGTCAGTGGAGTAGCTATCACAGAAAATCCTTTCACAAACCGCCGGTAATAGCCTGCCAAACCCAGAAAACTTCTAACCTCTGTCACCGACTTGGGTGGACTCCAATTCAATATAGCTTCAACTTTGCTCGGATCAACTCTAATGCCTTCTGCTGAAACTATATGACCAAGACAAGCGACTTGATCCAACCAGAACTCACACTTCGACAATTTGGCAAACAACTGCTTTTCTCTCAAAATCTGCAACACAATCTGCAGATGCATATCATGTTCCTCTTCATTCCTTGAATACACTAGAATATCATCAATGAAGACCACTACAAACTGATCCAAATAGGGCCTAAACACCCTATTCATCAAATCCATGAAAGCTGCAGGTGCATTCGTCAGACCAAAAGGCATAACTAGAAATTCATAATGCCCATACCTGGTCTGGAAAGCTGTCTTCGGAACATCTTCAGCTCTGACTCTCAGCTGATGGTACCCTGATCTCAGATCAATTTTGGAGAACACTGACACTCCCTTCAACTGATCAAAGAGATCATCGATTCTAGGCAAAGGATATTTATTTTTAGTAGTCACCTTGTTCAATTGCCTATAATCGATACACAACCTCATAGTACCATCTTTCTTTTTCACAAATAGCACAGGAGCTCCCCAAGGAGAAACACTGGGGCGAATAAATCCTTTGTCCAACAACTCCTGTAATTGCACTTTCAATTCCCTCAATTCTGCTGGTGCCATTCTATAAGGAGTAATAGAGATAGGAGTGGTACCAGGCAACAATTCAATACCGAACTCCACCTCTCTCTCAGGAGGCAACCCTGGCAACTCCTCTGGAAACACATCCGGGAACTCAGCAACTGTGGCAATGCTATCAATAGGGGAACCCTTCACTCTAGTATCCACCACATGAGCAAGATAGGCTTCACACCCCTTTCTAATCAATCTCCTAGCTGCAACAGCTGAAACAAATAAGGAGGCTAGTTGTTCCTGCTCATTAGATACTATCACCTCTCTACCATCAGCAGTTCTCAAAGAAACAATTTTCTTTTTACAATCCACCACAGCTCCATGTCGAGATAGCCAATCCATACCTAAGATCACATCATATTCCTTAAATGGCATCTCAATCAAATCTCCAAGAAACTCCTCACCTTGCACCCTCACTGCACTATCCCGGTGCACTTTACTAACAATCACACTATGCCCTAACAGATTTGTCACCAACACATCAAATCCTAGGGACTCAGCATGCACATCAAATACAGGCAAAACAGATGCACTAATATATGAATGCGTGGAACCCGGATCAATCAAAGCAAGTACTGGAGTATTAAATAAAGAAAAAGTACCAGCTATGACTGCCGATGCATCAGGCTGCCGATGCATAACATACATCCTCTGGGAAGAACCAACCTCCTCTGGTCTACTCTCCCTGGAGGTAGCACCTCCTCTAGAACTGTACCCCGGTCTACCTCCTCGGCTGACACCTCAGCCTCCTCGGCCTCCCCTCGCACTAGGTCGAGAAGTTGCTGTATCAACTGACATCTCTTGCCTCTCAGGGCAATCTCTCACAAAGTGATCAGGTGACCCACACCTGAAACATACCCCTGCAACACCAGCCTTCCAGCAAGGACCACCATGCGGCCTACCACAATGGATGCAAATGGGTAAGGTGGATCTCTGAACCATAGGGGTCGGAGCACTCGCCACTGAAGCTGCAGGTCTAAATCTCTGCCTCAGTAACTGCACTGACCTACCCGCTGGTCTCTGGCTCCTACTACTCCGAGGAACAAAACTTCCTCTACCCCTCTTCGCAGAAGAAGACCCTGCCTCGAACTGGGGCCTTCTAACCCTAACCTCTTCTTCTGAAGCAACCGCAATACCCTGAGCTCGCTCTACACTTCGAGCTGCTGCCACAAGCTGTGAGAAATCCTGATATCTGGATCCAGCCACTAATGATCGAGGGCCTCAATCCCTCCTCAAATCGCCGACATCTATCAATCTCATCAGCAATGATACCCCCAGCATACTGACTCAGTCGAATAAACTCAACTTCATACTCAGTAACAGTCTTGCTGTCTTGCTTCAAGCTCAAGAACTCCATCTTCTTCATGTCCTTATACTCCCTAGGAGTATACTTCAACTCAAATTCTCTCAAAAAATCAGTGTAAGACAGTGTTGGAGGATCATCCATAGAATGGGGCACCGTCTTCCACCAATCATAGGCATCCTTCTGCAGCAAAGATCTTGTATAGTCAAATTTTTCCTCTGAGGTGGCTTGCAACTGAACAAATACCCTCTGTACTCTGTCAAGCCACTGTTCTGCTACAGCTGGATCAACTGTACCAAAGAAATCCTCCGCTCCATATTTCCTTAGCTTATCATAGTGCCTCACTGGTACTGAAGGCTGAGGGGGTGGTGGCTGTGGTTGCACAGGTGCTTGTCTCATAACTTCCATCATATATCTAAACCAGGCTGGCGGAACCTCCTCTCCAGCTAGTCTACCCGACACCGAAGCAGGTGCCTCCTCAAAACTATCAACTCTAGCTCCCTCAGCAGGAGCAATACTCTCGGCACTACCCTCAATCGACTGACGTGAGTGAGAATCCATCACAACCTAAGTCTGCAAACACAACATACTACATCTTATTAAAGATCAGAGGTTGCCAATCCCAAACATATATGTTATTCAAAAACCACTTTTTTTAAAATCAAAATAGTCTTTTTATCAAATTTTACCTAGGTTGAGAATCTCAAACCTAGGATCTGATACCAAAACAATTGTAACACCCCCATATCCAATGCACACACACTACAACCACAACAATGTAGCATAAGTGCACCAAACATAGGGATGCTACGGTTTTCTTAACATTCAAAACACTTTAAACTTGATACAATACCCTTATCATTATACATTATAGAAAAGTAGATCATTTACTTATAAAACAAAACATATTAGTTATATATATATATATACATTTAACTATTACACAGCGGAAGTTATAAAATATGTACATATTTACATATTAAACATTTCTTTACAAAATATAAAGAAGTATACATGATTGGCAAGTCTGCTCTGATCTTTAAGCTCCCAAAATGGATTCTTCAAGGTCTACTCTCACTTGGTCTTGATGAACTCTCGGGTTCAACTCTATCAACTTTATTACCTGCGCGATTAAACACTATCGCGCTAAGCCAACGGCTTAGTAAGATAATCATGCTAATGATATGACTTAGTTCAATGCAATGTCATTTCTCAATCCATATTATACATGCAACATCATATATGCAAAACTAACAACATACTTTCACATTACATATCACATTTCAATATCTTTTCATATACCTCATTAGTATTCATTTAACCATTCATAATCAACACTAAACAAAGACAAGCATGAGCCCAAGACACACTAATATGCCATTCAATTTTCAGAGTTAATGCTTTGGTTTTGTTATCACATTTATCAATATCATATACCCAACTAGGCTTCAAGGATTAAGTTTAACCAAGCTTCAAGGGGAGCAAAGCATGCTAAGCTTCTACCCAACTTGGCTTCAAGAACTAACCCAACCTAGCTTCAAGGGTGGTAACATCTCAATTAGGCTTCAAGGATTCAATCCAACCTAACTTCAAGAGATTGTTACACTTATTAGGCATGCCACCAACAACCAACTCTGAAAATGGAATAACACATTAGCCACACAATTCATTTATTATTCAATTATCATTTTCATTCTCAATTCTCAACAACATTTAGACAAACATGCCTTATTTCTTTCAATTGCATCATCATAGCCAAACACAATGGCATTGTCTCATATCATGTCTTATTTGAATTATCATTGCATCTTTGATATACATTTCAATTTCAATGTATATTACTCATGAAACACATTACCATTCACAATGCATAACATAACATTGTTCAATCTCAACAATGCAATTAGGGCAAAGAACAATTGATATGATTCATAGTTTTAGGACCTTACACATGCATTTGATTATATCATTCATTGATTCAAGTGTGTTTAAAGTGTTTAGGGTTAGGTTTAGGGACCAACCTACCCTTGGAGAAGCAAAACAATGCAATTAGAACAAAGAATAAAAACCCTAACCCACACAATTGAGGGACACGGGCAGCCACTTGAGGGACACGGCCAAGCTTGTGGCCGTGTCACTCAACCCAATTGGACAGTAAGCAACATGGGCAAGGGACACGGCCAAGCTTGTGGCCGTGTCTCTCAAAACAAAACTCACAGTAACTAACACGGCTTGGGAACACGGCCATGTCACCCAAAAACTAATCCAACACGCCCAAAATCCCTTGGCTTGGCCGTGTCACACATTGCTTTTGGCCGTGTCTCCCAAAACACAAACTCTAATATGCACAACTCTCCTCCAAATTGCACTCAAACTCATCAAACACCATATAACATGTTTCAAATGAATGGAATCAATGTTCTAAACACAAATTCTACATGTTTATTACAATAATCACCTCACAAAACATTAATATTACATTAAACACAAACCCTAAAATCCTCATCCTTTTCCATCTTTCAAACTCAACATCCACCACTTCCAACAACAATACCTATTTAAACTCTTAACTTAAAACCAATTCAACACTTGAAAACACAACACAAACACATCTCAAACACACCAAATCACAAAATCAACAAACTCTAATTCACTTTAACACCACTTCAAAATAAGTAAAGAAAACAAAAGAATACTTACCAAATAATGAAATTTCTTGAAATTCCAACTTGTTTACTTGAAATCTCCTTTAACCTTTGAGCTAAGAACATCAAAATCTTCCTTTGCTCTCTTGTTTTCCTTTGCCTTTGGTGAGCCAGCCAACATCAAGAAGAAGAAGAGAAGATGATGAAGAAATCACAAAGTCAAACACTCATTAAATACCCATCCAAAAGAAAATTACTATAATACCCTCATACACATCTTAATTCCCTTTAATATTTCTTGCCCACTTTGGTAATTTCACATGCCCTAAAAAAAATCTCCTCTTGCATTGACCAACCCTTTTGACCAATGTATATGTTATATATATCATCATATACACAACATATAAACTTGTCTCTAAACCCTATTTCTTCCCAAAACACATATACATATACTTTTCTTTTCTCAATTTAAACCAACAACAACAACAACAACAACAACAACAACATACAAAACTTCTAGGGCATGCATAGGGATATTACAATTTGCCATGGTCTTGGTCTCACACGATATAACTGCGTGGTCTTGACCTCACACGACTAATTGCCATGGTCTTGGTCTCACACGATATAACTGCGTGGTCTTGACCTCACACGACTAATTGCCATGATCTTAGTCTCACACGATGTAACTGCGTGGTCTTGGTCACACACGACTAGTTGCCATGATCTTGACCTCACACGATATAATCCCCATTCTAGACCGGTTTTACTCATTTACCGAGTAGAGCATATATAGCATTTCATTTATACACTTTCACTTCATATATATATACCACATATTCACCATGTATATACAGTATATCCGCACACAAATACCACATATACTCACATATGAATCATATGTATTCACATATATACCATATACACGCATATATATACCATATGAACAAAAGTTTGTAAAAATAAAATTTCTTTTACGTTGAAGTACCAAACCTTGCTTTTCCTTAGTCCTTATTCTATATCACTTCCTTTCCTTCCCTGTCTCCTTGATTCCCTATGAAATTTAACATCACATATACAAAGGTAAGAACCCTAGATATAGACATAGTCTTATCTTATGATTTTTCTAATGGTTGATAGTTTATTTTCACCATTAAACACCATTATTTCTTTCATCAAATCCTTCAATTAATTATTTCTTAAATTTTCTCCAAATCTAACTACATGAACCCTAATTTCAATCTCTTAAATTAACCATTAATCCATGAAATTAAAACTAGAGATAGGTTTCTCTTACCTTATAATCTTGTTTGTCACCAAACTCTTTAAATCAAAAGCTTTAAACTTTGGAAAAATCACCTCCTTCTTCCTTCTCTTATGGTTTGGACAAATTCACCATGCAAAAGAGGGCTTTTATACTTTCTTTCCTTGGCTTATTTTGATCCAAATGGAAGCCATAAGTGGTGAATAGATGTTGACTTCCAATTGGTACACCTTGTAGCAAAAATGGCCACTTTTAATTGGTCCATTTGCCTTCTTCCAATTGGTACAACTTATAGCAAAAATGGCCACTTTTATTTGGTCCATTTGCCTTCTTCATATTGGTACACCTTATAACAAAATGGCCACTTTTAATTGGTCCACTTGCCTTCTTCTTTTAATAAATGCTATATGGCTAATTATGATCTACTTCTGGGGTGGATGAGTGCCTTAGGGCCATTTGTCCATCTCTTTTTCTTTTCTTCTTTTAATAATTGCTAAATGGCTAATTATGTTCCTCTTTTGGGGTGGATGAATGCCTTAGGGCCATTTGTCCATCTCTTTTTCTTTTCTTCTTTTAATAAATGCTAAATGGCTTCTTATGATTGGCCCACTTGCCTCCTTCTTTTATCTTATTTATTTGGCAAGCCCTTAGGCTTCCTTTTATTCATATTTTGACCCCCTCAACTTTCTTGTGCTGTAATTTTATAGTCTAGGGTGTGAAAATATCAAAATACTCTCCAACGATTAATCGATTGTAACTTTTAAACCGTGCGTTTTCGGGAAAAATTGAAATCCATGATTATGACCCGATTAATCTCAAGAATATTCTTCCGGGGTCAGATTTGGGCACTATTAAGAACTTTCCAACACATAATTTTTAAGTTTACATAGTTGCCCCTAACTTTTGAGAAATTTCCACTTAGGTCCTTTTGATATCCATTCCCGACCTTGCTGTCTTTCTTTATTAATATCGTTTTACTCACAACTCCAAATTAAGTAATTCTTATTCCCACTGAAACTAGACATCTGGGGCTATATTTTTTTAAAATTTCAAGTCGATCCGAGCTATATCTGATTTTTGACGGTCCTTTGAATTTAAGCCTACTATGCTGTCCTGAGGCAGCTTGCACATTGTCTACTAAATCCATCATATCTTATTCTGTAGAAAGTCCAAATTGAGTAATTTCAAGTTATACATCTAGCTAAGACACAAATAAACAATTAAGTCTTCTTTGAGACTCTCTAATTCTGTCATTAACTTGGATGAAATTCGATCTTAAGTTATAGGTCATGTTCTAAACTCCTTTATTCTAAGCCTAAATCATATCCTCTATGTCTGTTTCTTACCAATCTAGAATTCGGGATGTTACAAATCCAATTCAAGCTTGGGTCCAACTACCCAAATCAAATTCAATCTCGGGTCCAAGTACCCAAATCAAATCAATCTCGGTTCCAAGTACCCAAATCAAATCAATCTCGGGTCCAAGTACCCAAATTCAATCCAATCTCGGGTCCAAGTACCCAATCTCAGGTCCAAGTACTCAAATCAAATCACTCTCGGGTCTAAGTACCCATTCTCGGGTCCAAGTACCCAAATCAAATCAGTCTCGGGTCCAAGTACCCAAACCAAATCAATCTTGGGTCCAAGTACCAAATCCTGGCTCCAACTACCCAAATTCAATCTAATCTCGGGTCCAAGTACTCAAATTCAATCTAGTCTCGGTCCAAACACCCAAATTCAATTCAATCTCGGGTCCAAGTACCCAATCTCGGGTCCAACTACCCAAATCCAATTCAAGCTCGGGTCCAAGTAACCAAATCAAATTCAATCTCGGGTCCAAGTTCCCATTCTCTGGTCCAAGTACCTAAATCAAATCAATCTCGGGTCCAAGTACCTAATCCCAGTTCCAAGTACCCAAATTCAATCTAGTCTCGGGTCCAGGTACCCAAATTCAATCTAGTCTGTGGTCCAAGCACCCAAATTCAATTCAATCACGGGTCCAAGTACCCAATCTCGGGTCCAAGTACCCAAGTCCAATTCAAGATCAGGTCCAAGTATCCAAATCAAATTCAATCTCGGGTCCAAGTACCCAAATCAAATCAATCTCGGGTCCAAGTACCCAATCTCGGGTCCAAGTACCTAAATCAAATCAATCTCGGGTCCAAGTACCCAAATTCAATCCAATCATGGGTCCAAGTACCCAATCTCGGGTCTAAGTACCCAAATCAAATCACTCTCGGGTCCAAGTACCCATTCTCGGGTCCAAGTACCCAAATCAAATCAATCTCTGGTCCAAGTACCCAAATCAAATCAATCTTGGGTCCAAGTACCCAAATTCAATCCAATCTAGGGTCCAAGTACCCAATCTCGGGTCCAAGTACCCAATCTCGGGCTCAAGTACCCAAATCAAATTACTCTTGGGTCCAAGTACCCTATTCGGGGTCCAAGTACCCAAATTCAATCCAATCTCGGGTCCAAGCACCCAAATCAAATTCAATCTCGGGTCCAAGTACCCATTCTCGGGTCCAAGTACCCAAATCAAATCAATCTTGGGTCCAAGTGCCCAATTTTTGGTCCAAGTATCCAAATCAAATCAATCTCGGGTCCAAGTACCCAAATTCAATCCAAGATTTGGTTCAAGTACCAAATCTCCGATCTAAGTACCGAATCTCGGGTCAAAGTACCCAAATCAAATCAATCTCGGGCCCAAGTACCTAATCTCGGGTCCAAGTATCCAAATCAAGTTCAATCTCGGGTCCAAGTACCCAAAACATATTAAAATAACCATCTCATCAAAAATTAAGTCTTATTTCTTTTCACTCTCTTTTACTAAAGTCTCAGATCTTTAAAATAGAGGGCAAACTGTAGACCCTTAATTTTTGACCCAGTCTGGTCTAATATATTTTAATAAGTCCAAAATAATTTTTGTGTTGTCTAATATATTTTAATTAGTCCAAAACATTTTTTGTGTAACCTTAATTAAATAATATTTGCTTTAGTATTTAATTTTTATTAATAAAAAATAAAAAATAATAATAATAAGCAAATAAATAAAAATAAAAATAAAATTGGCGACAAAAAATTTCGTCGCCGAAAAGTGGGGCGAGGAGATGGCCTTGGGCCATTTCGCCCACAGGAATTTCCTGTGGCCGAAATGGCCTACATGCAATTTCGCCCGCCTCAGCTCGCAGGCTTCTGCGGCAACTTTTTTGCCAGCATAATTTTTCCGCAGATGTTTTTTTTGCCAGCGAAATTTTTCTACAGCAGTTTTTTTTCGAGGGCGAAATTTTTCCGACGCAAATTTTTTCGAAACAAAATTCAATTCTATTTTGGTTTCCTTTTCTTAATTAATGTTAGATTCCATGAGCAACTAAGATTAATACAAAAAATCTTCTATACATAAGGACTATAAACTTTAAATCGTTTTGTTTATTTTCATAAAACTTCATAAAACTCTAAACTATTTTTCCAAATTCTAAAAACTAATACATTCTCCGAAACACTAAAAACCCTAATTCAACTTTAAAACCAAGATAGTAACCCAAGTAACCCCAAATTAAACTAGCTAACATAAACCCTAAAGTTTTCTTAAACCCTAACTCCCTTAAAACCTTAAACCCTAATTTTTCTAAATCCTAATCTTTAACCCTTAAAACCTTATAAACCTAAATATTAAAATTCAAACATATTAAGTAGCTAATAATCATAAACTTAATGTTTTGAAGTGCCCAAACCCTAATTTCATGATTTCACTCCTCAAACACTAATTTGGTTAATCAAAGAACTTTATCAACCTCTTAAATTATAAAACTTCAATCCATTTCAATTCCTTTAAAACTCACAGTAGCTTAAACTCATAAATTTCAAAACCCTAAATACATTAAATAAAGAATCTTAAATAGAAATAGTAGCCCTAATTCGAATCTTTATTTGCTTTATTTAATTTTATATTTGATTGTGTAGTCTTTTATATGCTTTAATTTATTTTCAATGCTTTGTTGGTTTATTTAAATTCAATGATTGATTTATTTAATTTATCATGGATGAATGTTTATTTTATATTTTGATTAATATCTTTGGTGAATGATTTATTTATGATGAATGGTTATTTACTTTATCGATTTATTTTGATTTCCAAATGTTGTAAGAGGCATGTTTCCACTTGGTGGGTACCTCATTAGTTAAATATCATGTAATTTAAATTGCTTTATATTTTAGAACCAATGTAAAGGACATGTTTCTATCTTTCGGTGGGTGTCCTATTTAGGCATGGAATATATAAGGGCATGTTTCCATCTTCGGATGGGTGTCCATTTATTTGTTTTGCTTGGACATTGTTTTGATTTTCAATATATCGATGCTTTATTTCAATTGTTGCGTGTAATATGGATAATATTGTTATACTTAAGAATTTTATAATATTCAGACCTGTAAAAGGAGGCCGGTTCCAATGAACCAGGTGATGTGGGGGTGCTGGGCCATTTCTCACCTTTCCCACATGTACCCAACTTTTCGAACCCATTATGAGGTTGGAAATTCATTAGGAATCGAGTCATCCACCCTTTATTTTTCCAGGCCCATCCGGGTGGTGACTCAATTTTCTCCAAACTTATGTCCGTGTTCTCTAAGGCCCCAAGCCTAAACAGTGCTGAAGTAGCAAGAACCATTCCACCGGGAGTGGGGGCGAAAATCCCAGCTCATAGTGGCGACTCCACTGGGGATAAGAGAAGTTGATTCCGTTGGTCTTTATATTATTCTATTCTTTCTTATAATGCTATTATCCATTGCATCATATTAGATTGCATCGTGTGCGTGAGTTAGGATGCACATGTTACCCGTGTTGTGTTATGTAAGGGATACCATACTTTGACTCAAGGTATGGAGATCGAGCATGGCATAACCATTCATAGCCTCGTACCATTTGGTATATACTTGCTATGGGAACCTAAGCCTTTTTACCCAAAGACTAAAGCTCATGTAATTGGCCTAGTTACTTTCCTTAGGTTTTACCCCAAATGCATGTTGTTTGACTATGGTTAATTTATCTTGGCTTAAATCATGGCTTATTTGATTTGTTCTTGTTCTAATATGACCTAAGTATATTGTAAGCTCAAAATAAATTTTTCTTTAAAATCCAAAAGACCAAAGCTATTTTCAAAATTTTTCAAGATGATCTTTGGACATAAGACTTTTCTAAAAATAAATCAAAAATTCTTTTGCTCATGGCCCAAATACTAAGCCCAAATTATGTTTTTCTAAAATCTTTTTACAATGGGCATAGAAACAAAATTATTATCTTTTCTTACAAAGAGCTTGCAAATTATTCTGGTCAATTTAGAAATACCAAAAATCAGTTGTGAGCCTAGTTTATACTAAGAATAATTAATCATGGGCTTGTTTTTGGCATGAATCATTAGTTACCTTTTTCAAGTGAGAAATCTATTTATAATAAACCTCTTAATTTCATTTTAATACAATTAGTTGGTTGAATGCAGTCTACCCGAGCTACTAAGGCTAAAACCCTAAGGTACTTCATGCTCTCATTGAACCCTGTTGTCCAAAATTTGTTCAATACCTTAGATGATGGAACACAAAAGAGTTGGGATCTACTTTACAAAGCCTTCATACAACAATATGGATATAATGTCGAGATGGAAGTTACCTTAATGGAAGTGGTTTCCATTAGGCAAAGGTCGAATGAGAATTTTGTGGTGTATGTGAAGAGAGGGAGTAACAAGGCCGCCCTGCTCAAGAAGAGGCCCGATGAATCCGATCAAATAAGGATGATTGTGAGAGGGGTGTTGCATAGTCATCATGAGAGGATGTCTCATACACTCATCCATGATTTCAAAGACCTTCTCCAAGTTAGTTTGCAAATTAAAGAGTGGGAAAGAGAGAAGAATCACTTTCGGCAAGAAGGAATGAGAAAGGAAATTATCAGTCTAGCAATCAAAGCATGCAAAAAGAAGTTGATGTTAATATGACTGGTCAAGGAAATAAAAGACAATTCTCAGAATTGGGGAAACCTCGATCTTGGGTTTTAGGAAGCTACAAAAGAAAGGGTTGTTACAACCGTTAGCTCCTCGACCTTTGCCTAGTCCATTACCCCCAAAATTTGATACTAAGGCTTTTTGTCAATTTCATCAGACTCAGGACATGAGACTGATAGATGTACCCGATTGAAGCATGAGATCTAAGATCTAATTGATAGTGGTAAGCTACCCGAGCCGGACAAGGCCAATACAAAGAACAATCCTTTGCCTAAGTTTGGAAGAGTACCTTCACCGGCAACCTTCATGGTGGGAAAAGGATTGGAAGAAGATTTTCTTTTATCCTCTTTTCAAGATGGGGATATTGAAGATATGAAAGAAAAAGAAGCTTAACTCAACACACTTTCCTTAGCTTGAATGTTGCTTTTCAATTTTACTTTCTATAATATTTAATTTGAACATTTATGTTTTTTAAATTTAAATTTGTTTGAATAAATTACTTTCATCAAAATTTTTGCTGGTCTTTGTTCATTTTGGTGCTCAACCGATGAGGAATCTAGCTTGATAATTCATAAATTAATATATTTATGCATCATGACTCGGATGACTTTACTAGGTGAGGGAATTGCTCTATAGCATTGAGTTATGTATGCTTAATTAGAGAGGGCTTCTGCATAATTATCTTTGTCTAGGTCCTAGTCAGTCTTAGAACATGCTTTGAAAAACTTTCGAGGCGAAATTGAACTCTGCTTATTTAAGGGAGAAATGATCTAGGCATTGTTTGGTTAGCCAACAACTTGTATCCACCCTATTAAATATCAATCCCTAGTTGTCCCTTTGAGCCTTCATAAAATTTTAGCTTTCTTTTCATTGGCTTAAAAACCCCAATAACCTACCCTGAGCTGTTGTGATACTTTGACAAGTCTTATGATCACTAAGGTGAAGAGGCAAGAAGATCAAGGAATGGAATGCATAGCCAAGACTGTAAAAATAGTTGGTGTTATCAAGACCATAAGGGTAGTTGATGTTCTCAAGACCATAAGTGCAGTTGAAGTTCACCTAATATCTTCAATATATCAAGACAACATTAGAATAGCAAATGATTTATCCTTGTTAAAGAAGATTTATGTTACTCCACTCATCCATTATTGGAAACCCAAGTTGGTACAAACAAGACAACTCTTTTAAAGCTAGAACAAAAAAAAAAAGAAAGAAAAGAAAGTAAAAAAAAAGGACAAAAGAAAAAGGGAAAAAAAAGAGAATAATGCTTAAAAAGGCAGTTTAGAAAGCCAACTGAGTTCACTTTTACCCAAAGCAGCAAAAGGCTTCCATTTGGGTTATAAGGACATTTTGACTTGAATTGGTCCAACCCAATTAAAGATTCGATCAAAATTGGAGAAAAAGGAGGAAGACCATCCAGTTCTTGAAAGTTCTATACTTGATAATCCTACAAGAAAGAAGGACAAAATGATAAAAGAAAGGGATGAGTAAGGAAAGAGAAAGAAGAGGGAAGAGTAAGAAAAATAAAGAGGAAAGAAAAGGTAAAAGAAGAAAAGAAACGAATTTGGGTCTTAAACCTTTTGCAAGGTCAAAGACTGTCCTAATCAAGATCCAGATTAATGCCAAGAAGACAGAAAGAATTTAGAGTCTAGCAAGATTGCTCCTAACTACCTAAAGTTCAAACAAGAAATTTATAGTGTGAAGGTTTATCCATTGTGTCACATCATCCCCAACTTACAAATAGATTTCATTTAACCAATGTCCCTTATAGACCCCATTTCAAGCCTATCAAAGACCTGTTGATCTCTCTTAGTAGGTAAAGTTATTAGTGGAGATAGTTTGGATAAGCATGCATATGAGATAGACAGTATTTAAACTCAATGAGACCTTTGGGCAGGTAATATGTATGTGCCTATCTAATGTGTAACAATTCTTGCTTGAATAAAAATGATTCCCGAGTTTAGTCATTCCAATGCAAGACCTAAATGAGCATCTGAAAGGAACTAATGAGAACACTTCTACTGATCACCTCGGTCTGTGAGTCAATGGAATGACTGTAAGTATTATTCATGCATATCATGCATACATGTGCATATCACATCGGACTTTCTTGTCTTGTCTTGTCTATTCCTTGTCAAAGTGAATAGCAAACACCCTGCGAAGTAAAGAATCAAAAGAAGATATTGAATCAAGAGGGCACGGAAAGCCTATTTGCTTGTGGAAGCTCCAGTCATTTTGCAAAAGAAGAAATACGTGCTTGTACGATGAACTAGACGGCAAAAACATCAATCAGAGCCCGCATAGAAAGATCATGGGTTGAGCCCACACAGGGGGCAAAGTTTCTCCTTTTCAATTTTTTGAGTCTATATATAAAATATTTTCAAACTCACTTATAAAAAATTTTTGCCACTCAGGGGGGCAAAGAGAGGATATAAGGTCCAATTAAAAATAGCTAAATTTTTAAAGGAAGAACAAAAGAATGGAACATTAGAACTCTCAAAAGAATGAAGATGCAAAAGACAAAAGATCAGTCTAGCTAAAAGAGCTGAACTAAGGGTAAAGACTCGAAGTCCAAAGGATGAAGATATATTTTCAAGGGTGAAGACCTAATCTCAAAGGATGAAGATCCATTTTCAAGAGTGAAGACCAGATCTCAAAGGATGAAGATCTAATTTCAAAGGTGAAGACCTGATCTCAAAGGATAAAGATCCATTTTCAAGGGTGAAGACCCGATCTCAAAGGATGAAGATCCATTCTGAGGGTGAAGAACATCCATGCATAGAACAGCCAGAGCAGTCAGATTTCTCAACTGATAAAAGGTTAGTCAAACTTAGTCTTGGGTCTAAGTACCCAAATTCAATCCAATCTCGGGTCCAAGTACCCAAATCAAATTTAATCTCGGGTCCAAGTACCCAATCTCGGTTCCAAGTACCCTAAAATCAAGTTCAATCTCGGGTCCAAGTACCCAAATCCAATCCAATCTCGGGTCCAAGTACCCAAATCAAATTTAATCCCGGGTCCAAGTACCCAAATCAAATTTATTCTCAGGTCCAAGTACCCAAATCAAATTCAATCTCGGGTCCAAGTACCAAATCTTGGGTCCAAGGATCCATATCAAATCAATCTCAGGTCCAAGTACCCAATCTCGAGTCCAAGTACCCAAATCAAATCAATCTCGGGTCCAAGTATCCAAATTCAATCCGATCTCGGGTCCAAGTACCCAAATCAAATCAATCTAGGGTCCAAGTACCCAAATTCAATCTGATCTCGGGTCCAAGTACCCAAATCAAATCAATCTAGGGTCCAAGTACCAAAATTCAATCCAATCTTTGGTCCAAGTACCCAAATCAATTTCAATCTCGGGTCCAAGTACCCATATCAAGTTCAGCCTCAGGTCCAAGTACCCAAAACAAATTCAAATAACCATCTCATCAAAAATTAAGTCTTATTGCTTTTCACTCTCTTTTACTAAAGTCTCAGATCGTTCAAGCAGGGGGCAAACTGTAGACCCTTAATTTTTGACCCAGTCCGCTCTAATATTTTAATAAGTCCAAAATAATTTTTGTGTTGTCCAATATATTTTAATTAGTCCAAAATAAATTTTGTTATCTTAATTAAATAATATTTGCTCTAGTATCTAATTTTTATTAATAAAAAATAAAAAATAAAAATAATAAACAAATAAATAAAAATAAAAATTGGCGATGAAAAATTTCGTCGCCGAAAAGGGTTGCAGCGAAATGGCCCGCACGCCAATTTTTGCCCCGCAGCCGCAGCTAGCTGTGGCAGCTTTTTCGCCAGCACAATTTTTCTGCAGCAGTTTTTTTTTGCCAGGGCAATTTTTTCGCAGCAGTTTTTTTTTGCCAGCCAAATTTTTTCGATGTAAATTTTTCCGAAACCAAATACAATTAGGTTTCGGTTTCCTTTTCTTAATTAATATTAGATTTCGTGAATAACTAAAATTAATCATAAAAATCTTCTATAAATAAGGACTAAAACAACACAGAAAGAGGAGGTGAAATCTAGGACCGAATTTAGGAGGAATTTTTAGAGATTAACAATCGGACTTAGGAAAAACTTTGGATCATCAGAATGGAATTTGGGACTTCAGATTGGAGAGGAGCAACAAGCAAAGCATCAACGATTCATCAAAAGCAGCAACTTTTGGTGGAACCAACGAACAAACGTTTGAATCTCTAATTTCTTTATTTTCTCACAGTAGCTTTAATAAATCGTTTCTTCTATTTCCAAAACCCTAAAAATCATTGTTTTTGTTCTTCTAAACCTTAAATCCCTAAAACACTTCTTCTAAACCTAAGAACCCTAATTTATTTATTCTGTCTCCAAAAACCCTAGTTCATTTCTTTTGTTTTCAAAAACCATAAAAACCTTAAATCGTTTCTTTTGTCTCCAAAAACTTCAAAAAAACCCTAAATCATTTTATTAATTCCCAAAACCCTAATCTCTGTTCCAAAAAGTCAGTAGCCTTATTTTTAAGAATCAAAAGCTTCAACCCTAATTAATCCTTCTTTCCAAAATCACACAGTAAGTATTATTCGTTTAAAAATAACACTAGTTTCTTCCAATTTCAAAACCCAAATTTTTTAAATCTTAAACTCTAAAATCTTAATTTTCAACACCAAAACCTATAATCCTAGAAGCCAATTTCAAAACCCCGCAAGGGGCGCTGCCACTTTGACCCCCGCCAGATAACCGGCTAGCGGGACCGCCGTATGGGTTTGGGTCGTTATTTATTTATGCATTATAAATCTTTATGTTTTACTTCCATTAGTATGATTATTCAAAATACAAACAATAAATCCAAAACCAATTAATCTAAAACTTAAAATTTCCTAATTTCATAATTTTACCCCTCAAACCCTAATTTTATCAATCAAAGAACCTTACTAATTTCTTAAATTATAAAACCCTAATCCCTTTCAATTCTCTTAAAGCTTACAGTAGCCTAGACAAATAACAATAATAATAACTTAAGATTCCAAAACCCTAAATGCTAATTAAAGAAATTTAAATAGAAACAGTAACCCTAATTTGTACCTTTACTTGCTTTATTTATAGATTTAATTATGTAGTCTATTATATGCTTTGGATGGTTGATTTATTTAAGTTCAATACTTGATTTATTATATATTTTGATTGATGTTTAATATCTTTGATAATGATTTATTTATTATGAATGGTTAATTACATTTATGGATTTATTTTTGATTTCCAAATGTTGTAAGAGGTATGTTACCACTTTTTGGGTACCTCATTAGTTAAATATCATGTAATTTAAATTGCTTTTATATTTTAGACCAATGTAAAGGACATGTTTCTACCTTTCGGTGGGTGTCCTATTTAGGCATGGATTATGTAAGGGCGTGTTTCCATCTTCGGATGGGTGTCCATTTATTTGTTTTGCTTGGACATTGTTTTAATTTTCAATATAACGATGCTTTATTTCAATTGTTGTGTGTAATATGGATAATGTTGTTATATTTAAGAATTTTATAATATTAAGACCTGTAAAGGAGGCCGGTTCTAATGAACCGGGCGTTGCGAGGGTGCTGGGCCATTTCTCACCTTCCCCACACGTATCCAACTTTTCGAACCCATTAGGGGGTTGGGGATTCCTTAGGAATCGAGTCATCCACCCTTTCTTTTTCCCAGCCCGTCCGGGTGGTGATTCCATTTTCTCCAGACTTAGGTCCGTGTTCTCTAAGGCCCCGAGCCTAAACAGTGCCAAAGTCGCAAGAACCATTCCACCGGGAGTGGGGGAGAAAATCCCCACTCACAATACCTTGGTGGAATATTTCTCGTATCACCATGCGTATGTACTTGATGTATGTTCCTTTCACTGCTCTTTGTTGAGGTACTTTCTTTAATCCTCACCAGCTTAACCATTAGTATGGAGCTGAACCTCAAGGTTCTAAATTCGCTCCCGATTTAGACATGCCTTGTCTGACTGAAGCCTACTTAGATCGGCTAAAGCAAAGCCGGCCTGCACGTTACACTTATCTTCTGCCATAGATTTTACATTTGTCAATTTCTTTAGAAAGTGTATTGTTAGGACAAAAAAATAATAAAAGTAATAATAAGAGATATTTCTTTTCCTTTTATAATTTTTCATCACCTTTTGCTATTGTGTTTATTTATTTCATCCATATCTGGTCAAATGCTTGTAATAGTGCACATAGAAAAATTTTAATATTAATTCTATTTTATTAAATTGGGGAACAATCAAACATAAAGACAACATAGACAAGATCACTTGTAACACCCCTTAACCCGACTACTTCCAGCCGAGCCAAGTGTGCTACAGTATATGCAACATGGTATACAGAACATGTACTAAATAAATTTTTTTCCTTTTTATTACAAATAATAATAATTTACACATTTCTTTAATTGTTATAATTACATTTTGAAAGTCCTTAACAGTACATGCCAATCTAAACTTTGCTTTGCTCCTCACTTTGCCTCCTGTTGCGCACTCTGGTGCTCCTTTGTAGCTTCCCATTTGTCAGCTTGGACTCCATAACCTACGAGTTTAGAAAACTAAACTCGCTAAGCATATAGCTTAGTGGGTACTTTAACCGTTAAATAGAAATTAGATGCAAACCACACAATGTTACAGATATGGCACAGCCAACCCAATCATCAATATAAACATTCTCAGGTTCTTATTATATTTCTCTTATTATTTGTTAAGCTTTTATGATAGTATGTTATTCATTTATATTGATTTACTGCCACTGGATGATACCTCATCCTATGTCTGTTAGTTGCATAACATTGTTGTTGATTACCGATCTGATGGTTATGTATTTGTATTTTATGGCATTATAATTTCTTTATCATTGTAGACCCAATACTCTCTTGTTTTGAGTTCCGTTTGTTAAATAACTTATGCATGAATTAAAGGAGTGTATTCACTATCTTTGTCCTATGCTTTCCTTCGGTAGTTTGGCATGAATGGTTATTCGTGTGTTCATATGCTCCTTTCATTAAGTTCACATATGTTTGTTAAGGTTTGGATAAGTCATATAAGAAATTAACCAACTGAATAATGTTTATTACCCTTTGCCGAGTTTAATATTTTGACGGTTCAAAATTTATTTTATTAAAATTCATAGGCACTAGTGATTAGGAATCTATCTATTTTTATCCTAAATCAGCTCAATAGAACTAATTTGTAGTTCAAAATTTTCATTCTGGGTCTTTGGGCCAGACTGCACTTTTTAGGCCACACCGGGTTTTACAACACTGCAAAAATCCCTCGTTGGGCTTTAAAATCTAAATAAAACACAATTGGGATGTGATTTTCAAAAAACGAAAAATGCTATCTTGTTCTTAATTGGTCAAGCTTTCAAGAGCATATTTTTGATAATTTATTTCATTCCAAACGAATATTTTATCTTAATTATACCTCATTTATTTCTTACCAAATGAACAATGAATTCTAGCATTTAGTTTCTTATGTACCTTGTTATCTTATTTCCCCAATAACTTTTGTTCTACTAATCCGAATGTAAAAATTCTTGTTTCACTCAAACTAGACTCATATGAGTCCTTATGGTTAAATATCTAGATTTTAATTTTGTTACACATAATTCTTGATGACTCCTTGAACTCTTCCCTGGCCAATTGGTTACTCAAATCTGCGCAATGCATACTATTTCATTTATAACTTTACCTACGCAACTTGGATAGAGACGATTCTTATCTTAAATTAAACTAGACAAATACAGCTATATTCAGTAAACATTTCAGCTTAAAACAGGCAACACGTGAATTTTGGCCCAATTTCTAATTTAGCCCTGCAGTCTGCTAGGGTCTGCCTGCGCATGGTTCGCTCATTCGTGTGTAACTTCTACATTTTAAGTCCAATAGAGATGAATCCAAATCCTATGATTCACCAACATACAAAGGTTCATTTATATCTTCCATCAAAACATCTAATTCCTGAGGTAAATGGACCAAAACCTGGACTCAAAGCACAAATCTCAGTCTGTCCGGTTTCACAATTCCAGTGTGCATGAGTTATACTCTTTTTATCATATCTTTTTATCTACAAGTGGGATTTATGAAATTCCAAATTATATGGTTTCCTCAAACATAAGGGTACATTTAAATCTTCTTTCACAGCTTCTAAATGTGTCATTAAGGTCACCTGGACGTAGTCTCAAATCACAGGTTACTGACTGAGGAATCTCAGTTTTTCAATTTGTACGCCTGGTATCATGTTTATCATAACTTTCATTCCACACATGAAAATGAGTTGGTTCCAAAGCCTATGGTTTACTGAATTAATGAAGAACAATTAAGTCTTGTTTTTCAAGTTCTATATCTATCATTTCTCTAGTCTAAAATTCGGTTTAAGTTCCAGAAAAATGCGGGACACATGGCTGGCTGCAACAAAACAACACAACATAGCACTCCCATATTTACCTCCCTTATAACCTCAACCCCAAAATCAATCAATACACAACAAACACTTCTATGTCATCATCAATCTCAACCACATAACCACCACAACTCAAGCACATGAACGATTATAGCAATTACACATCCAAATGCAAAGGCAATAGAGATCACTAATTCAAGAAGGTTAAAGTACCAAACCTTTTTCCCCTTTGCTTTCCTTAGCTCATCTTTGATCTTTTTCTTCTTTTTCCTTTAGATTTTCTTGATTTTCTACAAGAATTCCAGCATACACACTTTAAACATACATCCTATGGTTTGAAAACATAAGCTACCAATTCATTTCGGGCCAATTTTTCCTCAATCTAATCTCCTCTAACCTTAAAACCATTATTTCTTTCATCAAATCCTTCAAATAATTATTTCTTAAATTTTCTCCAAATCTAGCTACATGAACCCTAATTTCAATCTCTTAAATTAACCTTTAATCCATGAAATTAAAACTAGAGATAGGTTTCTCTTACCTTATAATCTTGTTTGTCACCAAAATCTTCAACCAAAAGCCTTTAACTTTGGAAAAATCACCTCCTTCTTCCTTCTCTTATGGTTTGGACGAGTTCACCATGTAAGAGAGGGTTTTTATTTTCTTTCCTTAGCTTATTTTGATCCAAATGGCAGCCATAAGTGGTGAAAATATGTTGGTATAGATGTTGACTTCCAATTGGTACACCTTATAGCAAAAATGGCCACTTTTAATTGGTCCACTTGCCTTCTTCTTTTATCTATTTATTTGGCAAGCCATTAGGCTTCCTTTGATTCATATTTTGACCCCCTCAACTTTCTTGTGCTGTAATTTTATAGTCTAGGGTATGAAAATATCAAAATACCCTCCAGTGATTAATCGATTGTAACTTTTAAACCGTGCATTTTCGGAAAAAATTGAAACCCACGGTTATGACACGATTAATCTCGAGAATATTCTTCCAGGGTCCGATATGGGCACTATTAAGAACTTTCAACACTTAATTTTTTAGTTTACATAGTTGCCCCTAACTTTTGAGAAATTTTCACTTAGGTCCTTTTGATATCCCTTCCTGACCTTGCTATCTTTCTTTATTAATATCGTTTTATTCACAACTTCAAATTAATTAAATCTTATGCCCACTGAAACTAGACATCTGGGGTTACATTGTATCAAAATTTTAGGTTGATCCAAGCTATATCTGATTTTTGACGGTCCTTTGAAGTTAAGCCTACTATGCTGTCCTGAGGCAGCTTGCACATTGTCTACTAAATCCATCATATCTTATTCTGTACAACTCCAAATTGAGTAATTTCATTATACATCTAGCTAAGACATAATAAAAAATTAAGTCTTCTTTGAGACTCTCTAATTCTATCATTAACTTGAATGAAATTTTCGAGCTCAAGTTATAGGTGATGTTCTAAACTCCTTTGTTCTAAGCCTAAATCATATCCTCTATGTTTGATTCTTACCAATCTGGGATTCGGGATGTTACATCGCTCCTATTGCCAACTAGCCTTTTCGGGTTTTCTAATTGACGATTTTCTCTCATTTAGCCCTAATTGTTGCCTAGCCCGCCCTTTTGGGTTTTCGGAATTAGCGGACTGCTCTAACATTTGCCTAGGCTGCCTTTTTTGGGTTTTCAAATTAGCGAGCTCTTTTTTTGTATACATAAAATCTCTTCAACCTGTCAATGTGCACTGGCTCACTAAACTCATTCCCGTTCATGTCTGATAACTTCATTGCACCCTTGTTCATGACCTATTTCACAATATATGGTCCTTCCCAGCTAGGCCTAAATTTCCCTCTTGGATTAGATACATTAGGCTTACATTGCTTCAACACTAAATCCCCGACTTTGAGTTTTCTTATCTTAACCCTTCTATTATAGGCTCGAGCTATCCTCCCTTGATACAGTTGATGATGGTACATTGCTTTTAACTTTTTTCCTCTAGTAAAGCTAATTGTGTGTATCTGCTCACTACCTATTCTGTCTCAGGCAGTTCAGCTTCCAAGACCACTCTTAACGACTTGATCTCAATTTCAATTGGCAACACTACTTCCGTCCCATAAACCAAAGAGAATGGTATCATTCCAGTCGGTGTTCGTATACTTGTTCCAGTCGATGTTCGTACACTTGGACAGAATTTGCTTAATTGTCTTATTTGTTGCTTCTACTACACCATTAGCCTTTGGTCTATGAGGAGAGGATCGATGATGATGGATTTGGTACTTTGAGAATAAGTCCTTAACTGCTCCTTGAAACTGTACCCCATTGTTTGATATTACACTGTGCGAGACCCCATACCTTCAGATGAGGTTCTTTTCAATAAATCTAGCCATTTGACTTGCCCCAGTTTGTTGAAGGATTCAACATCGACCCATTTTGAAAAATAATCTACCGCTACTACAATAAAACGGTGACCATTTGAGGTTGTTGGATGTATCTCTCCTATAATGTCGATACCCCAAGTGGCAAAGGACCAGGGTGAAGACATAGAATGCAATTCTTCAGGAGACATGTGATTCAAATTACCATACATCTAACATTGTTGGCACTTCTTTACAAACTCAATACAATCTCTCTCCATGGTCAACCAGTAGTAACCTTATCGAATTATCTTTTTAACTAGGGCTAAACTACTCATGTGTGGACCGCAATTTCCCGCGTGTATTTCTAACATGATATGCTTTACTTCAGGCTTCCTCAAGCATCTCAAGTGCACCCCATCAGGCCATATTCAAAATAACTTTCCATAGAAGGTGATGTATTGCAAGGACCACCGCCTTATGGCTCTTCTTTCTTTCTTTGTTGCCCCAACGGGTATTCCCTTCCCTTTAAAAATTGTCTTATAGTATCATACCACGCATCATGGTCTATATCAGTTTCCATGATTGTCTGATATTCATAGCAAGGAGTTGATGAGCTGGTCAAAACCAGAGTCTTGACACTACAAAAAAAGCGCAATCAGCGACGCATTCTGCGACAACTCTTATTTCGTCGCTGATTAGCGACTTTATCAATGACAACTTTACGACAAAGAATTAAGATAAGCATCTTTCCAACATTCCGTCGCTGAATGGGTTGCTAAATGTGTCGTTGATTAACGACAAAAAAATGGTCGTAGAATCTGTCGCTGAATAGCGATAAAAGGTCGTTTCTCACTGAATGTGTCGCTGAATTTTGCGCCAGATTTTGGCGCCAACAATGAGCGACGACGTTATGACTAATTTACAACAAATTAGCAAAGAATGTGTTTATTTTCTATTTTAAAGTAATTGGTCGTTATATATGTATCTCATTGCCACACCATGCCGATTGTTTACATGTTATTATTGAAGCTGCCACTTCAGGTTATGATGGTAGTTGAAGTGGTGGCTGTTGTTGGGGCTAGTTACCATGAAAAGAAAAATAAGTGAAAGATGCTACATGATGCCATGTAATATTTGCATAAATCCCTTATACTGGTATTTGTTATTGTCTTATAGTTTCCAAAAGGCGATGTCCCTGAATGGGTCTGCAATGCCATGGAGGTTGCTGGAATCAATATCTCATCCTGCTGTACCCCATTCTCTCACCCCAAAGATTACAAGGAAAGAATATAGGATACATTGCATCTTTGTACAAAAATTGATTCAAAGAGAGTAACATCGAACGCGTTCAATTTATAGGTGACAATACAAGTCAGCATAAATTTTGCAAAATCATATGCTACTTCCACAAGAACTATTCCTAAGAGATCTAATTTTGCCCTCCTTATATTGTAATTGATTTCATTTGACCTTGCAAATTACAAGGATTTTTTTTTCCTTTTCATCATGATTTCATACAAAAAAAAAATCTTTACTATCATTTGCATATGGAAAATTAGATCTAATTATATACATAGATATAAAAGGTGTACGACGGCATAGATGAAATTTTTGCATTATCACTGATACAAAATTCTATAGGATTTGATTATCATGAGTAAAGTTGTGAGGTCTTTATACTGTCAGCTTATTTCTGATGCATTGAGATTTTCTTCTTTCTTTTTCTTTAAATACTTGGTGATATGCAGTCTGGGTATCGAACTGATAAGTGATAACTCCTCTTAAAGATTTTATTGAGTGCATAAAGCATAATAAGTTTGTTTCACAATGCATTGTGTTTATGTCAAGAATTATTATTGTAATGAATGACTATTTTATAAATAGGTTTGGTTATTATATTTGAAATTCAACAGGTTCTTGAAAATGTGTAGATAAAAAAAAATTGGAATACTGGAAAAATATAGCCAAACAATTACAAAATTGCGACAAAATTGCGACAAAATCAGCGACCAAAGGTGACAAAAAAATATTGAATTCTGCGACAAATCAACGACTAAAACAACGAGAAAAATATTGTGACATATTCTACAACACATCAGCGACAAAATTTAGCAAGCAAATTCGCGACAAATTCAGCGACTAAATTAACGACCCAAATAGCGATGAATTCAACGACCAAAGCTAAATCAGCGACGACTTTCAGCGGGAATAAATTCCGCCAAAAATGAAAATGTCGTTGAATTTGTCTCTGTTTTGTCGCTGATTTGTCACTAATCAATGACACGCACAATTGGTCGCTGATTTGTCGTTGATTTTTTAGCGACCAGGACATTACCATCCGCTCAATTTTTCTTGCTGTTCGTCGCTGATATTGTCGCTATCGTATTTTGGTCGTTGATTTCGTCGTTAATGGTGTCGCAGATTGTGTCACAGATTGCTATTTTTTTTGTAGTGTGAGGAATAAGTTGACATGAATTGCCCATACCGAAGCCAATGTGGCTAGGGCATCAGCCATCTGGTTTTCATCTCTTGGTAGGTGTATAACCCTGCACTCCTTAAAGTTCTTCTCATCATGGTCAAGTAATGGTGGCATGGTTTTAATTTCTCTTCTTTCAACTCCACTCTCCATTTACATGGGATACTACTAGCAATGAATCACTAAAAACTTCCACCTTATCCACCTTTAAGATCATTAGGGTTTCCAAACCAAATATACATGCTTCATACTCCACCATATTATTGGTTGCCCTGAATTTAAACTTCTTGGCTAAGGGGATAAGTTCCCCTTTGGGCGATTCTAGCATGACTCCCAAACCTGCTCTTTTCCTATTCACTGCACCGTCAAAATACATTTTCCATCCTTGTACTTCAATGGCCTCTAAATGTTCATCTAAAAATTCTAAGACTACCTCTTTACTATCTGGTAATGGTTGTTGGGCCAGGAATTCTGCCACTGCTCTACCTTTGATTATTTTCCTGGTTACATACTTAATCTCAAATTCTTCCAATATTATCAACCATCGCCCATACTTCCCAATCAAAGAGGGTGTCTCCCTTAAGTGCTTCATTGGATCCAACCTGGAAATTGCTTGCACACTATAAGATTGAAAGTAATGCCACAACTTCTTAGAAGACCAAACCACAGCTATACATGTCTTTTCAATGATACTATACTTAATTTCATAAGGTAGGAGCTTTCTACTCAAATAGTAGACTGCGTGCTCAATCCCTGACTCATCTGCTTGGGCTAGCATAGCTCCTACTGACTCTTCTTCTACTGTGAATTATAGTAATAGGGGTTTACCGGGTTTAGGTGGTTTCAAAATAGGTGAATTCAACAAATACTCTTTTACTCGTTCAAAGGCCCTTTGATCTCTTCATTCCATAGGACCGGCTGATTCTTCTTAATCAACTTGAAGATAGGCTCATAGATTGTTGTGAGCTTTGTTATAAACCTGCTAATGTATTGTAATTTAAATGGATCCTGAACTTCTCTCTCCGTCTTAGGGGCTAGCATTTCTCTGATTGCTTTAACTTTGTCAGGGTCAATCTCAATGCCATTCAGACCAATCACATGTCCCAATAATTTACCTGAGGTAACCCCAAATACACACTTCTTCGAGTTTAATCTTAGCTTATATTTCAATGCTCTATTGAAGAATAATTCTAAGTTTTGGAAGTGTTGTTCCCTCGTATCTGATTTCACCATCATATCATTAACATATACTTCGACTTCTTTGTGCATCATGTCATGAAATAATGTGGTGGCCATCCTTTTGTAGGTTGCTCTAGCATTCTTTAATCCGAACGGCATCACCCTATAGCAAAATATGCCCCATGTTGTAATGAAAGTAGTTTTGGCTTTATCCTCTTAGGCCATTAATACTTGGTTGTATCCGAAAAACCCATCTACAAATTAATGTAGCACTCTAGAGGCTGCACTATCAATGAGGGCATCTATATGGGGTAAAGGAAAATCATCTTTAGGGGAAGCCTTGTTTAAATCTCTATAGTCCACGCACACCCTTATTCTTCCATCTTTCTTTGGCACGGGTACTATGTTGGCTAGCCAACCTAGATATTCTATCACTTCAAGGAACTTTACTTATATTTATTTAGTGACCTCTTCTTTTACCAATTTAGCCCATTCTAGCCTCAAATGCCTAAGCTTTTGTTTGACAGGCTTCATATGAGTGTAAGTAGGAATGAGATGTTCGGCTATGTCTCGTTTTATTCCAGGCATATCCTCATAAGACCAAGCAAACACTTCTTCATATTTTTTGAATATTTTTTTCAAATCTCTCTCTCTAATTAGGAGTAAGGTCAGATGCTATGCTAATGTTTTTAGGATTTATTATTGTTCCTAAATTTAATGATTGCGCATCAATAGAGTTAATATTAAAGATGCTCATGTAACCACTATTTGAATGTATGCAACCATCAGGAGAATCATCTCACAAGTAAGCAAAATCAGACTTTATTATATTCATTTTGGAAAAGAAAACATCATCATCCTCATACAAAGAAGACAAATTAAAATCAAAATCAAAATCAAAATCAAAATCATAAAGCAGAATATCTTCAAATTTTTCTTCGATTAAGGCAGCAATCTCATATGGAGTCTTCTCTGCTTTCAGGACAACTTCCTTCTTCTCTTCTGGATTGGGCTCCTTATTGGTTGGCAGGGTGAGCTCTTTTTTCACTTGTTCCACTAACTCAGCAACATCAACGAAAATTTCAAAACCCGAGATCAACTTTCCCATGAACATGATTGGCTCTAGCTTTCCTTGGAGTGGTCCCATGTCAAGAGCTTTGACAAAGATTTTTTCAAGTGGCGGGAAGCTCATCTTCTCATTCTTCTTTAGATGGACATCTTTGTTGGCTTCATCATATCCCAACCCCTTCTTGGAAGTTTGAGTTTTGAAATCTAGAAGCTTTGTCATACCGGCCTTGACCTTTCCAAGACCAGCTCCGGGAAGGTAGCTCACGTTCTTCATCATGTTCAAGACCTTAGAGTCCACTGCGTCATCATTAGAAATTGCAGCTACTTGGAAACCTTTGAGAGGCCTCATTATCTTCGGCCTCGATCACCACTGTCTCATCTACTTTAGGGAACTTGATCTTTTGATGAAGGGTGGAAGGAACTCCACAAGGAGGATGAAACCATGGTCATCCCAAGAGTAAGGCGAAGGTAACAAGTATGTCTAAAACAACAAATTCAACAATAGATTCAATTGGACCAACATTGACAGCAGCTTTGAGAGTTCCTTCGACATAGCTATCTCTTGGTGTTGTCATAATGGTTACCTCGTTTGGGCTTAGATCTATCGTTCACATAGCTAGCTTTGGCAATATTTTAAGTGGACAAACATTTATGGCGGACCCATCATCAACCATTAATCATGGAGTCCTTTTCCCATTGATTTTTATATTGATAAAGAGAGGGCGGATGTGATCTTTCCCCTCTTTCGGTAAATCCGCAACTGAGAAAGATACCGCTCCCATATTAACTTTGCTCTTCTCTTGAATAACTTCACATTTCATTACTCCTTCAATTTTTATGAAGTTGATCAGCTCCTCCAGTGTTATGGAGGTGGAAATTGGCATGCTGGCCAAGGCCTTGGCCATAGTTTATCGGTGCTTTTTCGAAGTAGCCAATAAGTCCTAAATGCTAACACTTGCTTGGGTTCTTTTCAATTACTTGAGCATAGTATCATCTTCCTCTTCTTTGTTCCCTACTTCAGCTTCCTTTCCTTTATTAAGTTCTACCTCCTTAAGCGATAGCCTTGCATAAGGCTTATCAGATCTAGTGTTCATTACTTCATTTTCTTCGGGCTCGGACTAGGTCCATTCCTCCTTCTTGGGTACAAGATCGTCATCACTATTGCTTGAATCCCAAAACCCATCCATAACATAAATTGCTACTTCTTTACCCACCATAAGTTGATCAATTTTGCCAAATACCTCTTCTTCTTTGGTTGCTTCTCCACCCACATCTTGGAAAGAAGACATGACAAAACTTTCATGCAAACCTCCTCCAATCATGAAGGTTGCTGGTGGTGGTACTCTATTGAACCTTGGTCCCCCTCCCAATGGATTGTCTTTTGTGTTCGGCTTGTTGGGCTTGGGCAGCTTTCCACTATTAATCAAATTTTTTATCTCATGCCTCAACCTCACACATCTATCCATGTCGTGTCCTTGTGTTTGATGAAATTGACAAAATGCCTTAGTGTCGAAATTAGGTGAAAGAGGGTTAGGCAAAGGACGAGGATTTGAGGGTTGTAACAATCCCTTCCTTTGAAGCTTATTGAGAACCCAAGACAATGGTTTCCCCGATTTTGAAAACTGCCTTCTTGTTCCTTAGCTAATAGCATTAATAGCAACTGCCTTTTGCATGCCTTGGTTACCAGAATGACAGTTTCCTTTCTCATTCCTTCTTGTTGAAAAATGGTTCTTCTCTCTTTCCCATTGTTCAATTTGCAGACCAGCTTGTAGAAGATCTTTAAAATTATGGATGAGTGTATGAGACATCCTTTCATGAAGAATAGGCAACACCCCTCTCCCAATCATCCTTATTTGATCATATTCATTGGGCCTCTTCTTAAGCAAAGCAACCTTATTTCTCCATCTTTTCACATAGTCCACAAAATTCTCATTTTGTCTTTGCCTAATGGTTTCCACCTCCATCAAGGTTACTTTCAACTCGACATTGTACCCATATTGTTGAATGAAAGCCTTGTACAACATGTCCCAATCTTTTTTAGTACTTTCCTCTAAGGTGTTGAACTAATTTTGGACAACAGGGTGTGAGCAGGAATTTTTGCCCCCACTCCCGGTGGAATGGTTCTTGCGACTTTGGCACTATTTAGGCTCGGGGCCTTAAAGAACATGGACCTAAGTCTGGAGAAAATGGAGTCACCACTTGGAAGGGCCGAGAAAAAGAAAGGGGTGGATGACTCGATTCCTAAGGAATCCCCAACCCCCTAATGGGTTTGATAAGTTAGGTACGTGTGGGGAAAGGAAGAAATGGCCCAGCACCCCCACAATGTCGGTTCATTGGAACCTGCCTCCTTTACAAGTCTTAATATTATAAAATTCTTAAATATAATAATACTATCCATATTACACACAATAATTAAAAGGCAGCATCATTAAATTAATATCAAAGCAATGTCCAAGCAAAACAAATAAATGGACACCCATCCAAAGATGGAAACATGCCCTTACGTAATCCGTGCCTAAATAGGACACCCACCGAAAGGTAGAAATATGTCTTTACATTGGTTCTAAAATAGTAAAGCAATTTAAATTACATGATATTTAACTAATGAGGTACCCACCAAGTGGAAACATACCTCTTACAACATTTGGAAGTCTAAATAAATCGATAAAAGTAAATAACCATTTATCATAAATAAATCATTCATCAATGGTATTAAACGTTAATAGAAAGTAAATATCCATCCATGATAAATTAAATAAACCAAGCATTGAACTTAAATAAATTAAAGCATATAAAATAAATCAAAGCATAATCAAATATAAAATTGAATAAAGCAAATAAAAATTCAAATTAGGGCTACCATTTCTATTTGAGATTCTTTATTTAATGTGTTTAGGGTTTTGGAATTCATGGGTTTAAGCTATTGTAACTTTTAAAAGAATTGACATGGAGCAAAGTTTTAGAATTTAAGAGGTTGATAAAGTTCTTTGATTAACCAAATTAGTGTTTGAGTGGTAAAATCATGAAATTGGAGTTTGAACACTTCAAAACATTAAGTTTATGACTATTAGCTACTTACTGTGTTGTATTTTAGGTTTGTGAGGTTTAAAGGTTTAAAGGATTAGGGTTTAAGGTTTTAAGGGAGTTAGGGTTTTTTATTTTAGGTTTTGGAGTTGAATTAGGGTTTTAGAATTTTAGAATTATTGTTTCAGAGAATGCTTTAGGTTTTAGAATTGAAGAAACAATTGATAATTTTATGAAACTTTAAGAAAATAAACAAAAAAGATGTTTTTAGGGTTTGTGGAAAGAAACTGACTCAAATTTAGGATTTTGAAAAGAAACAGGTTCAATTAGGGTTTTAAGATTTTGAAGAAGCAAAAATAACAAATTTAAGATTTTCGGAAAACAAATAAACGAATTAAGGTTTTTAAGCTTTAGAAAAGGTAAATTAAAGTTGTTGGGGTTTTTTTGATTTTGGAGAAACAAAAACAATTATTTTTAATCTATAGTGATGAATCTACTATGAATTCATGAAAAAAAATTAAGAAATTCATACCTTCGTTTGTTGGTTCCACCAAAAATCACTTATTGGATGAACAAGAACAAAGACAAGCTTTGCTGCCTTTGATGGGTTGAATTGCTTGTTTGCTCTCTCAAAAAAGTCCAATTGATTCAAGGTTTTCCTCCTCAATTTAGGTCTCAATTTCTCCTCCAAATTTCCTATCAATTTCAACTTTTTTTCCTTTTTTTCTTTTTTTTTTGTTGTTTTAGTCCTTATTTATAGAAGATTTTTATGGTTAAGTTTAGTTATTCACAGAATATAACATTCATTAAGAAAAGGAAATCGAAACCTAATTGTATTAGGTTTCAGAAAAATTTGCGTCGGAAAAATTTCGCTGGCAAAAAAAAATTGTTGCGGAAAAATTACGCTGGCGAAAAAAATTGCTGCGGAAAAATTACACTGGCGAAAAAGCTGCCTCAGCTGGCTGCGGTAGCCGGCGAGAATTGGCCTGCGGGCCATGTAATATCCCCATATATGCCCTAGAAGTTTTGAATGTTGTTGTTGTTGTTGTTGTTGTTGTTTTAAAAATTGGATTGAATGTAGGTGTTAATTTGCAAGAGAAAAGAAATTAGAGGAAAGTGTATAAGTTGATTATATTGTAATATATATAACATATAAGTTGGTCAAATGAAGAGTCAAGGGGGAAGAGATATTTATCTTGTTGAGTATGAAATTACCTAAATGGGCTTATAAGTTAAAAGAGAGTTAGAACAAATGGTTAAGGGCATTGAGGTAATTTTCTTTTGGAAATCTCTTGGTGGAGATTTAAAGAAGAAGAGGAAGTTGACTTGATTTATTTTCTTTTCTTCTCTTTTCCTTAGTGGTGGCTGGCTCTCCAAAACCAAAGAACAAGAGTTGATTTTTGTTGTTCCAAAATCAAGATTTAAGAGAGAATCAAGGAATCAAGTTGGAGATTTGTGGAATTCAACAACTTTGGTAAGTTCTTTTCTTTGATTTCTTTTATTCTTTTGAAGTGGTATTTGAAGTGAATTAGGGTTTGTTTATTTGATGATGAGAGGTGTTTGTGATGTGTTTTCAAGTGTTAAATTTGGTTTTAAGTTAAGAGGTTAAATAGGTGTTGTTGTTGGAAGTGGTGGAAGTTGATTTTGAAAGATTATGAATGATGTTGGATTTAGGGTTTTGAAGTGGTTGTGTTTAAATGTAATGTTAATGTGTTGTTAAAGTGATTATTTTGATGATTGTGTAAGATATGTGTTTATGTTATTGATTGTATCCATTTGAATGAGATTAATGTTGTGCAAAAAGTGTGTAAATGCAATTGAGAGAGTGTTGGCTTTGGTTAGGGTGTTGTTCATGAGTGACACGGCCAAAAGCAAGGAGAGACACGGCCAAGTCAAGGAAATTTTGGACGTGTTGGGTTGATTTTTGAGAGACACGGCCGTGTCCCATGCCAGTGTCTGTCACTGCCAAAATTAAGTTGAGAGACACGGCCACAAGCTTGGCCGTGTCCCTCAAGTGTGCTGCCCGTGTCCCTCAAATGTGTTAGTTAATGTTTTTGTTCTTTGCTCTTCATGTAATGTTGTGATTCTTTGAGGGTCTCTTTGCACCTATACATGAAAATGAACATTCTAAATACCCTTAAAACAATAATGATTCAATCAAAAGCATATGGAAGATTATAAATCTATGAACAATGTTATGTTATATACATTGTGAATGGTAATGTGATTCATGAATAATGTACCTTGAAATGTTGTAGCAATGATGCTATATGTATAAAATGAGTTGAGATACAATTGTGATATGAAGCCATTGTGATTGGCTGTGATGATGAGAATTGAGAATGGAAATGATAACTAAATAATAAATGAATTGTGTGGCTAATTTGTTATTCCATTTTCAGAGTTTGTTGTTGGTGGCATGCCTAATAAGTGTAACAATCTCTTGAAGTTAGGTTGGATTGAATCCTTGAAGCCTAATTGAGATGTTACCACCCTTGAAGCTAGGTTGGGTTGGTTCTTGAAGCCAAGTTGGGTTGAAACTTAGCATGCTTTGTTCCCCTTGAAGCTTGGTTGAACCTAATCCTTGAAGCCTAGTTGGGTATATGATATTGATAAATGTGATAACAAAACCAAAACATTAACTCTGAAAATTGAATGGCATATTAGTATGTTTTGGGCCCATGCTTTTCTTTGTTTAATGTGACTCATAAATGGTAACATAATTGATAAATGAGGTATATGATATTGAGAAATGTGATATGTTCATATATTGTGGTTTATGGAATGTAAAAGTATGTTGTTAGCTTTACATCTATGATGTTGTTCTTTTTAATAAGGTGTGTGGCATTGCATTGCACTAAAGCATAATATTAGCATGATTTGTCTTACTAAGCCGTTGGCTTAGCGCGATAGTGTTGATCGCGCTGGTGATAGAGTTGAACCTGAGAGCTCTTCGAGACCGAGTGAGAGCAGGCACTGAAGAGTTGATTTTAGGACTTAAAGATCAGAGAAAGCTGCCAATCATGTATAACTTCTTTATGTTTTACAAAGCATTGTGTATAATGTAAATATTTTATAAATTTCGCTGCGTATTAACTAAATATATCTATATATCTATTTTGTTTTGTATTACAAATTGATTACTTAATTTAATTTCTATAATGTATAATGAGAAAGATTATAGTAACATTTAAAATGTTTTGAATGTTAATAAAATCCGTATCATCCCTATATTTAGTGCACGTATATTACATTGTGGTGGTTGTAGCGTGCGTGTATTGGATGTGGGGGTGTTACAATTGTTTTGGTATTAGAGCCTAGGTTTGAGATTCTCAACCTAGGTCAAGTGTAAGAAAAAGAGTATTTTGATTTTAAAAAGTGGATTTTTGAATAACATACATGTTTGGCATTGGCAGTCTCTGATCTTTAATGAGAGGTATTCTGCTGTGTTTGCAGATATAGGTTGTGATGGATTCTCACTCACGTCAGTCAGTTGATGGTAGTGCGGAGAGTGTAGCTCCGGATGAGAGTGGAAAGGGAGTTAGAGTGGATAGTGTTGGAGAGGTACCTGTTTCTGTGTCGGGGAGACCAGCTGGTGAGAATGTTCCGCCAGTTTGGGTTAGGCATGTTGTAGAGGCTTTGAGGCAAGCACCAGTGCAACCACAGCCACCACCCCCTCAGCCTTTAGTATCAGTGAGGCACTATGACAAACTAAGGAAGTATGGGGCAGAGGATTTCTTAGGCACTGTTGATCCAGCTGTGGCAGAGCAGTGGCTTGATAAAATACAGAGAATCTTCATTCAGTTGCAAGCCACCCCAGAGGAAAAATTTGATTATGCCAGATCATTGCTACAGAAGGACGCATATGATTGGTGGAAGACAGTGCCACATGCTATGGATGATCCACCAACCTTGTCCTATGCTGATTTCTGAGAGAGTTTGAATTGAAGTATACTCCGAGGGAGTATAAGGACATGAAGAAGATGGAGTTTTTGAGCTTAAAGCAAGACAGCCGGACCGTAACAGAATATGAAGTTGAATTTATCCGGTTGAGCCAGTATGCTGGGGGCATTATATCTGATGAGATAGATAGATGCAGGAGATTTGAGGAGGGATTGAGGCCCTCTATCATGTGTTTGGTGGCTGGATCTAGATATCATGATTTTTCCAAGCCTGTGGCAGCAGCTCGGAGTGTGGAGAGAGCTCAAGTTATTGCAGCTGCTTCAGAGGAAGAGGTCAGGGTTAGGAGACCCCAGTTCGAGGCAGGGTATTCAACTGCTAAGAGAGGTAAAGGAAGTTTTGTTCCTCGGGTTAGTAGGAGTCAGAGACCAGCGGGTAAGTCAGTGCAGTTTCAGAGGCAGAGATTTAGACCTACAGTGTCAGTGGCGAGTGCTCCGACCCCAGTGACTCAGAGATCCACTCTACCCATCTGCATTCATTGTGGTAGGCCACATGGTGGTCCTTGTTGGAAGACTGGTGTAACAGGGGTATGCTTCATATGTGGATCACCAGATCACTTTGTTAGGGATTGTCCTGAGAGGCAAGAGCAGATGTCAGTTGATTCTGCAGCATCTCGACCTAGTGTGAGGGGAGGTCGAGGAGGCAGGGGTGTCAGCAGAGGAGGTAGATCTGGGTTCAGTTCTAGAGGAGGTTCTACATCCAGGGAGAGTAGACTAGAGGAGGTTGGATCTTCCCAGAGGATATATGTTATGCAGAGGCAGCCAGATGCTTCGGCAGTCATAGCTGGTACTTTCTTCTTATTTGATACTTCAGTACTTGCTTTGATTGATCCCGGATCCACACATTCATATATTAGTGCATCTGTTTTGTCTGTCTGTGATATGCATGTTGAATCCCTAGGATTTGATGTATTGGTGACGAATCCTTTAGGGCATAGTGTGATTGTTAGTAAGGTGCACCGAGATAGTGCAGTAGTGGTTCAAGGTGAGGAGTTCCTTGGGGATTTAATTGAAATGCCTTTTAAAGAATATGATGTGATACTAGGCATGGACTAGCTATCTAGACATGGAGCTGTGGTAGACTGTAAAAAGAAAATTGTTTCTTTGAGAACTGGTGATGGTAGAGAGGTGATAGTATCTAATGAGCAAGGACATCTAGCATCTTTGTTTGTTTCAGCTGTTGCAGCCAGGAGGTTGATTAGAAAGGGGTGTGATGCCTATCTTGCTCATGTGGTAGATACTAGAGTAACATGTTCTCAAATTGATAGCATTGCCACAGTTGCAGAGTTTTCAAATGTGTTTCCAGAGGAGTTGCCAGGGTTGCCTCCTGAGAGAGAGGTGCAGTTTGGTATTGAATTATTGCCTGGTACCACTCCTATCTCTATTACTCCTTACAGAATGGCACCTGCTGAACTGAGAGAATTGAAAGTGCAATTACAGGAGTTATTGGAAAAAGGGTTTATTCGCCCTAGTGTCTCACCTTGGGGAGCTCCTGTTTTATTTGTGAAAAAGAAAGATGGTACTATGAGATTGTGTATCGATTATAGGCAATTGAACAAGGTGACCATTAAAAATAAATATCCTTTGCCTAGAATTGATGATCTCTTTGATCAATTGAAGGGTGCAGCTGTGTTTTCAAAAATTGATTTCAGATCAGGGTACCATCAGTTGAGGGTCAGAGATGATGATGTTCCTAAGACAGCTTTTCGGACCAGGTATGGGCATTATGAATTTCTTGTTATCCCTTTTGGTCTGACGAATGCACCTGCAGCTTTTATGGACTTGATGAATAGGGTGTTTAGGCCCTATCTGGATCAGTTTGGGGTAGTGTTTATCGATGACATTCTGGTTAATGCTTTGGTTTTGTTATCACATTTATCATTATCATTATCCCAACTAGGCTTCAAGGATTAGGTTCAACCAAGCTTCAAGGGGAACAAAGCATGCTAAGTATCAACCCAACTTGGCTTCAAGAACCAACCCAACCTAGCTTCAAGGGTTGTAACATCTCAATTAGGCTTCAAGGACTAGACCCAACCAAGCTTCAAGGGGAGTAAAACATGTTAAACTTCAACCCAACTTGGCTTCAAGGATCAAGCCCAACCTAACTTCAAGAGATTGTTACTATTATTAGGCATGCCACCAATCAACAAAACTCTGAAAATGGAATAACACATTAGCCATGTAATATCCTAAAGTATACCCTAAAAGTGTTGGGGTTATTGTTGTATTTGGATTTAATGTGTGTATTGAAGGGAAAGAGAAAAGAAGTGAAGAGAAGATTTGGGAAATATAAATGCAATATATATGACATATACATATACTTACATATACATCACATATACATGATATATATATAATGGTGTAGGAAAAGTGAGTTATATATATATATGTGATTAATAATAATGATAATAAGGACAAAAAGAAAAAGAAGAAGAAAGTCAAAAGAAATGGTGTGTGGTGGAGATTTAATTGTATTAATATTATTAATATTATTATTATTATTATTATTATATATATATATATGATAAGAATGAAAGAAAGAACGAGATCTTTCTTTCTTCTTCTTCTCCTTCGTCTTCTTTTTCTTAGTGAACGAGAGAGAGAGAGAGAAAGAGAGAAGCTAGAGAGAGAAAGATGATTTTGCTTCTAATTACACCAAAGATTGAGGATATCAAGAGATTTGCAAGTGGAGTTGAAGATTTGGCAAGCTATTCATGTAAGTACTTACCTTTTGAGTTGATTTTATTGATTATGTATATATAAATCTTTCTCTTCTTGTTTTGGATTTCTTTTGGATTGAGGTTATGATTGGTGTATAAGATGATGAAAATGAAAGATTGAAGTATGTAATTGTGTTGAATTGATAGTTAAGTGATGATATTGGGGTAATTGTGAAGATGGTGATGAATTGTTGAGTTAGGGTTTAGTATGAATAAATTGGTATTTGGAATAATTGATTATAGTGATGTATATATATATATTGATTATTATGATGATATAATGAAGATATATAAATGTTAAAGTGATAGGGAATTGATAAATATGATTAAAGATGATGATTAAAAGGGTTGTGGTATGAATTTTGAAGGGCTTGGTCTTTAAATACTTGAAGGACACGGCCAAGTTAGGGCAAACTTGGCCGTGTTGGATGATTTTTGGAGAGACACGGCCACTGGCTTGGCCGTGTCCCTTGACCGTGTTTGCCACTGCCTATGTTGTGTTGAGAGACACGGCCGTGTCCCTTGCCCATGTCTGCTACTGGATTTTTATGTTGAGAGACACGGCCACAAGCTTGGCCGTGTCCATTGCCCGTGTTTGCTACTGACTGTATTGTTGTTGAGAGAAACGGCCACAAGCTTGGCCGTGTCCCTTGAGTGTGTTGGCTAATGATGTTTGTTTTTGATTATTCTTACATTGTTGGATGCTCCAAAGGTCTTGTTGTATTTACACTTTAAATATACTTAAACAAAGATGACCTAAACTAATGTATATTACAATACAATTCATCATTTCTCAAAACACATTAGCACAATTCATCATTACAATATTTATCATAACAAATTGCATTGTACATACCTATTTGAATGATCTTCATATCTTTCACATCATCCAATCATAACCTTAATCAAATTATATTGACAATATAGTAATTCACTTAACACATTTACAAACAAATGTGTTAAGTCTTAATTCATGTAAATAAGTGCAATCATATAAACTTTGTACTTACCTTAAAACCAACTTACACCACTCTATACACCTACTCTTCCAAGAATCCTCAACACTTAGATTAGGGCAATTCAACCTCTTCACAACTTAATCCAAAAGGAATATTAGCAAAATGACCATAAGAATAGTAAATTCTGGTTTTAGACTAAATTTTATCCTTAATTTGAAAATTTGTATAAAATAATATACTTGACTAAAAACTCTAAAATTTTTACAGAACTTAATTTTACATCTTAAAATCATTCATTTAAAATTTCAGATCAAACTGAACACAAAATCTTGGTCAAATAGTTCACCCAAACAGACTGCCCCAATTGCCCTGCATCCTGGCAGCAGTTCTAAACTTTGTGAATTCCATAAATTAAATTCAATCAACTTGGTTCCAAATTATTTTTCTCAAATACTAGACTCATTAAGCAACAACATATCCAAAATTCAATTGAATATAATTTTTCTACATTTTATTAAAAATCCCGAAATATAGCTGTCTCAGTTAAGGTACCTGCTGGAACAGGTCTAATAATAATAATCTTTCCAAAATCATAACCATTCCAAAATCGAATAAACATATTTTTCAGTCATTCTAGACTCATATAGGCACAACATATCAAAAATTCACTTCAGGAACATTTTTCTATATTTAATTAAAAATCATACAAGTCACAGCCTTTACTAGTTGTAAAACAGAAAGAAATTCCACTAAACACAACTCTTGCTCTTCAATCACCAACACCAACCTAATTTAATCAAACATACTCCAACATACTACAATAATACAACCCTAATTTCAATTATCAACAATCAAACCTTCATACAACTTCAAATAAACCAAAGAAATCAAGAAAGAGAACTTACTTGGATTCTTAGCCAAATCTTCACTATCCACTTGAAATCCTTAAGTATTTGGTGTAAATAAAAGCAAAATCACCTCCTTCTCTCTCTAGCTTCTCTCTCTCTCTCTCTCTCCCTCGACCAAAAAGAAGAAGAAGAAGAAGAACACGTTTTTCCTTTTCTTCTCTTCTTATTCTTATCTCAAATATATATATAATAATAATAATAATAACAATAATAATAAAAACAATAAATCTCCACCACACACTCTCTTCCAACCTTTGACTTTCTTTTCTCTTTTTCTTTTTGTCCTTATCATCATAATTATTAATTAATTAATTATAAAAATATATACATAACTCACTTTCCCTACACCACTTTATATCCCATGTATATGTGATGTATATGTATATATCTTTTATATGGTATTTATATTCCCATATTTCCTTATATATATATATCATCTTATAATATTTCCCCTTTTTACTTCCATTAAACATATACATTAACTCCAAATATAACAATAACTCCAAAACTTTTAGGGTATATTTTGGGATATTACAATTCTTTCCCCCTTAAATAATTTCGTCCTCGAAATTATCCAGCACAATAACAATTCATTTATAACAAAACACCATCTTAATTCATATGAAGATAATCGTATTCTTACATTATGATTTCATCAAATTACATAACTTTTACTCTTCCACTTTTAGTCAATCATCTTTCCCAATTCATAACTCATCATTATATAGCTATATTTATCTTATTACTTTTTCAACAAAACACCCAAAATAACTCATTACATTTCAAAGAAATTTTCTTTTATACAATAATCAAATCATCTTATAATCTATAAATATACCATTCATCTATTACATTCAAGATATTTATCACTTCATCTTTTTATAGGCAATCTCTTAACTTTAATCTTGGAAATTATTGAATTAAATCTTACTATAGATTATCCTATTATTACAATCACTTTTGAAAATAACCACTTATCAAACCTTGATTGATAACAATATTTTCATTTCTTATACTTAAATCCCTCTTTACCATGTTTTTCACTTAATATTAATATCGATACAATCTTTATAAACTTACTTTACAGATAATCAACCTTTTTCCTTTCATTATCTTTAATAACTGATATATCATAATTCATTCATGTATCAGCATATCACTTCATATATACATTATCATATATATCTTATACTCTTAGCATAACTATACATATTAAATCTCGATAATAATTCACAATCTTAATGAATTCTAGATCAATTGATCCAGCTGTCATAAAATAACAACATTTCAATCTTATTCCATTCAAACCAACCATTAACTTATTTAAGCTTATCATCACATATCAATATACATAACACAATTCTATTAGGTCAAACTCATTCTCAACTTCTAATCCCTTAGGATCCATCTGTTCGACTCCTTACTAACAAATCACTTCAAATTATCTTTCAATATTCATGTATATCTTCTGCTTTCAATAATAGCAGTGCAATCTCCCATAATTCTCATAATTCTCTCATACTATAATTATTACCCATAGTTCATTCACTTAACATTGTTTCCATCAATTAATTCATCTTATAACAAAAATATATTCAGTATCATTTTCAATCACATTTCATAAATTTCTCCCATTTATCATATTCTCACATTATCATACCATTACTATGTTTACATAATCACTTTTTATTCATTCTTCACAATTCAAGACATTCACACGGTTCTCTTCTCTATCCATATTTTTCATAATTATAAACAAATTTCTAACATAGAATTGATAAGATACCACTTTACCAATCACAACTCCTAACCATATTTCTTGAAACAAAATTATCAATCTCACCCACATAATACTACAATCATATCACCTTAGGCCCAAATCTGCTGATAACAAAATTAACCAGCCAATTACACTAAACAAATTATATAGCCAGAGTATATTAATAGTCACATATGTAGTTTATAAATCAATATTGTTCCTCTATTATTCTTCTTCAAACATTTCCAACTATCTCAAAAGTTGACATAATTCAACTTTGTCTCCAAAACAATTTGTTCTTGATCATATGATTATCATTAGCCTAACTCACATCAACAATATTACTTATAACACTTATGTGTACAACATTCAATCATATATAAACTTTATACAACTTCCATTTCTAACCTATCTCTTATAAAACTTTTCATACATTATACTTTCCATCTTTATTAAACACATATACATATAATATATTTCCACAAGCATAATCCTTCAACCAGAAAGCATTATATGATAGTCTAGCTCAGTTATTATCATAACAATTTCATCATCCAGTGTTACTCGAGTCCTTTTTCACTTCCCATTTCAATCCATAGTCTAACTCTTCACAAATCAAAACCTAATTTCTCATAGATCCACTAATACATGCCATATCATTCTTCATACCACTATACAAATAATTATACCACATTCACATTCATAGGTCACATTCACAATGTGACTTGCTTTCATATTTCTTACACTTTACAATTATATTCATATCAAATAGCTCATTCCACACTTTCTATACATGTATACATATAATCATGCAATTATATTTAATTCCTCTTTTTCATACCATCAATACACATTTAACATTTATTACTTTTCATTGAACAACACCATTTTCATCCCTTTTTACATGACTTAAATTATTTATCAACTCAACACATATATATACTCTAACCATGATAATACTTCACAAAATCTTAATCACATTACTAAGGTGACATCTCTCTCACATTTATTTTTAAATGCAGTTAGTATACCATCTTTATATCCATTTGTTTACCATTCAATATTTATATATATCTCACATATTTATACATATGTCCCTTACATCCAATCATATACACATCGCCCATTAATCCCTATAAAATTTCCAAATTTCGTTATCACAAATCTCAATTTCTTGAACTAACATTGCTCAATCCAATTCTCACTATTAATATTATCACATGACCTAACTTTGCACAAGTTTATCAATGCAAGAGTACTCATTCTCAACACTAATAGATATGTAGTTGTATAGGTTACAAACACGCAATACTATGCGTACATTACACTTTCAAGTGATCAACTCAATCCTTGATCACTAGCATCTTACATCCTATTATCACCTTCCAAGTAGTCAACCTTATCATGATTACTTCATCACTTGCCAACTTTTAGTTCATCAAATTACATATCTGTAAGTCATTCTTAATATGCAAAAATTTTCATTCCACATAACTCATATACGTACTATACATTAAACTTTCGATATTTAAATAATCTTTATCCAAATTCCGTTAACATTATAAATTCTCCTCTTACTACTTTGCTTAAACTTCAATTTACTCATCTCGTTTTATTAATATAAACTTAAGAAAACATCTTATATATACATACTACAAAGCAACATCAAAATATATCCTTTTTACAATCATTAAAGCTCATTTCAAAAATCCAAATGTTACACATTATCACCATTAACATGAGCTTTAACAATACTCAAGCATATTATATTCCTACCATTCAAACCACAATGTTTACATTAAATTAACAATACTAACAACACCATTTTATCTCCTTGCTTAACCCCTATCATCTTTTTTTTTTTAAATCTTAACTTTACATATTCAAACCTTAAGTTATCACACTTTGTCTATATCAATCAACTCATTCAATATTCCACCATACTCTCTTCATTATAATTACATATCCATCCATATTATCCATCAACAATATTTCCTCTCCCTTGCAATCCAAACATAAGCTTTATTAGAAAGAGATTCAAATAGTAGAGGAAAGATTACATACTTTGATTTTGATTTTGTTTTTAATTCATTTTTAACTTTATTTTCCTGATCATTTCTTTATATTATAATCATATTTCAAAATTTTCTTTCCTCAAGGAAACTACCATTCTTTAATTTATCACTTAAACTTACATAAATTTTTCCATCTCATTGCTTTCTTTAAATTTCCATTCATATAGAACTTCATCCACACATTATTATCCATTTCATACAATTCAATACATTTCAATTCATATAATACCACATTCGAGACCAACCTAGATGTTAATGCATATGCATGTATCAAAAATTTCATTCTTTTCATTTTCATTCATCATCATTTTTCTTTTTAAAACATTTCTTTTTAAATTTACTTAGGCCGAGAATCTCGAACCTAAGCTCTGATACCAAAATAATTGTAACACCCTCATACCCTATATAAGTACTATACATATACCTCGTATACATACAGTAAGTATATAAAGTATAAGAATGTCATTGTTCATTATAATTAAAAAAAAATCCTTACTTCTCAAAACAATCCAAATATATAGTAACAAAACATTTTAGTCAATATACAATATTAAAAAATTTTACATGCATGCATCACCTTCTAGTTGGTCTCGACAAACTCTTACTCTTCTTGTGGTAAAACGAAAGACTTCAGATCTACCATCTACTCACCTGCGCAATTAACACATCCGCGCTAAGCCCGAGAGCTTAGTAGTACAAATGAATAATATAAACATACAATACAGAAATTCTAACATATATCCATATACTAACTTTAAGTACTGTTAGTTTCTTATCGTAGTTTCCCTTTTCAATTACACTTTACACATATCTCAACTAATCTCATATATTACATACATGCATACATATCAATAACACCAACCACAATTCCATCACTACTACTCACAAGGAACATATCAATATACATATTACATAACATATTTCATAACATTTCATTTCCAATTAAGGCAACTATAGATTTCATTATTCATTCATTTCACGTTTCATAAACTACATCGAAAATCAAGACAGACCTGGGCCCAGAACACACTAATATGTTATTCAAAGTTCAGAGTTACTGCTTTGATCCATAATCACAATAATCAAGCTCGTAGGCAACATATATCATATCTCTATCCATGGATAGTGTAACAGACCCAGTCTCTTGGACCATCAACCCGACTAATCGAGAAGATCCTCAACCCGGCAAGACTGTTACTTTTCATATATTTCACATTTATAATTCATATAGTGTAACAGACCCAGTCTCTTGGACCATCAACTCAACAACTTGAGGAGATCCTCAACCCGGCTAGATTGTTACATTTCATATGTTATAGGCATGCCGTCAAATCCAGAACTCTGAAAGTTGAATTAACATATTAGACACAACTCTTTTCATTTATATCTTTGTACATTTCTTTCTCAATTCATTTCATATTCAAAACAGGCAACCACGCCTCAATTATAATTCATTTACATTCTCATAGCCAACACAATGGCTTCACATCTCATTTGATTCATCATAGCCAATCACAATGGCTTCACCTCTTATCATATTTCAATTCACATTATAGCACTTCATCATTCAAGTATACATAAACAATTATATTGAGCATATATCTTAAATTCATCATCATATAATCAACATGTCTATTTATTTCATTTCAATCATTATTACCAACCACAATTACAATAGAATTCATCATTTCTCAAAACACATTAGCACAATTCATCATTACAATATTTATCATAACAAATTGCATTGTACATACCTATTTGAATGATCTTCATATCTTTCACATCATCCAATCATAACCTTAATCAAATTATATTGACAATATAGTAATTCACTTAACACATTTACAAACAAATGTGTTAAGTCTTAATTCATGTAAATAAGTGCAATCATATAAACTTTGTACTTACCTTAAAACCAACTTACACCACTCTATACACCTACTCTTCCAAGAATCCTCAACACTTAGATTAGGGCAATTCAACCTCTTCACAACTTAATCCAAAAGGAATATTAGCAAAATGACCATATGAATAGTAAATTCTGGTTTTAGACTAAATTTTATCCTTATTTTGAAAATTTGTATAAAATAATATACTTGACTAAAAACTCTAAACTTTTTACAGAACTTAATTTTACATCTTAAAATCATTCCTTTAAAATTTCAGATCAAACTGAACACAAAATCTTGGTCAAATAGTTCACCCAAACAGACTGCCCCAATTGCCCTGCATCCTGGCAGCAGTTCTAAACTTTGTGAATTCCATAAATTAAATTCAATCAACTTGGTTCCAAATTATTTTTCTCAAATACTAGACTCATTAAGCAACAACATATCCAAAATTCAATTGAATATAATATTTCTACGTTTTATTAAAAATCCCGAAATATAGCTGTCTCAGTTAAGGTACCTGCTGGAACAAGTATAATAAAAATAATCTTTCCAAAATCATAACCATTCCAAAATCGAATCAACATATTTTTCAGTCATTCTAGACTCATATAGGCACAACATATCAAAAATTCACTTCAGGAACATTTTTCTATATTTAATTAAAAATCATACAAGTCACAGCCTTTACTAGTTGTAAAACAGAAAGAAATTCCACTAAACATAACTCTTGCTCTTCAATCACCAACACCAACCTAATTAAATCAAACATACTCCAACATACTACAATAATACAACCCTAATTTCAATTATCAACAATCAAACCTTCATACAACTTCAAATAAACCAAAGAAATCAAGAAAGAGAACTTACTTGGATTCTTAGCCAAATCTTCACTATCCACTTGAAATCCTTAAGTATTTGGTGTAAATAAAAGCAAAATCACCTCCTTCTCTCTCTAGCTTCTCTCTCTCTCTCTCTCCCTCGATCAAAAAGAAGAAGAAGAAGAAGAACACGTTTTTCCTTTTCTTCTCTTCTTATTCTTATCTCAAATATATATATAATAATAATAATAATAATAACAATAACAATAATAATAAAAACAATAAATCTCGACCACACACTCTCTTCCAACCTTTGACTTTCTTTTCTCTTTTTCTTTTTGTCCTTATCATCATAATTATTAATTAATTAATTATAAAAATATATACATAACTCACTTTCCCTACACCACTTTATATCCCATGTATATGTGATGTATATGTATATATCTTTTATATGGTATTTATATTCCCATATTTCCTTATATATATATCATCTTATAATATTTCCCCTTTTTACTTCCATTAAACATATACATTAACTCCAAATATAACAATAACTCCAAAACTTTTAGGGTATATTTTGGGATATTACAAATCTTGGGTCTAAGTACACAATCTCGGGTCCAAGCACCCAATCTCGGGTCCAAGTACCCAATCTCGGGTCTAAGTACCCAAATCAAATTCAATCTAATCTTGGGTCGAAGTACCCAATCTCGGGTCCAAGTACCCAAATCAAATCCAATCTTGGGTCCAAGTGCCCAATCTCGGATCCAAGTACCCAATCTCGGGTCCAAGTACCCAAATCAAATCAATTTCGGGTCCAAGTACCCAATCCTAGGTCCAAGTACCCAAATTCAATCAATCTCGGGTCCAAGTACCCAAATCAAATAAATTTCGGGTTCAAGTACCAAAATCAAATCTAATCTCAGGTCCAAGTACCCAAATCAAATTCAATCTCTGGTCCAAGTACCCAAATCAAATTCAATCTGGGGTCCAAGTACCCAAATCCAAAGCCAATTTTGGATCGAGTATCCAAATCAAGTTTTGGATCGAGTATCCGAACCCAATTTAGGATCGAGTATCCCAATCCAGTTTAGGATCAATTTATGATCGAGTATTCAAATCCAGTTAGGATCGAGTATCCCAATCCAATTTAGGATCTAGTATGCAAAGCCAGTTTAGGATCGAGTATCCAAATCAAGTTTAGGATCAAGTATCCGAACCCAATTTAGGATCGAGTATCCAAATCCAGTTAGGATCAACTATCCCAATCCAATTTAGGATTGAGTATCCAAATCCAGTTAGGATCGAGTGTCCCAATCCAGTTTAGGATTGAGTATCTAAACCTTTCGGGTCCAGAACCCAAATTTACCATTAGGTCCAGAACCTAGAATTATTTCTAAGTCCAGAACTTAGCTCGGGTCCATAACCTAAAATTTTCTTAGGTCGAGAACCTAGAATTATCCTTGAGTCCAGAACTCGAACCGGGTCTAGAACCCAAATTTTCCTTAGGTCTAGAACCTAGAATTTATCCTTGAGTCCAGAACTCAAACCGGGTCTAGAATCCAAGACCTCAACCATCTCAAAAATTAAGTCTTATTGCTTTTCACTCTCTTTTACTAAAGTTTCAGATCATTCAAGCAGGGGGCAAACTGTAGACCCTTAATTTTTGACCCAGTCCGGTCCAATATGTTATTTAGTCCCAAATGATTTTTGTTGCCTAATTGGTCCAAAATAATTTTTGTTAAATAATTTTTGCTTTAGTATCTAATTTTTATTATTAAAAAATAAAAATAAACAAATAAAAGTCAAAAAAATAAATAAAAATAAAAATCGGAGTCAAAAAAACGGTGACAAAAAAATCATCGCGCGGGCCCGTGGGCATTTCGCCTGCAAGAATTTCCTGCGGGTCAAATGGCCCAAGCCATTTCGCCCACAGACTTTTTCTGCGGGTGAAATGGCCATTTCGCTTGCAGGATTTTCCTGTGAGCGAAATGGCACACGCCATTTCTCCCGCAGGAAAATCCTATGGGCGACGCCTGCTCCTTGCCCGCTGCACCAGTTTCCTGGGCCAGATTTTTTCGCCAGTGCATTTTTTTCTACTGCAATTTTTTTCGGCAACGTAATTTTTCTGACGGAAATTTTTCAAAATCTAATTCAATTAGGTTTTGGTTTCCTTTTCTTATTAATATTACTTGCCTTGACTAATTAGGAATAAACTATATCAAACCACTATAAATAAGGACCAAAGGCAATGAAATTAAAGGAGGCTGAAAGGGACAGTGAAAAAGAAAATCCAAATCCGTGAAGGAAAAGCTTGAATTCAATTGATCTTTAAAGTAGCAGAAACACGATTTAAGGGATTCATAAGGCAAAAAGGCTGGTCTTTTGAGCTTGTTCATCCAAGAAGAAATTTTGGTGCAACTTACAAAATAAGGTATGAAATTCTAATTTCTTTATGTTTTTTCACAGTAGCTAAAATTAGGATTTTGTGTTTTTTAAAAGTTAAAATCTTAGAAATTTAATTTAGTTTTTCTAAAGTCAAAAAAACCTTCTTTCGTTGGTTCCAAAAGGCTTAAAATTGTTATTTTTACTTTTTTAAAATCTTAAAACCCTAATTAAACATATTTTTCAATAAAACCAAAATTTGATTATGTTTCTTTCAAAAATTTAAACTTGGTTCTGTTTCCTCCAAAAAGCTATAAAAAACATCTTTTCTATTTATAAAAACTTTAATCCGTTTGTTTAGATTCATAAAACCTCATGAAAATCATCAAATTGTCTTTCTAAACCCTAATTCAAATTCATCACCCGAGACCCTAATTTTAATTCCTAAAACTCTAATTCAACTTCTAAATCTAAAATATTAAACTCTAACTCCTTTAAAACTTTAAACCCTAACTTTTTATAAACCTTAAACCTTTAAAACATTAAAAACTATAAAACCATAAATATTTTAAATTTACACAGTAAGCTTGAAATCACCATTTAAAACCACAAATCAAAAGTATTTTAAAGTGTCTAAAACCCTAGTTTCATGATTTCTCCATTCAAACCTTAATTTTCCTTAGGTCCAGAACCTAGAATCTTCCCTAAGTCCAGAAATTAGCTCGGGTCCAGAACCCAAAATTTTCCTTAGGTCCAGAACCTAGAATTATCCCTAAGTCCATAATTTAGCTCGGGTCCAGAATCCATATTTTCGTTAGGTCTAGAACCTAGAATTATTCCTAAGTCCAGAACTTAGCTCGGGTCCAGAATCCAAATTTTCCTTAGGTCTAGAACCTAGAATTAACCTTGAGTCCAGAACTCGAACCGAATCCGGAACCCAAATTTTCCTTAGGTCTAGAACCTAGATTTTATTTCTAAGTCCAGAATTTAGCTCGGGTCCAGAACCAAAATTTTTCATTAGGTCCAGAACCTAGAATTTATTTCAAAGTCCCAGAACTTCGATCGTGTCCAGAACCCAAATTTTTCTTTAGGTCCAGAACCTAGAATTATCCTTGAGTCCAGAGCTCGAACCAGGTCCAGAACCAAAAACCCCCACCATCTCAAAAATTAAGTCTTATTACTTTTCACTCTCTTTCACTAAAGTTTCAGATCATTCAAGAAGGGGGCAAACTGTAGACCCTTAATTTTTGACCCAGTCTGGTCCAATATATTTTAATTGTTCCAAAATAATTTTTGTTTTCTTAATTAAATAATTTTTGATTTATTATTTAAATTTTATTAATAAAAAATAAAAATAAACAAATAAAAATCAAAAAATAAAAATAAAAAAAAATTCGGCGACGAAAAAATCGTCGCCTAAAACCACCAGCGTGGGCTTGGCCGTGGGCCTTTTAGCCCGCAGGAGTTTCCTGCCCCCTGCCGCAACCAACTGCGGCAAATTATTTTTCCAGCACAATTTTTCCTGCGGTAAATTTTTTTGCCAGCTCAATTTTTCCACAGCAGTTTTTTTTCTCCAGCGAAATTTTTCGATGCAAATTTTTCGAAACCTAATACAATTAGGTTTCAATTTCCTTTTCTTATTCTATATTGTATGCCGTGAGTAATTAGGATTAGGAATGGAATTCTTCTATAAATAAGGGAGGCAGAAGGAGAGAAAAGGAATCAGAAATTGGGACGAAATTGAGAGAGTTTTGAAACCGAATCTGTGAAGAAAAACTAGAATCAAGCTGGTTTTTTTTAGGGAGCAAAAAAGCATTAACAAACGATCAAAGGCAGCAACTGCCTTTGTTTTTGTTCATCCAAGAAAAATGATTTTTGGAGGAACCATCAAAAGGAGGTGTGTATTAAATTCTTTTTTGCTTTAGCTTAGATTATACAATTAGGTCTTTCGAAATCAAAAATCCCAAAACCTTAATTCCCTTTGTTCAATGTTTAAAAACCTTAAATCGTGGCTTTATTTTCCAAAAATTTAAAGCTATTAGTTTTATTTCTTCAAAATCCCAAAACTCTAATTTACTTTCCAAATTATCAAAACCCTTAAATTATGTTCTGTTTCTTTTCAAAAAGCCCTAAAAACATCTTTTCTATTTATAAAAGCTTTAATTCGTTTGGTTTAATTTCATAAACTTTATAAAATTATCAATTGATTTACAAATTCTAAAAACCTAATTCTAGAACACTAAACCCTAATTCTAGAACACTAAACCCTAATTCAACTTTAGAATCAAAACAAGCGAACCCTAATTCCTTTAAAACCTAAATACTAATTTTTTAAAACCCTAATCCATTAAAATTTAAAAAACCATAAAACACAAATATTTTAATTTCACACAGTAAACTCGAAAACATAAATCAAAAGTATTCTAAAGAGTCCAAATTCTAGTTTCATGATTTTACATAACAAACCCTAGTTTGGTTAATCAAAGAGCCTTACCAACCTTTTAAAAATATAAAACTTCAATCTATTTTAATTCTCTTAAAGTCATAATAGCCTAATTCTATAAATTCCAAAACCCTAAACACATAAAATAAAGGATCCTAAATGGAAACAATAGCTATAATTTGGATTTTTATTTGCCTTATTCAATTCCATATTTAATTATGCTTTGATTTATTTTATATGCTTTAATTTATTTAAGTTCAATGCTTGGTTTATTTAATTTGTCATGAGTGGATGTTTACTTTCTATTGAAATTTAATATCTTTGAAGAACGATTTATTTATGATGAATGATTATTTTCTTTTATCAATTTATTTAGATTTCCAAATGTTGTAAGAGGTATGTTTCCACTTGGTGGGTACCTCATTAGTTAAATATCATCTAATTTAAATTGCTTTTCTATTTTAGATCCAATGTAAAGGGTATGTTTCTACCTTTCGGTGGGTGTCCTATTTAGGCATGGATGTAAGGGCACGTTTCCATCTTCGGATGGGTGTCCATTTATTTGTTTTACTTGGACATTGTTTTTAATTTTAATATGTTGATGCTTTCTTTTAATTATTGTGTATAATATGGATAATGTTGTTATACTTAAGAATTTTATAATATTAAGACTTGTAAAGGAGGCTGGTTCCAATGAACCAGGCGTTGTGGGACTTTCCAAACCCATTAAGGGATTGTGGACTCCTTAGGATTCGAGTCATCCACCCCTTTCTTTTTCCTGGCCCATCCAGGTGGCGACTCCATTTTCTCTGGACTTAGGTTCATGTTCTCTAAGGCCCTGAACCTAAACAGTGTCGAAGTCTCAAGAACCATTCCACCGGGAGTAGGGGCAAAAATCCCCGCTCATATTGAGTTGCCCTAATCCAAGTGTTGAAGGATTGTTGGAAGAGGAGTTTAGATTGGTGTAAGTTTCTCTTGAGGTAAGTACAAACTTTGATTGATTGCATACATTTATATGACATTTTGAATTAACACATTTAGTTGAGAAATGTGTTAAGTTACTTGATACATTATTGAGGAATGAGTTATAAGTTATGATATGCATAATGTTGAATGATGTGATGAGATATGTGAAATTATAATGGAACAAATTGATATTGATATAAAAGAGAAGAATGAGAAAAGATGAGAAAAATGTTGATATTATAAGGTAATGAGCCTAATTTGATTATGAGAAATTAAATGAAAAATGAACTGTGAAAGAGATTGATAATGAAATAAATGAATTAATTGTGTGCTTAGTATGTTATTCAATTTTTAGAGTTTTGGGTTTGGCGGCATGCCTATGGATCGCTGGGCAGGTGAAAAGATCGGGTCTTAAGCCGAGCCCAGCTGAAAAATGTGAAATGTGATGTTTTTGAGGTGAAATGACCAGGTCGTAAGCCTCAAAAACTATAACATTCTATCTGGGTTGAGGACCAAGATACTGGGGCCCTAGGGTCTAGCCGGGATGAGGTCCGAGAGACTGGGTCTGTTACATTATCCATGGATATATATATCGCCTACAGGCTTGATAAATGTGATTATGGACCAAAGCAGTAACTCTGAACTTTGAATTGTATATTAGTTTCTTTGGGCCCATGCTTGTCTTTGCTTTAATGTGAATTATGGAATAAGATAAAATGTTATGAGATATATGATGATAATTATGGAATGAGATGATTACTGTAACACCCCGATACCCTATATAAGTACTATGCGTATACCTAGTATACATACAGTAAATATATAAAGTATAAGGATGTCACTTTTCGTTACCTTTTAAAATATTTATAACAGAGTTCAAACCATAATACATTAATTTAAATAACATTTACAAAATCATTATCTTTATTAAAACTTCATTTATACATATAAATACTCTCTCGTCAGAAATACATCATAATTAAAATTTATACATGTATGCATTACCCTCTAGTTGGTCTCGACAAACTTTACTCTTCTTGTGGCATAACAAAAGACTTCATATCTTCCATCTATATACCTGCGCGAATAAACACCCGCGCTAAGCCCGAGAGCTTAGTAGTCCAAATATAAAATATAAACATATAGTATAGAAGTATTGATATATAATGATACATTGATTCAATATATAATTAGTTCTTATCATATCTTCTTTTCTTTTTAATTTTATCTTTAATATATCCTAGCTAATTTCATATATGATGTATATATATATACATAATGTTATCACCAACCCCAATGCATCACCAATACTCAAAACCAATATATTAATACCCCTACATTATATATATACCACACCAACCATTATTGCAATACACACTTTACATATCATACCAATTATTATTGCAATACACACATTACATATCATACACTCATTATTGCAATACACACATTACACATCATATCACTCATTATTGCAATACACAATTTACATATCATACAAATCATAAATCATATTTCCAATAAAGACAACCTTTATCATCAACCACAATTCATTTACATATTACACTTAATAACATTATATTATTCACAATTCACCAAGCATAATTCATTTTTAATACTCACAATCAATATTTCAATACTTGCATTTCACATTGACAATAAAGACAGACTCGGGCCCAAAACACTAATATGTTATTCAAAGTTCAGAGTTACTGCTTTGGTTCATAGTCACAATCATCACGCCCGTAGGCAATGTATATACATGTCTCTCTATCCATGGATAGTGTAACAGACCCAGTCTCTTGGACCATCAACTCAACACATATGAGGAGATCCTCAACCCGGCAAGACTGTTACAAATCATATATCTCATATTCACAATTCTCATAGTGTAACAGACCCAGTCTCTTGGACCATCAACTCAACACATATGAGGAGATCCTCAACCCGGCAAGACTGTTACCTTTCATCATTTCTTAGGCATGCCACCCAAATCCAGAACTCTGAAACTGAATAACATATTAAACAAACAATTCATTTATTATTTCATTATCAATCTCATCATCAATTAGGCCAACATGCCTTATCTCTTTCAATTGAATTATCATAGCCAATCACAATGGCTTCATATCATATCATATCTCAATCCATATGATACATATAGCATCATTGATGTCACATTTCAAAGTATATTATTCATATAATACATTGCCATACACAAGATTCACAATGCATATAACATAACATTTTCTCACTTCTCAAAACACATTAACATCATTCATTACTAGAGCATTTATCATAACAAATTGCACATACCTTAAGAATGATCCTCATTTCTTCCTACCTTTCCCATTTCATATTTCATCCTTTATATATATTCTTCATTTGCATTCACAATATAATAGCTTATTTAACACTTTCATCCCAATGTGTTAATGTTCAAAGACATATAAGGATATACAATCAAATAGGGTTTATGCTTACCTTGTTAATGATCTTCACATCCTTCACATCATTCAATCATCACCTTAGTCCAATTATGTTAACAATATAATAGATCACTTAACACATTTGCAAACAAATGTGTTAAGCCTCGAATTATGTAATTAAATACAATCATATGTATTGGTACTTACCTCAAGAACTAGTCCCATCAATCTATACATTTCTTTTCTTTCCAAGAATTCTCCACATTTAGGTTAATGCAACCCAATCTCTTCAAAACCTTTGAGGGACATGGGCAGCACCACTTGAGGGATACGGTTAGGGCAATTCAACCTCTTCACAATCTAATCCAAAAGGAATATTAGCAAAATGACCATATGAATAGTACATTCTGGTTTAAGACTCCATTTTATCCTTATTTTGAAAAATTGTATAAAATAATCTACTTGACTAAAAATTCTAAAATTTTTACAGAATTTAGTTTTGTATCTTAAAATCATTCCTCTAAAATTTCAGATCAAACTGAACACAAAATCTTGGTCAAATAGTTCACCTAACCAGACTGCCCCAATTGCCCTGCATCCTGGCAGCAGTTCTGAACTTTGTGAATTCCATAAATCAAATTCAATCAACGTGGTTCCAAATTATTTTTCTCAAATACTAGACTCACTAAGCAACAACATATCCAAAATTCAATTGGATATGATTTTTCTACATTTTATTAAAAATCCCGAAATATAGCTGTCTCAGTTAAGGTACCTGCTGGAACAGGTCTAATAAAAATAATCTTTCTAAACTCATAACCATTCCAAACTCGAATCAACATATTTTTCAGTCATTCTAGACTCATAGAGGCACAACATATCAAAATTTCACTTTAAGAACATTTTTCTATAATTAATTAAAAATCATACAAGTCACAGCCTTTACTAATTGTAAAACAGAAAAAAAATTCACTAAACACAACTCTTACTCTTCCATCACCAACACCAACCTAGCTTCTTATCTTTAATTCCATTTCAACACTTTTACACACACCATACACAAACACACTTAATCATACTATCCATAAACCTAACTCAATCCATACACAACTTCAAAAAGAACCAAAGCAAACAAGAGAAATCTTACCAAAATGATGAAATTCCTTGAAATTCCAACTTGGTTACTTGGAATCTCTCTCAACTTTGGAGCTTAGAACATCAAACCCTTCTTTTACTCTCTTGCTTTCCTTTGTCTTAGGTGAGCCGGCCACACAAGGAAAAAGAAGAAGAAATGATGAAGAAAACACAAAGTCAATAGGCATTAAATACTCCTCCAAAAGAAAATTACTATCTTACCCTCATACACATTTTAATTCTCTTTACAAGCTCTTGCCCATTTTGGTAATTTCACATTCAACAATTTAAATATCTTCTTCCCTTGACTAAGCACTTTGACCAACATATATGTCATATATATTGCCATATACCCAACATATACACTATCTCTCTCTATACAATTCTTTCCTTTGCAAATACACATATTCATTTCTCTCAAATACTTTTACCATTCAACCAAACCCTATACAAATATACCACTTATCAATTACACATTCAAATCAATTATAACAATATTATCATAACTTCTAGGCACACTTAGGGATATTACAATTAGACATATACATATACATCACATATACATTAAATCCAAATACAACAACTCCTCCAAAACTTTTAAGGTATATCTCGGGATATTACAATTCTCTCCCCCTTAAATAATTTCGTCCTCGAAATTAACCAGTTCAATAACACTCCCTTCTTAACAATACGCCATCTTAAATCTTCATATATTATGAATAGTATTCTTATATTCTGGTTTCATCCAATCACATAATGTGTATTCTTCCTCCTAGAATCAATCATCTTTTTCAATTCCATAACTTGTCATAATATATATATCTTATTACATTTTATCCAATATTCAAAATAACTCATTACAATCCCAAATACCTTATCTATGTACAAGAATCCAATCATCTTCGTCCCATTATTACATTCAAATACTTTACCACTTCATCTCTTTATAACTATTCTCTTAATTTACACTAAAAAAAAATCATTGATTCACCACCTTGGTGAAATCTAGATCATTCGATCAATTTGTCACAATATACCACATTCAATCTGGTTTGATTCAAACCAACAATTAACTTATTTAAATTTATCATTGGATTTCACAATATATATAACTTAATTCCATTAGATCCAACTTATTTCCACCTTCTAATTCCTTTAACTCCATATTCAACTTTTTGAAACTATGATCATTAATAACAAATCACTTCCAATTATCTTTCAATATACACATAATTTATCTTCTATTATCTTAGTACAATTTCCACCAAATTCGCAAGATTATCTCGTACCATATTTATTACTCATAATTCACTCATTTAAACTTTATAACCATCCACTTATTCAACTCATACCATAAACATATTCAATATAACTTTCAATCACAAATTACACTTTTTCCCATTTATCATCTCTTCACCTTTTTATAACATTACTATAATTACAATAATTGCCTTTTTATTACATTATTCATAACTCAAAATATTATCACAATTCTCTTTCCTTTCTTTACTTTTCAAAATTATAACCAAATTGTTAACACAAAAGTTATAAGATACACATTTACCAATCATAACTTTCAACCATGATACTAGAAATATAATTGTCTGTTTTACCAAAATTGTGCTACAATCAAATCATTTCAATCCAAATTCTGTGGATAACAAAGCTAACCGACCACACACATTAAACAAATCATATGGCCATAAGAGCTTAATGGTCACATTTGTAACTTATAGATCAATACTATTCCTTAATTATTCTGTTTCCAAACTTTTCAATTACACTGCTAAGTTGGATCACAAGGATTATATATCCATTCTCCAAACTTTGGCTACATCAAGATTTAGCACATTCCAACTTCACTTCAAAACACTTTGTTCTTGATTACTTGATCATTAATAGCCTAATTCATATTCAAATATGTTATCTTTAACATCTCCTATGCACAACATTTGATCATATACAATTTTTACCCAAGTTCGTTCATTACTCTATTTCCAATTTATCTCTTCTCGAAATTTCATACATTATACTTTCTTCTTCCATTACAATCTCTTTCTATACCTGTATACATAAAACATTTCCTCATACACTTACTTTAAACCTATAACCATATTACTGTCCAATATTTCCCAAATAAATTCTCATTTCATCATCATAGCATATACATTATTGAATGCTCTCACATTTCATATACTCTTATTGATATATTCATAGCAATTTACATTATACACATATAGCATTATTCATAGGTATCAATGATATAATAGATTTCTTAACACATTTATAATCAAATGGTTTAAGGTTCAAAGTCATATGAATATATGAAATCAAATAGGGTTTTGTACTTACTATTCATAGCTTCTCAAACCATATTCATTTTATGTAATTGCTCAAGTGTTATAATCATTTCATTACATTTCTCATTTCATATGCAATTCATTACTCAATGACATTGATGCCTCAACAAACTCACCTTATGCACATCACAACATATAATACATTCATATATTAGTCTCATTTTTAAGCCTTTAGATCACAAATTACAGGTCATATCAACATTTAAGTCCCCACGGTCGTGGCCTTCAAGAGCCACGGTCGTGGCATAGAAAACTCTTCTGTGCTACCAAAATGCATAAAGACACAGTCATGTTTGTAACCCCACGGTCGTGGCCCTCACTTACCACGGCCGTGGCATCCAATCCGGGACTGTTTTTCCAAGACAACTCAAGTATTTTACATTTATTTCTTCTCATTGCACAACATCATTTTTATCCCTTTTTGACATGGCTTAAGTTATTTATCAATTCCACACATATATATATCCTAACCATAGTAATACTTCACAAATTCTTAGTCACCTTACCAAGGTGACATCTCTCTCACCTTTATTTTGAAATGCATTTAATATATCATCTTTATATCCGTTTGTTTATCATTCAACGTATATATATATATTACCCATATATTTATACATATGTACATTACACCCAATAATATACACATTGAGCCCAATAGCTCCTATACACTTAATTATATGCTCTCTTTTTTTTTTTTGCAATAAAATGACTTAAAATAGCTCCTTTTCATTTGCTTATCTATTTCTCTTTTTACTTCAAAACAAATTCTCATACCATCAATCACATTACTTAAGTCATAATACTTTCTTGTGCAATATTAATCATTTCACCTATACATTAAACCATCAATATCCAATCAATCTTTATCAAATTCTAGTAGGACTTTAACTTTTCAACTTACTACTTTGCTTAAACTTCAATTTACCAAACTCATCTTTTCTTAAAATCAACTTTAAAAACATCTCGGATATATATATATATATATATCTATATATCACAAAGCAATATCAACACATATTTCTTCCCCAATTATTAAGCTCAAGAGATTTTCATATAAAATATTTATTTTGGATTCCTATAACAAGCAAAGAATATTTATATACTATTTATTCTATATATTAGTATTTGAAATCTTAAAACAGAAATTTAAAAATTATTATTAAATCGGTCTGTGACATTTTTATACCATATATGCGTATTTTACATATGCTGAAAATTTGTATTGTACGTATATAGGGTATAAGGGTGTTACAAAAGAATGCTAAGAACTCACATAGAAAAGAAAAAATGTCCTAAAAATTGGCATATTTACGAAGGTCACTAGGGCTTCACGTGACACAGACAGAGGCATGAAGCACATTTAGGCGTTGCATGAGCAACACATAATTCAATAAATTAATAAAAAAATATAAAGTAATTGTATAAAATATAAAATATAAAAATAGAATATAAAAATAAATTAATAAATAGATAATAAAATAAAATAAATAGATAATAAAATTGATGATATAGAATATAATGAAGTGAAATGCAAAATTAAAATTAAAATAACACCATAGTTAAAATATCCATTACCTTCATCAATTTCATGCATCATAATGCATCATTTGCATAAATAAAAATCCTACATAAATAGAAAATCTACATGAAAGAGGTCAATCCTCCACGATGGCAACATTCTAGAGAAAAACGAGCCAAGCTAACTAACAATGTAGCCTCATAATGGCAAGCCATCCACTACAAGAATGAACAGTAAAAATAGTTAGAATATCGAAGTAGGAAAGGGGATAGAAAAATATTACAGAAATATGCACACCACTTTAAAATTTCTTAGTAGTGGGGCACACTAAACCTCATGGACATGAATGCTCTCTTCCTTCAAATCCCCACCAATAATATAGGTGACATTTTTACTTAGCCAATAGTAATCCAAAATGCCCTCAGGAGGCACTTATTAGGGCCCCGCAAAATGATATTGGAAACCAGCATGAGAGCCTGCATCATCTTTTATTAAGGGAGCAGATCTTCCTTGATGAGCATCACCTCTTCTCTCTCTAATATCACTAGAATCAAGAAGTCAAGCTCTAGACGAACGATAGGTGTACTGGGATAAGCTACCCAAACTACTAACGATCCAAAGCATTAAAAAGTCTTGACATAATGGCTTGTAATCCATATTCTGCATCAAGAACTTAGTAGCAAGAATGCCTATATAAAATTGAGGTTGAGCAGTAATCCCTCTTTCACTTCTTATATCCATGGGAGGCCCACAAGGAACAATCCTTTCCCTAGTCACTTGACATCAAAATCATTCACCCTTATAATATTATTGAGTTTTTTGGAATCTAAATATTATTTAATAGTTAGAGAACATAACATATTTGGCTAAAGTGTTCATTGTTGGAAGAAATAAATCTCCCATTAAAAGGCAACATCTCACCTAAAAAGGAGAAACCAAATTATAAAGGGGTTTCTAAATAAATAAAATATGCAATGTTCAATACACATACCACATTTACAGAAATATTGTTAAAAGAGCCCCCTTAGACTCTAGAATTGGCGACCAACAATGACCTACAAGAAAGACATCTAGCTGTAGGCTCCCCATACCAGGTTCAAAATGTGGAAAACATTCATAGACCCACATCTGCAAAAACAGTAAAAATAATAAAGACCAGGGTGCATATTCAAGCAAGTAAGGAAAGGAAAAGTAGAAAGGTACATACATCATATAGAATGTAGGTCCCTCTAATAGAATGGATTACCCTCGGGACAGTCATCCCGTCTTCTCGTACGTGGTGGTCAAGGGATAACTTGCCTAGTGATACGCTGGAACATGAGTCAAATTATCAAAACTCATAAGGATGGCAGGATCAATAGTGTCCCACCGAGTATGCGAAAAGAAGAATCCAAGCAGTAGTAGGATCACACAACGAGTAGCATGAGTGGAAAAATCGAAGAGGTCATCACTCCTCATCATAGTAATAATACATCCTTTTAGCCATGTATGGGCAATACAAGCATTACCGATCTCAGTGATGGGTGGGATGCCACCCTGTAGGTTCATGATATGTTCATCAGACATATTTCTCTAGTTTGAATATGATTCCAGGCGACGTATCCTGAATGGGATACTAGATATCAAGTACAAATCTTACGACATCATAGTTAGTTCACCGCATGAAAAATGAAAAGAATTGGTGGAGTCTCATTGTAACACCCTTATACTCAATATACATACACTACATACTCCCCACGTATGTAATATACATATAGAGAATACAAGAATGTGACAATCCATTTTAAACAATTCAATCATTGCTTATAAAATCTGTATAACTTAAAACGTTTAACTTATTTTATATAAATAATAGAGGAAACATTACTTGTTAAAACACATATGTATCTTCATTACCCAAAAGTTTATTCAAAATATTTTTAATAAGCAGCGAAATATACATATTTATATACATTAAAATCAATATGTACAAAATATGAAATTTATACATGCTGGTAGTTTGTCTCTGATCTTGATGTCCACAACAGCTCAACCGGATCTACCCTATCACCTGCATGATGAACCACAATCGTGCTAAGCCAAAGGCCTAGTGATACAAACTTTGATAACATTATAATTCAAATGTAATGCCAATGCACAACACATAAGGATATCATATCATATAACATTATATAATTGTATCTTGATAATCTGCTCAATTGTTCCACAACTCATAATTTACATAAAAATAAACACAAGCATGGGCCCAAAAAGATCTAATATGCTATTCAAATTCCAGAGTTACAGCTTTGGTCAAATATAACAACATTTGTCTAGCCCAAGGTGAATCATAATTACAATGAGGATTACCTCATATGTAAAATCCCAACTAGGCTTCAAAGACTAGGCCCAACCCAGCTTCAAGGGTCTACTACATCATCTAACACCCAACTAGGCTTCAAGGACCAAGCCCAACCCAGCTTGAAGGGATTGTTACTTTTTAGGCATGCCACCAACAACAAAACACTAAAAATTGAATAACATACTAGGCACACAATTCTTTCATAATTCCATTATCAAATCATTTCTCATTTTCTCAAGATCAACTAGGCACAATGCCTCAAATATCTCATTTATATCAGTTTAGCCATCACCAATGGCTTTATATACCATCATTAGTGTATACATAACAAATTGCATTATCCATACATTTTGAATCGTCATCATATATTTCACATAGTTCACATTATGCAAATCATAGCATTATTCTCATGCACCTACAATATTTTAGGTAACTTAACACATTTTCCAACCAAATGTGTCAAGTTCCAATATCATGTAAATATGAACAATTATTCAAAGTTTGTACTTACCTCTAAAAGCAACAACACCATTTCAACCTCCTCTTCCAAGATATCCCTCATCACTTGGATTGATAACTCAATTCTCTTCAAAGACTAAACCAAAGGTGATTATAAATACTCACTTAGTGATACACATAGGAAATAAGGGAAAGCACTATCTAGGGAAAACTCAACACTTGACACGCTCAACAACACGGGCGTGTCCATGACCGTGCCCTAAACCCATAACACAGAAGCTTCGACACGCTCAGTAACATGGGCATGTCACTTCACTCTCCAACAACACAGTAGCTATGACATGATCAGTGACATGGGCGTGTCACTGCACGTGTCAATTCTCCAACAACACGGTAGCTATGACACGTTCATTGACATGGGAGTGTCACTGCACGTGTCAATTATACAACAACACAGTCGCTGTGACACACTCAGTGACATGGGCATGTCACTGCACGTGTCACCAACACTGAAAATAGAACCATCGACATGCCCAAAGACACCGGGCGTGTCAGGCCAAAAACCTGATATCGACACAGAAATGCCTCATCCAAAAATCATCTTTCATTAACCTTTTCAACACCAAACCAACACAACTAAAACCATCATAATACCACAATAAACTTGTATGAATATCAACACAACTCAATTGCAAACAACAATACACAAAAACAACCAAGACTTCTCAACACAAAGTTACACAACTCACAACTTTTATTCTCTTCACCAAACTTAACCCTTTTTCTTCAATCCAACCCCAAAGTTCAAAATTAACAAGACAAAACGACTTCAAACATACCAAAATCAACCATAAACACAACTACATCAAACATCCAACAAACTCATAAACACACTCTCAAAGGAATCAAAGAAACAAGTTGGAAACTTACCAAATATGAAGAAAAATCCTTAAAACTCCAACTTGATCACTCGAAATCCTTCAATTGCTTGAGTTAGGAAGAATAAAACCTCTTTTCCCTTTGATGGTGATGGTGGCCGGCTACAAAGGAGAAGGAAGAAGAAGATGCAAATAGTCAATAATCACTCAACTAACAACTAACACTATTAGCCACATGAATTTTCCCTTCTTTTAATCTCCACCAAGCAATTAATAATATTATATTATAATATCATCTTCCATAATCCATTAATATTAATATCTTATTAATTAAAATGTCATTTGACCAAGTTAACTTGTTGACCTGTATATAATGTATATATCTTCATGTACATAACATATACACAGCTTCCTTTTCTCTTTTCTTCTTCACTTAATCAAATATATACACTAATCATTTAATTAATTTCAACAATTAGTATTTCCAAAATTTTAGGGTATTATATGGGATATTACAATTCTCACCCTCTACAAATAAATTTTTCCCTCGAAATTACCTGCTCTCAAGTCTGGAACAATTGGGATATTGATTCTGCATCAATTGTTCACTCTCCCATGTTGCCTCTTTAGTAGCATGATTCTTCCAAAGAACTTTCCCAAGTGGCACTTTCTTATTTCTTAAATCTTTCACTTCACGAGCCAAGATAGCCACTGGTTCTTCCTCATAAGTTAAATCTGGACTCACCTCAATAGATTCTACTAACAGAACATGAGATGAGTCTGACATGTACCTTCGAAGCATAGAAACATGGAAGACATTATGAATTCTATCCAATTCAGGAGGCAAAGCTAATCTATAAGCTAATGGTCTAACTCTCTCTAGTACATCATAAGGTCCAATGAAACGTGGACTCAACTTCCCTTTGCGACCAAATCTCAAAATTTTCTGCTAAGGAGACACTTTCAAAAATACTTTATCTACTACACTGAACTCTATGTCTCTTCTCTTTAAATGTGAATAAGATTGCTGTCAATTTGAGGCTGTTTTCAAACGATCCCAAATTATCTTCACTTTCTCTTCTGTTTCCTTAATCAATTCGGGGCCAATCAATTTACCTTCTCAAATCTCATCCCAACATAGAGGCATCCTACATCTCCTACTATACAATGTCTCATAAGGTTTCATTCTAATACTAGATTGATGACTATTGTTATAAGCAAACTCAGTCAGTGGCAAGAATCTGTCCCAGCTCCTAGAGAAATCGATGATACAACTTCTCAACATGTCCTCTAAAATTTGTATCACTCGCTCTAACAGCCCATCTGTCTGAGGATGGAAAGCAGTACTAAAATATAACCAAGAACCCAAAGCATCATGCAAATTCTTCCAAATCCTCAAAGTAAACCGGGGATCTCGATCAGATACTAACGAAATTGGGACTCCATATAACCTCACTATTTCACTGATATACAGCTCAGCCAACTTCTCTAGAGAATAATCCATTCGAACTGGAAGAAAATGAGCTGTCTTTGCCATCCAATCAACAATCACCCAAATTGCATCATGCTTCTTCTGAGTCAAGGGCAAACCAGTCACAAAATCTATCATCACTCACTCCCATTTCCACTCTGGCACTGATAATGGCTGAAGTAATCCTGAAGGAACTTAGTGTTCAGCCTTCACTCTCTGACAAGTGAGACATCTAGATACAAACTCTACTATGTCCCTTTTCATACCTGACCACCAATAATATTGTTTCAAATCCTGATACATCTTGGTACTTCCTGGGTGCATAACATAAGCCGACTGATGTGCTTCCTCCAAAATTACCTTTTCCATTCTTGCATCATTAGAAACACACAATCTATCTCTAAACCATAAACTGCCATTACTTCTCACATGAAAGTTTCGACTCACTCCTTTTTGGCAATCCAATACAACTTTTTGGATTTTCTCATCTGCCGATTGAGTCTCCCTAATCTAATCCAATAACACTGGCTTCAATTGTAACTGAGCCATCAATGCACCATCATCACAAGACTCAAATCTAGCATGTAATGCTCTCAACTCAACAAGCAACAAGAGCGAATAAGCAGTCAAACCTGCTAAAGACTTCCGACTCAAGGCATTAGCAACAACATTTGCCTTACCAAGATGATAATCAATTAAACAGTCACAGTCTTTAATCAACTCTAACCACCATCTCAGCCGAAGATTCAACTCTCTCTGAACACCTAGGTATTTCAAACTCTTATGATCTATATAAATGTAACACTTCTTCCCATACAAGTAATGTCGCCAAATCTTTAAAGCAAGAACTATAATTACTAATTCCAAATCATGTGTCGGGTAATTTAGCCCATGCAGCTTCAACTGTCGAGAGCCATAAGTAATGACTCTACCCTCCTGCATCAACACACAACCTAAACCACTATGTAAAGCATCACTATAACTCACATAAGGTTTACCTTCCACAGGCAGAGTAAGGATAGGAGTCTGAGTCAACATCTCCTGCAGCTGCTCAAAGCTTGCCTGACACTGATCTGTCCACACGAATCTAACTCCCTTCCAAAGTAATCTGGTGAGTGGAGTAGTTATCATAGAAAAACCTTTCACAAACCGTCAATAATAGCCTGCCAAACCCAGAAAACTTCTAACCTCTGTCACAGTCTTCGGTGGGCTCCAATCCAAAATAGCCTCCACTTTACTCGGATCAACTCTAATACCCTCTCCTGAAACTACATGACCGAGAAAAATCTCTTGATTAAGCCAAAACTCACATTTAGATAGATTAGCATACAACTACTTCTCTCTTAAAGTCCGCAATACAATCCACAAATGCTTATCATGATCCTCTTGATTACGTGAATACACCAAAATATCATCAATAAAATCTACCACAAATTGATCTAGATAGGGTTTGAATACCCTGTTCATCAAATCCATAAAAGTTGTTCGTGCATTCGTTAACCCAAAAGGCATTAGCAAAAACTCATAATGCCCATACCTCGTACGGAAAGTTGTCTTAGGTACATCTGCATCTCTGACTCTCAACTGATGGTATCCTAATCTCACATTAATTTTAGAGAAAACTGTTGCTCCTTTCAACTGATCAAAGAGATCATCTATCCGAGGCAAAGGATACTTGTTCTTAATGGCCACCTTATTCAACTGCCTATAATCAATGCACAATCTTAAGGTACCGTACTTCTTCTTCACAAATAAAATGGGCGCTCCCCGCGGTGACACACTAGGGCAAACAAACCATTTATCCAACAACTCCTGCAACTGCATCTTTAACTCTCTCAACTCAATAGGTGCCATACGGTAAGGAGTAACAGAGATAGGAGTGGTATATGGCAACAAATCGATATCAAACTCAACCTCTCTCTCAGGGGGTATTCCTGGCAACTCCTTAGGAAAACATCTAGAAATTCAACAAATGTGGATATATTGTCAAGCTGAGAACCCACTACTCTAGTATCTACCACATGTGCAATATAAGCTTCACATCCTTTCCCAATCATCCTCCTAGCTGAAACAGCTGAAACAAACATGGATGAAAGATGTCTCTGATAACTAGATACCATCACACTTCTACCATCACAGGTTCTTTGGGTAACACACTTCTTCTGATAATCTACCACAACCCCATGCTTAGATAACCAATCCATGCCTAAAATTAAATCATACTCCTTAAAAGGCATCTCAATCAAATCACTAAGGAACTTCTCCTTCTGAACTACAATTGGACTATTACGATGCACCTAGCTAACTACAACACTATGCCCTAAAGGATTCGTCACCAAGACATCAAATTCTAAGGACTCAGAATGCAATTTAGTCACAAGCAAGATGGATGCACTAATATATGAATGCATCGACCCAGGATCAATCAAAGTAAGAACTAAAGTACCAAATAAAAAAAATGCACCAGCAATGACGGCTGAAGCATCTGGTTGCCTCTGCATAACATAAACCCGCTGTGATGGTCTTGTCTCATCTGGTCTACTGCCTGCGGTAGATCCTCCTCTCTAACCAGACCATGTCTGACCTCTGCCACCACGACCCCCTCTAACACTAGGTTGAGAAGCTACAGTATCAATCTATCTATCCTCTGGTTGCTCAGCGCAATCTTTGATGAAATAATCTGGTGACCCACATATATAACACACTGCTGGTCCACCAGTCTTCCAGCATGCACCCCCATGTGCCCTACAACAATGGACACAGGTATATGAAACTAGCCTCTGAACTACTGGAGTCGGAGCACTAGCCACAGAAAACTATAGGTCTCGATCTCTGCCTCTGTTGCTGTACTAACCTACCAGACTGCCTCTGACTCCTATTAAACCTAGAAAAATATCCTCCTTGGCCTCTCTTCATAGATGAAGACCCTGCCTCACTCTGGGGTCTCCTAACTCTAGTCTCCTCATCTCTAGCAGTTTCTGCAAGACTCTGTACTCTCTCAACACTCCTAGCTGTTGTAACCAGCTGAGAAAAATTCTGATATCGAGAGCCTATGATAATGCACATAATAGAGGATCTCAACCCCTCCTCCAACCTTCAACACCAGTCAATCTCATCCAAAATAATCCCACCACCATACTGACTCAACCGTGTGAACTCTATCTCATACTCCGACACAGCCCTGGTATCCTGCTTTAAATGTAAAAACTCTATCTTCTTTGCATCTTTATACTCCCTTGGAGTATACTTCTACTCAAACTCTCGCAGGAAATCATCATAGGTCAAGGTTGGTGGATCATCCAGGGCATGTGGAACCGTCTTCCACTAATCATATGCCTTCCTCTGCATAAGAGATCTAGAACAATCAAACTTTTCTTCTGGAGTAGCCTGTAACTAGATGAATACTCTTTAGACTCTATCAAGCCATTGCTCAGCTACAGCAGGATCTGTAGTACCCACAAAGTCCTCAGCTCTGAACTTTCTCAACTTATCATATTGCCTCGACGGTACTTGCGGCTACGACTGCAGTGGCAGTGGCTGCTGAGCTGGAGCCTGCCTCAATAATTCCACCATATGTCGTACCTAGGCCGGCGGAAACTCATCAACTGCTGGTCTCTCTGGCACAGGAGCATGTGCCTCTCCAGCTATCTCAACTCTAGCTCCATCTCTACTCTCAATAGGAGCCACACTCTCAACACTACCATTAATAGACTGACGTGTCTGAGACACCATCACTACCCAAATCTGCAAACACAACGAAAATTGCTACATCAGAGATCAGAAACTACCAGTTCCAATGCATGTATCTTATATAAAAACCATATTTTAAAATCTCAATTTTCTTTTTCTTACAATTCACCTAGGTTGAGAACCTCAAACCTAGGCTCTAATACCAAAATAGATGTGACACCCTTATACTCAATATACATACACTACATACTCCCCACGTAAGTAATATACATATAGAGAATACAAGAATGCCACAACCCATTTTAAACAATTCAATCATCACTTATAAAATCTATATAACTTAAAACGTTTAACTTATTTTATATAAATAATAGAGGAAACATTTCTTGTTAAGACACATATGTATCTTCATTACCCAAAAATTTATCTAAAACATTTTTAATAAGCAGCGAAATATACATATTTATATACATCAAAATCAATATGTAAAAAATATGAAATTTATACATGCTGACAGTTTGTCTCTGATCTTGACGTCCACAATCAACACTGCACTCAAGGGCCCAAGCCTAGACTTTACTTGATCTAGCTGAACTCTTTGGCTCAATCGAATCTACCCTGTCACCTGCGCGAAGAACCACAATCGTGCAAAGCCAAAGGCCTATTGATACAAACTTTGATATCATTATAATTCAAATGTAATGCCAATGCACAACACATAAGGATATCATATCATATAACATTATATCATTGTATCTTAATAATCTGCTCAATTGTTCCATAACTCATAATTTACATAAAAACAAATACAAGCACGTGCCCAAAATGATCTAATATGCCATTCAAATTCCAGAGTTACTACGTTGGTCCAATATAACAACATTTGTCTAGCCTGAAGGCAAATCATAATCACAATGAGGATTATCTCATATGTAACATCCTAACTAGGCTTCAAGGACTAGGCCCAACCCAGCTTCAAGGGTCTGCTACATCATGTAACACCCAACTAGGCTTCAAGGACCAAGCCCAACCCAGCTTCAAGAGATGTTACTTTTTAGGCATGCCACCAACAACAAAACTCTGAAAATTGAATAACATACTAGGCACACAATTCTTTCATAATTCCATTATCAAATCCTTTCTCATTTTATCATGATCAACTAAGCACAATGCCTCAAATATCTCATTTATATCAGTTTAGCCATCACCAATGGCTTTACATACCATCATTAGTGTATACATAACAAATTGCATTATCCATACATTTTGAGTCATCATCATATATTTCACATAGTTCACATTATGCAAATCATAGCATTATTCTCATGCACCAATAATATTGTAGGTAACTTAACACATTTTCCAACCAAATATGTTAAGTCCCAATATCATGTAAATATGAATAATTATTCAAAGTTTGTACTTACCTCTAAAAGCAACAACACCACTTCAACCTCCTTTTCCAAGATATCCCTCAACACTTGGATTGATTACTAAATTATCTTCAAAGCCTAAACCAAAGGTGATTATAAATACTCACTTAGTGATACACATAGGAAATAAGGGAAAGCACTATCTAGGGCAAACTATACACTTGACACCCTCAACAACATGGGCGTGTCCATGACCATGCCCTAAACCCACAACACAGAAGCTTTAACATGCTTAGCAACATGGGTGTGTCACTTCACTTGTCAATTTTCCAAAAACACAGTAGCTATGCCATGATCAATGACATGGACGTGTCACTGGACGTGTCAATTCTCTAACAACACAGTAGCTATGACACGCTCAATGACATGGGACTGTCACTGCACGTGTCAATTCTACAACAACACAATAGCTGTGACACGCTCAGTGACATGGGCTTGTCAGTGCACGTGTCACCAACACTGAAAATAGAACCATCGACACTCCCAAAGATATGGCCGTGTCACCGGGAGTGTCAGGCCAAAAACCTGATATCTGCACAAAAATGCCTCATCCAAAAATCATCTTTCATTAACCTTTTCAACTCCAAACCAACACAACTAAAACCATCATAATACCACAATAAACTTGTATGAACATCAACACAACTCAATTGCAAACAATAGTACACAAAAACAACCAAGACTTCTCAACTCAAAGTTACACAACTCATAACTTTTATTTTCTTCACCAAACTTAACCCTTTTTCTTCAATCCAACCCCAAATTTCAAAATTAACAAGACAAAACAACTTCAAACATACCAAAATCAACTATAAACAAAACTACATCAAACATCCAACAAACTCATAAACACACTCTTAAAGAAATCAAAGAAACATGTTGGAAACTTACCAAATATGAAGAAAAATCCTTAAAACTCCAACTTGATCATTTGAAATCCTTCAATTGCTTGAGTTAGGAAGAACAAAACCTCTTTTCCCTTTGATGGTGATGGTGGCTGGCTACCAAGGAGAAGGAAGAAGAAGATGCAAATAGTCAATAACCAGTCCACTAACAACAAACACTTTTAGCCACATGAATTTTCCCTTCCTTTAATCTCCACCAAGCAATTAATAATATTATATTATAATATCATCTTCCACTACCCATTAATATTAATATCTTATCAATTAAAATGTCATTTGACCAAGTTAACTTGTTGACTTGTATATAATGTATATATCTTCATATACATAACATATACACATCTTCCTTTTCTCTTTTCTTTTTCACTTAATCAAATATATACACTAATCATTTAATTAATTTTCAACAATTAGTTTTTCTAAAATTTTGGGGTATTATATGGGATATTACACTCATCATCTCTCTGCCAAAGCCTATAGAAATCCATAGTTAGCCAGCCCTGTGTAGTCCAGGGGTAGGAAATATAGGCCAGTGAAAGTTAATAGCTCCCTCACCCCTAATAGTAAAATATAAGTTTCCCAAGTTAGAGTATGCACCCCTCAATTTTAGTTGTGCATATTGCTAAAATTTGCAATAAGTAATAATTAAAATTATTATTTATTCTATTTTGCATTCATTTTAACTAACCAATAGAAATGAGAAGGGCATTTTATTTTTATACAAAAATAAAAATGAAGATAAAAGCCTACCTCCATGAAGCGGGTCTGCAATACATGAGAAGCCAGATCCACCAGCGGTTCCCAACAGTCGGCAACTTGGCACCTTCTAGGGAAGAGGAAGAGGATTGAAACTTTTCTAAAAAATTTGAAAGAAACAACAAAGGAAGTAAGATAGGAGGGGAGAGGTAAGCATCAAATGACTACCCCTCGCCCTCTATTTCTAGCATTTGGATCTAAAGGCAGTATGAAAGCCATAACATTAAAACATGCTCTGATGCCCATCAAAATTCAAGTGAATCCCAAGTCAAATAGGTTCATTCTTTCCATTCCCCATGTGACCTAGCCAATGCATATGTGACCCCAAACCCTACGTAGCTTGATTTTTTGCAGTCCTATAAATAGGAGTCCCCTTTTCAATACAAAGGTCAGATTTTTGTAGTCCAAATTCTGCCAAAATCACTCTAAAGTGCACAAAATCAATTAGCCACTCAATCAAATTTGTTTCTTTAATATAATATATTCATTCCCTTGCTTTCTTAATTTATATAATTAATTTTTTGAGCAACCCAAGTGGAGCTTCAAAGTGGAAAAGCACTCTAGTCTTACATCAAGCAAAGGAGATCTCCAAAGGTATTTCTCCTAACCTATCTCTCTTTCAATTAGATAATAAGACCATTAAAATTAATTAATTAAGCCCTTTTTAATCAAAGGTATGAACTAATTATGACTTTGATTCTTATTCAAATGAGATAAGTATGCATACTCTAGAATCTCACTCCAAGTAGCAAGCCCAAACTAAAAAACCACAAAACTAGTTCAACTAATTTGTTTCAATTTATTTTATTTATTTATACAATTTAATTTATTGCAAATTAATTTGGATGAATGCAATTTTGATTAATTGTTATTTATTTAAGTTAGCTTAGGTGGAGATTTGTGCCTGACTTTGAACCATTAAGAGCTAGAGTCAAAGCTCCCTTGTGTATGAGATTTTAGGGTTGTAGTCAATTTACTTTTCGTGCAATTATGTATGTAATGTTTATTTATTGCTCATGCATAATTGTAACTGTAATACATAATGTTCCTATTGTTCACATGAAAACTATTTTTTTAATCACAAACGTTAAAATTTTATTAAGAGGAATATATGTAATATCCCAAATTTTTGAAAATTTTTAATTTTTAGAAATTTGATAAAAAAATTATAATTTAATAGGATAAATTAAATTAATGGTTTTAAATGAAAAATGAAGAGATTTTAAATGAAAAAGTGGAATATATATGTGATATATATGTAAAATATACATAACATATAAAGTCAACACTTTTTAAAAAAAAAGTCAAAGTCCAATGACATTTTTGTAAATAATTTTTAGAAATTTAAAGTTAATAAAATAATTCAATAATAAATTATTTTTGAATGGATGATGTATTTTTAGTGTTTTAATTTCTTTAATAAATAAATAAATAAATAATTATTAAATTATTATAATATATATATATATATGGTTATAATTAAAAGATGAAAGGAAAGAGAAAAAAATAGCCTTCTTCTTCTTCTTCTTCTTGGCCGAACCACCATAGGAGAAAGCTCAAGGATTTTTCTTCTTCTTAGCTCCAATAATTGAAGGATTTCAAAGGTTCAAAAAGGATTTTTAGTGATTTCCACTTGAAAAAGTAAGTTATTTAGTTTTTTCTTTGGATTTCCATGAAAATTTTGAATATGTAAGATGTTGGATATTTAATTAGTATTTTATAGTTGTTGGAATTGGTGTGTATGAAGTTATTTTGGGTAGTTATTAATGATTTTAAGGTTGGATTGAAGAAATGGCTGAATTTGGATAAAGAATGACGAAGAGAGAGAATTTAGGATTATGGACTTTTAGGGTTTGAGAAATCATGATTTTTAATTGTGAAAATTGGTTCTAAATGAGTTGTTTTGGTGCTTAAACAAGTATTTTAAAGTCAAATAATTGATTTGGTTGTGTTTGGTTGGAGTTTGAGAATGGAAGTGTGATTTAGGGTTTTGGAAAATGATTTTTTCCAAAGTTGTTGAATTGTATAATTTTATTTGTTTAATCTTGTTGTTTAGTGATATAAGTGATGAATATGAGCTTAAAATGATTAATGAATTGTGTTGGAATAGAAAACCTTTAATGGTGAAAGTTTATGCCATTTTAGGGTGTAGACCATTAATTTTTTACCGGTCCGGTCCAATATATTTTTTTTAGTCCAAAATAATTTTTGTTATCTTAATTAAATAATTTTTGCTTTAGTATTTAATTTTTATTAATAAAAAATAAAAATAAACAAATAAAAGTCAAAAAATAAAAATAAAAATCAGCGTCGAAAAAATCGGCGACGAAAAAATCGTCGCGCGGGCCCATGGGCATTTTGCTCGCAGGAAAATCCTGCGGGTGAAATGGTCGCCCGCAGGAAAATCCTGCGGGTGAAATGGTCGCCCACACCTAGCCTACTGCCGTAGCTAGCTGCGGCAGATTTTTTTCTCCAACGCATTTTTTCTTACGGCAATTTTTTCGGCAGTGCAATTTTTCCGACGCAAATTTTTCGAAACCTAATTCAATTAGGTTTCGGTTTCCTTTTCTTATCAATATTACTTGCCGTGATTAATTAGGAATAAACCATATGAAACCTCTATAAATAAGGACCAAAGGCAATCAAATTGAAGGAGGCCGAAAGGGGACAAAAGTTGGACAGTAGGAGGGAAATCCAAATCCGTGAAGGAAAAGCTTGAATTCAATTGATTTTTAAAGTAGCAGAAACACGATTTAAGGGATTCAAAAGGCAAAAAGGCTGGTCTTTGGAGCTTGTTCATCCAAGAAGAAATTTTGGTGCAACTTACCAAATAAAGTATGAAATTCTAATTTCTTTATATTTTACACAGTAGCATAAACTAATAAAGGATGTCTTTTAATTCAAAAACCCTAAAACCTTAATTCCCTTTGCTCAAAGTTTAAAAACACTAATTCATTGTTTTATTTTCCAAAAAGGCTTAAAATTGTTATTTTTACTTCTTTAAAATCTTAAAACCCTAATTAAACATATTTTTCAACAAAACCAAAATTTGATTCTGTTACTTACAAAATTTTAAACTAGGTTCTGTTTCTTTCAAAAAGCTTTAAAAAACATCTTTTTTTTTATAAAAACTTTAATCCATTTGTTTAAATTCATAAAACTTCATAAAATAATCAAATTGATTTCCAAACTCTAAAAGCCAATTCATCACCCGAGACCCTAATTTTAAATCCTAAAATCCTAATTCAACTTCCAAACTTAAAATAGTAAAACTTTAACCCATTTAAAACCTTAAACCCTAACTTTTTCTAAACCTTAATCCTTTAAAATTTTAAAAACCATAAAAACATAAATACTTTAATTTTACATAGTAGCTTGAAATCACCATTTAAAACCATGAATCAAAAGTATTTTAGAGTGTTCAAACCCTAGTTTCATGATTTCACCATTCAAATATTAATTTAGTTAATCAAAGACTCTTGCCAACCTTTTAAAACATAAAACCTTAATCTATTTTAATTCCATAAAAAAGTCACAGTAGCTTAATTTTATGAATTCAAAAACCTTAACACATGAGATAAAGAACCCTAAATGGAAACAGTAGCTATAATTTGGATTTTTATTTACCTTATTCAATTCCATATTTGATCATGCTTGGTTTTATTTCTTATGCTTTAATTTATTTAAATTCAATGCTTGGTTTATTTTATTTATCATGGATGGATGTTTACTTTTTATTGATATTTGGTACCTTTGATGAATGATTTATTTATTATGAATGGTTATTTACTTTTATCAATTTATTTAGATTTCTAAATGTTGTAAGAGTTATGTTTCCACTTGGTGGGTACCTCATTAGTTAAATATCACGTAATTTAATTTGTTTTTCTATCTTAGAACCTATGTAAAAGGCATGTTTCTACCTTTCGGTGGGTGTCCTTGTAATATCCCAATGTATGCCCTAGAAGTTTGGATATAATTGTTGTTTGTTTAAATTAAGTGTATATGTTATGTTGATAAGAAAAGAAATTGAAAGAGAATGTATATGTGTTGTTTGAATGGGAAGTATTATGTATAGGGAAATGTATATGTTGTTTATATGGTGATATATATAATATATATATGTTGGTCAAAATGGAGAGTCAAGGGATGAAGATATTTATTTGGTTATTGGTGAAATGACTAAAAAGGGCAAGTGTTTTAAAAAGAAACAAAACAATTTGTAGAAGGGTGTTTTGGTAATTGCTTTAATTGAAACACTTGGTGGAGATTAAAAGAAGAGTTGACTTTGTTTCTTGTGGTTCATTTCTTCTTTCTTCTTTGTGTGGCCGGCTTCTCCATAGACAAAGGAAAGCAAGAGACAAAGAGAAGATCTTGATGTGTTAAGTTCAAAGTGAAGGAAGATTCAAGTGATCAAGTTGTTGATTCAAGAAGTTTTGTTACTTTGGTAAGTTTTCTTTTGATTTCTTTGTTTGTTTGAAGTTTTGATTGGATTTGATAGATGATTTAAGAGTGTGTTGGTTGATTTGATGTGTTTAAGGGTGTTTGATTGTCTTGATAATAGATTTTAAGGATGAATTGAAGAAAGAAGTAAGTTGGTTGGAAAAGATGGTATTGTTTGTGTGGTTAGGGTTTGAGATGATTTTGTGTTTTGTGTTTGATATGTGTTTTGGTGTTGTTGCAAGTTTGAGATAGGTTTTTGGGTATGTTTTGTGAAGATTGGTTGAAGTGAATGTTAGTGGATAGAAGTGTGTTGTTGAGTGTTTGGTTGGTTTGGCCGGATTCTGAGTTTTTGGTCGGACATGCCCAAGAGCACGTCCAGATTTTTAGGCGTGTCAATTGTGTTGGAGGCAGTAGGAGTTACATGATCAGTAACACGCCCGTGTTATTGAGCGTGTCATAGCTACTGTGAGATTGGAAAATTGACACGGCCATGAGCACGTTCATGATGTTGGACGTGTTGTTATTTGTGGGAAGCAGAATGTATTACACGCCCAGTGACACGCCCGTGGTGTTGAGCGTGTAATAGCTTCTGTGTTGTGGTGTTAAGACATGGTCATGGACACGCCCGTGTGGGTGAACGTGTCAAGTTTAGGGTTTGCCCTAGTTCACTCTTAAATTGTTTATCTCTTGTGTATCCCTAAGTAAGTATATGTTATTATTTTTGGATTAGGGTTTGAAGAGAGGGATTGATCATTTATCTAAGTGAAAGGATCTTGGACAAGGAAGTGTTAAGAGTTGTATAAATTGTTATTGAGGTAAGTACAAACATGTCATTGTTGCATATATTCATTGGATGATATGGTTGACTCATATGAATAATGTCCTTTGTTATGTTTATATCCATGATGCCATATGCATAATGTAAATTGAGATAATTGAGGCATGTATGCCTATGTGATAATGTTTAATGTATTTGGCTATGTATACTTGAAAAATAAAATGTGATAATGTGAAGTGAAACATGATGAGATATGAGGCCATTGTGATTGGCTAATATGATTTTAATGAGATATGAAGCCATTGTATTTGGCTATGATGATGAGAATTGAGAATGGAAATGATAATGAAATAATAAATGAGTTGTGTGGCTAATGTGTTATTCCATTTTCAGAGTTTGTTGTTGGTGGCATGCCTAATATGAGTAACAATCTCTTGAAGTTAGGTTGGACTTGGTCCTTGAAGCCTAATTGAGATGTTACCACCCTTGAAGCTAGGTTGGATTGGTTCTTGAAGCCATGTTGGGTTAAAGCTTAGCATGCTTTGCTCCCCTTGAAGCTTGGTTGAACCTAATCCTTGAAGCCTAGTTGGGTTTATGATAATGATGAATGTGAAAACAAAACCAAAGCATTAACTCTGAAAATGGAATAACATATTAGTGTGTTTTGGGCCCATGTGTGTCTTTGTTTAAATGTGATTTATTAAGATGAATTGATTGAATAATGAGATATAGAAGAACTTGTGAAATGTGATATGCTTATATGATCATGAATGGTGTAATGCAAAGGTATGATGTTGTCTCTATTATTAAGATGTGCGACATTGCATTGCATTTAGAGCATGATAATAGCATGTTTTGTATTACTAAGCCGTTGGCTTAGCGCGATAGTGTTAATCGCGCAGGTGATCAGGTTGAACCTGAGAGCTCTTCGAGACCGAGTGAGAGTAGACATTGAAGAGATTACTTTGGAACTTAAAGATCAGAGAAGAACTGCCAATCATGTATAACTTATTTATATTTTGTAAACTATTGTTTATAATGTAAATATGAATTTAAATGCTTTTATATATGTAACAAATCTTTAAATTCCGCTGCGTATTAAGTAAATATGTTTATATCTATTTTGTTTTTATATTACAAGTTAATTACTTATTTTCTATAAATGTGTAATGATAAAGATTATGTTGTCTTTATAAATGATTTGAATGTTAAAGAAAATCGTAGCGTCCTTATGTTCAGTGCATGGATATTACATTGTGGTAATTGTAATGTGCATGTACCGGATGTGGGGGTGTTACAGTTGTTTTGGTATCAGAGCCTAGGTTTGAGATTCTCAACCTAGGTGAAATGTAAGAAAAAGAATATTTTGACTTAAAAAGTTGGTTTTTAAATAATATATATGTTTGGGATTGGCAGTCTCTGATCTTTAATAAGATGTATTCTGCTATATTTGCAGATATAGGTTGTGATGGACTCTCACTTACGACAGTCGGTAGAGGGTAGTGTGGAGATTGTAGCTCCGAAGGATAGAGCTAGAATGGATAGTGCGGGAGAGGCACCTGTTGCTTTGTCTGGGGGACCAGCTGGTGAGGATGTTCCACCAATTTGGCTTAGGCATGTGGTAGAGGCTTTGAGGCAAGCACCAGTGCAATCACAGCCACCACCATCACAGCCTTTGATAGCAGTGAGACACTATGACAAACTAAGGAAGGATGGAGCAGAGGATTTCTTAGGTACTACCGATCCAGCTGTGGCTGAGCAATGGCTAGATAAGGTACAAAGAATCTTCATTCAGTTGCAAGCCACCTTAGAGGAAAAATTTGATTATACCATATCATTGCTACAGAAAGATGCATACGATTGGTGGAAGACAGTGCCCCATTCTATGGATGATCCACCAACATTGTCCTATGCTGATTTTCTGAGAGAATTTGAATTGAAGTATACTCCGAGGGAGTATAAAGACATGAAGAAGATGGAGTTTTTGAGTTTAAAGCAAGACAACCGGTCAGTAACTGAATATGAGGTTGAATTTATCCGGTTGAGTCAGTATGCTAGGGGTATTATATCTGATGAGATAGATAGATGTAGGAGATTTGAGGAGGGATTGAGGCCCTCAATCATGTGTTTGGTGGCTGGATCTAGATATCATGATTTTTCCCAGCTTGTGGCAGCAGCTAGAAGTGTAGAAAGAGCCCAGAATATTGCAGCAGCTGCTTCAGAAGAAGAGATCAGAGTTAGAAGACCCCAGTTTGAGGCAGGGTCTTCATCTGCTAAAAGAGGTAAAGGAAGCTTTGTTACTCGGATCAGTAGGAGTCAGAGGCCAGCTGGTAGGTCAGTACAGTTTCAAAGACAGAGATCTAGACCTGCAGCTTCAGTGGCGAGTGCTCCGACCCCGGTGACTCAGAGATCCACTCCACCCATATGCATTCATTGTGGAAGGCCACATGGTGGTCCTTGTTGGAAGACGGGTGGGGCAGGAGTATGTCTCAAATGCGGATCTCCTGATCATTTTGTTAGAGATTGTCCTGAGAGGCAGGAGCACATGTTGGTTGATTCTGCAGCTTCTCGATCTAGTGTGAGGGGAGGTCGTGGAGGCAGAGGTTTCGGTAGAGGAGGTAGATCTGGATTCAGTTCTAGAGGTGGTTCTACATCCTGGGAGAGTAGACCAGAGGAGGCTGGATCTTCTCAGAGGATTTATGTGATGCAGAGGCAACCAGATGCTTCGGCAGTCATAGTTGGTACTTTTTCTTTATTTGATACTTCAGTACTTGCTTTGATTGATCCGGGTTCCACTCATTCATATATTACTGCATCTATTTTACCTGTGTCTAATATGCATGCTGAATCCCTAGGATTTGATGTATTGGTGACAAATCCTTTAGGGCATAGTGTGATTGTTAGCAAAGTGCACCGAGATAGTGCAGTGATGGTGCAAGGTGAGGAGTTTCTTGGAGATTTGATTGAAATGCCTTTTAAGGAATATGATGTGATCCTAGGCATGGACTGGTTATCTAGACATGGAGCTGTGGTAGATTGTAAAAAGAAAGTGGTTACTTTGAGAAGTGGTGATGGTAGAGAGGTGATAGTATCTAGTGAGCAAGGACAGCTAGCATCCTTGTTTGTTTCAGCTGTTGTAGCTAGGAGATTGATTAGAAAGGCGTGTAATGCTTATCTTGCTCATGTGGTGGATACTAGAGTAAGGAGTCCTCAAATTGATAGCATTGCCACAGTTGCAGAGTTCCCAGACGTGTTTCCAGAGGAGTTGTCAGGGTTACCTCCTGAGAGAGAGGTGGAGTTTGGTATTGAATTATTGCCTGGTACCACTCCTATCTCTATTACTCCTTATAGGATGGCACCAGCTGAGTTGAGAGAACTGAAGGTGCAACTGCATGAGTTGTTGGATAAAGGGTTTGTTCGCCCTAGTGTTTCTCCGTGGGGAGCTCCTGTATTATTTGTAAAGAAGAAAGATGGTACTATGAGATTGTGTATCGATTATAGGCAATTGAATAAGGTGACTATTAAAAATAAATATCCTTTGCCTAGAATTGATGATCTTTTTGATCAATTAAAGGGTGCAGTAGTGTTTTCTAAAATTGATTTGAGATCAGGATACCATCAGTTGAGGGTCAAAGTTGAAGATGTTCCTAAAACCGCTTTTCGGACCAGGTATGGACATTATGAGTTTCTAGTTATGCCTTTTGGTCTGACGAATGCACCTGCAGTTTTTATGGACTTGATGAATAGGGTGTTTAGGCCCTATTTGGATAAGTTTGTGGTAGTCTTTATTGATGACATTCTGAAGTATTCGCGTAATGAGAAGGAACATGACAAGCATCTGCGGATTGTGTTGAAAATTTTGAGAGAGAAGCAATTGTTTGCTAAATTGTCGAAGTGTGAGTTCTGGCTTGATCAAGTAACTTTTCTCGGTCACATAGTTTCAGCAGAGGGTATTAGAGTTGATCCAAATAAAGTTGAAGCTATATTGAATTGGAGTCCACCCAAGTCTGTGACTGAAGTTAGAAGTTTTCTGGGTTTGGCTGGCTATTACTGACGGTTTGTGAAAGATTTTTCTTTGATAGCTACTCCACTCACCCGATTGCTTCGAAAGGGGGTTAGATTTGTGTGGACAGATCAGTGTCAGGCTAGTTTTGAACAGTTGAAAGAAATGTTGACTCAAGCGCCTATTCTTACTTTACCTGTGGAAGGCAAACCATATGTGATTTATAGTGATGCTTCACATAGAGGTTTGGGTTGTGTTCTGATGCAAGAAGGTAAAGTTATAGCTTATGCTTCTCGGCTGTTGAAGCCGCATGAGCTCAATTATCCGACCCATGATTTGTAATTGGCAGCCATTGTGTTTGCATTGAAGATTTGGCGACACTATTTGTTTGGAGAGAAATGTTTCATTTACACTGATCATAAGAGTTTGAAATATTTGGGTGTTCAAAAAGAGCTCAATCTTCGACAGAGGAGATGGTTGGAGTTGATTAAAGACTACGACTGTTTGATTGATTATCATCCAAGTAAAGCAAATGTTGTTGCTGATGCTTTGAGTCGGAAGTCTTTAGCAGGTTTGACTGTTTATTCACTCTCGTTGCTTGTTGAGTTGAGAGCGTTGCATGCCAGTTTTGTATCTTGTGATGATGGTGCATTGTTGGTACAGTTGCAATTGAAACCAGTTTTGTTGGATCAGATTAAAGAAGCTCAATTGGCTGATGAGAAGATTCAGAAGATTGCTTCAGATTGCCAGAGTGGAAAGAGTAGAGATTTTATTGTAAAAAATGATGGGAGTCTCTGGTTTAAGAACAGATTGTGTGTACCTGATGATACTAATTTGAGAAGGATCATTTTAGAAGAAGCACATCAGTCAGTATTTGCTTTGCATCCGGGTAATACAAAGATGTATCATGATTTGAAGCAGCATTACTGGTGGTCTGGTTTGAAGAGAGACATTACTGATTTTGTATCCAAATGTCTTACCTGTCAGAGGGTAAAAGCAGAGCATCAAGTTCCTTCCGGGTTGCTTCAACCTTTATCAGTGCCTGAATGGAAGTGGGAAAGAGTGACCATGGATTTTGTGTCTGGTTTGCCATTGACCCAAAGAAAGCATGATGCTATTTGGGTGATTGTTGATAGATTGACTAAGACAGCTCATTTCCTTTCGGTTCGGATGGATTACTCTTTGGAGAGGTTAGCTGAGCCGTATATCCATGAGATTGTGAAGTTACATGGTGTTCCAACTTCTATAGTGTCTGATCGAGATCCCCGATTTACTTCAAGGTTTTGGAAGAGTTTACATGGTGCTTTGGGTTCTCGATTACACTTCAGTACTGCTTTCCATCCACAGACAGATGGACAGTTAGAGAGAGTGATACAGATTATCGAGGACATGTTGAGAAGTTGTGTCATTGATTTCTCTGGAGGTTGGGATAGATTCTTACCACATGTGGAATTTGCATACAACAACAGTCATCAATCCAGCATTGGTATGGCACCATTTGAGGCATTGTATGGTAGACGGTGTAGGACACCTCTATGTTGGAATGAGCTTGGTGAAGGTAAGTTATTTGGTCCTGATTTGATTAAGGAGACTGAAGAGAAAGTGAAGCTGATTCGGAATAGATTGAAAGCAGCTTCAGACCGACAAAAGTCTTATGCAGATCTGAAAAGGAGAGACATAGAGTTTGATGTTGGAGATAAGGTATTTTTGAAAGTATCTCCTTGGAAAAAGATTTTGAGGTTTGGTCGAAAAGGAAAGCTGAGTCCTCGTTTCATTGGACCATATGAAATTTTAGAAAGAGTTGGGCCAGTTGCTTATAGGATTGCTTTGCCACCTGAGTTGGATAGGATCCATAATGTATTTCATGTTTCTATGTTGAGGAGGTACAGATCAGATCCATCTCATGCGTTATCAGTTGAATCTATTAAAGTGAGTCCAGATCTAACTTTTGAAGAGGAACCAGTTGCTATTTTGGCTTATGGAATGAAAGAGTTGAGACATAAGAAAGTGCCAATTGTGAAGATTCTTTGGAAGAATCATGGTAGAGAAGAATCAAATTGGGAAAGTGAGCAAACCATGCGAGATCAGTATCCTCAATTGTTTCAAACTTAATATCAGGTAATTTCGAGGACGAAATTTCTTTTTAGAGGGGGAGAATTGTAATATCCCAATGTATGCCCTAGAAGTTTGGATATAATTGTTGTTTGTTTGAATTAAGTGTATATGTTATGTTGATAAGAAAAGAAATTGAAAGAGAATGTATATGTGTTGTTTGAATGGGAAGTATTATGTATAGGGAAATGTATATGTTGTTTATATGGTGATATATATAATATATATATGTTGGTCAAAATGGAGAGTCAAGGGATGAAGATATTTATTTGGTTATTGGTGAAATGACTAAAAAGGGCAAGTGTTTTAAAAAGAAACAAAACAATTTGTAGAAGGGTGTTTTAGTAATTGCTTTAATTGAAACAGTTGGTGGAGATTAAAAGAAGAGTTGACTTTGTTTCTTGTGGTTCATTTCTTCTTTCTTCTTTGTGTGGCCGGCTTCTCCATAGACAAAGGAAAGCAAGAGACAAAGAGAAGATCTTGATGTGTTAAGTTCAAAGTGAAGGAAGATTCAAGTGATCAAGTTGTTGATTCAAGAAGTTTTGTTACTTTGGTAAGTTTTCTTTTGATTTCTTTGTTTGTTTGAAGTTTTGATTGGATTTGATAGATGATTTAAGAGTGTGTTGGTTGATTTGATGTGTTTAAGGGTGTTTGATTGTCTTGATAATAGATTTTAAGGATGAATTGAAGAAAGAAGTAAGTTGGTTGGAAAAGATGGTATTGTTTGTGTGGTTAGGGTTTGAGATGATTTTGTGTTTTGTGTTTGATATGTGTTTTGGTTTGTTTTGGTGTTGTTGCAAGTTTGAGATAGGTTTTTGGGTATGTTTTGTGAAGATTGGTTGAAGTGAATGTTAGTGGATAGAAGTGTGTTGTTGAGTGTTTGGTTGGTTTGGCCGGATTATGAGTTTTTGGTCGGACATGCCCAGGAGCACGTCCAGATTTTTAGGCGTGTCAATTGTGTTGGAGGCAGTAGGAGTTACACGATCAGTAACACGCCCGTGTTATTGAGCATGTCATAGCTACTGTGAGATTGGAAAATTGACACGGCCATGAGCACGTTCATGATGTTGGACGTGTTGTTATTTGTGGGAAGCAGAATGTATTACACGCCCAGTGACACGCCCGTGGTGTTGAGCGTGTAATAGCTTCTGTGTTGTGGTGTTAAGACATGGTCATGGACACGCCCGTGTGGGTGAACGTGTCAAGTTTAGGGTTTGTCCTAGTTCACTCTTAAATTGTTTATCTCTTATGTATCCCTAAGTAAGTATATGTTATTATTTTTGGATTAGGGTTTGAAGAGAGGGATTGATCATTTATCTAAGTGAAAGGATCTTGGGCAAGGAAGTGTTAAGAGTTGTATAAATTGTTATTGAGGTAAGTACAAACATGTCATTGTTGCATATATTCATTGGATGATATGGTTGACTCATATGAATAATGTCCTTTGTTATGTTTATATCCATGATGCCATATGCATAATGTAAATTGAGATAATTGAGGCATGTATGCCTATGTGATAATGTTTAATGTATTTGGCTATGTATACTTGAAAAATAAAATGTGATAATGTGAAGTGAAACATGATGAGATATGAGGCCATTGTGATTGGCTAATATGATTTTAATGAGATATGAAGCCATTGTATTTGGCTATGATGATGAGAATTGAGAATGGAAATGATAATGAAATAATAAATGAGTTGTGTGGCTAATGTGTTATTCCATTTTCAGAGTTTGTTGTTGGTGGCATGCCTAATATGAGTAACAATCTCTTGAAGTTAGGTTGGACTTGGTCCTTGAAGCCTAATTGAGATGTTACCACCCTTGAAGCTAGGTTGGATTGGTTCTTGAAGCCATGTTGGGTTGAAGCTTAGCATGCTTTGCTCCCCTTGAAGCATGGTTGAACCTAATCCTTGAAGCCTAGTTGGGTTTATGATAATGATGAATGTGAAAACAAAACCAAAGCATTAACTCTGAAAATTGAATAGCATATTAGTGTGTTTTGGGCCCATGTGTGTCTTTGTTTAAATGTGATTTATTAAGATGAATTGATTGAATAATGAGATATAGAAGAACTTGTGAAATGTGATATGCTTATATGATCATGAATGGTGTAATGCAAAGGTATGATGTTGTCTCTATTATTAAGATGTGCGACATTGCATTGCATTTAGAGCATGATAATAGCATGTTTTGTATTACTAAGCCGTTGGCTTAGCGCGATAGTGTTAATCGCGCAGGTGATCAGGTTGAACCTGAGAGCTCTTCGAGACCGAGTGAGAGTAGACATTGAAGAGATTACTTTGGAACTTAAAGATCAGAGAAGAACTGCCAATCATGTATAACTTATTTATATTTTGTAAACTATTATTTATAATGTAAATATGAATTTAAATGCTTTTATATATGTAACAAATCTTTAAATTCCGCTGCGTATTAAGTAAATATGTTTATATCTATTTTGTTTTTATATTACAAGTTAATTACTTATTTTCTATAAATGTGTAATGATAAAGATTATGTTGTCTTTATAAATGATTTGAATGTTAAAGAAAATCGTAGCGTCCTTATGTTCAGTGCATGGATATTACATTGTGGTAATTGTAATGTGCATGTACCGGATGTGGGGGTGTTACAGTTGTTTTGGTATCAGAGCCTAGGTTTGAGATTCTCAACCTAGGTGAAATGTAAGAAAAAGAATATTTTGACTTAAAAAGTTGGTTTTTAAATAATATATATGTTTGGGATTGGCAGTCTCTGATCTTTAATAAGATGTATTCTGCTATATTTGCAGATATAGGTTGTGATGGACTCTCACTTACGACAGTCGGTAGAGGGTAGTGCGAAGAGTGTAGCTCCGAAGGATAGAGCTAGAATGGATAGTGCGGGAGAGGCACCTGTTGCTGTGTCTGGGGGACCAGCTGGTGAGGATGTTCCACCAATTTGGCTTAGGCATGTGGTAAAGGCTTTGAGGCAAGCACCAGTGCAATCACAGCCACCACCACCACAGCCTTTGATAGCAGTGAGACACTATGACAAACTAAGGAAGTATGGAGCAGAGGATTTCTTAGGTACTACCGATCCAGCTGTGGCTGAGCAATGGCTAGATAAGGTACAAAGAATCTTCATTCAGTTGCAAGCCACCTCAGAGGAAAAATTTGATTATACCAGATCATTGCTACAGAAAGATGCATACGATTGGTGGAAGACAGTGCCCCATTCTATGGATGATCCACCAACATTGTCCTATGCTGATTTTCTGAGAGAATTTGAATTGAAGTATACTCCGAGGGAGTATAAAGACATGAAGAAGATGGAGTTTTTGAGTTTAAAGCAAGACAACCGGTCAGTAACTGAATATGAGGTTGAATTTATCCGGTTGAGTCAGTATGCTAGGGGTATTATATCTGATGAGATAGATAGATGTAGGAGATTTGAGGAGGGATTGAGGCCCTCAATCATGTGTTTGGTGGCTGGATCTAGATATCATGATTTTTCCCAGCTTGTGGCAGCAGCTAGAAGTGTAGAAAGAGCCCAGAATATTGCAGCAGCTGCTTCAGAAGAAGAGATCAGAGTTAGAAGACCCCAGTTTGAGGCAGGGTCTTCATCTGCTAAAAGAGGTAAAGGAAGCTTTGTTCCTCGGATCAGTAGGAGTCAGAGGCCAGCTGGTAGGTCAGTACAGTTTCAGAGACAGAGATCTAGACCTGCAGCTTCAGTGGCGAGTGCTCCGATGTGATGTAAGGACATGTTCCCATCTTCGGATGGGTGTCCATTTATTTGTTTTGTTTTGTTTGGACATTGCTTTGATTTTAATATAGTGATGCTTTCTTTTTATTGTGTGTAGTGTGGATAATATTGTTATATTTAAGAATTTTATAATATTAAGACTTTCAAAGGAGGCCGGTTCCAATGAACCGGACGTTGTGGGGGTGCTGGGCCATTTCTCACCTTCCCCACACGTACCTAACTTTTCGAACCCATTAGGGGGTTGGGGATTCCTTAGGAATCGAGTCATCCACCCCTTTCTTTTTCCCGGCCTGTCCGAGTGGTGACTCATTTTCTCCGGACATAGGTCCATGTTCTCTAAGGCCCCGAGTCTAAACAGTGCCGAAGTCGCAAGAACCATTCCACCGGGAGTGGGGGCGAAAATCCCCGCTCACATAGGGTTTTGTATATAAGAGTGTGTTTTTTGTAATGTAAATGATTTAAACGTGTTAAAATATGTTTCTAATAATATAAATAAACTTAATATATTGAAATGAATAGCCTAGTATGAGAATCCAAAGTTAAAGTGAGGTTAGCCTTAACTTTTGGATTTTTGCTTGTATGGGGTTTAATTATGGTTTAATATTGGAAATGCTATTAAATGTGATACTAATGATTATTTGTTATCACATTTGGTTTAGGAATTGAGGAAGATTGATTTGCTTCATCCAAATGGTGAAGGGAAAGTTGGAAGGATAGGATTGGAGGTTGTTTTAAGCTTGTTTTGGTTGCTATTTGAGGTAAGTACAAACTTTGAATAAATTGGTTATGTTTGCATGACATTTGGTCTTAACACAATTTGGTTGAAAATTGTGTTAAGCTACTTGATACATTGGTTATGTATGAATAATGTGCTATGACATTTGTAATGTCATATATGTGTTAAATGCATAGTGAAAATCCATTGATAATGGCTAAATTGTGTAAAATGTGAAATATGTGTATTATATGAAAATGACCCAAAGTGTTTGGGTAATGCCATTTGTTGTGTATGCATTAAGTACATTGTTAAAAAGCCATTAGTATTTGCTAGATTACATTAAATGTGATTAGTACGCGAATTATGTAGAAATACCCAAAGTAATTGTGTAATGTATTGTAAATGCAAAAATGTGCCTAGATTAATTATGTGACAATGAGAAAGAGATTGATAATTAGAAATGTGAATAAATTGTGCGCCTAGTATGTTATTCAATTTTCAGAGTTCTGTGTTTGGCGGCATGCCTATGATTGGCCTTCGGGCTAGACATTGGGCGTCACTGTGAAAATATTTTTGAGATGAAAAGATCGGGTCGTAAGCCTCAGAAATAAGTCCTTGAAACTAGGCTGGGTGAAAAGACCGGGTCGTAAGCTCAGACCTAGTTGGACTATTACATTGATATTTTTCCTTTGGGGCTAGACACATGGTGTCATTATAGACCAAAATAGTAACTCTGTAGTTTGAATAACATATTAGTTATCTTTGGGCCCATGCTTGTGTTTGTTTTTATGTTAATTGTGGATTGTGAAATATTTGAAAAGTATGAGAAATGGAATGATGTGATATCCATATGCATTGTGCATTGGCATTACATTTGAGTTTTATTGTTATCAAGTTTGTATCGCTAGGCTTTTTGCTTAGCGCGATTATTTACATCGCGCAGGTGACAGGGTAGATTCGGCTAAGCCAGAGAATTCTTCTAGACTAGGTTGGGTCTAGACCTGTGGTTGTGCTTGTAGAGTTAATATCAAAATCAGAAACACTGTCAGCAACATGTATATATTTTATGTTATTGTATATTTTGGGTATTATGCATATTATATAATTTTTTTTTGAATTTTATGTATTGTAAACTATAAAGAATGTTTGGGTTAAGTTATTTGAAATGGGGGTTTAAAATGTGTTCTAAATTATATATATATATTTGAGAAACTTGGTGAAATTGAGGAGTATGGGTGAAATGGTGATTTGAAATTATTTGGGAGTGTTTTCTGATGCAGGTTTTGTTTTACTAAATTTTTGGAATGTCCAAATTACAGATAAAACTCTAGCAATTTTTTTCAGAGATTTATATGAAAAAAACTTATTTTATAATCTATAATTTGTAATAATATTTTATTATTAAATCGGTTTGTGGCATTTTTGTACTGTATATGTGTATTTTACATATGCTCGGAATATGTATTGTATGTATATAGGGTATAAGGGTGTTATATTTATTTTGGTATCAGAGCCTAGGTTTGAGGTTCTCGACCTAGGTGGGTTAATAGAGAGAGAAAATGGGGAATTTAAAATTAGTTTTCAATTGTAATACATGTATTGGCACTGGTAGTTTCTAATATCTGATATAGTAATTTTTGTTGTGTTTGCAGATATAGGTAGTTATGGCATCTCGAACGCATCAGTCTGCAGAGGGTAGTGCAGAAAGTGTGGCTCCTGATGAAGGTAAAGATGGAGCTAGAGTTGTGTCTGTTGGTGAGGAATCTATTTCTGTGCCTGTAAGACCAGTAGCTGATAAGATCGTGCCTGTCTGGGTACGACATATGGTAAAGCTGTTGAGGCAGGCTCCAGTTCAGCATCCGCCGCAACCACAGCTGCATCTGCAGCTGTAGTTGCTGGTGAGGAAGTATGATAAGCTGAAAAATTTTGGAGCTAAGGACTTTGTTGGTACTATAGACCCTGCTGTAGCAAAGCAGTGGCTAGACAGGGTCCAGAGAGTGTTTATCCAGCTACAAGCCAGTCCAGAGGAGAGTTTGATTATGTTAGATCTCTGTTGCAGAGGGATGCCTATGAGTGGTTGTAGACAGTTCCACATGCTTTAGCTAATCCACCAGTTATGACTTATGATGATTTCCTACTGGAATTTGAGTAGAAGTATACTCCGAGAGAGTATAAGGATGCAAAGAAGATGGAGTTCCTAAGTCTGAGACAGGATACCATGATAGTTACAGAGTATGAGATCGAGTTTATCCGGTTGAGTCATTATGCTGGTGGGATTATTTCTGATGAGATTGATAGGTGCAGGAGGCTTGAGGAGGGACTGAGACCCTCTATCATGTATATCATAGCAGACTCTCGGTATCAAGACTTTTCTCAGTTGGTTGCAGCTGCCAAGAGTGTAAAGAGAGCACAGGATCTTCCAGCAGCTGCTAGGGTTGAGGAGACCAGAGCTAGGAGACCCCAGAGTGAGGTAGGGTCTTCATCCGTGAAGAGAGGCCGAGGGATATATTTTCAGAGATTCAGTAAGAGCCAGAGGTAGTCTGGCAGGTCAGTACAGCAGCAAAGAGAGAGACAAATACCTGCAGTTTCAGTGGTTAGTGCTCTGACCCCAATGGCTCAGAGGCCTGCTGCACCTACTTGTGTTCATTGTGGTAAAGCACACAGAGGTGTCTGTTGGAGGAGAGGTGCTTTAGGAGTGTGTTTTAGATGTAGGTCCCTAGACCAGTTTATCAGAGATTGTCCAGAGCCACCAGAGGATAGACTGGCAGATACTGTAGCTTCTCGACCTAGTTTCAGAGGGGGTAGTGGTGGCAGGGGTTTTGGTAGAGGTGGTCAATTTGAGGCTGGTCATAGAGGAGGTTTTACAGTCAGAGGTAGATCAGATGATGTAAAGCTATCACAACAGGTTTATGTGATGTAGAGGCAGTCGTATGCTTCAACTGTTATTGCTGGTACTTTTACTTTATTTGGTACTTCAGTTCTTGCATTATTAGACCCTGGGTCGACTCATTCCTACATCAGTGCATCCATCTTGCCCGTGAGTGATTTGTATTCTGAGACCTTAGGATTTGATGTTATGGTCACAAATCCTTTAGGGCATAGTATTGTGGTGAGCATGGTGCACCGAGATAATCTAATTGTTATTCAGGATGAGGAGTTTCTCGGTGACCTAATTGAGATGCCTTTCAGGGAGTATAATCTAATTCTTGGCTTGGATTGGTTTTCCAGGCATGGGGCTGTGGTAGAATGTCAGAAGAAATGTGTTACTCTGAGAACACGTGATGGTAGGGATGTGATGGTATCTAGTGAGCAGCAACGTCTTTCATCCATGTTTATTTCAATTATTTCTGCTAGGAGGATTATTCGGAAGGGATGTGAGGCATATCTTGCTCATATAGTATATACCCGAGTAGTGGGGTCCTAGATTGACAATATACCCACAGTTACCGAGTTTTCAAATATTTTCCCTGATGAGTTGCCAGGGGTACCTCCTGAGAGAGAAGTGGAGTTTGGTATCAATTGGTTGCTTGGTACCACTCCCATCACTATTACTCCTTATAGTATGGCACCTACTGAGTTGAGAGAGCTGAAAGTGCAGTTGCAGGAGTTGTTAGATAAAGGGTCCATCCGCCCTAGTGTGTACCCATGGGGAGCTCCTGTGTTGTTTGTGAAGAAGAAGGATGGTACCTTGAGCTTATGTATTGATTATAGGTAGTTGAATAAGGTGACCATCAAGAACAAGTATCCATTGCCTTGGATAGATGATCTCTTTTATCAGTTAAAAGGAGCAATAGTATTCTCTAAGATACTTGAGATCAGGGTGCCATCAGTTAAGAGTTAGAGGTGAAGATGTACCTAAGACAGCTTTCCGACAAGGTATGGGCATTATGAGTTTTTGGTGATGCCCTTTGGATTGACAAATGCATTAGCAGCTTTTATGGATTTGATGAACAGGGTATTCAAACCCTATCTAGATCCGTTTGTGGTGGTTTTCATTGATGATATTTTGGTGTATTCACATAATGAGGAGGATCATGACAAGCATTTGCGGATTGTATTGTAGACTCTAAGAGAGAAGCAGTTGTATGCTAAGCTGTTTAAGTGTGAGTTCTATCTCGATCAGGTACCTTTTCTTAGTCATGTGGTTTCAGCAGAGGGTATTAGAGTTGATCCGAGTAAGGTTGAGGCTATCTTGAATTGGAGTCCACCAAAGACTGTGATAGAGGTTAGAAGTTTTCTGGGATTGGCAGACTATTATCATCGATTGTGAAGGGTTTTTCTTTGATAGCTACACCACTCACCAGATTACTGCAAAAAGGAGTTAGATTTGTGTGGACAGATCAGTGTCAAGCGAGTTTTGAGCAGCTGAGGGAGATGTTGACTCAGGATCCTATCCTTAGCATGCCTGTGGAAGGTAAACCTTATGTGATATGCAATGATGCTTCACATAGTAGTTTAGGTTGTGTTCTAATGCAGGAGGGTAGAGTCATTGCATATGGCTCTCGACAGTTGAAGCTGCATGAGCTGAATTACCCGACGCATGATTTGGAATTAATAGCTATAGTTTTTGCATTGAAGATTTGGCGGCATTACTTGTATGGGGAGAAATGCTTCATTAATACTGATCACAAGAGTTTGAAATACCTAGGTGATAAGAGAGAGCTGAATCTTTGATAGAGATGATGGTTAGAGTTGATTAAAGACTATGACTGTTTGATTGATTATCATCCTGGTAAGTCAAATGTTGTTGCTGATGCATTGAGTCGGATGTCTTTGGCAGGTTTGACTGCTTATTCGATCTCATTGCTTTTTGAGTTGAGAGCACTGCATGCTAGATTTGAGTCTTATGATGATGGTGTTTTGATGGCTCAGTTGTAGTTGAGGCCATTCTTGTTGGATCATATTAGGAAGGATCAGTTGGCAGATGAGAGAATCCAGAAGATTGTGTTGGTTCGTCAGAAGGGGGAGAGTCGAGGCTTTTATGTGAGGGATGATGGCAATCTATGGTAAAGAGATAGGTTACATATTCCTGATGATGCAGAATTGAAAAGGATGATATTAGAGGAAGCACATCAGTCACTTTATGCTATGCGACCTAGGAGTACCAAGATGTTTTAGGACTTAAAGTGACATTATTGGTTGTCAGGTGTGAAGAGGGATATAGCAGAGTTTGTATCCATATGTCTCACTTTCCAGAGAGTGAAGGCTGAGCACCAGGTTCCTTTAGGGTTGCTCCAACCTTTATCAGTGCCAGAGTGAAAATGGGAGCGAGTGATGATGGATTTTGTGACTAGACTGCCTTTGACCCAGAAGAAGCATGATGCAATCTACATTATAGTTGATCGGATGATGAAGACAGCTCATTTTCTTCCAATACGGATGGATTATTCTCTTGAGAGTTTGGTTGAGCTGTATATTAGTGAGATAGTGAGGTTACATGGAGTCCTCATTTTGTAGAACCATATGAGGTGTTGGAGAGAGTTGGTCCAGTGGCTTTTAGACTGGCTTTGCCACCTGAATTGGATCAAATTCTTAATGTTTTCCATGTCTTGATGCTTTAGAGATACAGTTCTGACCCATCTTATATCTTGTCAGTGGAGTCCATTGAAGTGAGTCCATATCTGACTTACGAGGAAGAACTTGTGGCGATTTTGGCACGAGAGATTAAAGAATTGAGAAATAAGAGGGTGCCACATGTGAAAGTCCTTTGGAGGAATCATGTCACTGAGGAGGCAACATGAGAGAGTGAGCAGACGATGCAGAGTTAGTATCCCCAATTATTCCAGACTTGAGAGCATGTAATTTCGAGGATGAAATTTATTTTAGGGGGAGAGAATTGTAATATCCAAAATTTTTGACATTTTTTAATTTTTGAAAATTTGATAAAATAAATTATAATTTAATAGGATAAATTAAATTAATGATTTTAAATGAAAAATGAAGAGATTTTAAATGAAAAAGTGGAATATATATGTGATATATATGTAAAATATACATAACATATAAAGTCAACACTTTTTAAAAGAAAAGTCAAAGTCCAATGGTATTTTTGTAAATAATTTTTAAAATTTTAAAATTAATAAAATAATTCAAAAATAAATTATTTTCGAATGGATGATGGATTTTTAGTCTTTTAATTTCTTTAATAAATAATTAATTATTAAATTATTATAAAATATATATATGGTTATAATTAAAAGATGAAAGGAAAGAGAAATTAAAAAAATAGTTTCTTCTTCTTCTTCTTCTTCTTGGCCAAACCACAATAGGAGAAAGCTCAAGGATTTTTCATCTTCCAATCTTCCAAGAATTGAAGGATTTCAAAGGTTCAAAAAGGATTTTTAGAGATTTCCACTTGAAAAAGTAAGTTCTTTAGCTTTTTCTTTGGATTTCCGTAGAAATTTTGAATATTTAAGTTTTGGATTTTTGAAGTAGTATTTTATAATTATTGCAATTGGTTTGTATTTGTGTAGTTATTAGTGATTTTAAGGTTGGATTGAAGAAATGGTTGAATTTGGATAAAGAATGGTGAAGAGAGAGAATTTAGGGTTTGAGAAATCATGGTTTTTAATTGTGTAAATTGGTTCTAAATGAGTTGTTTTAGTGTTTAAATAACTATTTTTAAGTTAAATATTGGATTTGGTTTTGTTTAGTTGGAGTTTGAGAATGGAAGTGTGATTTAGGGTTTTGGAAAATGATTTTTTCAATGTTGTTGAATTGTGTAATTTTATTGGTTTAATATTGTTGTTAGGTGATATAAGTGATGAATATAACCTTAAAATGATTAATGGATTAAGCTGGAATAGAATACCTTCAATGGGGGAAGGTTATGCCATTTTAGGTTTTTGTGTATAAGAGTGTGTTTTTGTAATGTAAATGATTTAAATGTATTAAAATATGTTTTTAATAATATAAATAAACTTAATATATTAAAATGAATGGCCTAGTATGAGAATCCAAAGTTAAAGTGAGGTTAGCCTTAACTTTTAGATTTTTGCTTGGATGGGATTTAATTATGGTTTAATATTGGAAATGCCATTAAATATGATACTAAATGATTTTTTGTTATCACATTTGGTTTAGGCATTGAGGAAGGTTAATTTGCTTCATCCAAGTGGTGAAGGGCAAGTTGGAAGGATAGGATTGGAGGTTGTTTTAAGCTTGTTTTGGTTGCTATTTGAGGTTACTATAAACTTTGAATACATTGGTTATGCTTGCATGACATTTGGGCTTAACATATTTTGGTTGGAAAATGTGTTAAGCTACTTGATACATTGGTTATATATGAATAATGTGCTATGACATTTGTAATGTCATATATGTATTATATGCATTGCGAAAAGCCATTGATAATAGCTAAATTGTGTAAAATGTGAAATATGTGTATTATGTGAAAATGACCCAAAGTGTTTGGGTAATACCATTTGTTGTGTATAAATTAAGTGCATTGTTAAAAAGCCATTGGCATTGGTTAGATTACATTAAATGTGATTAATATGTGAATTATGTGGAAATACCCAAAGTAATTGGGTAATGTGTTGTAAATGTAAAAATGTGGCATAATGTAATGAGATATGTGGAAACATAATGAAATGAATTGATATCGATATAAATGAGAAAAATGAGAAAAAGATGAGAAAATAAGGCAATGTGCCTAGCTTGATTATGTGACAATGAGAAAGAGATTGATAATGAGAAATGTGAATAAATTGTGCGCCTAGTATGTTATTCAATTTTTAGAGTTTTGTGTTAGGTGGCATGCCTATGATTGGCCTTCGGCTAGACGCTGGGCGTCACTGTGAAAATGATTTTGAGGTGAAAAGACAGGGTCGTTAGCCTCATAAACACGTCCTTGAAACTGGGCTGGGTGAAAAGACCGGGTTGTAAGCCCAGACCTAGTTAGACTATTACATTGATATTTTGCCTTCGGGGCTAGACACATGGTGTCATTATAGACCAAAACAGTAACTCTGAAATTTGAATAACATATTAGTTATCTTTGGGCCCATGCTTGTATTTGTTTTTATGTGAATTGTGGATTGTGAAATATTTGAAAAGTATAAGAAAATGGAATGATGTGATATCCATATGCATTGTGCATTGGCATTGCATTTGAGTTTTATTGTTATCATGTTTGTGTCGCTAGGCTTTTGGCTTAGCGCGATTGTTTACATTGCACAGGTGATAGGGTATATTCGGCTGAGCTGGAGAGTTCTTCTAGACCAGATCAGGTCTAGACTTGTGGTTGTGCTTGTAGAGTTGATATCAAAATCAGAAACACTGTCAGCAGCCTGTATCTATTTTATTTTATTGTATATTTTGGGTATTATGCAAATTATACCATGTTTTTTGGATTTTATATATTGTAAACTATAAAGAATGTTTGGGTCAAGTTATTTGAAGTGGGGGTTTAAATGTGTTCTAAATTATATATATATATATATATATAAATGTTTGAGAAACTTGGTGAAATTGAGGAGTATGGGTGAAATCGTGATTTGAAATTATTTGGAAGTGTTTTCTGATGCAGGTTGTGTTTTGCTAAATTTTGGGAATGTCCAAATTAGAGATAAAACTCTAGCGATTTTTTTTTTCAGAGATTTTTATGAAAAATGCTTATTTTATAATTTATAATTTATAATAATATTTTATTTGTTATTTAAATATACATTTTAAAGTTTTTAAGATTTCAAATTTGAAAAGTAAAAAATTTTAATTAAATCGGTTTATGACATTTTTGTACCGTATATGTATATTTTACATATGCTGGGAATATGTATTGTACGTATATAGGGTATAAGGGTGTTACATTTATTTTGGTATCAGAGCCTAGGTTTGAGGTTCTTGACCTAGGTGGGTTGATAGAGAGAGAAAATGGGGGATTTGAAAATAGTTTTCAATTGTAATACATGCATTGGCACTAGCAGTTTCTGATCTCTGATATACTAATTTTTGTTGTGTTTGCAGATATAGCTAGTTATGGCATCTCGGTTGCATCAGTCTACAGAGGGTAGTGCAGAGAGTGTGGCTCCTGATGAGGGTAGAGATGGAGCTAGAGTTGTGTCTGCTGGTGAGGCATCTGTTTCTGTGCATGTGCGACTAGCAGTTGATGAGATCCCGCCTGGCTAGGTACGGCATATGATAGAGCTGTTGAGGCAGGCTCCAATTCAGCAGCCGCTACAACCACAGCTACAGCTGCCAACGAGGAAGTATGATAAGTTGAAAAAATTTAGAGTTGAGGACTTAGTTGGTATTACAGACTCTGCTGTAGCAGAGCAGTGGCTAGACAGGGTCTAGAGAGTGTTTGTCTAGCTACAGGCCTGTCCAGAGGGGAAGTTTAATTATACTAGATCTTTGTTGCAAGAGGGATGCCTATGAGTAGTGAAAGACGGTTCCACATGCTTTAGCTGATCCACCAGTTCTGACTTGTGGTGATTTCCTATGGAAATTTGAGCAAAAGTATACTCTGAGGAAGTATAAGAATGCAAAGAAGATGGAGTTCCTGAGTATGAGATAGGATACTAGGACAGTGACAGAAAATGAGATCAAGTTTATCCGGTTGAGTCATTATGCTAGTGGAATCATTTCTGACGAGATTAACAAGCGCAGGAGGCTTGAGGAGGGACTGAGTCCCTCTATCATGTGTATCATAGCAGGCTCTCGGTATCAAGACTTTTCTCAGTTGGTTGTAGCTGCCAGGAGTGTAGAGAGAGCACAGGGTCTTGCAGCAGCTGCCAAGGTTGAGAAGACCAGAGCTAGGAGATCCTAGAGTGAGGCAGGGTCTTCATCAGTGAAGAGAGGCCGAGGGGGATATTTTTAGAGGTTCAGTAGGAACCAGGGGTAGTCGGGCAGGTCAGTATAGCAGCAGAGACAAAGAAAGAGACCTGCAATTTCAGTGGCTAGTGCTCCGACCCCAGTGGCTCAGAGGCCTACTCTACCTACTTGTGTTCATTGTGGTAAAGTACACAGAGATGTTTGCTGGAGGAGAGGTGCTTCAAGTGCGTGTTTTAATTGTGGGTTTCCAGACCATTTTTTCAGAGACTGTCCAAAGCCACCAGAAGATAGACAGGCAGATACTGCAGCTTCTCGACCCAGTGTCAGAGGGGTTCGTGGTGGCAAAAGTTTTTATAGTGGTGGTCGATCTGGGACTGGTCAGAGAGGAGGTTCTACAGTCGAAGGTAGATCAGATGAGGTAAGGGAATCAAAATAGGTTTATGTGATGCAGAGGCAGCCGAATGCTTCAGCTGTTACTGTTGGTACTTTTACTTTATTTGGTACTTCAGTTCTTGCTTTATTAGACCCTGGGTCGACTCATTCTTACATCAGTGCATCCATCTTGCCTGTGAGTGATTTGTATTCTGAGTCTTTAGGATTTGATGTTTTGGTCATAAATCCTTTAGAGCTTTTTGGATCAAAATTTATCATTTTATCATGGAGTCAATTAAATTGGTTTTTTTTAAATCCCCCAAAACAAATAATTTAAGGTTGCAGCTCTCCAATCTATGCTTTTCAAAAATAAAGATCATCTTCCCTTTTTTCAAAATAAAATGGAGAGTGTGAGTGGAGATTTTCTCCCGCACTCTCATGTGGAATGGTTCTTGCAACTTCAGCACTGTTAGGCTCAAGGCCTTAGAGAAAATGATCAGCACTGTTCAGCACATAGGCCTAAACCCAGAGAAAATGGAGTCACCATCCGGACAGGCTGGGAGAAAGAAAGGGGTGGATGACTCGATTCCTAAGGAATCCCTAACACCTATTGGGTTCAAAAACTTGGGTATACATTAGGAAGATAAGAATGACCCAGCACCCTTATAGTGCGCGGCTCATTAGAACCGGCCTCCTTTTCAGGTCTAAGTATTATTAAATTCTCAAATATTATAGCATCATCCATATTATGCACAAAATAAAGGAAATAAACATCCATCACTTTATTAAGATGAAACAAACAAAATAGGCACCCATCCATAGATCGAAACATGCCTTTTACAATGTCCAATATCTAAAACTTAAATAAAATAGGACACCCACCATTTAGTTGAAACATGCCCTTTATGTTTATCAAAAATTCAAAATAAATTAAATTACATCAAACTTAACTAATGAGGTGCCCACACAGTGGAAACATACCTCTTACATCTTGGAAACTAAAATAATCAACATTAAAATAAAGAATCAAATAAATTAAACCATTCATAACATTCATAATAATTAAGAGTAAATCATCAAAAAATAGAATATTGATAAATAACTCATCATAAGCATATAATAAATTAAACAATCAAAATTAGGGTTGAATCTTAAATAAATTATCAAATGTATAAAATTAGGGTTCTGGAGTTGGAGTTTAGGAAATTAGGCTATTGGATGTTGGGATATTAGGGTTTTTAGATGATTTTAGAACTTTTATGACTCAATTAGGGTTTTTAGGATAAAAGTAGGATTTATGGATCAAAAAGGGTTTTTAGGGTTTCGAAAACAAGATTGGGGTTTTTCGGGTTTAGGAAAACAAGATTAAGGTTTTTGGTCTTTAGAAACACAAATTAGGGTTTTATATTATTGTGATAATTATAAAAACTCTAAGGCCACCTTAACTTGGATTTTTGATAAATACTTATACATAATATGGCTACTGGTCGTTTAAAACATTTTTGAATAATCTAATGCTATGATGATTTAATGGAGTGAGCTATTGGTCATGCAAATAATAAAAAGAAGTTATTGTGCTTGCTGTGTATTTATGTATAAATTAAAGATTAAAATAATGAAATTTAAAAAAATACAATTAGATAGATGGAATAATAATAAGTTAACTTACTGTAAATTTAAATGAATTAAGTTTTAAATACACACCTCCGTTTGTTGATTCCACCAAAATTAACCGTTGAAACAATACTTGTGCTTGCACCAACCTGGAACTCTTGATTGAGTAAAACCAAGATAGTGGCTACTGCCTTGTTTGATAATGCTATCTCTGTGTTTGATGGTTTGTGTTTCTGTTTGATATTCTTTTTGGCTATTTTGTTGCTTCTTTGATATATTGCCTACGGGACTAGACACATGGTGTCATTATGGACCAAAACAGTAACTCTAGAATTTGAATAGCATATTAGTTGTCTTTGGGCCCATGTTTGTGTTTGTTTATATGTGAATTGTGGATTGTAAAATAATTGAAGAGTATGAGAAAATGGAATGATGTGATGTTCAAAAGCATTTTGCTTTGGCATTACTTTACATTTTTATTATTATCAAAGTTTGTGCCACTAGGTTTTGGCTTATGGCGATTGTAATTCGTCACGCAGGTGACATGGATGTTTTGATAGAGCCGGAGAGTTCTACTAGACCTAGTCGGGTCTAGGTTTGTAGTTTTTGAGCTTGAAGAGTTTTTTAGTACATCAAGATCAGAGCCAGTTACCAACATGTAGATATTTGATATTATAGTATATTTTGATATTATATATGCTATGATATGTTTTTGAAGTATATAATGTAAATTGTAAAGAATGTTTTAAATAATTTAGTTAGGATGGGTCTTATAAGTGTTGTTAATATATATACCTATATATAAATATTTTGAGAAAATATGAAGAAATTGAGAAGTATTGGTTAAAAGGTGAATTAATTTTATTAGGAGTGTTTGTTTTATGTAGATTGTGTTTTGCTGAATTTTAGGAACGTCCAAATTATAGATAAAACTCTGGCGAAATTTTTTCCAGAGATTTTCATATAAAATGTTTATTTTGGGTTCGTATAATGAGCAAATAATATTTATATACTATTTAATTTTATATATTTAGTATTTGAAATTCTAAATTTGAAATGTGAAAAAAAATTTATTAAATAGGTCGGTGACATTTTTGTATCATATATTCGTATTTTATATATGCTAGAAATAGGGTATAAGGGTGTTACATTTATTTTGGTATCAAAGCCTAGGTTTGAGGTTCTCGACGTAGGTGAGTTGTTGGAGAGAGAAAATTGGAATATAAAAAAAAATTTCAATTGTGATGCATGTATTGGCACTGGCAATTTATCTAATCCCTGATGTGGAAATGTCCATTTGATATAATGGACATGAGTTGAGATGACGTCTGGGTTATATAGATCAGAGTGGCACAATAGAAACGTCATTCTGGAGCGTATGGATTAAGAATTTTTTAAAATTTTATTTGAAATTAAAATTTATAGCATATTCAATTGATGAATAAGTGAAATTAAGAAAAATGATTTATGAAATGATTTAAGATATGAAATAAAAAGTTTGAGAAATGGGCATGATAGTTACAGAAAATTTTATAGGTGTGTTGTAAAATGATATTGTTAAATTTTTGAATAAATATAGGAATGTTGGATGAGTTTAAAAATTTAATGAAAGGTTTTTCTATATGTTAGAATCTAACGTATAAAATTTCATAATTTTTAAGGGTGAATTACTAATTAAGAAAGTTAGAAGAACATAGATTGTTGGAGGAGTTCCAAAAACTCAGAATCTGTAGAAATTGAGAAACATATTTAAAAACTATGGCAAACCAATCCAGAAATATATGAAAATTTACGTCCAATATCATATGTATACCTATAACATATGGTTAAAATTTCATGAATTTTTATTAAGGTATGATACCTAAAAAAAATGGACAACCGGGTACTGCCAGAGAAATTATTAAAGAGATAGATTCTTTGATTTTGGAAGATTTAATTTTTAAATATATTAAATCAACTTGGAAAAATCTAAAACTTTAAATATAAGTCCATATATGTGTCAAGTGCACATGGATAAAAGTTTACAAGCTTTTATAAAGAATTGGTAAGGAATATAAAAATTGAAAGTGAGAGTGACATGAAACTAAGGAAGTCATACAATTTTGTGTACATGAGTAATAAATTAATTTCATGAGATAAATGAATAAGAAAAATTATGAAAATTTATATGCATATGGGTAGAAGTATGAAGAAGGAATATAGAGTTTTAATAATTTAGAATAACGAGTTCATAAAAAAAATGAATGATACATGATTTAGGGTTTGAGTATGTAAAAGTATGATATCTAATTGATGATGTTAATTAGTGTAAGGAAATGAATTAGTGTTGTTTAAAAGTAAATGTTATGATCTTAAGATTTAGAATGTGATATGGATGAGATTTGATGAGGTTCATGTTCTTGGTTGCATTATATGAAATTTGAATTTTTGAAATGGGTTTCCATAATTGTGAAAGTGATGTGTTTTGATGTTATATTAATATAAAAATAATGTTTATAAAGTTAGCTCTTGAAAGTAAGATTAATAAAATGAAGTTTAAATAAAGTAGTAAGTTGGAAATTTAGAGTTGTAAGGGAATTTCGATGAAGATTGTTTAGATATTGATAGTTTAATGTTTAATGAGCATGGGAGTAATTTTGAATGAGTAATATTATTTATGAAAGTACTAACTAAGGTGTAATGTGGTGGATAATATAGAAATTTAAATAAAGGGAAATGATTAAGCAAGCAAAAATGAGTTACTTTAGTTAATTGAATTGGAAATGATGAAAATGGATATGAAAGGTATGATAAATGCATAAGAAACAAATGTGAGAGAGTTGTCACGTTAGAAATGTGACTAAGATTTATGAGAAGTGTTAAAAAAATATATAATAAGAAACTTATTTAAAATATGGGCGATTAAATAAGAAAGATGTTAATTATATTGTGGTCAGAGTGTATATATATGTTGAATTGATAAATAACCTAAGTAATATCAAAAGACTGAGAAATGATAATGTTCTCTGAAAGGTGATAAATGTTAACTTTGTATAGGTTGTATGTAAAAGAGGAATTGCGTATAATTGCATGATATGTGTGATGAGATTTTTCAATATGAACACAATTGTGATATATAAGAAAATGTGGAAAGTAAGTCACATTGTGAATATGACTTACGAAGGAGTATGTGGATGATTAAAAAAATGTTATCGAGTATTTGTTACCTTATACAATTACTTGTCTAGTGATATTGAGAATGATATTGCATGTATTAATAGACCTAAGAGAGATTAGGTCTTGACTTGCGTAGAGATAGGTCATGTGATGAAATTAAGATCGAGAATGGACCCAACCAGCGCTGGATGGTGAAATTATTATTGTAATGACTGAACTTGATGATTGTATAGTGTTGGGCCCAAAGTATATGCGTACAAATAAGAGATTGTAAGGAAAAGGAAAGTATAATGAAGAAAGTAGGGAAGTGAAAAAAAATGAATGAAAATTTTTATAAGAGATAGATTAGAAATGGAGTAATAAATGGAAATTGTTCAAAATTAGCATATGAACGAACGTGTATATGTAAGAGATGTTAATGATAATATTGTTGAAACTTGAGTTAGGCTAATGATTATCAAGTGATTAAGAGTAAATTGTTTTGAAACAAAAGTGATCAAAAGTAAATTGCTTTGAAGCAGAGCTGAAATGTGTTAACACTTTATGTAGCAAAAGATTAAAAAAAATAAATATGTGATTTTTGCAATACGAACTTAATGTTGTGATTGGAAATGTTTGAAGAAGAATGATAGAGGAGCAATATTTATTTATAAGCCATAGGCATGACCATTATTATGCCATGGTCGTATGATTTGTTTAGCATATTGATCAATTAGTTTTGTTATCCCCGGGCGTGGGCCTGAGATGACATGACCGTTGGATTGATTTGGTGAGATTGATAGTTATGGTTCAAGAAACATGGTCAAGACTTATGGCTTGCATAGTTGTATCTTATAATTTTATGTTAGAAATTTATTTATATTATAGAAAGTGTGGAATAGAAGAGAATTTGTGAAAATATGATGAGCTTTAAATGATGTGTAAGAAAAGTGATTTTTATAAATATGGTAACTATAAGAAATTTGAGAAATGATAAATGAAAGGAATTAGTTAATGTGAGTAAGAGTTATTTTGAATGTGTTTGAAAGTGGTATAAAATGAATAAGTTGATGAAAATGATGTTTAAAGTGAATGAGACTAGGGGAAATGAATATTATATGTAATGATGAATTCGAAGGGAATTAAGATTTGAGAATAAATTTGACCTAATAGAATTAGGTCATGAATTGAAATAGATTGATGAATTTAAAATAGACTAAAGGTTGGTTAGAATGAAATAAGGATGTGATGGTCATATTGTGATAGTTAGATCAATTGATTTAAAATGTAATAAGTTTACAAGTATTTATTGAAATTCAATGTATGTAGTTGTAATAAGAATATGCAAGCTATGTGATAATGTGCATAATACAACATTTTGTTATGACTATGCATATGAAAGGAGCTAAATTATGTTAGTTATAGTATAATTGGAATGAATCTTAATAACGAAATAAGATTTTGTTGTTGTATAATGGTGATATTAAATTAATATGTGGTAATTGTATAAAAAGTAGGATCAAAGTGAAGATGTGTAAAATTATTGTGTTAAGATAAAAGTTAATAACATTTGAATTTAAGGAGATAAGAGTATATTTTAAGATAATAAAGTGATCAAATATCTTGAGTGCAATAGGTGTGTGGTGTATATATATTAAAGAGATGAACTAATTTTGTCTAATGGCAATTTGATTGGTGGTATGATAATCCATTGTGATTGTTTGAGTAAATAGATAGTATAATGATGAGTTATGGAATGGTAAAAAGGTAATTGAGAATGAACCTAAGGGGGAGAATAGAAATTATATAATTTGATGAAATAATAATTTTGATGAGATTTTAAGATTATGTTTTATTTGGATGATTTATTACCGTACTGGATAATTTCGAGGACGAAATTATTTAATGGGGAGAAAATTGTCATATCCGTGATTTTAGAAATATAAAAGTTGTATATACCCAATATATATCTAGTGTATGTATAATGTTGAGATCAATTTTGTACTTGTTTTTAGTATGATTTTGATGTGTTTTTAGTTAATGTTTCATTTGATTTTTGTTTAAAGTTTGTTTAAAGTGTTTGTTTTAGGTTAAAGTGCAAAAAACTCCCTTGGATGATCAAAACAGTGAAGAAAGAGCATGAATCAAGTAAGACATGGACAAGCCAAATCAAGCTTGGGTGTGTCCCCTCAAGAAAGTCAAGGCGGAGAGTGACACGCCCAAGAGACACGGCCAAGCCACTGGCCGTGTCTCACCCAAGGAACAAAACCAAGAAAGAAAAGAAAAGAAGGAGAAGCTGACACTGGCAAGTGACACGGCCAAGCCACTGGCCATGTCACATGACACGGCCACAAGCTTGGCCGTGTCCCATCTTAAGCCAAGAAACAAATGACCAAGCAAGGAATGAAATAAAAGAAATAGAAGGTGACACACCCACATGACACGGCCACAAGCTTAGTCATGTCACTCCTTGAAGAACAAAGAAAAGAAAGAAAGAAAGAGAGACAGTGATGGACACAGCCAACTAGCTTGGCCGTGTCCCAAAGAGAAACGAGAGACACGGCCAAGCCACTCATGGCTTGGCCGTGACACCTATAAAATATTGAATTCTTTTGCACAAATTAAGGAACAAGTGGGGGACAAACAATTTGCTTTTGCCAAAAGAAAGATTAAAGAAAGGAAAAGTTTGCCTAAATGATAAAAAAAAGATAAAACAAAGGGAATGTGGGAGACAAGGGAGAGTGGTGTGAGTTGGAAGGTATGGGTTTGAGCTTGGAATGAAATAAAAAGAGAAGGAAATGCAAGAACCAAGGGTAGACTGGGAGAGGGAGAAGGAGCTGACTACTGGATCAAAGATGAGTGTCTAGAAGATACATCCTATACAAGACCTAAACCAAGAATCAAGGATTCAAGTGAAGAAATACAAATTATTCGCCATGGATTCTTTGGTTTCATTTACTCATTTCTCTTGTTCTGTTTTTCTGGTTTTGAACATGAACTAATTCATTCTCTATCTAGATATTGATGAACCCTAGCTTATTTGTATGGATTGAATATCTTATTTAATTGAATCATTTGATTGAGTTGTTTTATTCTTATGATGCTTAATGATTTATTTCCAATTGATAATAGCGTGCTTATTGATTGGTTGCTATTTTCATATTATTGACTTGAGAAAGCTTGATATGAATTGAATACTCATAAGGATTGAGGATTGATTGGAGTGCTAGAGATAGACTTACAAGATCCTTTGGTTTATAATTCCTTGTTCTTAATGCAAGATCTACTTAATTATGTTTGAGAAGAGATTCCAGCATTCTACTTAGTGATTACGGATTAATTCACTTGAGCGAGGTTTTAGTCTAATTTAGAGGAATGCCAATTCAACTCTATTAGGCGATATAATTGAATTGATTTTCATAAATATAATTGTGGCTAGGGGGATTCAATATCTGGATAGTATAATTATCATCAATCCTTTTTGCACAACATTTAATTTCCCTCTACTTTCAGTTATTAAATTAATTGTTTTTATTTACAAAACATCACAAAACTATTGATTTGCTAAACAACGGTTAAGATTTACACTAGTATTTGGCGTTGTCCTTAGTGAAACGATAACTCACTCACTACTTTATTAGTTGGGTGACCCATGCACTTGCGGTATTGTTATAGCATTAGGTACGCACGCACCAAGTTTTTGGCACCGCTGCCGGGGACAACGGTTTCAATATTAGTAATATAATCAAGACTGTTGATTTAGTTTTATTTTCATTTGTTTTTGACATTGGTTCTTGCTTATTGACTATCATTTTAGGTATTTCTTCCCGTTTATGACCAGAGGTAGCTCATCCCAACTGCTTGAATTAGACCCAGAGCTAGAAAGAACATTAAGGAGAAAGTGAAAGGAAGAAGGAGAGGTAGTTTTGGAAGACATAGAAACAGAAATAAATCTGGAAATAGAAGAAGAAGAAGAGTTTGAAGTGTTGGAAGGAGCTGGGCCAAGAACAATGCAGGAGTTTGCTAAGCCCAATCTCAATGGAGCTGATTCTAGTATCCGGGGGCCGACAGTTGCTGTGAACAACTTCAAAATAAAGGCAAATGTAATTCAAATGGTGCAGCAGACTTGTCAGTTCGATGGGTTTCCTGATGAAGATCCTAATGCACATATTGAGAATTTTCTGGAGATATGTGACACATTCAAGATAAATTGTCTTAGATGATGCAATTAGGCTTAGGTTGTTCCCATTTTCCCTTAGAGATAGACCAAAGAAGTGGCTGAAATCTTTTCCTCCAGGAACCTTCACTACATGGGGTCAGTTGGCAGAGAAATTCCTAGAAAAATACTTCGCACCGTCTAAAACTGCTAAGTTGAGGAATGATATCTCATCATTTCTGTAGCAAGATGGTGAGACCCTTTATGATTCCTGGGAAAGATTTAAAGATTTGTTGAGAAGGTGTCCTCATCATAGATTTCCACTATGGCTTCAAATTCAAACATTTTACAATGGGTTGAATTTTGTAAGTAAGCAATCCATTAATGCAGCAGCTGGTGGTACCATAAACAACAAGACACCTAAACAAGCAAGGGGTTTAATTGAAGACATGGCTATCACCAATTATCAGTGGCAAGCCCCAAGGGAGCAAGGAAAGTTGAAGGTGATGGGTTCACACCAATTAGATCATGTGGTGGCTTTGACAGCCCAAATGGAAGCATTGAATAAAAAATTTGATTCTTTGGCCTCTTCTTCTAGTAAAGTAATACAGGTGATGTCTTGTGAATGGTGTGGGGGTGGACATCAAAGTCAAGAGCAAGTAGATTATGTTGAAAATATGCCAAGGCAATAACAAAATAACCCCTACAGCAACACATATAATCCGGGGTGGAGAAATCATCGTAGTTTCTCATGGAGTAATCAGAATAATCCAAAACCTCCCCTTGGATTCTAGCAGCCCCAACATCAACAAGCTGCCCCTCCAAGAAAGAGTAATTTGGAGGACATGATGGAGAAATTTATAGCAGCTTATGAAACCAGGTTCCAATCAACTAGAACCACCCTAAGAAATTAGCAAGCCTCTATTCATAATTTGGAGAATCAGGTGGGGCGAATTGCCAAGTTGCTTAGTGAGAGACCACAAAGAATTTTGCTTAGCAACACTGAGGCAAATCCTAAAGAGTAGCTTAAGGCAGTTACACTAAGTAGTGGAAAAGATATCAAGGGTAATATGGATGAGAAAAGAGGAGAAGTGGCAAAGAAAAGGGCTGAAGTACAAGAAAAAGAAAAAGAAGATGATCCTCCTGTCACTTCGGGAGAGAAAGCTGCACTAGAAAGTGAGAAAGCCAAAAGACAGCAGTCCCATAATGAAGGAATACCGACCTAGAGTACCATATCCGGCAAGGTTGAATAAGGACAAGATTGATGCTCAGTTCGGTAAGTTTCTTGAACTCTTTAAGCAGTTGCACATTAATATTCCATTTGCTGAGGCTTTATCATAGATGCCTAAATATGCTAAATTTTTGAAAGATATCCTTTCTAATAAAAGGAAACTTGAGGAAGTGTCTTTAGTGCATTTATCTGAAAAGAGTTCGGCAATTTTACAAAGGAGGTTACCTAAGAAGTTAAAAGATCAAGGTAGTTTTACCATTACATGTTTAATAGGTAACCTTGAGGTTAAAAGTACATTAGCTGATTTGGGGGCTAGCATAAGTGTTATTCCCTATAAAATGTTTAAAGAGTTAGGTATTGGTAAACCTAAACCAACACTTATGACCATCCAACTTGCTGATAAGTCAGTAATCCACCCTCATGGCATTATAGAAGATGTGTTGGTAAAAGTCGGGGATTTCATTTTCCCAATGATTTTGTTGTCATTGATATTGATGAGGATGCAGATGTTTCGCTTATTCTTGGTAGGCCATTTTTAAATACAACCCATGCCCTTATCGATGTTCAATATGGCACATTAACTTTGAGAGTGAGTGATGAGAAAGTTATTTTTAGGATACATGATGCTATGAAATATTCACTTTCACTTGATGAAGCAGAATCTTGCAATGATGTTATTGAGCATGAGATCGTAAATTGTGTTACTAGCATTGTTTCCAAGGATCCCCTTGAGTTGTGTTTATTGCAGGAAAATGTTGAGGATTAAGAAGAAATGGAGCAGCTTGCTTTTCTTGAAGCAAGCAAATCGTTCAAATGCAGGGCATATGAGACTATTGAGATGCCAAAGGAAGAGAAGCCAAAACCATCAGTGATTGATCCACCCAACTTGGAACTAAAGCTCCTTCCAGATCACCTTGAGCATGGATTTCTGGTAGAGAAGAAGAAATTACCAATAATTCTGAGTTCCCACCTATCTTCTGAGCAGAAGGAAAAGCTTATCCACTTGTTACAGAAACATAAGAAAGTGATAGCTTGGAAGATAGCAGACATCAAGGGCATTAGTCCATCCTATTGCACTCATAAGATATTGATGGAGGACGAATTCAAGCCGGTAGTGCAACCACAATGGAGACTAAACCCAAAGATGAAATATGTAGTGAAGGCTGAAGTGATAAAACTACTTGATGCAGGGATTATATATCCAATCTAGGATAGTTCTTGGGTGAGCCCAGTCCAGGTAGTACAAAAGAAAGGAGGGATGACGGTGGTCCCTAATGAAATTGAATGATGCAAATAGGAAGGACCATTTTCCAACAAGAACAGATATCGGTTGGAGGGTTTGCATAGACTACAGGAAATTGAATGATGCAAATAGGAAGGACCATTTTCCTTTACCCTTCATTGATCAGATGTTGGAGAGGTTATCCGGGCATGAGTATTACTATTTTTTGGATGGTCTTTCAGGCTATTTCCAAATTGCTATCGCCCCAGAAGACCAAGAGAAAACTACATTCACCTGCCCATATGGGACATTCGCATATCGAAGAATGCCATTCGGGTTGTGCAATGCACCTGTGACTTTTTAGAGGTGCATGGTGGCAATCTTTGATGAACTTGTTGAGGATATTATGGAGGTATTTATGGATGATTTCTCAGTCTATGGCAGCTCATTTGACAGATGTTTGGAAAATCTTGAAAGAGTCTTGATGAGATGTGAGGAAACCAACTTAGTGCTTAATTGGGAAAAGTGTCATTTCATGGTTCAAGAGGGAATTGTGTTGGGACACAAAATTTCAAGCAAGGGCATTGAGGTGGATCGGGGTATGGTAGACACCATTGAGAATTTACCACCACCCACATCTATGAAGGCCATCAGAAGTTTTCTAGGACATGTGGGTTTTTATCAGAGGTTCATTCGAGATTTTTCTAAGATAGCCCGTCCGTTGATAAGACTCCTTGAGAAGGATGTGGATTTTGTTTTTGATGAGGAATGTTTACAACTCTTAAGGAGAAATTGACCAATGCTCCAATCATGGTAGCTCCCAATTGGAATCTACCATTTTAACTAATGTGCGATGCAAGTGACTTTGTAGTGGGAGCATTCTTGGGTCAATGCAAGGAGAAATACTTCCAGCCTATCTACTATGCAAGCAAAACCTTGAGCACATCTCAAGCTAATTACACAACTACAGAGAAAGTGTTGCTAGCTGTGGTTTTTGCTTTTGACAAGTTTAGATCATATCTAATCTTGTCAAAAGAGATTGTTTATACAGACCATTCAACTTTGAGGTACTTATTTGTGAAAATTGATGCTAAGCCTAGGCTAATCCGTTGGGTTTTATTGTTGCAGGAATTTGACTTGACGATTCAAGACAAGAAAGGAGCTGAAAATTTGGCAGCATATCACCTTTCTCGCTTGGACAATCCAACCTTGGAGAGTTTTGAAGAAGGGGACATTGATGATCACTTCCCCTATGAGCAGTTGTACGCCATGGTAAGTGAGGTAATTAATTTAAATTTTGAAACACCTTGGTTTGCAGATTTTGCTAACTATTTAGCTATTAAGGAACTTCCTAAGGACTTAGCTTATCAAGAAAAGAAGAAATTCTTTTTCAATTTAAAGTATTATTTTGTGAGGATCCCTTTCTGTTTAGATTATGTAGGGATCACATGATCCGATGATGTGTGGCATGGCCCGAAATAATGAACATTCTTAGTCAATGCCATGTTGGACCAGCTGGTGGTCATATGGGAGCCAATAGGACTGCTCAAAACGTACTAGAATTAGGATTTTATTGGCCCACATTGTTTGGGGATAGCTACGAATTTATGAACCACTGTGATCATTGCCAAAGGACTGGAAACATTTCATCTCGTGATGGGATGCCCCAAAATGGAATTTTAGTGTGTGAAGTTTTTGATGTATGGGGGATAGATTTTATAGGACCGTTTCCAAATTCCCTTGGTAACAAATATATTCTTGTAGCTATAGACTATATATCTAAATGGCCTGAAGCCCAAGCCTTGGCAACCAATGATGCTAGGGTTGTGATGAAGTTTTTGAAGAAGTTGTTTCCTCGATTTGGTGCACCAAAAGCAATTATAAGTGATAGGGGTACTCACTTTTGTAATGTTCATCTTGAGAAAGTTTTCAAAAGATTAGGAGTTACACATAGGTTTGCTACTCCTTATCATCCCCAAACTAGTGGCCATGTTGAGAACACGAACAGGGAGATAAAAAGAATTTTAGAAAAAACTGTAGAGTGATCCCGAAAGGATTGGTCCTAGAAATTGGACAATGCTCTATGGGCTTTTAGGACTGCATTCAAAACTCCCTTGGGCACTATGCCATTTAGGCTGGTATATGGAAAAGCTTGCCATTTACCTGTTGAAATTGAACATCATGCATTTTGGGCTATAAAACAGATTAACCTTGATCTAGCTAGTGCAGGTGAAAAGAGAAAACTGCAGGTAAATGAGTTGGATGAGTGGAGATTGCAAGCTTATGACAATGCAAGATTGTATAAGGAACGTACTAAGAGATGGCATGATGCTCGCATTAAGGAGCGGAAAAAGTTTCAAGCGGGAGATCAGGTATTATTGTACAATTCGAGGCTTTGACTCTTTCCAGGTAAATTAAAATCTCGATGGTCTGGTCCTTTTATAGTTAAGGAAGTTTTCCCCTTTGGAGTGGTTGAAATAACTCATCCAGAAAAAGGTGATTTTAAGGTAAATGGGAAAAGGCTCAAGTTATACTTTGGGGGGAAATACATGACTTGAAGGAGGTTTTACACCTCCAAGACTAGGGAAATTTGCCCTGGACATCCAACTAATACGACATTAAAGAAGTGCTGGGTGGGAGACAACTCGCCGTGTTATTCATTCTTTAATTTTTATGTCTTTAATTTCTGTGTTATTGGTTTGTATCTCAAATTTTTAGTTTATGCATGCTCACATTGAGGACAATGTGAATTTTTAAGTGTGGGGTGCATTTTGCGTTTTGTGTTATTACTTTAAGTTATTTTTGTTTCAGTTTAGTTAATGTTTTTAATGTTTTTCTTTTAATAAATGAATTTTGGAAAGTTCAATTGTTATAAACATTGTTGATAGATGACTTTTGAATTTTTGAACCATGAATTTAAGAATTGAGTAGAATTGGTGCTTATTGTCAATCTTGTTGGTTTTTCCTTGCATTAGCCATCAACTTATCATTCTTTTTGTGTGTGAATATCTTTGATTGATGAATTGCTAGAACTTACTTTGACATGCATTTTAAGACTACATAAGAATTTCAATTAGGCATCAAGATGATTAAGGCAATTAGGTGAACCCACTTTGGCTTAAAAAGACCAACCCTACATTCAACCTTAGTTAGCCAATTTTGAGCTTATTTTATTTTTCCTTTTCTTTCTTTTTCACAACACCATTAGCTTGAACCTTGTTATTTTAACTCTTACCCTTTCATTAGGTCAAGAGCATTTTAAGAGCGTTTATGACAGAGTGTTGTGTCGAATTAAGTGTGGGGTTAAATTTATTAGGTTTAAGATTGTAAACTATTATATTCTTATGAAAAAAATGATTATTCTTATTTTAAAAAAATAAACAAAAATTGTTGTTCTTGTTGAAAGGGTTGGAATATGTTTGGAAATAATCATTGCAAGATGTAATAAGTGAGTTCCCTTGAAAAGCTCTTTAATGTCAAGGGGTAGGTGAGAGGAAGGTGTTTTGGGATCGTTGGGTTATACAAATGATCGGTTACTTCATTCTTGAAGTGTTCTTGAACTTAATGATTAAGCTCACATTTCCTAAATGTCATGCCTTTACCTTAGCCCCATTACAACCCAAAAAAAAACCTTTTGATTGATTCTTGATTGTAATTAAGTAGAGGGGATTTGATTTATAAGCAAGCCTATGGTGATAATCTTTCATTGATTGTTATGAGTGTAAACACCACCATGATCAAACACTTTTAAGAGTTGGTAAGGGAGTGACAACATTGGTTATGCATGGAAAGCCACTTAATTACTTGGGTATCGATTTTGTTCGATTTGATATTGATTGCGGATTTAGGGACAGGGAAGTTTTGAAACATTTTTATAACTCTTGAACTTAACAAAATTTATCTTGTTTAGTTTGTGTTGATTTTAACCTTGCTTGGGGATAAGCAAGGAATTAAGTATGGGGTACTTGATGAGATCAATTTTGTACTTGTTTTTAGTATGATTTTGATATGTTTTTAGTTAATGTTTCATTTGATTTTTGTTTAAAGTTTGTTTTAAGTGTTTGTTTTAGGTTAAAGTGCAAAAAACTCCTTTGGATGATCAAAACAGTGAAGAAAGAGCATGAATCAAGCAAGACATGGCCAAGCCAAATCAAGCTTGGGCATGTCCCCTCAAGCAAATCAAGGCAGAGAGTGACACACCCAATAGACATGGCCAAGCCACTGGCCGTGACACGGCCACAAGCTTGGCCGTGTCCCATCTTAAGCCAAGGAACAAAGCACCAAGCAAAGAATGAAATAAAAGAAACAGAAGGTGACACACCCACATGACACGGCCACAAGCTTGGCCGTGTCACTCCTTGAAGAACAAAGAAAAGAAAGAAAGAAAAGAAAAATGAGAGACACGGCCAAGCCACTCATGGCTTGGCCATGTCACCAATAAAATATTGAATTCTTTTGCATGGATTGAGGAACAAGTGGGGGACAAACAATTTGCTTTTCCCAAAAGAAAGATTAAAGAAAGGAAAAGCTTGCCTAAATGATAAAAAGAAAGATAAAACAAAGGGAATGTGGGAGACAAGGGAGAGTGGTGTGAGTTGGAAGGTATGGGTTTGAGCTTGGAATGAAATAAAAAGAGAAGGAACTGCAAGAACCAAGGGCAGACTGGGAGAGGGAGAAGGAGCTGACTGCTGGTGCAAAGAGGAGTGTCTTGAGCTGAGTTTGAAGAAGAAGATACATCCTATACAAGACCTAAACTAAGAATCAAGGATTCAAGTGAAGAAATACAAATTATTCACCATAGATTGTTTGGTTTCTTTTACTCATATCTCTTGTTCTGTTTTTCTGGTTTTGAACATGAACTAATTCATTCTCTATCTAGATATTAATGAACCCTAGATTATTTGTATGGATTGAATAATCTTATTTAATTGAATCATTTGATTGAGTTGTTTTATTCTTATGATGCTTAATGATTTATTTCCAATTGATAATAGCATGCTTATTTGGTTGCAATTTTCATATTGTTGACTTGAAAAAGCTTGATATGAATTGACTACTCATAAGGATTGAGGATTGATTGGAGTGCTAGAGATAGACTTACAAGGTCCTTTGGTTTATAATTCCTTGTTCTTAATGCAAGATCTACTTAATTATGTTTGAGAAGAGATTCCGGCATTCTACTTAGTGATTAGGGATTAATTCACTTGAGAGAGGTTTTAGTCTAATTTAGAGGAATTCAATTCAACTCTATTATGTGATTTAATTGAATTGATTTTCATAAATATAATTGTGGCTAGGGGGATTCAATATCTGGATAATATTATTAGTATTATCAATCCTTTTTGCACAACATTTAATTTCACTCTACTTTCAGTTATTAAATTAATTGTTTTTAATTACAAAACATCACAAAACTATTGATTTGCTAAACAACGGTTAAGATTTGCACTAGTACTGGGCCTTGTCCCTAGTGGAACGATAACTCACTCACTACTTTATTACTTGGGCGACCCGTGCACTTGCGGTGTTACTATAGCATTAGGTACGCACGCAACATATAACATATACGTATGTTATATTAATTGTATATGTTGGATTAATACATTACATACTTAATATATTTAATACACATATAAGTTACATTTGATGTGTATATAAGACACACATTACTTGTACATATGTGTAATATCCCAAATTTTTTAAAATTTCTAATTTTTGAAAATTTAATAAAATAAATTATAATTTAAATGGATAAATTAAATTAATGGTTTTAAATGAAAAATGAAGGGATTTTAAGTGAAAAAGTGGAATATATATGTGATATATATGTAAAATATATACTACATATAAAAGTCAGCACTTTTTAAAAGAAAAGTCAAAGTAAAAGGGTATTTTGGTAATTAAATTTTAGAAATTTAAAATTAATAAATTATTCAAAAATAAATTATTTTTGAATGAAAGAGGGATTTTGGACTTTTAATTTATTAAATAATTAATAATTAATTTATTTTAATATATATATAGTTTAAAATAAAGATGAAAAGAAAAAGAAAATTAAAAGTTTTTCCATCTTCTTCTACCTCTTCTCAAAGGCTGAAACTCCATTGATGGTGGCCAAGGATTTTTCCTTCTTCCATACTCAATTTATTGAAGAGATTTCAAGGATTTAAGAGGAGTCTTGGTGATTTTTTCCATAATAGTAAGTTTTTCATCTTAATCTTTGGAATTTTATAAATTTATGAATATGTTGAGTTTGGGGTTTTGATGTAGTATGTTATAATTATTGGAATGGGTGTGTATGATGTTATTTTGGGTAGTTAACATTGATTTTAAAGTTGGATTAAAGAAATGGTTGAGTTTGGGTAAGACTGGTGAAGAGAGAGAATTTAGGGAACATTTGAGTTTTTGAAATCATGAGTTTCAATTGCGCAAATTGGTTCCAAATGTGTTGTTTTGATGCATAAAAAAAGATTTTAAAATCAAATGATGGATTTAGTTAAGTTTGGATAGAGTTTGAAGTTGATAGTATTGATTTAGGGTTTTGGAAAAGTAAATTTTCAAAGAATGATTAATTGTTTGATTTTAATGCTTAAATCATGTTATTTAATGATATAAGTGGTGGAAATAAGATTAAAATGATAATTGGATTGAGTTGGATTGGAGATCCTTCAATGGTGAAGGTTATGCCATTTTAGGGTTTTGAACATAAGCATGTGGTTAATTAATGTAATTGGTTTAAACATGTTAAAATATATTTGTAATGATATAAATAGACTCGAAACAATAATTTAATGGGTTAATATTGTAACACCCCTATATCCAATATACGTACACCACATATACACACAATATGTAATATACATATATCGGATATAAGAATGTCACAGTTCATTTTCAACAAACAAATATTTTGACTTAAACATCGAAACATTATCAATCAATCTGAGTTAATTTAAAACATTTAACTCATATTAAAGTAATAAATGAAACATTCTTTGTTAAAATACATATATATATATATCCTCATTAACTAAAAGTTCATCCAAAATATATGTTTAATAAGCAGTGGAAAATGCACCGGAATATACATATGTATACATCAAAATCAATATTTACAAAAATATAGAGTTTATACTTGTTGGCAGTTCGTCTCTGATCTTGAAGTCTAAAAATCAACACTTCACAAGGGATCACAAGCCTAGACTCGACTTGGTTAAGCAAAAATCTCCTGTTCAACCGGATCTACCCTGTCACCTATGCGATAAATCACAATCGCGCTAAGCCAAAGGCTTAGTGGTACAAACTTTGGTAACAATATGAGTCAAATGTAATGCCAATGTCGCACTTTCAAGAATTAGAAGCAATATACAAGGATATCATATTTCATAACATTAAATCTCATTACATTGTTCACTTGTTCCATTATTCATAATTCACAATAAAGTAAAGACAAGCATGGGCCCAAAAGAAACTAATATGCCATTCAAATTCCAGAGTTACTGTTTTGGTCCAATAATCACATTTATCAAGCCCGAAGGCGAATCATTATCACAATGAGGATGACCTCATATGTAACATCCCAACTAGGCTTTAAGGACTAGGCCCAACCAAGCTTCAAGGGGGCTCAGCATCAACCCAACCTGGCTTCAAGGACCAAGCCCAACCTGGCTTCAAGGGATTGTTACTTTTAGGCATGCCACCAACAACAAAACTTTGAAAATTGAATAACATACTAGGCACACAATTCTTTCATTATTTCATTATCAAATCTTTTCTCATCTTCTCATGATCATCATAAGCACAATGCCTCATATATCCCATTTATATCAATATAGTCATCACCAATGGCTTCACATATCATCATTAGGGTATACATAACAAATTATATTGTTCATATATTTTGAATCCTTAACATATATTTCACATAGTTCACATAATGCAAATCAAGAACCATTCTCATATATCAACAATATAATAAGTAACCTAACACATTTTCCAGCCAAATTTGTTAAGTCTCAAAGTCATGTAACTGTACGCAGTCATGTAACATTTGTACTTATCTCTAAGAGCAACAAACACAAATTCTAATCTCCTCTTCCAAGAATCCTTCAACACTTGGTTTGGGGTAACTCAAATCTCTGCAAAACCTAATCCGAAAGTGATTACACACACTCACTTAGTGATACACATGAGAAAATAAGGAAAAGCACTATCTAGGGAAATCTCTACACATGACATGCTCAACAACACGGGCGTGTCCCTGGTCATGCCCTAAACCCACAACACAGAAGCTTTGACATGCTCAGTGACATGGGTGTGTCACTGCACGTGTTAATCCTCCTCCAATATAGAAGCTATGACACGCTCAGTGGCATGGGCGTGTCACTAGACGTGTCAATCTTCCAACAACACAGTAGCTATGACACGCTCAGTGACATGGGCTATCACTAGACGTGTCAATACTGCTCAAACACAGAAGCTGTGACACGCTCAGTGACATGGACATGTCCCTGGACATGTCACCAACCCAGAAAAAAGAATCAATGACACGCCTAAAGATATGGCAGTGTTACTGGGCGTGTCAGGCCAAAAACCTGAAATCGATACCAAAAACACCACATCCAACTACCATTTTTCTTACCCTTTTTCACTCTAAAAAAATTTAACCAAAACCATCAATATACCAAAATAACCTTGCATAACATCAAAACAACTCAATTACATACATCAAAACACAATCACAACCATATTCACAACTCAAAGTCATAACACCCACAACTCTTGTTTTCTTCACCAACTTAACCCTTTTTCTCTTCAATCCAACACCAAAATCAAAGTCAATTAAACAAAACAACCTCAAACACACAAAAATCATCCATACACACAGCTACGCCAACCATCCACCAAGTTCACATACACAAACTCAAAGGAAAACAAAGAAACAAGTTGGAAACTTACCAAAAGTGAAGAAAATACTTAAAACTCCAACTTGATCTCTTGAAATCCTTCAATCTTGAGTGAGGAATCAACAAAATCTCTTCCTTAATGAAGATGGTGGTGGTGTTCGGCTATCAACAGAGAAGAAAGAAGAAGATGAAAGTCAACCACACCCTCTTCACTTTTAACCAAACCTCTTTCCTCAAATCACTCTCCACCAAGTAATTAATATATTATAATAATACAATAAACAAAATATCATCTTCCACTCCCATCTAATTTCTATTTTAAATAATTAATTATCTCATTTGACCAAATCAACTTGTTGATTTGTATATGTTGTATATATCTTCATATATACAACATATACACACTTCCCTTTTCCTTTCTTTCCACTAAATCATATATACACTTTAAATCATTTAATTCAATTTCAATAATAAGCATTTCCAAAATTTTAGGGTATCATTTGGGATATTACAAATATGGATTTACTAAGTTAAAGTAAGGAAAGACTTAATTTTTAAAATTTTGTAGGAGTGTTGCCAAATTAAGGTTTGATATTGAGAATGCCTTAGAATGTGATATTAAATGATTATTTATGATCACATTAGATATAGGCATTGAGAGGATGCAGTTTGGCCAATCCAACTATTGAAGGGCAACTTGGAAGAGAAGGTTGGTGAGAGTTTTAAGATTATTTTAGTTGCTATTTGAGGCCAGTACAAACTTTAATATATATTGGTTATGTCTGCATGACATTTGGGCTTAACACATTTTGGTTGGAAAATGTGTTAAGCTACTTGATACATTGGTTATGTAGGTATAATGTGCTATCACATTTGTAATGTCAGATATGTGTTAAATGTGTTGTGAAAAGCCATTGATAATGGCTAAATTGTGTAAAATGTGAATAATATGTGTATTATGTGGAAATACCCAAAGTAATTGGGTAATGTGTTGTGAAAGCAAAAATGATGTATAATGAAATGAGATATATGGAAACATGATGAAGTGAGTTGATATTGATATAAAAAAGAAAAAAATGAGAAAAGTGAAAAAAAGGAGAAAAGTGAGAAAATTAAGAAAAAAATGAAAAAAATAAGGCAATGTCACTATCTTGATTATGTGACAATGAGAAAGAGATTGATAAAGAGAAATATGAATAAATTGTGTACCTAGTATGTTATTTAATTTTCAGAGTTCTGTGTCTGGCGGCATGCCTATGATTGCCTAAGGGCTAGATGTTGGGCGTCATTGTGAAAATATTTTTGAGGTGAAATGACCGGGTCGTAAGCCTCAAAAGCAAATATTTAAAGCTAGGATGAGTGAAAGGACTGGGTCGTAAGCTCATGCCTAGTTGGTATATTCTATTGATATATTGCCTACGGGGCTAGATGCATGGTGTCATTATAGACCAAAAAAGTAACTCTGAAATTTGAATAGCATATTAGTTGTCTTTGGGCCCATGTTTGTGTTTGTTTATATGTGAATTGTGGATTGTGAAATAGTTGAATAGTGTGAGAAAATAGAATGATGTGATGTTCATAAGCATTTTGCATTGGCATTACTTAATATTTTTATTATTATCAAAGTTTGTACCACTAGGCTTCGGCTTAGCGTGATTGTAATTCATCGCGCAGGTGACAAGGACATTTTGGTGGAGCCGGAGAGTTCTACTAGACTTGGTCGGGTCTAGGTTTGTAATTTTTGAGCTTGAAGAGTTTTTCATTACATCAAGATCAGAGCCAGTTGCCAACATGTAGATATTTGATATTACATTATATTTTTATATTATATATGTTATGATATATTTCTGAAGTATATAATGTAAATAGTAAAGAATATTTTGAATAATTTAGTTAGGATGGGATCTTATATGTGTTGTTAATATATGTACCTGTATATAAGTATTTTAAGAAAATATGGAGAAATTGAGAAGTATTGGTGAAATGGTGAATTGATTGGGGGTGTTTATTTTATGCAGGTTGTGTTTTGCCGAATTTTGGGAACGTTTAGATTATAGACAAAACTCTGGCGAAATTTTTCCCATATATTTTCATATAAAATATTTATTTTGGGTTCCTATAACGAGCAAAGAATATTTATATACTATTTAATTTTATATATTAGTATTTGAAATTCTAAATTTGAAATGTGAAAAAAAATTTATTAAACTGGTCGGTGATATTTTTGTACGGTATATGTGTATTTTACATATGCTAGAAATATGTATTGTATGTATATAGGGTATAAGGATGTTACATGTCCTTCGTAATTTTCCTATATAAACAGTTTATCTCTTAAATACTCATCCACACTTACATATTCTCATAATTAAAGCAGAGAGAGAATTAAGGAGAAAATGCATGCTTCGAGATCAGGACCTCGATCCAATGCTGAGTTATTGGAATTTATCCGACGGCATGAAAATGGAACTGTAAGTTTACTAGCTAGGATGCAGCTTCGTCGCAGCTCAAATCAAAAGACTAAGGTAACAACACAAATATTTATTATTTTATATTTTATTATTATTTTATTATTTATTTTTTCTTTTTTATTATAATTTTTCTTTATTTAATAAAGATTAGACAAAATAAATTAGTTAGTGGACTATTTAATAAACAAATAAATAGATAAACTAAAATAGGAAATAATGAATAAATGTAGTCTATGAATTAGTAGTATTGGTATGATGATATACTTATCTCGTGTTAACTTACCTGACTCCATGTTAGCATGATCGCTATGTTATCTGGGGCGGAGGGTGTGTTTATAAAGCCTGACAATGGTATGATGCAGTAACCTCTTGAGTAAAATGGATTGTCCGAGATTGTGGTTTTGAAAGCTTTATCTTGCAATTACCATCTGAGGAGTGTTCGATAGACAGGAGTGTAGTTCAAGCATTGTCAGAGCGGTAGATGGACATGACCCATACTTTTCATCTACCTGTAGGAGAAATGACCATTGACCCAGTCGATTATACAGCCATAACTGGTATTCGGTACTACGGCCTTTCGGTCCCTCTTACCAATGATATTCTGACATATGAGGAAGTCTAATAGTTAATCAGCGTGGAACCGTCAATAAAAGAGCCCTTTAAGATAAAAATTGAGCCGATTCGGAGTTATTAGATGAACTACGAAGGATGGGTTCGTAGGGAAAAAACCAAACAATATGCTTGAGGATTTTTACTATATTTGCTCGGGTCGACTATTTTATGCAGCACTGAATCTATCATCCATCTGTCGGTGTTGAGGCCCCTTACTGATATGAGTATGGTACCACTTTACGGCTGGGGTGAAGCTGGCCTTGCCTGTCTCTATCATGGACTAGATAAGATTTGTAGGAATAAGAAGTCTTTCATTGGTTTCATGGTAGTTGTCGAGGTACTCTTCTTCTACCAATGTCAATTCCATTTTATACTTGCATGAATTTGATTTTCATTGTTGTTGTAGGTATGGACATATGAGCATAATCTTGTGAGGGTGCCTGGCCTTTCCCGAGAGAGAGTCGGGTATACAAGATTGAATTTTTGGTTGTCAGATCATGTAGCAGTTCTCGTCTCTCACCATCTGCACACCCAGCGCTATCTCTTGAGTTGCTTAGCCTGGGGCCAAGTAAAATAGTATTAGTATACTTTAAAATTTATATAAAAGTTCACTTACCTTATGTCATTTTGTAGATCAATTTGGCTTGATGGTACACAGAAGAGCGAATGAACTGGACTTCTTCCATAAATGCCGCATTGCCTTTTCAGCATACCCGCCGAGTCATTGCTGGCCCTGTGTCTAGTGGTTGGTTTCTCGGGGAGAGGGTGTATAAGTGATTCCTTGGTCCTGAATGGTGGAGGATCCCAATGAGTTACCCAGAGTATACTTTAAATATCACATCAATGCAGGAGAACATGTGGTGGTTAGCTCGGCACGGTTTTGATCTTGAAACCTTTTTCTATCCACCGGGTGCATCATATGCCCAGTTTATTTGAGTAGAACTCTTGAACTTTGATGTATCTCTTGTTGGCATCCGGGAGATTCCCGAGAAAAAGGAGGATAGCGATGAAGAGGAGTATCATGGAGAGGCAGGAGGGTCCGTCCTGTATCTCGGGGCTAGCACTTCTCAGGTAAACTTTTACAATTTTTCCATTGCATTACTTCTTTCTTAACTTGTTTTGACTGTCTCAATGATTATCGCAGGCTATTGGCTCATTTGGTCATGAGGCTGGACCTTCCTCTATCGCTCCTCCATTTATTCATTCTAATCAATTGGAGATGTCATCTCATCCAGAGGGTATTGATATGAATTACCTAGTAGGTTATCTTATTCTATGATGATTTATGCCACATGTATGCATGATTTTGTATGCTCTTACCTTTTTCTTTCTGGCTCACAGCGGATGCTTGAGGAATAAAATAAGAAACTTCAAGAAGAATTAGCTGCTAGTCATCAACAGGTTGCTCATTTTGAAAAATTGTATAATCAATCAGAGCAAAACTTTTGAGACTCTTGATTTCAGGGGATGAGAGATCTTAGTGCTTCATCATCTAGGGGACCCCAAACTGATTACCATGAGATTCTTTTGTCTACTTCGGATGAGGACCGTTATAGATCTAAATTCCAAGGTAATAGAGATTTGAGTGCTCCTGCTTCTGGTGGACTTGGGATAGATGATAGGCTTCCTTCTTCAATAGGCGATGACTTCTTCAGGGCTTTGTTTGATCATGATCCACCACCTCCTTCTCATTAATCTACTATTGTACTAATTGAGAAAATATTGTAAAAATTATGATAAAAATAATAATGATGATATATAATTTCCACTTTTGCTGCAACTTTTGACTTTTAAATATATATATTTTTATTTTTTATCATCATTATTATTTCTATGCTACAATTATTGGCCTTTCCTCTTCACATTCAAAATTTTTACAGGTGCACTGATTCACAAAACCGAAGGCAACGCGGCCATTCAAAATCATTTCATAGCTAATTTCCTATCCTTGCGCGTCTCGATCTTAAATCATTCCTTGTAAACTTTGGTATGGCCAATCATCCTATATAAATCTTCTTTCCCAGCTATGACCTTATACAGAAGCCATGGATTTTCAACTTTAGCATCAAAATTCCTTTTAGCAATTCTAATTTCCCTTCAATTGTCAACAATGACAGAACTCAATATAGAAAAAATAAAAAGATCTATTTAAAAATATGAATGCCATTCACTGGGAACAAATATCTTGGTCTAAATTAATACTTTGGAGTTTTTCAAAATATTAAATTGGACCATTCTTTTTTACATGCCATGACTTCTCTTTGGAATGTGGGTTCTAAGACTTTTAAGATAAATGACTTTGAGATATGTTCCATGATTGAAGAGTTTGAGGCCATCCTTGGTTTTCCAAGCAATCAACCAATGGCATTGCCTATATTGATTTCCAAGACTCAACAAAGATGCAAATGCTATTTCAACTTTCAAAGCCCGATGTTCTACAGTTAATGAGAGGTGAGAAGATTATGCTTGGTCTCGTAATTGACTTTTGCATTTATCACTTGTCTCCTACCAAGGCATGGGGACGTATGCTTTTTCTATGCTTGCTTGGCCAATTTTTGCTTGTTTCTTCTGATGGCGATATTGACCCAAGAGTATTGGATATCATGGACCAAATGGAAGGAGGCTTATCGCCGATACCCGTGATCATAGCAGAGATTTTTGTTGGACTAGACCAACTTAAATCAGGATTGTCAAAGTGATTGATTGGGAGTCCGTTGCTGCTTCAGGTAATTATCTAAATTTCCCTTTTGGGTTTTCAATTTAGGTCTTTTTTTCTCTCTTTTTTTATATATTGCTCTAATTTTTGCCTAGTCCGCCCTTGCGGGTTTTTTGGACTAGCAAGCTGTCCTAGTTTTTTTGCTTAGGCCATCCTTGCGGATTTTCTATAACACACTTATACCACATACTCCCAACATATGTAATATATGTATAGAGGATACAAGAATGTCACAACCCATTTTAAACAATTAAATCATTATTTATAAAATCTGTATAAACTTAAAACATTCAGCTAATATCATATAAATAATAGATGAAACATTACTTATTAAAACATATATATTACTTCATTACCAAAGATTAATCTAAAACATTTTTGATAGTTTGCATAATATACACATTTATATACATCAAAATCAATATGTACAAAAATATGAAATATATACATGCTGGCAGTTTGTCTTTAATCTTGATGTCCACAACCAACTCTGCTTACAAGATCTCAAGCCTAGACTCGACTCGGTCTAGATGAACTCTCCGGTGCAACCGGATCTACCTTGTCACCTACGTGATGAATCACAATTGCGCTAAGCCAAAAGTTTATTGGTACAAACATTGAAAACAATATAGTTCAAATGCAATGTCAATGCACAATACATAAGGATATCATATCTCATAACATTATATCTCATTATATTCCTCAATTATTCCACAATTCACAATTCACATTAAAGCAAAGACAAGCATAGGCCCAAAAGGGATCTAATACGCTATTCAAATTCCAGAGTTACTGCTTTGGTCTATATTGACACCATGTGTCTAGCCCCGTAGGCAATATATCCATGGAATAATTCAACTAGGTCTGAGCTTACGACCTGGTCATTTCACCCAGCCTAGCTTCAAGGATTTGTTTTTAAAGCTTACAACCCGGTCATTTCACCTTAAAAATATTTTCACAGTGACGCCAAATCCAGAACTCTGAAAATTGAATAACATACTAGGCATACAAATTATTCTTATTTCTCATTTATACAAATAGCAATTCATTATATTATGTTTCCATTTATCTCATTTCATTATCGAATCCTTTCTCACTTTCTCATGATCACATTAGGCACAATGCCTCAAATATCTCACTTATATCAATAGAGTCATTACCAATGACTTTACATACCATCTTTAATGTACACAAAACAATTTGCATTATCCATACATTTTGGATCATTATCATATTTTGCAACAAGCCCACATTATACACAATGCATTTGTGACAATATGCAAATCATAGCATATTATTCATGCACCAATCATGTAGTAACTTAACACATTTTTCCAACCAAATGTGCTATGTCCCAATGTCATGTAAATATAAATAATTATTCAAAGTTTGTACTTACCTCTAAAAGCAACAAACACCACTTCAACCTCTTCTTCCAAGATATCCCTCTACACTTGGATTGGGTAACTCAAGTCTCTTCAAAGCCTAAACCAAATGTGATTATAAATAATCACGAAATGATACACAAAGAAAAATAAGGAAAAGAACTATCTAGGGCAAACTCTGCACATGACACGCTCGACAACACAGGCGTGTCCATGGCCGTGCCCTAAACCCATAATGTAAAAACTTTGACACGCTCAATGACATGGGCATGTCACTGTACATGTAAATACTACAACAATACAGTAGTTATGACATCCTCAGTGACATGGGTGTGTCACCGCATGTGTCAATTCTACAACAACACAGTAGCTATGACACGCTTAGTGACATGGGTTTGTCATTGCACGTGTCATTTCTACAACACCACAGAAGCTGTGACATGCTCAGTGACATGGGTATGTCACTACTCGTGCCACCAACACTAAAAATAGAACCATAGACATGCCCAAAGGAATGGCCATGCCACCGGGCATGTCAGGCCAAAAACCTAATATCCACTCACAATTGCCACATTCAACTATTATCTTTCATTAACCTTTTCAACTCCATACATACTCAACCAAATCCATCATTATATCACATAATACTTGTGTAAACATCAACACAACTCAATTAAGACCAAATATACACAATCACAACTGAGACGTTACAACTCAAAAATTTCACAATTCTAAAACTCTTATTCTTTTCACCAAACTGAACCCTTTTCTTAAATCCAACCCTAAATTCATAGTTAACTAGACAAAAGAACTTCAAACATACCAAAATCAACCATAAACACATATTACATCAAACATCCAATTCACACATACAAACTTCCATAGAAAATTAAGGAAACAAGTTGGAAACTTACCAAATATGAAGAAAATCCCTAAAACTCCAACTTGAACACTTGAAATCCTTTAATTTCTTGAGTTAGCAAGAAGCAACTTCTCTCTTTCCTTTGATGGTAATGGCCGGCCTTCAATGGAGAAAGAAGAGGAAGAAGATAGTCATCATCAACTCCAACCAACCACTTCTCTTTTAACCACATGAATTTCCTCTTTTAATCTCCACCAAGTATATTTATTATTATAATATAATTAACATCAAATATCATCTTCCATTATCCATTAATTAATATTTATTTAAATAATTAAAATATCATTTGACCTTATTAAAATGTTGACTTGTACATATTGTATATACCAACATATATACATCATATACACATCATTCCTTTCTCTTTTCTTTTCACTTAATTATATATATATACTTTTAAATTATTTAATTAATTTTCAAAAAATTAGTATTTTCAAAATTTTGGGATATTACATTTTCAACCTAACAGACCCTTCTTTCTTCTTCTTCTTCTTCTTCTTCTTCTTCTTCTTCTTCTTCTTCTTCTTCTTCTTATTATTATTATTATTATTATTATTATTATTATTATTATTATTATTATTATTATTATTATTATTGTTATTATTATTATTATTATTATTTGATTACAGATTTGGCTTTAAGAGCATCTTTGCTTGCTCGACACTTCATCAATGGATTTCACCAGATATCTGCCATGACATCATTCTGCTAGGAAACTATTCCATCCTGCTTCTTCATTTGCTGACTGGGTTGACTGGATCCACTCACGCGCTGAAATCAACATCCGTTGGTTAGTACCTTGGTGGAAGATTTATCGTATCACCATTTGAATGTACTTGATGTATGTTCCTCTTACTGTTCTTTTTCGAGGTACTTGTTACTCCTGATTTGGACATGCCTTGTCTGACAGAAGCCTATTCGGATCAAATGAAGCAAAGCTGGCGTAGATTTTATATTTGTCAATTTCTCTAGAAAAAATAATGTTAGGATGTAAAAATAATGAAAGTAGTAATAAGAGATATTTCTTTTGCTTTCATAATTTGTCATCACCTTTTGCTATTGTGTTTATTCGTTTGATCCATATTTGGTCAAATACTTAAAACAGTGCACATGGAATAATTTTAATATTAATTATGTTTTATTAAATTTGGGAACAACCAAACATAAAGTTAGCATGCACAAGATCTCTCCTGTTGCCAACTAGCCCTTTCGGGTTTTCCAATTGATGATTTTCTCTTGCTTAGACCTAATTCGTTTGATTTTCTCTTGTTTCATTGGGCCGTATGAAGTGTTAGAAAGAGTTGGGCCAGTGGCGTATCGACTTGCTTTGCCACCTGAGTTGGATCGTATTCATAGTGTATTCCATGTTTCTATGTTGAGGAGATATAGGTCGGATCCATCTCATGTGTTGCCATTTGAGTCTATCGAAGTGAGCCCAGATTTGACATTTGAAGAGGAACCAGTTGCTATCTTGGCACATGATGTGAAAGAATTGAGAAACAAGCAAGTGCCATTGGTGAAGATTCTTTGGAAGAATCATGCAAAAGAAGAAGCGACTTGGGAGAGTGAACAATCCATGCGAGAGCAATATCCGCAGTTGTTTCAGCTTTGATATCAGGTAATTTCGAGGATGAAATTTTCTTTTTAGAGGGGGAGAATTGTAATATCCCTATGCATGCCCTAGAAGTTTTGTTGTTGTTGTTGTTGGTTTGAATTGAGAAATGGGAAGAGAATGTTTTTGTATGGTGGTTGGGAAAGAAAAGAGGGTTTAGAGATAATTGTATATGTTGCTTATATGGTGATATATATAACATATAAAGTGGTCAAAATGGAAAGTCAAGGAAAGAGGATATTTTTGTGTTGGTTGTGAATTACTTAAATGGGTATAGATATGACAAAAGCTTAGTTAAATGGATGAGGGTATTATAGTAATTTTCTTTTGGATGGGTATTTAATGCCTATTGACTTTGTGTTTCTTCATCATTTCTTCTTCTTCTTGTTGTTGGGTGGCCGGCTCATTAAAGAGAGAAGAGAGCAAGAGAACAAATGATGGTTTTGATGATTTCAAGTTCAAAGTGAAGGAAGTTTTCAAAGTTACAAGTTGGAGTTTCAAGGAATTTCATTATTTAGTAAGTTTGCTCTTGTTTACCCTTGTTATTTTTGAAGTTATGCTTGAGTTGAGTTGTGATTTGATGATGGTATGATTAAGTTGCTTATGGTGTGATTTTAAGTATTGATTTTGCTTGATAGATGAGAAGTTGGGTTGGTGTTGGTGATGGAAGAGTAAGAGTTGTGTTTAGTGAAATTGTTTCTGTTTTACAATTAGTAAAGGCTGTGATTTGTATGATTTTTAATTAATTATAGAAAAATGTTTTTGAAGTGAATTTTTGATATGTTGTGTCTCTATGAGTCTAGAATGACTGAAAAATATGTTGATTCGATTTTGGAATGGTTATGAGTTTAGAAAGATTATTTTTATTAGACCTGTTCCAGCAGGTACCTTAACTGAGACAGCTGTATTTCGGGATTTTTAATAAAATGTAGAAAAATCATATCCAATTGAATTTTGGATATGTTGTTGCTTAGTGAGTCTAGTATTTGAGAAAAATAATTTGGAACAACGTTGATTGAATTTGATTTATGGAATTCACAAAGTTCAGAATTGCTGCCAGGATGCAGGGCAATTGGGGCAGTCTGGTTAGGTGAACTATTTGACCAAGATTTTGTGTTCAGTTTGATCTGACATTTTAAAGGAATGATTTTAAGATACAAAACTAAATTCTGTAAAAATTTTAGAATTTTTAGTCAAGTAGATTATTTTATACAATTTTTCAAAATAAGGATAAAATGGAGTCTAAAACCAGAATGTACTATTCATATGGTCATTTTGCTAATATTCCTTTTGGATTAGGTTGTGAAGAGGTTGAATTGCCCTAATTGCATTGTTGAGATTGAATAATGTTATGTTATGCATTGTGAATGGTAATGTGTTTCATGAGTAATGCACATTGAAATGTTATACCAAAGATGTTATAGTGATTCAAATGAAATATGATTGAAGCATGCATTGATGATAGGATTGAATAATAATGTGAGTGTTTAGATAATGTAATGAATATTGTATATAATGATTGCTTAACTTTCTTGTGAAAAAGAAATGAATTAAAAAGGTATTGATAAGTTTAATGAACGGACCTATCCGTCTCCTGCGGAACCATGCGGACCCAGTGGGTTGGGCAACCGATCTTGGACTACTGATCTGGTAGGAGGAAGGTTCGATATAGTCAGTATTATACATACCTATTTGCCTCCTGCGGAACCATGCGGACCCATTGGAATGGGCAACCGAACTTGGACAACCGACCTGGATGGGGAAAGGTATGTTACTGATAATGTTATACGTGCCTTTTTGCCTCCTGCGGACCCTTGGGATTGGAGGGCAACCGACCTGTTTGGGAAAGGGTACGTATATAAAGTCATAATTGTTGGCTATAATGATAAATTTAAATGAGTATAATGAATGGTGCTATTATATGAATATTGATGTGACATTGAACAAAGCAACATATTGAATAAATAATATGCTTTTGATTGATATATGTAATTAATTTGTGACATTGCATTTTAGCATGAATTATCTTACTAAGCCCTTGGCTTAGCGCGATAGTGTTTAATCGCGCAGGTAATAGAGCTGATAGAGTCGAACCCGAGAGTTCATCAAGACCAAGTGAGAGTAGACCTTGAAGAGTTGATTTTGGGAACTTAAAGATCAGAAGAGAATTGCCAATCATGTATACTTCTTTATATTTTGTAAAGTAATGTTTATAATGTAAAAGTATGGATATATTTAAATATGTAATCAAGTGTTTGTAAATATGTACATATTTTATAACTTCCGCTGGGTAATATTTAAATGTATATATATATAACTAATATGTTTTGTTTTATAAGTAAATGATCTACTTTTCTATAATGTATAATGATAAGGGTATTGTATCAAGTTTAAAGTGTTTTGAATATTAAGAAAACCGTAGCATCCCTATGTTTGATGCACTTATGCTACATTGTTGTGGTTGTAGTGTGTGGGCATTGGATATGGGGGTGTTACAAGAAGTGTAAATCCTTTTTGCAGGTTGTAGTTGAGGTTATAAGGGGGGATTTATTGGAAGTGTACTGAGAATGATTTTGTTTGCATTGGTTTGTGTAAAATGTTTTAAAAAAAACTAGTTTTGTCGACACTTGGGACTCAATTTTTAGGCGAAACTATGGCAAAATTTCTATTAAAATTGGAACTAAAATTTGACTAAGTAAAATTGGTAGCAACATTAGGTTAGTGTGGCGCCTCTACTCAGCTTACACATGTAGGTCGGGAAGGGGTGTTACAAAAACGATTAACAACCTTCTGTAGTGACTAACAAACTTTGAGAAATAGAGAAGCTTCAAATAGCAAACAAACAATCTTATAAAGGTAGTAGCATACTGCCTTTGTTTCTGCTCAACTAGAATTTAAGTTATTTAATTATGGTGGAGCCTTCAAACGCAAGTACAATCTTCAAAACTTTCTAAAATCATAACAACTTTTGTTTATTAATATTATGAATTTCATATCTGTGGTTTAGTTTAAACACGTTTAATAAGTTCTATTTGATAATACTGCCAGTTTATATCCACTATGCCTTCATTGAAATATATTTAATAGTCTTGTACCAGTATCAATATTAAAGAGTTATTAGGGTTTACAAATTGACAAAGTTTTCATCTAAACCCTAACAATGTCTTCATAAAAGATCTAAGTTTTTATTAAACCCCTAAACCCTAGTTTTGTTTCCAAAAATCCATAAAACCCTAGTTTTCTATTTACAACCCTAATTTTATTTAAGAAACCCTAATTCAAGACGTAAGCCTAAATTTATATTTTTATTGCTTTATTTATGTTTAGATACATGATTTATTCTATGTCTTAATAAATAGTTTGTTTTTATTTGATTTTGTGATGTATGCTCGAATATTTGTTATTTGATTTATTTTTAGTTTCAAGAAATCATAGGAGGTATGTCTCCACTTTATGGATACCTCATTAATTAAGCTTTATGTAATTTAAATTATTTTCATATTTTGGGATTAATGTAAAGGATACGTTTTCATCTTTTGGTGGGTGTCCTATTAGTTTTAGATATTGGACGATGTAAGGACATGTTTCCTTCCTCGGATGGGTGTCCATTTATTTGTTTTGTTTGAACATTGCTTTGATTTTAATACAAAGATGCTTTTATTTTAATTATTGTATGTAGTATGGATTATATCATAATAATTAAGATTTTTATAATATTAAGACTTGAAAAGGAGGCCTTTTCCAATAAATCGGGCGATGTGAGGTGCTTGGTCATTCTCACCTTCCCCATGCGTACCCAACTTTTTAAACTCATTAGGGGATTGCAGATTTCTTGGGAATTGAGTCATCCACCCCTTTCCATTTTTTCATTATATCAGGGTGGAGACTCCATTTTCTTCGAGTTTAGGCTCGTGTTCTCTAAGGCCCTGAGCCTAACAGTGCCGAAGTCGCAAGAACCATTCCATATGGGAGTGGGGGAAAAAATCTCCACTCACACATAGTAAGTAATAATCACATTATTTATAATTTATTGTTTTAGCCAAAAGGCAAAGAGAAGGGTGTTTTGTTTGCTTCTTTTTTCAGAAATAAAATAAGGCCTACCTCCATGAAGCTAGTCTGTGATACATGAGTGTGTGAATCCACCAACAGCTCTCCGACATCGGTACGTTAGCAACATCTAGAGAAGAAGAAGAAGATTGAGACATCTTAAAAATCTTGAACAACAAGACGAAAGAAGAAAGAGAAGGAGTGGGAGGAGGAGGAGGATTAAGGCATCAAATGCTTCTCCTCACTCCTATTTATAGAATTTTGGCCTAAAAAGCGATCTAATCAGCATAACACCAAACTTACTGAAATGCACACCAAAAATTAGAATAGGCCATGCCAATTAGGTTCATTTTTTTGTTTTCCCTAGTTCACACCATTGCATCAATTTCAAAATATACCATCGATGCAATGGGGGCAACTATGAAGTCCTAATTTTCACCTAATTTGGAAAATTAGGAAATTAAAAATTGGAAAATTTCTTTTAGGCAAAAAAAATTTCCATAAAAAGAAAGAAAATGAATTATCTGGTCGAGCCATAAAAAGAAAGAAAATTTCCATAATATTTATTATTTATTTTAATAAAATAATATTTATTTTATTAATATTTATTACTTAAAATATTTATTTTTAATAATAAAATATAAAATATAAAATATAAAGTATAAAAAATTGGTGACTGCAAAATCAACGATGAATTGGCGTGGGCCAATTCGCCGTAGGAACACCTGGGTTTTTCCCACGCATAATTTTGCCCACGCCCAGCCCGCAGCTCACCCCCTGCTCGCCCGCGTGCAGTTTTCGCCGAAACCTTATTTTACTTGGTTTTTGATTTTATTTCCAAAACAGTTTTTAATTTCCTTAATATACTATGCTTTTTATTTTAGTTGCCTATAAATACTACATTAAAACACACAAAAATGGGACTTTTTTTTTCATCTTTTGGAGGATTGGATTCAGCAGAAGGGAGCTTTGGACTTTTTTTGGAGACGGAACTTGGAGAGGCAGGGACTATTAGGGGAAGCAGTTTACCATCTAAAAATCAATCAACAATAAGAGAGGATCCATAATCAAGGCAACAAATCTCTGTTGTCTTGGTGATTGTTCTGCTAGAATTTTACTCAATAAATTGTGGAGGAACCAACAGTGAAGGTATGGTCTAAACTAAATAAATATAATATGCTTTGATTATTTAAGTATTAAATATGTTATTTATTCACCTAAATTAATTCACAAAAGGTTATGTATTTAAAGTTTTAATACATCACAGTAGCTTCAGTGGCTTCATTTAAGTTTTTAAAAAATTATCACAGTAGCCTAAACCCTAAAAAATTCTTAATCCAAACCCTAAACTATTTTCAAACCATTAATCCTTAATTGTTTAACATTCTAAAACCCTAACTTATAAAACCTAAATCCCAAAACCATGACCTAAACCCTAATTTCTAAACTAAAAACCCTAGCCTTATTTTCCAAAACCCTAATCATATTTTCCTCAAACCCTAAAACTAGTTTTCAAAATTTTCAACACCAAAACCTACATCCCTAAAAACTAGTTTTCAAAGCCCTAATCATACATCACAGCAGTGGGACCGCCGTATTCATTGAAGGGGTCAATATCCATTTGTGTATTATGAGTCTGTGTATTTAACTTTGTTTTTTCTGAAGCCCTAATTTAGTAATTAAAATTCTAAAACCCTATTTTAAGATGCGAACCCTAAATTTATACATTTATTGTTTTATTTAATTTTAGATTTGATTATGTAGTTTATTATATGTCTTGATGATTGATTTATTTAATTTTGATGTTTGGTTTATTTAATTTATCATGGATGAATATTTTTTCAATTATTATTTATTTATTAAAATTGTAAGAGGTATGTTTCCATGATTGGGTACCTCATTAATTAATTTTCATGTAATTTAAATTATTTTTATATTTTGGGATTAATGTAAAGGATACGTTTCCACCTTTTAGTGGGTGTCTTATTTAGTTCTAGACATTGGATGATGTAAGGACACGTTTCCATCCTCGGATGGGTGTCCATTTATTTATTTTGTTTGAACATTACTTTGATTTTAATATAATGATGCTTTATTTTAATTATTGCATGTAGTATGGATAACATCATTATATCTAAGAATTTTATAATATTAATACCTGAAAAGGATGCCGGTTCCAATGAACTGGGCGTTGTCGGGGTGCTGGGCCATTTCTCACCTTCCCCATGCATACCCAACTTTCCAAACCCATTAAGGGGTTGGGGATTCCTTAGGAATCGAGTCATCCATCCCTTTCTTTTTCCCTATTTGTCCGAGTGGCAACTCCATTTTCTCCTGGTTTAGGTCGGTGTTCTCTAAGGCTCCGAGCCTAACAGTGCCGTAGTCGCAAGAACCATTCCACTAGAAGTGGGGACAAAAATCCCCGCTCACAGCGACTCCACTGGGAATAAGAAAAGTTGATTCCATTGGTCTTTATATTATTCTATTCTTTTTTATCATGATATTATCCATTGCATCATAATATATTGCATCGTGTGAGTGAGTTAGGATGCCCGTCTTGTGTTATGTAAGGGATACCATACTTTCACTCAAGGTATGAAGATCGAGCATGGCATAACCACTCATAGCCTTGTACTTTTTGGTATATACTTGCTATGGGAATGTAACACCCCTTCCCGACCTACGTGTTTAAGCTGAGTAGAGGCGCCACACTAACCTAATGTTGCTACCAATTTTACTTAGTCAAATTTTAGTTCCAATTTTTATAGAAATTTTGCCATAGTTTCACTTAAAAATTGAGTCCCAAGTGTCGACAAAACTGGTTTTTTTTTTCTGATTTTTGAAAATATTTTTACACAAACCAATGCAACCAAAATCATTCTCAGTACACTTCCAATAAATCCCCCTTATAACCTCATCTACAACCTGCAAAAAGGATTTACACTTCTTGTAACACCCCCATATCCAATGCCCACACACTACAACCACAACAATGTAGCATAAGTGCATCAAACATAGGGATGCTACGGTTTTCTTAATATTCAAAACACTTTAAACTTGATACAATACCCTTATCATTATACATTATAGAAAAGTAGATCATTTACTTATAAAACAAAACATATTAGTTATATATATATATACATTTAAATATTACCCAGCGGAAGTTATAAAATATGTACATATTTACAAACACTTGATTACATATTTAAATATATCCATACTTTTACATTATAAACATTACTTTACAAAATATAAAGAAGTATACATGATTGGCAATTCTCTTCTGATCTTTAAGTTCCCAAAATCAACTATTCAAGGTCTACTCTAACTTGGTCTTGATGAACTCTCGGGTTCGACTCTATCAGCTATATTACCTGCGCGATTAAACACTATCGCGCTAAGCCAAGGGCTTAGTAAGATAATTCATGCTAAAATGCAATGTCACAAATTAATTACATATATCAATCAAAAGCATATTATTTATTCAATATGTTGCTTTGTTCAATGTCACATCAATATTCATATAATAGCACCATTCATTATACTCATTTAAATTTATCATTATAGCCAACAACTATGACTTTATATACGTACCCTTTCCCAACCAGGTCGGTTGCCCTCCAATCCCAAGGGTCCGCAGGAGGCAAAAAGGCACGTATAACATTATCAGTAACATACCTTTCCCCATCCAAGTCGGTTGTCCAAGTTCGGTTGCCCATTCCAATGGGTCCGCATGGTTTCGCAGGAGGCAAATAGGTACGTATAATACTGACTATATCGAACCTTCCTCCTACCAGATCGGTAGTCCAAGATCGGTTGCCCAACCCACTGGGTCCGCATGGTTCCGCAGGAGACGGATAGGTCCGTTCATTAAACTTATCAATACCTTTTTAATTCATTTCTTTTTCACAAGCAAGTTAAGCAATCATTATATACAATATTCATTACATTATCTAAACACTCACATTATTATTCAATCCTATCATCAATGCATGCTTCAATCATATTTCATTTGAATCACTATAACATCTTTGGTATAACATTTCAATGTGCATTACTCATGAAACACATTACCATTCACAATGCATAACATAACATTATTCAATCTCAACAATGCAATTAGGGCAATTCAACCTCTTCACAACCTAATCCAAAAGGAATATTAGCAAAATGACCATATGAATAGTACATTCTGGTTTTAGACTCCATTTTATCCTTATTTTGAAAAATTGTATAAAATAATCTACTTGACTAAAAATTCTAAAATTTTTACAGAATTTAGTTTTGTATCTTAAAATCATTCCTTTAAAATTTCAGATCAAACTGAACACAAAATCTTGGTCAAATAGTTCACCTAACCAGACTGCCCCAATTGCCCTGCATCCTGGCAGCAATTCTGAACTTTGTGAATTCCATAAATCAAATTCAATCAACGTGGTTCCAAATTATTTTTCTCAAATACTAGACTCACTAAGCAACAACATATCCAAAATTCAATTGGATATGATTTTTCTACATTTTATTAAAAATCCCGAAATACAGCTGTCTCAGTTAAGGTACCTGCTGGAACAGGTCTAATAAAAATAATCTTTCTAAACTCATAACCATTCCAAAATCGAATCAACATATTTTTCAGTCATTCTAGACTCATAGAGACACAACATATCAAAAATTCACTTCAAAAACATTTTTCTATAATTAATTAAAAATCATACAAATCACAGCCTTTACTAATTGTAAAACAGAAACAATTTCACTAAACACAACTCTTACTCTTCCATCACCAACACCAACCCAACTTCTCATCTATCAAGCAAAATCAATACTTAAAATCACACCATAAGCAACTTAATCATACCATCATCAAATCACAACTCAACTCAAGCATAACTTCAAAAATAACAAGGGTAAACAAGAGCAAACTTACTAAATAATGAAATTCCTTGAAACTCCAACTTGTAACTTTGAAAACTTCCTTCACTTTGAACTTGAAATCATCAAAACCATCACTTGTTCTCTTGCTCTCTTCTCTCTTTAATGAGCCGGCCACCCAACAACAAGAAGAAGAAGAAATGATGAAGAAACACAAAGTCAATAGGCATTAAATACCCATCCAAAAGAAAATTACTATAATACCCTCATCCATTTAACTAAGCTTTTGTCATATCTATACCCATTTAAGTAATTCACAACCAACACAAAAATATCCTCTTTCCTTGACTTTCCATTTTGACCACTTTATATGTTATATATATCACCATATAAGCAACATATACAATTATCTCTAAACCCTCTTTTCTTTCCCAACCACCATACAAAAACATTCTCTTCCCATTTCTCAATTCAAACCAACAACAACAACAACAAAACTTCTAGGGCATGCATAGGGATATTACAATTCTCCCCCTCTAAAAAGAAAATTTCGTCCTCGAAATTACCTGATATCAAAGCTGAAACAACTGCGAATATTACTCTCGCATGGATTGTTCACTCTCCCAAGTCGCTTCTTCTTTTGCATTATTCTTCCAAAGAATCTTCACCAATGGCACTTGCTTGTTTCTCAATTCTTTCACATCATGTGCCAAGATAGCAACTGGTTCCTCTTCAAATGTCAAATCTGGGCTCACTTCGATAGACTCAAATGGCAACACATGAGATGGATCCGACCTATATCTCCTCAACATAGAAACATGGAATACACTATGAATACGATCCAACTCAGGTGGCAAAGCAAGTCGATACGCCACTGGCCCAACTCTTTCTAACACTTCATACGGCCCAATGAAACGAGGACTCAATTTTCCTTTTCGACCGAACCTCAAAATCTTCTTCCAAGGAGACACTTTCAGAAATACCTTATCTCCAACATTAAACTCTATATCTCTTCTTTTCAGATCTGCATAAGATTTCTGTCGGTCTGAAGCTGCTTTTAACCTGCCTCGAATCAACTTTACTTTTTCTTCAGTTTCTTGAATCAAATCAGGACCAACCAACTTATTATCTCCAAGCTCATTCCAACAAAGAGGTGTCCTACACCGTCTGCCATACAATGCTTCAAACGGTGCCATACCAATGCTGGATTGGTGACTGTTGTTGTAAGCAAACTCCACAAGAGGTAAAAACCTATCCCAACTTCCAGAGAAATCGATGACACAGCTTCTCAACATGTCCTCAATAATCTGTATCACCCTCTCTGACTGTCCATCCGTCTGTGGATGAAAAGCAGTGCTGAAGTGCAGTCGAGAACCCAAAGCACTATGCAAACTCTTCCAAAATCTGGAAGTAAACCTGGGATCTCGATCAGACACTAAAGAAGTTGGAACACCATGCAGTTTCACAATCTCATGGATATACAGCTCAGCCAATCTCTCCAAAGAGTAATCCATTCGAACCGGAAGGAAATGAGCTGTCTTAGTCAATCTATCCACAATCACCCATATAGCATCATGCTTCTTTTGTGTCAATGGCAAACCATACACAAAATCCATTGTCACTCTTTCCCACTTCCATTCTGGTACTGACAATGGTTGAAGCAACCCGGTTGGAACTTGATGCTCTGCTTTAACCTTCTGACAAGTGAGACATTTCGACACAAAATCTGCAATGTCTCTCTTCAACCCAATCCACCAATAATGCTGTCTCAAATCATGATACACCTTCGTATTATCCGGATGCATAGCAAACACTGACTGATGTGCTTCTTCTAAAATGACTCTTTTCAATTCAGCATCATCGGGTACACACAATCGGTTTTTAAACCAGAGACTCCCATCGTCTTTCACAACAAAATCTCTTGTCTTCCCATTCTTACAATATGAAATAATCTTCTGAATCTTCTTATCGGCCAACTGAGCTTCTTTGATCTGATCTAACAAAATCGGCTTCAATTGCAACTGTGCCAATAATGCACCATCAACACAAGGTACAAAACTGGCATGCAATGCTCTCAACTCAACAAGCAACGAGATCGAGTAAACTATTAAACCAGCTAAAGACTTCCGACTCAAGGCATCAGCAACAACATTTGCTTTACCTGGATGATAGTCAATCAAGCAGTCGTAGTCTTTAATCAATTCTAACCATCTCCTCTGACGAAGATTGAGTTCTTTCTGGACACCCAAATACTTCAAACTCTTGTGATCAGTGTAGATGAAACATTTCTCCCCAAACAGATAGTGGCGCCAAATCTTTAATGCAAACACAATGGCAGCCAATTCCAAATCATGTGTCGGATAGTTAAGCTCATGCGGTTTCAACTGTCGAGATGCATAAGCTATAACTTTCCCTTCCTGCATCAATACACACCCCAAACCTCTATGTGAAGCATCACTGTAGATCACATATGGTTTGCCTTCAACAGGTAAAGTAAGAACAGGCGCTTGAGTCAACAACTCTCTCAACTGCTCAAAACTAGCCTGACACTGATCTGTCCACACAAATCTCACTCCCTTTCGAAGTAATCTGGTGAGTGGAGTAGCTATCAAAGAAAACCCTTTCACAAACCGTCGGTAATAGCCTGCCAAACCCAGAAAACTTCTAATCTCTGTCACAGACTTGGGTGGACTCCAATTCAGAATAGCTTCAACTTTACTTGGATCAACTCTAATGCCTTCCGCTGAAACAATATGTCCGAGAAAAGCAACTTGATCCAACCAGAACTCACACTTCGACAATTTGGCAAATAACTGCTTCTCTCTCAAAATCTGCAACACAATCCGCAGATGCATATCATGTTCCTCTTCATTCCGCGAATACACCAGTATATCATCAATGAAGACCACTATAAACTGATCCAAATAGGGCCTAAACACCCTATTCATCAAATCCATAAAAGCTGCAGGTGCATTCGTTAGACCAAAAGGCATAACTAGAAATTCATAATGCCCATACCTGGTCCGAAAGGCAGTCTTCGGAACATCCTCAGCTCTGACTCTCAGCTGATGGTACCCAGATCTCAAATCAATTTTAGAAAACACAGCTGCACCTTTCAATTGATCAAAGAGATCATCGATTCTAGGCAAAGGATATTTATTTTTAATAGTCACCTTGTTCAATTGCCTATAATCGATACACAACCTCATAGTACCATCTTTCTTCTTCACAAATAGCACAGGAGCTCCCCAAGGAGAAACACTGGGGCGAATAAATCCTTTGTCCAACAACTCCTGTAATTGCACTTTCAACTCCCTCAATTCTGCTGGTGCCATTCTGTAAGGAGTAATAGAGATAGGAGTGGTACCAGGCAACAATTCAATACCAAACTCCACCTCTCTCTCAGGAGGCAATCCTGGCAACTCCTCTGGAAAAACATCAGGGAACTCTGCAACTGTGGCAATACTATCAATGGAAGAACCCTTCACTCTAGTATCTACCACATGAGCAAGATAGGCTTCACACCCCTTTCTAATCAACCTCCTGGCTGCAACAGCTGAAACAAATAAGGAGGCTAGCTGTTCCTGCTCATTAGATACTATCACCTCTCTACCATCACCCGTTCTCAAAGAAACAATTTTCTTTTTACAATCCACCACAGCTCCATGTCGAGATAGCCAATCCATACCTAAGATCACGTCATATTCCTTAAATGGCATCTCAATCAAATCCCCAAGGAACTCCTCACCCTGCACCACTACTGCACTATCTCTATGCACCTTACTCACAACCACACAATGCCCTAATGGATTTGTCACCAACACATCAAATCCTAGGGACTCAGCATGCACATCAAATACAGGCAAAACAGATGCACTAATATATGAATGCGTGGAACCCGGATCAATCAAAGCAAGTACTGGAGTATTAAATAAAGAAAAAGTACCAGCTATGACTGCCGATGTATCTGGCTGCCTCTGCATAACATACATCCTCTGGGAAGATCCAACCTCCTCTGGTCTACCCTCCCTGGATGTAGCACCTCCTCTAGAACTGAATCCTGGTCTACCTCCCCGGCTGGCACCTCTGCCTCCTCTGCCTCCCCTCACACTAGCTCGAGAAGCAGCAGAATCAACTGGCATCTGCTCCTGCCTCTCAGGACAGTCTCTCACAAAGTGGTCAGGTGATCCACACCTGAAGCATACAGCTGGTCCACCACTCTTCCAACAAACACCTCTATGATAACCCCCACACTGAGCACATCTAGGTGGAGCGGATCTCTGAGTCATAGGGATCAGAGCACTTGCCACTGAAGCTGCAGGTCTAAATCTCTGTCTCTGGAACTGCACAGACCTACCAGCTGGTCTCTGGCTCCTACTACTCCGAGGAACAAAACTTCCTCTACCCCTCTTCGCAGAGGAAGACCCTGCCTCGAACTGGGGCCTTCTAACCCTAACCTCTTCTTCTGAAGCAGCTGCAATAACTTGAGCTCGCTCTATACTTCGAGCTGCTGTCACAAGCTGTGAGAAATCCTGATATCTGGATCCAGCCACTAAGCACATGATCGAGGGCCTCAATCCCTCCTCAAACCTGCTGCATCTATCAATCTCATCAGCAATGATACCCCCAGCATACTGACTCAGTCGAATAAACTCAACTTCATACTCAGTTACGGTCCGATGATCTTGCTTCAAATCTAGAAACTCTCTTTTCTTCCCATCTTTATACTCCCTAGGAGTATACTTCAACTCAAATTCCCTCATAAAATCAGTGTAAGACAGTGTTGGAGGATCATCCATAGAATGGGGCACCGTCTTCCACCAATCGTAGGCATCTTTCTGCAGCAAAGATCTTGCATAGTCAAATTTTTCCTCAGGGGTAGCTTGTAACTGAATAAAGATCCTCTGTACTTTGTCAAGCCACTGTTCTGCTACAGCTGGATCAGTAGTACCAAGGAAATCCTCCGCTCCATACTTCCTTAGTTTATCATAGTGCCTCACAGATACCAAAGGCTGAGGGGGTGGTGGCACTGGTTGCACTGGTGCTTGTCTCATAACTTCCATCATATGTCTAAACCAGGCTGGCGGAACCTCCTCTCCAGCTGGTCTACCCGACACCGAAGCAGGTGCCTCCTCAACACTATCAACTCTAGCTCCCTCAGCAGGAGCGATACTCTCGGCACTACCCTCAATCGACTGCCGTGAGTGAGAATCCATCACAACCTAAGTCTGCAAACACAACATACTACATCTTATTAAAGATCAGAGGTTGCCAATCCCGAACATGTATATTATTTCAAAACCAACTTTTTAAGTAAAATATTCTTTTTATTACATTTTACCTAGGCTGAGAATCTCAAACCTAGGCTCTGATACCAAAAATTGTAACACCCCTTCCCGACCTACGTGTGTAAGCTGAGTAGAGGCGCCACACTAACCTAATGTTGCTACCAATTTTACTTAGTCAAATTTTAGTTCCAATTTTTATAGAAATTTTGCCATAGTTTCACTTAAAAATTGAGTCCCAAGTGTCGACAAAACTGGTTTTTTTTTTTTTCTGATTTTTGAAAATATTTTTACACAAACCAATGCAACCAAAATCATTCTCAGTACACTTCCAATAAATCCCCCTTATAACCTCAACTACAACCTGCAAAAAGGATTTACACTTCTTGTAACACCCCCATATCCAATGCCCACACACTACAACCACAACAATGTAGCATAAGTGCATCAAACATAGGGATGCTACGGTTTTCTTAATATTCAAAACACTTTAAACTTGATACAATACCCTTATCATTATACATTATAGAAAAGTAGATCATTTACTTATAAAACAAAACATATTAGTTATATATATATACATTTAAATATTACCCAGCGGAAGTTATAAAATATGTACATATTTACAAACACTTGATTACATATTTAAATATATCCATACTTTTACATTATAAACATTACTTTACAAAATATAAAGAAGTATACATGATTGGCAATTCTCTTCTGATCTTTAAGTTCCCAAAATCAACTATTCAAGGTCTACTCTCACTTGGTCTTGATGAACTCTCGGGTTCGACTCTATCAGCTATATTACCTGCGCAATTAAACACTATCGCGCTAAGCCAAGGGCTTAGTAAGATAATTCATGCTAAAATGCAATGTCACAAATTAATTACATATATCAACAAAAGCATATTATTTATTCAATATGTTGCTTTGTTCAATGTCACATCAATATTCATATAATAGCACCATTCATTATACTCATTTAAATTTATCATTATAGCCAACAACTATGACTTTATATACGTACCCTTTCCCAACCAGGTCGGTTGCCCTCCAATCCCAAGGGTCCGCAGGAGGCAAAAAGGCACGTATAACATTATCAGTAACATACCTTTCCCCATCCAGGTCGGTTGTCCAAGTTCGGTTGCCCATTCCAATGGGTCCGCATGGTTCCGCAGGAGGCAAATAGGTACGTATAATACTGACTATATCGAACCTTCCTCCTACCAGATCGGTAGTCCAAGATCGGTTGCCCAACCCACTGGGTCCGCATGGTTCCGCAGGAGACGGATAGGTCCGTTCATTAAACTTATCAATACCTTTTTAATTCATTTCTTTTTCACAAGCAAGTTAAGCAATCATTATATACAATATTCATTACATTATCTAAACACTCACATTATTATTCAATCCTATCATCAATGCATGCTTCAATCATATTTCATTTGAATCACTATAACATCTTTGGTATAACATTTCAATGTGCATTACTCATGAAACACATTACCATTCACAATGCATAACATAACATTATTCAATCTCAACAATGCAATTAGGGCAATTCAACCTCTTCACAACCTAATCCAAAAGGAATATTAGCAAAATGACCATATGAATAGTACATTCTGGTTTTAGACTCCATTTTATCCTTATTTTGAAACATTGTATAAAATAATCTACTTGACTAAAAATTCTAAAATTTTTACAGAATTTAGTTTTGTATCTTAAAATCATTCCTTTAAAATTTCAGATCAAACTGAACACAAAATCTTGGTCAAATAGTTCACCTAACCAGACTGCCCCAATTGCCCTGCATCCTGGCAGCAATTCTGAACTTTGTGAATTCCATAAATCAAATTCAATCAACGTGGTTCCAAATTATTTTTCTCAAATACTAGACTCACTAAGAAACAACATATCCAAAATTCAATTGGATATGATTTTTCTACATTTTATTAAAAATCCCGAAATACAGCTGTCTCAGTTAAGGTACCTGCTGGAACAGGTCTAATAAAAATAATCTTTCTAAACTCATAACCATTCCAAAATCGAATCAACATATTTTTCAGTCATTCTAGACTCATAGAGACACAACATATCAAAAATTCACTTCAAAAACGTTTTTCTATAATTAATTAAAAATCATACAAATCACAGCCTTTACTAATTGTAAAACAGAAACAATTTCACTAAACACAACTCTTACTCTTCCATCACCAACACCAACCCAACTTCTCATCTATCAAGCAAAATCAATACTTAAAATCACACCATAAGCAACTTAATCATACCATCATCAAATCACAACTCAACTCAAGCATAACTTCAAAAATAACAAGGGTAAACAAGAGCAAACTTACTAAATAATGAAATTCCTTGAAACTCCAACTTGTAACTTTGAAAACTTCCTTCACTTTGAACTTGAAATCATCAAAACCATCACTTGTTCTCTTGCTCTCTTCTCTCTTTAATGAGCCGGCCACCCAACAACAAGAAGAAGAAGAAATGATGAAGAAACACAAAGTCAATAGGCATTAAATACCCATCCAAAAGAAAATTCCTATAATACCCTCATCCATTTAACTAAGCTTTTGTCATATCTATACCCATTTAAGTAATTCACAACCAACACAAAAATATCCTCTTTCCTTGACTTTCCATTTTGACCACTTTATATGTTATATATATCACCATATAAGCAACATATACAATTATCTCTAAACCCTCTTTTCTTTCCCAACCACCATACAAAAACATTCTCTTCCCATTTCTCAATTCAAACCAACAACAACAACAACAAAACTTCTAGGGCATGCATAGGGATATTACAATTCTCCCCCTCTAAAAAGAAAATTTCGTCCTCGAAATTACCTGATATCAAAGCTGAAACAACTGCGGATATTACTCTCGCATGGATTGTTCACTCTCCCAAGTCGCTTCTTCTTTTGCATTATTCTTCCAAAGAATCTTCACCAATGGCACTTGCTTGTTTCTCAATTCTTTCACATCATGTGCCAAGATAGCAACTGGTTCCTCTTCAAATTTCAAATCTGGGCTCACTTCGATAGACTCAAATGGCAACACATGAGATGGATCCGACCTATATCTCCTCAACATAGAAACATGGAATACACTATGAATACGATCCAACTCAGGTGGCAAAGCAAGTCGATACGCCACTGGCCCAACTCTTTCTAACACTTCATACGGCCCAATGAAACGAGGACTCAATTTTCCTTTTCGACCGAACCTCAAAATCTTCTTCCAAGGAGACACTTTCAGAAATACCTTATCTCCAACATTAAACTCTATATCTCTTCTTTTCAGATCTGCATAAGATTTCTGTCGGTCTGAAGCTGCTTTTAACCTGCCTCGAATCAACTTTACTTTTTCTTCAGTTTCTTGAATCAAATCAGGACCAACCAACTTATTATCTCCAAGCTCATTCCAACAAAGAGGTGTCCTACACCGTCTGCCATACAATGCTTCAAACGGTGCCATACCAATGCTGGATTGGTGACTGTTGTTGTAAGCAAACTCCACAAGAGGTAAAAACCTATCCCAACTTCCAGAGAAATCGATGACACAGCTTCTCAACATGTCCTCAATAATCTGTATCACCCTCTCTGACTGTCCATCCGTCTGTGGATGAAAAGCAGTGCTGAAGTGCAGTCGAGAACCCAAAGCACTATGCAAACTCTTCCAAAATCTGGAAGTAAACCTGGGATCTCGATCAGACACTAAAGAAGTTGGAACACCATGCAGTTTCACAATCTCATGGATATACAGCTCAGCCAATCTCTCCAAAGAGTAATCCATTCGAACCGGAAGGAAATGAGCTGTCTTAGTCAATCTATCCACAATCACCCATATAGCATCATGCTTCTTTTGTGTCAATGGCAAACCATACACAAAATCCATTGTCACTCTTTCCCACTTCTATTCTGGCACTGACAATGGTTGAAGCAACCCGGTTGGAACTTGATGCTCTGCTTTAACCTTCTGACAAGTGAGACATTTCGACACAAAATCTGCAATGTCTCTCTTCAACCCAATCCACCAATAATGCTGTCTCAAATCATGATACACCTTCGTATTACCCGGATGCATAGCAAACACTGACTGATGTGCTTCTTCTAAAATGACTCTTTTCAATTCAGCATCATCGGGTACACACAATCGGTTTTTAAACCAGAGACTCCCATCGTCTTTCACAACAAAATCTCTTGTCTTCCCATTCTTACAATATGAAATAATCTTCTGAATCTTCTTATCGGCCAACTGAGCTTCTTTGATCTGATCTAACAAAATCGGCTTCAATTGCAACTGTGCCAATAATGCACCATCAACACAAGGTACAAAACTGGCATGCAATGCTCTCAACTCAACAAGCAACGAGATCGAGTAAACTATTAAACCAGCTAAAGACTTCCGACTCAAGGCATCAGCAACAACATTTGCTTTACCTGGATGATAGTCAATCAAGCAGTCGTAGTCTTTAATCAATTCTAACCATCTCCTCTGACGAAGATTGAGTTCTTTCTGGACACCCAAATACTTCAAACTCTTGTGATCAGTGTAGATGAAACATTTCTCCCCAAACAGATAGTGGCGCCAAATCTTTAATGCAAACACAATGGCAGCCAATTCCAAATCATGTGTCGGATAGTTAAGCTCATGCGGTTTCAACTGTCGAGATGCATAAGCTATAACTTTCCCTTCCTGCATCAATACACACCCCAAACCTCTATGTGAAGCATCACTGTAGATCACATATGGTTTGCCTTCAACAGGTAAAGTAAGAACAGGCGCTTGAGTCAACAACTCTCTCAACTGCTCAAAACTAGCCTGACACTGATCTGTCCACACAAATCTCACTCCCTTTCGAAGTAATCTGGTGAGTGGAGTAGCTATCAAAGAAAACCCTTTCACAAACCGTCGGTAATAGCCTGCCAAACCCAGAAAACTTCTAATCTCTGTCACAGACTTGGGTGGACTCCAATTCAGAATAGCTTCAACTTTACTTGGATCAACTCTAATGCCTTCCGCTGAAACAATATGTCCGAGAAAAGCAACTTGATCCAACCAGAACTCACACTTCGACAATTTGGCAAATAACTGCTTCTCTCTCAAAATCTGCAACACAATCCGCAGATGCATATCATGTTCCTCTTCATTCTGCGAATACACCAGTATATCATCAATGAAGACCACTACAAACTGATCCAAATAGGGCCTAAACACCCTATTCATCAAATCCATAAAAGCTGCAGGTGCATTCGTTAGACCAAAAGGCATAACTAGAAATTCATAATGCCCATACCTGGTCCGAAAGGCAGTCTTCGGAACATCCTCAGCTCTGACTCTCAGCTGATGGTACCCAGATCTCAAATCAATTTTAGAAAACACAGCTGCACCTTTCAATTGATCAAAGAGATCATCGATTCTAGGCAAAGGATATTTATTTTTAATAGTCACCTTGTTCAATTGCCTATAATCGATACACAACCTCATAGTACCATCTTTCTTCTTCACAAATAGCACAGGAGCTCCCCAAGGAGAAACACTAGGGCGAATAAATCCTTTGTCCAACAACTCCTGTAATTGCACTTTCAACTCCCTCAATTCTGCTGGTGCCATTCTGTAAGGAGTAATAGAGATAGGAGTGGTACCAGGCAACAATTCAATACCAAACTCCACCTCTCTCTCAGGAGGCAATCCTGGCAACTCCTCTGGAAAAACATCAGGGAACTCTGCAACTGTGGCAATACTATCAATGGAAGAACCCTTCACTCTAGTATCTACCACATGAGCAAGATAGGCTTCACACCCCTTTCTAATCAACCTCCTGGCTGCAACAGCTGAAACAAATAAGGAGGCTAGCTGTTCCTGCTCATTAGATACTATCACCTCTCTACCATCACCCGTTCTCAAAGAAACAATTTTCTTTTTACAATCCACCACAGCTCCATGTCGAGATAGCCAATCCATACCTAAGATCACGTCATATTCCTTAAATGGCATCTCAATCAAATCCCCAAGGAACTCCTCACCCTGCACCACTACTGCACTATCTCTATGCACCTTACTCACAACCACACTATGCCCTAATGGATTTGTCACCAACACATCAAATCCTAGGGACTCAACATGCACATCAAATACAGGCAAAACAGATGCACTAATATATGAATGCGTGGAACCCGGATCAATCAAAGCAAGTACTGGAGTATTAAATAAAGAAAAAGTACCAGCTATGACTGCCGATGTATCTGGCTGCCTCTGCATAACATACATCCTCTGGGAAGATCCAACCTCCTCTGGTCTACCCTCCCTGGATGTAGCACCTCCTCTAGAACTGAATCCTGGTCTACCTCCCCGGCTGGCACCTCTGCCTCCTCTGCCTCCCCTCACACTAGCTCGAGAAGCAGCAGAATCAACTGGCATCTGCTCCTGCCTCTCAGGACAGTCTCTCGCAAAGTGGTCAGGTGATCCACACCTGAAGCATACAGATGGTCCACCACTCTTCCAACAAACACCTCTATGATAACCCCCACACTGAGCACATCTAGGTGGAGCGGATCTCTGAGTCATAGGGATCGGAGCACTTGCCACTGAAGCTGCAGGTCTAAATCTCTGTCTCTGGAACTGCACAGACCTACCAGCTGGTCTCTGGCTCCTACTACTCCGAGGAACAAAACTTCCTCTACCCCTCTTCGCAGAGGAAGACCCTGCCTCGAACTGGGGCCTTCTAACCCTAACCTCTTCTTCTGAAGCAGCTGCAATAACTTGAGCTCGCTCTATACTTCGAGCTGCTGTCACAAGCTGTGAGAAATCCTAATATCTGGATCCAGCCACTAAGCACATGATCGAGGGCCTCAATCCCTCCTCAAACCTGCTGCATCTATCAATCTCATCAGCAATGATACCCCCAGCATACTGACTCAGTCGAATAAACTCAACTTCATACTCAGTTACGGTCCGATGATCTTGCTTCAAATCTAGAAACTCTCTTTTCTTCCCATCTTTATACTCCCTAGGAGTATACTTCAACTCAAATTCCCTCATAAAATCAGTGTAAGACAGTGTTGGAGGATCATCCATAGAATGGGGCACCGTCTTCCACCAATCGTAGGCATCTTTCTGCAGCAAAGATCTTGCATAGTCAAATTTTTCCTCAGGGGTAGCTTGTAACTGAATAAAGATCCTCTGTACTTTGTCAAGCCACTGTTCTGCTACAGCTGGATCAGTAGTACCAAGGAAATCCTCCGCTCCATACTTCCTTAGTTTATCATAGTGCCTCACAGATACCAAAGGCTGAGGGGGTGGTGGCACTGGTTGCACTGGTGCTTGTCTCATAACATCCATCATATGTCTAAACCAGGCTGGCGGAACCTCCTCTCCAGCTGGTCTACCCGACACCGAAGCAGGTGCCTCCTCAACACTATCAACACTAGCTCCCTCAGCAGGAGCGATACTCTCAGCACTACCCTCAATCGACTGCCGTGAGTGAGAATCCATCACAACCTAAGTCTGCAAACACAACATACTACATCTTATTAAAGATCAGAGGTTGCCAATCTCGAACATGTATATTATTTCAAAACCAACTTTTTAAGTAAAATATTCTTTTTATTACATTTTACCTAGGCTGAGAATCTCAAACCTAGGCTCTGATACCAAAAATTGTAACACCCCTTCCCGACCTACGTGTGTAAGCTGAGTAGAGGCGCCACACTAACCTAATGTTGCTACCAATTTTACTTAGTCAAATTTTAGTTCCAATTTTTATAGAAATTTTGCCATAGTTTCACTTAAAAATTGAGTCCCAAGTGTCGACAAAACTGGTTTTTTTTTTTTTCTGATTTTTGAAAATATTTTTACACAAACCAATGCAACCAAAATCATTCTCAGTACACTTCCAATAAATCCCCCTTATAACCTCAACTACAACCTGCAAAAAGGATTTACACTTCTTGTAACACCCCCATATCCAATGCCCACACACTACAACCACAACAATGTAGCATAAGTGCATCAAACATAGGGATGCTACGGTTTTCTTAATATTCAAAACACTTTAAACTTGATACAATACCCTTATCATTATACATTATAGAAAAGTAGATCATTTACTTATAAAACAAAACATATTAGTTATATATATATACATTTAAATATTACCCAGCGGAAGTTATAAAATATGTACATATTTACAAACACTTGATTACATATTTAAATATATCCATACTTTTACATTATAAACATTACTTTACAAAATATAAAGAAGTATACATGATTGGCAATTCTCTTCTGATCTTTAAGTTCCCAAAATCAACTCTTCAAGGTCTACTCTCACTTGGTCTTGATGAACTCTCGGGTTCGACTCTATCAGCTCTATTACCTGCGCGATTAAACACTATCGCGCTAAGCCAAGGGCTTAGTAAGATAATTCATGCTAAAATGCAATGTCACAAATTAATTACATATATCAATCAAAAGCATATTATTTATTCAATATGTTGCTTTGTTCAATGTCACATCAATATTCATATAATAGCACCATTCATTATACTCATTTAAATTTATCATTATATCCAACAACTATGACTTTATATACGTACCCTTTCCCAACCAGGTCGGTTGCCCTCCAATCCCAAGGGTCCGCAGGAGGCAAAAAGGCACGTATAACATTATCAGTAACATACCTTACCCCATCCAGGTCGGTTGTCCAAGTTCGGTTGCCCATTCCAATGGGTCTGCATGGTTCCGCAGGAGGCAAATAGGTACGTATAATACTGACTATATCGAACCTTCCTCCTACCAGATCGGTAGTCCAAGATCGGTTGCCCAACCCACTGGGTCCGCATGGTTCCGCAGGAGACGGATAGGTCCGTTCATTAAACTTATCAATACCTTTTTAATTCATTTCTTTTTCACAAGCAAGTTAAGCAATCATTATATACAATATTCATTACATTATCTAAACACTCACATTATTATTCAATCCTATCATCAATGCATGCTTCAATCATATTTCATTTGAATCACTATAACATCTTTGGTATAACATTTCAATGTGCATTACTCATGAAACACATTACCATTCACAATGCATAACATAACATTATTCAATCTCAACAATGCAATTAGGGCAATTCAACCTCTTCACAACCTAATCCAAAAGGAATATTAGCAAAATGACCATATGAATAGTACATTCTGGTTTTAGACTCCATTTTATCCTTATTTTGAAAAATTGTATAAAATAATCTACTTGACTAAAAATTCTAAAATTTTTACAGAATTTAGTTTTGTATCTTAAAATCATTCCTTTAAAATTTCAGATTAAACTGAACACAAAATCTTGGTCAAATAGTTCACCTAACCAGACTGCCCCAATTGCCCTGCATCCTGGCAGCAATTCTGAACTTTGTGAATTCCATAAATCAAATTCAATCAACGTGGTTCCAAATTATTTTTCTCAAATACTAGACTCACTAAGAAACAACATATCCAAAATTCAATTGGATATGATTTTTCTACATTTTATTAAAAATCCCGAAATACAGCTGTCTCAGTTAAGGTACCTGCTGGAACAGGTCTAATAAAAATAATCTTTCTAAACTCATAACCATTCCAAAATCGAATCAACATATTTTTCAGTCATTCTAGACTCATAGAGACACAACATATCAAAAATTCACTTCAAAAACATTTTTCTATAATTAATTAAAAATCATACAAATCACAGCCTTTACTAATTGTAAAACAGAAACAATTTCACTAAACACAACTCTTACTCTTCCATCACCAACACCAACCCAACTTCTCATCTATCAAGCAAAATCAATACTTAAAATCACACCATAAGCAACTTAATCATACCATCATCAAATCACAACTCAACTCAAGCATAACTTCAAAAATAACAAGGGTAAACAAGAGCAAACTTACTAAATAATGAAATTCCTTGAAACTCCAACTTGTAACTTTGAAAACTTCCTTCACATTGAACTTGAAATCATCAAAACCATCACTTGTTCTCTTGCTCTCTTCTCTCTTTAATGAGCCGGCCACCCAACAACAAGAAGAAGAAGAAATGATGAAGAAACACAAAGTCAATAGGCATTAAATACCCATCCAAAAGAAAATTACTATAATACCTTCATCCATTTAACTAAGCTTTTGTCATATCTATACCCATTTAAGTAATTCACAACCAACACAAAAATATCCTCTTTCCTTGACTTTCCATTTTGACCACTTTATATGTTATATATATCACCATATAAGCAACATATACAATTATCTCTAAACCCTCTTTTCTTTCCCAACCACCATACAAAAACATTCTCTTTCCATTTCTCAATTCAAACCAACAACAACAACAACAAAACTTCTAGGGCATGCATAGGGTTATTACAGGGAACCTAAGCCTTTCAACCCAAAGACTAAAGCTCATGTAATTGTCCTTGTTATTTTCCTTAGGTTTTTACCCCAAATGATTATTGTTTGACTATGGTTAATTTATCTTGGCTTAAATCACGGTTTATTTGATTTGTTCTTTTTCTAGTATGACCTAAGTACATTGTAAGGTCAAAACAATTTTTTCTTTAAAGACCAAAAGACCAAAGCTATTTTCAATACTTTTCTAGATGGTCTTTGGGCATAAAACTTTTCTAAAAATAAATCAAAAATTCTTTTCTCATTACTCAAATACAAAGTTAAAAATCCATTTTTTCTAAAAATCATTTTTTAATATGGGTTTTTCAAACAAAAATATTTTTGCATTTCATCCAACCTTTTCTTACAAAGAGCTTGTAAATTATTTAGGTCAGTTACGAAATACCAAAAATCAATTGTGAGCCTAGTTTATACTAAGAATTATTAACCATGGGCTTATTTTTGGCATGAATCATTAGTTACTTTTTCAAGTGAGAAATCTATTTATAATAAGCCTCTTAATTTAGTTTTAATCCAATATAGCATAAAAGCTACTATAGTTGGTCGAATGGATTAAAACCTAATTAATGGGAATTATCATGAACTGGTTTCCATTTTTTTAAAATATAACTATTGGTTGAACCGTTGAACCATCCGAGGGAAATTTTTGAAAACAAAATATCCCATATTGGTATTTCTATTGACCATATACCTAGAAAAAGAAACTCGCCATTCTTGTGTGGAAGTTATAAGATTGGAAGGAACGTCCTATTTATCCTTGTTTGTTTATTGTTTGTGCATACATGCATACATGTATCACATGACATATTATTAATCCTTTATGGCTCACAGACCTAGAGTATGACAATTCAAGAGCATAGAACGACACCACCTACAACATTGATTTTTTATTCAAGTGCTTCATTGGATGGATGGATGCAAACCAGTTAAGGGACATAGTCGATGAAGTTGTTAAAGTTAGGATGGTCGAGCTACGAGATCAATTGGTTGAAATTATGAAGACCCAGTTGATTGAAATTATGATGCTCATCAACAATGCTAATAAGGCATCTCCCATCAACATAAGAAAGAAGTGAAAGGCAGCATCAATGGGGAACATGTCTATTGATAGAGATCGAATGAAAAATGAGGGATCAATCCCTATTCTACAAGACTAGTGGAACCATGTGCTGTCTGACTGAAGCAAAAAGGGCAATTACCACCCCAATGAGCAAAATCAAAGGAAAAGAAGAGGTGTTGAGAAAAATGTAGCAACTGAACCAGCAAAGAAGCAATAAATTTTCAGACTTGGGGGACCTTTGTCAAAAATGTTAGAGAATCTAATGAAATTTGGAAGGGCGCCACTGCTTGCAACCTTCATGAAGAGTTTTAGAGAAGCTGCTAAAGATGATGTTCTATTAAGCAAGCTTGGATTAACTATGGATGATGAAGTAATGATCCTTAATGATGGAAAAAATCCTTGCCCTTGATATGTCTAAATAAACGAAGTATCTTCGCATCCCACTCAACAAACTTCCCTTAGCATGAAGTGTTACCCTTTTTATTTTTCTTTCTTTAATATTTAATTGGAATAATTATGTTTTTTTTTTAAATTAAGATTATTTGAATAAATTATTTTCATTAAATTTTTGTTGGTCTTTGTTCATTTTGATGCTAAACGAATGAGGAATTTAGCTTGATAATTCATGAATTAATATATTTATGCATCATGACTTGAACGACTTTACTAGGTGAGCAAATGTTTCTATAGCATTGAGTTGTGATGCTTACTTAGAGAGTGCTCTTGCATAATGACCTTTATATAGGTCCTAGTCAGTCTTAGAATATGCTTTGATGGACTTTTGAGGCAAAATTGAACTCTGCTTATTTAAGCGAGAGATGATTTAGGCATTGTTTGACGAGCCAACAACTAGTAACCACCCAATTAAATATCAATCCCTAGTTGTCCCTTTGAGCCTTCATAGAATTTTTGCTTTCTTTTCATTTACTTATAAGCCTAATGACTTCCCCTGAGCTGTTGTTACACTTTTGAGAAGTCTTATGATCACTAAGGTGAAGAGGCAAGAAGATCAAAGAATGGAATGCATAGCCAAAACCATAAGGATAGTTGATGTTCTCAAGACCATAAGGGTAGTTGAAGTTCACCTAATATCTCCAATCTATCAAGATAACATCAGAGTAACAAATAATTTATCCCTATTAAAGAAGATTTATGCCACTCCACTCATCCATTATCAGAAACACAAGTTGGTATAAACAAGACAACTTTTTTTAGAGCTAGAACCAAAAAAAAAGAAAAAGAAAAGAAAAGAAGAAGAAAAAAAAAAGAAAAACAAAGAAAAGAAAAAAAAGAAAAAGAAAGTAAAACCCAAAATTGTTCACAAAGCCAACCAAGTTCTCTTTTACCTAAAGCAACAAAAGACGTCCAAAAGGACAGTTTGACTTGAATTGTTCCAACCCAACTAAAGATTCAATCGAAATCGGAGAAAAAGAAGAAAGGTCATCCAGTTCTTGAAAGTCCTATACTTGACAGTCCTACAGGAAAGAAGGACAAAATGATAAAATGCTAAAAGAAAGAAGGAGTAAGAAAAAGAAAGAGAAAGAAAAGGGAAAAGAATAAAGAAAAGGAATGTGGTCATCAACCTTTTTGTAAGGGAAAAGATTGTCCCAATCAAGATCTAGATTAATGCCAAGAAGATGAGAGAACACTCAAATCTCTATCTTTTCATGTTCCCAACTGTCTAAAGTTCCAATAAGAAGTTTGTAGTGCGAAGGTTTGTTCATTGTGTCACATCAGTTCCAATCTCAAAATGGCTTTCATTTGACATATATCCCTTATAAATCCCATTTCAAGCCTATTAAAGGCCTATTGATCTCTCTTGGTAGTTAGAGTTTATTAGTGGAGATAGTTTGAATAAGCATGCATATGAGATAGATAATATTCAAACTCAATGAGACCTTTGACCAAGTAAAGTGTGTGTGTATTTTATTAGTTTTTGTTATAGATTTGTGTCTTGTTTAGTATGATAATTATTGTTTTATTTAGGTATTTTGTTAGTTTTTATCGGTTTGTTTAGTGTTTTCATTAGTTTTGGTAGTTTTAGTTTATTTCAGTGTTTATGTTATTTTTTATCTAGTTTTTACTATGGTTTTATGTTTTGTTGGTTATTGTCTATTTACTTCTTCTTTTGAGTTTGTTTTGAGTTTTGTGTTAGGTTAAAACAGGCAAGGAAACAAATTGAACGAGAAAAGGGTAGCGGCTGACACAGGCAGAGGACACGGCCAAGTCACTGGCCATGTCCCATACCAAGTTAAAAAGGAAGAGCAAGTCCCAGTAGCAGACACAAGCAAGGGACACGGCCAAGTCAGTGGCCGTGTCCCTCCAAAGAAGCCCAACACGGCCAAGTCACCTTCATTTGGCCGTGTCTCACTTGGTTCCAAAGGAAAAGAGAAGCAAATCTTCACAGAAGCAAACACAGGCAAGGGACACGGCCAAGTCACTGGCCGTGTCCCTCCAAAAGGCTCCAACACGGCCAAGTCAAGCTCCAACTGGCCGTGTCACTCAACCAAAGAAGAAAAGAAGAAAATTTTCACAGTAGGCGACACATGCAAGGGACACGGCCAAGTCACTGGCCGTGTCCCTCCAAGAACCACCAACATGGCCAAGTCACCTCTAACTTGGCCGTGTCTCTCATGAACCAAAGCCGTAGCGAGTTTTTAAAGCGGATGATTCATATAAAAAGAAAAGAGAAGCTAGGGTTTGGGACTGTTGACGATTTGGAGAGCTGATTTAGCCGTCTGAGAGTGAGCTTAGGGTTTTGACAATTGTTTTCTTTAATTTTGATTACACTTTTGATTACTTTAGCATAGATTAGATTGTTCTAGCCATTGATGCATCCTTCTTGCAAGATTTGAATAAGAGATTCTTCAGAAGCTTCAAGGAGTTTGTAACTTGGTTTTGTTCTCGAACTTATGCTCTTTATTTTCATTGAAATTGTATTTATGGATATTATCATGTCTATTTTGATTTCTTTGAACAGATGAATATGTTTGATTGCATTATGAACTAATTTGATCTAGTCTAGGGTTTGTATGGATCTGCTATGATTGTATGAATTGGTTATTCTCTTTGCTAATAATTTCTTTAGCCTTGATTGAATGAAATATTTTAATATATAATTGATTGGCCACCAATTATGTGTTTTAGGTATTAGATGATGGATTGAGAGATGAAGTCTAATGCTGGATCAATTCAATTAGGGACTTAGGTGAATTAGAGATATAACCTATTGAAAAGATTGTTTCAATTATAACAAGATTAGTTGTAAGAGGTTTGAATGCGAGAGCTTATTTCCTTGACTCAATTAATTAAGTTGTTTGAGATTTAATCTTTGAAATTGAATTAGTTAAGAGGAATAACCATTCATACATATAAGTAGTAGAGAAGTGCAAACCCTAGACCTTTTTATCAAGTGAATCAAAACATCAGCTCTTGTTTACTTTTATTGTTTTAAACTTCAATTAAACTTTTTCAATAGTTAGCAATTTAAATTTATTCATTACTTGTTACTTTTAATCTGGTAATCAATTAGCCACTTTAGCTTCCTTGTGAGACGACCTTGGGGTGATCACCTTTGCTATAGCTACATCGTATACTTGCGAGTGACGCTTTGTGGTAGAGTTAATTAGAGTGCAACAAGTTTTTGGCGCCACTGCCGGGGAGGCTAATTGGCGAAATTGTTTATTAGGCAAAAATATTTTAGATTATTTTTCACTGTTTTCATTTTATTTTATTTTTCTTTTGCTTTTAATAATTTCTTTTTCTAAAAAATTTCTGTTTATGCAAGGCAGGAGATCACTCGAAGGAGAGCTACATCCATTCATTCCAGAAATTCAGAGAGTGAAAAGGAGCAGAGAAGAGTTTGAGCTCTACATCGGATTTGATACAGAGGAGGACACTTCTGAATTTGAGTCAGATTCTGCACAATCTGTTAAAATGGCTGAAGAAAGGCAAAGAACGATGAGAGACTTTGCTAGACCTGTCATTGGAACTTCCACCTCTTGCATAAGACTGACAAATGCAGCAAGAAATTATGAGTTGAAGAACATTCACTACAACATGCTGTCATCATTCTATGGAGTTCCAAATGAAAATCCTTTGAACTTTATTAGGGATTTCTACTCCACCCTCAACACTTTTCCTTTGGGAGGACTAACAGAAGATCAGTTGAGGATGAGATGTTTCCCTTATACTTTGAAGGATAGGGCAAAGAGTTGGCTCATGATGTTGCCTAAAAATTCACTGACAACTTGGGAGCAAGTTTATAACAAGTTCATGGGCAAGTTCTATTCACACCAAAAGACAGCTGAGTTGAGAGGGAAGATTGCTACATTCTCTCAATTTGAAGGAGAGCCATTTCATGAGGCTTGGGACAGATTTAAGATGCTATTGATCCAGTGTCCGCATCATCACTACCCACTTCAACTCCTTAATCTGTTTTTCTATGATGGTCTCACCCAGCAATTTCAGAACACTGTTGACAATGCAGCTGGGGGAGCCATGGGAGAAAAGACAGCTAATGAGACTTATGAGATCTTTGAGATGTTGGGAGCTAATTCTCAACAAAAGAGTGTAAGGGGAAGAAGTAAAGGGGTGAATCAACTGGAGGCCAATAGTGAAATGGTCAGTCAAATAGCTGAATTAACAAGGCAGGTTCAGATGCTAAACATGAAGAATAATATTTCTTCATCTACTCAAGAAGTGTGTGGAATCTGTGGGACATTTGGGCATGGAGCAAATATATGCCCCTCTGCATATGAGTCTTTTGGGAATGAAGCTAAGCAAGTTAATGCTATGGGGGGATTTCAACCAAGAGCCAGGAATGATCCTTACTCCAACAGCAGGGCTACCCCAATTTTTATCCTTGCTATGGGATACGGTGCGTTAGTGCTGGTTGGAGGAGTCACCCCAATTTTTCCTGGACAACAAATAATGCTCAATAGCCTTTCCATTTGCTCCAGAGACAGAACCAACAGCAGGGCCAATCCTCAAATCAAGGTCAGCCTAAGAGAGAGAGTTTAGAGGAAAGTTTACAGGCTTTTATCCAAGTCAGTGCTAAAAATTAGGAGATGAACAACAAGAGGCTGGATTCCTTGGAAGCATCTTTTAAAAAGGTGGAGACCCAAGTGGGGCAACTTGCTCAACAGATGCAGATTCAACAAAAGGGGAAGTTCCCAAGTCAACCTAAGCAGGCACAATCAGTGACTGTTCTTAGGAGTGGCAAGGTAATTAATAATAATGTTAAAAATAACTCTGTGAATGCAGGTGAGCAAGAGAATAAAAAGGAAGGAGAACTAGAGAACAAAGGTGCTGAAGAAAGATCAATGGAGAAGTCCCCTACAGCAGATTTGCACAAGGCAAGCAATCCATACTGGCCACCTATACCATTCCCCAGCAGTTTGAAAGATGATAAAAAAGATAAGCAATTTTCAGATATCTTCAACATGCTGTCTAAGGTAAGTATCAACTTACCCTTACTTGAAGCAATTAAGAACATGCCGGCTTATGCTAAATTCTTCAAAGAACTGAATACCAAGAAAAAGAGGTATGAGCCGAATGAAAAGGTGATAGTTTCTGAGGTAGCTAGTGTTGTTTTGCAGCATAAACTACCTCCTAAGCTAAAGGATCCTGGAAGTTTTATTATTCAAATTACTATGGGAAATGGAAAAAGTACTGATGGCATGTGTGATTTAGGAGCTAGTGTGAATTTAATGCCTTATTATGTTTATTTTGAGTTAGAACTAGGGGAACTTAAACCTACAAAAATGGTGTTGCAATTAGCTGATAGATCTCTTAGATTCCCGAAAGGGGTTATAGAAGATGTGTTAGTTAAAGTTGGTGGTTTGATAGTACCTGTGGATTTCATTGTTCTTGTTATAGAAGTAAGTAATTCTTCACCATCTGCACACACCATTCTGCTGGGTAGGCCTTTTATGGCAACTACCAACACTTTGATAGATGTTAAAAATGGTAAATTATAAATGACTGTCTTAGAAAAAACTGTTGAATTTTCTATTTTTAACACTTCTCCTATTCCTACAACTGCTTTATATGAGGATTGTTCTTTCATTGACTGTGTTGATGCAGTTGTTTCAGTTGTTTTCTTGCAGACAGGTTTCTCTGATAAATTGGAGCTGGCATTGACCTTAGATAGTGATTTGGAAATTTTTGATGCAGAAATAGCCAGTTGTCTTGAGACCTTTGAAAGTGCTGAAATAGAGGAACTTAAGGAGGACCCAGTTTATGAGCTTCCCTCCATCTAAAAAGAAGAGAAGAACCCCTCACTAGAGTTAGAGTTGAAAGAGTTACCTAAGAACCTGAAATATGTGTTTTTAGGAGATCACAACACTTTACCTGTGATAATATCTAGTGAACTTACTGAAGGGGAGGAGATGAGGTTGGTGAGTGAGCTTAAAAGATTGAAGAGAGCAATAGGATGGGGATTGAGTGACATCAAGGGTATTAGCCCTTCCATGTGCACGCATAGAATCACTTTAGAAGAGGGAGCTAAACCTGTGAGGGAGACCCAAATATGAGTGAGGTGGTTAATAAAGAAGTGCTCAAATTGTTGGATGAAGGAGTAATATATCCAATTGCTAATAGTGAGTGGGTAAGCCCAATACATGTAGTTCCTAAGAAATCTGGAATCACTGTGGTGAAAAATGAGAATAATGAATTGGTTCCTACTAGAACTACTACTGGGTGGAGAATGTGCATCGATTATAGGAAGTTGAACAATGCTACAAAGAAAGATCATTTCCCTCTTCCTTTTATTGATCAGCTGTTAGATAAACTTTCTGGACACTCACATTATTGTTTTCTGGATGGCCTTTCAGGTTACTATCAGGTGCCAATATCTCCAGAGGATCAGTCCAAGATAACCTTTACTTGCCCTTTTGGGACTTATGCATTTCGACGTATGCCCTTTGGCTTGTGCAATGCACCAGCAACTTTTCAGAGATGCATGATGTCTATCTTCTCTGACATGATAGATGATTTTATTGAGGTATTTATGGATGATTTTTCTGTTTTTGGTAATTCTTTTGATAATTGCCTCAATAAACTTGTTCGTGTGCTTGAGAGATGCATTGAATGTAACCTCACTTTAAGTTGGGAAAAGAGTCATTTTATGGTTACCCAGGGCATTTTTTAGGTCATGTGGTATCAAGTAAAGGGATTGAGGTGGATAAGGCTAAAGTTGAATTGATTGCTAAATTACCCCCACCTACCTCTGTTAAGGGAATAAGAAGTTTCCTAGGGCATGCAGGATTTTACAGGAGGTTTATTAAGCATTTTTCCAAAATAAGCCAACCATTGTGCCATTTTCTAGGGAAAGATATTCCATTTGAATTTACAGCACAATGCATGCAGACTTTTAATTCCCTTAAAGAAAAATTGACTAGTGCACCAGTGATAGTAGCTCCTATTTGCTCTTTACCTTTTGAAATCCTTTGTGATGCCTCTAATCATGCAGTAGGAGCTGTTCTTGGGCAAAGGGTTGATAAATACTTGAGAGCAATATATTATGCCAGTTTGACCCTGAATAGTGCACAAATGAACTACACCACAACTGAAAAGGAAATGTTAGCTGTTGTTTTTGCTTTAGACAAATTTAGAGCATATTTAATTGGGTCAAAAATTATTGTGCATTCTGATCATGCAGCTCTTAAATATCTGTTAACAAAACAACATGCTAAAGCGCGCCTAATTAGATGGGTGTTGTTATTGCAAGAATTCGATTTCCAAATCAAGGATACAAAGGGTAGTGAGAATGTTGTTGCTGATCATTTATCCAGATTACCCTTCTTTAGTGAAAATCTTGCATCTGATAGCATTCATAAAAATTTAGAAGAATTTCCTGATGAGCATTTGTTTTTGGTAATTAATGCACCTTGGTTTGCAGATATTGCTAACTATCTTGCTTGTGGTATTTTGCGATCTAACATGTCCTTTCAGGAAAAGAAAATGTTTCTACACTTGAGTAAGTTTTATTTTTGGGATGAACCTTATCTATTCCGGATATGCAAAGATGAGATAGTTTGCAGGTGTGTATCTGAGGAAGAACAACTGAGTGTTCTTCAATTTTGTCATGACCTTCACTGTGGGGGTCATTTTGGAGGAAGAAAGACTGCGGAAAAGGTGCTTCAAAGTGGTTTTTATTGGCCTACCTTATTTAAAGATGCTCAAGAGTATTGTGAGCACTGTGATCGTTGCCAAAGAGTAGGTAACATTGGGAGGAGGAATGAAATGCCCCTTCAATCATATATTGTTGTTGAACTGTTTGATGTGTGGGGAATAGACTTCATGGGTCCTTTCCCCAAGTCTTTTGGATATGAGTATATTTTAGTTGCTGTTGATTATGTTTCCAAATGGGTGGAGGCAATCCCCACCCGTACTAATGATGCTAATGTAATTGTTAAATTTGTGAAGGAAAATATTCTTAGCAGATTTGGTACGCCAAGGGTGATAGTCAGTGATGGGGGGAGCCATTTTTGCAACAGGCTTTTTGAGAAGTTAATGCACAAATCTAGTGTTAAGCACAAGGTGGCAACCCCATACCATCCACAGACCTCTGGGCAAGTTGAAACATCAAACAAGCAGCTAAAAGGAATTCTGGAGAAAACAGTCAACACATCAAGGAAGGATTGGGCAAACAGATTGCATGATGCACTATGGGCATATCGGACTGCTTTAAAAACTCCTCTAGGTATGAGTCCATATCGATTGGTGTTTGGAAAAGCTTGTCACTTACCAGTGGAGTTGGAGCACAGAGCATATTGGGCAATCAAGACTCTGAATTTGGACTTAGACAAAGCAAAGAGAGAATGATTTCTGCAAATTTCAGGGTTAGATGAACTGAGAAATGAGGCGTATGAGAGCTCGAGAATTTACAAGGATCGCACTAAAGCACTTCATGACAGAATTATAGTGCGAAAGACATTGAGTCCAGGTATGAAAGTTTTACTTTTTAACTCTTGACTCCATCTTTTTCCAGGTAAACTCAAGTCTCGATGGAGTGGTCCTTTCGAGATAACTCAGGTGTATCCTTCTGGTGCCATTGAATTACTTAACTCTCAAACAAGTGAGACTTTTAAAGTGAATGGACAGAGAGTTAAGCCATACAATGAAGGATTTCAAGAAGTGAAGATCATTGACAGCACTTTGATCCATGACCCCTAGGCCTTGCATGATGTCCAGCTATATGACATTAAAGAAGCGCTAAATGGGAGGCAACCCATCGGTTTGCATTTATTCTTCATAGTTGTAATTTTAAATTTAGCAAGTTTTGATTTTATGTTTAGTCTAACTAAATGGAATTGGTGCATTGATCGGTTTTTCTTTATTTTGTGTTTCAGGGTGTTTGAAGAAGAAGGTTTGCAAAATCTTTAAGAATTGAATAAAAAAAAAGAGTTAAAAGTTAATAAAAGTCAGTAGGTGACACAGCCAAAGGACTTGGCCGTGTCACACACTGGACACGGCCACGCTTCATCAAATTTCTTTCATTTTTGCAAATTTTTATACAGAAGAGGACACATCCATGGGACACGGCGAAGTCACTGGCCGTGTCCCTCCAAGAGCATCTGACACGGCCGTGTCATCTTGACTTGGCCGTGTCTCTTCACTTTCACACACCAGACACAGCCAAGTTCACCCAAACACGGCCGTGTCCCTCATTTTTACACTTTAAAAAATCCGATTTTGCCTAGTTTCTTTCCATTAGATCCCTAATTTCCTGTTCTTTGTCTTTCTCACTCTCTCGCTCTCTGTATCGCAAAATTCATAGCTTGTGATTCAAAACTCCAAATCTTCCTTTAAACATCAAATTTCTTTACCAAAACTAGAGATAATCACTTAAAACTTCTTCTTTGCTCATATAATTTTGATTTGATCAAGTTTTGGCTTGAATTTTCAGATTTCTAAGGATGCAGAGAACTAAGATTGTGTCACACCGCAAGATGAAGAAGTCTACAACCGAAGGAGCTTCTTCCTCTTCATCATCTTTATCTTTGAAGAGCGCAAGTCTTTTGGCTCGGGGTTTTTTCCCGACAAGGTATGTTAACGATAAATCTCTTGATGCCTTGCAAATTAGGACAAATTTTGATCGATATGTGCAATTTCTTGGATGGGAAACTCTAGTCACCTTGAGACCATTGCAGTTTGAGGAACTTACTTTAGAATTTTTGACATCTCTCAAGGTTGAAAGAGATGATAAGAAAATCTGCACTAGAATGATGTTTAAATTGCTGGGTAAATCATATGTGCTTAATATTGACAAGTTAAATGATATATATGGTTTTCATCAGCATGGGGAAAGGTCGGTACCCAAAGAATTTAAACAACAATTTGCTTGGGGAGCTTTAGGCTCAGGTACTTATGTGGCCAAATCGGCCAAAGCATCTAAATTAAGAAATTCCGCTTTGAGGTATTTGCATAGGTTTATGGCTTGCAGATTCTTTGCTCGGAAGGAGAGCCTGGGTGTGGTTGAAGTGAGTGAATTATTTTTCCTGGATTGTGCTTTGAATGCAATGCATGTTAGTGCCGGCTATTGGTTAGCCGATATTTTTTATTCTGTGGCTAATAAAAGAAAGGGGGCAATTTGTGTTGGGGGGTTGGTTACCACATTAGCAGTAGCCCTTGTTGAGGATTTTAACCCGAGTACTAGTCGCATGACTAGAATTTCGGGTAATGACTCTTTGGATTTAGCTACACTTGAGAAGATGCACATGGTGGTGCATAGGAGAGGGACTTATGTGATGCCTTCAGCTGAGCCTGCAGCACCGGGGGACAGGCAGAAGAGAGCACGGGTCCAAGAGGAGTCCGACTCGGATTCTCTTGACCTAGATGAGGATGCTCCGGTCTCAGAAAGTCAAGAGGTACGTCTGAGGATTGAGGTCCTGGAGGGCATAGTGGATCGACTGGATAGAAGGTGGACCGTAACCATACTGAGGTCTTGCAACAGTTGGAATAGATTAATAGCAACCTTGCGAAGATCTTGAGTCTCCATCCCTCAGCTGCATCATCTTCACGCTAGCCTTTTCCATAGATTTTGAGTTCCTTGTTTTATTTTGTTTAGTGTATTTTTGTTTTTTTTTTGTTTTCATGTTAACGTTTTTATATTTGGGTGTTTTATTTTTATATATTGTACTTTTGTTTTTGAACTTTTGTGTTTGTGATGGAAAGCTAGGGTTTTGCCTCACCAAGTACAATGGAAGACAAGTTGTCCTTTAACTCTTTTTATTTATTATTCTTGTTTTACATTGAGGACAATGTAAATTTTAAGTGTGGGGTACTCTTTAAGCTTTCCTTTAATTTTTGTTTTGTTTTGCTTATTGTGTCTGTTGTGCATGGCATAATTGTTGAAATCTTATTGATCTTTTCTTTGATTCTAGCATTATAGTTGATACTTTAGTTTCGGCATAGAAATGAGCATTTGAATCCATTCAGGATCAATTTTCACATTCTGCAATTCATGACATATAAATCTTGGTGAACCCACCTGTGTGAGTTTTGAGCCTCATAAATTTGATATTATTGTCAATTGATTTTCTTTTCTTAAGTGTGCACCTTCATGATTTTGCATGTCTAGAGTTTGCTTTTGCATACTAATTGATCTCACATTATGCTTTAATCTCAAGTTTTAAAATGATGAAGGCAAATTAGGTTAGCCCTTTTGCTTAAAAAGACCTCCCTTAATATTAAATTCCTTAGTGAGCCAAGTTGAGCCTTTGACCTTTTTATTGTTTGATCAACACAATTCTCAACTTAACATGTTCTTATTATCATCATACCTGCATTAAGGAATGGAGTTTTATGATATGACAATAGGGTGGTTTGTTTCAAAGTGTGGGGTAAGCAAGTAAAAAAAAAATGGAATTGCTATTTGGGGGTTGAAATGCATACTTTGCACATTGTATTTGATTAAGAGTCATTATTCTTTTCCTCTACATTTTAAGCTAGATGTTCCATGCAATTCTTAATTTTGTATATATATATATTAAAAAAATGATGATAAAAAAAAAGAGAGAGAAAATAAAAGAAAAGTTATATATATATATGCAGAATTCATATATGTTCTAGCATTGGTTATCAAAAGAGGAATGTTGACTCATGTATTTATGCAAGTATGTGAAGTATTAATGGATTGGTGAGTATGCCATTTGAGGGAGTTGTGAGTTTCTTAAGCAAGAGTAGTGTCTAATTTAGATACTCTATTTCTTGATGCTCCAGCCTAAATGTCTTTTCTCACACCTGTACCTTAGCCCCATTACATCCAAATAAAAGACCTTCAGATTATTTCTTGAGAAAATCAGTGAGGGAGATTGGATAATTAACCAAGTTTATGGCAGTATGCACTCATGAGTGGTTTGAGTGATTAACCTTTGAAATCGAGTGAAACACTTAGATGAGAGATAAGATTTGTGTGTTTGGATTAATGAATGAGTTAAGAAAATCCACGATTGAAGGAAATTGCAATTATTTATGTCTGACTCTTAAAGTATTTCATCTATATGTTGGAATTATAGTTAAGGTTGTTTGAGTTTTTAATTTATGCCATGTGAATTTGCTTGAGGACAAGCAAAGTTTTAAGTGTGGGGTAGTTGTTTTATTAGTTTTTGTTATAGATTTGTGTCTTGTTTAGTATGATAATTATTGTTTTATTTAGGTATTTTGTTAGTTTTTATCGGTTTGTTTAGTGTTTTCATTAGTTTTGGTAGTTTTAGTTTATTTCAGTGTTTATGTTATTTTTTATCTAGTTTTTACTATGGTTTTATGTTTTGTTGGTTATTGTCTATTTACTTCTTGTTTTGAGTTTGTTTTGAGTTTTGTGTTAGGTTAAAACAGGCAAGGAAACAAATTGAACGAGAAAAGGGTAGCGGCTGACACAGGCAGAGGACACGGCCAAGTCACTGGCCATGTCCCATACCAAGTTAAAAAGGAAGAGCAAGTCCCAGTAGCAGACACAAGCAAGGGACACGGCCAAGTCAGTGGCCGTGTCCCTCCAAAGAAGCCCAACACGGCCAAGTCACCTTCACTTGGCCGTGTCTCACTTGGTTCCAAAGGAAAAGAGAAGCAAATCTTCACAGAAGCAAACACAAGCAAGGGACACGGCCAAGTCACTGGCCGTGTCCCTCCAAAAGGCTCCAACACGGCCAAGTCAAGCTCCAACTGGCTGTGTCACTCAACCAAAGAAGAAAAGAAGAAAATTTTCACAGTAGGCGACACATGCAAGGGACACGGCCAAGTCACTGGCCGTGTCCCTCCAAGAACCACCAACATGGCCAAGTCACCTCTAACTTGGCCGTGTCTCTCATGAACCAAAGTCGTAGCGAGTTTTTAAAGCGGATGATTCATATAAAAAGAAAAGAGAAGCTAGGGTTTGGGACTGTTGACAATTTGGAGAGCTGATTTAGCCGTCTGAGAGTGAGCTTAGGGTTTTGACAATTGTTTTCTTTAATTTTGATTACACTTTTGATTACTTTAGCATAGATTAGATTGTTCTAGCCATTGATGCATCCTTCTTGCAAGATTTGAATAAGAGATTCTTCAGAAGCTTCAAGGAGTTTGTAACTTGGTTTTGTTCTCGAACTTATGCTCTTTATTTTCATTGAAATTGTATTTATGGATATTATCATGTCTATTTTGATTTCTTTGAACAGATGAATATGTTTGATTGCATTATGAACTAATTTGATCTAGTCTAGGGTTTGTATGGATCTGCTATGATTGTATGAATTGGTTATTCTCTTTGCTAATAATTTCTTTAGCCTTGATTGAATGAAATATTTTAATATATAATTGATTGGCCACCAATTATGTGTTTTAGGTATTAGATGATGGATTGAGAGATGAAGTCTAATGCTGGATCAATTCAATTAGGGACTTAGGTGAATTAGAGATATAACCTATTGAAAAGATTGTTTCAATTATAACAAGATTAGTTGTAAGAGGTTTGAATGCGAGAGCTTATTTCCTTGACTCAATTAATTAAGTTGTTTGAGATTTAATCTTTGAAATTGAATTAGTTAAAAGGAATAACCATTCATACATATAAGTAGTAGAGAAGTGCAAACCCTAGACGTTTTTATCAAGTGAATCAAAACATCAGCTCTTGTTTACTTTTATTGTTTTAAACTTCAATTAAAATTTTTCATTACTTAGCAATTTAAATTTATTCATTACTTGTTACTTTTAATCTGATAATCAATTAGCCACTTTAGCTTCCTTGTGAGACGACCTTGGGGCGATCACCTTTGCTACAGCTACCTCGTATACTTGCGAGTGACACTTTGTGGTAGAGTTAATTCGAGTGCAACAGTGTGCCTATCTGAAGTGCAGCAATTCTTGCTTAAATAGAAATGATTCCCAAGTTTAGTATGATAACTAGGGTTGTCATGTTATAGATATGTTAATTCTAAAAATTGAGTCCTGAGGTACAATGACATTGATTTGACAAAGTCAACATTTGATTTTAAAAAACAAAAATAAAAAAATTGTTTTCTTGTTATAAAAACCTTTAAGTTAAGGAAAATATGTTGAACAGTCAAACCTCGAAGGACACATTGGGCAAAGTAAAGAATTATTTACAAGGTTTTGAAGAAGTTAACAATTGACATGCTGACTCATAGTTTGAAATGGATGTATCCCTGACTATGCTGCTTGGTCCTCACCATTCATGTTTTTGATATCTTGAAGATAAAAACCATAAATGCAAAACCTTTTGTCATTCCAATGTATGACCTGAGCGAGCATCTGGAAGGAGCCAATGAGAACACTTTTGCTGATCACCTAAGTTTGTGAATCAATGGAACCATTGTAAGTATTATTCATGGATATCATGGATACATGAGCATATCATATTGTATTTTCTTGTATTGTATTGTCTATTCTTTGTCAAAGTGAACAGCAAACACCCTGTAAAGTAAAGAATCAAAAGAAGATATGAAATCAAGGGGCATGGAAGGCCCATTGCTTGAGGAAGCTCTAGTCATTTTGCAAAATAAAGAAGAGATGCATGCTTGTGTGAAGAACTAGACAACACAAACATCAATTAGAGCCTGTATGAGAAAAATCATTGGGGGCAAGGAGAAGATATAAGGGACCAGTTAAAAAATGGCTTAATTTTTTGAAAAAGTGCAAAAGAATGGAACACTAAAACTATTAAAAGAATAAACATGTAAAAGAGAAATGATCAGTCCAGTTAGAAGAGCTAAAGCCAATATAGGACAAAAGTCAAAATGATGAAGATCCGATTTCAAGGGTGAAGACCTGATGCCAATGATGAAGATCCACTTTGAAGGGTGAAGACCCGAATCTTAAATGATGAAGATCCAATTTCAAGGGTGAAGGACCTGATTTCCAAGGTTGAAGATCCATTTTCAAGGGCGAAGACCCGATGCCATGGATGAAGATCCATTTTTAAGGGTGAAGACCCTATGCCAAGGATGAAGATCCACTTTCAAGAGGCGAAGACCCAGTCTCCAAGGTTAAAGATCCATTTTCAAGGGTGAAGACCTGATGCCAAGGATGAAGATCCACTTTGAAGGGTGAAGACCTGAAGCTTAAAGGATGAAGATCCAATTTTAAGGGTGCTGATTTCCAAGGATGAAGATCCATTTTTAAGGGTGAAGACCTGATGCCAAGGATAAATATCCACTTTGAAGGGTGAAGACCCGAAGTCTAAAGGATGAAGATCCATTTTCAAGGGTGAAGACCCGATGCCAGGGATGAAGATCCATTTTCAAGGGTGAAGACCCCATGCTAAGGATGAAGATCCACTTTCAAGGGTGAACACCCGATCTCCAAGGATGAAGATCCATTTTCAAGGGTGAAGACCTGATACCAAGAATGAAGATCAACTTTTAAAGGTGAGAGAGGGGATTTTTGCTCCCACTCCCGGTGGAATGGTTCTTGCTACTTCGGCACTGTTTAGGCTTGGGGCCTTAGAGAACATGGGCCTAAGCCCGGAGAAAATAGAGTCGCCACACGGATGGGCCAGGAAAAAAGAAAGGTGGATGACTCAATTCCTAAGGAATCCCCAACCTCCTAATGGGTTCAAAAAGTTGGGTACGTGTGGAGAAGGTGAGAAATAGCCTAACACCCCCACAACGCCCAGTTTATTGAAATCGGCATCCTTTTCAAGTCTTAATATTATAAAATTCTTAAATATAATAATATTATCCATACTACACGTGATCATAAGAATAAATAAATACTTTATTAAAATTACAATAATGTCTAAACAAAATAAATAAATGGACACCCATCCGAGGATGGAAACATGTCCTTACATCATCCATGTCTAAAATTAAATAGGACACCCACTGAAAGGTGGAAACATATCCTTTACATTGGTCCAAAAAACTTTAAAATAAAATAAATTACATGATGCTTATGACATGAGGTATCAAAAACATGGAAACATACCTCTTACAATGTTTTGAAATCAAAGAAAATCAATAAAAATAGCCAACCATTCATTATAAATAAATCAATTATCAAAGACATCAAACATCAATCAAAATATATAATAAACATTCATCTAATTTAAATAAAACAGTAAGTATATAAATTTAGGGTTAATGAATCAATTTATGTTTCTTTGGTTTCATGTTTAACAATTATGGTTTGTAATTTAGTTTATTGGATTAATTAATTTGAGAAATATTTAATATAAAAGAAGTAATATAGCTACTGGATGTTTTAAAGATTTAGGGCTTCAAAAGTTTTATGAAAATAATATTAAAGTTTAGGGTTTAAATAAATAAGATTGAAGATCATAAAAATAGAATTTTAAGTTAGGTATTTGGAAAGAATAGGCTACTATGAATCTTTTAGAAAAATAGATTTGGTTAGGGTTTTAAGAAAATAGTCTATTATTTTGTGATTTTAGAAAAGTGTAATTAGGGTTTTAGATTTCAGAAATTATTTTTACGTGTATTAAGGTATTATGGTTTTAAAAAAACACTTTTTAGGGTTTTAAATAGCTTTTAGATGGTAAGTAGGACAATTGATCAATGTGCCTAACAAAAACATCAACTATTGTATGTTTAAATAATTGATCTAATTGAGTGATGAAGATACTATAAACATAAACAAGTAAGTAGAAATTCAAACCTCTATTGTTGGTTCCACTATAATTTTGAATTCTGGTTGAATAATAACAAAAGACAATGCGGGCTGCCTTTGAATGATTGTTTTTTACTTGCTGACTGCCTCTTCCTCCTTCAAGTCCAAGGTTCTGAATCTATTCTAAAAAATTCTAGCTCCTTCTAAAAGTCCGATCTCCTTTTAAAAGATCAAAGTCCTTTTCTGTGTGTTTTAATGTGGTATTTATAAGAAAAATAAAAATCTAATCCTAATTGGTTACGAAAATAAAACTATTTATGAAATAAAATTGAAAACCAAGTAAAATAGGATTTATGAAAAATTGCGCGTGGGCTGGGCTACTGGCGTATGAAACTGCACTGGCAAAAAATATCCTACGGGGCGCTGCAGGTTGGGCATGGGCTGGGCGTGGGCCACAAGCCAATTCACCGCAAGTTTTTCCTACGGTGAATTAGCCTGTGGCCATTTTGCCTCAGGTAAAACTTGCGGCGAATTGGCTTGCGGCCAATTTGTTGCCAGCGATTTTCGTCGCCGATTCTTTCATCGCCAATTTTGATTTTGATTTATATATATATTTTATCTTTTATCTTTTTTTTTTATTTTATTTTAATTAAAAATAAATATTATAAGTAATAAATATTATTATTTAATTGAAATATGACAGAAATTATTTTGGACTGTTTAAAAATATCGGACTGGACTAGGTAAAAAATTAAGGGTCTATAGTTTACCCCCTGCTTGAGCGACCTTAGACTACATTAAAAGAAAGCAAAAAGCAATGTGATTTTTTTACTGAGTTTAGAGCCATACTGGACTCCATAACCAAGGTTAGTTTGAGTTCTGGACTCAAAAATAAATTTGGATTCTGGACCCGTGGTGAGTTTTGGATTTGGTTTCTGGACCCTAAGTAAGTTCTGGACTTAAAGGTAATTTGGGTTCTAGACTCGGGATAAGTTCTAAACTTAAAAATAATTTGAGTTCTGGACCAGAGGTAAGTTCTAGACTTTAAAAATAATTTGGGTTCTAGACCTAGGATAAGTTTTGGACTTAAAAGTAATTTGGGTTCTAGACCCGAGATAAATTTTAGACTTAAAAAGTAATTTGGGTTATGGACCAGAGATAAGTTCCGGACTTGAAAAATAATTTGGGTTTTGGACCCGCGGTGAGTTTTGGATTTGGGTTCTGGACCCGAGGTAAATTTTGGGCTTAAAGATAATTTGGGTTCTGGACCCAGGATAAGTTCTGCACTTAAAAATAATTTGGGTTCTGGACCCAAGGTATGTTCTGAATTGAAAAATAATTTGGGTTTCGAACCCGAGCGAGTTCTGGATTCAAAAATGATTTGGATTCTGGATCCGAGCGAGTTCTGCACTCAATAAATAATTTGGGTTCTGGACTTGAGATAAGTTTTGGACTTAATAATTTAGGTTCTAGACTAGGGATAAGTTTTGGACATACAAATAATTTTGGTTCTAGACCCGAGGTAAGTTCTGGACATTTAAATTAATTTGAGTTCTGGACCCGAGATAAATTCTGGACTTAAAAAATAATTTGGTTCTAGACTCGAGGTAAGTTCTAGACTTAAGAAATAATTTGGTTTCTGGACCCAATAGTGAGTTTTGGACTCAAAAATGATTTGGGTTCTGGACCCGATGGCTGCAAAAGATAATTATAGTTAGTAGGATATTAATAAAAAATATGCAAAAAAAACTAGCTATTTTTTAGCTGGCCTTCATATCTTCTCCTTGCTCCCTGCGTGGCAAAATATTTGAAAGTGAGTTTGAAAATATTTTGTATATACATAAACTCAAAAATTAAAATAGAGAAACTTTGCCCCGTGTGTTGGCTCATACCAATGATTTTTCTCATGCAGGTTTCGATTGATGTTTGTATTTTGTCTAGTTCTTTGCATAAGCATGCATCTCTTCTTTCTTTTGTGAAATGGCTAGAGCTTCCTCAAGCAATGGACTCTCCATGCTCCCTGATTCCATATCTTCTTCATGTTTGCTTCATAGAGTTGTTGTTTACTTTTGACAAAGAAAAATGCAGTGTGATATGATCATGTGTGCATGATATGCATGAGTAATACTTACAGTGGTTCCATCAACTCGCAGACAGAGGTGATCAGCTGAAGTGTTCTCACTGACTCCTTTTAGATGCCCATTCAGGTCTTTCTTTGGAATGACAGAATGCTTCACATTTATGGCTTTTATCTTCAAGATGTTGAGAACATGAGTGGTGAGGCCCAAGAAGCATAGATACATCCACAACCTTGCCAATAATCATTTACTTTGCCCTATGTGTCTTCCGAGGTTTGATTGTTCAACATATTTCCCTTAACTTAAAGGTTTTTATAATAAGAAAATAGTTTTTTTAAAATCAAATGTTGACTTTATCAAATCAATGTCATTGTACATCAAGACTTGATTTTTAAATTTAACAGATCTATAATATGAAAACCCTAGTTATCGTACTAAACTCGAGAATTGTTTCTATTTAAGTAAGAATTGTTGCACTTCAGATAGGCACATACACATTAATTGGTCAAAGGTCTCATTAAGTTTGAACACTATCTATCTCATATGCATGCTTATTCAAACCATCTCCACTAATAGACTCTACCTACCAAGAGAGATCAACAGGTCCTTGATAGGCTTGAAATGGGGCCTATAAGGGACATGGGTTAAATGAAGGCCTTTTGTAAGTTGGAGCCTTTATGACACTATAGCCAAACCCTCACACTATGATTTTCTATTTGAACTTTAGGCAGTTGGGAGAATGAAAAGATAGAGCTTTGAATGTTATCCCATCTTCTTGATGTTAATCTATATCTTGATTGGGACAGTCTTTACCTTTACAAAAAGTTTGGTACCCATATTCAACATCATTTTTCCTTACTTTTCCTTTTTCTTTCTCTTTCTTTTCCTTTTTCTTTCTCTTTCTTTTCCTTACTCTTCCCTTTCTTTGGGATTTTATCATTTTCTCCTTCTTCACTGTAGGACTGTCAAGAACTAGATGACCTTTCTTCTATCTCTCTAATTTTAATTGAATCTTTGGTTGAGTTAGACCAATTAAAGTCAAACTGTCCTTATAGAAGTCTCTTGTTGCTTTAGGTAAAAGAGAACTTGGTTGGCTTTCTAAACCATTTTGGGTTTTATTTTCTTTTTCTTTTTCTTTCTTCTTTCTTTTTTTTTCTCCTTTTTTGTGTTTTCTTTCTTTTTATTTTTTTTCTTCTTCTTTTTTTGGTCATAGCTCTAAAAGAGTTGTCTTATTTGTACCAACTTGTATTTCTGGTAATAGATGAGTGGAGTGGTATTAATCTATTTTAGTCCTGACTTTATCTGTGATATTTGGTCTAATTCAGGTGAATTTCAACTACCCTTGTGGTTTTGAGAACTTCAACTATCCTCATGGTCTTAACAATTCATTCCTTTTTTTGATCTTCTTGCCTCTTCACCTTAGTTATCATAAGACTTGTCAAAAGTATCACTACAGCTCAGGGTAGGTTGTTGGGGTTTGTAAGCCAATGAAAAGAAAGCTAAAATTTTATGAAGGCTCAAAGGGACAACTAGGGATTGGTATCTAATTGGGCGGATACTAGTTGTTGGCTAACCAAATAATGCCTAGATCATTTCTTCCTTAAATAAGTAGAGTTCAATTTCACCTCGAAAGTTTGTCAAAGCATGTTCTAAGACTGACTAGGAACTAGACAAAGATAATTATGTAGGAGCCCTCTCTAAGTATGCACACACAACTCAATGTTATAGAATAATTTCCTCACCTGGTAAAGTCATTCAAATTATAATGCATAGATATATTAATTTATAAATATCAAGCAAGTTCATCATTGCTTAAGCACCAAAATGATCTAAGACCATGAAAAATTTGATGAAAATAATTTATTCAAACAAACATAATTTGCAAAACATAATTATTCCAAATAAATACTAAAGAAAGCGAAATAAAATAAAAAGAGCAACAATTCAAGCTAAGGGAGGTTCGTTGAGTTAGAGTAAAAAATATATCATTTACTTAGACATATCAAGGTCAAGGATTTTTTCCATCTTCAAGGATCATTGCTTCATCATCCACAGTTAGTCCAAGCTTACTTAGTAGCACATCATCTTTAGCAGCTTCTCTATCCATATCATCACAGGGTGACAAGATAAAACTCTTCATGAAGGTTGTCAGCGGTGGTGCCCTTCCAAATTTTGGCAGAGGATTATTCTTAATGTTGTGCTTATTAGGCTCAGGTAGCTTACCACTGTTGGATAAAAATAGTTTGAGGTTTTGAGTTTTAATAAAATAATTTACGGTTCTTGAGATAAAGTAAACAAAAGAGATTCTAACAATTAATTTAAATCCTCGACGGCTACTGGATAGTTTTATGTTTTTTCATGAAACATGCAAGTGGGGTTATGAATACCAATTGATCAATGTGTTAATTAAAGCAAATGATTAAAGTTATTGAAACAAAAATCAATTTACTGCATGTTCAAAGATCAAGGTACTGCATGATCAAAGATGAAGTTACTGCATGCATGTTCTTATTAATCAAATAAACGAAGCTACTATGAGCATGAATAATTTATGATTAAAGATCAAACCTCCGTCATTGGTTCCACCAAAAAAATTGATTTCTGGATGAATAATGAACAAAGACAGTGTTGCTTCCTTTGATGGATTGATGATTGATGAATGCTTGCTGCTAATCTTCTCTGTTTATTGTCGTCTCTTCTATTTTGTAGATTAATCTCTCTTAATATTAATTGTCGACCTCCTTAATGTTAATTTCTACCCTTGTTAATGTTCCTTGACACTTTTTGAATTATGAAATATTAGTATTTATAGGCAAACCTCACTTAGAATCCTTAACCCTAATGTTAATCCGTCCTTAAAACAAATTTTAGTTCAATTAGGAAACTTATTGAAACCATTTCGACCTGGTTGCCCTAGGTCGACATGAATCCAACCTCATGTTGACCTTGGGCTACCCAGGTTGACATGAGGCATGCTCATGTCAACCTGGTCCCTCCAGGTCAACATGAGCAATTGCTCATGTCTCCCCGGCCAGCCTGACTCGAATTATTCTTTCCTTTTTTAACTTATGGACCAAAAAATTTTAATTTGGGCCAATTCAAATTGATTTTAGGGTTTTATAATTGAATTTATCTCTCTTTAATCTGAACCGACTTCTTTAAAAATTATAAACTAGGTTTAAATATTTTAAAGACTGATCAAATTTATTTTGATATCCTTTAATTAGGACCGTATCAAATTAGGGCCAAAATTAAGGGTCTACAATTTGCCCCCTGCTTGAATGATCTTGAATTGTTTCAGAGAGTGAAAAGAAACAAGACTTTTAATTTTGGCAAAAATAGACTTAATTTTCTTTAGATGGTTTTGGTTTTGGATTCTGGACCCGGGATGGTTTGGATTCTGGACCCGGTTTGAGTTCTAGACTCAAAAAGACTTGGATTCTGGACCCGAGCTAAGTTCTAGACTTAAGTGTAATTTGGATTCTTAACATGAAACTAGATTTGGATACTCGATCCTAAACTGGACTTGGATACTCGATCCTAAACTGGATTTTGATACTCGATCCTAACTGGATTTTAATACTGGATCCTAACTGGATTTGGATACTCTAACCTAGACTGGATTTGGATACTCGATCCTAAACTGGATTTTGATACTCGATCCTAAACTAGATTTGGATACTTGATCCTAACTAGATTTGGATACTCAATCCTAAACTAGATTTGGATACTCGATCCTAAACTATATTTGGATACTCGATCCTAACTGGATTTGGTTACTTGATCCCAAACTAGATTTGGATACTCGATCCCAAACTAGATTTGGATACTCCATCCTAACTAGATTTAGATACTCAATCCTAAACTGGATTTGGATACTCGACCCTAACTGGATTTAGATACCCGATCCTAAACTATATTTGGATACTCTATCCTAAACTAGATTTAGATACTCAATCCTAAACTAGATTTGGATACTCGATCCTAACTGGATTTGGATATTCGATCCTGAACTGGATTTGGATACTCGATCCTAAACTAGATTTAGATATTCGATCCTAAACTGGATTTGGATACTCGATCCTAAGCTAGATTTGGATACTCGATCCTAAACTGGATTTGGATTATAGACAGAAATATTTGAAAGTGAGTTTAAAAATATTTTGTATACGCATAAACTCAAAAATTAAAATGGAGAAACTTTGCCCCCTGTGTAGGCTCAAACCAATGATTTTTCTTATGCAGGCTCTGATTGATGTTTGTATTTTGTCTTGTTCTTTGCATAAGCATGCATCTCTTCTTTCTTTTTGCAAAATGACTAGAGCTTCCTCAAGCAATTGCCTTTCCATGCCCCCTTGATTCAATATCTTCTTTTGATTCTTTACTTCACAGGGTGTTTGCTGTTCACTTTGATAAAGAATAGACAATACAATACAAAAATGCCGTGTGATATGCTCATGTATGCATGATATGCATGAGTAATACTTACAGTGGTTCCATCAACTCACAGACTGAGGTTATCAGCTGAAATGTTCTTATAGATTTCTTCTAGATGCCCGTTCAGGTCTTGCATTGGAATGGCAGAAGGCTTCACTTTTATGGCTTTTATCTTCAGGATATTGAAAACATGAATAATGGAGGCCCCAAGCAGCAGAGATACATCCATTCCAAATTATGTTTTGGCATGTCAGTTGGTAGCTTCCACATAACATTGCCAACAATCATTTACTTTTCCCAATGTGTCCTTTGAGGTTTAATGGTTCAACATACTCCCCTTAACTTGAAGACTTTGTAATAATTTTTTCTTTTCTTTTCTTTTTTTCAATTTTGAATTTTGATTTTGAAATCAAATGTTGGCTTTGCCAAATTAAAGTCAATTTACCTCAGGACTTGATTTTTCCAAATTATCACATCCATAACACGACAACCCTAGTTACCATACTAAACTCGGGATTCATTTCTATTTAAGCAAGAATTGTTGCATTTCAGATAGGCACATACACATTACTTGATCAAAGATCTCATTTGAGTTTAAATATTGTCTATCTCATATGCATGCTTATTCAAACTATCTCCACTAATAGACTCTACCTACCAAGAGAGATCAACAGGTCTTTGATAGGCTTGAAATGGGGTCGATAAGGGACACGTGTTAAATGAAGGCTATTTATAAGTTAGAGCCATTATGACACAATGGACAAACCCTCACACTACAAGTTTCTTGTTTAAACTTTAGGAAGATGGAAGCATGAAAAGATAGAGCTTTGAGTATCCTCCCATCTTCTTGGCATTAATCTAGATCTTGATTAGGATAGTCTTTGCCCTTGCAAAACGTTTGGTACCCAAATTCATTTCTTTTCTTTTTCTCCCTTTTCTTTCTTTTTATTTTTCTTACTTTTCCCTTTCTTTGAGAATGTTATCATTTTGTCCTTCTTCCTTTTAGGACTGTCAAGTATAAAACTTTCAAGAACTGGATGACCTTTCTCCTTCTTCTTTGATTTTGATCAAATCTTTGGTTGGACTAGACCAATTCAAGTCAAACTATACATATAAATCAAATGGAAGCCTTTTGTTGTCTTAGGTAAAAGAGAACTCGGTTGAATTTCTAATCCATTTTGGGTTTTCTTCTTTTATTTTTTTTCTTTTCTTTTATTTTTTTGTCTTTTTTCTTTTCTCTTCTTTTTTTGGTCTTTTTTTAGTCTTTTTTGGTCTTTTTTTTTGTCTTTTTTGGTCTTTTTTTTGTTTTTTTTTTCTAGCTCTAAAAGAGTTGTCTTGTTTGTACCAACTTGGGTTTCTAATAATGGATGAGTGGAGTGACATAAATCTTCTTTAACAGGGATAAATCATTTATTGCTCTAATGTTATCTTGATAGATTGGAGATATTAGGAGAACTTCAACAACCCTTATGGTCTTGAGAACTTCAACTATGTTCATGGTCTTGACTATTCATTTTTTTCTTTGATCTTCTTGCCTCTTCACCTTAGTGATCATAAGACTTTTTAAAAGTATCACAACAGCTCAGGGTAGGTTGTTGGGGTTTGTAAGCCAATGAAAAGAAATCTAAAATTTTATGAAGGCTCAAAGGGACAACTAGGGATTGATATTTAATTGGGTGGATATTAGTTGTTGGCTTATCAAACAATGCCTAGATCATTTCTCCCTTAAATAAGCAGAGTTCAATTTTGCCTCAAAAGTTTGTCAAAGCATATTCTAAGACTGACTAGGACCTAGACAAAGATCATTATGCAGGAGCCCTCTCTAAGTAAGCATACACAATTCAACGCTATAGAGCAATTCCCTCACATAGTAAAGTCATTCAAGTCATGATGCATAAATATATTAATTCATGAATTATCAAGCTAGATTCCTCATTGGTTGAGCACCAAAATGAACAAAGGCCCACAAAAATTTTATGAAAGGAATTTATTCAAACAACTTTAAATTTGAAAAACACGATTGTTCCATAAAACACCAAATAAAGAAAATAAAATAAAAAACAAACAAGCCAAGGGAAGTTTGTTGAGTTAAGCTTCTTCTCCTTTCACTTCTTCAATATTCCCATCTTGAAAGGAAAATAAGACAAGATCTTCCTTCAATTCTCCTCCTACCATAAAAGTTGCTGGTGGTGGCACTCTGTTGAACTTAGGCAGAGGATTGCTTTTGGTATTAGGCTTATCTACCTCAGGTAGCTTACTACTCTCAATCAAATCTTGGATCTCGTGCCTTAGATGAGCATATTTATCCATTTCATGCCCTTGCATTTGATGAAATTGACAGAAGGCCTCGACATTGAAGTTTGGTGGTAGGAGATTATGTAGCAGTCGAAGAGCCAACGATTGTAATAACCCTTTCTTTTACAGCTTGCTGAAAACTCAACATAGAGGTTTCCCTAATTTTGAGAATTGTCTTTTATTTACTTGACCGGTCGCATTAACATTAACTTCTTTTTGTGTACATTGATAGCTAGGCTGGTGATTCTCTTTCTCATTCCTTCTTATTGAAAAGTGATTCTTCTCCCTTTCCCATTCTTTAGTTTGCAGACCAGCTTGGAGAAGATCTTTGAAATCACGGATGAGTGTATGAGAGATCCTTTCACAAAGACTAGGCAACACCCCTCTCATAATCATCCTTATTTGATCAGATTCATTGGGCCTCTTCTTGAGCAAAGAAGCTTTATTTCTCCATCTTTTGACATAGTCCACAAAATTCTCATTTGGTCTTTGTCTAATGGACTCAACTTCCATTAAGGTAACTTTTAGCTTGACATTGCACTCATATTGCTGAATGAAAAGCCTTGTACAACATGTCCCAATCTTTTTGAGTACTTTCCTCTAAGGTGTTGAACCAATTTTGGACAATAAGTTCCAGTGAGAGCATGAAACATCTTAGAGTTTGAGCCTTAGTAGTTCGGGCTGACTGCATAGCAGTGATATACTTCTTCATATGGAGGTGAGGATTTTTTATTCCATCAAACTTTGCAAAGGATGGCATCTTGAGTTTGTACAGAACTTCTTTGTCTAGCTCAAATAATTTGTCAACTTTGGACATTTCCTCAGTTTTTAGCTTCTTCTCAAATTTCTTTTCCAAATTCACAATCATCTTTTCAACATCAGAAGTTTAATTTTTCTCCACAGCTGATCTTTCAATAATCTTCAGTTCTTTCTTCTTGTCTTGAGGATCTTGGAAGTATTGAGCCCAATCATCATCATCATCAATGATCACCTTATCATCATCAAAAACCACTTTACCAACTTTAGCCTTCCCCTTTTCCTTTGGCTTATTAGTGCTAGTAGATGCTTCGGCATTATTTTCTAAAATTGTAGCCAATTGGTTCTTCATGGTCTCAGCCAAGGCCTCTTTTATTTCTTCCATCTTGGCATTGAGGGTGTCATCAACTATTCTTTGAATTTGTTTGGGCTCCACTGCCTTTGATGAAAAAGAGATTGAGTTGTTGCTAGATTCTTCATTTCTGACGTAGGTCAGATTATCTTAAGCTTTTGAACTATCATAATCCAGGGCTATGAGCCAGAAGGGATTAATGATATGAGATGCAAATGTATGCATGTAAGCATGTATGCACTAACAATAAATAAACAAGGATAAATAGGAAATTCCTTCCAACCTTATAACTTCCACACACGAATGGCGAGTCTCTTTTCCTAGGTATATGGTTAACAACATACCAACATGGGGTATTTTATGACAAAAACAAGCCCATGATTAATTGTTCTTAGTATAAACTAGGCTCACAATGGATTTTTGGTATTTTGTAATTGGACTAAATAATTTGCAAGCGTTTTGTAAGAAAAGGTTGAAAATAATTTTATTTCTAAGCCCATTGTAAAATGACTTTAGAAAAAATGGATTTTGGGCTTCGTATTTAGGACATGAGAAAAAAAATTTTTGATTTGATTTTAGAAAAGTTTTATGTCCAAAGACCATCTTGAAAAGTTTTGAAAATAGCTTTGGTCTTTTGGACTTTAAAGAAAAATTTATTTTGAGCTTACAATGTACTTAAGTCAAATTAGAAAAATATCAAACCAAATAAGCCATGATTTAAATCAAGATAAATTAACCAAAGTCAAACAATAAGCATTTGGGGTAAAAACTTAAGGAAAGTAACTAGGCCAATTACATGAGCTTTAGTCTTTGGGTAAAAAGGCTTAGGGTCCCATAGCAAGTATATACCAAATCGTACAAGGCTATGAATGGTTATGCCATGCTCGATCTCTATACCATGAGTGAAAGTATGGTATCCCTTATATGACACAACACGGGTAACACAGGCGTCCTAACTCATGCATACAATGCAAATCTAATATGATGCAATGGATAATATCATAATAAGAAAGAATAGAATTATATAAAGACCAACGGAATCAACTTCTCTTATCCCCAGTGGAGTCGCCACTGTGAGCGGGGATTTTCGCCCCTACTCTCTGTTGAATGGTTCTTGCGACTTCGGCATTGTTTAGACTTGGGGCCTTAGAGAACACAGGCCTAAGCCCAAAGAAAATGGAGTCGCCACCTGGATGACTCGATTCCTAAGGAATTCCCAACCCCCTAATGGGTTCGAAAAGTTGGGTACATGTGGGGAAGGTGAGAAATGGCCCAGCACCCCTACAACGCCCGGTTCATTGGAACCGGCCTCCTTTGCAGGTCTTAATATTATAAAATTCTTAATTATGACAATATTATCCATATTACTTGCAACAACTAAAATAAAGCATTATTATATTAAAATCAAAGCAATGTCCAAACAAAGCAAATAAATAGATACCCATCCGAAGATGGAAATAGGTCCTTACATCATCCATGTCTAAACAAAATAGGAAACCCACCGAAAGGTGGAAACATGTCCTTTACATTGGTCCAAAATATAAAAGCAATTTAAATTACATTATACTTAACCAATGAGGTACCCACAAGGTGGAAACATGCCTCTTACAATTTTAATACCAAAATAAACAAATAATAATCATAATAATAAAGAAAATAATCATCCATGGTAAATTAACTAAATCAAGCATTGAAATTAAATAAATCAAAACATATAATAAACTATATAATCAAATCTAAAATTAAATAAAGAAATAAATATATAAATTAAGGGTTTTAACGAATTTAAGGTTTTTAGAATTTAAGATTTTGAAACTTAGGGTTTTATAAACTAGAGTTTTGTAATTAGGGTTTTGAAATTAGAGTTTTTAGGGTTTTTGAAACTAGGGTTTTGGAATTCAGAGTTTGGAATTAGGGTTTTAAAAATAGGGTTTTTGAAATTCAAAGTTTGGAATTAGGGTTTTTGGAGCTAGGGTTTTTGGGTTTAACTTACTACCTTAAAAATATAATTTTGGATTCGGAGAGATAAATTAAGGTTTTGGAAAAATAATCAATATTTTGGAGTTTAATAATGAAATGGTTTAGGCTGTTGGATAAAAATAGTTTGAGGTTTTGAGTTTTAATAAAATAATTTACGGTTCTTGAGATAAAGTAATCAAAAGAGATTCTAACAATTAATTTAAATCCTCGACGGCTACTGGATAGTTTTATGTTTTTTTTATGAAACATGTGTAACACCCCCACATCCAATACACACACACTACAAACACCCCAATGTAGTATACGTGCACTGAACATAGGAATGCTACGGATTTTCTTAACATTCAAAACATTTTAAACTTGATACAATACCCTTATCGTGATATATTATAGAAAAGTAAATCATTTACTTATAAACAAAAACATATTAGATATATATATATATACATTTAAATATTACACAGCGGAAGTTATAAAATAGGTACATATATGAAAACATTTGAATACATATTTACAATTATACATATATTTACATTATAAACAAAAACTTTTCAAAATATAAAGAAGTAGTACATGATTGGCAAATCTCCTCTGATCTTTAAGTCCCAATATCCACTCTTCAATGTCTACTCTCACTGGGTCTCGAAGAACTCTCGGGTTCAACTCTATTACCTGCGCGATTAAACACTATCGCGCTAAGCTAAGGGCTTAGTAAGACAATTCATGCTTATGTTATGCTTTAGTGCCATGCAATGTTTCATATATGTATTAACAATTCAACATCAATGATGCACACTCAATCAATAAAGATCATATTCAACAGACAATATTGCGTGAATAGTCCGTTTCATCATTTAAGTAATATTAACATTTCATTACATTAGAACATCATTTATGATATATATAAAACCTAGACACCTATGGGCCCATCAAGTACTTAATACGATATTCAGAATTCAGAGTTACTGCTTTGGTTCATAAACACCATTATCAAGCCCGTAGGCAACATATACATATATATATCTCTATCCATGGATAGCGTAACAGACCCGGTCTCTTGGATCATCAACTCATCTAATTCGAGAAGATCCTCAACCCGGCAAGACTGCTACAAATCAAATATCTCATAATATCAATTATCATTGTGTAACAGACCCAGTTTCTTGGACCTCAATTCAACTCAATTTGAAGAGATCCTCAACCCGGCAAGACTGTTACCTTTCATTAAATAGGCATGCCTCCAAAACCAGAACTCTGAAACTGAATATCATATTAAACATACACTTATTTCATTATTCTCTTTATCAAACTCTTTCTCAATCTTCCTCATCAATTAGGCAAACATGCCATACATCATTCAATTATATCATCATAGCCACTCACAATGGCTTTATATCACATTTCACATCTCAATTCATATTTTGCATATAGCATCTCAACATACATTATTCATAGCACACATTATCATTTACAAGATTCACATTACATATAACATACTATTGTTCAATCTCAACAATGCAATTAGGGCAAAGAACAATTGATATGATTCATAGCTTTGGGATCTTCCACATATGTTTGATTAGGTCATTCTTGTGTTTGAAGTATGTTTAAAGTGATTATGTTTAGGTTTAGGAGCAATACAACCTTTGAAGAATCAAAACAATGCAAAAAGAACCAAAAATAAAAACATTAACCAATACATTTGAGGGACACGGGCAGCACATTTGAGGGACACGGCCAAGCTTGTGGCCATGTCTCTCAACCATAAAATCCAGTAGCCAACACGGGCATAAGACACGGCCGTGTCTCTCAATCCAACTTGGACAGTAGCAAACACATTCAAGGGACACGGCCAAGCCAGTGGCCGTGTCACCCCAAAACCTATCCAACACGGCCAAAATCCCTCCACCTTGGCCGTGTCACCCAAATTTCTCAAGTCTTGGCCGTGTCTCTCATTGATTCTAGCCGTGTCACTCAAGAACACAACCCTAATCAAAACCAACACTCTTCCAAATGCATTTTCACACCCTTTGCACAACAATAACTTCATTCAATTGGTTTTAATCAATGTTAGTAACACATATCTTACATATTCATCACATTAACCACTTAAACAACACATAAACATTACATTAAAACATTCACCAATACCAAACCCTAAAACCAACTTCCCACTTGATCTTTCACAATCAACCTTCACATATCTAACCATATTCACAACCAAATTAATACCAACTCAATCTTTCAACTTTAAATCAATTCCAACACTTACAAACACATATCAAACCCACCAAATCATCACATCAACAAATCACAATTCAATTTAGACATAACCTCAAAATTAACAAAGGAATTCAAGAGATTTCTTACCTAAGATGAAGAAATTCCACAATTCTCTTGTCAAATCCTTTGATTGCTTCTTCAATTTGCTTCTAGCACCATGAATACCTCTCTTGCTCTCTCTTCTCTTCAATGGCCGGCCTCTTCAAGAAAGAAAGAAGAAAATGCACAAGTCAAACACCTTTTCTTCTTTTAATCTCCACCATGCATTCCACTTCAAGCAATTACTCAAATACCCCTCATCATTTAACTTAGCTTTTGTCTCTTATAAGCCCAATTAAGTAATTGCACATTCCACATAAAATATCCTCTTGCATTGACCAACCCTTTTGACCAATGTATATGTTATATATATCATCATATACACAATATATACCACTCTCTCTAAACCCTAAATTCTTTCTCAAAACACATATACACAAACATCTTTCCTCATTTCTTTCCCTTGCAATATAAAACAACAACAATAACAACAACATAACCAAGACTTCTAGGGCATAAATGAGGATATTACAATTCTCCCCCTCTAAAAAGAAAATTTCGTCCTCGAAATTACCTGATATCAAGGCTGAAACAACTGAGGATATTGCTCTCGCATGGTTTGCTCACTTTCCCAAGTTGCTTCTTCGTTTGCATGATTCTTCCAAAGAATCTTCACCAATGGCACTCTCTTATTCCTCAACACTTTCACATCTTGTGCCAGGATAGCAACTGGTTCCTCCTCAAATGTCAAATCGGGATTCACTTCAATTGACTCAATTGGCAACACATGAGATGGATCCGACCTGTATCTCCTCAACATAGAAACATGAAATACATTATGAATACGATCCAACTCAAGTGGCAAAGCGAGTCGATAAGCAACTGGCCCAACTCTTTCTAACACTTCATACGGCCCAATAAACCGAGGACTCAATTTTCCTTTCCGACCGAACCTCAAAATCTTCTTCCAAGGAGACACTTTCAGAAATACCTTATCTCCAACATCAAACTCTATGTCTCTTCTTTTCAGATCTGCATAAGACTTCTGTCGGTCTGAAGCTGCTTTTAACCTGCCTCGAATCAACTTTACTTTTTCTTCAGTTTCTTGAATCAAATCAGGACCAACCAACTTATTATCTCCAAGCTCATTCCAACAAAGAGGTGTCCTACACCGTCTGCCATACAATGCTTCAAACGGTGCCATACCAATGCTGGATTGGTGACTGTTGTTGTAAGCAAACTCCACAAGAGGTAAAAACCTATCCCAACTTCCAGAGAAATCGATGACACAGCTTCTCAACATATCTTCAAGAATCTGTATCACCCTCTCTGATTGTCCATCTGTCTGTGGATGAAAAGCAGTGCTAAAGTGCAGTCGAGAATCCAAAGCACTATGCAAACTCTTCCAAAATCTTGAAGTAAACCTGGAATCTCGATCAGACACTAAAGAAGTTGGAACACCATGCAGTTTCACAATCTCATGGATATACAGCTCAGCCAACCTCTCCAAAGAGTAATCCATCCGCACCGGAAGGAAATGAGCTGTCTTAGTCAATCTATCCACAATCACCCATATAGCATCATGTTTCCTTTGTGTCAATGGCAATCCAGACACAAAGTCCATTGTCACTCTTTCCCACTTCCATTCTAGCACTGACAATGGTTGAAGCAACCCGGTTGGAACTTGATGCTCTGCTTTTACCTTCTGACAAGTGAGACATTTTGACACAAAATCTGCAATGTCTCTCTTCAACCCAGTCCACCAATAATGCTGTCTCAAATCATGATACATCTTCGTATTACCCGGATGCATAGCAAATACGGACTGATGAGCTTCTTCCAAAATGATCTTCTTCAAATCAGCATCATCGGGTACACATAATTTGTTTTTAAACCATAGGCTCCCATCACTTTTCACAACAAAATCTCTACTCTTTCCACTCTGACAATCTGAAATAATCTTCTGAATCTTCATATCAGTCAACTGAGCCTCTTTGATCTGATCTAACAAAACTGGTTTCAAAAGCAACTGTGTCAACAATGCACCATCATCACAAGGTACAAAACTGGCATGCAAAGCTCTTAACTCAACAAGCAACGAGAGCGAGTAAACAGTTAAACCAGCTAAAGACTTCTGACTCAAGGCATCAGCAACAACATTTGCTTTACCTGGATGATAATCAATCAAACAGTCGTAGTCTTTAATTAATTCCAACCATCTCCTCTGCCGAAGATTGAGCTCTTTTTGAACACCCAAATATTTTAAACTTTTGTGATCAGTGTAGATAAAACATTTTTCCCCAAATAGATAGTGTCGCCAAATCTTCAATGCAAACACAATGGCAGCCAATTCTAAATCATGGGTCGGATAGTTAAGCTCATGCGGTTTCAACTGTCTAGATGCATAAGCTATAATTTTACCTTCCTGCATCAGCACACACCCCAAACCACTATATGAAGCATCACTGTAAATCACATATGGTTTGCCTTCTACAGGTAAAGTAAGAATAGGCGCTTGAGTCAACATTTCTCTCAACTGCTCAAAACTAGCCTGACACTGATCTGTCCACACAAATCTAATTCCCTTTCAAAGTAATCTGGTAAGTGGAGTAGCTATCAAAGAAAACCCTTTCACAAACCGTTGGTAATAGCCAGCCAAACCCAGAAAACTTCTAACCTCTGTCACCGACTTGGGTGGACTCCAATTCAATATAGCTTCAACTTTGCTCGGATCAACTCTAATGCCTTCTGCTGAAACAATATGTCCGAGAAAAGCGACTTGATCCAACCAGAACTCACATTTCGACAATTTGGCAAACAACTGCTTCTCTCTCAAAATCTGCAATACAATCCGCAGATGCTTGTCATGTTCCTCTTCATTTCGCGAATACACCAGAATGTCATCAATGAAGACCACTACAAACTGATCCAAATAGGGCCTAAACACCCTATTCATCAAATCCATGAAGGCTGCAGGTGCATTCGTTAGACCAAAAGGCATAACTAGAAACTCATAATGTCCATACCTGGTCCGAAAGGCGGTCTTGGAAGTGTCTTCAGCTTTAACTCTCAATTGATGGTACCCAGATCTCAAATCAATTTTAGAAAACACAGCTGCACCCTTCAATTGATCAAAGAGATCATCGATTCTAGGCAAAGGATATTTATTTTTAATAGTCACCTTGTTCAATTGCCTATAATCGATACACAATCTCATAGTACCATCTTTCTTCTTCACAAATAGCACAGGAGCTCCCCAAGGAGAAACACTGGGGCGAATAAATCCTTTATCCAACAACTCCTGTAATTGCACTTTCAATTCCCTCAATTCTGCGGGTGCCATTCTATAAGGAGTAATAGAGATAGGAGTGGTACCAGGCAACAATTCAATACCAAACTCCACCTCTCTCTCCGGAGGCAATCCTGGCAACTCCTCTGGAAACACATCAGGGAACTCAGCAACTGTGGCAATGCTATCAATAGGGGAACCCTTCACTCTAGTATCCACCACATGAGCAAGATAGGCTTCACACCCCTTTCTAATCAATCTCCTAGCTGCAACAGCTGAAACAAATAAAGATGCTAACTGTTCCTGCTCATTAGATACTATCACATCTCTACCATCAGCAGTTCTCAAAGTAACAATTTTCCTTTTACAGTCTACCACAGCTCCATGTCTAGATAGCCAGTCCATACCTAGAATCACATCATATTCCTTAAATGGCATCTCAATCAAGTCTCCAAGGAACTCCTCACCTTGCACCCTCACTGCACTATCTCGGTGCACCTTACTCACAATCACACTATGCCCTAACGGATTTGTCACCAACACATCAAATCTTAGGGACTCAGCATGCACATTAAATACAGGCAAAACAGATGCACTAATATATGAATGCGTGGAACCCGGATCAATCAAAGCAAGTACTGAAGTATTAAATAAAGAAAAAGTACCAGCTATGACTGCCGAAGCATCTGGCTGCCTCTGCATAACATACATCCTCTGGGAAGACCCAACCTCCTCTGGTCTACTCTCCCTGGATGCAGCACCTCCTCTAGAACTGAACCTCGGTCTGCCTCCCCGGCTGCTACCTCTGCCTGCTCGACCTCCCCTCACATTAGGTCGAGAAGCTGTGGAATCAACTGACCTCTGTTCCCGCGTCTCTGGACAATCTCTAATAAAATGATCAAGCGATCCACACCTGAAGCATACAGCTGACCCACTATACCTCCAACAAGCACCCCTATGTGATCCACCACACTGAGCACACACAGGTAGAGCAGATCTCTGAATCATAGGGGTCGGAGCACTTGCCACTGAAGCTACAGGTCTAAATCTCTGCCTCTGGAACTGCACTGACCTACCAGTTGACCTTTGACTCCTACTAACTCTAGGAACAAAGCTTCCTTTACCTCTCTTAACAGAAGAAGACCCTGCCTCAAACTGGGGCCTCCTAACCCTAACCTCTTCCTCTGAAGCAGCTGCAATAACTTGAGCTCGCTCTACACTTCGAGCTGCTGCCACAAGCTGGGAAAAATCATGATATCTAGATCCAGCCACTAAGCACATGATAGAGGGTCTCAATCCCTCCTCAAATCTCCTGCATCTATCTATCTCATCAACTATAATACCCCCAGCATACTGACTTAACCAAATAAACTCAACCTCATATTCAGTTATGGTCCGATGATCTTGCTTCAAATCTAGAAACTCTCTTTTCTTCCCATCTTTATACTCCCTTGGAGTATACTTCAATTCAAACTCTCTCAGAAAATCTGTATAGGATAAGGTAGGTGGATCATCCATAGAATGGGGCACCGTCTTCCACCAATCGTAGGCATCCTTCTGCTGCAAAGATCTTGCATAGTCAAACTTTTCCTCTGAGGTGGCTTGCAACTGAATAAATACCCTCTGTACTCTGTCAAGCCACTGTTCTGCTACAGCTGGATCAACTGTACCAAAGAAATCCTCCGCTCCATATTTCCTTAGCTTATCATAGTGCCTCACTGGTACTGAAGGCTGAGGAGGTGGTGTCTGTGGTTGCACAGGTGCTTGTCTTATAACTTCCATCATATGTCTAAACCAGGCTGGCGGAACCTCCTCTCCAGCTGGTCTACCCGACACCGAAGCAGGTGCCTCCTCAACACTATCAACTCTAGCTCCCTCAGCAGGAGCAATACTCTCGGCACTACCCTCAATCGACTGACGTGAGTGAGAATCCATCACAACCTAAGTCTGCAAACACAACATACTACATCTTATTAAAGATCAGAGGTTGCCAATCCCAAAAATATATGTTATTCAAAAACCACTTTTTAAAATCAAAATAGTCTTTTTCTTACATTTTACCTAGGCTGAGAATCTCAAACCTAGGCTCTGATACCAAAACAATTGTAACACCCCCACATCCAATACACACACACTACAAACACCCCAATGTAGTATACGTGCACTGAACATAGGAATGCTACGGATTTTCTTAACATTCAAAACATTTTAAACTTGATACAATACCCTTATCGTGATATATTATAGAAAAGTAAATCATTTACTTATAAACAAAAACATATTAGATATATATATATATACATTTAAATATTACACAGCGGAAGTTATAAAATACGTACATATATGAAAACATTTGAATACATATTTACAATTATACATATATTTACATTATAAAAAAAAACGTTTCAAAATATAAAGAAGTAGTACATGATTGGCAAATCTCCTCTGATCTTTAAGTCCCAATATCCACTCTTCAATGTCTACTCTCACTGGGTCTCGAAGAACTCTCGGGTTCAACTCTATTACCTGCTCGATTAAACACTATCGCGCTAAGCCAAGGGCTTGGTAAGACAATTCATGCTTATGTTATGCTTTAGTGCCATGCAATGTTTCATATATGTATTAACAATTCAACCTCAATGATGCACACTCAATCAATAAAGATCATATTCAACAGACAATATTCCGTGAATAGTCCGTTTCATCATTTAAGTAATATTAACATTTCATTACATTAGAACATCATTTATGATATATATAAAACCTAGACACCTATGGGCCAATCAAGTACTTAATACGATATTCAGAATTCAGAGTTACTGCTTTGGTTCATAAACACCATTATCAAGCCCGTAGGCAACATATACATATATATATCTCTATCCATGGATAGCGTAACAGACCCGGTCTCTTGGATCATCAACTCATCTAATTCGAGAAGATCCTCAACCCGGCAAGACTGCTACAAATCAAATATCTCATAATATCAATTATCATTGTGTAACAGACCCAGTTTCTTGGACCTTAATTCAACTCAATTTGAAGAGATCCTCAACCCGGCAAGACTGTTACCTTTCATTAAATAGGCATGCCTCCAAAACCAGAACTCTGAAATTGAATATCATATTAAACATACACTTATTTCATTATTCTCTTTATCAAACTCTTTCTCAATCTTCCTCATCAATTAGGCAAACATGCCATACATCATTCAATTATATCATCATAGCCACTCACAATGGCTTTATATCACATTTCACATCTCAATTCATATTTTGCATATAGCATCTCAACATACATTATTCATAACACACATTATCATTTACAAGATTCACATTACATATAACATACTATTGTTCAATCTCAACAATGCAATTAGGGCAAAGAACAATTGATATGATTCATAGCTTTGGGATCTTCCACATATGTTTGATTAGGTCATTCTTGTGTTTGAAGTATGTTTAAAGTGATTATGTTTAGGTTTAGGAGCAATACAACCTTTGAAGAATCAAAACAATGCAAAAAGAACCAAAAATAAAAACATTAACCAATACATTTGAGGGACACGGGCAGCACATTTGAGGGACACGGCCAAGCTTGTGGCCGTGTCTCTCAACCATAAAATCCAGTAGCCAACACGGGCATAAGACACGGCCGTGTCTCTCAATCCAACTTGGACAGTAGCAAACACATTCAAGGGACACGGCCAAGCCAGTGGCCGTGTCACCCCAAAACCTATCCAACACGGCCAAAATCCCTCCACCTTGGCCGTGTCACCCAAATTTCTCAAGTCTTGGCCGTGTCTCTCATTGATTCTAGCCGTGTCACTCAAGAACACAACCCTAATCAAAACCAACACTCTTCCAAATGCATTTTCACACCCTTTGCACAACAATAACTTCATTCAATTGGTTTTAATCAATGTTATTAACACATATCTTACATATTCATCACATTAACCACTTAAACAACACATAAACATTACATTAAAACATTCACCAATACCAAACCCTAAAACCAACTTCCCACTTGATCTTTCACAATCAAACTTCACATATCTAACCATATTCACAACCAAATTAATACGAACTCAATCTTTTAACTTTAAATCAATTCCAACACTTACAAACACATATCAAACCCACCAAATCATCACACCAACAAATCACAATTCAATTTAGACATAACCTCAAAATTAGCAAAGGAATTCAAGAGATTTCTTACCTAAGATGAAGAAATTCCACAATTCTCTTGTCAAATCCTTTGATTGCTTTTTCAATTTGCTTCTAGCACCATGAATACCTCTCTTGCTCTCTCTTCTCTTCAACGGCCGGCCTCTTCAAGAAAGAAAGAAGAAAATGCACAAGTCAAACACCTTTTCTTCTTTTAATCTCCACCATGCATTCCACTTCAAGCAGTTACTCAAATACCCCTCATCATTTAACTTAGCTTTTGTCTCTTATAAGCCCAATTAAGTAATTGCACATTCCACATAAAATATCCTCTTGCATTGACCAACCCTTTTGACCAATGTATATGTTATATATATCATCATATACACAACATATACCACTCTCTCTAAACCCTAAATTCTTTCTCAAAACACATATACACAAACATCTTTCCTCATTTCTTTCCCTTGCAATATAAAATAGCAACAATAACAACAACATAACCAAAACTTCTAGGGCATAAATGAGGATATTACAACATGCAAGTGGGGTTACAAATACCAACTGATCAATGTGTTAATTAAAAGCAAATGATTAAAGTTATTGAAACAAAAATCAATTTACTGCATGTTCAAAGATCAAGGTACTGCGTGTTCAAAAATCAAGTTACTGCATGCATGTTCTTATTAATCAAAGGAATGAAGCTACTGTGAGCATGAATAATTTATGATTAAAGATCAAACCTCTGTAGTTGGTTCAACCAAAAAAAATGATTTTTGGATGAACAATGAACAAAGACAGCATTGCTGCCATTGATGGATTGATGATCGATGAATGCTTGCTGCTAATCTTTTCTAGTTATTGCCGTCTCTTCTGTTTTGTTGTTTAATCTCTCTTAATATTAATTGTCGACCTCCTTAATGTTAATTGCTACCCTTGCTAATGTTCCTTCACACTTTCTAAATTCTAAAATGTTAGTATTTATAGGCAAACCTCACTCAGAATCCTTAACCCTAATGTTAATCCGTCCTTAAAACAAATTTTAGTTCAATTAGGAAACTTATTGAAACCATGTCGACCTGGTTGCCCTAGGTCGACATGAGTCCAACCTTATGTCGGCCTTGGGCTACCCAGGTCGACATGAGGCATGCTCATGTCAACTTGGTCTGCCCAGGTCGACATGAGTCTAACCTCATGTCGATCTGGGCTGCCAAATCGACATGAGGCATGCTTATGTTGACCTGGTCCCTCCAGGTCGACATGAGCAATTGCACATGTCTCCCCGGCCGACCTGACTCAAATTATTCTTGCCTTTTTTAACTTATGGATTGAAAAGTTTTAATTTGGGCCAATTCAAATTGATTTTAGGGTTTTATAATTGAATTTAGGCCTCTTTAATCCAAACTGACTTCTTTAAAAATTATAAAGTAGGTTTAAATATTATAAAGTCGGATCAAATTTATTTTGACATCCTTTAATTAGGACCGTATCAAATTAGGGCAAAAATTAAGGGTCTACACTCTTACTCCTTCAAGTCCAAGGTTCTGAATCTATTCTAAAAAAGTCCAGCTCCTTCCAAAAGTCCGATCTTCTTTTAAAAGATTGAAGTCCTTTTTTTGTGTGTGTTTTAATTTGGTATTTATATGAAAAAAATAGAAACCTAATACTAATTGGTTACGAAAATAAAAACTGTTTAGGAAATAAAGTCAAAAGCCAAGTAAAATAGGGTTTCAGAAAAATTGCGCACAGGCCGGGCTACTGGCGTGCGAAACTGAGCTGGTAAAAAATTTCCTGCAGGCGTTGCGGGCTAGGCACGGTCCATAGGGCAATTCGTCGCCATCCATTTTCATCGTCGATTCTTCCGTTGTCGATTTTAATTTTAATTTATATATATATATTTTTATCTTTATCTTTTTTATTTTAATTAAAAATAAATATTATAAGTAATAAATATTATTATTTAATTTAAATACCACAAAAATTATTTTGAACTGTTTAAAAATATCGGACTGGACTGGGTCAAAAATTAAGAGTCTACAAAAGTTAAAGACCTGATCTCCAAGGATGAAGATATGTTTTGAAGGGTGAAGACCCAAAGTCTAAAGGATGAAGATCCATTTTGAAGGGTGAAGGCCCTGCCAAGGATGAAGATCCAGCCTAAAGGATGAAGATCCACTTTGAAGGGTGAAGACTCGACGTCCAAAGGATGAAGATACAGTTTAAAGGGTGAAGTCCCGATTCCAAGGATGATGATGCAACTTCAAGGATGAAGATCCACTTTCAAGGGTGAAGACCCAAAGTCCAAAGGATGAAGATCCATTTTAAGAGTAAAAACCTGATCTCCCATAGATAAAGATCCATTTTTGGTGGGTAAAGACCCGCAATCCATTAAAGAATAAAACAACCAGTTAAGCCAGAATTCTCAGTCAAATTCAGTCTCCTGTCCAAGTACCCAAATCAAATCCAAGTACCCATCCTCATCCAAAATCTGCTCAAAGCCATGTTGCTTTTCACTCTCTTCTACTGAAAGTCTCAGATCATTCAAGCAGGGGGCAAAATGTAGACCCTTAATTTTTTACCCAGCCCAGTCCTATATTTTTAAACAGTCCAAAATAATTTTTGATATTTTAATATTTATTATTTATTTTAAAAAAATAATATTTATTTTATTAATATTTATTACTTATAATATTTATTTTTAATAATGAAAATAAAAAATATAAAATATAAAATATAAAAAAATAAAAAAACGGCAATGGCAGAATCGGCAACATCCATCCCTTTCTTTTTCCCTGTTCATCCGGGCAGTGACTCCACTTTCTCTGGGCTTAGCTCTGTGTTCTCTAAGGCCCGAGCCTAACAGTGTCGAAGTCATAAGAACCATTCTATCGGCAGTGGAGGCAAAAATTCCGCTCACACACACTCAGAATATGACTCTGAGTAGCAAGCCCTCAACTAATAACCTAAATTTGGTTTAATTAATTTATTTTCATTTTTTTATCATTATCATTTGTTGGGCTATTTATTCCATTATGTTTGTCTTATCTATTTATTTTTCTTCTTATTGAGAATGGTTGTGGTATTTACTTGATACCTTTCACCTGCTTTAAATGAGCTTTAGTTGGGGATTAGTGCTTGACCTAGCAGCCATAAGGGCTAGATTCAATGCTCCCCTATGTATGAGTTTTGGAGTTGTAATATTTATTGTCATTATGGATGTCATATTTATTAAATGCACATGCATATTGTCATTCATATTTAATCTTGTCATTAATATCATGTTATGATCATTTATGTGTGTGTTTTTAGGTTAATTTTATTATCTTTCAAGTTAATTTTTCTTAAAAAGTGTGTTTAAGTTTGTTTGGAGTTTATGATATAGGTTGAAGCATTAACTTCTGCAAAATGGAGCTCAATTTAGAGAAAGACATTGAACATAGCCAAGTTGTGTCCAATAACCTGGCCATGTCTCAAATGAGAAAAGACAAAAAATTTGCCAAACTGTGACACAGGTACATGTCATGGCCAAGATAAATGGAAAACGGTTGTGTCTTTCACATGTTGAGAAGGAAATTGAAGGCAAAAGCAAACACATGGAACAATCTTGGCCATGTCACATGACATGGCTAGTGGCTTGTCCATGTCCAAGAGAAAGGAAGAAGAATGAAGAAATTGAAAGCAAACAGGCAAAAGCAGACAAAAGAAAAAGACACTGCCAAGTTAAAGGCCATGTCATGACTTGGCCGTGTTCTATCTGAAGAAGAAATGACCAAAGATGGCAGAAGAAGGCATGGCCAAGAGACACAGCTGTGTCACTGGCCATGTCATTCCACATAACAAACAAGTGAGATAAGTAGTGATGGACACAGGCAAATGACTTCGCCGTGTCCAAAGGAAAAATGAGAGATATGACCAAGACCAAATCGACTTGGCCGTGTTTGAGATAGATTATGTGTTTATTTTTATATGATTTGAGGGAGACAAAAAGAATGTTTCTTTAAAAGAATAATAAAACAAGTGAAAAGTCGAGCTTTTTTTGGATGGAAAGAAAGGCTTAAGCATGAAAAAGAAGGAACAAATGTAGATGGGAGTGTTGATGTGAGTTGGAAAAGGAAAATTCTCTTTGTCTTGAAATTTAAATAACTGAAATAGGGGGTGGAGATGGGGACTATAGGTTGGTAAAAGAGGAAATTCTTCTTGATATAACCATTCTTCTTCTTGTTGAGGGGGCATCTTGATACACCATCTTGAGGATACATCCTCATCACCATCTCCCATTCCTTTCATCTTTATTTTTTTTTTATCTTTATAGCTAAGTTCTTTTATGTTTTTAGATTGTGTTTGGGTAATTTTTGGATCAAGCTCTTAAGAGTACATGGGAGTTCTTCATCACATTCAAGGTGAGCAAGGAGGGAGAAAGAGAAGTTTCAACTCTTGGCATCTTCAAGGGGTTTTTCCATTCTCTTAATTAATTTATCTTCTTTCAAATCTGTTGTTGTATATACTAATAATTCAATGTATATTTTTAAATTGAATTGTATTTAGATGAATGTTTACTTTGCATTGATGATGAGTTAAATTATTCATGCCTAGGGTTTGTAGTTGTAACACCCCTTCCCAACCTACATGTGTAAGCCGAGTAGAGGCGCCACACTATCCAAATGTTGCTACCAATTTACTTAGTCAAATTTTTGTTCCGATTTTACAGAAATTTTGCCAAAGGTTTGTCTAGAAATTTGGATCCCAAGTGTCGACAAAACTTATTTTTCTGATTTTTGAAAACATTTTACACAGACCAATGTGAATACAATCAGTTTCCAATACACTCCCAATGAATCCACCTTATACCCTCAACTACAACCTGCAAGAAAAATTCACACTTCTAATCCAGACTAAATTAGAGATTTATTATTCTTACATACCAATAATGTACAGTATCACATACTGACTCTCAATCTTATATATACATATACATGCCACAATTAGCTAACTCATAATTGAAACTAAAGGCTACTCTGAGGTGCTGCGCTGTGTTGTGCTGCTCGATGCTAATCACCGAAATCTACTGCTCCAAACCTACGAGTCAAGAAAACTCAACTCGCTGAGCAATTACGCTCAGTGGGTACTTTACCGATGAAAATATAAGTGAAACATGAAAGCATTTGAAATAAAAGGAAATAATTAAATCATAAATCAACCCACCTTAAACCAATGGAAGTTACTGTACATTAAGTGTAAATATGCTTTCAACAAATGTAAAAACCATAATTCAAACTCATTTTGCATTACGTAGTTTAACGAAAAATAATATGTCTTTGATTCAGGCTCTACTGGTATATAGGGAACCATAGTGATAAGGCAGTGGGCCTCCCCACTGTAACATAGGTGGGCCTCCCCACCGATATTAAATCACAGGAATGGGCCTCCCCATCCTGGTTATAACCAATGGGCCTCCCCATTGGCTTCAGTGGCCTCACCACTGAATAAAATATCATATCACAATAATGAGCAGTACTGCATGCGTTAGTATAGTGCACCATACCCTTATCTACCACTCCCACTATCCAGTAGAGCAAAAAGATTAAAATGATTCAATTTAAGTCTCAACTTCATTTTAGAATGATTCAAGAAATCAATTTAAATTCTCATTGAGCTTTGCCATTTATGCCGCGCACCACTTTCTTTGGTCAAACCGTTACTCTTTTTCACATATTTAACATCCACAATAAACACATCAAACATTTCAAAGCATTCCTCAAAAGATCACAAATTGACCAAATGAATAGTGTTGCGGCACGAAAAATCGGCAACGCAAAATGGCATGACCAAATGAATAGTAAAATCTGGGTTTTCGTCAAAATTTCAGTCCACTTCAGTTATGCATTTGACCCAGTAAATGATCTTATTTTTTGCTGAAATTTTACAGAAAACTTATTTCATATGTTGACTAATTGCATGTAAAATTTCGTTAAAACATTCATTCATTTGCTGCCCCAAACAATTGCCACAAAAATAGTCCAGAAGCTGTCACTTTGGGACCATTTCGGCCCAAACATATGAAATACATAGGATAGTTTATTTTTCTTTTGCAAATCAACATGAAGGCTTCTTTAATAGTAAAGTGAAGATTCAAACACTTCCCTTTGATAACTTTTGCATGTTTAACTCAAATCAAACTAATTAAAGTCCAAAACAACTTGCCAAATTTTCTCAAAATATTTGGTTTCAATTAAATTTAAATAACCCAAAATTAATTATTCAAAGGTAAAGTACCAAACCTTATTCTTGTACTTCCCCTTAGCTTTTCCTTCTTCTCCTTCTTTAATTCTTTATTTCTCCTTCAATAAATTCAAGATACAACATAAACCTTAGAAATTCAAAATAATAAGTTATCCTCCATTTCTTTTCCAACCGAAATCCTAATCCAACCTTATTAATCTTTATACATCTTGATTCTTCTATTTAATCAATTAATCTCATCACTTACTTAATATTTTTTCCAATTCCACATAAAGATTCTAATCTCCAATCTTCCAATAAATATATAACTACCTAAAATTAATACTAAAATTAAAGTCTACTTACTAGAAAACCTTAAAAACTTACCTTAAAAATCAAATTTGGAGAAACATGGAAGTCCTTTGGTATTTCCCTTTGTTGGCCGAAATTTGTAAGTGGAAAAGAGAGAAATTAGTTCTTCATTTCACATATATTTATATACAAAGGAAATGATGATCACCTTATGTGTTGGTTAAACCCTTTAAGACCACTTGTCCACCTTTCTCTTTCTTCATTTATTACACATGCTAAATGGTTACTTTTGATTGGCCAACATTAGATTTTTATAGTTTTCTTTTCCTTTACTTCTTTCCACTTGTCCCTCTTCCCATAGGATATCCTAAAGTTGTCCCGGGTTACCCATACGGTCCCGACACAAACCCGGGCCCACTTTATGTTTCGGCGATTAATCGATCATATCTTTTAAACCGTATAGTTCCACGAGTCAAACTACATATAGTTTTGATCCTCTCGACCTCTACTTTCTATTTATAAGGTCTATTTTAGGTTTCCAAGTCATTTTGAAAAATTATCGATAAGCCCTCAACTTTTTACAAAATTCCCTTTAGGTCCTATTTTTGCTCGGGTTTTCTCCGGCTTCGTTTCTACTGGCGATTGTTTCATATTTAACCCCTCGCCATTCTCTACGTACTCACGTTTTTATTTCCTACCCTAAATTCATGTATAACTTTAATTGATAATGACCAAAATGCCCCTAGTCAAAATGTCTTCGATTTTCTTTAACGAGACATTTTCTGGAAAAACTGTTACACGTCGTTGTGACCCGATTAATCTTTAGAATATTCTTCCGGGGTCGGATATGGGCACTATTAAGAACTTCCGACTCTTAATTTTTAAGTTTACATAGTTACCCCTAACTTTTGAGAAATTTTCACTTAGGTCCTTTTGATATCCCTTCCTGACCTTGCTGTCTTTCTTTATTAATATCTTTTTACTCACAATTCAAAATTAAGTAATTCTTATTCCCACTGAAACTAGACATCCGGGGCTATATTGTATCAAAATTTTAGATCGATCTGAGTTATATCTGATTTTTGACGGTCCTTCGAATTCAAGCCTACTATGCTGTCCTGAGGCAGCTTGCACATTGTCTACTAAATCCATCATATCTTATTCTGTACAACTCAAAATTGAGTAATTTCAAGTTATACATCTAGATAAGACACAAATAAACAATTAAGTATTCTTTGAGACTCTCTAATTTTGTCATTAACTTGGATGAAATTTGAGTTCAAGCTATAGGTCATGTTCTAAACTCCTTTGTTCTAAGCCTAAATCATATCCTCAATGTCTGTTTCTTACCAATCTGGGATTTGGGATGTTACAATTCTATCCCCCTTAATTTAAGCTTCGCCCCAAAGCTTACTCATTCTATATACTTGATGTTCTTTAACTTCTGTCTATTGCTTTTGCCACTCTTTCACCTTATTCACTTGATTGCTCTCTGTCATCTTTCTATATTGTTTACGCATTGCCTTATTTTGACTGAGATTAACTATTTTAAGATTCGACATGTTTTACCTTTTGTATTCTATTTTCTTCCCATATATGCTCACTTGCTGTTTATTATTCTACAAGATTATCCAATAGACTATTATGTGGTTCAATATGCTTTGACTTTTGTCACAATTTCTCATTTGAAACATCATTATTACTTCTCTTGTATTTCCTTCAACTTTGATTCATGTTTGTTCTTTCTTATTCCTTCTTGTACGTTTTTCACTTTCTAATGTATTCATTTCTAAGCTTCCTTCTCTTTGCATTGTGTTTATTCTTTATTTACTTCTTACTGAATTTGTATGTCCTATGTATATTCGTGCAGTGTGGTAGCATTCCTTAAGTATCAACTCATCTGACTTTCCCTGTGTTGTCATATATACATCTCGAATAATAGCTCATGGGTGATCAGTCCATGATACCATCATTCTCAAAGTACTATTTATTTCATTACATGTCTCGCTCTATGCTGGTTACGACCGATCCCAACATAAGGTGAGAACATCTTCTTTTTTTTTTCTATCCGTCACAGCTTTTAACCGATCCCGAATAATTTCTACTTTCTTCTCGGTCTACTTAACTATCTCAGAGCTCAAGATCTTTGCTTCGCTTAATTCCGTCCAGCAAATTGGAGTCCTGCATTTTCGTCCTTATAGTGCTTTATAAGGAGCCATCTGTAGGCTGGACTGGTAGCTGTTGTTGTAAACGAACTCCATTAAACTTAAATACTTCTCCCAGCTACCTTTGAATTCTAATATGCATGCTCTTAACATATCTTCCAAGATCTGGGTTACCCTCTTTGACTGTCCATCCGTTTGTGGATGAAACGACGTACTCTAGTCCGTTCGAGTTCCCAAAGTCGTTTGGAACTTTTGCCAAAAGTTTAATGTAAAGCGTGGATCTTTTTCTGATATGATTGATGTTGGACTCCATGAAGTCGTACAATCTCTTTAATGTACAAGTCCGCTAACTTATCCAGGGAGTAGTCCATCCTTACTGGTAAGAATTGAGCTGAATTAGTTAGCTGGTCTACTATCACCCATATTGCATCATGTTTGTCTCTTGTCATTGGTAGTCCCGCCACAAAATCTATAGTTATGCGATCCCATTTCCATCTTGGAATCGTAATAGGTTATAGAAGTCCCGAGGGTAGTTGATGTTCTACCTTTACTTATTGGTAGGTTAAACATTTCGCCACGTAATCTACCACATCTCTCTTGATCCCTAGCCACTAATAACATTCTTTCAAATCCAATACTGCTTCTACCTTCTTAGAATCAACTCTTATTCCTTCCGCCAATACAATATGTCCTAAAAAGGCCACTTCTTCTAACCAAAATTCACACTTGCTGAATTTGGCGTATAACTGCTTCTCCCTCAATGTTTGTAACACGATTCTCAAGTGCCAGCCATGATCCTCTGCATTCATTGAATAAACCAGTATGTCATCGATGAATACCACGACAAATTGGTCCAAATAAGGATGGAAAATCCGGTTCATCAAATCCATGAATACCGTAGGTGCATTCGTGAGCCCAAAAGGCATTACGATAAACTCATAATGTCCATATCGGGTTCTGAATGTAGTCTTTGGTATATCTTCATCTTTAATCTTTAGTTGATGATAGCCGGATAGCAGATCAATCTTTAAAAAAAACTCTCACACCTTTCAATTGATCAAATAAATCGTCTATCCGGAGTAGCGGGTATTTATTCTTAATCGTAAGCTTATTTACTGCCGATAATCCACACATAGTCTTAGGGACCCATCTTTCTTTTTCACGAACAGTACACTAATGCCTTATGTTTGGTCAGCTCATCCATTCCAAGTATTGCATCAAATTCCTGGAATGGCAACTCAAACAGATCACCTAAGAAAGTGTGTCCGTGTACTTCTACCGGACAATCCTTTATTACCTTCCTGGTAACCATCTCACTACCCAAAGGATTTATAACTAACACTCCATCTGTTTCAAGTTCTACTTCTAAATCCTTTAATTCTTCATTTTTCATGCATATATATGAATGTGAAGAACCTGGGTCTATTAAAGCATAAATTGGCATTCTAAACATAATTAGCTGACCTGATATGACATTCGGAGCCTCTTCTTCCTCACGCACCCTCATTGCATACATCCTCGTAAGGGCTCTTGGCTCGGGTCTATCCACCGTCTCTGACTGTGCCCACGATGGATTTCCTCCTCGACCTCTGCCTCGACCTCTACCAGCTATGGCTCGAGATCCTTCGATATTATCTAGTGTGTTTTGCTATCTTAAGGGGCATTCTAGTTTAAAGTGGTCCTTCACTCCACAACTAAAACATACCCAGGCCTTGCCCTAACATTTTCCTGAATGCCTACGCCCACATTGAACACAGCATGGATGGTTGTTTTCACTTCCTCCGATAGTTTCGAACTGAGCAAAGTTACCTCCACCTTGGCCATGCCCTCTTCCTTGTCCTCTCCCAGGCCTACCAGTACTAGCTACAAAGGTAGCTTGACTAGGGTCGCCCCGAATCGACCTTTGACTGGATATCCTATTCTGATTTCCTCCCATGGAACTACCTTCTCTAAACTGTTTCCTTGTTTGCTGGAAATTTTCTGAATAACTCTGGGTATCCCTTCTTGGTCTTATCCTCTGTCTCCTATTTCACTCATCCTTCTGACATTGCTCTACTTCCAGAGCCCTAGTGACCATCTCGGAAAATTCCTTGATATTAGCAGTAATTAGCTGCATCCTAATCTCATTATTCAAACCATCCTGGAATTGCTTACACCTATCATGTTCATCTTCAATTGTCTTCTTGGCATACCTACTCAGCCTAGTAAATTCTCACTCATATTCATCAACGGTCAGTCGACCTTGCTTTAAGTGTAGAAACTCCTTTTTCTTGGCATCTAGGTATGCCTCCGATATAAACTTCCTCTTGAATTCATTCACAAAGAAATCCCATGTCCTCTGTTCCGGTGGAACTCGTTGTTGCACTGTGTCCCACCAGACATACGCTTCTTCCACTAATAAGGAAGTAGCACCTACCACTCGCTCCTCTGGAGTACACTGTAACTAATCTAAGGCTCTTACCGTTCCTTCCAGCCAATACTTGGCTGTAGAAGAATCATCGTCCCTTCGAGCCCTAAACTCCTTTGCCCCATACTTTCTTATCTTTTTGATCGGGGGTTTCCTTACCCCTCCTACAGCAGGTACTGGTATGGGTGCTGGCGCTGGTGGTGGTGCCGGGGCAACGCCCGCTATCTGTCGCAGCGCTACAGCCATCTGTTGCAACATCTCATTCGGAAGAGGAGCTCCCGCTGAGGGTTGCTCAGCCTTCGGTGTTTCAGATACATGCGTCTCTACAATATATGACGCTCGAGATTCAACTTCCTCCTCTACGGCTCTTTGAGAGCACTCTCGCGACATTTATATTCTAACACATAACTCACAGTCAACAGCAGCACAGCTCAGTAGCACTATTAAACCCTATGTGGCATGTATATAAAGACAAAACACTTAGTCATATATATATAAACATACCTTATTTATTTTCCTATATTTCCTTCCTGAATGATGCCTACTTTTTATCTCTTATTTACTACAGGATATCCCGTTTTATGTCGGTAATGGCCACTCCCGACATAAAACGTACATCCTCCTATGCTGGATTACCCAGAAGCGGCTAAACCGGAGCTCTGATACCACAATTGTAACACCCCTTCCCTGTAATATCCTCATTTATGCCCTAGAAGTTTTGCATATTGTTGTTGTTGTTATTGTTGTTGTTATTGTTATATATTGGATTGAATGTATATGATGGGATAAGAAAAGAAATTGGGAGGAGAATGCTTGTGTATATGTGTATTGGGAAAGATTTAGGGTTTAGAGAGAATGGTATATGTTGTGTATATGATGATATATATAACATATAAATTGGTCAAATGAAGAGTCAAAGTGTTGGTTAAGTGGAAGAAGATATTTTTGTGTTAAGTGTGTAATTACATATAAGGGCTTAGATAAGACAAAAAGTTAGTTATATGATTGAGGGCATTTTGGTATTTGCTTGGATAAGAATACTTGGTGGAGATTAAAAGCAAAAATTGACTTTCTGTCTTCATCATTTTCTTCTTTCTTCATGAAGTGGCCGGCTCTCCATTAACTAAAGGGAAAGATAAGTGTTCTTGATGCTAGAAGTGAATTGAAGAAGCAATCCAAGGTTTTGACAAAGGATTGGTGGAATTTCTTCTTCTAATGTAAGTATTCTCTTGTTTTCTTTGTTTATTTGGAAGTTTTGTTGGAAGTGAATAAGGGTTTGGTGATTTTGTGATTTGGTGGGTTTGAGATGTGTTGTGTTGTGTTTTCAAGTGTTTAATTGATTTTAAGTTATGAGTTTAATTAGAGGTTGTTGTTGGAAATGGTGGAGATGTTGATTTGGAAGAATGGAGAAGAGTGTTGATTTAAGGGTTTTGAGATGATATGTGTTTAATTGTTATATTAATGTGTTGTGAAGTAATTCTTGTGATGAAAATGTGTTAGAACATTGATTTTGTTCATTTGAAACATGTTATATGATGAATATTGTGTTTGAGTGAAATTGAGAAAGTGTTGGTTTTAGTTAAGGTTGTGTTGATGGGTGACACGGCCATATGCATTGGAGAGACACGGGCGTGTCAATTGATTGGGTTGGCTACTGCCTCTTTTGTTGTTAGTGACACGGGCGTGTTCCATCAAGTGGCTTGGCGTGTTCATCAAATGGGTTGGGCGTGTCCTACAAATGAATTACATATTGCTTTATACTTTGTTTCTTTTTACATTGTTTTGATTCTTCAAAGGTTCCATTGTTTCTAAACTTAAATATGAACATTATAAACATGTTTCAAACACAAGAATGATCTAATCAAATGAATGTGGAAGATCATAAAGCTATGAATCATATCAATTGTGTTTTGCCCTAATTGCATTGTTGAGATTTAGCAATGTTGTTATGCACTTTGAATGGTAATGTGTTTCATGAGTAATGTATATTGAAATGTTGTATCAAAGATGAAATGATAATTCAAATAAGACATGATATGAGACAATGCCATTGTGTTTGGCTATGATGAATGATGCTATATGAGATATAATGTGATCATGGATGAGATAAATATACACTTGAATAATGAAGTGTTATATTGTGAAATGAAATGTGAAGCCATTGTTATTGGCTAATGTGATTCAATGGAGATAAATGAGGCATGTTTGCCTAAATGATAATGAGAATTGAGAATGAAATCTAAATGAATTGTGTAGCTAATGTGTTATTCCATTTTCAGAGTTTGTTGTTGGTGGCATGCCTAATAAGTGTAACAATCTCTTGAAGTTAGGTTGGATTGGATCCTTGAAGCCTAATTGAGATGTTACCACCCTTGAAGCTAGGTTGGATTAGTTCTTGAAGCCAAGTTGGGTAGAAGCTTAGCATGCTTTGCTCCCCTTGAAGCTTGGTTGAACTTGATCCTTGAAGCCTAGTTGGGTATATGATATTGATAAATGTGATAACAAACCAAAGCATTAACTCTGAAAATTGAATTGCATATTAGTGTGTCTTGGGCCCATGCTTGTCTTTGTTTAGTGTTGTTTATGGATTGTTTAATGAATAGTTAATGAAGTATGAGAAAAGATGTTGAAATGTGATATGCATGTATTTATATGTTGAATTATGAAATGTAAAGGTATGATGTTAGCTTTGCATTTAAATGGTTACATGTATAATATGAATTGAGAATTGACATTGTATTGTATTAAAGCATATCAATAGCATGTTTTATCTTACTAAGCCGTTGGCTTAGCGCGATAGTGTTTAATCGCGCAGGTAATAGAGTTGATAGAGTTGAACCCGGTAGTTCTTCAAGACCAAGTGAGAGTAGACCTTGAGGAATCCATTTTTGGGAGCTTAAAGATCAAAGCAGACTTGCCAATCATGTATACTTCTTTATATTTTGTAAAGAAATGTTTAATGTGTAAATATGTAATTATTTTATAACTTCTGCTGTGTAATATTTAAATGTATATATATATATATAACTAATATGTTTTGTTTTATAAGTAAATGACCTATTTTTCTATAATGAATAATGATAAGGGTATTGAATCAAATTGAAAGTGTTTTTGAATGTTAAGGAAACCGTAGCATCCCTATGTTTGGTGCACTTATGCTACATTGTTGTGGTTGTAGTGTGTGTGCATTGGATATGGGAGTGTTACAATTGTTTTGGTATCAGAGCCTAGGTTTGAGATTCTCAACCTAGGTAAAATGTAAGGAAAAGAATATTTTTACTTAAAAAAAAAAGTGAATTTCTGAATAACATAAATGTTTATGATTGGCAGTCTTTGATCTTTAATAAGACATCATCTGCTGTGTTTGCAGATATAGGTAGTAATGGATCCCCACTCACGGCAGTCAATTGAGGGAAGTGCAGAGAGTGTTGCTCCTGAGGAGGGAGCTAGGATTGATAGTGTTGAGGAGGCACCTGCTTCGGTGTCGGGTAGACCAGTTGGTGAGGATGTTCCGCCAGCTTGGTTCAGGAATATGATGGAAGTTATGAGACCAGCACCTGTGCAACCAGTGCCACCACCCCCTCAACCTTCAGTATCAGTGAGGCACTATGATAAGCTAAGGAAATATGGAGCAGAGGATTTCTTTGGTACAGTTGATCCAGCTGTGGCAGAACAGTGGCTTGATAGAGTTCAGAGGGTATTTGTTCAGTTGCAAGCCACCCCTGAGGAAAAGTTTGACTATGCAAGATCTTTGCTACAAAAGGATGCATATAGTTGGTGGAAAACAGTGCCCCATTCTATGGATGATCCACCAACTTTGTCATATGCTGACTTTTTAAGAGAATTTGAATTGAAGTATACTCCAAGGGAGTATAAAGATGGGAAGAAAAGAGAGTTTTTAGATTTGAGGCAGGATCACCGGACCGTGACAGAGTATGAGGTTGAATTTATCCGGTTGAGTGAGTATGCTGGGGAATTATAGTTGATGAGATTGATAGATGCAGGAGATTTGAGGAGGGATTGCGGCCTTCTCTTATGTGTCATGTGGCTGGATCCAGATATACTGATTTTTCCCAGCTTGTGGCAGCAGCTCGCAGTGTGGAGAGAGCTCAAGTTATTGCAGCTGCTTCAGAGGAAGAGACTAGAGTTAGGAGGCCCCAGTTCGAGGCAGGGTCTTCTTCTGCGAAGAGAGGAAAAGGGAGTTTTGTTCCTCGGGTTGGTAGGAGTCAGAGGCCTACTGGTAGGTCAGTGCAGTCTCAGAGGCAGAGATTTAGACCTGCAGCTTCAGTGGCTAGTGCTCCAACTCCAATGACTCAGAGATCTACTTACCCCATCTGCATTCATTGTGGGAGGCCACATGGTGGTCCTTGTTGGAAAGCAGGGGTAGCGGGAGTTTGTTTCAGGTGTGGGTCACCTGATCACTTTGTGAGAGATTGCCCTGAGAGGCAAGAGCAGGTGTCAGTTGATACTGCAGCTTCTCGGCCCAGTGTGAGGGGAGGTCGAGGAAGCAGGGGCTTTGGCAGAGGAGGCAGAGTTGGGTTTAGTTCCAGAGGAGGTTCTGCATCCAGAGAGAATAGACCAGAGGAGGTGGGATCTTCTCAGAGGATTTATGTGATGCAGAGGCAGCCTGATGCATTGGCAGTCATAGCTGGTACTTTTTCTTTATTTGATACTCCAGTACTTGCTTTGATTGATCCGGGTTCCACCCATTCTTATATTAGTGCATCTATTTTGCCTGTTTTTGATGTGCATGCTGAGTCCCTGGGATTTGATGTGTTAGTGACAAATCCGTTAGGGCATAGTGTGGTTGTGAGTAAGGTGCACCGAGATAGTGCAGTAAGGGTGCAAGGTGAGGAGTTCCTTGGAGACTTGATTGAGATGCCATTTAAGGAATATGATGTGATCTTAGGAATGGATTGGCTATCTCGACATGGAGCTGTGGTGGATTGTAAAAAGAAAATTGTTTCTTTGAGGACTGTTGATGGTAGAGAAGTGTTAGTATCTAATGAGCAGGAACAACTAGCCTCCTTATTTGTTTCAGCTGTTGCAGCTAGGAGATTGATTAGAAAGGGGTGTGAAGCCTATCTTGCTCATGTGGTGGATACTAGAGTGAAGGGTTCTCCCATTGATAGCATTGCCACAGTTGCTGAGTTTCCAGTTGTTTTTCCAGATGAGTTGCCAGGATTGCCTCCTGAGAGAGAGGTGGAGTTTGGTATTGAATTGTTGCCTGGTACCACTCCTATCTCGATTACTCCTTACAGAATGGCACCAGCAGAATTAAGGGAGTTGAAAGTACAATTACAGGAGTTATTGGACAAAGGATTTATTCGCCCCAGTGTTTCTCCTTGGGGAGCTCCTGTGCTATTTGTGAAGAAGAAAGATGGTACCATGAGGTTGTGTATCGATTATAGGCAATTGAATAAGGTGACTATTAAAATTAAATATCCTTTGCCTAGAATTGATGATCTCTTTGATCAGTTGAAGGGTGCAGCTGTGTTTTCTAAAATTGATCTGAGATCTGGGTACCATCAGCTAAGAGTCAGAGCTGAGGATGTTCCGAAGACAGCTTTTCGGACCAGGTATGGGCATTATGAGTTTTTAGTTATGCCTTTTGGTCTGACGAATGCACCTGCAGCTTTTATGGATTTGATGAATAGGGTGTTTAGGCCCTATCTGGATCAGTTTTTAGTGGTCTTCATCGATGATATTCTGGTGTATTCGCGGAATGAAGAGGAACATGATATGCATCTGCGAATTGTGTTGCAGATTTTGAGAGAGAAGCAGTCGTTTGCCAAATTATCGAAGTGTGAGTTCTGGTTGGATCAAGTAGCTTTTCTCGGACATATTGTTTCTGCAGAAGGCATCAGAGTTGATTCGAGCAAAGTTGAAGCTATTCTGAATTGGAGTCCACCCAAGTCGGTGACAGAGGTTAGAAGTTTTCTGGGTTTGGCAGGCTATTACCGGCGATTTGTAAAAGGGTTTTCTCTGATAGCTACTCCACTCACCAGACTGCTTCGTAAGGGAGTGAGGTTTTTGTGGACGGATCAGTGTCAGGCGAGCTTTGAGCAGTTGAGAGATATGTTAACTCAAGCGCCTGTTCTTACTTTACCTGTGGAAGGCAAACCATATGTGATCTACAGTGATGCTTCACATAGAGGTTTGGGGTGTGTATTGATGCAGGAAGGGACAGTTATAGCTTATGCATCTCGACAGTTGAAACCGCATGAGCTTAATTATCCAACCCATGATTTGGAATTGGCTGCCATTGTATTTGCATTGAAAATTTGGCGTCACTATCTGTTTGGGGAGAAATGTTTCATCTACACTGATCACAAGAGTTTGAAGTATTTGGGTGTCTAGAAAGAGCTCAATCTTCGTCAGAGGAGATGGTTAGAATTGATTAAAGACTACGACTGCTTGATTGACTATCATCCAGGTAAAGCAAATGTTGTTGCTGATGCCTTGAGTCGGAAGTCTGTAGCTGGTTTAACTGTGTATTCGCTCTCGTTGCTTGTTGAGTTGAGAGCATTGCATGTCAGTTTTGTACCTTGTGATGATGGTGCATTGTTGGCACAGTTGCAATTGAAGCCAGTTTTGCTAGATCAGATTAAAGAGGCTCAGATGACGGATATGAAGATTCAAAAAATTATTTCAGATTGCAAAAATGAAAAATCTAGAGATTTTGTTGTGAAAAGTGATGGGAGTCTCTGGTTCAAGAGCAGATTGTGTGTACCCGATGATGCTGTTTTGAAAAAGGTCATTTTGGAAGAAGCTCATCAGTCGATGTTTGCTATGCATCCGGGTAATACGAAGATGTATCATGATTTGAGACAGCATTATTGGTGGATTGGGTTGAAAAGAGACATTGCTGAGTTTGTATCGAAATGTCTCACTTGTCAGAAGGTTAAAGCAGAGCACCAAGTTCCAACCGGGTTGTTACAACCGTTGTCAGTACCAGAACGGAAGTGGGAAAGAGTGACAATGGATTTTGTGTCTAGTTTTCCATTGACACAAAAGAAGCATGATGCTATATGGGTGATTGTGGATAGATTGACTAAAACAGCTCATTTCCTTCCGGTGCGGATGGATTACTCTTTGGAGAGGTTGGCTGAGCTGTATATCCATGAGATTGTGAAACTGCATGGTGTTCCAACTTCTTTAGTGTCTGATTGAGATCCCAGGTTTACTTCAAGATTTTGGAAGAGTTTGCTTAGTGCTTTGGGTTCTCGACTGCACTTCAGCACTGCTTTTCATCCACAGACGGATGGACAGTCAGAGAGGGTGATACAGATTCTTGAGGACATGTTGAGGAGCTGTGTCATCGATTTCTCTGGAAGTTGGGACAGATTTCTACCGCTTGTGGAGTTTGCTTACAACAACAGTCACCAATCCAGCATTGGTATGGCACCATTTGAAGCATTGTATGGTAGACGGTGCAGGACACCTCTTTGTTGGAGTGAACTTGGTGAAGGTAAAATAATTGGCCCTGATTTGATTCAAGAAACTGAAGAAAAAGTAAAGTTGATTCGAGGCAGGTTAAAAGCAGCTTCAGACCGACAGAAGTCTTATGCAGATCTGAAAAGGAGAGACATAGAGTTTAATGTTGGAGAAAAGGTATTTTTGAAAGTATCTCCTTGGAAGAAGATTTTGAGGTTCGGTCGGAAAGGAAAATTGAGTCCTCGATTCATTGGGCCGTATGAAGTGTTAGAAAGAATTGGGCCAGTGGCGTATCGATTTGCTTTGCCACCTGAGTTGGATCGTATTCATAATGTGTTTCATGTTTCTATGTTGAGGAGATATAGGTCGGATCCATCTCATGTGTTGCCATTTGAATCTATTGAGGTGAGCCCAGACTTGACATTTGAAGAGGAACCAGTTGCTATCTTGGCACGAGAAGTGAAAGAGTTGAGGAACAAGAGTGTACCATTGGTGAAAGTGCTATGGAAGAATCATGGAAAAGAAGAAGCAACTTGGGAAAGTGAGCAATTTATGCAAGAGCAGTATCCGCAGTTGTTTCAGCTTTGATATCAGGTAATTTCGAGGACGAAATTTCTTTTTAGAGGGGGAGTATTGTAATATCCTCATTTATGCCCTAGAAGTTTTGCATATTGTTGTTGTTGTTATTGTTGTTGTTATTGTTATATATTGGATTGAATGTATATGATGGGATAAGAAAAGAAATTGGGAGGAGAATGCTTGTGTATATGTGTATTGGGAAAGATTTAGGGTTTAGAGAGAATGGTATATGTTGTGTATATGATGATATATATAACATATAAATTGGTCAAATGAAGAGTCAAAGTGTTGGTTAAGTGGAAGAAGATATTTTTGTGTTAAGTGTGTAATTACATATAAGGGCTTAGATAAGACAAAAAGTTAGTTATATGATTGAGGGCATTTTGGTATTTGCTTGGATAAGAATACTTGGTGGAGATTAAAAGCAAAAATTGACTTTCTGTCTTCATCATTTTCTTCTTTCTTCATGAAGTGGCCGGCTCTCCATTAACTAAAGGGAAAGATAAGTGTTCTTGATGCTAGAAGTGAATTGAAGAAGCAATCCAAGGTTTTGACAAAGGATTGGTGGAATTTCTTCTTCTAATGTAAGTATTCTCTTGTTTTCTTTGTTTATTTGGAAGTTTTGTTGGAAGTGAATAAGGGTTTGGTGATTTTGTGATTTGGTGGGTTTGAGATGTGTTGTGTTGTGTTTTCAAGTGTTTAATTGATTTTAAGTTATGAGTTTAATTAGAGGTTGTTGTTGGAAATGGTGGAGATGTTGATTTGGAAGAATGGAGAAGAGTGTTGATTTAAGGGTTTTGAGATGATATGTGTTTAATTGTTATATTAATGTGTTGTGAAGTAATTCTTGTGATGAAAATGTGTTAGAACATTGATTTTGTTCATTTGAAACATGTTATATGATGAATATTGTGTTTGAGTGAAATTGAGAAAGTGTTGGTTTTAGTTAAGGTTGTGTTGATGGGTGACACGGCCATATGCATTGGAGAGACACGGGCGTGTCAATTGATTGGGTTGGCTACTGCCTCTTTTGTTGTTAGTGACACGGGCGTGTTCCATCAAGTGGCTTGGCGTGTTCATCAAATGGGTTGGGCGTGTCCTACAAATGAATTACATATTGCTTTATACTTTGTTTCTTTTTACATTGTTTTGATTCTTCAAAGGTTCCATTGTTTCTAAACTTAAATATGAACATTATAAACATGTTTCAAACACAAGAATGATCTAATCAAATGAATGTGGAAGATCATAAAGCTATGAATCATATCAATTGTGTTTTGCCCTAATTGCATTGTTGAGATTTAGTAATGTTGTTATGCACTTTGAATGGTAATGTGTTTCATGAGTAATGTATATTGAAATGTTGTATCAAAGATGAAATGATAATTCAAATAAGACATGATATGAGACAATGCCATTGTGTTTGGCTATGATGAATGATGCTATATGAGATATAATGTGATCATGGATGAGATAAATATACACTTGAATAATGAAGTGTTATATTGTGAAATGAAATGTGAAGCCATTGTTATTGGCTAATGTGATTCAATGGAGATAAATGAGGCATGTTTGCCTAAATGATAATGAGAATTGAGAATGAAATCTAAATGAATTGTGTAGCTAATGTGTTATTCCATTTTCAGAGTTTGTTGTTGGTGGCATGCCTAATAAGTGTAACAATCTCTTGAAGTTAGGTTGGATTGGATCCTTGAAGCCTAATTGAGATGTTACCACCCTTGAAGCTAGGTTGGATTAGTTCTTGAAGCCAAGTTGGGTAGAAGCCTAGCATGCTTTGCTCCCCTTGAAGCTTGGTTGAACTTGATCCTTGAAGCCTAGTTGGGTATATGATATTGATAAATGTGATAACAAACCAAAGCATTAACTCTGAAAATTGAATTGCATATTAGTGTGTCTTGGGCCCATGCTTGTCTTTGTTTAGTGTTGTTTATGGATTGTTTAATGAATAGTTAATGAAGTATGAGAAAAGATGTTGAAATGTGATATGCATGTATTTATATGTTGAATTATGAAATGTAAAGGTATGATGTTAGCTTTGCATTTAAATGGTTACATGTATAATATGAATTGAGAATTGACATTGTATTGTATTAAAGCATATCAATAGTATGTTTTATCTTACTAAGCCGTTGGCTTAGCGCGATAGTGTTTAATCGCGCAGGTAATAGAGTTGATAGAGTTGAACCCGGTAGTTCTTCAAGACCAAGTGAGAGTAGACCTTGAGGAATCCATTTTTGGGAGCTTAAAGATCAAAGCAGACTTGCCAATCATGTATACTTCTTTATATTTTGTAAAGAAATGTTTAATGTGTAAATATGTAATTATTTTATAACTTCCGCTGTGTAATATTTAAATGTATATATATATATAACTAATATGTTTTGTTTTATAAGTAAATGACCTATTTTTCTATAATGAATAATGATAAGGGTATTGAATCAAATTGAAAGTGTTTTTGAATGTTAAGGAAACCGTAGCATCCCTATGTTTGGTGCACTTATGCTACATTGTTGTGGTTGTAGTGTGTGTGCATTGGATATGGGAGTGTTACATTCCCAACCTACATGTGTAAGCCGAGTAGAGGCGCCACACTATCCAAATGTTGCTACCAATTTACTTAGTCAAATTTTTGTTCCTATTTTACAGAAATTTTGCCAGAGGTTCGTCTAGAAATTTGGATCCCAAGTGTCGACAAAACTTGTTTTTCTGATTTTTGAAAACATTTTACACAGACCAATGTGAATACAATCAGTTTCCAATACACTCTCAATGAATCCACCTTATACCCTCAACTACAACCTGCAAGAAAAATTCACACTTCTAATCCAGACTAAATTAGAGATTTATTATTCTTACATACCAATAATGTACAGTATCACATACTGACTCTCAATCTTATATATACATATACATGCCACAATTAGCTAACTCATAATGGAAACTAAAGGCTACTCTGAGGTGCTGCGCTGTGTTGTGCTGCTCGATGCTAATCACCGAAATCTACTGCTCCAAACCTACGAGTCAAGAAAACTCAACTCGATGAGCAATTACGCTCAGTGGGTACTTTACCGATGAAAATATAAGTGAAACATGAAAGCATTTGAAATAAAAGGAAATAATTAAATCATAAATAAACCCACCTTAAACCAATGGAAGTTACTGTACATTAAGTGTAAATATGCTTTCAACAAATGTAAAAACCATAATTCAAACTCATTTTGCATTACGTAGTTTAACGAAAAATAATATGTCTTTGATTCAGTCTCTACTGGTATATAGGGAACCATAGTGATAAGGCAGTGGGCCTCCCCACTGTAACATAGGTGGGCCTCCCCACCGATATTAAATCACAGGAATGGGCCTCCCCATCCTGGTTATAACCAATGGGCCTCCCCATTGGCTTCAGTGGCCTCACCACTGAATAAAATATCATATCACAATAATGAGTAGTACTGCATGCGTTAGTATAGTGCACCATACCCTTATCTACCACTCCCACTATCCAGTAGAGCAAAAAGATTAAAATGATTCAATTTAAGTCTCAACTTCATTTTAGAATGATTCAAGAAATCAATTTAAATTCTCATTGAGCTTTGCCATTTATGTCGCGCACCACTTTCTTTGGTCAAACCGTTACTCTTTTTCACATATTTAACATCCACAATAAACACATCAAACATTTCAAAGCATTCCTCAAAAGATCACAAATTGACCAAATGAATAGTGTTGCGGCACGAAAAATCGGCAACGCAAAATGGCATGACCAAATGAATAGTAAAATCTGGGTTTTCGTCAAAATTTCAGTCCACTTCAGTTATGCATTTGACCCAGTAAATGATCTTATTTTTTGCTGAAATTTTACAGAAAACTTATTTCATATGTTGACTAATTGCATGTAAAATTTCGTTGAAAAATTCATTCGTTTTCTGCCCCAAACAATTGCCACAAAAATAGTCCAGAAGCTGTCACTTTGGGACCATTTCGGCCCAAACATATGAAATACATAGGATAGTTTATTTTTCTTTTGCAAATCAATATGAAGGCTTCTTTAATAGTAAAGTGAAGATTCAAACACTTCCCTTTGATAACTTTTGCATGTTTAACTCAAATCAAACTAATTAAAGTCCAAAACAACTTGCCAAATCAACTTGCCAAATTTTCTCAAAACATTTGGTTTCAATTAAATTTAAATAACCCAAAATTAATTATTCAAAGGTAAAGTACCAAACCTTATTCTTGTACTTCCCCTTAGCTTTTCCTTCTTCTCCTTCTTTAATTCTTTATTTCTCCTTCAATAAATTCAAGATACAACATAAACCTTAGAAATTCAAAATAATAAGTTATCCTCCATTTCTTTTCCAACCGAAATCCTAATCCAACCTTATTAATCTTTATACATCTTGATTCTTCCATTTAATCAATTAATCTCATCACTTACTTAATATTTTTTCCAATTCCACATAAAGATTCTAATCTCCAATCTTCCAATAAATATATAACTACCTAAAATTAATACTAAAATTAAAGTCTACTTACTAGAAAACCTTAAAAACTTACCTTAAAAATCAAATTTGGAGAAACATGGAAGTCCTTTGGTATTTCCCTTTGTTGGCCGAAATTTGTAAGTGGAAAAGAGAGAAATTGGTTCTTCATTTCACATATATTTATATACAAAGGAAATGATGATCACCTTATGTGTTGGTTAAACCCTTTAAGACCACTTGTCCACCTTTCTCTTTCTTCATTTATTACACATGCTAAATGGTTACTTTTGATTGGCCAACATTAGATTTTTATAGTTTTCTTTTCCTTTACTTCTTTCCACTTGTCCCTCTTCCCGTAGGATATCCTAAAGTTGTCCCGGGTTACCCATACGGTCCCGACACGAACCCGGGCCCACTTTATGTTCCGGCGATTAATCGATCATATCTTTTAAACCGTATAGTTCCACGAGTCAAACTACATATAGTTTTGATCCTCTCGACCTCTACTTTCTATTTATAAGGTCTATTTTAGGTTTCCAAGTCATTTTGAAAAATTATCGATAAGCCCTCAACTTTTTACAAAATTCCCTTTAGGTCTTATTTTTGCTAGGGTTTTCTCCGGCTTCGTTTCTACTGGCGATTGTTTCATATTTAACCCCTCGCCATTCTCTATGTACTCACGTTTTTATTTCCAACCCTAAATTCATGTATAACTTTAATTGATAATGACCAAAATGCCCCTAGTCAAAATGTCTTCGTTTTTCTTTAACGGGACATTTTCTGGAAAAACTGTTACACGTCGTTGTGACCCGATTAATCTTTAGAATATTCTTCCGGGGTCGGATATGGGCACTATTAAGAACTTCCGACTCTTAATTTTTAAGTTTACATAGTTACCCCTAACTTTTGAGAAATTTTCACTTAGGTCCTTTTGATATCCCTTCCTGACCTTGCTGTCTTTCTTTATTAATATCATTTTACTCACAATTCCAAATTAAGTAATTCTTATTCCCACTGAAACTAGACATCCGGGGATATATTGTATCAAAATTTCAGATTGATCTGGGTTATATCTGATTTTTGACGGTCCTTCGAATTCAAGCCTACTATGCTGTCCTGAGGCAGCTTGCACATTGTCTACTAAATCCATCATATCTTATTCTATACAACTCCAAATTGAGTAATTTCAAGTTATACATCTAGATAAGACATAAATAAACAATTAAGTATTCTTTGAGACTCTCTAATTTTGTCATTAACTTGGATGAAATTTGAGTTCAAGCTATAGGTCATGTTCTAAACTCCTTTGTTCTAAGCCTAAATCATATCCTCAATATCTGTTTCTTACCAATCTGGGATTTGGGATGTTACAGTAGTAGATTTGATTAAATGACTTAATTCAATGTTCTCATTAATATAACTTGTTATTAGTTGGTTTCATTGGATTATATGTTAGGTTGATAAAGTGGCTACCTATCAATCTCTTAATATTGAATGAATGATCAAGAGGTGAAATTTGATATTTGAACTATACAAACCACTCCCTGAAGAATGAATTAGAAATATAAGTCTAGGGTGTACTTAATTTGCTAGTTGAGGTAATTGGTTTTTGTTAATTCAAGAATGTGAGAACTAATCAATTGATAATTGCTAATTAATATTAAGGAGGACATTAATTTAAAGGGTTATTTTAATGGATAATTGAGAATCAAGGATTGATTACATTGACCAACAAATCCTAGGTACCATTCCAAGAAGTTAAATTGATTTTACACAACTATCACTCTTTCACTTTTTAGTTTTAATTACTTTTCACCATTGCAACACAACAAACTCAATCTTTAAATTATTTTTTTTCACTCAAACTATTATCAACAAACACCTTCCTTGTGAGACGACCTTGGGACATTCCATAATTTACTATATCTACCTCGTATATTTGCGAGTGTTGCTTGTAGTAGTATTAAGTGGAGCATAATAAGTTTTTGACGTTATTGCCGGGAAAGGCTGTTATAGTATTAGTTTGCTTCTTTTATTCAAATTGTTTAAGTGTTTCTTTTTTAATTACTCATGTGATTTATGCAAGGATGTAGGTCACAAGAAAATGAACTTGTTCCCTTTCTAGACAATGTCCATAGATGTAATGTTCAAAATTTTAAATATGAAACTTTTTAATTAATATTGATAATTGATAGTCTATAGTGATAAAAGTAACGTGGATAAAAACTATAAGTAAAGAATAATAAATAGCATATCTTAAAAATTTACTGAAGAAATTATTTTTACAGTTTTATAGGATTGAAAATCGAATTAAAATCAAAAGATAAGAAAGAGGATGCACCATAGTTAAAATGAGATTGACCACACTAGATTGAACTTGTTATATATATGTGTGTGGACATGTGTGTGTGTGTAGAATCTTCTTCCCTCTTCTCCCATTATCCACGCCATCTATAACCATCATCACCATCTTCTCTACTTTCTTCTTCCTTTCATTAAAGAATCAAGAGAAATGCATCTTTTGCAATAATTGTTTTAAGAGAGTTAGTTAGAGTAGGTGAGATTATCAAGAAGTGATCAAAGAAAAAGAGGGAAAACAGAGAAGAAGAGGGATTTTGAAAGAGGCATGTGCTTATGTATTTTAATTTGCAAATATTTAAATTTCTATGAGTTTTAATATTTGAATTGATTGATTGAGTCATTTATAATGAATTATTTCTTCAAAATATTGATTAAATGGATTGATGAGTGAAAAATGAATTAAAAGAACATATATATGGTGAGTATAATTCTTAATTCAATCTTTATAGGAATTGAGTAGTTTGATGTTGTTTTAGCCATAAGTGATGATTGAAGGCTTGATTAATTGAAGTTTGAGTAAAGTATTAGATGTAGACTCTTTTTATATAAAAAAAATTGATTTGATTCATTTTTATCATAGGTCTTGAATATATTGAGTTAAAATGGTTAAGTGTGCGAAATGTAGAATTGTTGCGTGACATGACCATGTCACTGGGCGTGTCGACAATGCTATTTTTCAACGATTGATTACACAGCTAGTAACGCAGCCATGTCATTGGGCATGTCATAGCTACTGTATTGCAAGATAAATGACACACCCAGTGGCACGCCCATGTCACTGGGCATGTCAAAGCTTTTGTAAAAAGGGCAAATGACACGGTCATTGACACGCCCATGTCGTTGGGCGTGTCACTTGAAGAAATTTGCCCAAAATAGCTCTTTTTCTTGTCTTTCATTCTTGATTTCAGCCTAAATGGCTATAAGGCCTTAAAGTGTAAAGGATTTTTGAAATCAACCCTATCAAGTAGTGTAATAAATTTTGAATATATGATAAATATGTATAGTACCAAGTGTTGATCAAAGAATTATTCTATTGAAGTGATATACATAATTAAATGTTAATTAAAACTAATGACTTACCCAAAGCGTACTGATTTTAGATCTAACATGGAATTAAATGGTTATCCAGAGGGAGGATGACCATGGTGATAGTGGGCACATCGTGCCATTAATGGACACATTGTATCATCAGTGATAGTGGTCATATTTGCCATTATACAATCTTGAGATTTGGCATTAAAATTGCTACAATGACTCGTTATCCAATCCTATGATCTGAGTTCAGTGTGTATAGGCATATTTAATGAAATTATGTATATTGAAAATATATGTGAATATGATGTTATGAAAAATGGAAGAAATGCAAAACAATAATATAAGTCAATTATTTAAAATCGACGTACTATGTTATAATGTGAAAGTGATTGATAATGTATATATTAATATTTCAAGTGAAAGTTCTAATACATGAAATAGAAATGTTATGTTCAAAATATTGAAGTGATCAATAACTTTCTAAGTGTTATTGTGAGCGGGGATTTTCGCTCCCACTCCTGGTGGAATGGTTCTTGCGACTTTGGCACTGTTTAGGCTCGGGGCCTTAAAGAACACGGGCCTAAGCCAGGAGAAAATAGAGTCGTCACCTAGACGGGTCGAGAAAAAGAAAGGGGTGGATGACTCGATTCCTAAGGAATCCCCAACCCCTTAATGGGTTCAAAAAGTTGGGTACGTGTGGGGAAGGTGAGAAATGGCCCAGCACCCCCACAACGCCCGGTTCATTGGAACCGGTCTCTTTTGCTGTTCTTAATATTATAAAATTCTTAAATATAACAATATTATCCATACTACATGCAACAATTAAACTAAAGCATCATTATATTAAAATCAAAATAATGTCCAAACAAAACAAATAAATAGACACCCATCCAAGAATGGAAACATGTCCTTACATTGTCCATGTCTAAAACTAAATAGGACACCAACCGAAAGGTGGAAACGTATCCTTTACATTAGTCTAAAATATAAAAGCAATTTAAATTACATGATGCTTAATACATGAGGTACCCAACATATGGAAACATACCACAAAGTTTTGAAATCAAAATAAAAGTAAACGTCCATTCATGATAAATAAATCAAATATCGAAATTAAATAAATCAATCATCAAAACATATAATAAACTACATAATCTAATTTAAAATTAAATAAAGTAATAAATGTATAAATTTAGGGTTTACATCTTAAAATAAGGTTTTAGAATTTTAATTACTAAATTAGGGCTTCGGAAAAAATAAAGTTAAGTACACAGACTCATAATGCAAAAATAAATATTGACCCCTTCGATGATCTTATACGGTGATCTCACTAGCTGGTTAGCGGCAGGGTCATGGGGCAGCACCCCTTACGGGGTCAGGGGCAGTGCCCCAGAAAATTTTGAAAATTGGCTTTTAGGGTTGTAGGTTTTGGTGTTGAAAATTAAGATTTTAGTTTTTAAGATTTAGAAAATAGGGTTTCGGAATTGGAAGAAATAAGCTACTGTAAATCTTAAAAAAATACAATTGATTATGATTTTGAGAAAAAAGATTATTGTTTCTTAGTTTTAGAAAAGTGTAATTAGGGTTTTAGATTTCAAAAATATGTTTTACGGGTATCAAGGTATTAGTGTTTTGAAAAATAGATTTTAGGGATGGTAAGTAGAACAATTGATCATCTATTGCACATTTAAACAATTAATCCAATTTGAATGATGAAGCTACTATAAAGATAAGAAAAGAAATAAAGATTCAAACCTCCGTTGTTGGTTCCACTGCCTTTTAGGATTTAAACAATTAATCCGATTTGAATGATGAAGCTATTTTAGGTTTTTGTTGCTTGCTCACTGCATCTTGCTCCTTCAATGTTCTCTTTTTTGGCCAAAAAAATCTAAAAGTCCAAAGTCTGATAAAAAATTTTAGATCCTCCATTTTGTGTCTTTAATGTGTTTAATGTGGTATTTATAAGAAAAAAAAATAAAAACCTAATACTAATTGGCTAAGTAAATAAAAACATTTTAGGAAACAAAATTAAAAACCAAGTAGAATAGGGTTTTGGCAAAACCATGCGCGGGCCGGGCGTACGAAAGTGCGCTGGCAAAGAAGTTCCTCGGGCGTTGGGCATGGGCCAGCCAATTTGTGCAGGATTTTCCTACGGCGAATTGCCTTGTGGCCAATTCGTTACCCGTGATAAAAAAATTTTGTCTATGATTTTTATTTATTTATTATTTTTTATCCCTTTTATTATTATTTCTCTTTTTTATTTTTTTATTTTTATTAAAAATAAATAATATAAATAATTATTAAAATAAATATTATTTAATTAAAACACCACAAGAATTATTTTGGACTGTTTAAAAATATCGGACTGGACTGGGTCAAAAATTAAGGGTCTATAGTTTGCCCCCTGCTTAAGCGATATGAGACTACAATAAAAGAGAGCAAAAAGCAATGTGATTTTTTACTGGATTTAGAGCCATACTGGACTCCGTACCCAAGGTTCTCTAGACTAAAAAATAATTTGGGTTCTGGATCCAAGGTGAATTTAGGATTTGGGTTCTAGACCTTAGGTAAGTTCTGGAAATAAAAAATAATTTAGGTTTTGGACCCGAGGTAAGTTCTGGACTTAATTTGGGTTCTGGACCTAAGGTGAGTTCTGAACTTAAAAGTAATTTGGATTCTGGACCTGAGGCAAGTTCTGGACTTAAAAGTAATTTGGGTTCTAAACCCAAGGAAAGTTCTGGACTTAAAAGTAATTTGGATTCTGGACCCGAGGTAAGTTCTAAACTTAAAAGTAATTTGGATTCTAGACCCAAAGTAAGTTCTGGACTTAAAAGTAATTTGGGTTCTGGACCCGAGGTAAGTTTTAGGATTTGGGTTCTGGACCCGAACTAGAGTAATTTGGGTTCTGGACCCGAGGTAAATTTTGGACTTAAAAGTAATTTAAGTTCTGGACCCAAGGTAAGTTTTAGGTTTTGGGTTCTGGACCCGAGCTTGAGTAATTTGTGTTTTGGACCCAAGGTAACTTCTGGACTTAAAAGAATAATTTGGGTTCTAGACCTAGATTGATTCGAATTTTATATCTAAGGTGAGTTTCTAGACTAAAAAATGATTTGGGTTCTGGACCCGAAATGAGTTTTGTACTAAAAAATGATTTGGGTTCTGGACCTAAGACTGACCTTTTATCAGTTGAGAATTTTGGCTTGACTGGTTATTTCATTTTTTAAAGGATTGTGGGTCTTTACCACAAAAATGGATCTTTATCTATTGGAAAATTGGGTCTTTACCCTTGAAACATGGATCTTTATCCATTGAAGATCGGGTCTTTACCCTTGAAACATGGATCTTTATCCATTGGAGATCGGGTCCTTACCCTTAAAACATGGACCTTAATCAATTAGAGATTGGGTCTTTACTCTTGAATCATGTATCTTTATCCATTGGAGATCGGGTCTTTACCCTTGAAACATGGATCTTCATCGTTAGACCTTGTATCTTCATCCTTGGTATCGGGTCTTCACACTTGAAAATGGATCTTTATCCTTTGGACTTCGGGTCTCCACCTTTGAAATTGGATCTTCATCCTTGGAAATTGGATCTTCACCCTTAAAAGTGGATCTTCATCTTCGGTATCGGGTCTTCACCCTTGAAACATGGATCTTTATCCATTGGAGATTGGGTCTTTACCCTAGCTTCAGCTCTTTTAGCTGGACTAATCTCTTTTGCATCTTCTTTCTTTTGATAGTTCTAATGTTCCATTCATTTACACTTTTTCAAAAAATTCAGCTATTTTTTTAGCTGGCCCCTTGTCCCCAATGATTTTTCTCATACAGGTTCTAATTGATGTTTTTGTTTGTAATTCTTCGCACAAGCATGCATTTCTTCTTTTTGCAAAATTACTGGAGCTTCCTTAAGCAATGGGCTTTCTATGCCCCCCTAATTTAATATCTTCTTTTGATTCTTTACTTCATAGGGTGTTTGTTGTTCACTTTGACAAAGAATAGATAACACAAGACAAAAATGCCAAGTGATATGCTTATGTATGCATGAGTAATGCTTACAGTGGTTCCATCGACCTACAAACTGTGGTGATCAGCAGAAGTGTTCTCATTGGTTCCTTTACATTTATGACTTTGATCTTCAAGATGTTGAGAACATGAGTGGTGGAGACCCTAAGTAGTAGATATACATCCATTTCAAATTATGATTCAGTATGTCAATTGGTAGCTTTTACAACCTTGCAAATAATCATTTACTTTGCCCAATGTGTCTTTCGAGATTCGACAGTTCAACATACTCCCCTTAACTTGAAATTTTTTTCTTCAATTTTCAATTTTAATTTTGAAATTAAATGTTGGCTTTGCCAAATTAATGTCAATTTACCTCAGGACTTGATTTTCAAATTAACATATCTATAACATGACAACCCTAGTTACCATACTAAACTCAGGAATCATATCTATTTAAGCAAGAACTATTGCACTTCAGATAGGCACATAAACATTACTTGGCCAAAGATCTCATTCGAATTTGAATATTGTCTATCTCATATGCATGCTTATCCAAACTATCTCCACTAATAAACTCTACCTAACAAGAGAGATCAACAGGTCTTTAATAGGCTTGAAATTGGGTCTATAAGGGACACAGGTTTAAGTGAAGGCCATTTTGAGATTGGAGTTGATGTGATACCACGGACAAACCTTCACACTAAAAACTGCTTACTAGAACTTTAGATAGATGGGAGCATGAAAAGATAGAGCTTTGAGTGTTCTCCCATCTTCTTTGCATTAATCTAAATCTTGATTAGGACAGTCTTTGCCCTTGCAAAATGTTTGGTACCCAAATTCATTTCTTTTCTTCTTTTCCCTTTTCATTCTCTTTATTTTTCTAACTCTTCCCTTTTCATTCTCTTTATTTTTCTTACTCTTCTCTTTCTTTGAGCATTTTATCATTTTGTCCTTCTCTGTAGGATTGTTAAGTATATAACTTTCAAAAACTAGATGGTCTTTCTCCTTTTTCTTGAATTTTGATTGAATCTTTGGTTGGGTTTGACCAATTCCAGTCAAACTATCCTTATAAACCAAATGGAAGCCTTTTGCTACCTTAGGTGAAAGAGAACTCGGTTGGCTTTTTGAACCATTTTGGGTTTATTTTTCTTTTTACTTTTTTCTTTCTTCTTTCTTCTTTTTCTCCTTTTTTTTTGGTCCTAGCTCCAAAAGAGTTGTCTTGTTTGTACCAACTTGTATTTTTGTTAATGGATGAGTGGAGTGGTATTAATCTGTTTCAGTCCTAACTTTATCTATGATATTTGGTCTAGGTGAACTTCAACTACCCTTATGGTCTTGAGAACTTCAACTATCCTCATAGTCTTGACCAGTCATTCCTTTCTTTGACCTTCTTGTCTCTTCACCTTAGTGATCATAAGACTTGTCAAAAGTATAACAACAGCTCAGGGAAGGTTGTTGGGGTTTGTAAGCCAATGAAAAGAAAGCTAAAATTTTATGAAGGCTCAAAGGGACAACTAGGGATTGATATTTAATTGGGTGGATACTAGTTGTTGGCACGTCAAATAATGCCTAGATCATTTCTCTCTTAAATAAGCAAAGTTCAATTTCACCTTGAAAGTCCATCAAAGCATGTTCTATGATTGACTAGGAATTAGACAAAGGTAATTATGCAGAAGCCCTCTCTAAGTAAGCATACACAACTCAATGCTATAGAGCAATTCCCTCGTCAAGTAAAGTCTTTCAAATCATGATGCCTAGAAACATTAATTTTTGAACATCAAGCTAGATTCCTCATTGGTTGAGTTCCAAAATGAGCAAAGACCAACAAAAATTTTAATGAAAGTGATTTATTCAAACAACTTTAAATTTAAAAAACACGATTGTTCCATAAAACACCAAATAAAGAAAATAACAAAAACAAACAAGCCAGGGAAGTTCATTGAGTTAAGCTTCTTCTCCTATCTTCAATATTCCCATCTTGAAAAGAGGATAAGACAAAATCTTCCTCCAATCCTCTTCCCACCATGAAGGTTGTCGGTGGAGGTACTCTTCCAAATTTAGGCAAAGGATTGTTCTTGGTATCGGGCTTGTCTAGCTTAGGTAGCTTACCACTATCGATTAGATCTTGGATCTCATGCTTCAATCAGGTACATCTATTGGTCTCATGTCCTTGAGTTTGATGAAATTGACAAACAGCCTTAGTATCAAATTTTGGGGGTAAGGATTAGGCAAAGGACGAGGAGTCAAGGGTTGTAACAATTCCTTCTTTTGTAGCTTATTGATAACCCAAGACAACGGCTTCCCTAATTTCAAAAACTGCCTCATTCCTCCTTGACTAGTGGCATTAACATCATCTTCCTTTTGTGTACTTTGATTGCTGGGCTGATAATTCCCTTTCTCATTCCTTTTTTGTAATATCCCAATGTATGCCCTAGAAGTTTTAATACAATTGTTGTTTGATTTGAATTTAATGTACATATGTTTTTGCAAAGGAAGTGATTGTGTTAATGGAATGTATATGTTGTATATATGTTAATATATATAACATATATGTTGGTCAAATGGAGAGTCAAGGGAAGAAGATATTTTAATTTGGGATGTGTGAAATTACTAAAGAGGGCAAGAGTTTTAAAGGATGTGTGAATAAATAGAAAAGGGAATTTAAGTAATTTTCCTTTTTGGAATGCATGGTGGAGATTTAAAGAGATGACAATTTGATTTTTTCTTCATTTCTTCTTCTCTTTCCCATATGTTGGCCGGCCATTTCAAAGGAAGGGAGCAAGAGTGAGATTTGTTTAATTCAAATTCAATTTGAAGGAGGAATCAAAGGTTTAAGTTGGAGATTTGTGAAATTTCTTCAATTTAGGTAAGTACTCTCTTGTTTCTTTTTGTTATTTTGATGTTGTGTATAAGATGAGTTATAGTTTGTTGATATTATGATTTGATGTGTTTGAGATGTGTTTACAAGTGTTGAAATTGATTGTAAGTTAAAAGAAATTGAATTGGTGTTGTTTTGTTTTGAAGATGGTGAGTTAAGTGGAGGTTGATGGTGAAAGATCAAGAGTGAAGTTGGTTTTAGGGTTTTGAAGTAGGTAAATGATTATATGTATGGTTAATGTGGATATTGTGTTAAACATGCAAAATAAGTGTTAATGACTTTGATTACATCCATTTGAATGAGTTTATGTTGTGCATAATGTGTTTAATTTCAATCAAAAGAGTGTTGGCTATGGTTAGGGTTTTTGTTCATAAGAGACATGGCCAAACCAAGGAAGAGACACGGCCAAGCTAAGGATTTTTGAGAGACACGGCCAAGTCTATGGAAATTTGGCCGTGTTGGATGATTTTTTGGAGAGGACACGGCTGTGTCCCTTGCCCATGTTTGATTCTGTTGCTTTTGGTTGAGAGACACGGCCACAAGCTTGGCCGTGTCCCTTGAGTGTGTTGGTTACTGTGTTTGGTTTTTGTTCTTCTTGCATTGATGAGATTGAACATACATTTGATTATGCATATGATGCTATATGAACAATGTTATGTTATATGCATTGTGAATTTTGTGAATGATAAGATGCTATATGAAATGATATGAGGCCATTGTGATTGGTTATGATAACTCAAATGTGATGTGAAGCCATTGTAATTGGCTAAGATGATTCCATTGAAAGAACTGAAGGCATGTTTGCCTAATTGATGATGAGATTGGAGAATGAAATGATAAATGAATTGTGTGTCTAATGTGTTATTCATTTTCAGAGTTTTGTTATTGATGGCATGCCTATTGGTAACATTCTCTTGAAGTTAGGTTGGATTTGATCCTTGAAGCCTAATTGAGATGTTACAACCCTTGAAGCTAGGTTGGGTTGGTTCTTGAAGCCAAGTTTGGTTGATACTTAGCATGCTTTGTTCCCCTTGAAGCTTGGTTGAACCTAATCCTTGAAGCCTATTTGGGTATATGATAATGATAAATGTGATAATAAAACCAAAGCATTAACTCTGAAAATTGAATGGCATATTAGAGTGTTTTGGGCCCATGCTTGTCTTTGTATATAATGTGATTCTTGAATGGTAAAATCATTGAAACTATGAAAATGTAATATGAATATTGTTATGGCATTGAATGTAGTGTGATGTGATAATGTGATGTGCTTTTATGTGTATGGTTTATGAAATATAAAGGTGTGATGTTAGCTTTTCACCTATGATGTTAACTTTATAATTTAGATGTGTAACATTGCATTGCCTTAAAGTATAGTGTTGGTATATTTTGTACTACTAAGCCGATGGCTTAGCGCGATAGTGTTTGATCGCACAGGTGACAGAGTTGAACCTGAGAGCTCCTCGAGACCAAGTGAGACTAGACATTGAGGATTTTTCTTTTGGGACTTAAAGATCAGAGAAGAGCTGCCAATCATGTATATATATATTCTATGTTTTGTAAACTTTGATTTATAACATATTTGTAATAACTTCCGCTGTGAATTGATAAACATTTTTATATATGGTGTCTTTTGGATTTATTTTAAATGTTGAGTTCGGTTTCATTTATTTACAAAGATATTTGTTGTGTTTTCTTCTTAAACTGTGGCATTTACTATATTCAGTATACATATATTACGATCGTTTAAGCATGCTTGGTACGTATACGGGATATAGGGGTGTTACATTTTTACCGAAAAGCGGTTCTTCTCCCTTTCCCACTCTTCAATTTGCAAGCCAGCTTACTAAAGGTCTTTGAAGTCCCTTATAAGGGTGTGAGACAACCTTTCATGGAGGTTGGGCAGGATGCCTCTAACTATTATCCTGATTTGATCCGACTCATCAGGCCTCCTTTTGAGAAGTGCAACCTTATTTCTTCATCTTTTCACATAATCCATAAAATTCTCATTTGGTCTTTGTATAATGGACTCAACTTCCATTAAGTAATTTCCAGCTCCATATTGTACCCATATTGCTGAATGAAAGCCTTGTATAACATGTCCCAATTTTTTTGAGTACTTTCCTCTAAGGTGTTGAATTAGACAACAGGGTCCAATAAGAGCATGAAATATTTTAGAGTTTGAGCCTTAGTAGCTCTAGCAGATTGCATAGCAGTGATGTACTATTTTACATGGAGATGAGGGTTTCCAATACCATTGTACCTAGTGAAGGAAGGCATCTTGAACTTATAAGGGACCTCCTCATCTTGTTCAAATAGTTTGTCGATCTCTGACATCTCTTTGATTTTTAGTTTCTTCTCAAATTTCTTTTCCAGGTCAGCAATCATCTTCTCAACATCATTATTTTTAGTCTTTTCAAAAGTTACCTTCTCAATAACCTTTGGCTCCTTCTTTTTATCTTGAGGATCTTAGAAGTATTGAACCCAGTCGTCATCATCATCAACGACCACCTTGTCATCATCAAAAGCCACTTCACCAACTTTAGCCATCCTTTTGTCCTTCGGCTTCCTGGTGCTAGTGGATGCCTCAACATTATTCCCTAAAATTGTAGCCAAATGAATATTCATGGTCTCAGCTAGGGCCTCCTTTAGTTCTGCCATTTTAGCATTGAGGGCGTCATCCACCATTCTTTGAATTTATTTGGGCTCCATTGCTTTTGGAGAAAATAGGGTTTCGAAATTGAAAGAAATAAGCTATTGTAAATCATAGAAAAATAGAATTGATTATGGTTTTGAGAAAACATATTATTGTTTTGTGGTTTTAGAAAAGTGTAATTAGGGTTTTAGATTTCAAAAATATATTTTATGAGTATTAAGGTATTAGTGTTTTGAAAAATAGTTTTTAGGGTTTCAAATAGAGTTTGGATGGTAAGTAGAACAATTGATCATCTATTGCAATTTAAACAATTAATCCAATTTGAATGATAAAGCTACTGTAAATATAAGCAAAGAAATAAAGATTCAATCCTCCGTTGTTGGTTCCACCACAATCTTTGAATTTTGGTTGAACAATAATAAAGACAGTGCAGGCTGCCTTGATGGATTGTTGTTGCTTGCTCACTGCCTCTTGCTCCTTCAAGGTTCTCTTTTTTGGCCAAAAAAATAAAAAAGTCCAAAGTCCAATAAAAAATTTTAGATCCTCCATTATGTGTCTTAAATGTGTTATTTATAAAAAGAAATAAAAATTTAATACTAATTTGCTAAGAAAATAAAAACATTTTAGGAAACAAAATTAAAAACCAAGTAGAATAGGGTTTTAGCAAAACCATGCATGGGTCGGGCGTGCGAAAGTGCGCTGGTGAAGAAGTTTCACAGGCGTTAGGCGCAGGCCTGCCAATTCGTAGTAGGATTTTCCTGTGGCGAATTGGCCTGTGGCCATTTCGCTGTAGAAAAATCTGCGGCGAATTGGCTTGTGGGCAATTGGTCTCCCGAGACGAAAAATTTTCATCATCGATTTTTATTTTTTTATTATTTTTTACCCTTTTTATTATTACTTCTCTTTTTCTTTTTTTATTTTTATTAAAAATAAATATTGTAAATAATTATTAAAATAAATATTATTTAATTAAAACACCATAAAAATTATTTTGGACTGTTTAAAAATATCAGATTGGACTAGGTCAAAAATTAATGGTCAACTGTTATAATGATTGAAAGTGTATATGATGATATAAGATACAAAGTGCTCCAAAGTATAATATTAAATCTAAGTGCCAAAATTATAAAGTTAATGAAATTATCCTATATGTAACACCCCCATACTCTATATAAGTACTATACATATACCTGGTATACATACAATACGTATATAAAGTATAAGAATGTCACTTTTCGTTTTACTTTAAAACCCTTTATTCAAGTTCAAGCGATATTACATTAAATTAAAGAACATTTACATAAAATCATTATTCTTATAAAAATACAACATAATTAAAATCACATATGTATGCATCACCTTCTAGTTGGTCTCGAGACACTCTTACCCTTCTCGTGGCATTACAGCTAGACTTCCAGATCAACCGCATAAATACCTGCGCGATTAAACATCCGCGCTAAGCCCGAAAGCTTAGTAGTACAACTAAATAATAAAATACACTTTACCAAAATTATCATACCTCATATGTTTAGCATTATATTTTAATGTTCTCTTACCACGTTTTCCTTTCTAAATGCATTCTTCATAAGTTCCCACTAATCTCATATACATAAACATATACATTAATTCAACCAATTACCATTCAAAGACCTATTCAACACCTTTACGAAAGCAATTCTCACAAATTCCATATTCATATATATATATATATATATATTTTACACATCATACTTTATTTTTATAAAATCATATATCAAGAAAGTCCCTCAAAACGTACTCACCTTCAATACATCAATGCACATATTACAAAAGCATACTTCATAACATTATTTTATCCACAATTCATCAAACATGAATTATACTTCCAATAAAGGCAGTTGTAGATCTCATTACTCATTTATTTCAACATTTAATATCACATTGACAACAAAGACAGACTCGGGCCCAAACAACACACTGATATGTTATTCCAAGTTCAGAGTTACTGCTTTGGTCCATAATCATAATCATCAAGCCCGTAGGCATCATCTATATATATCTCTATCCATGGATAGTGTAATAGACCCAGTCTCTTGGACCATCAACTCGGCAAATCTCGAGGAGATCCTCAACCCGGCAAGACTGTTACTATAATTCACATTTCACATTTCACATTTATCAAGTAACAGACCCAGTCTCTTGGACCATCAACCCGACTAAATCGAGGAGATCCTCAACCCGGCAAGACTGTTACAAATCATATATCTCATAATCACAATTAGCAGAGTGTAACAGACCCAGTCTCTTGGATCTCAATTCGTCTCAAATTGAAGAGATCCTCAACCTGGCAAGACTGTTACCTTTCATTTTATAGGCATGCCTCCAAACTCAGAACTCTGAAAATGAATAACATATCAGACACACAATTCATCTATTGTTTCATTATCAATTCTCATCATCATCTAGGCAAACATGCCCCACTTAATTCAATTGAATCATCACAGCCAATCACAATGGCTTCATATCACATTATATCTCAAATCACATTTCAAGTTTCATCATTGATATATGCAACATCAATTACATTACTAAACAAACATATCATGAATCAATCATACCATATAGGCATGCTTCAATCATAAAATTAAAGTAATTCATCATCAATGATCTCATGATATTCCACATTATACACAACATGCCATTATTCATATGCATCATCAATCTACATATAGTACAATACAATTCATGAGATTGACAATGCATAAAACCTAACATGGTTCATATAATATCAACGTTATCATCAAATCATATTGATCAATTCAATTCATCACTCAAGTATACATAATCAATGACATTGCACATACTTTTTCATTGATCATTATATCTTCCACATTTCCTATATTATCATTGATATATTCATACATAACAATTTACCTTATTCAAGAACTTAGAATCCTCCATATATATTTGGTTGGATCATTATCGTTTTAAGTGTGTTTAGGTACAAAAGACATTTGAAGATCCAACAATGTTTGAAGACCAAATAACAAACACATTTGCAAACACCCTCAAGGGACACGGCCAAGCTTGTGGCCGTGTCTCCCAATATAAACATCCAGTAGCCAACACGCCCAAGGGACACGGCCAAGCTTGTGGCCATGTCACTCAACACCAATTCAAGCAGTAGCAAACATGGGCAATGGACACGGCCAAGCCAGTGGCCGTGTCTCTCAACACAACAATCCAGTACCAGACACGGGCAAGGGACACGGCCGTGTCTCTCCACAAAAATCTGACAGTAAGAAACACGGGCAGAGGACACGGCTGAGACTGTGACCGTGTCTCTCCCAAAACCAATCCAACACATATAATTTTCCTTGACTTGGCCGTGTCTCTCCTTGCTTTTGGCCGTGTCACTCACAAAATTCAACCCAAACCTAACCAAGCCTCTTCTTTTCTCATTAATTCACAACACAATACCAATACACACCAACCATGCACTAAATTCATTAACACAAGTATTAATAAATGTGTTTTAAGTTTGAATATCATATCAAAACATTAATTAAGGTAGTTTGTTCTTACCTTAAGAATCACTCACAAATCTACACACTTTACCTTCCAGAACTCTTCACCACTTAGCAATCCACTATCTTCACAACCTAATTCAAATCAAATAATAAGATACATGAATTTCAATACAAATATTTTATGTTTTCAACTCCCTTAAACACAATCATATATCAATTACTCAAATCCCCACTCCTATATTAAATCCTTATTAAACAATTTCAATAATCCTTCATCATCTTCACGAATAACCATTTGAGTCTATACACATCTTTCAATCTTTCACTATCATCATCTTACCATATTAACTACCTCAAAACTCAACTCAATTAATGAAAATCAACTCAAAGAAATGAATACTTACTTGAATATGTTGCCAAATCTTCATCTCTATCTTCAATTCTCTTAGAATCCTTAAGAACTTTGATGTGAAAAGCAACAAAATCACATCTCTCTCTCTTTCTCTCTCTCTCTCTCTCTCTCTCTCTCTCTCTCTCTCTCTCTCTCTCTCTCTCGTCCAAGCAGCAAGAAGAAGACGAAGAAGAAGGAGCAGAAGATGAAAGAAGTTTCTACTTCTTTCCTTCGTTCTTATCATATATATATATATAATAATAATAATAATAATAATAATAATAACAATAACAATAACAATAATAATAATAATAATAACACTTTAAATTTCCACCACATAATCTTTCTTTGACTTTCTTCTTCTCTTTTCTTTTTGTCCTTATTATTATTATTATTAATTAATTACACAAATATATATATATATACCATTCACTTATCCTACACCATTTTATATCCCATGTATATGTCTTATATATATTATCTTTATATTTCCCCTATATACATATACATTAAATCCAAATACAACAACAATAACTCCAAAACTCTTAGGGTCTATTCCAGGATATTACACTATATGTGAAATTGAAAAGTAAGACTTACTGAAAAATAAAATAAACGTAATATGAGCAATGTTAACAAACGAGAAATAAAGTCTTAAATAAAATGATTCAAAAAGAGAAAAGTTGCAATATCAAAAGTGTAATATAAGATGTTGATTTTTGTAAGGTTAAAATTATTATTTTGTATAATCAAAATATTATGTTGATTTGTTATTGAGAATATTTAATTTATTGAAATGCTTTTTAAAACTGAGTATTGTTACTATATCTCCTTAAGTATTTTTTTTAATATTAATTGACAAAATATGTTTATACAAGCATCACAAAGCTTTGTTTATCGTGTTAGAATTGTTTTCTGACATGCAGGTATCATGTCATCGGAGCAAGTTAAGAAGTGGAATTAAAGATCTCAAAAATTATCTTTAGTACATATTGAGATCTTTTGCATATCGTACTTGTAAGTTATGAAGTATATATATATACAATTTATCTTGTCTATTTGAGAGATTGTACAAATTTGTAAACGTGAAAGAAATATATGTATTTAGAGAATGAAGTTTTAGATTAGTGTAAATGATTATCAAATCAAGTAATGTTTTATATATTTATTTTGGATTGACAAACTTATGATGGTTATCTGATTTATAATTAGTATTTGGTTTATTAGAGATATTAGAGATTGGTTTAAATATTGGATTTATAAGTGTTGTATTATACAGATTATATTATTATTTGAAAATTTTTGTTAGTAACACTTTGAAAGAAAACTTTGCTAATGAAATGATTAAAGTACTGACAGTATATTGAGTAACATTCTTTATAGTTTTATATGAGAATTGTCAGGGAATGTTACATTTAGTGGTATCCAAGCTTGGTTTAGGCATTTTTGGCATGTGGAGTGTAACACCCCATCTTAGCCTACGTTTATAGACCAAGATGGACTGTTATCTCATGGTGATTGTGTCTTAATATTTTACTTAGCCAATATTAAGTACAGATTTTAAAAAATTTTGCCATAACCTCCCCTAAAAATGGAGGTCCCAAGTGTCGACAAAACTGATTTTTCTTATTTATGAAAAACATTTTGTTTCACAATTCAATACAAGCACACTCCCAATAATCCACCCTTATAACCTCAACTACAATCCTGCAAGAAGAATTCATACTTCTATATTCACAACCCAACTCAATTCAAAACCATACAGTTATTATACATTACTAGATTTACATGCTACATAAAGTTATCTCTTTGTATTGTTCAAATAAGTACATGCCAGTTTCTAATACCAAAATACAAAATGAAGAGCACCACTTAAGTTTGTTGATGACCGACAGATCGTAGGACTCTTCTGCTCGCTACTGGCTCCTTGCTAATAACCTATGAGTTTAGAGGAAACTAAACTCACTAAGCATTGCTTAGTGGATACTTTAACCATTGCCGAATATAAATAGTGCAAGGAAGGTTTGTTGAAACACATGTAAAAGTAGAATACTGCATAATTAAACTATTTTCATACAATCATCATATTTATATTTTCTAATTAAGTTAAGATTCACATTCTGTATATAAAAAAACATGTAATATAACTTCATTATAATTACGAGTTAATATGCTCCACTAGGTAATTATGAATACACCGATCTCGAAATTGCTTAGTGGGTACTTTAACCATTGCCGAATATAAATAGTGCAAGGAAGGTTTGTTGAAACACATGTAAAAGTAGAATACTGCATAATTAAACTATTTTCATACAATCATCATATTTATATTTTCTAATTAAGTTAAGATTCACATTCTGTATATAAACAACATGTAATATAACTTCATTATAATTACGAGTTAATATGCTCCACTAGGTAATTATGAATACACCGATCTCGAAATGAGGCCTCATATAGAGTTACGCGTGGTCTTGACCTCACAAGAATAATTGTCATGGTCTTGGTCTCACACGATATAGAATAACTGCGTGGTCTTGGTCTCACACGACTAGTTGCCATGATCTTGACCTCACACGATATAACCGCGCGCGCGTAAGGAATATCCCGACCGAAGCTGTTAAGACAGTACTGCCGGTAGGATGGCATGCCAAACCCCCATTCTAGACAGGTTTTACCCATTTACCGAGTAGAGCATATATAACATTTCATATATACCCATTCACTTCGTATATATACCACATATTCTCCATGTATATACAATATATATTTACACAAATATCACATATACTCACATATGTATCATATGTATTCACATATTTTCCATCTTAATTTATTCTTCATATCATAATTAAACTCAATACTAAAAATAAAATGATAAAACACCCACACCAAGTTTTTGACCAAGTTAATAATGAAAAATTTCCATATGAACAATAAACTCTGGTTCTTGACCCAACTTGATCCTTGTTTTAGAAAATTTGTATAAAATAATCCACTCGGATAAAAACTCTAAAATTTTTACAGAATTTATTTTTGCATCTTAAAATCATTCCTTTAAAATTTCAGATCAAACTGGACACAAAATCTTGGTCAAGTAGTTCACCCAAACAGACTGCTCCAGTTGCCCTGCATCCTGGCAGCAGTTCTGAATTTTATAAATTCCCTAAATTAAATTCAATCAATGTGGTTCCAAATTATTTTTCTCAAATACTAGACTTATTAAACAACAACATATCCAACATTCAACTCAAGATAATTTTTCTATATTTAATTAAAAATCATACAAGTCACAGCATTTTACTAATTGTAAAACAGAAAAAATTTCAAAAGGAGTTCAATGGTTAAAGTACCAAACCTTGCTCTTTAATTCCCTTTTGCTTTTCCTATTGTGGCCGAAATTTGTAAGTGGAAAAGAGAGAAATTGGTTCTTCATATCATGATATATGTATATATAAGGGAAAAAATGATGATCACCTTATGTGTTGGATAAATCCTTAAAGACCACTTGTCCACCTTTCTCTTTCTTCATTTAATACTCATGCTAAATGGTTACTTTTGATTGGCCAACAAGAGATTTTTATAGTTTTCTTTCCCATTACTTCTTCCCACTTGTCCCTCTTTCTTTTATCTTATTTATTTGGCAAGCCCTTAGGCTTCCTTTTATTCATATTTTGACCCCCTCAACTTTCTTGTGCTGTAATTTTATAGTCTAGGGTGTGAAAATATCAAAATACCCTCCAACGATTAATCGATTGTAACTTTTAAACCGTGCGTTTTCGGGAAAAATTGAAACCCACGGTTATGACCCGATTAATCTTGAGAATATTCTTCCGGGGTTGGATATGGGCACTATTAAGAACTTCCGACACTTAATTTTTAAGTTTACATAGTTGCCCCTAACTTTTGAGAAATTTCCACTTAGGTCCTTTTGATATCCCTTCCTGACCTTGCTGTCTTTATTTATTAATATCTTTTTACTCACAACTCCAAATTAAGTAATTCTTATTCCCATTGATACTAGACATCCCGGGATATATTGTATCAAAATTTCAGGTCGATCCAAGCTATATCTGATTTTTGACGGTCCTTTGAATTCAAGCCTACTATGCTGTCGTGAGGCAGCTTGCACATTGTCTACTAAATCCATCATATCTTATTCTGTACAACTCCAAAATGAGTAATTTCAAGTTATACATCTATCTAAGACACAAATAAACAATTAAGTCTTCTTTGAGACTCTCTAATTCTATCATTAACTTGGATGCAATTCGAGCTCAAGTTATAGGTCATGTTCTAAGTTCCTTTGTTCTAAGCCTAAATCATATCCTCTATGTCTGTTTCTTACCAATCTGGAATTCGGGATGTTACATGGAGTTATGGGAGAAGTGAAATGCAATTGTCTAAGTTATGTGAATCAAATGAGTGGATATGTGTTTTGATATAATTAATATTTCATATGTTTATGGTAGGAGAATATTTTCTAAGAATTGATTGAGAATTCATAGTGTATTATTTGGAGTGCACTAGACCTATTTGTGAAAAAGAAGAATGTGAAAAGAAAACAAAATATGAGTAGTTAAAGAGATATATCAAAGTAAGACAGTGGAAGTGTAATAATTTATTGGAATATGAGGAATGAATTAAATTAGATAGATAAATTTCAAGGATGAAATTTCTTACGAGGGTAATAATTGTAATGCCCCAAAAATTTTAAGTACTGATTTTCTGTATTTAGTGAATATATGACTGTAAATTGGATTGATTATGATATTATGTATAGCTTGAGTATTTCGAACTGATAGTAATAAGGTTAACTAATACCTAATAAGAGTAACATTAAAGCCAAATATGGATAATATCGGTATTTCTGAAAAAGATTTCGAAGAGGTAAGAAATTATGAAAATACCCTTATAGCCTATAAATGAACTCGAGCAATAATTTAGAAGTGAAATATGGATAATAGGGTTTCGGGGTTAAAAATTGGAGTAATAGTTAATTAAAGAAAGTGAATGCACCGAAACTATTGTATGAGTGAGTGATTGGATAAAAATCCTAAAGCCTATTTAAAGATTTTTAATGTCTTCTATTGCCTTCTAAAATGCCATACTCATCATCTTCACCTCCATCTTCATCTCTTTTTCTTCTTCTTCCATTTGTCACCATAGAAATCATGGAGAATTGGTAGAAAAACAAAGTTTTGATGGATTTTAGCTAATTTAAGCTTGATCTATCTAGAAAAACATCATCAAAACAAAAGATTGAAGGGAAAAGTGATGGAAGAGTATTTTTAAAGAGGGTAGTGCTTGTATAATACTTATTTTGCTATTTATTCAATTCATCTTGATTTTTATTATGTAAAGAGATTTGTGAATTGATAAGACACCATTACTTGTGAAAGATATTGTGTATTGAATAATTGTGAAAAATATGAGTATAAAACTTTATTTCTATGATAGTAAAATTATTCTTGCAATATGTAAATGTGTATTTATTGATTATTAATTGAAACAATGATTAAATCCATCATTGAATCATTTATGATTTGATTTAAGGATGTGGAAGAAAATAAGGTTTTGAAAGATTTTAGGTTTATGGAAGTTTAGATTTGAATTTGAGTGTGCTTTGAAGGGTTGGTGTAGACCCTTAATTTTTGACTTAGTCTGGTCCGATATTTTTTATATAGTCCAAAATAATTTTTGTGGTATTTTAATTAAATAATATTTATTTTAATATTTATTATTTATAATTTTTAATAAAAATAAAAATGGTAAAGTTAAATAAATAAAAATCGGCGATAGAAAAATTCATCGCCGAAGGTGAATTGGCCACTGGCCAATTCTCCCACAGGAATTTCCTGCGGGCGAAATGGCCTTGGGTCATTTCCCCGCAGGAAATTCCAGCGGGAAAATGGCACCCACCCGCAGTAGCTCTCAATTTTCCCTCACAGCTCTGGCAATTCCAGCCAGCAGCAAGTTTTTCACCAGAGTAATTTTTCAATGCAGTTTTTCCGAAACAAAATTCTATTTGGTTTTGGTTTCTTTTCCTAATTGGTTTTAATTTCCTTAAGCAATTAGAAGTAAGTTTATCATTTTTTCTATAAATATGACATTAAAACATAGAATTAGGGGACTTTTTTTTGGACAAAACTTTGGACTTCTGACTAAGAAAAAAAAGAGACAGAAAACCCTAGCAAGCAAGAGACATTAGCAACAAGAAGCAATCAACAATCCATCAAAGGCAGCAACATTACCTTTGTCATTGTTCATCCAGAAGCAAATTGTGGAGGAACCAACGAATGCAGGTTTGATCTTTAATCATAAAATATATATTCACAGTAGCTTTGTTTCTTTGATTAATAAGAGCATGCATGCAGTACCTTGACCTTTAAATATGTAGTAATTGGATTTTTATTTCAATAACTTCAATTGCCTACTTTGGTTAATACATTAATCAGTTGGTTTTCAAAACTCTACTTCCATGTTTTATAAAAACTAAAAAAAAAAACCTTAAAAACCCTAAATTACTCTTCTGTTTCTAAAACCTTAAAAACCCTAAATTATTTCTTCTGTTTCCAAAAACCTTAAAAACCCTAAATTGTTTCTTCTGTTTTTAAAACCTTAAAAACCCTAAATTGTTTCTTCTATTTCAAAAAACCTTAAAAACCCTAAATTACTCTTCCGTTTCTAAAACCATAAAAACCCTAAATTGTTTCTTCTATTTTCAAAAACTTTAAAAACCCTAAATTGTTTTCCCTAAACTATTTTCATTTAAACCCTAGCTTTTTGTCCAAAATTTCCAAATGCTTTCTTAAATCTCCAAACCCTAATCTTCTTTACAGTTTGTAAAAATCATAATTATTTTTATAAAACTCTAAACTGTTTTCTTAAATCCTAAGATCAAATATGCTTTCCAAAATATCAAAAACCCTAAAAGCCCAATAAAGTAAACCCTAGTTTTCCTAAACCCTAATTTTTAAAGCATCAAAACTTTATGACAAATTCAACAACACCCTTAACCCTAATCCAGTGAACATAAAACTTTATGAAAAATAAATCTAAACCCTAAAGCCCTAATCCAGTAAACTTAAAATCACAATCCAATTATAAAACCTAATAATTCTAAAATCCCAAAACCCTAAATGTTAATTGAAGAACTCTAAATTGAGACATAAACCTAAATTTGTATCTTTATTTGCTTTATTTAATTTTAAATTTGATTATGTAGTTTGTTATATGTCTTGATGGTTGATTTATTTAATTTCAGTACTTGATTTATTTAATTTATCGTGGATGGATATTTTCTTTAATATTATGATTATTATTTGTTTATTTTTGTATTAAAGTTGTAAGAGGTATGTTTCCACTTTGTGGGTACCTCATTAGTTCAGTATTATGTAATTTAAATCGCTTTTATATTTTGGACCAATGTAAAGGACATGTTTTCTACCTTTCGGTGGGTGTCCTATTTAGTTTAGAGATGAACGATGTAAGGACATATTTTCATTCTCGAATGGGTGTCCATTTATTTGCTTTGTTTGGACATTGCTTTGATTTTGAATATAATGATGCTTTATTTTAATTATTGTATGTAATATGGATAATATTGTTATATTTAAGAATTTTATAATGTTAAGACCTGTAAAGGAGGCTGGTTCCAATGAACCGGGCGTTGTGGGGGTGCTGGGCAATTTCTCACCTTCCCCACACATACCCAACTTTCTGAACCTATTAGGGGGTTGGGGATTCCTTAGGAATCGAGTCATCCACCCCTTTCTTTTTCCCATCCTGTCCGGGAGGTGACTCCATTTTCTTTGGGCTTAGGCCCGTGTTCTCTAAGGCCCCGAGCCTAAACATTGCAGAAGTCGCAAGAACCATTCCACTGTGAGTGGGGACAAAAATCCCCACTCACAGTGGCGACTCCACTGGGGATGAGAGAAGTTGATTCCGTTGGTCTTTATATTATTCTATTCTTTCTTATCATGATATTATCCATTGCATCATATTAGATTGCATCGCGTGCGTGAGTTAGGACTCTCGTGTTACCCGTGTTGTGTTATGTAAGGGATACCATTCTTTCACTCAAGGTATGGAGATCGAGCATGGCATAACCTTTCATAGCCTTGTACCTTTTGGTATATACTTGCAATGGGAACCTAAGGTTTTCAACCCAAAGACTAAAGCTCATGTAATTGGCATAGTTACTTTCTTTAGGTTTTACCCCAAATGCATGTTGTTTAACTATGGTTAATTTATCTTAGCTTAAATCATGGCTTATTTGGTTTGTTCTTTTTCTAATATGACCTAATTACATTGTGAGCTCAAATAAATTTTTCTTTAAAGTCCAAGAGACCAAAGCTATTTTCAAAACTTTTTAAAATGGTCTTTGGACATAAAACTTTTCTAAAAACAAATCAAAAATTCTTTTGCTCATAACCCAAATACTAAGCCCAAAATCCATTTTTTTGTAAAATATTTTTACAATGGGCTTAGAAACAAAATTATTTTCATCCAACCTTTTTCTTAAAAAGAGCTTGCAAATTATTTAGGTCAATTACGAAATACCAAAAATCAATTGTGAGCCTAGTTTATACTAGAAATAATTAATCATGGGCTTGTTTTTGGCATGAATCATTAGTTACTTTTTCAAGTGAGAAATCTATTTATAATAAACCTCTTAATTTGGTTTTAATCCAATATAGCATAAAAGCTACTTTAGTTGGTTAAATGGATTAAAGCTTAATTAGTGGGAATTATCATGAACTAATTTCCATTTTCAAAAATATAACTATTGATTGAAACCGAGGGAATTATTCAAAAACAAGATACCCCATGTTGGTATTTTGTTAACCATATACCTAGGAAAAGAGACTCGCCATTCTTGTGTGGATGTTATAAGGTTCGAAGGAATGTCCTACTTATATTTGTCTATTGTTTATGCATACATGCATATATTTGCATCTCATATCATTAATTCTCTCTGGCTCATAGCCCTGGATTACAATAGTTCAAAGCTTATGACAATTCGACCTATTCCGGAGATGAAGAATCTAGTAGCAACTCAATCACTTGCTCACCAAAAGCAATGGATCCTTAACAAATTCAAAGAATGGTGGACGATGCCCTCAATGCCAAGATGGAAGAAATAAAAGAGGCCTGGCTGAGACCATGAAGAACCAATTGGCTGCAATTTTAGGAAATCATGTCGAAGCATCTGCTAGCACTAAGAAGCCAAAGGACAAGGGGAAGGCTAAAGTTGGTGAAGTGGTATTTGATGATGATAAGGTGATCATTGATGATGATGATGATTGGGCTCAATTCTTTCAAGATCCTCAAGAAAAGAAGAAAGAACCAAAGATTGTTGAAAGATCAACTATAGAGAAAATCGAAACTTCTAATATTGAAAAGATGATTGCAGATTTAGAAAAGAAATTTAAGAAGAAGCTGAAAACCGAAGAAATGTCCAAAGTTGACAAATTATTTGAGCTGGATGAAGAAGTGCCATACAAATTCAAGATGCCATCCTTTGCAAAGTTTGATGGAACCGGAAATCCTAACCTCCATGTGAAGCAGTATATCACTGCTATGCAGTCTGTCCGAGCTACTAAGGCTCAAACTCTAAGGTACTTTATGCTCTCATTGGATCCTGTTATCCAAAATTGGTTCAATACCTTATATGATGGAACACAAAAGAGTTGGGATCTGCTATACAAGGCCTTCATCCAACAATATACAACGTCGAGATGGAAGTTACCTTAATGGAAGTTGAGTCCATTAGACAAATGCCAAATGAGAATTTCTTGGACTATGTTAAAAGATGGAGAAATAAAGCCGCTTTGCTCAAGAAAAGGCCTGATGAATCTTATCAAATAAGGATGATTGTGAGAGGGTGTTGCCTAGTCTTCATGAAAGGATGTCTCATACACTCATCAGTGATTTCAAAGACCTCCTCCAAGCTGGTCTGCAAATTGAAGAATGGGAAAGAGAGAAGAACTAATTTTCAACAAGAAGGAATGAGAAAGGAAACTATCAGTTTGGTAGCCAAGGCATGCAAAAAGCAGTTGGTAATAATGCTACTAACCAAGGAACAAGAAGATAATTTTTAGAATTGGGGAAACCGATGTCTTGGGTTCTCAATAAGCTTCAAAGGAAGGGATTGTTACAACCCTTAAATCCTCTTCTGTTGCCTAACCCTCTCGTACCTAATTTGGACACTAAAGCATTTTGTCAATTTCATCAAATGCAAGGGCATGACACGGATAGATGTGTGAGGTTGAGGCATGAGATAAAAAATTTGATTGATAGTGGGAAGCTACCTGAGCCCAACAAGCCGAACACCAAAGATAACCCATTACCGAGGTTCAATAGAGTACCACCACCGGCAACCTTCATGATTGGAGGAGGTTTGCATGAAAGTTTTGTCATGTCTTCTTTTCAAGATGTGGGTGGAGAAGCAATCAAAGAAGAAGTGGTATTTGGTGAAATTAAACAAGCTATGGTGGGTAAAGAAGTAGCAATTTGTGTTGTGAATGGGTTTTGGGACTCAAGAGATAGTGATGACGATCTTGTATCCAAGAAGGAATGGACCTAGTCTGAGTTTGAGGAAGATGAAGTAATGAACGCTAGATCTGGTAAGCCTTATGCAAGGCCACTGCGTAAGGTGGTAGAAGTTAATAAAGGAAAGGAAGTTGAAGTACGGAATAAAGAAGAGGAAGATGATACCGTACTCAAGCAATTAAAAAGAACCCAAGCAAGTGTTAGCATTTGGGATTCGTTGGCTACTTCTAAAAAGCACCAAGAAACTATGGCCAAGGCCTTGGGTAGCATGCCAATTTCTACCTCCATAACACCGGAGGAGCTGATCAACTTCATAAAAATTGAAAGAGTAATGAAATGTAAAGATATTCAAGAGAAGAGCGAAGTTAATATGGGAGCGGTATCTTTCTCAGATGCGGATTTACCGGAAGAGGGGAGAGATCACATCCGCCCACTCTTTATCAAAATAGAAATCAAAGGGAAAAGGACTCCATGTGTAATGGTTGATGATGGGTCTGCTATAAATGTTTATCCACTTAAGATATTGCCAAAGCTAGCCATGTCAACAAGGGATCTAAACCCAACTGAGGTAACCATTCGGGCTTATGAAAACACCAAGAAACATGCCGAAGGGACTTTCAAAGCTGCTGTCAAGGTTGGTCCAATTGAATCTATTGTTGAATTTGTTGTTTTGGACATACCTGTTACCTTTGCCTTACTCTTAGGATGACCATGGTTTCATCCTCTTGGTGGAGTTCCTTCCACTCTTCATCAAAAGATCAAGTTCCCTAACGGAGATGAGACAGTGGTCATCGAGGATGAAGATAATGAGGTTGTTAATGCTCTAATGATTGAGAGGCCCCTCAATGGTTTCCAAATAGCTACATTTTCTAATGATGAAGTAGTGGACTCTAAATTCTAGAATATGATGAAGAGCATGAACTATCTTTTCGGAGCTGGTCTTGAAGAGGGCAAGGTCGGTCTAACAAAGCTTCCAGATTTTAAAACTCAAACTTCCAAGAAGGGGTTGGGATGTGATGAAGCCAACAAAGATGTCAAGCTTAAGAAGAATGAGAAGATGAGCTTTTTGCCACTTGAAAAAATCTTTGTTAAAGCTCCAGACTTAGGGCCACTACAAGGAAAGCCCTAGTCAATCATTTTCATGGGAAAGTTCATCCTGGGTTTTAAAATTTTTGCAGATGTTGCCGAGCTAGTGGAGCAAGTGAAGAAAGAGCTCACCCTGCCAGCCAACAAAGAGTCCAATTCGGAAGAGAAGAAGGAAGCTGTCTTGAAAGCCGAGAGGACTCCAAAGGAGATTGCTGCCCTGGTTGAAGAGAAGTTTGAAGACATTCTGCCTTATGATTTTGAGAATAATGATTTTGATTTTGATTTTAATTTGTCTGCTTTGTATGAGGATGATGATGTTTTCTTTTCCAAAATGAATGCAATAAAGTATGATTTTGCTTACTTGTGTGATGTTTCTCCTGATGGTTGCATACATTCAAATAGTAGTTATATGAGCATCTTTAATATTAATTCTATTGACACATAATCATTAAATTTGAGAACAATAAAAATCCTAAAAACATTAGCATAGCATCCGACCTTACTCCTGATGAGAGAGAGAGATTTGAAAAAATATTCAAAAAAAATATGAAGAAGTATTTGCTTGGTCTTATGAGGATATGCCTGGAATAGATCGAGACATAGCCAAACATCTTATTCCTACGTACACTCACATGAAACTTGTTAAACAAAAGCTTAGGCAATTAATACCTGAGTGGGCTGAATTGGTTAAAGAAGAGGTCACTAAACAAATACAAGTAAAGTTCCTTGAAGTAATAGAATACCCAGATTGGCTACACAACATAGTACTCGTGCCAAAGAAAGATGGAAGAATAAGGGTCTGTGTGCACTATAGAGATTTAAACAAGGCTTCCCCTAAAGATGATTTTCCTCTACCCCATATAGATGTTCTCATTGATAGTGCAGCCTCTAGCATGCTACACTAGTTTGTAGATGGATTTTCCGGATACAACCAAGTGCTAATGGCCCAAGAGGATAAAGCCAAAACTGCTTTCATTACTACATAGGGTATATTTTGTTATAGGGTGATGTTGTTCGGCTTAAAGAATGCTGAACCAACCTACCAAAGGATGGCAACCGTGCTATTTCATGACATGATACACAAAGAAGTTAAAGAATATGTTGATTGTATGATGGTGAAATCGGATATAAGGGAACAACAATTCCAAAACTTAGAATTATTCTTCGATAGAGCATTGAAATATAAGCTAAGATTAAACCCGAAGAAGTGTGTGTTTGGGGTTACCTTTGGCAAATTGTTGGGACATGTGATTGGTCCGAATGGCATTGAGATTGATCCTGACAAAGTTAAAGCAATCAGGGATATGCCGGCCCCTAAGACGGAGAGAGAAGTTTGGGGATTTATTGGTAAATTACAGTATATTAGCATATTTATAGCAAAGCTCACAACAATCTATGAGCCTATCTTCAAATTGCTTAAAAAGAATCAGCCAGTCCTGTGGAATGAAGAGTGTCAAAAGGCCTTTAAGCGAATAAAAGAGTATCTACTAAATCCACCTATTTTAAAACCACCTAAACCCAGTAATCCCTTGTTACTATACTTAGCAGTAGAAGAAGAGTCAATAGGAGCCATGCTAGCCCAAGTAGATGAGTCAGGGATTGAGCATGCAGTTTACTATTTGACTAGAAAGCTTCTACCTTATGAAATTTAGTATAGTATCATTGAATAGACCTGTATTTCCTTGGTTTGGTCTTCTAAGAAGTTTCGGCATTACTTTCAATCTTATAGTGTGCAAATAATTTTCAGGTTGGATCCAATGAAGTACTTAAGGGAGACACCCTCTTTGATTGGGAAGTATTGTCGATGGCTGATAATATTAGAAGAATTTGAGATTGAGTATATAACCAGGAAAATAATCAAAGGTAGAGCGGTGGCAGAATTCCTGGCCCAACAACCATTACCGGATAGTGAAGAGGTAGTCTTGGAATTTTCGGATGAACATTTAGAGGCAATTGAATTACAAGGCTAGAAAATGTATTTTGATGGAGCAGTAAACAGGAAAGGAGCAGGTTTGGGAGTCATACTAGAATCGCCCGACGGGGAACTTATCCCTTTAGCCAAAAAGTTGAAATTCAGGGCAACCAATAATATGGTGGAGTACGAAGCATGTATCTTTGGTTTGGAAACCCTACTAATTATGAAGGTGGATAAGGTGGAAGTTTTTGGTGATTCATTGATAGTAGTGTCCCAAGTAAATGGAGAGTGGGAGTTGAAAGAAGAAAAATTAAAATCATACCACCATTACTTAACCATGATAAAGAAGAACTTCAAGGAGTGAAGGTTTATACACCTATCAAGAGAAGAAAACCAGGTGGGTGATGCCCTAGCTACATTGGCTTCGGTATGGGACTTATTCCTTAAGCCTCTGATTTTGACTAGTTCATCAACTCCATGCTATGAATATGAGACAATCATGGAAACTGATACAGACCATGATGCATGGTATGATACTATAAAATGATTTCTTGAGGAAAGAGAATACACATTAGGGGCAACAAAGAAAGAAAGAAGGGCCATAAGGCGGTGGTCCTTACAATACATCACCTTCCATGGGGAGTTATATCGAAGATGGCCTGATGGAATGCATTTGAGATGCTTGAAGAAGCCTGAGGTGGAGCATATCATGTCAGAAATACACACAGTTAGCTTTACTAGAGGAGAGAAAGTTAAAAGCACTGTATAATCATCAACTGTATCAAAGGAAGATAGCCCAGGCCTACAATAGAAGGGTTAAGATTAGAAAACTCAGAGTCAGGGATTTTATGTTGAAACAATATAAGCCTAATGTATCTGATCCAAGAGGAAAATTTAGGCCTAGCTGGGAAGGGCCATATGATGTGAAACAAGTCATGAATAAGGGTGTAGTGAAGTTAACAGACATGGACGGGAACAAGTTTAGTGAGCCAGAGAATATTGACAGGTTGAAGAGGTTTTATGTATAAAAAAAGAGAAGAAAAGAAAAAAGAGAGAGAAAAGAAAGAGCTCGCTAGGTTGAAAACCCAAAAGGGTAGCCTAGGCAAAAGTTAGAGCAGTCTGCTAGTTTTGAAAACCCAAAAGGGCGAGCTAGGCAACAATTAGGGCTAAATGAGAGAAAATCATCAATTAGAAAACACGAAAGGGCTAGTTGGCAACAGGAGTGATCTTGTGTATGCTGGCTTTATGTTTGGTTGTTCCCCAATTTAATAAAACAAAATTAATATTAAAAATTATTCTATGTGCACAGTTATAAGTATTTGACCAGATATGGATGAAATAAATAAACACAATAGCAAAAGGTGATGACAAATTATAAAAGGAAAAGAAGCATCTCTTATTATTACTTTTATTATTTTTGCATCCTAATAATGCTCTTCCTAAAGAAATTGACAAATGTAAAATCTATGGAAGACGATAAGTGTAATGTGTAGGCCAGCTTTGCTTCAGCCAATCCAAGTAGGCTTCAGTCAGACAAGGCATATCTAAATTAGAAGTGAATTTAGAACCTCGAGGCTCAGCTCCATACTGACAGTCAAGCCGGCGAGGATCATAGCAAGTACCTCAGCGAAGAGCAACAAGGGGAACATACATCAGGTATGTCTGTATGGTAATATGAGAAATCTTCCACCAAGGTACCAACCAATGGATATTGACTTCAGCGCGTGAGTGGATCCAGTCATCCCAGTCAGCATATGAAGAAGCAGGATGGAGTAGTTTCCTAGCAGAATGATGCCGTGACAGATATATGGAAAAATACATGGATGGAGTATTAAGCAGGCAAAGACGCTCCTGAAGCCAAATCTGTAACAAAAAATCTAATTAAAAAGAGGTTCACTAAGTTGAAAACCCGCAAGGGTAGCTTAGACAAAAGTTAGGAAAGCTCGCTAGTTCCAAAAACCCACATGGTCGAACTAGGCAAAAATTAGAGCAATAAAACAATAAAAAAAGAAGAAGAAAGAAAAACCTAAATTGAAAACCAGAAAGGGCAGTTTAGGTAATTACCTGAAGCAACAATGGACTCCCAGTCAGTCTCTTTGACAATCCTGATTTAAGTTGGTCTAATCCAACTAAAGTCTCAACTAAGATCACGGGTATCGGCAACAAGCCTCCTTCCATTTGGTCCATGATATCCAATACTCATGGATCAATATCACCATTAGAAGAAATAAGCAAGAATTGGCCAAGCAAGCAAAGACAAAGCATACATCCCCATGCCTTAGTAGGAGCCAAATGAGAAAGGCAAAAGTCAATTAAGGGACCAAGCAGAATTTTCTTACCTCTCATCAACTGTAGAACTTCGAGCTTTGAGATTTGAAATAACATCTGCATCTTTTGTTGAGTCTTGGAAATCAATATATGTAACACCATTTGTTGATTGCTTGGATATCCAAGGATGGCCTCAAATTCTTCAATCAAGGGACATATTTCAAAGCCATTAATTTTAAATGTCCTAGAATGCACATTCCAAAAAGAAGCCATGGCATGTAAAAAAGAATGGTCCAATTTAACATTTTGAAAACACTTCAAAGTATCAATTTTTGACCAAGATATTTGTTTTTAATGAATGGCATTCATATTTTTAAATAGAACTTTTATTTTCTTCAAATGGAGTTCGGTCATTATTGATGAATGAAGGAAAATTAGAATTGTTAAAAGGAGTTTTTGCGTCGAAGTAGAAAATTTCCTAGCTTCTGTATGAAATTGTGGCATGAAAAGTGATTTATATATGATGATTATGATGCTCCAAAATTTATAAGGAAAAGAATGGGACTGAGATGCATGAGGAAAGGGAATTGACGACGAAAGTTCTTTAATTGCCGTGTTGCATTTGGTTTAGTTAATTGGTGTGACTGTGAATGTGAAAAAGGAAAATTGTAGCGCAATAATAATGATGATAAAAAAAAGAAAAGAAAAAAAAGTTGCAGTAAAATAAAAATTATATATCTTCATTATTATTTTTATACTAATTGTACAATGTTTCCTCAATTGATACAATATTCACACATCACTAAGAAGGAGGTGGTAGATCATCAAATAAAGCTCTGAAAAAATCATCGCCTGTTGGAGGAGGAGGCATATCAACCGTCCCAAGTTCGCACGAAGTTGGAGCACCAGAATCTCTATTACCTTGGAGTTCCGATCTGTAATGGTCCTCATCAGAAGTAGATGAAAGGATCTCATGGTCATTAGTTTGGGGGTCTCTCATCCCCTGAAACTGGAAGTCTCAAAAATTTTGCTCTGACTAATGGTACAAATTTTCAAAATGGGAAACCTGTTGGACTATCAAACAACTCTTCTTAAAGTTTCTTGTTTTTCTCTTTAAGCATCCGCTGTGAGCCAAAAAGAAAAAGAGTAAGAGCATACATAATCATGCATACATATAGCATAAATTATCATGGAACAAGAAAATCTACCAGGTAATTCATGTCAACACCTTGTGGATGAGATGGTATATTCGGTGGACTAGAATGAGCAAATGAAGAAGCAGTAAAAGAAAGTCCAGCCTCATGATCAAATGAGCCAGTAGCCTACAATAATCATTAAAAAACTAAAAAAAAGTTAAGAAAGAAGCGATTGCAATGGAAAAATGGTAAAAGCTTACCTGAGAAGTTCTAGCCCCAAGATGTGGAGTAAACTCTCCTCCCTCTCCATGATATTCCTCTTCATCTCTATCCTCATTTTCCTCGGGAATCTTTCGTATGCCAATGGGAGATACGTCAAAGTTCAAGAGCCCTATTTGAATAAACTGGGTATAAGATGCATCAGGTGGATAGAGAAATGTTTCAACATCATAACCATGCCGAGCCAACCACCATGCATTCTCCGGCATTGACGTGATATTTAAAGTATATTCTAGGCAACACATTGGGATCCTCCACTGCTCGGGACCAAGAAACCACTCATAAACTCTCTCTCCGAGAAACCAACCACTAGACACAGGGCCGGTGATGACTCGGTGGGTATGTTAAAAAGGTAGTGCAGCATTCATAGAGGAAGTCCAGTTCGTCCACTCTTCTATGTTCCACCAGGCCAAATTGACCTACAAAAAGACATAAGGTAAGTGAACTTTTATATAAGTTTTAAAGTATACTGATGCTATTTTACCGGGTCCCAAGTTAAGTGGCTCAAGATAAAGCGTTGGGTATACATATGGTGAGAGCCGGGAACTTCTACATGATCTGACAACTAAAAATTTAATCTCGGATACCCGACTCTCTCTCTAGAAATACAAGGCACCCTCACAAGATTGTGCTCATATGCCCAAGCCTAAAACAATAATAAAAATCAAATTCATGGAAGAATTAGAATGGAATTGACATTGGTGGAAGAAGAGTACCTCGATAACCACCATAAAGCCAACAAAAGACTTCTTATTTTTGTAAATTTTGTCAAGTCCATGATAAAGACGGGCAAGACCGGCTTCACCCCAGCCATAAAATGGTACCATCCTCATATTAGTAAGGGCCTTCAACACCGACAAATGGATGGCGAATTCGGTGCTACCTTAAATGGTCGACCTAAGCAAATAAATCCTCGAGAATATTGTTTAGTTGTATCTCTATGAACTCGTACTTCGTAGTTCATCCAATAACTATGAATTGGCTCAATTTTTATCTTGAAAGATCCTTTAAATGATGGTTCCATACCAATTAACTGTTGGATTTCTTCAAATGTCATAATATAATTGGTAAGAGGGACCGGAAGGCCATAATACCAGATACAAGTTATAGCTGTATAATCGACCGGCCAATGGTCATTTCTCCTATAGGTAGGTGACAAGTATGGGTCGTGTCCATCTACTGTTCTGACAATGCTTGAACCACACCCCAGTCTATTGAATACTCCTTGGATGGTAATTGTAAGATGAAGCTTTCAAAACTGCAATCTCGGATAATCCGCCTTACCCGAGAATGCGCTACATCATACCATTGTCGGGCTTTGTAGACACATCCTCCGCCCCGGATAATGCAACGATCACGCTAATACGGAGCGAGGTAAGTTAACACGAGGTAAGTATATTATTATATCAATACCACCGATTTTTAGGCTAAATTTATTTATATTCTATTTTTAGTCCATCTATTTACTTAAATTCTTTCATCTAATTAATTTATTTTTCTTAAAAAAAGAAAACAGAAAATATATAAAAGAAAACAAGAGTATAAAAAATATAAACAAAAGAAACAAAAATATATAAAGAAAAAGAAAAACTAGAAAAATATAATAATATAAAAAAAAGAAAACAAAAATAAGAATATAAAAAAATAATAATGATAATAATGATAAAAACATAAACAAAAACAAAACTACAAAAAATAATTTATTGTTAAAATAAATAATTGCCTTGCTCTTTTGATTTGAACTACGATGACGCAGCATCCTGGCTAGTAGATTTATCTTTCCATCTTCATGCCGCCGAATAAACTCTAATAACTAAGCATTAGATCGAGTTCCTGATCTTGAAGCTTGCATTTTTTCCAAAACTGTATGCTAAACTCTCTAAAATGAAAGATTTATAGCTATGAATGAATGAAATGAAGAAGTTTGCTGTGAATGAATTGAAGAAATCTGTTGCGTTTATATAAAGAAATGGCAAAGGAAAAAGACAAAAGAAGAACAGTATTCTCGTGAAAAAAGAAAAAGAAAAAGTAAATTTTACTATTTATAAATAGTAAGTTATTATTTACAAATAGTAAATGAATAGTAGTAAATAGTGCATAAATAACGACGACACAGTAAATAAATAGAAAACTCAATTATTAAATTCAATCATTCAAATACTTGCATGTATATAAATATTTTTGCACTTTTAAAATATTTTTACACGCAGGGGGCAAGGAGAAAATATGTTTATGGTAAAACTTAGTTAAATTTTTTGCAAAATCCTTTAGTATACTACTAACTGCAATTATTTTTTGTAGATAATAAAATCTCTCTTAGCTTGGGTCCAGAACCCAAATTTTCCTCAAGTCCAGAACTTAGCTCAGGTTTAAAACCCAAATTACTCTTAAGTCTATACCTTAGCTCGGGTCCAGAACTCAAATTACTCTTAAGTCCAGAACTTAGCTCGGGTCCAGAACCCAAATCACCCTTAAGTCTAGAACTTAGCTCGCGTCCAGAACCCAAATAACTCTTAAGTCCAGAACTTAGCTCGGGTCCATAACCTAATTTTTTTTAAGTCCAAAACTTAGCTGGGGTCCAGAACCCAAATTACCCTTAAGTCTGGAACTTAGCTCGGGTCCAATACCCAAATTATCCTTCAGTCCAGAACTTAGCTCGGGTCCAGAACCCAAATTACCCTTAGGTCCAGAATCTAAAATTACCCTTGAGTCCATAACTCGAACCGGGTCCAGAACCCAAAACCTCAACCATCTCAGAATAAGTCTTCTTGCTTTTCACTCTCTTTTGTTGTAGTCTCAGATCGTTCAAGGAGGGGGCAAACTGTAGACCCTTAATTTTTTACTTAGTCTGGTACGTTATTTTTTATATAGTCCAAAATAATTTTTGTGGTATTTTAATTAAATAATATTTATTTTAATATTTATTATTTTTAATTTTTAATAAAATAAAAATGGTAAAGTTAAATAAATAAAAATCGGCGACGAAAAAATTAGTCGCCGAAGGTGAATCGGCCACAGGCAAATTCGCCCGCAGGAATTTCCTGCGGACGAAATGGCCTTGGGCCATCTCCTGCAGTGAATTAGCGCCCACCCACAGTAGCTCGCAATTTTCCCTCGCAGCTCTCGCAATTCCAGCGCGCAACAAGTTTTTCGCCAGCGTAATTTTCCAACACAGTTTTTTCAAAACAAAATTCTATTTGGTTTTGGTTTTGTGAGCGGGGATTTTCGACCCCACTCCCAGTGGAATTGTTCTTGCGACTTCGGCATTGTTTAGGCTCGGGGCCTTAGAAAACACGGACTCAAGTCCAGAGAAAATAGAGTCGCCACCCAAACGGGTCGGGAAAAAGAAAGGGGTGGATGACTCGATTCCAAAGGAATCCCTAACCCCCTAATCGGAAAGTTGGGTATGTGTGGGGAAGGTGCGAAATGGCCCAACTCCCCCACAATGCCCGATTCATTGGAACTGGCCTCTTTTATAGGTCTTAATATTATAAAATTCTTAAGTATAACAATATTATGCATATTACACGCAACAATTGAAATAAAGCATTGTTATATTAAAAATTAAAGCAATGCCCAAACAAAGCAAATAAATGGACACCCATCCGAGGATGGAAACATGGCCTTACATCTTTCATGTCTAAACTAAATAGGACATCCACCGAAAGGTAGAAACATGTCCCTTACATTGGTCCAAAATATAAAACAATTTAAATTACATAGAACTTAATTAATGAGGTACCCACAAAGTGGAAACATACCTCTTACAACATTTGGAAATCAAAATAAATCGATAAAAGTAAATAACCATTCATCATAAATAAATCATTCATCAAAGATATTAAACATTAATCAAAATATATAATAAACATTCATCCATGATAAATTAAATAAATCAAGCATTGAAAATAAATCAAAGCATATAATGAACTACATAATCAAATCTAAAAATAAAGCAAGTAAAGATACAAAATGAGGTTTACTGTTTCTATTGAAAGTTCTTTAATTAATATTTAGGGCTTTAGGATTTTAGTATTACTATTGTTATTTGTTTGACCTACTGTAATGATTTTGGAAAATTGGAATGGATTAGGGTTTCATGAATCAAATTAGGGTTTAAGAGTAACATTATGAAATTAGGGTTTTAGAATATTAAAACATTAGGTTTATAGCTCTTGGTTACTGGATTGTTATTTTGGATTTACTGTATTGAGTTTGAATGTTTAGGTTTATAAGGTTTTAAGGTTTTAGGGATTAGGTTTTAGGAAAACTACGGTTTACGTATTAGTTTTGAGGGTATTAGGATTTAGGAAAACTTAGGTTTTAGATTTACTGGTTTGGGGGTTTATTGTTTTTGTTTTGGAGTTGAAGAAAATAGTTTAGTTTTATGAAGTAATTGTGGTTTTTTAGAAACTGTAAAGTGAGTTTAGATTTTGGATATTTAACAAAACTTTTGGAAATTTTAGAAAAGAATTAGAAGAAAACAGTTTAGGGTTTTTAAAAGCTTTTGGAAATAGGAAAAATGATTTAAGGTTTTTGGAAACAAAAGAGTATTTTTTTTAGGTTTTTTTGGAAATATAAGGAACAATTTAGGGTTTTAAGGTTTTGAAGAAATAGGTTAGGGTTCTTAAGTTTTAGAAGAAATAGAAAAGTAATTTTTAGGGTTTTTGAAAATAGAAGAAACGATTTAAGGTTCTAAGATTTAGAAAAAATAAATTAGGGTTCTAAGGTTTTTGAATCAAAAGAAACAATTTATTAATTTTCAGTGATTGAAGCTACTGTAAGAAAATATAAAAAAAAATTAGAGATTCAAACCTTCGTTCGTTGGTTCCTCCAAAAATTTCTTCTTAGATGAACAAGGACAAAGGCAAGGTTGTTGCCTTTGATAAATTGTTGATGGCTTTGCTTGTTCCTCTCAAATCTGAAGTCCTAAGTTCAAAGTTCTAGTCCAAAGTTTTTCTCCCTCCAGAGTCCGATCCCCCCCGTCTTCTGTGTTTTTCAGTGTTATTTATAGGAAATTTAGAAGATTGATTCCAATTGTTTAAGGAAACTATAATTAATTAGGAAAAGAAAAGGCAAAACCAAATAGAATTTGGTTTCGAAAAAAATTGCTTTGGAAAATTTCGCTAGCGAAAAAACTACTGCTGGCAGCGAGCGAATTTGTGAGAAACTGGCACGCTAGCTGGTTGAGGTTAATTAAGATAACACAAAATTTATTTTGGACTAAATAAAATATATTCGACCGGACTAGGTCAAAAATTAAGGGTCTACAGTTTGTCCCCTGCTTGAACGATCTAAGACTTTAGTAAAAGAGAGAGGAAAGCAATAAGACTTAATTTTTCTGAGATGGTTGAGGTTTTGGGTTCTAGAACCGGTTTGAGTTCTGGACTCAAAGAATAATTTTAGGTTCTGGACCTAAGGTTAATTTTGGGTTCTAGACCCGAACTAAGAGATTTTAGGTTCTGGACCTAAGGATAATTTGGATTCTGCACCCAAGCTAAGTTCTGGACATAGGATGAATTTTAGGTTCTGGACCTAAAGGTAATTCAGGTTCTAGACACGAGCTAAGTTCTGAACTTAAAAGAGATTTTAGGTTCTGGACATAAGGATAATTTAGGTTTTGGACCTGAGCTAAGTTCTTGACTTAAAAGAGATTTTAGGTTTTGGACCTAAGTGTAACACCCCCATACTCTATATAAGTACTATACATATACCAAGTATACATACAATACGTATATAAAGTATAAGAATGTCACTTTTCGTTTCCAATTAAAAACCTTTATCCAAGTTTAAGCAATATTGCATTAATTTAAAGAGCATTTACAAAAATCATTATTCTTATAAAAAATACAACATAATTAAAGTCACACATGTATGCATCACCTTCTAGTTGGTCTCGAGACACTCTTACCCTTCTCGTGGCATAACAGCTGGACTTCCAGATCAACCACATAACCACCTGCGCGATTACACCACCGCGCTAAGCCCGAGAGCTTAGTAATACAAATAAATATAAAATATATATACTTTACATAAAGATCATACCTTATACTTTTAGCATCATGTTTTATTGTTTTCTTACCCTGTTTTCCTTTCTCAAAGCATTCTTCATATATTCCCACTGATCTCATAAATCATACACATATTTACATAGAACATTCGCAAAACTATACTTACCATTTCTATCTCATATACAGATACATATACATCATTTTAACAAATCACTATTCAATGATCTATCCAAACCTTCATGAGAACAATTCTCGCAAATTCCACATTCATAAACATTTTACACATCATACTATATTCTCATAAACTCATATCTCAACAAAACTCCTCAAGCCATATTCATTTTCAATATATCATTACACACATTACCAAATCATACTTCATAACATTATTTTATTAACAAATTTATCAATCATGAAACACACTTCCAACAAAAGCAACCATAGACCTCATTACTCATTTAGTTCAACATTTGGATATCACATTAACAACAAAGACAGACTCGGGCCCAAACAAAACACTAACATGCCATTCCATTATCAGAGTTAATGCTTTGGTTTAATCATCACATTTATCATTATCCCAACTAGGCTTCAAGGATTTAGGTTCAACCAAGCTTCAAGGGGAACAAAGCATGCTAAGTATCAACCCAACTTGGCTTCAAGAACCAATCCAACCTAGCTTCAAGGGTTGTAACATCTCAATTAGGCTTCAAGGATTTGACCCAACCAAGCTTCAAGGGGAGTAAAACATGTTAAACTTCAACCCAACTTGGCTTCAAGGATCAAGTCCAACCTAACTTCAAGAGATTGTTACTCATATTAGGCATGCCACCAATAACAAACTCTGAAAATGGAATAACACATTAGCTATACAATTCATTTATCAATTTCATTCTCAATTGAATTATCATAACTAATAACAATGGCTTCACATGTCATTTGAATCATCATAGCCAATAACAATGGCTTCACATGTCATTTGAATTATCATTGCCAATCACAATGGCCTCATATCTCAATTTATGTTATAACCTTTCATTATTCGAGTATACATAATCAATTACCCCATCATATCACTCACATTATACATATCGCATCATTAGTATCACATTTCAAATACATTATTCATATAACACATCACCATTCACAAGACTTACAATGCATAGTACATAACCTTGTTCATATAATATCATATGCATTATCAAATGTAAGTTCAATTCCAATCATTTAAGAAGAACAAAAACCAAACACAGTAACCAACACACCCAAGGGACACGGCCAAGCTTGTGGCCATGTCTCTCAATCCAACACTTCAGTAGCAAACACGGGCACAGGACACGGCCAAGCTTGTGGCCGTGTCTCTCAAAACAAATTGGCAGTGACCAACACTGGCATAGAACACGGCCGTGTCTCCTCAAAATCCACCCAACACGGCCAAAATTCCCTTGACTTGGCCGTGTCTCTCATGAATTGGCCGTGTCTCTCCTTGCTTTTGGCCGTGTCACTCATGGATTGAAACCCTAACATACACAAGTCTCCTCTAATTGCACTCAAACTCATCATACACAAAATAGCATGGTTCAAATGAATGGAATCAATGTTCTAAACACAAATTCTACATGTTTATCACAATATTCACCTTATTAAAACACATCCACAAAACATTTAAACACATACTATCTCAAAACCCTAAAACCAACATCCTTCTCCATCTTCCAAAATCAACATCCACCACTTTCAACAACACCACCTATTTAAACTCTTAACTTAAAACCAAATTTAAAACTTGAAAACACATTACAAACACATCTCATCATCAAATCAACAAACCCTCATTAACTTCAAATACCACTTCAAAAGAATAAAAGAAATCAAAGAAAAGAACTTACCTTAGTTATAAACTTCTTGAATCATCACTTGATCACTTAATCTTCCTTCAATTTGAGCTTAACTCTTCAAGATCTTCTCTTTGTCTCTTGCTTTCCTTTGTCTATGGAGGAGCCAGCCAACAATGGAGAAGAAGAAATCATGAAGAAAACAAAGTCAATTCTTCTTTAAATCTCCACCAAGAGTTTTTAACCAAACAATTACCTATATACCCTTATCCATTTAACTAACCTCTTGTCTCTTATATGCCCATATAAGTAATTTCACCTATCACAAATGAAAATATCTTCTTGCATTGACTCTCCCTTGACCAACTTATATGTTATATTATCATATAAACAACATATACATTTCTCTCTAAACCCTCTTTTCTCCCAAAACACATATACATAAGCATTCACTTTCCAATTCTTTTTTTTCTTTCAAATCAACATATACATTCAATCCCATTTAAAACAACAACAACAACAACAACATTCAAAACTTCTAGGGCATATATGGGGATATTACACTAAGGATAATTTTGGGTTCTGGACCCGAACTATGTTCTGGACTTAGAAGAGATTTTAGGTTCTGGACCTAAAGGTAATTTGAGTTCTGGACCCGAGCTAAGTTCTGAACTTAGAAAAGATTTTAAGTTCTAGATCTAAAGGTAATTCGGGTTCTGGACCCAAGCTAAGTTCTGGACTTAGAAGAGATTTTAGGTTCTGGACCTAAAGGTAATTCGAGTTCTGGATCCGAGCTAAGTTCTGGACTTAGAAGAGATTTTATATTCTGGACCTAAGGATAATTTGGGTTCTGGACCCTAGAGATTTAATTATCTACAAAAAATAATTATAGTGAGTAGCATATAAATTTTGTTTGCAAAAAAAAATGAGCTAATTTTTATGCACATATCTTCTCCTTGCCCCCTGCATGTAAAAATATTTTAATAGTGTAAAAAATATTTATATACACGCAAGTATTTGAGTTATTAAATTGAATGATTGAATTTACTGTTTATTTACTGTGTAGTCATTGTTTATGCACTATTTATTATTCATAAATAGTAACCTACTATTTATAAATAGTATCCTAAATAGTAATCTACTATTTGTAAATAGTAATTTACTATTGTAAATAGTAACCTACTATTTATCAATAGTAAAATTTACTATTCATCAATTTTATTTTTTTCTTTGCCGTTCCTTTGTGTAAACGAATAAATTTATTCATTTCATTCATAGCAAATTTTCATTCCTTTCGTTAATAGCTATAATTCTCTCAAATTTAGCATAGTTTTTAAAAAAATGCATGCTTCAAGATCAGAAACTCATTCTAATGCTGAGTTATTGGAGTTTATTCGGCATCATGAAGATGGAAATATAGGTCTACTAGCCGGGATGCCACTTCATCATAGTTCAAATCAAAAGAGCATGGTAATTATTATTTTATTATTATTTTTCTTCGTTTTTCTGTTATTTTTCTTTTTCTCTTTTTTTATTATGATTGTCTTTATTTTTTATTTATATTTTTGTTTTTTAGAAAATTTAGGAAAAATATTAATTTAAGAATTTAAATAGATAGACTAATGATATACTTACCTGGTATTAAATTACCTGGCTCCATGTTAGCATGATCGTTACGTTATTCGGGCCGGAGGGTGTATCTACAAAGCTTGACAATGGTATGATGTAGCACCTTGTTGGGTAAGGTAGTTTATATGAGATTGCGGCTTTGAGAGCTTCATCTTACAATTACCATCCGGGGAGTATCTGATAGACAGGAGCGTAGTCCAGGCACTTGCAGAACGATGGTTGGACACAACTCATACTTTTCACTTGCCCATTGGAGAGATGATAATTTGTCCGGTTGACTTTGCTGCTATAACCGACATTTGGTATGATGGTGTTTTGGTTCCTCTTACCAACGATATTTTGACTTTTGAAGAAATTCAACAATTAATTGGTATGGAACCATAATATAATTTAGCCAATTCGTAGTTATTGGATGAAATACGAAGGATGGGTTCATAGAGACACGGCCCAACAGTATGCTCACGGATTTTTAATATATTTGCTTGGGTCGACTATCTTAGGCAGCACTGAATCCGCCATCCATTTGTCAGTGTTGAGGGCCCTTTCTTATTTTAGGACGGTACCACTTTATGGCTAGGGTGAACTGGTCTCGCCTGTCTTTACTATGGTCTTGATAAAATTTGTTGAAATAAGAAGTCTTTTGTCGCCTTTGTGGCAGTTGTCGAGGTACTCTTCTTCCACCAATGTCAATTTCATTCTTTTCTTGTATGAATTTAATCTCTATTGTTGTTGTAGGCATGGGCATATGAGCACAACCTTATAAGGGTGCCTGGTATTTCCCTAGAGAGAGTCGGGTATCCGAGATTAAATTTCTGGTTGTCTGAGCGTGTAGAAGTTTCCGGCTCTCGCCATGTGCATACCCAATGCTTCGTGTTGAGATGCTTAACCTGGGACCAGGTAAAATAGCATTAGTATACTTTAAAATTTATGTGAAAGTTTACTTACCTTATGTTATTTTGTAGGTGAATTTGGCCTGGTGGAACCCAGAAGAGCGGACAAACTGGACTCCCTCCATGAATGCTGCACTATCTTTCCAACATACTCGCCAAGTCATCGCTGGCCCTGCGTCTAGTGGCTGGTTTCTCAGAAAGAGAGTATATGAATGCTTTCTTGGTCCCGAGCAGTGGAGGATTCCGATGCATTGCCTGGAATATAATTTAAATATTACATCAATGCCAGAAGATGCATGGTGGTTAGCCCGAAACGGTCATGATGTTGAGACATTTCTCCATCCACCGGGTGCATCTTATACCCTTTTTATTCAAGTAGGGCTCTTGAAATTTGATGTATCTCCTGTTGGTTTAAGGAAAATTCCTAAAGAAAATGAGGGTAGAGATGAAGAGGGAGGAGAATTCATTCCACATTAGCACTTCTCAGGTAAACTTTTACCATTTTTCATTATAATCGCTTCCCCCCTTAACTTGTTTTGATTCTTTAATGATTGCTTTAGGCTGTTGGCTCATTTGATCATGAGGTTGGACCTTCTTTTACTGCTCCTTCATTTTCTCATTCTAGTCCGCCAGATATGCCATCTCATCCTCAGGGCATTGATATGAATTACTTAGTAAGTTTTCTTGTTCCATGGTAATTTATGCTATATGTATGCATGATTATGTATGTTCTTACTCTTTTCCTTTCTGGCTCACAGCTGATGCTTGAAAAACAAAATAACAAACTTCAAGAAGAGTTGGCCGCTAGTCGTCAGCAGGCTTCTCATTTTTAAAATTTATATCATCAATCAGAACAAAATTTTCGAGACTTCCAATTTCAGGGGATGAGGGATCCTGGTGCTTCTTCATCTAGAGGCCCCCAAACTGATGACCATGAGATCCTTTCGTCTACTTCTGATGAGGATCGTGACATATCAGAACTCCAAGGTAATAGGGATTTTGGTGCTCCTACTTTGGGCGGACTCGGGACAAGTGATTTGCCTCCTCCTCCAACAGGCGATGGTTTTTTCAGGGCTTTATTTGATGACCTACCACCACCTTCTTAGTGATGTATAAATATTTTATCAATTGTATAAACATTGTATAATAAAAATAATAATGACAATATATAATTTCTATCTTTACTGTAACTCATTTTTTTTATCATCATTACTGCGCCATAATTATTACACTTTCTTCTTCATATATACACAACATCACTTACAAAGCCAAATGCAATACGGCAAAAAACTTTCGTTGCAAATTCCTTTCCTCATGCAACACAGTCTCACTCTTTTCCTATCATCTTTTCCTTATCAATTTTGGAAAACCTTATTTCCTCTATATAAATCACCTTTCACGCCATAATTTCATACAAAAACCAAACAATTTTCCACTTCAACATAAAAACTCCCTTTAACAATTTTGATTTTCCTTCATTCATCAACCATGACCGAACTTCATTTAAAGAAGATAAAAATTCTATTTAAGAATATGAATGCCATTCACTGGAAGCAAATTTCTTGGTCAAAACGTGATATTTTAAAGTGTTTTCAAAATGTTAAATTGGACCATTCTTTTTTACATGCCATGGCTTCTTTTTTGGAATGTGGATTCTAGGACATTTAAAATTAACGGCTTTGAAATATGTCCCTTGATTGAAGAATTTGAGGACATCCTTGGATATCCAAATAATCAACAAATGGCATTACCCACATTGATTTCCAAGACTCAACAGAAGATGCAGATGTTATTTCAAATTTCGAAGCCCGAAGTTCTTCAGTTGATGAGAGGTGAGAAAATTCTACTTGCTCCCTTGATTGATTTTTGTCTCTCTCATTTGGCTCCTACTAAGGCATGGGGACGTATGCTTTATCTTTGCTTCCTTGGCCAATTCTTGCTTGTTTCTTTTGACGGTGATATTGATCCCCGAATATTGGATATTATGCACTAAATGGAAGGAGGCTTGTCGCCAATACCCGTGATCTTAGCTGAAACTTTAGTTGGATTGGATCGATTGAAATCAGGATCATCAAAGAGACTGACCGGGAGTCCATTGTTGCTTCAGGTAATTACCTAAACTGTCCTTTTAGGTTTTCAATTTAGGTTTTCTTTTTCTTCTTTTCTTTATTGTTCTAATTTTTGCCTAGTCCGCCCATGCGGGTTGTCGAGACTAGCGAGCTGTCCTAATTTTTTCCTAATCTGCCCTTTTGGGTTTTCAACTTAGTGAACTCTCTCTTTTTTTATATATATATTGCTTTAATTTTTGCCCAGTCTGCCCATGTGGGTTTTCAGAACTAGCGAGCTATCCTGATTTTAGCCTAAGCTTCCCTTGCGGGTTTTCAACTTAGCAGACTCTTTTTCTCTCTTCTTTTTTATTTTATTATTTTTTCCTCACAGATTTGGCTTCAGGAGCATCTCTGCTTGCTTTATACTCCATCTATGAATTTTGCCAGATATTTGCAACGGCATCATTCCGCTAGGAAACTACTCTATCCTACTTCTTCATATGATGACTGAGTTGATTGGATTCACTCACGCGCTGAAGTCAACATCCGTTCATTGGTACGTTGGTGGAAGAATTCTATTATAACCATGCGAACATACTTGACATATGTCCCTCTTGCTGCTCTTCGTCGAGGTACTTACTATGATCCTCGCCGACTTGGCCGTCATCACGGAGCTGAGCTTCGCGATTCTGAATTCACTTCTGATTTAGACATGCCTTTCTTGACTAAAGCCTACTTGGATTGGCTGAGGTAAAGCTTGCCAGCACGTTACACTTACCGTCTGCCATAGATTTTACATTTGTCAATTCATAAAGTGTATTGTTAGGATGATCAAATAATTAAAGTAATAAAAGATGCTTCTTTTCCTTTTATAATTTGTCATCACTTTTTGCTATTGTGTTTATTTATTTCATCCATATCTGATCAAATACTTATAACAGTGCACATAGAACAATTTTAACATTAATTCTATTTTATTAAATTGGGGAACAACCAAACATAATGCCAGCATACACAAGATCACTCCTGTTTCCAACTAGCCCTTTTGGGTTTTCTAATTGACAATTTTCTCTCATTTAGCCCTAATTGTTGCCTAGCCCGCCCTTTTGGGTTTTCAGAAGTAGCAGACTGCTCTAACTTTTTCTTAGGCCGCCCTTTTTGGATTTTCAACCTAGCGAGCTTCTTTTCTTTTTTATACATAAAACCTCTTTCATCTGTCAATGTTTACTGGCTCATTAAACTCGTTCCTGTCCATGTCCGATAGCTTCACTGCACCCTTATTCATGACTTGTTTCATGACATATGGCCCTTCCCAACTAGGCCTAAACTTCCCTCTTGGATCAGATACATTAGGCTTACATTGTTTCAGCACCAAATCCCCGACTCTAAGTTTTCTGATCTTAACCCTTCTATTGTAGGCCCAAGCTATCTTCTTTCGATACAGTTGATGATGATACAGTGCCTTTAACCTTCTCTCTTCTAGTAAAGCTAACTACATGTATCTGCTCACTACCCATTCTGTTTCAGGCAGCTCAGCTTCCAAGACTACTCTCACCGACTTAATCTCAATTTCAATTGGCAGCACTGCTTCCATCTCATAAACCAAAGAGAACGGTGTCATTCCAGTAGGTTTTGCACACTTGTTCTATATCCCCACAAAGCAAAGGGGAGCATCTCTGACCAATCCCTATAATTCTTAGTCATCTTGTATAGAATTTGCTTAATTGTCTTATTTGTTGGTTCTACTACACCATTAGCCTTTGGTCTATAAGGAGAGGATCAGTGATGATGGATTCAGTACTTCGAGAATAAATCCTTAACTGCTCCTTGAAACTGTACCCCATCATATGATATCACACTGTGCGGGACCCCGTACCTGTAGATGAGGTTCTTTTCAATAAATCTAGCCTTTTGACATGCACCAGTTTGTTAAAGGATTCAACTTCAACCCATTTCGAAAACTAATCTACTACTACCACAATGAAACGGTGACCATTTGAGGCTGTCGGATGTATCTCTCCTATAATGTCAATACCCTAAGTGGCAAATGGCTAAGGTGAAGACATAGAATGCAATTCTTCAGAAGGCATGTGATTTAAGTTTCCATACATTTGATATTGTTGACACTTCTTTATGAACTCAATACAATCTCTCTCCATGGTTAACCAGTAGTAACCTTGTCGAATAATCTTCTTAACTAGGGGAAAACCACTCATATGCGGTCCGCAACTTCCCGCATGTATTTCTGACATGATATGCTCCACTTCAGCTTCCTTAAACATCTCAAATGCACCCCCATCAGGCCATCTTCGATATAACTCCCCATGGAATGTGATGTATTGTTAAGACCACCGCCTTATGGCTCTTCTTTCTTTCTTTGTTGCCCCCATCGGGTATTCCCTTTCCTCCAAAAATTGTCTTATAATATCATACCACACATCATGGTTTGTATCAGTTCCCATGATTGTTTCATATTTGTAGCAAGGAGTTGACGAGCTGGTCAAAATCAGAGGTCTGAGGAATAAATTGATAGGATTTTCCCATACCAAATCCAATGTGGCTAGGGCATCATCCATCTGATTTTCTTCTCTTGATAGGTGTATAAACCTACACTCCTTAAAGTTCTTCTTCATCATGGTCATGTAATTGTGGTATGGTTTTAATTTTTCTTCTTTCAACTCCCACTCTCCATTTACTTGTGATACTACTAGAAACGAATTGCCAAAAGCTTCCACCTTATCCACCTTCATAATCATTAGGGTTTCCAAACCAAAGATACAAGCTTTATATTCCACCATATTATTGGTTTCCCTAAATTTCAACTTTTTGGCTAAAGGGATAAGATCCCCTTCAGGCGATTCTAGTATGACTCCCAAACCTGCTCCTTTCCTGTTTGCTGCTCCATCAAAATACATTTTCCACCCTTGTACTTCAATTGCCTTTAATTGTTCATCCAGAAATTCTAAGATTACCTCTTCACTATCCGGTAATGGTTGTTGGGCCAGGAATTTTGCCACTGCTCTACCTTTGATTGATTTCCTGGTTACATAATCAATCTCAAATTCTTCTAATATTATCAACCATCGACCATATTTTCCAATCAAAGAGGGTGTCTCCCTTAAGTATTTCATTGGGTCCAACCTGGAAATTGCTTACACACTATACGATTGAAAGTAATGCCATAAATTCTTAGAAGACCAAACCACGGCCATACAGGTCTTCTCAATGATACTATACTTAATTTCATAAGGTAGGAGCTTTCTACTTAAATAGTAAACTACATACTCAATCCCTGACTCATCTGCTTGGGCTAGCATGGCTTCTATTGACTCTTCTTCTACTGCTAAGTATAGTAATAGAGGTTTGCCGGGTTTAGGTGGTTTTAAGACAGGTGGAGTCAGCAAATACTATTTTATTCATTCAAAAGCCCTTTGACACTCTTCATTCCATATGATCGGCTGATTCTTTTTAAGCAATTTGAAGATAGGCTCACAGATTGTTGTGAGCTTTGCTATAAATCTGCTATTGTATTGTAATTTACCAATGAATCCCCAAACTTCTCTCTCTGTCTTTGGGGCTGGCATATCCCTGATTACTTTAACTTTGTCAGGATCAATCTCAATGCCATTCGGACCAATCACATGACCCAATAATTTACCTGAGGTAACCCCAAACACACACTTCTTCGGGTTTAATCTTAGCTTATATTTTAATGCTCTATCAAAGAATAATTCTATGTTTTGGAAGTGTTGTTCCCCTGTGTCTGATTTCACCATCATATCATCAACATATACTTCAACTTCTTTGTGCATCATGTTAACAAAATATACTTCAACTTAAACCGAACAGCATCACCTTATAACAAAATATGCCCCACGTAGTAATGAATGTAGTTTTGGCTTTATCCTCTTGGGCCATTAACACTTGGTTGTATCCGGAAAATCCATCTATAAACGAGTGTAGCACGCTAGAGGCTGCACTATCAATGAGAACTTCTATATGAGGTAAAGGAAAATCATCTTTAGGGGAAGCCTTCTTTAAATATTTATAATCCACACAAACCCTTATTCTTCCATCTTTCTTTGGCACGGGTACTATGTTGGCTAGCTAATCTGGATATTTTATCACTTCAAGGAACTTTACTTGTATCTGTTTAAGTCTTCTTTAACCAATGCAGCCCACTCAGGTCTTAATCTCCTAAGCTTTTGTTTTACAGGTTTCATGTGAGTGTAAGTAGGAATAAGATGTTTGGCTATGTCTCAATCTATTCTAGGCATATCATCATAAGACCAAGCAAATACTTCCTCATATTTTTTGAATATTTTTTCAAATCTCTCTCTCTCATAAGGAGTAAGGTCGGATGCTATGCTAATGTTTTTAGGATTCTTGATTGTTCCCAAATTTAATGATTGTGTGTTAACAGAATTAATATTAAAGATGCTCATGTAACTACTATTTGAATGTATGCAACCGTCAGGAGAAATGTTGCGCTCGAATTAACTCTACCACAAAGCGTCACTCGCAAGTATACGAGGTAGCTGTAGCAAAGGTGATCGCCCCAAGGTCATCTCACAAGGAAGCTAAAGTGGCTAATTGATTATCAGATTATGAATAACAAGTAATGAAGAAAATTTAAATTGTAAACTAATGAAGAAGATTGATTGAAGTTTAAAACGAATAAAAGTAAATTAAGCTGATGTTTTGATTCACTTGATAGAAAAGTCTAGGGTTTGCACTTCTCTACTACTTATATGTATGAACGGTTATTCCTCTTAACTAATTTAATTTCAAAGATTAAATCTCAAACAACTCAATTAATCAAGTCAAGGAAATAAGCTCTCGCATTCAAACCTCTTTCAATTAATCTTGTTATAATTGAAATAATCTTTTTAATAGGTTATATCTCTAATTCACCTAAGTCCCTAATTGAATTGTTCCAGCATTAGACTTCATCTCTCAATCCATCATCTAATACCTAAAACACATAATTGGTGGCCAATCAATTATATATTAACAATATTCCATTCAATCAAGGCTAAAGAAATTATTAGCTAAGAGAATAACCAATTCATACAATCATAGCAGATCCATACAAACCCTAGACTAGATCAAATTAGTTCATAATGCAATCAAACATACTCATCTCATTAATATTCAAAGAAATCAAATTAGACATGATAATATCCATTAATACAATTTCAATGAAAATAAAGAGAATAAGTTCGAGAACAAAACCAAGTTACAAACTCCTTGAAGCTTCTGAAAAATCTCTTGTTCAAATCTTGCAAGAAGGATGTATCAATGGCTAGAACAATCTAATCTAAGCTAGTTTTGATCCAAAGTTTAATCAAAATCAAAAGAAAACAAAGTTATCAAAACCCTAATCTCTTTGATGGCTCAATCTGCTCTCCAAATCGTCAACAATCCAAACCCTAGCTTTTGTTTTCCTTTATATTAAATGTCCACTTTAAAAATTCGCTACGGCTTTGATTCATGAGAGACAGGCCAAGTTGAAGGCTGTGTCCCTTGCATGTGTTAACTTCTGCTTGCTTTTTTTCTTCTTTTCTTCTTTGGTTGAGTGACACGGCCATGTTAGAGGTGACTTGGCCGTGTTGAACCATTTTGGAGGGACACAACCACTGACTTGGCCGTGTCCCTTGCCTGTGTTTGCTTCTGTGAGATTTTAGTCTTCTTTTCCTTTGGACCTAAGTGAGACACGGCCAAGTCAGAGCAACTTGGCCGTGTCTGGGCTTCTTTGGAGGGACACGGCCACTGACTTGGCCGTGTCCCTTGCATGTGTCCTTCTCTATGACTTGCTCTTCTTCTTTAACTTAGTATGGGACACGGCTAGTGACTTGGCCGTGTCCTCTGCATGTGTCAGCTACTGTCCATTTTTCCTTCAGTCTTGGTTCCTTGGATTTTTAACCTAAAACAAAACTTCAAACAAACTTTAAACAAAAAGTAAATAAACAATAACCAACAAAACATAAACACCATACTAAAAACTAGATAAAAAACAACATAAACACTGAAATAAACTAAAACTACCAAAATTAATGAAAACACTAAACAAACCGATAAAAACTAACAAAATACCTAAATAAAATAATAATTATCATAATAAACAAGACACAAATCTATAGCAAAAACTAATAAAACAACTACCCCACACTTAAAACTTTGCTTGTCCTTAAGCAAATTCACATGGCATAAATTAAAAACTTAAACAACCTTAACTATAATTCCAGCATATAAGATGAAATCCTTTAAGACACAACATAAATAATTGCACTTTACTTCAATCCAGGATTTTCTTAACTCATTCATTAATCCAGACATACAAATCTCATCTCTCATCTAAGTGTTTCACTCGATTTCAAAGGTTAATCACTCAAACCACTCATGACTGCATACTACCATAAACTTGCTTAATTATCCAATCTCTCTCACCGATTTTCTCAAGAAATAATCCAAAGGTCTTTCATTTGGATGTAATGGGGCTAAGGTAAAGGTGTGAGAAAAGACATTTAGGCTGGAGCATCAAGAAATGGAGTATCTAAATTAAATTAGACACTACTCTTGCTAAGAAACTCATAACTCCTTCAAATAGCATACTGACAAACCCTTGATACCTCACATACTTGCATACTCAAAGAAAAATATATGAGTCGACATTCCTCTTTTGATAACCAATGCTAGAACATATTTGACTTTTGTATATATATATCTTTTTTTTTATTTTCTCTTTTTATTTTTTTATTTTATATATATATATTTTAAATACATATATATACAAAATATAACATTGCATAGATCATCTAGCTTAACATGTAGAGGAAAAGAATAGTTAACTCTTAATCAAATACAAAGTGCAAACTATGCATTTCACCCCAAATAACAATACCATATATTTTTTTATTTATTTATTTGCATACCCCACACTTTGAAATAAACCACCTTATTGTCACATCATAAAACTCCATTCCTTAATGCAGGTATGATGATAATAAGAGAAAGTTGAGCTGTGAATTGTGTTGATCAAACAAGAAAAAGGTCAAAGGCTCAACTTGGCTCACTAAGGAATTCAATATTAAGGGAGGTCTTTTAAGCTAAAGGGCTAACCTAATTTGCCTTCATCATGTTAAAACTTGAGATTAAATCATAATGTGAGTTCAATTAGTATGCAAAAGCAAACTCTAGAGATGCAAAATCATGAAGGTGCACACTTAAGAAAAGAAAATCAACTGATAATAATATAAAATTATGAGGCTCAAAACTCACAAAGGTGGGTTTTCATAGATTTATATGTCATGAGTTGCAGAATGTGAAAATTGATCCTGAATGAATTCAAATGCTCATTTCTATGCTGATACTAAAGTCTCAACTATCATGCTAGAATTACAGAAAAGATCAATAAATTTTCAACAATTATACCATGCACAACACAATAAAACACACCTAGGCAACCAAAACAAAAATTAAAGAAAAGCTAAAAGATTACCCCACACTTTAGAATTTACATTGTCCTCAATGGAAAACAAGAATAATAAAGAGAAAGAATTAAGTACAACCTGCCTTCCATCGTCCCCTGGTGAGGCAAAACTCTACCTTTCTATCACAAACACAAATGTTCAAAAACAAGATGCAAGAGAGCTTTAGGGTTTCAATTTATTTAAACTAAAAATAAAATAAAAATTGCAAAATATAAAATTAAAAATATGAAAAAGAAATGCAAACCGATGGGTTGCCTCCCATTAAGCTCTTCTTTAATGTCATAAAGCTGGACATCACTGCAAGGCTGGGAATCGTGAATCAAAGTACTGTCAATGATCCTCACTTCATGAAATCCTTCTTTATATGGTTTAACTCTATGTCTATTTGCTTTAAAAGTCTTATTAGTTCTAGAGTTAAGCAATTCAATAGCACCAGAAGGACATACCTTGGTTACCTCGAAAGGACCACTCCATTGAGACTTGAATTTACCTGGAAACAGACTGATTCGAGAATTAAAAAGTAAAACTTTCATACCTGGACTCAATGTCTGTCGCCCAATAAATCTGTCATGAAGCATTTTAGTGTGATCCTTATAATTCCTCGAGCTCTCATATGCCTTTGGGTTAAGGCATCTTTGGGTCTCCCTCACTAGTTTAGTCCCCTCTTCTAAGGTCAGTTTCAGCTCCAATTTATCTGATGAACCTGTCTGCAAGAGAGCGTCTGAAACAACTGCTTCAACACAATTAATTAAAGAACATTCCTCATATAAAGCAGTTGTAGGAATGGGAGAAGTGTTAAAAATAGAAAAATCAACAGTTTGACCCAAGACAGTCATTGATAGTTTACCATTTTTAACATCTATTAAAGTGTTGGTAGTCGCCATAAAAGGCCTGCCCAACAAAATAGTGTGTGCTGATGGTGGAGGGTTACTTCCTTTCATGTCAAGAACTATAAAATCCACAGGTACTATTAACCCTCCAACCTTAACTAACACATCTTCTATAACCCCTTTCGGAAATCTAAAAGACCTATCAGCTAATTGCAACACCATTTTTGTCGGTTTAAGTTCCCCTAATTCTAATTCTTTATAAACAGAATAAGGCATCAAATTTATACTGGCTCCTAGATCACACATGCCCTCACTCCCCTTTCCATTTCCCACAGTAATTTGAATTATAAAGCTTCCAGGATCCTTTAGTTTGGGAGGTAGTTTATGCTACAGAACAGCACTAGCTACCTCAGAAACTATCACCTTTTCATTCGGCTCATACCTCTTTTTCTTGGTGATCAGCTTTTTTAAAAAATTTGGCATAAGCCAGCATATTCTTTACTGCTTCAAGTAAGGGTAAGTTAATACTTACCTTAGACAGCATGTTGAAGATATTAAAAAATTGCTTATCTTTTTTATCATCCTTCAACCTGCTGGGGAATGGTATAGGTGGCCGGTATGGATTGCTTGCCTTATGTAGATCTGCTGTAAGGGACTTCTCCACTGATCTTTCTCCAGCACCTTTGTTCTTTGTTCTCCTTCCTTCTTGTTCTCTTGGTTACCTGCACTCACAGAATTATCTTTAACATTATTATCAATTACCTTACCACTTCTAAGAACAGTCACTGATTGTGCCTGCTCAAGTTGACTTGGGAATTTGCCCTTCTGTTGAATCTGCATTTGTTGTGCCAATTGCCCTATTTGGGTCTCCACTTTCTTAAAAGTTGCTTCTAAGGAATCCAGCCTCTTGTTGGTCATCTCTTGATTTTTCGCACTGACTTGGATAAAAGCTTGTAAACTTTCCTCCAAGCTCTCTATCTTAGACTGCCCTTGATTTGAGGATTGACCCTGCTGTTGGTTCTGTCTCTGGAGCAAATGGAAAGGCTGCTGAGAATTATTTGTTGCCCAAGAAAAATTTGGGTGATTCCTCCAACCAGGATTGTATGAATTTGAATAAGGATCATTCCGAGCTCTTGGTTGAAATCCCCCCATGGCATTGACTTGCTCAGTTTCATTCCCATATGATTCATATGCAGAGGGGCAAATGTTTGCTCTATGCCCTTAAGTTCCATAGATTCCACATGCTTCTTGAGTAGATGAAGAAATATTGTTCTTCATGTTCAGCATCTGCACTTGCCTTGTCAACTCAGCTATCTGATTTACCATCTCACTATTGGCTTCCAGTTGATTCACCCCTTTACTTCTTCCCCTTACACTTTTCTATTGAGAATTAGCTCCCAACATCTCAAAAATATCATAAGTTTCATCAGCTATTTTTTCTCCCATAGCTCCCTAAGTTGCATTATCGACAGTGTTCTGAAATTGCTGGGTGAGACCATCATAGAAAAACTGATTCAGAAGTTGAAGTGGGTAGTGATGATGTGGACACTGGATCAATAGCATCTTGAATCTGTCCCAGGCCTCATGAAATGGTTCTCCTTCAAATTGAGAGAATGTAGCAATCTTCCCTCTCAACTCAGCTGTCTTTTGATGTGAATAGAACTTGCCCATGAACTTGTTATAGACTTGCTCCCAAGTTGTCAAAGAGTTTTCGGGCAACATCATAAGCCAGCTCTTTGCCCTATCCTTTAAAGTATATGGGAAACACCTCATCCTCAACTGATCCTCTGTTAGTCCTCCCAAAGGAAAAGTGTTGAGGGTGGAGTAGAAATCCCGAATAAAGTTCAAAGGATCTTCATTTGGAACTCCATAGAATGATGGCAGCATGTTGTAGTGAATGTTCTTCAACTCATAGTTCCTTGCTGCATATGTCAACCTTATACAAGATGTAGAAGTCCCAATGACAGGTCTAGCAAAACCTCTCATGGTTCTTTGCCTTTCTTCTCCCATGTTAACTGATTGTGCAGTATCTGACTATAATTCAGAAGTGTCCTCCTCTGTATCAAATCCGGTGTAGAGCTCAAACTCTTCTCTGCTCCTTTTTACTCTCTGAATTTCTGGAATAAATGGATGCAGCTCTCCTTCGAGTGATCTCCTGCCTTGCATAAACAGAATTTTCTAGAAAAGGAAATTATTAAAAATAAAAGAAAAATAAAGTCAAAAGTAAACAATGAAAAATAATCTAAAATTTCTAAAACTAATAAACAATTACGCCAATTAGCCTCCCCGGCAACGGCGCCAAAAACTTGTTGCGCTCGAATTAACTCTACCACAAAGCGTCACTCGCAAGTATACGAGGTAGCTGTAGCAAAAGTGATTGCCCCAAGGTTGTCTCACAAGGAAGCTAAAGTGGCTAATTGATTATCAGATTATGAATAACAAGTAATGAAGAAAATTTAAATTGTAAACTAATGAAGAAGATTGATTGAAGTTTAAAACGAATAAAAGTAAATTAAGCTGATGTTTTGATTTACTTGATAGAAAGGTCTAGGGTTTGCACTTCTCTACTACTTATATGTATGAACGGTTATTCCTCTTAACTAATTTAATTTCAAAGATTAAATCTCAAACAACTCAATTAATCAAGTCAAGAAAATAAGCTCTCGCATTCAAACCTCTTTCAACTAATCTTGTTATAATTGAAATAATCTTTTTAATAGGTTATATCTCTAATTCACCTAAGTCCCTAATTGAATTGTTCCAGCATTAGACTTCATCTCTCAATCCATCATCTAATACCTAAAACACATAATTGGTGGCCAATCAATTATATATTAACAATATTCCATTCAATCAAGGCTAAAGAAATTATTAGCTAAGAGAATAACCAATTCATACAATCATAGCAGATCCATACAAACCCTAGACTAGATCAAATTAGTTCATAATGCAATCAAACATACTCATCTCATTAATATTCAAAGAAATCAAATTAGACATGATAATATCCATTAATACAATTTCAATGAAAATAAAGAGAATAAGTTCGAGAACAAAACCAAGTTACAAACTCCTTGAAGCTTCTGAAAAATCTCTTGTTCAAATCTTGCAAGAAGGATGTATCAATGGCTAGAACAATCTAATCTAAGCTAGTTTTGATCCAAAGTTTAATCAAAATCAAAAGAAAACAAAGTTATCAAAACCCTAATCTCTTTGACGGCTCAATCTGCTCTCCAAATCATCAACAGTCCAAACCCTAGCTTTTCTTTTCCTTTTATATGAAACGTCCGCTTTAAAAATTCGCTACGGCTTTGATTCATGAGAGACACGGCCAAGTTGAATGTGTCTTGGCCGTGTTGGTGTGCTTTGGAGGGACACGGCCACTGACTTGGTCATGTCCCTTGCATGTGTTCACTTCTGCTTGCTTTTTTTCTTCTTTTCTTCTTTGGTTGAGAGACACGGCCAAGTCAAAGCAACTTGGCCGTGTCTAGGCTTCTTTGGAGGGACACGGCCACTGACTTGGCCTTGTCCCTTGCATGTGTCCTTCTCTGTGACTTGCTCTTCTTCTTTAACTTAGTATGGGACACGGCCAGTGACTTGGCCGTGTCCTCTGCATGTGTCAGCTACTGTCCATTTTTCCTTCAGTCTTGGTTCCTTGGCTTTTTAACCTAAAAAAAAACTTTAAACAAAAAGTAAATAAACAATAACCAACAAAACATAAACACCCTACTAAAAACTAGATCAAAAACAACATAAACACTGAAATAAACTAAAACTACCAAAATTAATGAAAACACTAAACAAACCGATAAAAACTAACAAAATACCTAAATAAAACAATAATTATCATAATAAACAAGACACAAATCTATAGCAAAAACTAATAAAACAAGAAACATTACACAAGTAAGCAAAATCAGACTTTATTGCATTCCTTTTGGAAAAGAAAACATAATCCTCATACATAACAGACAAATTAAAATCAAAATCAAAATCATTGTTCTCATAATCATAAGGTAGAATGTCTTCAAACTTCTCTTCAACCAGGGCAGCAATCTCTTTCGAAGTCTTCTTGGCTTTTAGGACATCTTCATTCTTCTCTTCCAGATTGGGTTCTTTGTTGGCTGACAGGGTAAGCTCTTTCTTCGCTTGCTCCAATAGCTCGGCAACATCTGCAAAAATTTCAAAACTCGAGATCAACTTTACCATGAACATGATTGGCTTGGGCTTTCCTTAGAGTGGTCCCATGTCTGGAGCTTTGACAAAGATCTCTTCAAGTGGTGGGAAGTTCATCTTCTCATTCTTCTTTGGTTGGGCATTGTTGCCTTCATCGTATCCCAACCCCTTCTTGGAAGTTTGAGTTTTAAAATCTGGCAACTTTGTCAAACCGGCCTTACCCTTTCCAAGACCAGCTCCGAGAAGGTAGTTCATGCTCTTCATCATATTCAAGACTTTGGAGTCCACTACTTCATCATCAGAAATTGCAGCTACTTGGAAACCATTGAGAGGTCTCTCAATCATTAGAGCGTTAACAATCTCATTATCTTCGGCCTCGATGACCACTGTCTCATCTCTGTTAGGGAACTTGATCTTTTGATGAAGGGTTGAAGGAACTCCACCGAGAGGGTGAAACCATGGATGTCCCAAGAGTAATGCAAAGGTAAAAGGTATGTCCAAAATAACAAATTAAACAATAGATTCAATTGGACCAACCTTAACAGTAGCTTTGAAAGTTCCTTTAACATGTCTCTTAGTGTTGTCATAAGCCCGAATGGTTACCTCGGTTGGGTTTAGATCCCTTTTGACATGGCTAGCTTTGGCAATATTTTAAGTGGACAAACTTTTATGGTGGACCCAGCATCGACCATTATACATGGAGTCCTTTTCCCTTTGATTTCTATTTTGATAAAGAGAGGGCGGATGTGATCTCTCCCCTACTCCGGTAAATCCGCATCTGAGAAAGAAACTGCTCCCATATTAACTTCACTCTTTTCTTGAACATCTTCACATTTCATTACTCCTCCAATTTTTATGAAGTTGATCAGCTCCTCCAGTGTTCTGAAGGTAGAAATTGGCATGCTTTCCAAGGCTTTGGCCATAGTTTCTCCATGCTTTTTAGAAGTAGTCAATAAGTCCCAAATGCTAACACTTGCTTGGGTTCTTTTCAATTGTTTGAGTACAGCGTCATCTTCCTCTTCTTTATTCCCTACTTCAACTTCCGTCCCCTTATGGTCTAATGTTATCTTGATAGATTGGAGATATTAGGTGAACTTCAACTACCCTTATGGTTTTGAGAACTTCAACTATCTTCATGGTCTTGACTATTCATTTTTTTCTTTGATCTTCTTGCCTCTTCACCTTAGTGATCATAAGACTTTTTAAAAGTATCACAATAGATCAGGGTAGGTTGTTGGGGTTTGTAAGCCAATGAAAAGAAAGCTAAAATTTTATGAAGGCTCAAAGGGACAACTAGGGATTGATATTTAATTGGGTGGATACTAGTTGTTGGCTTATCAAACAATGCCTAGATCATTTATCCCTTAAATAAGCAGAGTTCAATTTTGCCTCAAAAGTTTGTCAAAGCATGTTCTAAGACTGACTAGGACCTAGACAAAGATCATTATGCAGGAGCCCTCTCTAAGTAAGCATACACAATTCAATGCTATAGAGCAATTCTCTCACATAGTAAAGTCATTCAAGTCATGATGCATAAATATATTAATTCATGAATTATCAAGCTAGATTCCTCATTGGTTGAGCACCAAAATGAACAAAGGCCCACAAAAATTTTATGAAAGGAATTTATTCAAACAACTTTAAATTTGAAAAACACAATTGTTCCATAAAACACCAAATAAAGAAAATAAAACAAAAAACAAACAAGCCAAGGGAAGTTTGTTGAGTTAAGCTTCTTCTCCTTTCACTTCTTCAATATTCCCATCTTGAAAGGAAAATAAGACAAGATCTTCCTTCAATTCTCCTCCTACCATTATTGCACTCAAATTAACTCTACCGCAAAGCGTCACTAGCAAGTATACGAGGTAGCTGTAGCAAAGGTGATCGCCCCAAGGTCGTCTCTCAAGGAAGCTAAAGTGGCTAATTGATTATCATATTATGAATAACAAGTAATAAAGAAATTGAAATTGCTAACAACTGATGAAAAAGATTGATTGAAGTTAAAACGAATAAAAGTAAATAAAGCTGATGTTTTGATTCACTTGATAAAAAGGTCTAGGGTTTGCACTTCTCCACTACTTATATGTATGAACAGTTATCCCTCTTAACTAATTTAATTTCAAAGATTAAATCTCAAACAACTCAATTAATCAAATCAAGGAAATAAGCTCTCGCATTCAAACCTCTTTTAACTAATCTTGTTATAATTGAAATAATCTTTTTAATAGGTTATATCTCTAATTCACCTAAGTCCTTAATTGAATTGTTCCAGCATTAGACTTCATCTCTCAATCCATCATCTAATACCTAAAACACATAATTGGTGGCCAATCAATTATATATTAACAATATTTCATTCAATCAAGGCTAAAGAAATTATTAGCTAAGAGAATAACCAATTCATACAATCATAGCAGATCCATACAAACTGTAACACCCCTTCCCAACCTACATGTGTAAGCTGAGTAGAGGTGCCACACTATCCTAATTGTTGCTACCAATTTACTTAGTCAAATTTTAGTTCTGATTTTTACAGAAATTTTTCCATAGTTCCGCCTAGAAATTTGGATCCCAAGTGTCGTCAAAACTTGTTTTTCTGATTTTTGAAAACATTTTACACATACCAATGTGAATAAGAATACCATCAAATTTAATGCACTCCAAATGAATCCACCTTATACCCTCAACTACAAACCTGCACGAAGAGTTCACACTTCTAATATAACATAAAGTAAAGATTTATGATTATTACATACTACTAACATACAATTATAACATAGAAAATCTCTTTTATATTTATTCATATACATGCCACAACTATCAACTCATAATGGAACTAAAAGATCTACCCCTGAGATTTGCTGTGGTCTGGTCGTTGCTTCCCCAAGATTTATCTACTGCTCCGAACCTACGAGTCAAGGAAAACTTAACTCGCTGAGCGTTGTCGCTCAGTGGGTACTTTACCAATAAAAATAAAAGTAGTATATGAAAGTATTCAAAATCAAAGGAAATAATGAAATCATAATTTAACCAACCTTAAACCAATAGAAATTATTGTACATTCAGGGTAATATGCTTTCAATAATGTAAAATCATAATTCAAACTCATTGGCATTATATAGTTTAACGAAAAATAATGTCTTTGATTCAGGCTCTACTGGTATATAGGGAACCATAGTGATAAGGCAGTGGCCCTCACCACTGTAACATAGGTGGCCCTCACCACCGATATCAGATCACAGGAATGGGCCTCACCATCCTGGTTATAACCAATGGCCCTCACCATTGGCCCCCAATGGCCCTCACCATTGAGTTCAGATCATATCAATTCAATCACAATATCAAGCAGTACTGCATAAGTTAGTATAGTGCACCATACCCTTATCTACCATTCCCACTATCCAGTAGAGAAAAAAGATTAAAATGATTCAATTTAATTCTCAACTTCATTTTAGAATGATTCAAGAAATCAATTTAAATTCTCATTGCGCTTTGCCATTTATGCCGCGCACCACTTTCTTTGGTCAAACCGTTACTCTTTTTCACATATTTAACATCCACAATAAACACATCAAACATTTCAAAGCATTCCTCAAAAGATCACAAATTGACCAAATGAATAGTATTGCGGCGAGAAAAATCGGCAACGCAAAATGGCATGACCAAATGAATAGTAAAATCTGGGTTTTCGTCAAAATTTCAGTCCACTTCAGTCATGCATTTGACCAAGTAAATGATCTTGTTTTTGGCTGAAATTTTACAGAAAACTTATTTCATATGTTGACTAATTGCATGTAAAATTTCGTTGAAAAATTCATTCGTTTGCTGCCCCAAACAATTTCCCCAAAAATAGTCCAGAAGCTGTCACTTTGGGACCATTTCGGCCCAAACACATAAAATGCATAGGATAGTTTATTTTTCTTTTGCAAATCAATATTAAGGCTTCTTTAATGGTAAAGTGAAGATTCAAACACTTCCCTTTGACAACTTTTGCATGTTTAACTCAAATCAATATATTTAAGCATCAACAACAAAACTTTCATAAACCAATGTTTGTAAAGCATCAAACCAAAATTTATTATTCAAAAGTAAAGTACCAAACCTTATTTCTTTAACTCCTCTTGGCTTTTCCTTCTTCTCCTTCTTTAATTCTTTATTTCTCCTTCAATCAATTCAAGATACAACATAAACCTTAGAATTTCAAAATAATAAATTATCCTCTATTTCTTTTCCAACCGAAACCCCTAATCCAACCTTATAAATCTTTCTACATCTTGATTCTTCCATTTAATCCATTAATCTCATCACTTACTTAATATTATTATTATGTTTTTCAATTCCATATAAGACTCTAATTCCCAATCTTCCAATAAATATATAACTACCTAAAACTAATACTAAAATTAAAGTCTACACACTTAAAAACCTTAGAACTTACCTTAAAAATCAAAGTTTGAAGAAACTTGGAAGTCCCTTGGTATTTTCTTTTGTTGGCCAAATTTGGTGAGTGGAAAAAGAGAGAATTTGCTCTTCATATCACATATATTTATAGACAAAGGAAATGATGATCACCTTGCCCACTTGTCCACTTTTTCTCTTTCTTCATTTATTACACATTTATTACATATGCTAAATGTTCTCTTTTGATTGGCCAACCTTTGATTTTTATAACTTCCTTTTTCCTTTACTTCTTTCCACTTGTCTCTCTTCCCATTGGATCTCATAAAGTTGTCCCGGGTTACCCATCCGGTCCCGACACGAAACCGAGCCACATTACATTCCGGCGATTAATCGATCATATCTTTTAAAGCGTATAGTTCCATGAGTCAAACTATATATAGTTTTGATCCTCTCGACCTCTACTTTCTATTTATAAGGTCTATTTTAGGTTTCCAAGTCATTTTGAAAAATTACCGATAAGCCCTCAACTTTTTACAAAATTCCCTTTAGGTCCTATTTTTGCTCGGGTTTTCTCCGGCTTCGTTTCCACTGACAATCGTTTCATATTTAACCTCTCGCCATTCTCTACGTACTCACGTCTTTATTTCCTACCCTAAATTCATGTATAACTTTAATTGATAATGACCAAAATGCCCTTAGGCAACATTTCTTCATTTTTCTTTAACGGGACATTTCCTGGAAAAACCGTTACACGTCGTTGCGATCTGGTTTTTCTCTACATTCCATTTTTGAAATCTGTTATATGCACTATTAAGAACATCAGGTGCAACTTTCTTTGAAATTACATCTACGTCCCCAACTTTATTAAAAATTACAATTATGTCCCTTTTGTCATACAACCTTATCTAGGGCTGTTATCAAGAATTATCTTCTCCTTTTCCCTACTCTCGCTATGCACGTGTCTACACTGCATAAATGCAGTAGGCGGATGTGACACAAACCCTAGACTAGATCAAATTAGTTCATCATGCTATCAAACATACTCATCTCATTAATGTTCAAAGAAATCAAATTAGACATGATAATATCCATTAATACAATTTCAATGAAAATAAAGAGAATAAGTTCGAGAACAAAACCAAATTACAAACTCCTTGAAGCTTCTGAAGAATCTCTTGTTCAAATCTTGCTAGAAGGATGTATCAATGGCTAGAACAATCTAATCTAAGCTAGATTAATCCAAAGTGTAATCAAAAATCAAAGAAAACAAAGTTATCAAAACCCTAATCTCTTTGACGGCTCAATCTGCTCTCAAAATAGTTAACAGTCCCTCAAACCCTAACTTCCTTTTCCTTTTATATGAATCGTCAGATTAAAATCCGCCGCGTGTTTGGTTCATGAGGGACACGGCCAAGTCAGATGTGACTTGGCTGTGTGAGTGGTTTTTGGAGGGACACGGCTAGTGACTTAGCCGTGTCCCTTTCCTGTGTTCACTTCTGCTTGCCTTTTCTTTTGCTCTTCTTTGTTGAGTGACACGACCAAGTCAGAGATGACTTGGCCGTGTTGCACCATTTTGGAGGGACACGGCCACAAGGCTTGGCCGTGTCCCTTGCCTGTGTCTACCACTGTGAGTTTTTGATCTTCTTTGCTTTGGACTTTGGTGAGACACGGCCAGGTCAGAGTGACTTGGCCGTGTCTGGGCTTCATTGGAGGGACACGGCCACTGACTTGGCCGTGTCCCTTGAGTGTGTTCCTCTCTGTGCTTGATTTCCATCTTTAGCTTGGTATGGGACACGACCAGTGACTTAGCCGTGTCCTCTGCCTGTGTCAGCTACTGTCCATTTTTCTTCAGTCTTGGTTCCTTGGCTTTTTTAACCTAAAACAAAACTTGAACAAACTTTAAACAAGAATTAAATAAACAGTAACCAACAAAACATAAACACACACTAAAAACTAGGACAAAAATGACAAAAACACTGAAATAAACTAAAACTATCACAATTAATGAAAATACTAAACAAACCGATTAAAACTAGCAAAATACCTAAATAAAACAATAATTATTATAATAAACAAGACACAAATCTATAACAAAAACTAATAAAACAACTACGCCACACTTACAACTTTGCTTGTCCTCAAGCAAATTCATATGGCATAAATTAAAAACTCAAACAACCTTAACTATAATTCCAGCATATAGATGAAATACTTCAAGATATCAGACATAAATAATTGCAATTTCCTTCAATCAAGATTTTCTTAACTCATTCATTAATCCAGACATACAAATCTTATCTCTCATCTAAGTGTTTCACTCGATTTCAAAAGTTAATCACTCAAACCACTCATGAATGCATACTACCATAAACTTGCTTAATTATCCAATTTCCCTCACTGATTTTCTCAAGAAATAATCTGAAGGTCTTTCATTTGGATGTAACGGGGCTAAGGTAAAGGTGTGAGAAAAGACATTTAGGCTGAAGCATCAAGAAATGGAGTATCTAAATTAAACACTACTCTTGTTTAAGAAACTCACAACTCCCTCAAATGGCATACTCACCAATCCATTAGTACTTCACATACTTGCATAAATACATGAGTCAAATTCCTCTTTTGATAACCAATGCTAGAACATATATGAATTTTGCATATATATATATATAACTTTTCTTTTATTTTCTTTCTCTTTTTTTTTAATATATATATATATATACAAAATTAAGAATTGCATGGAACATCTAGCTTAAAATGTAGAGGAAAAGAATAATGACTCTTAATCAAATACAATGTGCAAAGTATGCATTTCAACCCCAAATAGCAATACCAATTTTTTATTTTTTTTTACTTACCCCACACTTTGAAATAAACTACCCTATTGTCAAATCATAAAACTCCATTCCTTAATGCATAGGTATGATGATAATAAGAACATGTTAAGTTGAGAATTGTGTTGATCAAACAAGAAACGGTCAATGGCTCAACTTGGCTCACTAAGGAAATCAATATTAAAGGAAGTCTTTTTAAGCTAAAGGGCTAACCTAATTTGCCTTCATCATTTTAAAACATGAGATTAAATAATAATATGAGTTCAATTAGTATGCAAAAGCAAACTCTAGAGATGCAAAATCATGAAGGTGCACACTTAAGAAAAGAAAATCAACTGATAATAATATCAAATTATGAGGCTCAAAACTCACACAGGTGTGTTCATAAAGATTTATATGTCATGAATTGCAGAATGTGAAAATTGATCCTGAATGAATTCAAATGCTCATTTCTATGCTGATACTAAAGTCTCAACTACAATGCTAGAATCATAAAAAAGATCAATAAATTTTCAACAATTATACCATGCACAACACAATAAAACACACCAAGGCAACCAAAACAAAAGGAAAGCTAAAAGATTACCCCACACTTTAGAATTTACATTGTCCTCAATGGAAAACAAGAATAATAAAGAAAAAGAGTTAAAGGACAACCTGTCTTCCATCTTACCCTGGTGAGGCAAAACTCTACCTTTTTATCACAAACACAAATGTTCAAAAACAAGATGCAAGAGAGCTTTAGGGTTTCTATTTATTTAAACTAAACATAAAATCAAAATTGCTAAATATAAAATTATAACTAAGAAAAAGAAATGCAAACCGATGGGTTGCGTCCCATTAAGCGCTTCTTTAATGTCATAAAGATGGACATCATGCAAGGCTTAGGGATCATGGATCAAAGTGCTGTCAATGATCCTCAATTCCTGAAATGCTTCATTGTATAGTTTAACTCTATGTCTATTTGCTCTAAAAATCTTATTGGTTCTAGAGTTAAGCAATTCAATGGCACCAGAAGGACATACCTTAGTTACCTCGAAAGGACCACTCCATCGAGATTTGAATTTACCTGGAAGCAGACGGAGGCGAGAATTAAAAAGTAAAACTTTCATACCTGGACTCAACGTCTGTCGCCTAATAAATCTGTCATGAAGTGCTTTAGTGTGATCCTTATAATTCCTCGAGCTCTCATATGCCTTTGGGTTAAGGCATCTTTGGGTCTTCCCCACTGGTTTAGCTCCCTCTTCTAAGGTCAGTTTCAGCTCCAATTTCTCTGATGAACCTGTCTGCAAGAGAGCATCTGAAACAACTACTTCAACACAATTAATTAAAGAACATTCCTCATATAAAGCAGTTGTAGGAATGGGAGAAGTGTTAAAAATAGAAAAATGAACAGTTTGACCCAAGACAGTCATTGATAGTTTACCATTCTTAACATCTATTAAGGTGTTGGTAGTAGCCATGAAAGGCCTACCAGCAAAATAGTGTGTGCTGATGGTGCAGGGTTACTCCCTTCCATGTCAAGAACTATGAAATCCACAGGTACTATTAACCCTCCAACCTTAACTAACACATCTTCTATAACCCCTTTCGGGAATCTAAAAGACCTATCAGCTAATTGCAACACCATTTTTGTCGGTTTAAGTTCCCCTAATCCTAATTCTTTATAAATAGAATAAGGCATCAAATTCACACTAGCTCCTAGATCACACATGCCCTCAGTCCCCTTTCCATTTCCCACAGTAATTTGAATTATAAAGCTTCCAGGATCCTTTAGTTTGGGAGGTAGTTTATGCTGCAAAATAGCACTAGCTACCTCGGAAACTATCACCTTTTCATTCGTCTCATACCTCTTTTTCTTGGTGATCAGGTCTTTGAAGAACTTGGCATAAGCCGGTATGTTCTTTATTGCATCCAGTAAGGGTAAGTTAATACTTACCTTAGATAGCATATTGAAGATGTTAGAAAATTGCTTATCTGTTTTATCATCCTTCAACCTACTGGGGAATGGTATAGGAGGCCGGTATGGATTGCTTACATTATGTAAATCTGCTGAAAGGGATTTCTCCCTTGATTTATCTCCAGCACTTTGGTCCTCTGATTCTCCTTCCTTCTTGTTCCCTTGGTCACCTGCATTCACAGAGTCATTTTCAACATTAGTGTTAATTACCTTACCACTTCTAAGAACAGTCACTGAATGTGCCTGCTCAGGTTGACTTGGAAATTTCTCCTTCTGTTGATTTTGCATCTGTTGTGCAAGTTGTCCTACTTGAGTCTCCACTTTTTTAAAAGATGCTTCTAATGAGTCCAGCCTCTTATAAGTCATCTCTTGATTTTGAACACTGACTTTGATGAAAGCTTGTAAACTTTCCTCCAAGCTCTCTATCTTAGACTGCCCTTGATTTGAGGATTGGCCCTGCTGTTGGTTCTGTCTCTGGAGCAAATGGAAAGGCTGTTGAGAATTATTTGTTGTCCATGAAAAATTGGGGTGACTCCTCCAACCAGGATTGTAAGTGTTGGAGTAAGGATCATTCCTTGCTCTTGGTTGAAATCCCCCTATAGCATTAACTTGCTCAGCTTCATTCCCAAAAGACTCATATGCAGAGGGGCATATATTTGCTCCATGCCCAAATGTCCCACAGATTCCACACACTTCTTGAGTGGATGAAGAAATATTGTTCTTCATGTTTAGCATCTAAACCTGCCTTGTCAACTCAGCTATTTGACTAACCATTTCAGTATTGGCTTCCAGTTGATTCACCCCTTTACTTCTTCCCCTTACACTCTTTTGTTGAGAATTAGCTCCCAACATCTCAAAGATCTTATAAGTCTCATCAGCTGTCTTTTCTCCCATGGCTCCCCCAGCTGCATTGTCAACAGTGTTCTGAAATTGCTGGGTTAGACCATCATAGAAAAATTGATTAAGGAGTTGAAGTGGGTAGTGATGATGTGGACACTGGATCAATAGCATCTTTAATCTGTCCCAAGCCTCATGAAATGGCTCTCCTTCAAATTGAGAGAATGTAGCAATCTTCCCTCTCAACTCAGCTGTCTTTTGGTGTGAATAGAACTTGCCCATGAACTTGTTATAAACTTGCTCCCAAGTTGTCAGTGAATTTTCAGGCAACATCATGAGCCAGCTCTTTGCCCTATCCTTCAAAGTATAAAGGGAAACATCTCATCCTCAACTGATCTTCTGTTAGTCCTCCCAAAGGAAAAGTGTTGAGGGTGGAGTAGAAATCTCGAATAAAGTTCAAAGGATCTTCATTTGGAACTCCATAGAATGATGGCAGCATGTTGTAGTGAATGTTCTTCAACTCATAATTCCTTACTGCATCTGTCAGTCTTATGCAAGAAGTGGAAGTTCCAATGACAGGTCTAGCAAAGTCTCTCATCGTTCTTTGCCTTTCTTCAGCCATTTTAACAGATTGTTCAGATTTCGATTCAATTTCAGAAGTGTCCTCCTCTGTATCAAATCCGGTGTAGAGCTCAAACTCTTCTCTGCTCCTTTTCACTCTCTGAATTTCTAGAATGAATGGATGTAGCTCTCCTTAGAGTGATCTCCTGCCTTGCATAAACAAAAATTTCTAGAAAAAGAAATATCAAAAGCAAAAGACAAATAAAATAAAATGAAAACAATGAAAAATAATCTAAAGTATTTTTTTTAAAATAAACAATTACGCCAATTAGCTTCCCCGGCAACGGCGCCAAAAACTTGTTGCGCTCAAATTAACTCTACCACAAAGCGTCACTTGCAAGTATACGAGGTAGCTGTAGCAAAGGTGATCGCCCCAAGGTCGTCTCTCAAGGAAGCTAAAGTGGCTAATTGATTATCAGATTATGAATAACAAGTAATAAAGAAATTGAAATTGCTAACAACTAATGAAAAAGATTGATTGAATTTAAAACGAATAAAAGTAAATAAAGCTGACGTTTTGATTCACTTGATAAAAAGGTCTAGGGTTTGCACTTCTCCACTACTTATATGTATGAATGGTTATTCCTCTTAACTAATTTAATTTCAAAGATTAAATCTCAAACAACTCAATTAATCAAATCAAGGAAATAAGCTCTCGCATTCAAACCTCTTTCAACTAATCTTGTTATAATTGAAATAATCTTTTTAATAGGTTATATCTCTAATTCACCTAAGTCCTTAATTGAATTGTTCCAGCATTAGACTTAATCTCTTAATCCATCATCTAATACCTAAAACACATAATTGGTGGCCAATCAATTACATATTAACAATATTTCATTCAATCAAGGCTAAAGAAATTATTAGCTAAGAGAATAACCAATTCATACAATCATAGCAAATCCATACAAAACCTAGACTAGATCAAATTAGTTCATCATGCTATCAAACATACTCATCTCATTAATGTTCAAAGAAATCAAATTAGACATGATAATATCCATTAATACAATTTCAATGAAAATAAAGAGAATAAGTTTGAGAACAAAACCAAATTACAAACTCCTTGAAGCTTCTGAAGAATCTCTTGTTCAAATCTTGAAAGAAGGATGTATCAATGGCTAGAACAATCTAATCTAAGCTAGATTAATCCAATGTGTAATCAAAAATCAAAGAAAACAAAGTTATCAAAACCCTAATCTCTTTGACGGCTCAATCTGCTCTCAAAATCATCAACAATCCCTCAAACCCTAACTTCCTTTTCCTTTTATATGAATCGACAGTTTAAAATCCGCTGCGTGTTTGGTTCATGAGGGACATGGCCAAGTCAGATGTGACTTGGCTGTGTGAGTGGTTTTTGGAGGGACACTGCCAGTGACTTGGCCGTGTCCCTTGCATGTGTTCACTTCTGCTTGCCTTTTCTTCTGTTCTTCTTTGTTGAGTGACACGGCCAAGTCAGAGATGACTTGGCCGTGTTGCACCATTTTGGAGGGACACGGCCACAAGGCTTGGCCATGTCCCTTGCCTGTGTCTTCCACTGTGAGTTTTTTTATCTTCTTTGCTTTGGACTTTGGTGAGACACGGCCAGGTCAGAGTGACTTGGCCTTGTCTGGGCTTCATTGGAGGGACACGACCACTGACTTGGCCGTGTCCCTTGAGTGTGTTCCTCTCTGTGCTTGATTTCCATCTTTAGCTTGGTATGGGACATGGCGAGTGACTTAGCCGTGTCCTCTGCCTGTGTCAGCTACTGTCCATTTTTCTTCAATTTTGGTTCCTTGGCTTTTTTAACCTAAAACAAAACTTGAACAAACTTTAAACAAGAATTAAATAAACAATAACCAACAAAACATAAACACACTAAAAACTAGGAGAAAAACGACAAAAACACTGAAATAAACTAAAACTATCACAATTAATGAAAACACTAAACAAACCGATTAAAACTAACAAAATACCTAAATAAAACAATAATTATTATAATAAACAAGACACAAATCTATAACAAAAACTAATAAAACAACCATAAAAGTTGTTGGTGGTGGCACTCTCTTGAACTTAGGTAGAGGATTGCTTTTGGTATTAGGCTTATCTGCCTCTGGTAGCTTACTACTCTCAATCAAATCTTGGATCTCGTGCCTTAGATGAGCATATTTATCCATTTCATGCCCTTGCATTTGATGAAATTGACAGAAGGCCTTGACATTGAAGTTTGGTGGCAGGAGATTTTGTAGCGGTCGAAGAGCCAACGATTGTAATAACCCTTTCTTTTGCAGCTTTTTGAAAACCCAACATAGATGTTTCCCTAATTCTGAGAATTGTCTTTTATTTACTTGATCGGTCGCATTAACATCAACTTCTTTTTGCGTACTTTGATTGCTAGGCTGGTGATTCTCTTTCTCATTCCTTCTTATTGAAAAGTGATTCTTCTCCCTTTCCTATTCTTCAGTTTGCAGACCAGCTTGGAGAAGATCTTTGAAATCATGGATGAGTGTATGAGACATCTTTTCACGAAGACTAGGCAACACCCCTCTCATAATCATCCTTATTTGATCAGATTCATCGGGCCTCTTCTTGAGCAAAGAAGCCTTATTCCTCCATCTTTTGACATAGTCCACAAAATTCTCATTTGGGTAACTTTTAGCTTGACATTGTACTCATATTGCTGAATGAAAGCCTTGTACAACATGTCCCAATCTTTTTGAGTACTTTCCTCTAAGGTGTTGAACCAATTTTGGACAATAAGGTCCAATGAGAGCATGAAATATCTTAGAGTTTGAGCCTTAGTTGTTCGGGCTGACTACATAGCAGTGATATACTTCTTCACATGGAGGTGAGAATTTTCGGTTCCATCAAACTTTGCAAAGGATGGCATCTTGAGGTACAGAACTTCTTTGTCTAGCTCAAATAATTTGTCAACTTTGGACATTTCCTCGATTTTTAGCTTCTTCTCAAATTTCTTTTCCAAATTCACAATCATCTTTTCAACATCAGAAGTTTCATTTTTCTCCACAGCTGATCTTTCAATAATCTTCAGTTTTTTCTTCTTGTCTTGAGGATCTTGGAAGTATTGAGCCCAATCATCATCATCATCAATGATCACCTTATCATCATCAAAAACCACTTTACCAACTTTAGCCTTCCCCTTGTCCTTTGGCTTATTAGTGCTAGTAGATGCTTCGACATTATTTTCTAAAATTGTAGCCAATTGGTTCTTCATGGTCTCAGCCAAGGCCTCTTTTATTTCTTCCATCTTGGCATTGAGGGTGTCATCAACTATTCTTTGAATTTGTTCAGGCTCCACTGCCTTTGGTGAAAAATAGATTGAGTTGTTGCTAGATTCTTCATTTCCGGTGTAGGTCAATTGTCTTAAGCTTTTGAACTATCATTCCAGGGCTATGAGCCAGAAGGGATTAATGATATGAGATGCAAATGTATGCATGTAAGCATGTATGCACAAACAATTAACAAACAAGGATAAATAGGACATTCCTTCCAACCTTATAACTTCCACACACGAATGGCGAGTCTCTTTTCCTAGGTATATGGTTAACAACATACCAACATGGGGTAGTTTATGACAAAAACAAGCCCATGATTAATTGTTCTTAGTATAAACTAGGCTCACATTTGATTTTTGGTATTTTGTAATTGGCCTAAATAATTTGCAAGCTTTTGTAAGAAAAGGTTGAAAATAATTTTATTTCTAAGCCCATTGTAAAATGACTTTAGAAAAAATGGATTTTGGGCTTCGTATTTGGGTCATGAGCAAAATAATTTTTATTTGATTTTAGAAAAGTTTTATGTCCAAAGACCATCTTGAAAAGTTTGAAAATAGCTTTGGTCTTTTGGACTTTAAAGAAAAATTTATTTTGAGCTTACAATGTACTTAAGTCAAATTAGAAAAAGATCAAACCAAATAAGCTATGATTTAAATCAAGATAAATTAACCATAGTCAAACAATAAGCATTTGGGGTAAAAACTTAAGGAAAGTAACTAGGCCAATTACATGAGCTTTAGTCTTTGGGTAAAAAGGCTTAGGGTCCCATAGCAAGTATATACCAAATCGTACGAGGCTATGAGTGGTTATGCCATGCTCGATCTCCATACCTTGAGTGAAAGTATGGTATCCCTTACATGGCACAACACGGGTAACACAGGCGTCCTAACTCACGCACACAATGCAAATCTAATATGATGCAATGGATAATATCATGATAAGAAAGAATAGAATTAACTTCTCTTATCCCCAGTGGAGTAGCCACTGTGAGCGGGGATTTTTTCCTCTACTCTCGGTTGAATGGTTCTTGCGACTTCGGCACTGTTTAGGCTCGGGGCCTTAGAGAACACAGGCCTAAGCCCAAAGAAAATGGAGTCGCCACCTAGATGACTCGATTCCTACGGAATTCCCAACCCCTTAATGGGTTCAGAAAGTTGGGTACATGTGGGGAAGGTGAGAAATGTCCCATCACCCCTACAAAGCCCGGTTCATTGGAACCGGCCTCCTTTGCAGGTCTTAATATTATAAAATTCTTAATTATGACAATATTATCCATATTACATGCAACAACTAAAATAAAGAATTATTATATTAAAATCAAAGCAATGTCCAAACAAAGCAAATAAATAGACACCCATCCGAAGATGGAAATAGGTCCTTACATCATCCATGTCTAAACAAAATAGGACACCCACCGAAAGGTGGAAACATGTCCTTTACATTGGTCCAAAATATAAAAGCAATTTAAATTACATTATACTTAACCAATGAGGTGCCCACAAGGTGGAAACATACCTCTTATAATTTTAATACCAAAATAAACAAATAATAATCATAATAATAAAGAAAATAATCATCCATGGTAAATTAAATAAATCAAGCATTGAAATTAAATAAATCAAAATATATAATAAACTATATAATTAAATCTAAAATTAAATAAAGAAATAAATATATAAATTTAGGGTTTTAACGAATTTAAGGTTTTTAGAATTTAGGGTTTTGAAACATAGGGTTTTATAAACTAGAGTACTGTAATTCGGGTTTTGAAATTAGGGTTTTTATGGTTTTTGAAACTAGGGTTTTGGAATTTAGAGTTTGGAATTAGGGTTTTAAAAATAGGGTTTTTTAAATTCAATGTTTGGAATTAGGGTTTTTGGAGCTAGGGTTTTTGGGTTTAACTTACTGCCTTAAAAACATAATTTTGGATTCGGAGAGATAAATTAAGGTTTTGGAAAAATAATCAATATTTTGGAGTTTAATAATGAAATGGTTTAGGCTGTTGGATAAAAATAGTTTGAGGTTTTGAGTTTTAATAAAATAATTTACTGTTCTTAAGATAAAGTAATCAAAAGAGATTCTAACAATTAATTTAAATCCTCGACAGCTACTGGATAGTTTTATGTTTTTTTTATGAAGCATGCAAGTGGGGTTACAAATACCAACTGATCAATGTGTTAATTAAAGCAAGTGATTAAAGTTATTGAAACAAAAATCAATTTACTGCATGTTAAAAGATCAAGGTACTGCGTGTTCAAAGATCAAGTTACAGCATGCATGTTCTTATTAATCAAAGAAATGAAGCTACTGTGAGCATGAATAATTTATGATTAAAGATCAAACCTCCGTAGTTGGTTCAACCAAAAAAATTGATTTTTGGATGAGCAATGAACAAAGACAGCGCTGCTGCCATTGATGGATTGATGATCGATGAATGCTTGCTGCTAATCTTTTCTAGTTGTTGCCGTCTCTTCTGTTTTGTTGTTTAATCTCTCTTAATATTAATTGTCGAACTCCTTAATGTTAATTGCTACCCTTGTTAATGTTCCTTCGCACTTTCTAAATTCTAAAATGTTAGTATTTATAGGTGAACCTTACTCAGAATCCTTAACCCTAATGTTAATCCGTCCTTAAAACAAATTTTAGTTCAATTAGGAAACTTATTGAAACCATGTCGACCTGGTTGCCCTAGGTCGACATGAGTCCAACCTCATGTCGGCCTTGGGCTGCCCAGGTCAACATGAGGCATGCTCATGTCAACCTGGTCTGCCCAGGTCGACATGAGTCTAACCTCATGTCGATCTGGGCTGCCAGATTGACATGAGGCATGCTCATGTCTCCCCGGCCGGCCTGACTCGAATTATTCTTGCCTTTTTTAACTTATGGATTGAAAAGTTTTAATTTGGGCCGATTCAAATTGATTTTAGGGTTTTATAATTGAATTTATGCCTCTTTAATCCAAACTGACTTCTTTAAAAATTATAAACTAGGTTTAAATATTTTACAGTCGGATCAAATTTATTTTGACATCCTTTAATTAGGACCGTATCAAATTAGGGCCAAAATTAAGGGTCTACACTCTTCCTCCTTCAAGTCCAAGGTTCTGAATCTATTCTAAAAAAGTCCAGCTCCTTCCAAAAGTCCGATCTCCTTTTAAAAGATTAAAGTCCTTTTTTTGTGTGTGTTTTAATTTGGTATTTATATGAAAAAAATAGAAACCTAATACTAATTGGTTACGAAAATAAAAACTATTTAGGAAATAAAATCGAAAACCAAGTAAAATAGGGTTGCAAAAAAATTGCGCACAAGCCAGGCTACTGGTGTGCAAAACTGAGCTGGTAAAAAATTTCCTGCAGGCGTTGCGGGTTGGGCACGGTCCATAGGCCACTTCGTTCGCCATCCATTTTCATCGTCGATTCTTCCGTTGTCGATTTTAATTTAATTTATATATATATATATATATCTTTTATCTTTTTTATTTTAATTAAAAATAAATATTATAAGTAATAAATATTATTATTTAATAAATATTATAATTATTTTGGACTATTTAAAAATATCGGACTGGACTGGGTCAAAAATTAAGAGTCTACAAAGGTTAAAGACCTGATCTCCAAGGATAAAGATCCGTTTTGAAGGGTGAAAACCCAAAGTCTAAAGGATGAAGATCCATTTTGAAGGGTGAAGGCCCTGCCAAGGATGAAGATCCAGCTTAAAGGATGAAGATCCACTTTGAAGGGTGAAGACTCGACGTCCAAAGGATGAAGATACAATTTAAAGGGTGAAGTCTCGATTCCTTGGATGATGATGCAACTTCGAGGATGAAGATCCACTTTGAAGGGTGAAGACCCAAAGTCCAAAGGATGAACATCCATTTTAAGGGTAAAAACCCGATCTCCCATGGATAAAGATCCATTTTTCGTGGGTAAAGACCCGCAATCCATTGAAGAATAGAACAACCAGTTAAGCCAGAATTCTCAGTCAAATTCAGTCTCGTGTCCAAGTACCCAAATCAAATCCAAGTACCCATCCTCATCCAAAATCTGCTCAAAGCCATGTTGCTTTTCACTCTCTTCTACTGAAAGTCTCAGATCATTCAAGCAGGGGGCAAACTATAGACCCTTAATTTTTGACCCAGCCCAGTCCGATATTTTTAAACAATCCAAATTAATTTTTGGTATTTTAATATTTATTATTTATTTTAAAAAAATAATATTAATTTTATTAATATTTATTACTTATAATATTTATTTTTAATAATAAAAATAAAAAATAAAAAAATAAAAAATCGGCAATGGCAGAATCGGCGACATCCATCCCTTTCTTTTTCCCGGTTCGTCCGGGCAGTGACTCCACTTTCTCTGGGCTTAGCTCTGTGTTCTCTAAGGCCCGAGCCTAACATTGTCGAAGTCGTAAGAACCATTCTATCAGGAGTGGAGGCAAAAATCCCGCTCACACACACTCAGAATATGACTCTGAGTAGCAAGCCCTCAACTAATAACCTAAATTTGGTTTAATTAATTTATTTTCATTTTTTTTATCATTATCATTTGTTGGGCTATTTATTCCATTATGTTTGTCTTATCTATTTATTTTTCTTTCTATTGAGAATGGTTGTGGTATTTACTTGATATCTTTCACCTGCTTTAAATGAGCTTTTGTTGGGGATTAGTGCTTGACCTAGCAGCCATAAGGGCTAGAGTCAATGCTCCCCTATGTATGAGTTTTGCAGTTGTAATATTTATTGTCATTATGGATGTCATATTTATTAAATGCACATGCATATTGTCATTCAAATTTAATCTTGTCATTAATATCATGTTATGATCATTTATGTGTGTGTTTTTAGGATAATTTTATTATCTTTCAAGTTAATTTTTCCTAAAAAGTGTGTTTAAGTTTTTTTGGAGTTTATGATATAGGTTGAAGCATTAACTTTCGCAAAATGGAGCTCAATTTAGAGAAAGACATTGAACACAGCCAAGTTGTGTCCAATAACCTGGCCATGTCTCAAATGAGAAAAGACAAAAAATTTGCCAAATTGTGACACAGGTACATGTCTTGGCCATGTCATATGACATGGCCAAGATAAATGGAAAATGGTTGTGTCTTTCACATGTTGAGAAGGAAATTGAAGGCAAAAGTAGACAAATGGAACCATCTTGGCTGTGTCACATGACATGGCCAGTGGCTTGTCCATGTCCAAGGGAAAGGAAGAAGAATGAAGAAATTGAAAGCAAATAGGTAAAAGCAGACAAAAGAAGAAGACACGGCCAAGTTAAAGGCCATGTCATGACTTGGCCGTGTTCTACCTGAAGAAGATATGACCAAGGATGGCAGAAGAAGGCACGGCCAAGAGACACAGCCGTGTCACTGGCCATGTCACTCCACATAACAAACAAGTGAGAAAAGTAGTGATGGACATAGGCAAATGACTTCGCCGTGTCCAAAGGAAAAATGAGAGATACGACCAAGACCAAATCGACTTGGTCGTGATTGAGATAGATTCTGTGTTTATTTTTATATGATTTAAGGGAGACAAAAAGAATGTTTCTTTAAAAGAATAATAAAACAAGTGAAAAGGTGAGCTTTTTTTGGATGGAAAGAAAGGCTTAAGCATGAAAAAGAAGGAACAAATGGAGATGGGAGTGTGGATGTGAGTTGGAAAAGGAAAATTCTCTTTGTCTTGACATTTAAATAACTGAAATAGGGGGTGGAGATGGGGACTATAGGTTGGTAAAAGAGGAAATTCTTCTTGATATAACCATTCTTCTTCTTGTTGAGGGGGCATCTTGATACACCATCTTGAGGACACATCCTCATCACCATCTCCCATTCCTTTCATCTTCATTTTTTACCTTTATAGTTAAGTTCTTTTATGTTTTTAGATTGTGCTTGGGTAATTTTTGGATCAAGCTCTTAAGAGTACATGGGAGTTCTTCATCACATTCAAGGTGAGCAAGGACGGAGAAAAAGAAGTTTCAACTCTTGGCATCTTCAAGGGGTTTTTCCATTCTCTTAATTAATTTATCTTCTTTCAAATATGTTGCATATATTAATACTTCAATGTATATTTTTAAATTGAATTGTATTTAGATGAATGTTTACTTTGCATTGATGATGAGTTAAATTATTCATGCCTAGGGTTTGTAGTAGATTTGATTAAATGACTTAATTCAATATTCTCATTAATATAACTTGTTATTAGTTGGTTTCATTGGATTATATGTTAGGTTGATAGAGTGGCTACCTATCAATCTCTTAATATTGAATGAATGATCGAGAGGTGAAATTTGATATTTGAACTATACAAACCAATCCCTTAAGAATGAATTAGAAATATAAGTCTAGGGTGTACTTAATTTGCTAGTTGAGGTAATTGGTTTTTGTTAATTCAAGAATGTGAGAACTAATCAATTGATAATTGCTAATTAATATTAAGGAGGACATTAATTTAAAGGGTTATTTTAATGGATAATTGAGAATCAAGGATTGATTATGTTGGCCAACAAATCCTAGGTACCATTCCAAGAAGTTAAATTAATTTTGCACAACTATCACTCTTTCACTTTTTAGTTTTAATTACTTTTCACCATTGCAACACAACACACTCAATCATTAAATTATTTTTTTTCACTCAAACTATTATCAACAAACACCTTCCTTGTGAGATGACCTTGGGACATTCCATAATTTACTATAACTACCTCGTATATTTGCGAGTGTTGCTTGTAGTAGTATTAAGTGGAGCGTAATAAGTTTTTGGCGTTATTGCTGGGGAAGGCTATTATAGTATTAGTTTGCTTCTTTTATTCAAATTGTTTAAGTGTTTATTTTTTAATTGCTCAGGTGATTTATGCAAGGATGTAGGTCACAAGAAAATGAACTTGTTCCCTTTCTAGACAATGTCCATAGATGTAATGTTCAAAATTTTAAATATGAAACTTTTTAATTAATATTGATAATTGATAGTGTATAGTGATAAAAGTAATGTGGATAAAAGCTATAAGTAAAGAATAATAACTAGCATATCTTAAAAATTTACTGAAGAAATTATTTTTACAGTTTTATAGGATTGAAAATCGAATTAAAATGCACCATAGTTAAAATGAGATTGACCACACTAGATTGAACTTGTTATATATATATATGTGTGTGGACATGTGTGTGTGTAGAATCTTCTTCCCTCTTCTCCCATTATCCACGCCATCTATAACCATCATCACCATCTTTTCTACTTTCTTCTTCCTTTCATTAAAGAATCAAGAGAAATCCATCTTTTGCAACAATTGTTTGAAGAGAATTAGTTAGAGTAGGTGAGATTATCAACAAGTGATCAAAGAAAAAGAGGGAAAAGAGAGAAGAAGAGGGATTTTGAAAGAGGCATGTGCTTATGTATTTTAATTTGCAAATATTTAAATTTCTATGAGTTTTAATATTTGAATTGATTGATTGAGTCATTTATAATGAATTATTTCTTGAAAATATTGATTAAATGGATTGATGAGTGAAAAATGAATTAAAAGAACATATATGTGGTGAGTATAATTCTTAATTCAATCTTTATAGGAATTGAGTAGTTTGATGTTGTTTTAGCCATAAGTGATGATTGAAGGCTTGATTAATTGAAGTTTGAGTAAAGTATTAGATGTAGACTCTTTTTATGTAAAAAAAAAAAATTGATTTGATTCATTTTTATCATAGGTCTTGAATATATTGAGTTAAAATGGTTAAGTGTGCGAAATGTAGAATTTTTGCGTGACATGACCATGTCACTGGGCGTGTCGACGATGCTATTTTTCAACGATTGATTACATAGCTAGTGACGCGGCCATGTCATTCGGCATGTCATAGATACTGTATTGCAAGATAAATGACACACCCAATGGCACGCCCATGTCACTGGGCATGTCAAAGCTTCTGTAAAAAGGGCAAATGACACGGTCATTGGCACGCCCATGTCGTTGGGCGTGTCACTTGAAGAAATTTGCCCAAAATAGCTCTTTTTCTTGTCTTTCATTCTTGATTTCAGCCTAAATGGCTATAAGACCTTAAAGTGTCAAGGATTTTTGAAATCAACCCTATCAAGTAGTGTAATAAATTTTGAATATATGATAAATATGTATAGTACCAAGTGTTGATCAAAGAATTATTCTATTGAAGTGATATACATAATTCAATGTTAATTAAAACTAATGAATTACCCAAAGCATACTGATTTTAGATCTAGCATGGAATTAAATGGTTAGCCAGAGGGAGGATGACCATGGTGATAGTGGGCACATCGTGCCATTAATGGACACATTGTATCATCAGTGATAGTGGTCATATTTGCCATTATACAATGTTGAGATTTGGCATTAAATTTGCTACAATGACCCGTTATCCAATCCTATGATCTAAGTTCAGTATGTATAGGCATATTTAATGAAATTATCTATTTTGAAAATATATGTGAATATGATGTTATGAAAAATGGAAGAAATGCAAAACAATAATATAAGTCAATTAATTAAAATCGACGTACTATGTTATAATGTGAAAGTGATTGATAATGTATATATTAATATTTCAAGTGAAAGTTCTAATGCACGAAATAGAAATGTTATGTTCAAAATATTGAAGTGATTAATAACTTTCTAAATGTTATTGTGAGTGGGGATTTTTGCTCCCACTCCTGGTGGAATGGTTCTTGCGACTTTGGCACTGTTTAGGCTCGGGGCCTTAGAGAACACGGGCCTAAGCCAGGAGAAAATGGAGTCATCACTTAGACGGGTCAAGAAAAAGAAAGGGGTGGATGACTCGATTCCTAAGGAATTCCCAACCCCTTAATGGGTTCGAAAAGTTGGGTACGTGTGGGGAAGGTGAGAAATGGCCCAGCACTCCCACAATGCCCGGTTCATTAGAACCGGTCTCTTTTGAAGGTCTTAATATTATAAAATTCTTAAATATAACAATATTATCCATACTACATGCAACAATTAAACTAAAGCATCATTATATTAAAATCAAAGTAATGTCCAAACAAAACAAATAAATGGACACCCATCCGAGGATGGAAACATGTCCTTACATCGTCCATGTCTAAAACTAAATAGGACACCAACCGAAAGGTGGAAACGTATCCTTTACGTTAGTCCAAAATATAAAAGCAATTTAAATTACATGATACTTAATAGGTACCCAACACATGGAAACATACCGCAAAGTTTTGAAATCAAAACAAATCAATAAAAGTAAACGTCCATTCATGATAAATAAATCAAATATCGAAATTAAATAAATCAATCATCAAAACATATAATAAACTACATATTCTAATTTAAAATTAAATAAATGTATAAATGTATAAATTTAGGGTTTACATCTTAAAATAAGGTTTTAGAATTTTAATTACTAAATTAGGGCTTTGGAAAAAATAAAGTTAAGTACACAGACTCATAATGCACAAATAAATATTGACCCCTTCGATGAGCTTATACAGCGGTCTCTCTAGCTGGTTAGTGGCAGGGTCATGGGGCAGCACCCCTTACGGGGTTAGGGGTAGTGCCCCAGAAAATTTTGAAAACTGGCTTTTAGGGTTGTAGGTTTTAGTGTTGAAAATTAAGATTGTAGGTTTTAAGATTTAGAAAATAGGGTTTCGGAATTGGAAGAAATAAGCTACTGTAAATCTTAGAAAGATAGAATTGATTATGATTTTGAGAAAATAGATTATTGTTTCGTGGTTTTAGAAAAGTGTAATTAGGGTTTTAGATTTCAAAAATATGTTTTACGGGTATTAAGGTATTAGTGTTTTGAAAAATAGATTTTAGGGTTTCAAATAGAGTTTGGATGGTAAGTAGAACAATTCATCATCTATTGCACATTTAAACAATTAATCCAATTTGAATGACAAAGCTACTTTAAAGATAAGAAAATAAATAAAGATTCAAACCTCCGTTGTTGGTTCCACCATAATCTTTGAATTCTGGTTGAACAATAATAAAAACAGTGTAGGCTGCCTTTGATGGATTGTTGTTGCTTGCTCACTGCCTCTTGCTCCTTCAAGGTTCTCTTTTTTGGCCAAAAAAATCTAAAAGTCTAAAGTCTCATAAAAAATTTTAGATCCTCCATTTTGTGCCTTTAATGTGTTTAATGTGGTATTTATAAGAAAAAAAAATAAAAACGTAATACTAATTGGCTAAGTAAATAAAAACATTTTTGGAAACAAAATTAAAAACCAAGTAGAATAGGGTTTTGGCAAAACCATGCGCGGGCCGGGCGTACGAAAGTGCGCTGGCAAACAAGTTCCTTGGGCGTTGGGCATGGGCCAGCCAATTTGCCACAGGATTTTCCTGTGGCAACTTGTGGCCAATTCGTTACCTGTGATAAAAAAATTTTGTCGCTGATTTTATTTATTTATTATTTTTTATCCTTTTTATTATTATTTCTCTTTTTTCTTTTTTTATTTTTATTAAAAATAAATAATATAAATAATTATTAAAATAAATATTATTTAATTAAAACACCACATGAATTATTTTGGATTGTTTAAAAATATCGGATTGGACTTAAAAGTAATTTGGATTCTGGACCTGAGGCAAGTTCTGGACTTAAAAGTAATTTGGGTTCTGGACCCGAGGTAAGTTCTAAACTTAAAAGTAATTTGGATTCTGGATCCGAGATAAGTTTTGGACTTAAAAGTAATTTGGATTCTAGACCCAAAGTAAGTTCTGGACTTAAAAGTAATTTGGATTCTGGACCCGAGGTAAGTTCTGGACTTAAAAATAAGTTGGGTTCTGGGCCCGAGGTAAGTTTTGGACTGAAAAATAATTTGGGTTCTAGACCCAATGTAAGTTTTGGGATTTGGGTTCTGGACCCGAGCTAGAGTAATTTGGGTTCTAGACCCGAGGTAAGTTTTGGACTTAAAAGTAATTTGAGTTATGGACCCAAGGTAAGTTTTGGGTTTAGGGTTCTGGACCCGAGCTTGAGTAATTTGGGTTTTGGACCCAAGGTAACTTCTGGACTTAAAAGAATAATTTGGGTTCTAGACCTAGATTGATTCGAATTTTAGATCTAAAGCGAGTTCTAGACTAAAAAATGATTTGGGTTCTGGACCTAAGACTGACCTTTTATCAGTTGAGAATTTTGGCTTGACTGGTTATTTCATTCTTTAAAGGATTGTGGGTCTTTACCACCAAAAATGGATCTTTATCCATTGGAAAATTGGGTCTTTACCCTTGAACCATAGATCTTTATCCATTGAAGATCGGGTCTTTACCCTTGAAACATGGATATTTATCCATTGAAGATCGGGTCTTTACCCTTGAAACATGGATCTTTATCCATTGGAGATCGGGTCCTAACCCTTAAAACTTGGATCTTAATCAATTAGAGATTGGGTCCTTACCCTTGAAACATGGATCTTCATCATTAAACCTTGTATCTTCATCCTTGGTATCGGGTCTTCACCCTTGAAAATGGATCTTTATCCTTTGGACTTCGGGTCTCCACCCTTTGAAATTGGATCTTCATCCTTGGAAATCGGGTCTTCACCCTTGAAAGTGGATCTTCATCTTCGGTATCGGGTCTTCACCCTTGAAACATGGATCTTTATCCATTGGAGATTGGGTCTTTACCCTAGCTTCAGCTCTTTTAGCTGGACTAATCTTTTGTCTTTTGCATCTTCTTTCTTTTGATAGTTCTAATGTTCCATTCTTTTATACTTTTTCAAAAAATTCACCTATTTTTTTAGCTGGCCCCTTATATCTTCTACTTGTCCCTAATGATTTTTCTCATGCAGGTTCTAATTGATGTTTTTGTTTGTAATTATTCGTACAAGCATGCATTTTTTCTTTTTGCAAAATTACTAGAGCTTCCTTAAGCAATGGGCTTTCTATGCCCCCCTAATTTAATATCTTCTTTTGATTCTTTACTTCATAGGGCATTTGTTGTTCACTTTGACAAAGAATAGATAACACAAGACAAAAATGCCAAGTGATATGCTCATGTATGTATGAGTAATACTTACAGTCGTTCCATCGACCTACAAACCGAGGTGATCAGCATAAGTGTTCTCATTGGTTCCTTTTCGATGCTCGTTCAGGTCTTGCATTGGAATGACAAAAAGCTTTGCATTTATGACTTTTATCTTTAAGATGTTGAGAACATGAGTGGTGGAGACCCCAGTAGTAGAGATACATCCATTTCAAATTATGATTCAGTATGTCTATTGGTAGCTTTTACAACCTTGCAAATAATCATTTACTTTGCCCAATGTGTTTTTCGAAATTCGACAGTTAAACATACTCCCCTTAACTTGAATTTTTTTTTTCAATTTTCAATTTTAATTTTAAATTAAATGTTGGCTTTGCCAAATTAATGTTAAATTACCTCAGGACTTGATTTTCAAATTAACATATCTATAACATGACAACCCTAGTTACCATACTAAACTCAGGAATCATATCTATTTAAGCAAGAACTATTGCACTTCAGATAGGCACATAAACATTACTTGGCCAAAGATCTCATTCGAATTTGAATATTGTCTATCTCATATGCATGCTTATCCAAACTATCTCCACTAATAGACTCTACTTACCAAGAGAGATCAACAGGTCTTTAATAGGCTTAAAATGGGGTCTATAAGGGACACAGGTTTAAGTGAAGGCTATTTTGAGATTGGAGCTGACGTGATACCACGGACAAACCTTCACACTACAAACTGCTTACTGGAACTTTAGATAGTTGGGATCATGAAAAGATAGAGCTTTGAGTGTTCTCCCATCAATAATATTTGTCCTTCTTTTGACTTTCATTTCTCCTTTCTATTGTCATTATTATAATTATTATTATTGTTATTAATTAATTATTTAAAATTTACTTTTCCTACACCAATGTATACGTCATGTATGGTGTATATGTTGATATATGTATATGTCTTATATATTGTATATACATTTTCCATATATTTCAAATACAATCAATATATATATAGCATCCTTCATACAAATCTATCTCTTATTATATTTTCTTTACCTATTTCACCAACATACTCTCTCATAACTACTATTCAAAAGTACATCAGAAATCGGGGTATTACATTTGGTCTTTTGGATTTAGAGAAAAAAATTATTTGGGCTCACAATGTAATTAGGTCATATTAGAAAAAGAACAAACCAAATAAGCCATGATTTAAGCCAAGATAATTTAACCATAGTTAAACAACAAGTATTTGGGGTAAAAACTTAAGGAAAGTAACTAGGCCAATTACATCAGCTTTAGTGTTTGGGTTAAAAGACTTAGGTTTCCATAGCAAGTATATAGCAAATGGTACAAGGCTATGAGTGGTTATGCCATGCTCAATCTCCATAACTTGAGTGAAAGTATGGTATCCCTTACATAACATAACACGGGTAACACGGGTGTCCTAACTCACATACACGATGCAAACTAAATGATGCAAAGGATAATATCATGATAAGAAAGGATAGAATAATATAAAGACCAACGATATCAACTTCTCTTATCCCCAGTGGAGTCGCCACTGTGAGTAGGGATTTTTACTCCCACTCCCGATGGAATGGTTCTTGTGACTTCGACACTGTTTATTCTCGGGGCCCTAGAGAATACGGTCCTATGCGGGAAGAAAATGGAGTTGCCACCCGGACGGGCCAGAAAAAAGAAAGGGGTAGATGACTCAATTCCTAAGGAATCCCCAACCCCTTAATGGGTTTGAAAAGTTGGGTACATGTGGAGAAGGTGAGAAATGGCCTAGCACCCCTACAACGCCTGGTTCATTGGAATCGGCCTCCTTTGCAGGTCATAATATTATAAAATTCTTAAATATAACAATATTATTCATACTACATGCAACAATTAAAATAAAGCATCATTATATTAAAATCAAAGCAATGTCCAAACAAAACAAATAAATGGACACCCATCCGAGGATGGAAACATGTCCTTACATCGTCCATGTCGAAAACTAAATAGGACACCCACCGAAAGGTGGAAACGTGTCCTTTATATTGGTCCAAAATATAAATGCAATTTAAATTACATGATGCTTAATACATGAGGTACCCAACATATGGGAACATACCTCCTACAAAGTTTTGAAATCAAAACAAATCGATAAAAGAAAATATCCATTCATGATAAACAAATCAAATATCGAAATTAAATAAATCAATCATCAAAACATATAATAAACTACATAATCTAATTTAAAATTAAATAAAGTAATAAATGTATAAATTTAGGGTTTACATCTTAAAATAAGGTTTTAGAATTTTAATTACTAAATTAGGGCTTTGGAAAAAAGAAAGTTAAGTACAGATACTCATAATGCACAAATAAATATTGACCCCTTCGACGAGCCCATACGGCAGTCCCGCTAGCTGGTTAGTAGGCGAAGTCAAGGGTTAGCACCCCTTACGGGGTCGGGGGCAGTGCCCCAAAAAATTTTAAAAACTAGCTTTTAGGGTTGTAGGTTTTGGTGTTGAAAAATAAGTTTTAGGGTTTAAGATTTAGAAAATAGGGTTTTGAAATTGGAAGAAATAAGCTATTGTAAATATTAGAAAAATAGAATTGATTATGGTTTTGAGAAAATAGATTATTGTTTTGTGGTTTTTGAAAAGTGTAATTAGGGTTTTAGATTTCAAAAATATATTTTACGAGTATTAAGGTATTAGTGTTTTGAAAAATAGTTTTTAGGGTTTCAAATAGAGTTTGGATGGTAAGTAGAACAATTGATCATCTATTGCAATTTAAACAATTAATCCAATTTGAATGATAAAGCTACTATAAAGATAAGCAAAGAAATAAAGATTCAAACCTCCATTGTTGGTTCCACCACAATCTTTGAATTCTGGTTGAACAATAATAAAGACAGTGTAGGCTGCCTTTGATGGATTGTTGTTGCTTGCTCACTGCCTCTTGCTCCTTCAAGGTTCTCTTTTTTGGCCAAAAAAATTAAAAAGTCCAAAGTCCAATAAAAAATTTTAGATCCTCCATTCTATGTCTTAATTGTGTTATTTATAAAAAGAAATAAAAATTTAATACTAATTTGCTAAGAAAATAAAAACATTTTAGGAAACAAAATTAAAAACCAAGTAGAATATGGTTTTAGCAAAACCATGCATGGGTCGGGCGTGCGAAAGTGCGCTGGCGAAGAAGTTTCACAGGCACTAGGCGCAGGCCTACCAATTCGCAATAGGATTTTCTTGTGGCGAATTGGCCTGTGGCCATTTCGCCACAGAAAAATCTACGGCGAATTAGCTTGTGGGCAATTGGTCACCCAAGACGAAAAATTTTCATCATCGATTTTATTTTTTTTATTATTTTTTACCCTTTTTATTATTACTTCTCTTTTTCTTTTTTTATTTTTATTAAAAATAAATATTTTAAATAATTATTAAAATAAATATTATTTAATTAAAACACCATAAAAATTATTTTGGACTGTTTAAAAATATCGGATTGGACTGGGTCAAAAATTAAAAGTCAACTGTTATAATGATTGAAAGTGTATATGATGATATAAGATACAAAGTGCTCCAAAGTATAATATTAAATCTAAGTGCCAAAATTATAAAGTTAATGAAATTATCCTATATGTGAAATTGAAAAGTAAGACTTACTGAAAAATAAAATAAACGTAATATGAGCAATGTTAACAAATGAGAAATAAAGTCTTAAATAAAATGATTCAAAAAGAGAAAAGTTGCAATATCAAAAGTGTAATATAAGATGATGATTTTTGTAAGGTTAAAATTATTATTTTGTATAATCAAAATATTATGTTGATTTGTTATTGAGAATATTTAATTTATTGAAATGCTTTTTAAAACTGAGTATTGTTACTATATCTCCATAAGTATTTTTTTTAATATTAATTGACAAAATATGTTTATACAAGCATCACAAAGCTTTGTTTAGCGTGTTAGAATTGTTTTCTGACATGCAGGTATCATGTCATCGGAGCAAGTTAAGAAGTGGAATTAAAGATCTCAAAAATTATCTTTAGTACATATTGAGATCTTTTGCATATCGTACTTGTAAGTTATGAAGTATATATATATGCAATTTATCTTGTCTATTTGAGAGATCGTACAAATTTGTAAACGTGAAAGAAATATATGTATTTAGAGAATGAAGTTTTAGATTAGTGTAAATGATTATCAAATCAAGTAATGTTTTATATATTTATTTTGGATTGACAAACTTATGATGGTTATCTGATTTATAATTAGTATTTGGTTTATTGGAGATATTGGAGATTGGTTTAAATATTGGATTTATAAGTGTTGTATTATACAGATTATATTATTATTTGAAAATTTTTGTTAGTAACACTTTGAAAGAAAACTTTGCTAATGAAATGATTAAAGTACTGATAGTATATTGAGTAACATTCTTTGATAGTTTTATATGAGAATTGTCAGGGAATGTTACATTTAGTGGTATCAAAGCTTGGTTTAGGCATTTCTGGCATGTGGAGTTATGGGAGAAGTGAAATGCAATTGTCTAAGTTATGTGAATCGAATGAGTGGATATGTGTTTTGATAAAATTAATATTTCATATGTTTATGGTAGGAGAATATTTTCTAAGAATTGATTGAGAATTCATAGTGTATTATTTGGAGTGCACTAGACCTATTTGTGAAAAAGAAGAATGTGAAAAGAAAACAAAATATGAGTAGTTAAAGAGATATATCAAAGTAAGACAGTGGAAGTGTAATAATTTATTGGAATATGAGGAATGAATTAAATTAGATAGATAAATTTCAAGGATGAAATTTCTTACGAGGGTAATAATTGTAATGCCCCAAAAATTTTAAGTACTGATTTTCTGCATTTAGTGAATATATGAGTGTAAATTGGATTGATTATGATATTATGTATAGCTTGAGTATTTGGAATTGATAGTAATAAGGTTGACTAATACCTAATAAGAGTAACATTAAAACCGAATATGGATAATATCGGTATTTCTGAAAAAGATTTCGAAGAGGTAAGAAATTATGAAAATACCCTTATAGCCTATAAATGAACTCGAGCTGTAATTTAAAAGTGAAATATGGATAATAGGGTTTCGGGGTTAAAAATTGGAGTAATAGTTAATTAAAGAAAGTGATTGCACCGAAACTATTGTATGAGTGAGTGATTGGATAAAAATCCTAAAGTCTATTTAAAGATTTTTAGTGTCTTCTATTGCCTTCTAAAATGCCATACTCATCATCTTCACCTCCATCTTCATCTCTTTTTCTTCTTCTTCCATTTCTCACCATAGAAATCATGGAGAATTGGTAGAAAAACAAAGTTTCAATGGAATTTAGCTAATTTAAGCTTGATCTATCAAGAAAAACATCATCAAAACAAAAGATTGAAGGAAAAAGTGATGGAAGAGTATTTTTAAAGAGGGTAGTGCTTGTATAATACTTATTTTGCTATTTATTCAATTCATCTTGATTTTTATTATGATCCACCCGCAGTAGCTCGTAATTTTCCCTCGCAGCTCTCGTAATTCCAGCCAGCAGCAAGTTTTTCGCCAGAGTAATTTTCCAACGCAGTTTTTCTGAAACAAAATTCTATTTGGTTTTGGTTTCTTTTCCAAATTGGTTTTAATTTCCTTAAGCAATTAGAAGTAGGTTTATTATTTTTTCTATAAATATGACATTAAAACACATAATTAGGGAACTTTTTTTTGGACAAAACTTTGGACTTCTGACTAAGAAAAAAAAAGAGACAGAAAACCCTAGCAAGCAAGAGACATTAGCAACAAGAAGCAATCAACAATCCATCAAAGGCAACAACATTACCTTTGTCATTGTTCATCCAGAAGCAAATTGTGAAGGAACCAACGAACACAGGTTTGATCTTTAATCATAAAATATATATTCACAGTAGCTTTGTTTCTTTGATTAATAAGAGCATGCATGCAGTACCTTGACCTTTAAATATGTAGTAATTGGATTTTTATTTCAACAACTTCAATTGCCTACTTTGGCTAATACATTAATCAGTTGGTTTTCAAAACTCTACTTCCATGTTTATAAAAACAAAAAAAAACCTTAAAAACCCTAAAATACTCTTCTGTTTCTAAAACCTTAAAAACCCTAAATTATTTCTTCTATTTCCAAAAACCTTAAAAACCCTAAATTGTTTCTTCCGTTTTTAAAACCTTAAAAACCCTAAATTGTTTCTTCTATTTCAAAAAACCTTTAAAACCCTAAATTACTCTTCCGTTTCTAAAACCTTAAAAACCCTAAATTATTTCTTCTATTTTCAAAAACTTTAAAAACCCTAAGCTGTTTTCCCTAAACTATTTTCATTTAAACCCTAGCTTTTGTCCAAAATTTCCAAATGCTTTCTTAAATCTCCAAACCCTAATCTTCTTTACAGTTTCTAAAAATCATAATTATTTTTATAAAACTCTAAACTGTTTTTTTAAATCCTAAGATCAAATATGCTTTCCAAAATATCGAAAACCCTAAAAGCCCAATACAGTAAACCCTAGTTTTCCTAAACCTTAATTTTTAAAGCATCAAAACTTTATGACAAATTCAACAACACCCTAGTAGCAACTCAATCACTTGCTCACCAAAAGTAATGGATCCTGAACAAATTCAAAGAATGGTGGACGACGCCCTCAATGCCAAGATGGAAGAAATAAAAGAGGTCTGGCTGAGACCATGAAGAACCAATTGGCTGCAATTTTAGGAAATCATGTTGAAGCATCTGCTAGCACTAAGAAGCCAAAGGACAAGGGGAAGGCTAAGGTTGGTGATGTGGTTTTTGATGATAATAAGGTGATCATTGATGATGATGATGATTGGGCTCAATTCTTTCAAGATCCTCAAGAAAAGAAGAAAGAACCAAAGATTGTTGAAAGATCAACTATGTAGAAAATCGAAACTTCTAATATTGAAAAGATGATTGCGGATTTAGAAAAGAAATTTAAGAAGAAGCTGAAAACCGAAGAAATGTCCAAAGTTGACAAATTATTTGAGCTGGATGAAGAAGTGCCATACAAATTCAAGATGCCATCCTTTGCAAAGTTTGATGGAACCGGAAATCCTGACCTCCATGTGAAGCAGTATATCACTACTATGCAGTCTGTCCGAGCTACTAAGGCTCAAACTCTAAGGTACTTTATGCTCTCATTGGATCTTGTTATCCAAAATTGGTTCAATACCTTAGATGATGGAACACAAAAGAGTTGGGATCTGCTATACAAGGCCTTCATCCAACAATATACAACGTCGAGATGGAAGTTACCTTAATGGAAGTTGAGTCCATTAGACAAATGCCAAATGAGAATTTCATGGACTATGTGAAAAGATGGAGAAATAAGGCCGCTTTGCTCAAGAAGAAGCCTGATGAATCTTATCAAATAAGGATGATTGTGAGAGGGTGTTGCCTAGTCTTCATGAAAGGATGTCTCATACACTCATCAGTGATTTCAAAGATCTCCTCCAAGCTGGTCTACAAATTAAAGAATGGGAAAGAGAGAAGAACCATTTTTCAACAAGAAGGAATGAGAAAGGAAACTATCAGTTTGGTAGCTAAGGCATGCAAAAGGCAGCTGGTATTAATGCTACTAACCAAGGAACAAGAAGACAGTTTTCAAAATTGGGGAAACTGATGTCTTGGGTTCTCCATAAGCTTGAAAGGAAGGGATTGTTACAACCCTTAAATCTGTTAGAAAATCGAGAAGAATCTGCAACCCTTGCCGCAGCGGAAAATAAAAAAATTTCTTTCGATTTACTCACAGGATCCATGTGATCCATTCAGTTCAATAAAAGAGATTCGAAACTAACCTTTTTGCGTAGCTTCAAAACGATTAACAGATGCTGCCTTCTGAAGACGAACACCCTCTAACGAAGTCCACACAAACGTACGCCGTTCTGAGTGTTAGCTCACCAACGGCAGTGGCTGAACTTCTTTTGCAAAAACGAAACTAGGGTTTTCGGTTTTTCCTCTTCTTTCATTTTCTTTCAAAACGAAAATGATAATCAATATCATCAAGGCCTCTAGTCCTTTTAAAACCATTTTAAAAGACCTTTTTTTTTATAAAACCCTAACTGTCCATATCCTATATGGACCCACGTCTTTAATTATTATTATCTAATAATAATTATTATAATAATATTATTATTAATATCTAATAATAATAATACCAACAACAATAATAAAAATTTAATTATTATTATTTTAAGTACAGCCTACGTTCTATGTGTGCGACCCGATAGGCTCATATTAATTGGTAGTGTATTTCAATCTCTATTGAAATGCACAAATCATAATTGGCCTCTAGCAAGACATTATGACTACCCAATTAATCATGAGAATCATTATAAATGAAAACCTGAAATGGTACATGCATTAATCCCTTTGTCACACGATATCTAGTTTGAACATAAGTCATAGTAAATGTCATACTTATATTGTCCAAACTTATGATTACTCGATCTCCAAGTTAACTAATAAACAAATAAGATTGATCTTATATCAACTTATTTGAGCACGGCCATGCATTTCTCAGTTACACTTATCGAGGGGCCCAGAAGATATCTCTCTCATAGAGAGGGACAAATTCCATCTTGATTGTTCATTTTCCTCTACATAATTTATATCATGTTCAAGCATAACCTTTATAATTATCTAGTTACAGATAACGTTTGATCATGTCAAAACATAATATTCCTTATGTTGGAAACTATGACAATCTCAAGTCAAAGGATTAATGAAAACTATTATGAGATACACTTATGACATTTAAACCATGAAGTGATATCTATGTGGGTCTATCCAATACACTGTTCTCTAACATGTATCCATAATATTGATTTGTATCTTTATACCTATAATCATCTTATGATTATCAAATCAATATTATACTAGTTATATTTATTATTATCTCCATAACAATAATAAACCAGGGATATAATCATTATTATATATAACATGCAAACATAACAATGATAATAAAAACTTCTTTATTAATAACAAAATGAATAACATTAAGGTCCAAATCAATGGCCTAGGGCATATACACTAACAAAATCCTCTTCCGTTGCCTAACCCTCTCGTACCTAATTTGGACACTAAAGCATTTTGTCAATTTTTCAAATGCTAGGGCATGACATGGATAGATGTGTGAGGTTGAGGCATGAGATAAAAAATTTGATTGATAGTGGGAAGCTACCTGAGCCCAACAAGCTGAACACCAAAGATAACCCATTACCGAGGTTCAATAGAGTACCACCACCGGCAACCTTCATGATTGGAGGAGGTTTGCATGAAAGTTTTGTCCTGTCTTCTTTTCAAGATGTGGGTGGAGAAGCAATCAAAGAAGAAGTGGTATTTGGTGAAATTAAACAAGCTATGGTGGGTAAAGAAGTATCAATTTGTGTTGTGAATGGGTTTTGGGACTCAAACGATAGTGATGATGATCTTGTATCCAAGAAGGAATGGGCCTAGTCTAAGTTCGAGGAAGATGAAGTAATGGACACTAGATCTGGTAAGCCTTATACAAGGCCACAGCTAAGGTGGTAGTGTTAGTAAATCGTGAAGAATCTGCAACCCTTGCCGCAGCGGAAAACAAAAAATTCTTTCGATTTACTCACAGGATCCATGTGATCCATTCAATTCGATAAAAGAGATTCGAAACTAACCTTTTTGTGTAGCTTCAAAATGATTAACAGATGCTGCCTTCTGAAGACGAACACCCTCTAACGAAATCCACATAAACGTACGCCGGTCTGAGTGCTAGCTCACCAACGGCAGTGGCTGAACCTTTTCAAAACGAAACTAGGGTTTTTTTTTAGGTTTTTTTTTCTCTTCTTACGTTTTCTTTTGCAAAACGAAATTATAAGATCATTAAACCTCCAGTCCTTTTAAAACCGTTTTAAAAGACTTCTTTTTATCAAAACCCTAACTGTCCATATCCCATATGGACCCACGTTTTAATAATTATTATCTAATAATTATTATTATAACAATATTATTATTAATATCTAATAATAATAATAATACTAACAACAATAATTAAATATAATTATTATTATTTAAGTACAGCCTACGTTCTATGTGTGTGACCCGATAGGCTCATATTAATTGGTAGTGTATTTCAATCTCTATTGAAATGCACAAATCATAATTGGCCTCTAGCAAGACATTACGACTACCCAATTAATCATGAGAATCATCATAAATGAAAAACCTGAAATAGTACATGCATTAATCCCTTTGTCACACGATATCTAGTTTGAACATAAGTCATAGTAAATGTCATACTTATATTGTCCAAACTTATGATTACTCGATCTCCAAGTTAACTGATAAACAAATAAGATTGATCTTATATCAACTTATTTGAGCATGGCCATGCATTTCTCAGTTACACTTATCGAGGGGCCCAGAAGATATCTCTCTCATAGAGAGGGACAAATTCCATCTTGATTGTTCATTTTCCTCTACATAATTTATATCATGTTCAAGCATAACCTTTATAATTATCTAGTTACAGATAACGTTTGATCATGTCAAAACATAATATTCCTTATGTTGGAAACTATGACAATCTCAAGTCAAAGGATTAAATGAAAACTATTATGAGATACACTTATGACATTAAACCATGAAGTGATATCTATGTGGGTCTATCCAATACACTGTTCTCTAACATGTATCCATAATATTGATTTGTATCTTTATACCTATAATCATCTTATGATTATCAAATCAATATTATACTAGTTATATTTATTATTATCTCCATAACAATAATAAACCAGGGATATAATCATTATTATATATAACATGCAAACATAACAATGATAATAAAAACTTCTTTATTAATAACAAAATGAATAACATTAAGGTCCAAATCAATGGCCTAGGGCATATACACTAACAAAATCCTCTTCCGTTGCCTAACCCTCTCGTACCTAATTTGGACACTAAAGCATTTTGTCAATTTTTCAAATGCTAGGGCATGACATGGATAGATGTGTGAGGTTGAGGCATGAGATAAAAAATTTGATTGATAGTGGGAAGCTACCTGAGCCCAACAAGCTGAACACCAAAGATAACCCATTACCGAGGTTCAATAGAGTACCACCACCGGCAACCTTCATGATTGGAGGAGGTTTGCATGAAAGTTTTGTCCTGTCTTCTTTTCAAGATGTGGGTGGAGAAGCAATCAAAGAAGAAGTGGTATTTGGTGAAATTAAACAAGCTATGGTGGGTAAAGAAGTATCAATTTGTGTTGTGAATGGGTTTTGGGACTCAAACGATAGTGATGATGATCTTGTATCCAAGAAGGAATGGGCCTAGTCTAAGTTCGAGGAAGATGAAGTAATGGACACTAGATCTGGTAAGCCTTATACAAGGCCACAGCTAAGGTGGTAGTGTTAGTAAATCGTGAAGAATCTGCAACCCTTGCCGCAGCGGAAAACAAAAAATTCTTTCGATTTACTCACAGGATCCATGTGATCCATTCAATTCGATAAAAGAGATTCGAAACTAACCTTTTTGTGTAGCTTCAAAATGATTAACAGATGCTGCCTTCTGAAGACGAACACCCTCTAACGAAATCCACATAAACGTACGCCGGTCTGAGTGCTAGCTCACCAACGGCAGTGGCTGAACCTTTTCAAAACGAAACTAGGGTTTTTTTTTAGGTTTTTTTTTTCTCTTCTTACGTTTTCTTTTGCAAAACGAAATTATAAGATCATTAAACCTCCAGTCCTTTTAAAACCGTTTTAAAAGACTTCTTTTTATCAAAACCCTAACTGTCCATATCCCATATGGACCCACGTTTTAATAATTATTATCTAATAATTATTATTATAACAATATTATTATTAATATCTAATAATAATAATAATACTAACAACAATAATTAAATATAATTATTATTATTTAAGTACAGCCTACGTTCTATGTGTGTGACCCGATAGGCTCATATTAATTGGTAGTGTATTTCAATCTCTATTGAAATGCACAAATCATAATTGGCCTCTAGCAAGACATTACGACTACCCAATTAATCATGAGAATCATCATAAATGAAAAACCTGAAATAGTACATGCATTAATCCCTTTGTCACACGATATCTAGTTTGAACATAAGTCATAGTAAATGTCATACTTATATTGTCCAAACTTATGATTACTCGATCTCCAAGTTAACTGATAAACAAATAAGATTGATCTTATATCAACTTATTTGAGCATGGCCATGCATTTCTCAGTTACACTTATCGAGGGGCCCAGAAGATATCTCTCTCATAGAGAGGGACAAATTCCATCTTGATTGTTCATTTTCCTCTACATAATTTATATCATGTTCAAGCATAACCTTTATAATTATCTAGTTACAGATAACGTTTGATCATGTCAAAACATAATATTCCTTATGTTGGAAACTATGACAATCTCAAGTCAAAGGATTAAATGAAAACTATTATGAGATACACTTATGACATTAAACCATGAAGTGATATCTATGTGGGTCTATCCAATACACTGTTCTCTAACATGTATCCATAATATTGATTTGTATCTTTATACCTATAATCATCTTATGATTATCAAATCAATATTATACTAGTTATATTTATTATTATCTCCATAACAATAATAAACCAGGGATATAATCATTATTATATATAACATGCAAACATAACAATGATAATAAAAACTTCTTTATTAATAACAAAATGAATAACATTAAGGTCCAAATCAATGGCCTAGGGCATATACACTAACAAAATCCTCTTCCGTTGCCTAACCCTCTCGTACCTAATTTGGACACTAAAGCATTTTGTCAATTTTTCAAATGCTAGGGCATGACATGGATAGATGTGTGAGGTTGAGGCATGAGATAAAAAATTTGATTGATAGTGGGAAGCTACCTGAGCCCAACAAGCTGAACACCAAAGATAACCCATTACCGAGGTTCAATAGAGTACCACCACCGGCAACCTTCATGATTGGAGGAGGTTTGCATGAAAGTTTTGTCCTGTCTTCTTTTCAAGATGTGGGTGGAGAAGCAATCAAAGAAGAAGTGGTATTTGGTGAAATTAAACAAGCTATGGTGGGTAAAGAAGTATCAATTTGTGTTGTGAATGGGTTTTGGGACTCAAACGATAGTGATGATGATCTTGTATCCAAGAAGGAATGGGCCTAGTCTAAGTTCGAGGAAGATGAAGTAATGGACACTAGATCTGGTAAGCCTTATACAAGGCCACAGCTAAGGTGGTAGTGTTAGTAAATCGTGAAGAATCTGCAACCCTTGCCGCAGCGGAAAACAAAAAATTCTTTCGATTTACTCACAGGATCCATGTGATCCATTCAATTCGATAAAAGAGATTCGAAACTAACCTTTTTGTGTAGCTTCAAAATGATTAACAGATGCTGCCTTCTGAAGACGAACACCCTCTAACGAAATCCACATAAACGTACGCCGGTCTGAGTGCTAGCTCACCAACGGCAGTGGCTGAACCTTTTCAAAACGAAACTAGGGTTTTTTTTTAGGTTTTTTTTTCTCTTCTTACGTTTTCTTTTGCAAAACGAAATTATAAGATCATTAAACCTCCAGTCCTTTTAAAACCGTTTTAAAAGACTTCTTTTTATCAAAACCCTAACTGTCCATATCCCATATGGACCCACGTTTTAATAATTATTATCTAATAATTATTATTATAACAATATTATTATTAATATCTAATAATAATAATAATACTAACAACAATAATTAAATATAATTATTATTATTTAAGTACAGCCTACGTTCTATGTGTGTGACCCGATAGGCTCATATTAATTGGTAGTGTATTTCAATCTCTATTGAAATGCACAAATCATAATTGGCCTCTAGCAAGACATTACGACTACCCAATTAATCATGAGAATCATCATAAATGAAAAACCTGAAATAGTACATGCATTAATCCCTTTGTCACACGATATCTAGTTTGAACATAAGTCATAGTAAATGTCATACTTATATTGTCCAAACTTATGATTACTCGATCTCCAAGTTAACTGATAAACAAATAAGATTGATCTTATATCAACTTATTTGAGCATGGCCATGCATTTCTCAGTTACACTTATCGAGGGGCCCAGAAGATATCTCTCTCATAGAGAGGGACAAATTCCATCTTGATTGTTCATTTTCCTCTACATAATTTATATCATGTTCAAGCATAACCTTTATAATTATCTAGTTACAGATAACGTTTGATCATGTCAAAACATAATATTCCTTATGTTGGAAACTATGACAATCTCAAGTCAAAGGATTAAATGAAAACTATTATGAGATACACTTATGACATTAAACCATGAAGTGATATCTATGTGGGTCTATCCAATACACTGTTCTCTAACATGTATCCATAATATTGATTTGTATCTTCATACTTATAATCATCTTATGATTATCAAATTAATATTACACTAGTTATATTTATTATTATCTCCATAACAATAATAAACCAGGGATATAATCATTATTATATATAACATGCAAACATAACAATGATAATAAAAACTTCTTTATTAATAACAAAATGAATAACATTAAGGTCCAAATCAATGGCCTAGGGCATATACACTAACAGTCTCCCACTTGCACTAGGCCTAGTCTAACAAATATCTCATGCCCATAGACCTAGTGTGCTGATCATGCTTGACCCGCGAGAGAGGCTTTGTCAATGGATCTGCTATGTTGTCATTTGTGTCAACTTTGCATATCTTGATATCACCTCTATCAACGATGTCTCGAATGAGGTGAAATCGCCTGAGTATGTGCTTAGATTTTTGATGGGACCTTGGCTCTTTTGCTTGCGCTATGGTACCATTGTTGTCACAATAGATAGCCATAGGATTAGCAATGCTAGGCACCACTCCAAGCTCAGTGATGAATTTCTTCAGCCAAACTGCTTCCTTAGCAGCATCTGATGCTGCTATATACTCAGCTTCTGTTGTAGAATCTGCTACTGTGCTTTGCTTGGAACTTTTCCAAGTAATGGCTCCACCATTCAATGTGAATACAAAACCTGACTGCGATTTGTAATCATCTATATCAGTTTGGAAACTAGCATCTGTGTAACCATTTACAACTAGTTCATCTTCCAAACCTCCATAAACTAAGAAAACATTCTTAGTTCTTCTTAGATACTTAAGAATGTTCTTAACAGCTGTCCAGTGACCCTCACCAGGATCAGCTTGATATCTACTTGTTGTGCTTAAAGAATATGAGACATCAGGTCTAGTACATAGCATGGCATACATAATAGATCCAATAGCAGAAGCATAAGGGATCTTATTCATTCTATCTCGCTCCTCAGATGTCTTAGGACATTGATTCTTGCCAAGATGAATACCATGTGACATAGGCAAGAATCCTTTCTTGGAATCTTGCATACTGAACCTCTTCAACACTTTGTCAATGTATGTACTTTGACTTAAGCCAATTATCCTTCTAGATCTATCTCTATAGATCCTTATACCAAGGATATATGCAGCCTCTCCCAAGTCCTTCATTGAAAAAGAATTCCATAACCAATCTTTAACCTTTTGTAAAGTGGGGACATCATTTCCAATGATCAATATGTCATCTACATATAGGACTAAGAACACGATAGCACTCCCACTAACCATCTTGTAAACACATGGTTCATCTTCATTTTGAATGAAACCAAAGTTCTTAACTGTTTCATCAAAACAAAGATTCCAGCTTCGAGATGCTTGCTTCAATCCATAAATGGACCTTTGAAGCTTGCAAACCTTCCCAGAATTCTCAGGATTTACAAAACCCTCAGGTTGTGTCATGTACACATCCTCGAGTAAATTTCCATTAAGGAAAGCGGTTTTGACATCCATTTGCCATATCACATAATCATAGTATGCAGCAATGGCAAGGAGAATCCTAATAGATTTAATCATAGCAACTGGAGAAAAAGTTTCATCATAGTCTATACCATGTGTTTGTTTGAAACCTTTAGCAACCAACCTTGCTTTATAGGTTTGCACATTTCCATTAATGTCAATTTTCTTCTTGAAAACCCATTTGCAACCAATAGTCTTAATACCTTCGGGAGGATCAATTAAGGCCCAAACTTGGTTGTCAAACATGGACTGCATCTCAGAGTTCATGGCTCCAAGCCATTTCTCTGAATCTGGACCTGACACAGCTTCAAGATAGGTAGTTGGCTCATCTTGATCTATGAGCAAAACTTCACGACTTTCAGTCATGAGAAATCCATATCTCTCAGGCTGATGACGTGGTCTATCAGATCTGCGCAGAACTTGTGTAACATTTTCAGTTTCCACAATGACTTGTGGTTCTAAAACTGTTTCTACAGGCGGTTCAATATCTTCTTGTGGTTCTATAAATTCATCTAATTGAACTGTGCTCCCACTAGTTCTTTTAGAAATGAATTCCTTTTCCAAGAAGGTTCCATTTCGAGCAACAAACACTTTGTTCTCAGATGGAATATAGAAATAATATCCTTTAGTTTCCTTAGGATATCCCACAAAGATACATTTAGCAGATTTTGGAGCTAACTTATCTGAAACTGGTCTTTTCACATAAGCCTCACAACCCCAAATCTTAAGAAAAGACAAACTAGGTGTTTTGCCAGTCCATATCTCATATGGTGTCTTTTCAACCGCTTTAGATGGTACACGGTTTAAAACAAAAGCAGCTGTCTCCAAGGCATAACCCCAAAACGATAATGGAAGATCTGCTTGACTCATCATAGATCGAACCATATCTAATAAAGTTCGATTTCTTCTTTCAGAAACACCATTCCACTGTGGAGTTCCTGGAGGAGTTAATTGTGAAACAATTCCATAATTTCTTAGATGTTCGTCAAACTCTTGGCTCAAAAATTCACCACCTCGATCAGATCGAAGTGCCTTAATAGTTTTACCAAGTTGATTTTGTACTTCATTTTGAAAAGTTTTGAACATTTCAAAAGCCTCATGCTTATGTTTCATTAGGTAGACATAGCCATACCTACTGAAATCATCAGTAAAAGTAATGAAGTAATTATATCCTCCTCTGGCACTAATGCTTAACGGGCCACATACATCTGTATGTACTAGTCCTAGCAAGTCATTAGCCCTTTCACCTTGTCCGGTGAAAGGATTCTTTGTCATTTTGCCAAGTAAACAAGATTCACATTTATCAAATGATTCAAAATCAAATGAATCTAATAATCCATCTTGATGGAGTTTAGAAATGCGTCTCTCATTTATATGGCTAAGACGACAATGCCATAAAAATGTAGGGTTTAGGTCATTTGGCTTAATTCTCTTAGAGTTTATGTTATAAATATGATTCTCCCTAGAATCATCTAAGTCAAGGACATAAAGGCCATTAAAAGATCTTGCAATACCATAAAGCAAATCATCTTTATCAAAAATAGAACAGGTCTTATTTTTAATTAAAAATGAAAAACCTTCATCATCCAAAACTGAAACTGAAATAAGATTCCTACTCAGAGTAGGAACATAATAGCAATTGTTCAAATTTAACAAAAAGCCATTAGGCATATGAAGTTCATAAGATCCTACAGCTAGTGCAGCAACTCTTGCTTTATTCCCAACTCGTAGGTCAACTTCGCCCCTTTTCAGTGATCTACTCCTTTTGAGTCCCTGCACATTTGTACAAATGTGAGAACCACATGCAGTATCCAATACCCATGAAGTAGAAGCAGATAAGTTAATTTCTATAACATATATACCTGAAGACGTAGTCGCACTACCCTTCGATTTCTTCAATTCAGCCAAATAAAGTGGGCAATTTCTTTTCCAATGCCCAGGCTCCTTGCAATGGTGACAAGTTCCTTCCTTAGGAACAGGTGCCTTGCGTTCTTTTGGCTTGGGCTGTCCCTTAGGCTTTGTAGCAACTGTTGCTTTACCCTTTGCCTTGCCTTTTTTCTTCATAGGCTTACCCTTATTGACATTCAATACATGGGTAGCCTTAGTGGGCCTTTTGATATTCCCTTCAGCAGTTTTGAGCATACCATGTAGCTCAGGAATGGACTTTTCCATGTTGTTCATATTATAATTCATAACAAAATGTGAAAAACTGCTGGGCAAAGAATGAAGGATCAAATCCGTGGAGAGTTCTAAACTCAAGGGATATCCAAGTCGGGCAAGGTGATCAATGTAGCCCTTCATTTTCAAAACATGAGCGCTAACCGATTCGCCCTCTGACATCTTGCAGTCAAATAATGCAACAGCAGTGTCGAATCTATCCTGCCTAGCTTGCTGTTGGAAAGCTTGTTTGAGATGAACACTCATCTCATAAGCCTCCAAGTGTTCCAGATCCTTCTGAAGTTCTGGACACATAGTAGCAAGCATAAGACATCCAATGTCATTGGAATCATCCATATGCTTCTTATGCTTGTTCTTATCAGCATTAGAAGCATTAGCAGGAGGTGGCTCAGGGACAGCTTCATCAAGCACATAGGACTTCTTTTCTTGTTTGAGAACAATTCTCAGGTTCCTAAACCAATCAACAAAATTAGTCCCATTCTCTTTCAGTTTTTCCTTCTCAAGGATGGATCGCAGTGATAAAGTGGAGTTATTGTTGGTAGCCATTTCAATCTACAAAATATGCAAATTTTAATTAATAAAAGGTGATAAGTAATTAAATTCCCACTAAAATATAACCCTCAATCATCACAATGACATTTTAGTGGGCTAAGATCCAATTTTACTTAATATTAAGTCAGCTTTGGCATGACACTTAAAATCAAGTTATTATGGTAGGTAACCCATTACCAATTACATCAGATGTAACTCTTAGATAATATGGGATCATGACATCATATGTCATAGCATGTTATACCCCATCTAATGCCTTAGGCCCAAAACCATTTTGATAGCCTAATTAAGTCTAACCAATTTTAAACGCATGAGCAGCACCATTACTCATCATATCTTGCTAGGATAACCTAAAGTACTTTGCTTTGGCAAAATCTACATTTAGGTGATCTTAGCCTTGATAAGTGTTTAAGACATGGATGGCATTAAAACTTAGATTAATAGTGAGGGTTCATTCCATTTAATTTTTTTTTTTTGAAAACATGTTAAAATTGACATTTATATATCATATCCTATATGCATACATAAACTATCAAACATGGCATCTCATACATATTTGATAAAAATAAACGTGACATAGCATGGCCAAACTAGATATGATCTTCATGAGACCAAATGAAGATCATATAGGCAACCCTAGGTGAAAAGAAAACCTATCTATTACAACATTTGCAATAGTACATTTCTTCATATCTTGAAAGGCAACTTCATCTCCATGGAATTTTCATCTTCTTCTCCAAGCTTGAGTCTTCATTATTACATTAATAATAAAAACTAACTACTAAACTAGTAATTATAAAGTTACAAAAATAAACGACACGCAGGCCGTATATATATAAAAATTAAGATATAAATAAACCAATCACATAGGTCATAAGGCCATGCTATGCACCATGCCAAGACATCAAACAAACATAACATATTCATCACTAACATGTTAAATAGAAATAAATATATATTGACATTCTTAATGTCGCGGTAACGAACTATAGGGCGCGAACATACGGCGGTCCCGCTAGCCGGTTAGCGGGCGGGGCTCACGCTGGCCTGTCAGCGGGCGGGGTTCCGAAGGGGCAGCGCCCCTGGGCGGGGTCGAGGGGCAGCGCCCCTCGAAGCTAAACAGAATCATTAATCCAATTAATTATTTTCTGTCAAAACCCTTATTCTGTTAATCATATTAAACAGAATATAATAGTAATCTATTAATCATATTAACAGAGAACTATTACCAGAAACCTTAGAAACGATTTACTCAATAATCATATTAATCAAAATCGAAATCTATGTATACATTCAATATGAATAAACGAATTGAATTAATCATATTAACCCTAATTCGAAACCATAACAGATCATATACCAACCCCAATTTGATTTCACAGAATTGTATCTTATACAATTGGTCATCTTTGACATCATATATCAACAACAATTTATGTTATATCTCATATAACAGATTCGAATCATCATCAAATGATAAAACGAATCCAATCATGCCATTCGAAAAACAATAGATCATATCAACACATCAACATGGTATATTTCGAAATAAATGGAATCAACAAGAGGCTCTGATACCACTGTTAGTAAATCGTGAAGAATCTGCAACCCTTGCTGCAGCGAAAAATAAAAAATTCTTTCGATTTACTCACAGGATCCATGTGATCCATTCAATTCGATAAAAGAGATTCGAAAGTAACCTTTTTGTGTAGCTTCAAAATGATTAACAGATGCTGCCTTCTGAAGACGAACACCCTCTAACGAAATCCACACAAACGTACGCCGGTCTGAGTGCTAGCTCACCAACGGCAGTGGCTGAACCTTTTCAAAACGAAACTAGGGTTTTTTTTTAGGTTTTTTTTTTCTCTTCTTACGTTTTCTTTTGCAAAACGAAATTATAAGATCATTAAACCTCCAGTCCTTTTAAAACCGTTTTAAAAGACTTCTTTTTATCAAAACCCTAACTGTCCATATCCCATATGGACCCACGTTTTAATAATTATTATCTAATAATTATTATTATAACAATATTATTATTAATATCTAATAATAATAATAATACTAACAACAATAATTAAATATAATTATTATTATTTAAGTACAGCCTACGTTCTATGTGTGTGACCCGATAGGCTCATATTAATTGGTAGTGTATTTCAATCTCTATTGAAATGCACAAATCATAATTGGCCTCTAGCAAGACATTACGACTACCCAATTAATCATGAGAATCATCATAAATGAAAAACCTGAAATAGTACATGCATTAATCCCTTTGTCACACGATATCTAGTTTGAACATAAGTCATAGTAAATGTCATACTTATATTGTCCAAACTTATGATTACTCGATCTCCAAGTTAACTGATAAACAAATAAGATTGATCTTATATCAACTTATTTGAGCATGGCCATGCATTTCTCAGTTACACTTATCGAGGGGCCCAGAAGATATCTCTCTCATAGAGAGGGACAAATTCCATCTTGATTGTTCATTTTCCTCTACATAATTTATATCATGTTCAAGCATAACCTTTATAATTATCTAGTTACAGATAACGTTTGATCATGTCAAAACATAATATTCCTTATGTTGGAAACTATGACAATCTCAAGTCAAAGGATTAAATGAAAACTATTATGAGATACACTTATGACATTAAACCATGAAGTGATATCTATGTGGGTCTATCCAATACACTGTTCTCTAACATGTATCCATAATATTGATTTGTATCTTCATACTTATAATCATCTTATGATTATCAAATTAATATTACACTAGTTATATTTATTATTATCTCCATAACAATAATAAACCAGGGATATAATCATTATTATATATAACATGCAAACATAACAATGATAATAAAAACTTCTTTATTAATAACAAAATGAATAACATTAAGGTCCAAATCAATGGCCTAGGGCATATACACTAACAGTCTCCCACTTGCACTAGGCCTAGTCTAACAAATATCTCATGCCCATAGACCTAGTGTGCTGATCATGCTTGACCCGCGAGAGAGGCTTTGTCAATGGATCTGCTATGTTGTCATTTGTGTCAACTTTGCATATCTTGATATCACCTCTATCAACGATGTCTCGAATGAGGTGAAATCGCCTGAGTATGTGCTTAGATTTTTGATGGGACCTTGGCTCTTTTGCTTGCGCTATGGTACCATTGTTGTCACAATAGATAGCCATAGGATTAGCAATGCTAGGCACCACTCCAAGCTCAGTGATGAATTTCTTCAGCCAAACTGCTTCCTTAGCAGCATCTGATGCTGCTATATACTCAGCTTCTGTTGTAGAATCTGCTACTGTGCTTTGCTTGGAACTTTTCCAAGTAATGGCTCCACCATTCAATGTGAATACAAAACCTGACTGCGATTTGTAATCATCTATATCAGTTTGGAAACTAGCATCTGTGTAACCATTTACAACTAGTTCATCTTCCAAACCTCCATAAACTAAGAAAACATTCTTAGTTCTTCTTAGATACTTAAGAATGTTCTTAACAGCTGTCCAGTGACCCTCACCAGGATCAGCTTGATATCTACTTGTTGTGCTTAAAGAATATGAGACATCAGGTCTAGTACATAGCATGGCATACATAATAGATCCAATAGCAGAAGCATAAGGGATCTTATTCATTCTATCTCGCTCCTCAGATGTCTTAGGACATTGATTCTTGCCAAGATGAATACCATGTGACATAGGCAAGAATCCTTTCTTGGAATCTTGCATACTGAACCTCTTCAACACTTTGTCAATGTATGTACTTTGACTTAAGCCAATTATCCTTCTAGATCTATCTCTATAGATCCTTATACCAAGGATATATGCAGCCTCTCCCAAGTCCTTCATTGAAAAAGAATTCCATAACCAATCTTTAACCTTTTGTAAAGTGGGGACATCATTTCCAATGATCAATATGTCATCTACATATAGGACTAAGAACACGATAGCACTCCCACTAACCATCTTGTAAACACATGGTTCATCTTCATTTTGAATGAAACCAAAGTTCTTAACTGTTTCATCAAAACAAAGATTCCAGCTTCGAGATGCTTGCTTCAATCCATAAATGGACCTTTGAAGCTTGCAAACCTTCCCAGAATTCTCAGGATTTACAAAACCCTCAGGTTGTGTCATGTACACATCCTCGAGTAAATTTCCATTAAGGAAAGCGGTTTTGACATCCATTTGCCATATCACATAATCATAGTATGCAGCAATGGCAAGGAGAATCCTAATAGATTTAATCATAGCAACTGGAGAAAAAGTTTCATCATAGTCTATACCATGTGTTTGTTTGAAACCTTTAGCAACCAACCTTGCTTTATAGGTTTGCACATTTCCATTAATGTCAATTTTCTTCTTGAAAACCCATTTGCAACCAATAGTCTTAATACCTTCGGGAGGATCAATTAAGGCCCAAACTTGGTTGTCAAACATGGACTGCATCTCAGAGTTCATGGCTCCAAGCCATTTCTCTGAATCTGGACCTGACACAGCTTCAAGATAGGTAGTTGGCTCATCTTGATCTATGAGCAAAACTTCACGACTTTCAGTCATGAGAAATCCATATCTCTCAGGCTGATGACGTGGTCTATCAGATCTGCGCAGAACTTGTGTAACATTTTCAGTTTCCACAATGACTTGTGGTTCTAAAACTGTTTCTACAGGCGGTTCAATATCTTCTTGTGGTTCTATAAATTCATCTAATTGAACTGTGCTCCCACTAGTTCTTTTAGAAATGAATTCCTTTTCCAAGAAGGTTCCATTTCGAGCAACAAACACTTTGTTCTCAGATGGAATATAGAAATAATATCCTTTAGTTTCCTTAGGATATCCCACAAAGATACATTTAGCAGATTTTGGAGCTAACTTATCTGAAACTGGTCTTTTCACATAAGCCTCACAACCCCAAATCTTAAGAAAAGACAAACTAGGTGTTTTGCCAGTCCATATCTCATATGGTGTCTTTTCAACCGCTTTAGATGGTACACGGTTTAAAACAAAAGCAGCTGTCTCCAAGGCATAACCCCAAAACGATAATGGAAGATCTGCTTGACTCATCATAGATCGAACCATATCTAATAAAGTTCGATTTCTTCTTTCAGAAACACCATTCCACTGTGGAGTTCCTGGAGGAGTTAATTGTGAAACAATTCCATAATTTCTTAGATGTTCGTCAAACTCTTGGCTCAAAAATTCACCACCTCGATCAGATCGAAGTGCCTTAATAGTTTTACCAAGTTGATTTTGTACTTCATTTTGAAAAGTTTTGAACATTTCAAAAGCCTCATGCTTATGTTTCATTAGGTAGACATAGCCATACCTACTGAAATCATCAGTAAAAGTAATGAAGTAATTATATCCTCCTCTGGCACTAATGCTTAACGGGCCACATACATCTGTATGTACTAGTCCTAGCAAGTCATTAGCCCTTTCACCTTGTCCGGTGAAAGGATTCTTTGTCATTTTGCCAAGTAAACAAGATTCACATTTATCAAATGATTCAAAATCAAATGAATCTAATAATCCATCTTGATGGAGTTTAGAAATGCGTCTCTCATTTATATGGCTAAGACGACAATGCCATAAAAATGTAGGGTTTAGGTCATTTGGCTTAATTCTCTTAGAGTTTATGTTATAAATATGATTCTCCCTAGAATCATCTAAGTCAAGGACATAAAGGCCATTAAAAGATCTTGCAATACCATAAAGCAAATCATCTTTATCAAAAATAGAACAGGTCTTATTTTTAATTAAAAATGAAAAACCTTCATCATCCAAAACTGAAACTGAAATAAGATTCCTACTCAGAGTAGGAACATAATAGCAATTGTTCAAATTTAACAAAAAGCCATTAGGCATATGAAGTTCATAAGATCCTACAGCTAGTGCAGCAACTCTTGCTTTATTCCCAACTCGTAGGTCAACTTCGCCCCTTTTCAGTGATCTACTCCTTTTGAGTCCCTGCACATTTGTACAAATGTGAGAACCACATGCAGTATCCAATACCCATGAAGTAGAAGCAGATAAGTTAATTTCTATAACATATATACCTGAAGACGTAGTCGCACTACCCTTCGATTTCTTCAATTCAGCCAAATAAAGTGGGCAATTTCTTTTCCAATGCCCAGGCTCCTTGCAATGGTGACAAGTTCCTTCCTTAGGAACAGGTGCCTTGCGTTCTTTTGGCTTGGGCTGTCCCTTAGGCTTTGTAGCAACTGTTGCTTTACCCTTTGCCTTGCCTTTTTTCTTCATAGGCTTACCCTTATTGACATTCAATACATGGGTAGCCTTAGTGGGCCTTTTGATATTCCCTTCAGCAGTTTTGAGCATACCATGTAGCTCAGGAATGGACTTTTCCATGTTGTTCATATTATAATTCATAACAAAATGTGAAAAACTGCTGGGCAAAGAATGAAGGATCAAATCCGTGGAGAGTTCTAAACTCAAGGGATATCCAAGTCGGGCAAGGTGATCAATGTAGCCCTTCATTTTCAAAACATGAGCGCTAACCGATTCGCCCTCTGACATCTTGCAGTCAAATAATGCAACAGCAGTGTCGAATCTATCCTGCCTAGCTTGCTGTTGGAAAGCTTGTTTGAGATGAACACTCATCTCATAAGCCTCCAAGTGTTCCAGATCCTTCTGAAGTTCTGGACACATAGTAGCAAGCATAAGACATCCAATGTCATTGGAATCATCCATATGCTTCTTATGCTTGTTCTTATCAGCATTAGAAGCATTAGCAGGAGGTGGCTCAGGGACAGCTTCATCAAGCACATAGGACTTCTTTTCTTGTTTGAGAACAATTCTCAGGTTCCTAAACCAATCAACAAAATTAGTCCCATTCTCTTTCAGTTTTTCCTTCTCAAGGATGGATCGCAGTGATAAAGTGGAGTTATTGTTGGTAGCCATTTCAATCTACAAAATATGCAAATTTTAATTAATAAAAGGTGATAAGTAATTAAATTCCCACTAAAATATAACCCTCAATCATCACAATGACATTTTAGTGGGCTAAGATCCAATTTTACTTAATATTAAGTCAGCTTTGGCATGACACTTAAAATCAAGTTATTATGGTAGGTAACCCATTACCAATTACATCAGATGTAACTCTTAGATAATATGGGATCATGACATCATATGTCATAGCATGTTATACCCCATCTAATGCCTTAGGCCCAAAACCATTTTGATAGCCTAATTAAGTCTAACCAATTTTAAACGCATGAGCAGCACCATTACTCATCATATCTTGCTAGGATAACCTAAAGTACTTTGCTTTGGCAAAATCTACATTTAGGTGATCTTAGCCTTGATAAGTGTTTAAGACATGGATGGCATTAAAACTTAGATTAATAGTGAGGGTTCATTCCATTTAATTTTTTTTTTTTGAAAACATGTTAAAATTGACATTTATATATCATATCCTATATGCATACATAAACTATCAAACATGGCATCTCATACATATTTGATAAAAATAAACGTGACATAGCATGGCCAAACTAGATATGATCTTCATGAGACCAAATGAAGATCATATAGGCAACCCTAGGTGAAAAGAAAACCTATCTATTACAACATTTGCAATAGTACATTTCTTCATATCTTGAAAGGCAACTTCATCTCCATGGAATTTTCATCTTCTTCTCCAAGCTTGAGTCTTCATTATTACATTAATAATAAAAACTAACTACTAAACTAGTAATTATAAAGTTACAAAAATAAACGACACGCAGGCCGTATATATATAAAAATTAAGATATAAATAAACCAATCACATAGGTCATAAGGCCATGCTATGCACCATGCCAAGACATCAAACAAACATAACATATTCATCACTAACATGTTAAATAGAAATAAATATATATTGACATTCTTAATGTCGCGGTAACGAACTATAGGGCGCGAACATACGGCGGTCCCGCTAGCCGGTTAGCGGGCGGGGCTCACGCTGGCCTGTCAGCGGGCGGGGTTCCGAAGGGGCAGCGCCCCTGGGCGGGGTCGAGGGGCAGCGCCCCTCGAAGCTAAACAGAATCATTAATCCAATTAATTATTTTCTGTCAAAACCCTTATTCTGTTAATCATATTAAACAGAATATAATAGTAATCTATTAATCATATTAACAGAGAACTATTACCAGAAACCTTAGAAACGATTTACTCAATAATCATATTAATCAAAATCGAAATCTATGTATACATTCAATATGAATAAACGAATTGAATTAATCATATTAACCCTAATTCGAAACCATAACAGATCATATGCCAACCCCAATTTGATTTCACAGAATTGTATCTTATACAATTGGTCATCTTTGACATCATATATCAACAACAATTTATGTTATATCTCATATAACAGATTCGAATCATCATCAAATGATAAAACGAATCCAATCATGCCATTCGAAAAACAATAGATCATATCAACACATCAACATGGTATATTTCGAAATAAATGGAATCAACAAGAGGCTCTGATACCACTGTTAGTAAATCGTGAAGAATCTGCAACCCTTGCTGCAGCGAAAAATAAAAAATTCTTTCGATTTACTCACAGGATCCATGTGATCCATTCAATTCGATAAAAGAGATTCGAAAGTAACCTTTTTGTGTAGCTTCAAAATGATTAACAGATGCTGCCTTCTGAAGACGAACACCCTCTAACGAAATCCACACAAACGTACGCCGGTCTGAGTGCTAGCTCACCAACGGCAGTGGCTGAACCTTTTCAAAACGAAACTAGGGTTTTTTTTTAGGTTTTTTTTTTCTCTTCTTACGTTTTCTTTTGCAAAACGAAATTATAAGATCATTAAACCTCCAGTCCTTTTAAAACCGTTTTAAAAGACTTCTTTTTATCAAAACCCTAACTGTCCATATCCCATATGGACCCACGTTTTAATAATTATTATCTAATAATTATTATTATAACAATATTATTATTAATATCTAATAATAATAATAATACTAACAACAATAATTAAATATAATTATTATTATTTAAGTACAGCCTACGTTCTATGTGTGTGACCCGATAGGCTCATATTAATTGGTAGTGTATTTCAATCTCTATTGAAATGCACAAATCATAATTGGCCTCTAGCAAGACATTACGACTACCCAATTAATCATGAGAATCATCATAAATGAAAAACCTGAAATAGTACATGCATTAATCCCTTTGTCACACGATATCTAGTTTGAACATAAGTCATAGTAAATGTCATACTTATATTGTCCAAACTTATGATTACTCGATCTCCAAGTTAACTGATAAACAAATAAGATTGATCTTATATCAACTTATTTGAGCATGGCCATGCATTTCTCAGTTACACTTATCGAGGGGCCCAGAAGATATCTCTCTCATAGAGAGGGACAAATTCCATCTTGATTGTTCATTTTCCTCTACATAATTTATATCATGTTCAAGCATAACCTTTATAATTATCTAGTTACAGATAACGTTTGATCATGTCAAAACATAATATTCCTTATGTTGGAAACTATGACAATCTCAAGTCAAAGGATTAAATGAAAACTATTATGAGATACACTTATGACATTAAACCATGAAGTGATATCTATGTGGGTCTATCCAATACACTGTTCTCTAACATGTATCCATAATATTGATTTGTATCTTCATACTTATAATCATCTTATGATTATCAAATTAATATTACACTAGTTATATTTATTATTATCTCCATAACAATAATAAACCAGGGATATAATCATTATTATATATAACATGCAAACATAACAATGATAATAAAAACTTCTTTATTAATAACAAAATGAATAACATTAAGGTCCAAATCAATGGCCTAGGGCATATACACTAACAGTCTCCCACTTGCACTAGGCCTAGTCTAACAAATATCTCATGCCCATAGACCTAGTGTGCTGATCATGCTTGACCCGCGAGAGAGGCTTTGTCAATGGATCTGCTATGTTGTCATTTGTGTCAACTTTGCATATCTTGATATCACCTCTATCAACGATGTCTCGAATGAGGTGAAATCGCCTGAGTATGTGCTTAGATTTTTGATGGGACCTTGGCTCTTTTGCTTGCGCTATGGTACCATTGTTGTCACAATAGATAGCCATAGGATTAGCAATGCTAGGCACCACTCCAAGCTCAGTGATGAATTTCTTCAGCCAAACTGCTTCCTTAGCAGCATCTGATGCTGCTATATACTCAGCTTCTGTTGTAGAATCTGCTACTGTGCTTTGCTTGGAACTTTTCCAAGTAATGGCTCCACCATTCAATGTGAATACAAAACCTGACTGCGATTTGTAATCATCTATATCAGTTTGGAAACTAGCATCTGTGTAACCATTTACAACTAGTTCATCTTCCAAACCTCCATAAACTAAGAAAACATTCTTAGTTCTTCTTAGATACTTAAGAATGTTCTTAACAGCTGTCCAGTGACCCTCACCAGGATCAGCTTGATATCTACTTGTTGTGCTTAAAGAATATGAGACATCAGGTCTAGTACATAGCATGGCATACATAATAGATCCAATAGCAGAAGCATAAGGGATCTTATTCATTCTATCTCGCTCCTCAGATGTCTTAGGACATTGATTCTTGCCAAGATGAATACCATGTGACATAGGCAAGAATCCTTTCTTGGAATCTTGCATACTGAACCTCTTCAACACTTTGTCAATGTATGTACTTTGACTTAAGCCAATTATCCTTCTAGATCTATCTCTATAGATCCTTATACCAAGGATATATGCAGCCTCTCCCAAGTCCTTCATTGAAAAAGAATTCCATAACCAATCTTTAACCTTTTGTAAAGTGGGGACATCATTTCCAATGATCAATATGTCATCTACATATAGGACTAAGAACACGATAGCACTCCCACTAACCATCTTGTAAACACATGGTTCATCTTCATTTTGAATGAAACCAAAGTTCTTAACTGTTTCATCAAAACAAAGATTCCAGCTTCGAGATGCTTGCTTCAATCCATAAATGGACCTTTGAAGCTTGCAAACCTTCCCAGAATTCTCAGGATTTACAAAACCCTCAGGTTGTGTCATGTACACATCCTCGAGTAAATTTCCATTAAGGAAAGCGGTTTTGACATCCATTTGCCATATCACATAATCATAGTATGCAGCAATGGCAAGGAGAATCCTAATAGATTTAATCATAGCAACTGGAGAAAAAGTTTCATCATAGTCTATACCATGTGTTTGTTTGAAACCTTTAGCAACCAACCTTGCTTTATAGGTTTGCACATTTCCATTAATGTCAATTTTCTTCTTGAAAACCCATTTGCAACCAATAGTCTTAATACCTTCGGGAGGATCAATTAAGGCCCAAACTTGGTTGTCAAACATGGACTGCATCTCAGAGTTCATGGCTCCAAGCCATTTCTCTGAATCTGGACCTGACACAGCTTCAAGATAGGTAGTTGGCTCATCTTGATCTATGAGCAAAACTTCACGACTTTCAGTCATGAGAAATCCATATCTCTCAGGCTGATGACGTGGTCTATCAGATCTGCGCAGAACTTGTGTAACATTTTCAGTTTCCACAATGACTTGTGGTTCTAAAACTGTTTCTACAGGCGGTTCAATATCTTCTTGTGGTTCTATAAATTCATCTAATTGAACTGTGCTCCCACTAGTTCTTTTAGAAATGAATTCCTTTTCCAAGAAGGTTCCATTTCGAGCAACAAACACTTTGTTCTCAGATGGAATATAGAAATAATATCCTTTAGTTTCCTTAGGATATCCCACAAAGATACATTTAGCAGATTTTGGAGCTAACTTATCTGAAACTGGTCTTTTCACATAAGCCTCACAACCCCAAATCTTAAGAAAAGACAAACTAGGTGTTTTGCCAGTCCATATCTCATATGGTGTCTTTTCAACCGCTTTAGATGGTACACGGTTTAAAACAAAAGCAGCTGTCTCCAAGGCATAACCCCAAAACGATAATGGAAGATCTGCTTGACTCATCATAGATCGAACCATATCTAATAAAGTTCGATTTCTTCTTTCAGAAACACCATTCCACTGTGGAGTTCCTGGAGGAGTTAATTGTGAAACAATTCCATAATTTCTTAGATGTTCGTCAAACTCTTGGCTCAAAAATTCACCACCTCGATCAGATCGAAGTGCCTTAATAGTTTTACCAAGTTGATTTTGTACTTCATTTTGAAAAGTTTTGAACATTTCAAAAGCCTCATGCTTATGTTTCATTAGGTAGACATAGCCATACCTACTGAAATCATCAGTAAAAGTAATGAAGTAATTATATCCTCCTCTGGCACTAATGCTTAACGGGCCACATACATCTGTATGTACTAGTCCTAGCAAGTCATTAGCCCTTTCACCTTGTCCGGTGAAAGGATTCTTTGTCATTTTGCCAAGTAAACAAGATTCACATTTATCAAATGATTCAAAATCAAATGAATCTAATAATCCATCTTGATGGAGTTTAGAAATGCGTCTCTCATTTATATGGCTAAGACGACAATGCCATAAAAATGTAGGGTTTAGGTCATTTGGCTTAATTCTCTTAGAGTTTATGTTATAAATATGATTCTCCCTAGAATCATCTAAGTCAAGGACATAAAGGCCATTAAAAGATCTTGCAATACCATAAAGCAAATCATCTTTATCAAAAATAGAACAGGTCTTATTTTTAATTAAAAATGAAAAACCTTCATCATCCAAAACTGAAACTGAAATAAGATTCCTACTCAGAGTAGGAACATAATAGCAATTGTTCAAATTTAACAAAAAGCCATTAGGCATATGAAGTTCATAAGATCCTACAGCTAGTGCAGCAACTCTTGCTTTATTCCCAACTCGTAGGTCAACTTCGCCCCTTTTCAGTGATCTACTCCTTTTGAGTCCCTGCACATTTGTACAAATGTGAGAACCACATGCAGTATCCAATACCCATGAAGTAGAAGCAGATAAGTTAATTTCTATAACATATATACCTGAAGACGTAGTCGCACTACCCTTCGATTTCTTCAATTCAGCCAAATAAAGTGGGCAATTTCTTTTCCAATGCCCAGGCTCCTTGCAATGGTGACAAGTTCCTTCCTTAGGAACAGGTGCCTTGCGTTCTTTTGGCTTGGGCTGTCCCTTAGGCTTTGTAGCAACTGTTGCTTTACCCTTTGCCTTGCCTTTTTTCTTCATAGGCTTACCCTTATTGACATTCAATACATGGGTAGCCTTAGTGGGCCTTTTGATATTCCCTTCAGCAGTTTTGAGCATACCATGTAGCTCAGGAATGGACTTTTCCATGTTGTTCATATTATAATTCATAACAAAATGTGAAAAACTGCTGGGCAAAGAATGAAGGATCAAATCCGTGGAGAGTTCTAAACTCAAGGGATATCCAAGTCGGGCAAGGTGATCAATGTAGCCCTTCATTTTCAAAACATGAGCGCTAACCGATTCGCCCTCTGACATCTTGCAGTCAAATAATGCAACAGCAGTGTCGAATCTATCCTGCCTAGCTTGCTGTTGGAAAGCTTGTTTGAGATGAACACTCATCTCATAAGCCTCCAAGTGTTCCAGATCCTTCTGAAGTTCTGGACACATAGTAGCAAGCATAAGACATCCAATGTCATTGGAATCATCCATATGCTTCTTATGCTTGTTCTTATCAGCATTAGAAGCATTAGCAGGAGGTGGCTCAGGGACAGCTTCATCAAGCACATAGGACTTCTTTTCTTGTTTGAGAACAATTCTCAGGTTCCTAAACCAATCAACAAAATTAGTCCCATTCTCTTTCAGTTTTTCCTTCTCAAGGATGGATCGCAGTGATAAAGTGGAGTTATTGTTGGTAGCCATTTCAATCTACAAAATATGCAAATTTTAATTAATAAAAGGTGATAAGTAATTAAATTCCCACTAAAATATAACCCTCAATCATCACAATGACATTTTAGTGGGCTAAGATCCAATTTTACTTAATATTAAGTCAGCTTTGGCATGACACTTAAAATCAAGTTATTATGGTAGGTAACCCATTACCAATTACATCAGATGTAACTCTTAGATAATATGGGATCATGACATCATATGTCATAGCATGTTATACCCCATCTAATGCCTTAGGCCCAAAACCATTTTGATAGCCTAATTAAGTCTAACCAATTTTAAACGCATGAGCAGCACCATTACTCATCATATCTTGCTAGGATAACCTAAAGTACTTTGCTTTGGCAAAATCTACATTTAGGTGATCTTAGCCTTGATAAGTGTTTAAGACATGGATGGCATTAAAACTTAGATTAATAGTGAGGGTTCATTCCATTTAATTTTTTTTTTTTGAAAACATGTTAAAATTGACATTTATATATCATATCCTATATGCATACATAAACTATCAAACATGGCATCTCATACATATTTGATAAAAATAAACGTGACATAGCATGGCCAAACTAGATATGATCTTCATGAGACCAAATGAAGATCATATAGGCAACCCTAGGTGAAAAGAAAACCTATCTATTACAACATTTGCAATAGTACATTTCTTCATATCTTGAAAGGCAACTTCATCTCCATGGAATTTTCATCTTCTTCTCCAAGCTTGAGTCTTCATTATTACATTAATAATAAAAACTAACTACTAAACTAGTAATTATAAAGTTACAAAAATAAACGACACGCAGGCCGTATATATATAAAAATTAAGATATAAATAAACCAATCACATAGGTCATAAGGCCATGCTATGCACCATGCCAAGACATCAAACAAACATAACATATTCATCACTAACATGTTAAATAGAAATAAATATATATTGACATTCTTAATGTCGCGGTAACGAACTATAGGGCGCGAACATACGGCGGTCCCGCTAGCCGGTTAGCGGGCGGGGCTCACGCTGGCCTGTCAGCGGGCGGGGTTCCGAAGGGGCAGCGCCCCTGGGCGGGGTCGAGGGGCAGCGCCCCTCGAAGCTAAACAGAATCATTAATCCAATTAATTATTTTCTGTCAAAACCCTTATTCTGTTAATCATATTAAACAGAATATAATAGTAATCTATTAATCATATTAACAGAGAACTATTACCAGAAACCTTAGAAACGATTTACTCAATAATCATATTAATCAAAATCGAAATCTATGTATACATTCAATATGAATAAACGAATTGAATTAATCATATTAACCCTAATTCGAAACCATAACAGATCATATACCAACCCCAATTTGATTTCACAGAATTGTATCTTATACAATTGGTCATCTTTGACATCATATATCAACAACAATTTATGTTATATCTCATATAACAGATTCGAATCATCATCAAATGATAAAACGAATCCAATCATGCCATTCGAAAAACAATAGATCATATCAACACATCAACATGGTATATTTCGAAATAAATGGAATCAACAAGAGGCTCTGATACCACTGTTAGTAAATCGTGAAGAATCTGCAACCCTTGCTGCAGCGAAAAATAAAAAATTCTTTCGATTTACTCACAGGATCCATGTGATCCATTCAATTCGATAAAAGAGATTCGAAAGTAACCTTTTTGTGTAGCTTCAAAATGATTAACAGATGCTGCCTTCTGAAGACGAACACCCTCTAACGAAATCCACACAAACGTACGCCGGTCTGAGTGCTAGCTCACCAACGGCAGTGGCTGAACCTTTTCAAAACGAAACTAGGGTTTTTTTTTAGGTTTTTTTTTTCTCTTCTTACGTTTTCTTTTGCAAAACGAAATTATAAGATCATTAAACCTCCAGTCCTTTTAAAACCGTTTTAAAAGACTTCTTTTTATCAAAACCCTAACTGTCCATATCCCATATGGACCCACGTTTTAATAATTATTATCTAATAATTATTATTATAACAATATTATTATTAATATCTAATAATAATAATAATACTAACAACAATAATTAAATATAATTATTATTATTTAAGTACAGCCTACGTTCTATGTGTGTGACCCGATAGGCTCATATTAATTGGTAGTGTATTTCAATCTCTATTGAAATGCACAAATCATAATTGGCCTCTAGCAAGACATTACGACTACCCAATTAATCATGAGAATCATCATAAATGAAAAACCTGAAATAGTACATGCATTAATCCCTTTGTCACACGATATCTAGTTTGAACATAAGTCATAGTAAATGTCATACTTATATTGTCCAAACTTATGATTACTCGATCTCCAAGTTAACTGATAAACAAATAAGATTGATCTTATATCAACTTATTTGAGCATGGCCATGCATTTCTCAGTTACACTTATCGAGGGGCCCAGAAGATATCTCTCTCATAGAGAGGGACAAATTCCATCTTGATTGTTCATTTTCCTCTACATAATTTATATCATGTTCAAGCATAACCTTTATAATTATCTAGTTACAGATAACGTTTGATCATGTCAAAACATAATATTCCTTATGTTGGAAACTATGACAATCTCAAGTCAAAGGATTAAATGAAAACTATTATGAGATACACTTATGACATTAAACCATGAAGTGATATCTATGTGGGTCTATCCAATACACTGTTCTCTAACATGTATCCATAATATTGATTTGTATCTTCATACTTATAATCATCTTATGATTATCAAATTAATATTACACTAGTTATATTTATTATTATCTCCATAACAATAATAAACCAGGGATATAATCATTATTATATATAACATGCAAACATAACAATGATAATAAAAACTTCTTTATTAATAACAAAATGAATAACATTAAGGTCCAAATCAATGGCCTAGGGCATATACACTAACAGGTAGAAGTTAATAAAGGAAAGGAAGTTGAAGTAGGGAATAAAGAAGAGGAAGATGATACCATACTCAAGCAATTGAAAAGAACCCAAGCAAGTGTTAGCATTTGGGATTTATTGGCTACTTCTAAAAAGCACCAGGAAACTATGGCCAAGGCATTGGGTAGCATGCCAATTTCTACCTCCATAACACCGGAGGAGCTGATCAACTTCATAAAAATTGAAAGAGTAATGAAATGTAAAGATATTCAAGAGAAGCGCGAAGTTAATATAGGAGCAGTATCTTTCTCAGATGCGGATTTACTGGAAGAGGGGAGAGATCACATCCGCCCTCTCTTTATCAAAATAGAAATCAAAGGGAAAAGGACTCCATATGTAATGGTTGATGATGGGTCCGCTATAAATGTTTGTCCACTTAAGATATTGCCAAAGCTAGCCATGTCAACAAGGGATCTAAACCCAACAGAGATAACCATTCGGGCTTATGATAACACTAAGAGACATGCCGAAGGGACTTACAAAGCTGCTGTCAAGGTTGGTCCAATTGAATCTATTGTTGAATTTGTTATTTTGGACATACCTGTTACCTTTGCCTTACTCTTAGGATGACCATGGTTTCATCCTCTTGGTGGAGTTCCTTCCACCCTTCATCAAAAGATCAAGTTCCCTAACGGAGATGAGACAGTGGTCATCGAGGATGAAGATAATGAGGTTGTTAATGCTCTAATGATTGAGAGGCCCCTCGATGGTTTCCAAATAGCTGCAATTTCTAATGATGAAGTAGTGGACTCTAAATTCTAGAATATGATGAAGAGCATGAACTATGTTTCTGGAGCTGGTCTTGGAGAGGGAAAGGCCGGTTTGACAAAGCTTCCAGAGTTTAAAACTCAAACTTTCAAGAAGGGGTTGGGATATGATGAAGCCAACAAAGATGTCCAGCCTAAGAAGAATGAGAAGATGAGCTTTTCGCCACTTGAAAAAATCTTTGTCAAAGCTCCAGACTTAGGGCCACTACAAGGAAAGCCCTAGCCAATCATTTTCATGGGAAAGTTGATCCCGGGTTTTAAAATTTTTGTAGATGTTGTCGAGCTAGTGGAGCAAGTGAAGAAAGAGCTCACCCTGCCAGCCAACAAAGAGTCCAATCCGGAAGAGAAAAAGGAAGTTGTCTTGAAAGCCTAGAGGACTCCGGAGGAGATTGCTGCCCTGGTTGAAGAGAAGTTTGAAGACATTCTGCCTTATGATTTTGAGAATGATGATTTTGATTTTTATTTTAATTTGTCTGCTTTGTATGAGGATGATGATGTTTTCTTTTCCAAAATGAATGCAATAAAGTATGATTTTGCTTACTTGTGTGATGTTTCTCCTGATGGTTGCATACATTCAAATAGCAGTTACATGAGCATCTTTAATATTAATTCTGTTGACACACAATCATTAAATTTGGGAACAATCAAAAGTCCTAAAAACATTAGCATGGCATCCGACCTTACTCCGGATGAGAGAGAGAGATTTGAAAAAATATTCAAAAAAATATGAAGAAGTATTTGCTTGGTCTTATGAGGATATGCCTGGAATAGATCGAAACATAGCCAAACATCTTATTCCCACGTACACTCACATGAAACTTGTTAAACAAAAGCTTAGGCGATTAATACCTGAGTGGGCTAAATTGGTTAAAGAAGAGGTCACTAAACAAATACAAGTAAAGTTCCTTGAAGTAACAGAATACCCAGATTGGCTAGACAACATAGTACTCGTGCCAAAGAAAGATTGAAGAATAAGGGTATGTGTGCACTATAGAGATTTAAACAAGGCTTCCCCTAAAGATGATTTTCCTCTACCCCATATAGATGTTCTCATTGATAGTGCAGCCTCTAGTATGCTACACTCGTTTGTAGATGGATTTTTCGGGTACAACCAAGTGCTAATGGCCCAAGAGGATAAAGCCAAAACTGCTTTCATTACTACATGGGGTATATTTTGTTATAGGGTGATGCTGTTTGGCTTAAAGAATACTGAAGTAACCTACCAAAGGATGGCCACCGTGCTATTTCATGACATGATATACAAAGAAGTTAAAGAATATGTTGATTGTATGATGGTGAAATCGGATACAAGGGAACAACACTTCCAAAACTTAGAAATATTCTTCGATAGAGCATTGAAATATAAGCTAAGATTAAACCCGAAGAAGTGTGTGTTCGGGGTTACCTCAGGCAAATTGTTGGGACATGTGATTAGTCTGAATGGCATTGAGATTGATCCTGACAAAGTTAAAGCAAGCAGGGATATGCCAGCCCCTAAGACGGAGAGAGAAGTTTAGGGATTTATTGGTAAATTACAGTACATTAGCATATTTATAGCAAAGCTCAAAACAATTTGTGAGTCTATCTTCAAATTGCTTAAAAAGAATCAGCCAGTCCTATGGAATGAAGAGTGTTAAAAGGCCTTTAAGAGAATAAAAGAGTATCTACTAAATCCACCTATTTTAAAACCACCTAAACCCGATAAACCCTTGTTACTATACTTTGCAGTAGAAGAAGAGTCAATAGGAGCCATGCTAGCCTAAGTAGATGAGTCAGGGATTGAGCATGCAGTTTACTATTTGAGTAGAAATCTTCAACCTTATGAAATTAAGTATAGTATCATTAAATAGACCTGTATAACCGTGGTTTGGTCTTCTAAGAAGTTGCGGCATTACTTTCAATCTTATAGTGTGCAAGCAATTTTTAGGTTGGATCCAATGAAGTACTTGAGGGAGACACCCTCTTTGATTGGGAAGTATGGTCGATGGCTGATATTATTAGAAGAATTTGAGATTGAGTATGTAACCAGAAAAATAATCAAAGGTAGAGCGGTGGTAGAATTCCTGGCCCAACAACCATTACCGGATAGTGAAGAGGTAGTCTTGGAATTTCCGGATGAACATTTAGAGGCAATTGAATTACAAGGGTAGAAAATGTATTTTGATGGAGCAGTAAACAGGAAAGGAGCAGGTTTGGGAGTCATACTAGAATCGCCTGAAGGGGAACTTATCCCTTTAGCCAAAAAGTTGAAATTCAGGGCAACCAATAATATGGTGGAGTACGAAGCATGTATCTTTGGTTTGGAAACCCTACTGATTATAAAGGTGGATAAGGTGGAAGTTTTTGGCGATTCATTGATAGTAGTGTCCCAAGTAAATGGAGAGTGGGAGTTGAAAGAAGAAAAATTAAAACCATACCACCATTACTTAAACATGATGAAGAAGAACTTCAAAGAGTGAAGGTTTATACACCTATCAAGAGAAGAAAACTAGATGGCTGATGCCCTAGCTACATTGGCTTCAGTATGGGAAAATCCTGTCAACTTATTCCTTAAGCCTCTGATTTTGACTAGTTCATCAACTCCATGCTATGAATATGAGACAATCATGGAAACTGATACAAACCATGATGCATGGTATGATACTATAAGACAATTTCTTGAGGAAAGAGAATACCCATCGGGGGCAACAAAGAAAGAAAGAAGGGTCATAAGGCGGTGGTCCTTACAATACATCACCTTCCATGGGGAGTTATATCGAAGATGGCCTGATGGAATGCATTTGAAATGCTTGAAGAAGCCTGAGGTGGAGCATATCATGTCAGAAATACACACAGTTAGCTTTACTAGAGGAGAGAAAGTTAAAAGCACTGTATCATCATCAACTGTATCAAAGGAAGATAGCCCAGACCTACAATAGAAGGGTTAAGATTAGAAAACTCAGAGTTAGGGATTTTATGTTGAAACAATGTAAGCCTAATGTATCTGATCCAAGAGGAAAATTTAGGCCTAGCTGGAAAGGGCCATATGTTGTGAAACAAGTCATGAATAAGGGTGCAGTGAAGTTATCAGACATGGAAGGGAACAAGTTTAGTGAGCCAGTGAATATTGATAGGTTGAAGAGGTTTTATGTATAAAAAAAGAGAAGAAAAGAAAAAAGAGAGAGAAAAGAAAGAGCTCGCTAAGTTGAAAACCCAAAAGGGTAGCCTAGGCAAAAGTTAGAGCAGTCCGCCAGTTCCGAAAACCCAAAAGGGCGAGCTAGGCAACAATTATGGCCAAATGAGAGAAAATCATCAATTAGAAAACACGAAAGGGCTAGTTGGCAACAGGAGTGATCTTGTGTATGCTGGCTTTATGTTTTGTTGTTCCCCAATTTAATAAAACAAAATTAATATTAAAAATTATTCTATGTGCACAGTTATAAGTATTTGACCAGATATGGATGAAATAAATAAACACAATAGCAAAAGGCGATGACAAATCATAAAAGGAAAAGAAGCATCTCTTATTATTTCTTTTATTATTTTTGCATCCTAATAATGCTCTTCCTAAAGAAATTGACAAATGTAAAATCTATGGTAGACGATAAGTGTAATGTGCAGGCCAGCTTTGCTTCATCCAATCCAAGTAGGCTTCAGTCAGACAAGGCATATCTAAATTAGGAGTGAATTCAGAACCTCGAGGCTCAGCTCCATACTGACGGTTAAGCCGGCGAGGATCATAGCAAGTACATCAGCGCAGAGCAGCAAGGGGAACATACATCAGGTATGTCTATATGGTAATATGAGAAATCTTCCACCAAGGTACCAACCAATGGATATTGACTTCAGTGCGTGAGTGATCCAGTCATCCCAGTCAGCATATGAAGAAGCAGGATGGAGTAGTTTCCTAGCAGAATGATGCCATGGAAGATATCTGGCAAAATACATGGATGGAGTATCAAGCAGGCAGAGGCGCTCCTGAAGCCAAATCTGTAAGAAAAAATCTAATTAAAAAGAGGTTCACTAAGTTGAAAACCCGCAAGGGAGGCTTAGGCAAAAGTTAGGACAGCTCGCTAGTTCCGAAAACCCACATGGTCGGACTAGGCAAAAATTAGAGCAATAAAACAATAAAAAAAGAAGAAGAAAGAAAAACCTAAATTGAAAACTAGAAAGGGTAGTTTAGGTAATTACCTGAAGCAACAATGGACTCCCAGTCAGTCTCTTTGACAATCTTGATTTAAGTTGGTCTAAACCAACTAAAGTCTCAACTAAGATCACGGGTATCGGCAACAAGCCTCCTTCCATTTGGTCCATGATATCCAATACTCATGGATCAATATCACCATTAGAAGAAATAAGCAAGAATTGGCCAAGCAAGCAAAGACAAAGCATACATCCCCATGCCTTAGTAGGAGCCAAATGAGAAAGGCAAAAGTCAATTAAGGGACCAAGCAGATTTTTCTTACCTCTCATCAACTGTAGAACTTTGAGCTTTGAGATTTGAAATAACATCTACATCTTTTGTTGAGTCTTGGAAATCAATATAAGTAACACCATTTGTTGATTGCTTGGATATCCAAGGATGGCCTCAAATTCTTCAATCAAGGGACATATTTCAAAGCCATTAATTTTAAATGTCCTAGAATGCACATTCCAAAAAGAAGCCATGGCATGTAAAAAAGAATGGTCCAATTTAACATTTTGAAAACACTTCAAAGTATCAATTTTTGACGAAGATATTTGTTTTTAATGAATGGCATTCATATTTTTAAATAGAACTTTTATTTTCTTTAAATGGGTTTGGTCATTATTGATGAATGAAGGAAAATTAGAATTGTTAAAAGGAGTTTTTACGTCGAAGTAGAAAATTTCCTGGCTTCTGTATGAAATTGTGGCATGAAAAGTGATTTATATAGGATGATTATGATGTTCCAAAATTGATAAGGAAAAGAATGGGACCGAGATGCATGAGGAAAGGGAATTGACAACGAAAGTTCTTTAATTGCCGTGTTGCATTTGGTTTAGTTAATTGGTGTGACTGTGAATGTGAAAAGGAAAATTGTAGTGCAATAATAATGATGATAAAGAAAAGAAAAGAAAAAAAGTTGCAGTAAAATAAAAATTATATATCTTCATTATTATTTTTATACTTATTGTACAATGTTTCTTCAATTGATACAATATTCATACATCACTAAGAAGGAGGTGGTAGATCATCAAATAAAGCTCTGAAAAAATCATTGCCTGTTGGAGGAGGAGGCATATCACCCATCCCAAGTTCGCGCGAAGTTGGAGCACCAGAATCTCTATTACCTTGGAGTTTCGATCTGTAATGGTCCTCATTAGAAGTAGATGAAAGGATCTCATGGTCATCAGTTTGGGGGTCTCTAGATGAAGAAGCACCAGGATCTCTAATCCCCTGAAACTGGAAGTCTCAAAAATTTTGCTCTGACTAATGGTACAAATTTTCAAAATGGGAAACATGTTGGACTAGCAAACAACTCTTCTTAAAGTTTCTTATTTTGTTCTTTAAGCATCCGCTGTGAGCCAGAAAGAAAAAGAGTAAGAGCATACATAATCATGCATACATATAGCATAAATTATCATGGAACAAGAAAATCTACCAGGTAATTCATGTCAACACCTTGTGGATGAGATGGCATATTCGATGGACTAGAATGAGCAAATGAAGAAGCAGTAAAAGAAGGTCCAACCTCATGATCAAATGAGCCAGTAGCCTACAACAATCATTAAAAAACTAAAAATAAGTTAAGAAAGAAGCGATTGCAATGGAAAAATGGTAAAAGCTTACCTGAGAAGTTCTAGCCCCAAGATGTGGAATAAACTCTCCTCCCTCTCCATGATATTCCTCTTCATCTCTATCCTCATTTTCCTTGGGAATCTTCCATATGCCAATGGAAGATAAGTCAAAGTTCAAGAGCCCTATTTGAATAAACTGGGTATAAGATTCACCCGGTGGATAGCGAAATGTTTCAACATCATAACCATGCCGAGCTAACCACTATGCATTCTCCGGCATTGACGTGATATTTAAAGTATATTCTAGGCAATGCATTGGGATCCTCCACTTCTCGGGTCCAAGAAACTACTCATAAACTCTCTCTCCGAGAAACCAACCACTAGACACAGGCCCGGTGATGACTCGGTGGGTATGTTGAAAAGGTAGTGTGGCATTCATGGAGGAAGTCCAGTTCGTCCACTCTTCTGTGTTCCACTAGGCCAAATTGACCTACAAAAAGACATAAGGTAAGTGAACTTTTATATAAGTTTTAAAGTATACTGATGCTATTTTACCTGGTCCCAGATTAAGCGGCTCAAGATAAAGCGTTGGGTATGCATATGGTGAGAGCCGGGAACTTCTACACGATCTGACAACCAAAAATTTAATCTCAGATACCCGACTCTCTCTCGAGAAATACCAGGCACCCTCACAAAATTGTGCTTATATGCCCAAGCCTAAAACAATAATAAAAATCAAATTCATGGAAGAATTAGAATGGAATTGACATTGATGGAAGAAGAGTACCTCTATAACCACCATAAAGCCAACAAAAGACTTCTTATTTTTGTAAATTTTTTCAAGTTTATGGTAAAGACAGGCAAGACCGGCTTCACCCCAGCCGTAAAATGGTACCATCCTCATATTAGTAAGGGTCTTCAACACCGACAAATGGATGGTGAATTCGGTGGTACCTAAAATGGTCGACCTGAGTAAATAAATCCTCGAGCATATTGTTTAGCTATATCTCTATGAACCCGTACTTCATAGTTCATCAAATAACTATGAATTGGTTCAATTTTTATCTTGAAAGGTCCTTTAAATGATGGTTCCATACCAATTAATTGTTGGATTTCTTCAAATGTCAGAATATCATTGGTAAGAGGGACCGGAAGGCCATAATACCAGATACAAGTTATAACTGTATAATCGACCGGCCAATGGTCATTTCTCCTATAGGTAGGTGAAAAGTATGGGTCGTGTCCATCTACCATTCTGACAATGCTTGAACCACACCCCGGTCTATCGAATACTCCTTGGATGGTAATTGTAAGATGAAGCTTTCAAAACTGCAATCTCGGATAATCTGCCTTACCCTAGAAGGCGCTACATCATACCATTGCCGGGCTTTGTAGACACATCCTCCACCCCGAATAATGCAACGATCACGCTAATACGGAGCCAGGTAAGTTAACACGATGTAAGTATATTATTATATCAATACCACCGATTTTTAGGCTAAATTTATTTATATTCTATTTTTAGTCCATCTATTTACTTAAATTCTTTCATCTAATTAATTTATTTTTCTTGAAAAAAAAGAAAAAAGAAAATATATAAAAGAAAACAAGAATATAAAAAATATAAAAAAAAGAAACAAAAACATATAAAGAAAAAGAAAAACTAGAAAAATATAATAATATAATAAAAATAAGAATATAAAAAAATAATAATGATAATAATGATAAAAACATAAACAAAAACAAAACTACAAAAAATAATTTGTTGTTAAAATAAATAATTACCTTGCTCTTTTGATTTGAACTATGATGAAGCAGCATCCCGGCTTGTAGATTTATCTTTCCATCTTCATGCGCCGAATAAAATCTAATAACTCAGCATTAGATCGAGTTCCTGATCTTGAAGCATGCATTTTTTCCAAAACTGTATGCTAAACTCTCTCAAATGAAAGATTTATAGCTATGAATGAATGAAATGAAGAAGTTTGCTGTGAATGAAATGAAGAAATCTGCTGCTTTTATATAAAGAAATGGCAAAGGAAAAAGATAAAAGAAGAACAATATTCTTGTGAAAAAGAAAAAGAAAAAGTAAATTTTACTATTCATAAATAGTAAGTTATTATTTATAAATAGTAAATGAATAGTAGTAAATAGTGCATAAATAACGACTACATAGTAAATAAATAGGAAACTCAATTATTCATGTCACGACCCAATTTGTACATATGTACAGTATATCTACATACAGTAAGAGGAGCCATCCCGAGTAACCACCAAAGAACACGAAGTGAAAGGAAGCTCTATAGGACAAAAAGGACCTAAGTGAAAAGATTGTAAAGTTTTGGGGAGGTGACTGTAATTTCTAAAAGTTGTTTCGGAGGTCCTTAATAGTGCCCATAACAGACTCTAAGGATGAAAAGTAGAGAAAAATCGGGTCGAACATATGTACAAATTGGGTTGTGACATTTCTTCCCCTCTAAAATTTAGGCTTCGTCCCCAAGCCGATCGGGTGTAAAATTTAGGCTTCCATCCTCATAATTCCTTCTCTTTCCCAAATTATCTCTTCCATTCTATGGTTCCTTTGCCGCACTTTAACTGGAGGAATTCTCTTATTTCTTAATCCTTTGACCAATTTGTAAATGGTGTTCATAGATGATACCTTCGTTTATTTAAGGAACAAAGAAGAATACGATCGATACTTTTGCATAATATTGCAAATGTTGCGAGAGAAGCAGTTGTACGTCAAACATGACAAATGCGAGTTTTGATTGGAAAAAGTGACATTCTTTGAACACACCATATTAGCATAAGGCATTAAAGTAGGTCTTAAGAAAACAAAAGCCATTTTGGAATGGAAAACACCAAAGACAGTAATAGAAGTAAGAATCTTCTTAGGACTGGCTGGGTAATATTAATGTTTTATAAAAGGGTTTTCCATTATTATCATCCCAATGACAAGGTTGTTTCAAAGGAATGCCAAACTCCAATGGACTGATAAATGTTAGAGGAACTTTGAGAAACTAAAGGAAAAGTTAACGAATGCTTCAATACCCATACAGCCCGTGTCCAGCAAAGAATTTGTGAGATATAGTGATGCTTCACACATCGGTTAAGGTTATATGCTTATGCAAAAGGATAAAATAGTTGCATCAGTCTTTTGATGATTTAAACCATACGAAAAAATAATAATAATAATAATAATAACCCGGCACACTATTTGGAATTAACAGTTATCGTATTGGCTTTCAAGATTTGGAGATATGATTTATATGGAGAAAAGTGTTGTATTTATACAGACGCAAAAGTTTAAAATATCCACCAACCCAAGAGGATCTCAATTTATGGTAAGGAAAGTAAACCCAAGTTTTGGAAATAACAGCTAAGTTATAAATTATCATCTAGGAAAAGCTAACGTGGTGGCCGACGCACTGGGTGGAAAATCGATACCAGCCTTAGGCGCTATAAAGATCAGTTTAAGAACAATGGAAGAGGAAGTACTAGTAGTAGAAATGCAAGCATAAAATATGTTTCTTTTCAAAGAAATTCATCAAGTGCAAAAGGAAAACGAACAAATACAAAAATGGATCAAGCAAGTGCAAGGAGGAAAGGATATAAAATTCTAAATTTCTAAGAACAGTAGTTTGTATTATAACAATAGAGTAATGATACTAACAATGGGAGACATAAGAAAGAAATTTTTTTTGAAAAGCATATAGTAGTCTCTACGCAATGCATCCAGGAGTTACAAATGTATCAATATCTAAAGAAGTTTTAATGGTAGCCTAGAATGAAGAGAGATATTGTTGATTTTATGACCAATTGTTTAATATGTCAACAAGAAAAAGCGAAACATCAAATACTATCGGGACTGTTACAACTAATTCCCACTCTAGTATGGAAATGGGAACATATCACTATGGATTTTTTCATAGAAGTACCAATGACACGAGGCCAGCATGACGTTGTTCGGATAATCGTTGACTGCCTAACTAAGTTAGCTCATTTTCTACTTTTACAAATGGATTATTCAATAGATAAATTGGTGGAAATGTATGCCAAGGAAATTGTACGATTACACAGGATTCCAACGTCTATCATTTTAGGCAGAGGTCCACAGTTCACCATGAATTTATGGAAGAAGTCGCAAACAGCTTCTAAAACCCAAACAAATTATAGCACTGTCTTTCACCCGTAAACAAATGGATGATTTGAAAGAATAATCCAAATTTCGGGAGGACATATTAAGAGTATGTGTTATAGAATTTAAGGGTGGCTGGAATAGGTATTTGAGTTTAATTGAATATGCATATAACAACGAATATTAATTCAGCATACGGTGACGCCCTATAAAGAATTATACAAAAGAAAACATGGAACACCAGAGTGTTGGACGGAATTAAGTAAAGACAAGATAAAATCATATGCGGGTAGGTAGGAGCAAAATCATATGCGGACTCGAAACGAAGGGACATAGAACTCTAAGTGGAAGACAAGGTTTTTCTTAAGACTTTCCCATGAAAGAAGGTATTAAGATTTAAGCAGAAAAGTAAGTTAAGCCTTAGGCTAATTGGACTATACGAGATCATCGAACGCATAGATCAATAGCCTATCGGTTAACTCTATTACAAGAATTGAACAAAATACATAATGTTTTTCACGTTTCAATGATAAGGCAATATCGTTTGAACTTCACACACGATATAAAGACACAAAACATCAGAGTCCAATCTGACCTAAATTATGAAGAAGAACCAATAGAAATTTTAGCACGAAAAGTCAAAGTATTAAGAAATAAGAGAATTCCTCCAGTTAAAGTGCGGCGAAGGAACCATAGAATGGAAGAGATAATTTGGGAAAGAGAATGAATTATGAGGATGCAAGCCTAAATTTTACACCCGATCGGCTTCGGGACGAAGCCTAAATTTTAGAGGGGAAGAAATGTCACGACCCAATTTGTACATATGTACAGTACATCCGCGTACAGTAAGAGGAGCCATCCCGAGTAACCACCAAAGAACACGAAGTGAAAGGAAGCTCTATAGGACAAAAAGGACCTAACTGAATAGATTGTAAAGTTTTGGGGAGGTGACTATAATTTCTAAAAGTTGTTTCGGAGGTCCTTAATAGTGCCCATAACAGACTCTAAGGATGAAAAGTAGAGAAAAATCAGGTCGAAACGGAAAGCCACGGTTTTTCCCGAAAACGCATAGTTTGAGAGATACAGTGGATTCTTGACCAAGGGTATTTTCGTCATTCTTGTGATAATAATTTATACACTGGAAAACAAGACACATAAAGGTATCCAAAGTAAACGGAAGGACTCCGCAGTGATCGATGTTGAAAAACGAACCTAAGTGGAGACCCGAATCACGTAAGGACCTAAAGGGAATTTTTACAAAAGTCAAGGGCATGAGCGTAATTTTTATAAATTAGTTCAAAATCAAGAATGAATGTCAGAAATGGAAACTAGAGGTTGAAAGGAGGAGAACGGTACGTTTTACGCGTCGTAAAACCACCAGGTTAGGAAGGAAAGGCAAAACCTTCAATTGAAGGGTATTTTTGTCTTTTCACTTCCACCCAAGCACCAAGGAGGGACATGTGTGATAATTTGAGGTTTAATTTGGTAAATTTCCAAGGGAGGACACATGGCATAGTAATTTTCTAGAAAAGGACGCATGGCAAAATCTTGTTAAAAACACTTTTGGGTTGGATTAATCTTAACCCTCCAAAATGAAATTAATTAAATAAATGGAAAAATATAAAAAGGGAGAGAAGGATGATAAAAGAACTAAGAACATATATTTTTCTCTCCATTTTGAGAGGTATGGCCGAATTCTCTCCACCAAAAAAGGGAAGGAATTTTTCAAGTGTTCAAATGGATTTTTGGAAGGAAAAGCTTAATTTTAAGGTAAGGATTCCAATTCTAGCTTTAGTTTATTCATTTGATTGATAGTTTTCAAATTATCAATGAAAGAAAAGTTGGGAAGATTATGGGAAAGTTAAGAAAGTGAAGAGGAATTAGATTAAATGATCCTTACATGTAGAAGTGATGAATAAATGGTAATTAGTAGCTTTAGATAGCAAGAATCAAGGCTTGAACATATGGTTTTTATCATGTTCTTATTATGGAAGTTATGAAAATTATAGGAAATCAAAGGGATAAAGAAGAAGAAGGGAAGAAAGAATAGGACAAGCAAGGAACAAAGCAAATAAACAAGGTTTGGTACTTAAATCATTGCCTTTTCAATTAATTCACATATTTTGCATTATGGGACTTTTGGAAATGGTTTTGAAATGATGTTATTATTTGTGGTAAATATGTGGGAAAGTACTCTTGAACCATTTGTAATCAATTGATTGTGAAAAGAATGAAAACAAAAAAAACTAGCTAAACTTTGCTCAATTATCCATAAACTTTGATGAACTTTTAATCACCCCTTTGGGTTGATTTTTGAAAGAGGGACCCTTAGTCCTTCAATGGTATCACAAAAGGAGTCTAAAAATCAATTTTGCAAGAAAAAAATGATTTTCCCTCAAGTTTTGAAAATTTGGGCCGAATGGTCCTTTTTGGGCACCATTCTGCAGCTTTCATTTTGGGCAGTCCGTTGAAGGGGCAAACGAAAGAATTTTTTGACGAAATTTTACATGCATTTAGTTAACTTATGAAAGTGTTTTCCTGCAAAAATTCATCCAAAAATAAGGTTGTTTACTTGGTCAAAACTGTTGCCAAAGTTGACTGATTTTCAGCAGTAAAAACAGATTTTTACTATTTAGTTGTCGCGCGCCATTGCGTTGCCGATTTTACGCGCCGCGCTACTATTCATTTGGTCATTTTTCTAAATGTGTTAAAACTTGAATATTATGATATAGATTGATGTTATATCATTTAAAATGACACGAAAGGGGTTTGGAATAATCAGAAAGGTATCATGAGAAGTTATCCTAGTAATATATGCATTATGGAAAAATCATGACTTATTGAATATCATGACCAAAGTAATTTAATAAATTATTTATGCTCTACTTGGTATATCAGAACCCTTGAGATAAGGGTATGATGCATCATACTATTATTGTAGTACTGCTCATGACATGACATGATATTCCGGCTGAAGGCCGATGATTACAATGACACGATCAATGAATCAATGAACAATGGCTATTAGCACATGTGCAAGAATTATGATGAAGGATGATGAAACATGCACCATGACGCATATCATCCTGTAATATCTCACCATGATGAGATATGTTTATCATGACCCTTCCTTATCCGCTGATATTCTGTTAAACCAGTAGAGCAACCAAAATGATAAAAGCAAGAAAAATGATTTAAATTCAAATTATTCAGTCAAGCCTTTTTACCTTATGTGTTTTGTATTTATTCCTTTTAATTATTTAAAGTATATAAATGTATGTTCAAGTCATTCTTTCATTTTATTTATTTATTGCAATGATTTAAGTACCCACTAAGCAATTGCTTAGCGAGTTTAGTTTCCTTCTAAACTCGTAGGTTAAACGAGGAGACGAGATTGCAGCATGTCTTGCGCAGCTGGCCTTGACTACTGCTTTGGGTAGGAGTTTGGATATGATTGATTATAGCAATATGGCATGTACATAAGCTTGTATGATCTAGCAAATAAATGTATTATACTGAAAAGCTAGAACACATACACTGCTAGTAATCTAATAAATCTTATTTGGATTTAGCACTTATGTATGCAAGTATAGAAGTGTAAAGTTTTAGTGCAGGATTTGGTGGAGGATATAAGGGTGATGAATATGGAAGTGTTTGAGGAGTGTTGCGATTGTTTGATTAAGATCAAAATTGTTTTCATAAATAAAAAAAATCAGTTTTGGCGACACTTGGGACCTCCATTTTTAGGGGAGGTTATGGCAAAATTATTTTTAAATCTGCACTTAAAATTGGCTAAGTAAAATATTAAGACACAACCACCATGAGATAACAGTCCATCTTGGTCTATAAATGTAGGCTAAGATGGGGTGTTACAATTCAATTCAATCATTTAGATACTTGCATGTATATAAATATTTTTGCACTTTTAAAATATTTTTACACGCAGGGGGCAAGGAGAAAATATGTTTATGGTAAAACTTAGTTAAATTTTTTGCAAATTCCTTTAGTATACTACCGACTACAATTATTTTTTGTAGATAAAATAATCTCTCTTAGCTTGGGTCCAGAACCCAAATTTTCCTCAAGTCCAGAACTTAGCTCGGGTCCAAAATCCAAATTACTCTTAAGTCTATAACTTAGCTCGGGTCCAGAACTCAAATTACTCTTAAGTCCAGAACTTAGCTCGGGTCCAGAACCCAAATTACCCTTAAGTCTGGAACTTAGCTCGAGTCCGGAACCCAAATTATCCTTCAGTCCAGAACTTAGCTCGGGTCCAGAACCCAAATTACCCTTAGGTACAAAATCTAAAATTACCCTTTAGTCCAGAACTCAAACCGGGTCCAGAACCCAAAACCTCAACCATCTCAGAAAAATTAAGTCTTCTTGCTTTTCACTCTCTTTTACTGTAGTCTCAGATCGTTCAAGGAGGGGGCCAACTGTAGACCCTTAATTTTTGACTTAGTCTGGTCCGATATTTTTTATATATTCCAAAATAATTTTTGTGGTATTTTAATTAAATAATATTTATTTTAATATTTATTATTTTTAATTTTTAATAAAAAAATGGTAAAGTTAAATAAATAAATAAATAAATAAAAATCGACGACGAAAAAATTAGTCGCCGAAGGTGAATCGGCCATAGGCCAATTCGCCCGCAGGAATTTCTGCGGGCGAAATGGCCTTGGGCCATCTCCTGCAGTGAATTGGTGCCCGCCCACAGTAGCTCGCAATTTTCCCTTGTAGCTCTCCCAATTCCAGCAAGCAGCAAGTTTTTCGCCAGCGTAATTTTCCAACACAGTTTTTCCAAAATCAAATTCTATTTGGTTTTGGTTTTGTGAGCGGGGATTTTCGCCCCCACTCCCGGTGGAATGGTTCTTGCGACTTCGGCACTATTTAGGCTCGGCGCGTTAGAGAACACAGACTTAAGTCCAAAGAAAATAGAGTCACCACCCGAATAGGTCGGGAAAAAGAAAGGGGTGAATGACTCAATTCCTAAGGAATCCCTAACCCCCTAATGGGTTCGGAAAGTTGGGTATGTGTGGGGAAGGTGCGAAATGGCCCAGCTCCCCCACAACGCCCGGTTCATTGGAACCGACCTCCTTTATAGGTCTTAATATTATAAAATTCTTAAGTATAACAATATTATCCATATTACACGCAACAATTGAAATAAAGCATCGTTATATTAAAAATCAAAGCAATGTCCAAACAAAGCAAATAAATGGACACCCATCTGAGGATGGAAACATGGCCTTACATCTTTCATGTCTAAACTAAATAGGACGCCCACCGAAAGGTAGAAACATGTCCCTTACATTGGTCTAAAATATAAAAGCAATTTAAATTACATAGAACTTAATTAATGAGGTACCCACAAAGTGATAACATACCTCTTACAACATTTGGAAAGAAAAATAAATCGATAAAAGTAAATAACCATTCATCATAAATAAATCATTCATCAAAGATATTAAACATCAATCAAAATATATAATAAACATTCATCCATGATAAATTAAATAAATCAAGCATTGAAAATAAATCAAAGCATATAATAAACTACATAATCAAATCTAAAAATAAAGCAAGTAAAGATACAAAATGAGGTTTACTGTTTCTATTGAAAGTTCTTTAATTAATATTTAGGGCTTTAGGATTTTAGTATTACTATTGTTATTTGTTTGACCTACTGTAATGATTTTAGAAAATTGGAATGGATTAGGGTTTCATGAATCAAATTAGGGTTTAAGAGTAACATTATGAAATTAGGGTTTTAGAATATTAAAACATTAGGTTTATAGCTCTTGGTTACTGGATTGTTGTTTTGGATTTACTGTATTGAGTTTGAATGTTTAGGTTTATAAGGTTTTAAGGTTTTAGGGATTAGGTTTTAGGAAAACTACGGTTTACATATTAGTTTTGAGGGTATTAGGATTTAGGAAAACTTAGGTTTTAGATTTACTGGTTTGGGGGTTTACTGTTTTGGTTTTGGAGTTCAAGAAAATAGTTTAGTTTTATGAAGTAATTGTGGTTTTTTAAAAACTGTAAAGTGAGTTTAGATTTTGGATATTTAACAAAACATTTGGAAAATTTAGAAAAGAATTAGAAGAAAACAGTTTAGGGTTTTGAAAAGCTTTTGGCAATAGGAAAAACGATTTAAGGTTTTTGGAAACAAAAGAGTATTTTTTTTAGGTTTTTTGGAAATATAAGGAACAATTTAGGGTTTTAAGGTTTTGAAAAAATAGGTTAGGGTTCTTAAGTTTTAGAAGAAATAGAAAAGTAATTTTTAGGGTTTTTGAAAATAGAAGAAATGATTTAAGGTTCTAAGATTTAGAAAAAATAAATTAGGGTTCTAAGGTTTTTGAATCAAAAGAAACAATTTATTAATTTTCAGTGATTGAAGCTACTGTAAGAAAATAAAAAAAAATAGAGATTCAAACCTTCGTTCGTTGGTTTCACCAAAAATTGCTTCTTAGATGAACAAGGACAAAGGCAAGGTTGCCGCCTTTGATAAATTGTTGATGGTTTTGCTTGTTCCTCTCAAATCTGAAGTCCTAAGTTCAAAGTTCTAGTCCTAAGTTTTTCTCACTCCAGAGTCCGATCCCCCCTTCTTCTGTGTTTTTCAGTGTTATTTATAGGAAATTTAGAAGATTGATTCCATTTTTTTTTAATAGTAAGATTGATTCCAATTGTTTAAGGAAACTATAATTAATTAGGAAAAGAAAAAGCGAAACCAAATAGAATTTGGTTTCGGAAAAAATTACGTTGAAGAATTTTGCTGGCGAAAAAACTATTGCTAGCAGCGAGCGAATTTGTGAGAAACTGGCACGCTGGCTGGTTGCCAGGCCATTTCGCTACAGGAAACTTCTGCGGGTGAAATGGCCCAAGGCCATTTTGACCAATTACTTTCGGCGACGAATTTTTTCGTCACCGATTTTTATTTTTATTTATTTTTTATTATTTTAAATTTTTCTTAAAAAATTATAAAAAAATAAATACTAAAACAAATATTATTTAATTAAGATAACACAAAATTTATTTTGGACTAAATAAAATATATTGGGCCGGACTGGGTCAAAAATTAAGGGTCTACAGTTTGTCCCCTGCTTGAACGATCTGAGACTTTAGTAAAAGAGAGTGGAAAGCAATAAGACTTCATTTTTCTGAGATGGTTGAGGTTTTGGGTTCTAGAACCGGTTTGAGTTCTGGACTCAAAGAATAATTTTAGGTTCTGGACCTAAGGGTAATTTTGGGTTCTAGACCCGAACTAAGAGATTTTAGGTTCTGGACCTAAGGATAATTTGGGTTCTGCACCCGAGCTAAGTTCTGGACTTAGGAGGAATTTTAGGTTCTGGACCTAAAGGTAATTCGAGTTCTAGACACGAGCTAAGTTCTGAACTTAAAAGAGATTTTAGGTTCTAGACCTAAGGATAATTTAGGTTCTAGACCCGAGCTAAGTTCTTAACTTAAAAGAGATTTTAGGTTTTGGACCTAAGGATAATTTTGGGTTCTGGACCCGAACTATGTTCTGGACTTAGAAGAGATTTTAGGCTCTGGACCTAAAGGTAATTCGAGTTCTGGACCCGAGCTATGTTCTGAACTTAGAAGAGATTTTAGGTTCTGGACATAAAGGTAATTCGGGTTCTGGACCCGAGCTAAGTTCTGGACTTAGAAGAGATTTTAGGTTCTGGACCAAAAGGTAATTCGAGTTTTGGATCCGAGCTAAGTTATGGACTTAGAAAAGATTTTATGTTCTGGACCTAAGGATAATTTGGGTTTTGGACCCTAGAGATTTAATTATCTACAAAAAATAATTATAGTGAGTATCATATAAATTTTGTTTGCAAAAAAAAAAATTAGCTAATTTTTATGCACATATCTTCTCCTTGCCCCCTGCATGTAAAAATATTTTAATGGTGCAAAAAATATTTATATACACGCAAGTATTTGAGTTATTAAATTGAATGATTGAATTTACTGTTTATTTACTATGTAGTCACTGTTTATGCACTATTTACTATTCATAAATAGTAACTTACTATTTATAAATAGTATCCTAAATAGTAATCTACTATTTGTAAATAGTAATTTACTATTGTAAATAGTAACCTGCTATTTATCAATAGTAAAATTTACTATTCATCAATAGTAAAATTTACTTTTTTAATTTTATTTTTTTCTTTGCCGTTCCTTTGTATAAACGAACGAATTTATTAATTTCATTCATAGCAAATTTTCATTCCTTTAGTTAATAGCTATAATTCTCTCAAATTTAACATATAGTTTTTAAAAAAATGCATGTTTCAAGATCAGGAACTCATTCTAATGCTTAGTTATTGGAGTTTATTCGGCATCATGAAGATGGAAATATAGGTCTACTAGCCGGGATGCCGCTTCATCGTAGTTCAAATAAAAAGAGCATGGTGTTGCACTCGAATTAACACTACTACAAAGCGTCACTCGCAAGTATACGAGGTAGCTGTAGCAATGGTGATCGCCCCAAGGTCGTTTCCCCAAGAAGGTGTGGTTTGTAATAGCTTGATTAAAGCAATTAAATTAAAAGTGAGAGTTTGTTGTTTGGAATGCAAAATAACAATTTAAACCTAAGATTAACGTACGTAGGGTTTGATGTGTGTGATGGGTGCACAAGATCAATTCAGTTCTTGGGAAAGTGCCTAGGGTCATAGGTCCATTCAACAAAGCTCAATTCTCAATTATCCATTAACACAGCCTTGTAATTAATTTGTTCCTTAAGGTTAATTAGTCAATTACCAATTCATTAGTTCTCATATTCATGAATTAGCAATAACCAATGATTTTACGTTACCAAATTAATGAAACCCTATAACTTATATTTCTAATTCATTCTTAGGGTAGTCGATTGCATAATTCTGATATTGAATTTCACCTCTCGGTCCTTCATTCAATATCTAGAGATCAATAGGAAGCTAATCTATCAACCTAGCATACATTCTAATGCAATCAACCAATCAATAATGAACATCAATGGAATTATCAATTCAAGACATTCAATCAAATATACTACAAACCTAGGCATGGGTATTTAGCTCAACATCATCAATTTAAAACATTCATTCAACTCAATATAAAACAAATACAAATTGTTCATTGCAATATCAATCTCTTAATACAACAAAAACAATATTGAACTGAATTAAAAGAGAGAATAGAAAAACCCCTTGTGAAGATGCCAAGAGTAGGATTACTAGTCTTCCTCTTAGCTCCACTTTGATATTTGATGAAGAACTCAAGCCCTCTTCAATGGTTGATTTCCCTTTTTCAATATAGGATGGAGCTTTCTCAAGTCACCAATCCTTCAATTGATTGTGCCTTTGGAAGATAGAAAGGATCTTTCTCAAGTCACCAATCATTTCAATGAAGCTTCTTCAACCTTTGAGAGCTTATTGACCCACTTGATCCCAAAGAACCAAATTGAAGCTTGTCAATGGAAGATGGAGAAGATGAAGATGGAGGATGAAGATGAGGGACAAGGAGAGTGTCACTCTCTCCTCATCCCAAGTTGGTGTTTGCCTCCCTTTCTTCTCTTTTCTTTTTGTTCTCAAAACCCTAGCCGTCTCCAGTCTTGATTTCTGTTCATGCGAAAGAATTTATACACTTTCAGGTGGGACACAGCCAAGTTACAGGAGACTTGACCGTGTCTGGTGTTTGGTCCATGAGGGACACGGCCAAGTTGAGGGAACTTGGCCGTGTTGGTGGTCTTTGGAGGGACACGGCCAGTGACTTGGCCGTGTCCCTTGCCTATGTCTTCTACTGATTGATTTTCTTCCTCTTTTGCTTTGGATTGAATGAGACACGGCCAAGTTGAAGCAACTTGGCCGTGTTTGAGCTCTTTTGGAGGGACACGGCCACTGACTTGGCCGTGTCCATTGAATGTGTCCCTCACTGATCTTCATTTTTGCTCTTTCTTTCTTTGTTCTTTGGTTTTGCTCTGTTTTTCACTGTTTTGATCTCCCAAGGGTGTTTTTGCTCTCAAACCTAAAAACAAACACAATAAACAAACTTAAAACAAAAATAAATCAAAACATTAACTAAAACACACATAAAATTATACTAAAAACTAGTACAAAAATGACCTAATCACATGGTAATTATTATTTTATTATTTTTTCTTCATTTTCTGTTATTTTTCTTTGTCTCTTTTTTTTATTATGTTTGTCTTTATTTTTTATTTATATATATATTTTTAGAAAATTTATGAAAAATATTAATTTAAGAATTTAAGTAGATAGACTAATGATATACTTACCTGGTATTAACTTACCTGGCTCTGTGTTAGAGTGATCGTTGCGTTATTCGGGCCGGAGGGTGTATCTACAAAGCTTGACAATGGTATGATGTAGCGCCTTGTTGGGTAAGGTAGATTATCCGAGATTGCGGCTTTGAGAGCTTCATCATACAATTACCATCCGGGGAGTATCTGATAGACAGGAGCGTAGTCCAGGCACTTGCAGAACGATGGTTGGACACAACTCATACTTTTCACTTGCCCATTGGAGAGATGATAATTGGTCCGGTCGACTTTGCTGCTATAACCGACATTCGGTATGATGGTGTTTCGGTTCCTCTTACCAACGATATTTTGACTTTTGAAGAAATTCAACAATTAATTGGTATGGAACCATCATATAATCGAGCCAATTCGTAGTTATTAGATGAAATACGAAGGATGGGTTCATAGAGACACAACCCAACAGTATGCTCGCGGATTTTTGTTATATTTGCTTGGGTCGACTATCTTAGGCAGCACTGAATCTGCCATCCATTTGTCAGTGTTGAGGGCCCTTTCTTATTTTAGGATGGTACCACTTTATGGCTGGGGTGAAGCTGGTCTCGCCTTTCTTTACCATGGTCTTAATAAAATTTGTCAAAATAAGTAGTCTTTTGTCGCCTTTGTGGCGGTTGTCGAGGTACTCTTCTTCCACCAATGTCAATTGCATTCTTTTCTTGTATGAATTTGATCTCTATTATTGTTGTAAGCATGGGCATATGAGCACAACCTTGTAAGGTGCCTGGTATTTTCTGAGAGAGAGTAGGGTATCTGAGATTAAATTTTTGGTTGTCAGAGCGTGTAGAAGTTCCCATCTCTCACCATGTGCATACCCAATGCTTCGTGTTGAGATGCCTAACCTGGGACCAGGTAAAATAGCATTAGTATACTTTAAAATTTATGTGAAAGTTTACTTACCTTATGTTATTTTGCAGGTGAATTTGGCCTGGTGGAACCCAGAAGAGCGGACAAACTGGACTTCCTCCATGAATGCTGCACTATCTTTTCAACATACTCACACAGTCATCGCTGGCCCTGTGTCTAGTGGCTGGTTTCTCGAAAAGAGAGTATATGAGTGGTTTCTTGGTCCCGAGTAGCGGAGGATTCGAGAAATGAAGAGGGAGGAGAATTCATTCCACATCTCAGGGCTAGCACTTCTCAGGTAAACTTTTACCATTTTTCATTGTAATTCCCCCCTTGACTTATTTTGATTCTTTAATGATTGTTGTAGGCTGTTGGCTCATTTGATCATGAGGTTGAACCTTCTTTTATTGCTCCTTCATTTGCTCATTCTAGTCTGCCAGATATGTCATCTCATCCTCGGGGCATTGATATGAATTACCTAGTAAGTTTTCTTGTTCCATGGTAATTTATGATATATGTATGCATGATTATGTATGTTCTTACTCTTTTCCTTTCTGGCTCACAGCGGATGCTTGAAAAACAAAAAAAGAACCTTCAAGAAGAGTTGGCCGCTAGTCATCAGCAGGCTTCTCATTTTGAAAATTTATATCATCAATCAGAACAAAATTTTTGAGACTTCCGATTTCAGGGGATGAGGGATCCTAGTGCTTCTTCATCTAGAGGCCCCCAAACTGATGACCATGAGATCCTTTCATCTACTTCTAATGAGGATCGTGACAGATCAGAACTCCAAGGTAATAGGGATTTTGGTGCTCCTGCTTGGGGCGGACTCTGGACGAGTGATTTGCCTCCTCCTCCAACAGGCGATGATTTTTTCAGGGCTTTATTTGTTGACCTACCACCACCTTCTTAGTGATGTATAAATATTGTATCAATTGTATAAACATTGTATAATAAAAATAATAATGACAATATATAATTTCTACCTTTACTGTAACTAATTTTTTTTTATCATCATTACTGCTCCATAATTATTACACTTTCTTCTTCGTATATACACAACATCACTTACAAAGCCAAATGCAATACGGCAAAAAACTTTCGTTGCCAATTCCTTTCCTCATGCAACACGGTCTCACTCTTTTCCTATCATCTTTTCCTTATCAATTTCGGAAAAGCTTATTTCCTCTTTATAAATCACCTTTCACGCCATAATTTCATACAAAAACCAAACAATTTTCCACTTCAACATAAAAACTCCCTTTAACAATTTTGATTTTCCTTCATTCATCAACCATGACCGAACATCATTTAAAGAAGATAAAAATTCTATTTAAGAATATGGATGCCATTCACTGGAAGCAAATATCTTGGTCAAAACTTGATATTTTAAAGTGTTTTCAAAATGTCAAATTGGACCATTCCTTTTTACATGCCATGGCTTCTTTTTTGGAATGTGGATTCTAGGACATTTAAAATTAATGGCTTTGAAATATGTCCCTTGATTGAAGAATTTGAGGCCATCCTTGGATATCCAAATAATCAACAAATGGCATTACCCACATTGATTTCCAAGACTCAACAGAAGATGCAGATGTTATTTCAAATTTCAAAGCCCGAAGTTCTTCAGTTGATGAGAGGTGAGAAAATTCTACTTGCTCTCTTGATTGATTTTTGTCTCTCTCATTTGGCTCCTACTAAGGCATGGGGACACATGCTTTATCTTTGCTTGCTTGGCCAATTCTTGCTTGTTTCTTTTGACGGCGATATTGATCCCTGAATATTGGATATTATGGACCAAATGGAAGGAGGCCTGTTGCCAATACCCGTGATCTTAGCTGAAACTTTAGTTGGATTGGATTGATTGAAATTAGGATAATCAAAGAGATTGACTGGGAGTCTGTTGTTGCTTCAGGTAATTACCTAAATTGTCCTTTCAGGTTTTAAATTTAGGTTTTCTTTTTCTTCTTTTCTTTATTGCTCTAATTTTTGCCTAGTCCACCCATGCGGGTTTTCGAGACTAGCGAGTTGTCCTAATTTTTTCCTAATCTGCCCTTTTGGGTATTCAACTTAGCGGACTCTCTCTTTTTTTTTAATATTGCTCTAATTTTTGCCTAGTCTTCCCATGTGGGTTTTCAGAACTAGCAAGTTGTCCTGATTTTTACCTAAGCTGCCCTTGCGGGTTTTCAACTTAGCAGACTCTTTTTATCTCTTCTTTTTTTTGTTATTTTTTCCTCAGAGATTTGGCTTCAGGAGCATCTCTGCTTGCTTTATACTCCATCTATGGATTTTGCCAGATATTTGCAACGGCATCATTCCGCTAGGAAACTACTCCATCCTACTTCTTCATATGATGACTGGGTTGATTGGATCCACTCGCATGCTGAAGTCAACATCCATTGGTTGGTACCTTGGTGGAAGAATTCTCGTATAACCATGCAGACATACGTGACATGTAACATCCCGAATTACATAATGGTAACAAATAGACATAGAGGATATTATTTAGGCTTAGAACATGACCTATAACTTGAACTCGAATTTCATCCAAGTTAATGACCGAATTAGAGAGTCTCAAAGAAGACTTAATTGTTTATTTGGGTCTTATCTAGATTTATAACTTGAAATTAATCAATTTGAAGTTTTACAGAATAAGATATGATGGATTTAGTAGACAATGTGCAAGCTGCCTCAGGACAGCATAGTAGGCTTGAATTCAAAGGACTGTCAAAACTCAGATACAGCTCAGATCGACCTAAACTTTTGACACAATATAGCCCCGGATGTCTAGTTTCAGTGGGAATACGAATTACTTAATTTGGAATTGTGAGTAAAAAGATATTAATAAAGAAAGACAGCAAGGTCAGGAAGGGATATCAAAAGGACCTAAGTGAGAATTTCTCAAAAGTTAGGCGCAACTATGTAAACTTAAAAATTAAGAGTCAGAAGTTATTAATAGTGCCCATATCCGACCCCGGAAGAATATTCTTGAGATTAATCGGGTCATAACCATGGATTTCAATTTTTTCCGAAAATGCACGGTTTAAAAGTTACAATTGATTAATCGCTGGAGGGTATTTTGATATTTTCACACTCTAGACTATAAAATTACAACACAAGAAAGTTGAGGGGGTCAAAATATGAATAAAAGAAAGCTTAATGGCTTGCTAAATAAATAGATAAAAGAAGAAGGCAAGTGGACCAATTAAAAGTGGCCATTTTGCTATAAGGTGTACCAATTGGAAGAAGGCAAATGGACCAATTAAAAGTGGCAATTTTTGCTATAAGGTGTACTAATTGGAAGAAGGCAAATGGACCAATTAAAAGTGGCCATTTTTGCTATAAGGTGTACCAATTGGAAGAAGGCAAATGGACCAATTAAAAGTGGCCATTTTTGCTATAAGGTGTACCAATTGGAAGAAGGCAAATGGACCAATTAAAAGTGGCCATTTTTGCTATAAGGTGTACCAATTGGAAGTCAACATCTATTCACCACTTATGGCTGCCATTTGGATCAAAATAAGCTAAGGAAAGAAAGTATAAAAGCCCTCTCTTGCATGGTGAATTCGTCCAAACCATAAGAGAAGGAAGAAGGAGGTGATTTTTCCGAAGTTTAAGGCTTTTGGTTTAAAGAGTTTGGTGACAAACAAGATTATAAGGTAAGAGAAACCTATCTCTAGTTTTAATTTCATGGATTAATGGTTAATTTAAGAGATTGAAATTAGGGTTCATGTAGTTAGATTTGGAGAAAATTCAAGAAATAATTAATTGAAGGATTTGATGAAGGAAATAATGGTGTTTAATGGTGAAAATAAGCTAGCAACAATTAGAAAAATCATAAGATAAGACTATGTCTATACCTAGGGTTCTTACCTTTGTATATGTGATGTTAAATTCATAGAAAATCAAGGAGATTAGAAAGGAAAGGAAGTGAAATAGATAAGAAGAGCAAGGAAAACCAAGGTTTGGTACTTTAACCATTGAACTCCTTTTGAAATATTTCTGTTTTACAATTAGTAAATGATGTGACTTGTATGATTTTTAATATAGCAATATTACCTTGAGTTGAAATTTTGATATGTTATGTCTCAATGAGTCTAGAATGACTAAAAAATATGTTGAGTTGAATTTGGAATGGGTATTTATGAAATGTTATATATGTTCTACTCGGTAAATGGGTAAAACCGGTCTGGAATAGGGGTTATATCGTGTGAGGTCAAGATCATGGCAACTAGTCGTGTGAGACCAAGACCACGTAGTTATCTTGTATATTCCATATCATGTGAGACCAAGACCATGGCAATTAGTCGTGTGAGGTCAAGACCACGCGTAACTCTATACGAGGCCTCATTCCGAGATTGGTGTATTCATAATTACCTAGTGGAGCAAATTAACTCGTAATTATAATAAAGTTATATTACATGTTGTTTACATACAGAATGTGAATCTTAACTTAATTAGAAAATATAAATATGATGATTGTATGAAAATAGTTTAATTATGCAGTATTCTACTTTTATATGTGTTTCAACAACCTTCCTTGCAGTATTTATATTCGGCAATGGTTAAAGTACCCACTAAGCAATGCTTAGCGAGTTTAGTTTCTTCTAAACTCGTAGGTTATTAGCAAGGAACCAGTAGCGAGCAGAAGAGTCCTGCGATCTGCCGGTCATCAACAAACTTAAGTGGTGCTCTTCATTTTGTATTTTGGCATTAGAAACTGGCATGTACTTATTTGAACAATACAAAGAGATAACTTGATGTAGCATGTAAATCTAGTAATGTATAATAACTGTATGGTTTTGAATTGAGTTGGGTTGTGAATATAGAAGTGTGAATTCTTCTTACAAGATTTGTAGTTGAGGTTATAAGGGTGGATTATTGGGAGTGTGCTTGTATTGAATTGTGAAATAAAATGTTTTTCAAAAATAAGAAAAATCAGTTTTGTCGACACTTGGGACCTCCATTTTGAGGGGAGGTTATGACAAAATTTTTTAAAATCTGTACTTAAAATTGGCTAAGTAAAATATTAAGACACAACCACCATGAGATAACAGTCCATCTTGGTCTATAAACGTAGGCTAAGATGGGGTGTTACATGACATATGTCCCTCTTGCTACTCTTCGTCGAGGTACTTGCTATAATCCTCGCCGACTTGGCCGTCAGTATGGAGCTGAGCTTCGCGATTCTGAATTCACTTCTGATTTAGACATGCCTTGCTTGACTGAAGCCTACATGGATCGGCTGAGGCAAAGCTGGCCAGCACGTTACACTTACCGTTTGCCATAGATTTTACATTTGTCAATTCATAAAGTGTATTGTTAGGATGATCAAATAATTAAAGTACTAAAAGATGCTTCTTTTCCTTTTATAATTTGTCATCACTTTTTGCTATTGTGTTTATTTATTTCATCCATATCTGATCAAATACTTATAACAATGCACATAGAACAATTTTAACATTAATTCTATTTTATTAAATTGGGGAACAACCAAACATAAAGCCAGCATACACAATATCACTCCTGTTGCCAAGTAGCCCTTCCGGGTTTTCTAATTGACGATTTTCTCTCATTTAGCCCTAATTGTTGCCTAGCTCGCCCTTTTGGGTTTTCGGAAGTAGCAGACTGCTCTAACTTTTGCTTAGGCCGCCCTTTTTGGATTTTCAACCTAGCGAGCTTCTTTTCCTTTTTATACATAAAACCTCTTTCATCTGTGAATGTTTACTAGCTCATTAAACTCGTTCCCGTCCATGTCCGATAGCTTCACTGCACCCTTGTTCATGACTTGTTTCATGACATATGGCCCTTCCCAACTAGGCCTAAACTTCCCTCTTGGATCAGATACATTAGGCTTACATTATTTCAGCACCAAATCCCCGACTCTGAGTTTTCTGATCTTAACCCTTCTATTGTAGGCCCGAGCTATCTTCTTTCGATACAGTTGATGATGATACAGTGCCTTTAACCTTCTCTCATATAGTAAATGTAATATCCCAAAATATACCCTAAAAGTTTTGGAATTATTGTTGTATTTGGATTTAATGTATATGTTTGATGGAAAGAGAAAACAAGTAAAGAGAGAGTGTATATGTTGGATATATAGATATATATATATATAACATATACAAGTCAAAGTAATGGAAGTCAAAAGAAGATAAATTATTATTTGAAATTAATTAAAAGGAAATATTATAAGGAATAGATGTATATGAAGGATGATATATATATATATGGTATTTGAAAAAATAGGAGAAATATAAATACAATATATAAGACATATACATATATCAACATATACGTCACATATATATGATGTATACATTGGTGTAGGAAAAGTAAGTGTATATAATTAATTAATAATAATAATAATAATAATAATAATAATAATAATAATAATAATAATGACAAAAGAAGAAAAGAAAGTCAAAGGATGGGCATAGTGGTGGTGTAGGAATTTTAGAAACATTTAATTATATTATTATATATATATATAAGATAAGTATGGATAAAGAAAAGAAGATTTTCTTTCTTACTCCTTCTTCTTCTTCTTCTTCAACAAGAGAGAGAGAGAGAGAGAGAGAGAGAGAGAGAGAGAGAGAGAGAGAGAGAGATGTGGTTTTGGTTGGTTTATACATCAAATTCTTTAGGGCTTTAAGAGAATTGAAGGTGGAGATTGAGGATTTGGCAAAATATTCAAGTAAGTATTCATTTTCTTGTATTGATTTTTATTGATTGAGTTTATATTTGATATGGTTGGTGTGTGAAGATGATGATAATGAAAGATTGAAGAATATAGATATGTTGAATTGGTATTTAGATGATGATAATATGGTTATTTGTGAGGATGATGATGGATTGTTGAGATTGTTTAGTCATATAAATGAATTGGGGAACTGAGTAGTTGATACATGGTGATGTATATAATGATTATTATTATGATATATTGAAGTTATATAAGTGTTAAATTGATAGGTAATTGATGAATATAACTAAGATGTTGATTAAGGGTGATGTAGTATGGGTTTTGAAGTGTTTGTGTTTACATGGATGAGAGTTCGAAATGCATGATTTTTGCCTGACACGGCCAGTGACATGGCCATGTTGTTGGGCGTGTCGACGGTAATGAGTTTGACGTTTGTGACACGACCATTAACACGGCCATGTTACTGAGCGTGTTATAGCTACTGTGAGAAAAAGTATTTGACATGGCCATGAACACACCCGTGTTGTTGGCCGTGTCAATGTTTCTGTGAGGCAGAATGAGTGACACGTCCATTGACACGACCGTGTTACTAAGCGTGTCAAAGCTTCTGTATTGTTGGTTTATGGCACGATCAAGGACACGCCCGTGTTGGTGAGTGTGTCATGTGTAGAGTTTGCCCTAGTTAGTTATCATTCTTATTTTCTTATATGTATAATTATCTTTGAATTAGGTTTTGAAGAGATTGTGTTGCCTTAATCCAAGTGTTGGAGGATTCTTGGAAGAGGAATTTAGATTGGTGTGAGTTCTCTGGAGGTAAGTACAAATTCTACAATATTGCATACCTTTATATGACTTTGAGACTTAACACATTTGATTGTAAATGTGTTAGGTAATCTATTGCATTGTTGATGCATATTAATAATGTTATGTTTTGCATGATGTGAACTTTGTGGAATGTATGTTGAAGATTCTAAAGATATGATGATGTAATGAAAAATGAAATAGGAAATGAGAAAGATATGATGATATGATGAAATATGAAATGTATGTGCAATACAATTGGTTATGATGAATACTTCAATGATGAGTTGTTTTAATGTGAATTGAGATAATTGAGGCATGTTTGCCTAGATGATGATGTTCAATGTAATTGGTTATGTATACTCTATTGAAGAGATGTGAAGCCATTGTTGTTGGCTATAATGATATAAATGGGATGATTGAGGCATGATTGCCTAAATGATGATGAAGAAATGAGAATGAAATTGATAATGAAATAATAAATGAATTGTGTGTCTAATATGTTATTCATTTTCAGAGTTTTGTTGTTGGTGGCATGCCTAATAGTAACAATCTCTTGAAGTTAGGTTGGGCTTGATCCTTGAAGCCAAGTTGGGTTGAAGTTTAGCATGCTTAACTCCCCTTGAAGCTTGGTTGAGTCTAGTCCTTGAAGCCTAATTGATATGTTACAACCCTTGAAGCTAGGTTGGGTTTGGTTCTTGAAGCCAAGTTGGGTTGATACTTAGCATGCTTTGTTCCCCTTGATGCTTGGTTGAGCCTAATCCTTGAAGCCTAGTTGGGATAATGATAATGATAAATGTGATAATTGAAACAAAACATTAACTCTGAAAGTTGAATGGCATATTAGTGTCTTTTGGGCCCATGCTTGTCTTTGTTTAAATGTGATTCATGAATGGTGAAATAAAGGAATAATGAGATCCATGCATGTCTTTGCTTTAAATGTAAATCATGGAATGAGATAATAATTATGGAATGAGATGATTACAATACATAAATCAATTATTTAAAGTGAATGTGGCATGAGAACTATGTTGAATGATGTGTAATATGTATATGGATGTGGAAATTGTGAGTACTAGTTCATGAATGTTCTACTAAGCTATTGAATTGTGAGTGGTTGTAATGCTATACGTGTATATGTAAATAAATTATGAGATTAGTGGAAATATATATGAAGAATGCATTGAAAAGTGGAAACATGATAAGAAAATGATAACACATGACGTTAAAATATGAGGTATGATTCTTCTGTAATGTATATTTAAAATTTTTATTTGTACTACTAAGCTTTCGAGCTTAGCACGGTTATGTAAATCGCACAGGTGAGTAGATGGATGATCTGGAAGTCAAATCGTTATGTCACGAGAAGGGTAAGAGTATCTCGAGACCAACTAGAAGGTGGTGCATACATGTACAATTTAATTATGTTGTATTTTGATAAAAATATATTCATATGTATAAACAAATTTTGGTAAAACCAAGATTATTAAATATATGTAAGATTATCGAAAGTATAATGATTTTGTAAATGTGTTTTAAATAAAATGTATTACTGTTTGGAACTAGAGTATAGGTTTTAATCTAAAGTGAGAAATGACATTCTTATACTTTATATACGTACTGCATGTATACAAGGTATATGTATAGTACTTATATAGAGTATGGGGGTGTTACAATTATTTTACTGAAAGAATTGGTACTAGATTGCGCTCGCTGGCTCTCTTAAGGGAGAGGTCAGGTGTTAGATCCGGGGAGGCGACTTGCACTCACTGACGGTTCCTCAGTTGGGCCGAGAACTAGGGCAGTGGCCCGAAAGATATGTGGGTGTGAGCCAAATAAACAAATCCTACTGGAGGGCCCGTGAGGGCAGTCCAGTACTATACAGACCACTGAAGGTTCCTGGGCTGGGGCCCAGCGACTAGGGGTGCCCGAAAGATAGGTGGGTTGTCACAGTAAAGCTAACTGCATGTATCTGCTCACTACCCATTCTGTTTCAGGCAGCTCAGCTTCCAAGACTACTCTCAATGACTTAATCTCAATTTCAATTGGCAACACTGCTTCCATCCCATAAACCAAAGAGAACGGTGTCATTCCAGTAGGTGTTCGTACACTTGTTCTATATCCCCACAAAGCAAAGGGGAGCATCTCTGCCCAACCCTATAAGTCTTGGTTATCTTGGATAGAATTTGCTTAATTAGAATTTGCTTAATTGTCTTGTTTGTTGCTTCTACTACACCATTAGCCTTTGGTCTATAAGGAGAGGATCGGTGATGATGGATTCGGTACTTCAAGAATAAATCCTTAACTGCTCCTTGAAACTATACCCCATCGTATGATATCACACTGTGCGGGACCCTATACCTGTAGATGAGGTTCTTTTCAACAAATCTAGCCATTTGACATGCGCCCAGTTTGTTAAAGGATTCAGCTTCAACACATTTCAAAAACTAATCTACTGCTACCACAATGAAACGGTGACCGTTTGAGGCTGTCGGATGTATCTCTCCTATAATGTCAATACCCCAAGTGGCAAATGGCCAGCGTGAAGACATAGAATGCAATTCTTCATAAGGCATGTAATTTAAGTTTCCATACATCTGATATTGTTGACACTTCTTTATGAACTCAATACAATCTCTCTCCATGGTCAACCAGTAGTAACCTTGTCGAATAATCTTCTTAACTAGGGCCAAACCACTCATATGAGGTCTGCAACTTCCCGCATGTATTTCTTACATGATATGCTCCACTTCAGCTTCCTTAAACATCTCAAATGCACCCCATCAGGCCATCTTCGATATAACTCCCTATGGAATGTGATGTATTGCAAAGACCACCGCCTTAATCAGAGGTTTGAGGAATAAATTGACAGGATTTTCCCATACCGAATCCAATGTGGCTAGGGCATCAGCCATATGATTTTCTTCTCTTGATATGTGTATAAACCTACACTCCTTAAAGTTCTTCTTCATCATGGTCATGTAATGGTGGTATGGTTTTAATTTTTCTTCTTTCAACTCCCACTCTCCATTTACTTGGGATACTACTAGAAACGAATTGCCAAAAACTTCCACCTTATCCACCTTCATAATCATTAGGGTTTCCAAACCAAAGATATAAGCTTCATATTCCACCATATTATTGGTTGCCCTAAATTTCAACTTTTTGGCTAAAAGGATAAGATCCCCTTCAGGCGATTCTAGTATGACTCCCAAACCTGCTCCTTTCCTGTTTGCTGCTCCATCAAAATACATTTTTCACCCTTGTACTTCAATTGTCTTTAATTGTTCATCCAAAAATTCTAAGATTACCTCTTCACTATCCGATAATGGTTGTTGGGCCAGGAATTTTGCTACTGCTCTACCTTTGATTATTTTCCTGGTTACATACTCAATCTCAAATTCTTCTAATATTATCAACCATCGACCATATTTTCCAATCAAAGAGGGTGTCTCCCTTAAGTATTTCATTGGGTCCAACCTAGAAATTACTTACACACTATACGATTGAAAGTAATGCCGTAAATTCTGAGAAGACCAAACCACGGCCATACAGGTCTTCTCAATGACACTATACTTAATTTCATAAGGTAGGAGCTTTCTACTTAAATAGTAAACTACATACTCAATCCCTGACTCATCTGCTTGGGCTAGCATGGCTTCTATTGACTCTTCTTCTACTGCTAAGTATAGTAATAGAGGTTTGACGGGTTTAGGTGGTTTTAGGACAGATGGATTCAGTAAATACTCTTTTATTCATTCAAAAGCCCTTTGACACTCTTCATTCCATATGATCGGCTGATTCTTTTTAAGCAATTTGAAGATAGGCTCATAGATTGTTGTGAGCTTTGCTATAAATCTGCTATTGTATTGTAATTTACCAATGAATCCCCAAACTTCTCTCTCCATCTTTGGGGCTGGCATATCCCTGATTGCTTTAACTTTGTCAAGATCAATCTCAATGCCATTCGTACCAATCACATGACCCAATAATTTACCTGAGGTAACCCCGAACACACACTTCTTCAGGTTTAATCTTAGCTTATATTTCAATGCTCTATCGAAGAATAATTCTATGTTTTGGAAGTGTTGTTCCCTTGTGTCCGATTTCACCATCATATCATCAACATATACTTCAACTTCTTTGTGCATCATGTCATGAAATAGTGTGGTGGCCATCCTTTGGTAGGTTGCTCCAGCATTCTTTAAACCGAATGGCATCACCTTATAACAAAATATACCCCACGTAGTAATGAATGTAGTTTTGGCTTTATCCTCTGGGGCCATTAACACTTGGTTGTATCCGAAAAATCCATCTATAAACGAGTGTAGCATGCTAGAGGCTGCACTATCAATGAGAACTTCTATATGAGGTAAAGGAAAATCATCTTTAGGGGAAGCCTTGTTTAAATCTTAATAATCCACATAGACCCTTATTCTTCCATCTTTCTTTGGCACGGGTACTATGTTGGCTAGCCAATCTGGATATTCTATCACTTCAAGGAACTTTACTTGTATTTGTTTAGGTCTTCTTTAACCAATATAGCCCACTCGAGTCTTAATCGCCTAAGCTTTTGTTTTACAGGTTTCATGTGAGTGTAAGTAGGAATAAGATGTTTGGCTATGTCTCGATCTATTCTAGGCATATCATCATAAGACCAAGCAAATACTTCCTCATATTTTTTGAATATTTTTTCAAATCTCTCTCTCTCACCAGGAGTAAGGTCGGATGCTATGCTAATGTTTTTAGGATTCTTGTTTGTTCCTAAATTTAATGATTGTGTGTTAACAGAATTAATATTAAAGATGCTTATGTAACTGCTATTTGAATGTATGCAACCATCAGGAGAAACATCACACAAGTAAGCAAAATCAGACTTTATTGCATTCATTTTGGAAAAGAAAACATCATCCTCATACAAAGCAGACAAATTAAAATCAAAATCAAAATCATTGTTCTCAGAATCATAAGGCAGAATGTCTTCAAACTTCTCTTCAACCAGGGCAGCAATCTCTTTCAGAGTCTTCTTGGCTTTTAGGAAAGCTTCATTCTTCTCTTCCAGATTGGGTTCTTTGTTGGCTGACAGGGTAAGCTCTTTCTTCGCTTGCTCCAATAGCTCGGCAACATCTGCAAAAATTTCACAACCCAAGATCAACTTTCCCATGAACATGATTGGCTTGGGCTTTCCTTTGAGTGGTCCTATGTCTAGAGCTTTGACAAAGATCTCTTCAAGTGGTGGGAAGTTCATCTTCTCATTCTTCTTTGGCTGGGCATTGTTGCCTTCATCATATCCCAACCCCTTCTTGGAAGTTTGAGCTTTAAAATCTGGCAACTTTGTCAAACCAGCCTTACCCTTTCCAAGACTAGCTCCGGGAAAGTAGTTCATGCTCTTCATCATATTCAAGACTTTGGAGTCCACTACTTCATCATCAGAAATTGTAGCTACTTGGAAACCATTGAGAGGTCTTTCAATCATTAGAGCATTAACAATCTCATTATCTTCGGCCTCGATGACCACTGTCTCATCTCTGTTAGGGAACATGATCTTTTGATGAAGGGTTAAAGGAACTCCACCGAGAGGGTGAAACCATGGATGTCCCAAGAGTAATACAAAGGTAAAAGGTATGTCCAAAATAACAAATTCAACAATAGATTCAATTGGACCAACCTTGACAGTAGCTTTGAAAGTTCCTTTAGCATGTCTCTTAGTGTTGTCATAAGCCCGAATGGTTACCTCGGTTGGGTTTAGATCCCTTTTGACATGGCTAGCTTTGGCAATATTTTAAGTGGATAAACATTTATGGTGGACCCAGCATCGACCATTATACATAGAGTCCTTTTCCCTTTGATTTCTATTTTGATAAAGAGAGGGCGGATGTGATCTCTCCCCTCCTCCGGTAAATCAGCATCTGAGAAAGAAACCGCTCCCATATTAACTTCACTCTTTTCTTGAACATCTTCACATTTCATTACTCCTCCAATTTTTATGAAGTTGATCAGCTCCTCCGGTGTTGTGGAGGTAGAAATTGGCATGCTTGCCAAGGCTTTGGCCATAGTTTCTCCATGCTTTTTAGAAGTAGCCAATAAGTCCCAAATGCTAACACTTGCTTGGGTTCTTTTCAATTGTTTGAGTACAGCGTCATCTTCCTCTTCTTTATTCCCTACTTCAACTTCCTTCCCCTTATTAGTTTCTACCTCCTTAGGTGGTGGCCTTGCATAAGGCTTACCGGATCTAGTGTTCATTACTTCATCTTCTTCGGGCTCGGACCAAGTCCATACATCCTTCTTGGATACCAGATCATCATCACTATCGCTTGAATCCCAAAACCCATTGACAACACAAATTGCTACTTCTTTACCTACCATAGCTTGTTTAATTTTGCCAAATATCTCTTCTTCTTTGGTTGCTTCTCCACCCACATCTTGAAAAGAAGACATGAAAAAATCTACATGCAAACCTCCTCCAATCATGAAGGTTCCTGGTGGTGGTACTCTGTTAAACTTTGGTAATGGGTTGTCTTTGGTGTTTGGCCTGTTGGGCTCGGGTAGCTTCCCACTATCAATTGATTTTGGATCTCATGTCTCAACCTCACACATCTATCCATGTCATGCCCTTGCATTTGATGAAACTGACAAAATGATTTAGTGTCGAAATTAGGTGGGAGAGGGTTAGGCAATGGATGAGGATTTAAGGGTTGTATAATCCCTTCCTTTGTAGCTTATTGAGAACCCAAGACATCGGTTTCCCTAATCTCAAAAACTTCTTCCTTGTTTCTTGGCTAGTAGCATTTACACCGACCGCCTTTTGCATGCTTTGGCTACCAGATTGATAATTTCCTTTCTTGTTGAAAAATGATTCTTCTCTCTCTCCCATTCTTCAATTTGCAGACCAGCTTGGAGAAGATCTTTGAAATCACGGATGAGTGTATGAGACATCCTTTCATGAGACTAGGTAACACCCCTCTCACAATCATCCTTATTTGATCGAATTCATCGGGCCTCTTCTTGAGCAAAGCGGCCTTGTTTCTCTACCCTTTCACATAGTCCAAAAAATTCTCATTTGGCCTTTGTCTAATGGACTCCACTTCCATTAAGGTAACTTCCATCTCGACATTGTATCTATATTGTTGGATGAAGGCCTTATATAGCAAATCCCAACTCTTTTGTGTTTCTTCATCTAAGGTATTGAACCAATTTTGGACAATAGGGTACAATAAGAGCATAAAGTACCTTAGAGTTTGAGCCTTAGTAGCTCGGGCAAACTGCATGGCAGTGATATACTATTTCACATGGAGGTGAGGATTTTTTATTCCATCAAACTTTGCAAAAGATGGCATCTTGAACTTGTACGAAACTTCTTCATCTAGCACAAATAATTTGTCAACTTCGGACATTTCTTCGGTTTTTAGCTTCTTCTCAAATTTCTTTTCTAAGTCCGCAATCATCTTTTCAACATCAGAAGTTTCGGTCTTCTCCACGGCTGACCTTTCAATAATCTTTGGTTCTTTCTTCTTGTCTTGAGGATCTTGGTAGTATTGAGCCCAATCATCATCATCATCAATGATGACTTTTTCATCATCAAAAACCACTTCACCAACTTTAGCCTTCCCTTCGTCCTTTGGGTTCTTAGTGCTAGCAGATGCTTCGGCATGATTTCCTATAATTGCAGTCAATTGGTTCTTCATGGTCTCAGCTAGGGCCTCTTTTATTTTTTCCATCTTGTCATTGAGGGTGTCATCCACCATTCTTTGAATTTGGTCAGGCTCCATTGCTTTTGGTGAGCAAGTGATTGAGTCGTTGCTGGATTCTTTGTCTCCAGCATAGGTCGGGTTGTCATAAGCTTTTGAACTGTCGTAATCCAGGGCTGTGAGCCAGAAAGGATCAATGATATGAGATGCAAATGTATGCATATATGCGCAAACAATAAACAAACAAGGACAAATAGGATGTTCCTTCCAACCTTATAACATCCACACACGAATGGCGAGTCTCCTTACCTAGGTATATGGTTAACAAAATACCAACATGGGGTACCTTGTTTTTGAATATTTTTCTCGGATGTTTTAACCAATAGTTATATTTTAAAAAATGGAAATCAGTTCATAATAATTCCTATTAATTAGGTTTTAATCCATTCAACCAACTATAGTAGCTTTTATGCTATATTGGACTAAAATTAAATTAAGAGGTTTATTATAAATAGACTTCTCACTTGAAAAAGTAACTAATCATTCATGCCAAAAACAAGCCCATGGTTAATTTATTCCTAGTATAAACTAGGCTCACAATTGATTTTTGGTATTTCGTAATTGACCTAAATAATTTGCAAACTCTTTGTATGAAAATAATTTTAAGCCCATTGTAAAAAGATTTTAGAAAAAATGGATTTTGGGCTTTGTATTTGGGTTATGAGCAAAAGAATTTTTGATTTTTTTTCAAAAAATTCTTATGTTAAAAGACCATCTTGAAAAGTTTTGAAAAATACTTTGGTCTTTTGGACTTCAAAAAATTTTTTTTGAGCTTACAATGTACTTAGGTCATATTAGAAAAATAAACAAACCAAATAAGCCATGATTTAAACCAAGAAAAATTAACCATAGTCAAACAACATTTATTTGGGGTAAAAACCTAAGGAAAGTAACTAGACCAATTACATGAGCTTTAGTCTTTGGGTTAAAAAGCTTAGGTCCCCATAGCAAGTATATACCAAATGGTACAAGGCTATGAGTGGTTATGCCATGCTCGATCTCCATACCTTGAGTGAAAGTATGGTATCCCTTACATAACATAACATAGGTAACACGGGCGTCCTAACTCACGCACACGATGCAATCAAACATGATGCAATGGATAATATCATTATAAGAAAGAATAGAATAATATAAAGACCAACGGAATCAACTTCTCTTATCCCCAGTGGAGTCGCTATTGTGAGCGGGGATTTTCTCCCCCACTCCCAGTGGAATCTAGGTCCGAAGAAAATGGAGTCACCACCCGGATGGGCCGGAAAAAAGAAAGGGGTGGATGACTCGATTCCTAAGGAATCCCCAACCCCCTAATGGGTTTGGGAAGTTGGGTACATGTGGGGAAGATGAGAAATAGCTCAGCACCCCCACAACGTCCGGTTCATTGGAACCGGCCTCCTTTACAGGTCTTAATATTATAAAATTCTTAAGTATAACAATATTATCCATATTACACGCAACAATTGAAATAAAGCATCGTTTTATTAAAAATCAAAGCAATGTCCAAACAAAGCAAATAAATGGATGCCCATCCGAGGATGGAAACATGTCCTTACATTGTTCATGTCTAAACTAAATAGGACACCCACCGAAAGGTAGAAACATGTCCCTTACATTGGTCCAAAATATAAAAGCAATTTAAATTACATAGAACTTAATTAATGAGGTACGCACAAAGTGGAAACGTACCTCTTACAACATTTGGAAATCAAAATAAATCAATAAAAGTAAATAACCATTCATCATAAATAAATCATTCATCAAAGATATTAAACATCAATCAAAATATATAATAAACATTCATCCATGATAAATTAAATAAATCAAGCACTGAAAATAAATCAAAGCATATAATGAACTACATAATCAAATCTATAAATAAAGCAAGTAAAGATACAAATTGAGGTTTATTGTTTCTATTGAAAGTTCTTTAATTAATATTTAGGGCTTTGGGATTTTAGTATTATTATTGTTATTTGTTTGACCTACTATAATGATTTTGGAAAATTGGAATGGATTAGGGTTTAATGAATCAAATTAGGGTTTAAGGGTAACATTATGAAATTAGGGTTTTAGAATATTAAAACATTAGGTTTATAGCTCTTGGTTACTGGATTGTTGTTTTGGATTTACTCTATTGAGTTTGAATGTCTAGGTTTATAAGGTTTTAGGGTTTTAGGGATTAGGATTTAGGAAAACTAGGGTTTACGTATTAGTTTTGAGTGAATTAGGGTTTAAGAAAAATTAGGGTTTAGATTTACTGGTTTGGGGGTTTACTGTTTTAGTTTTAGAGTTGAAGAAAATAGTTTATTTTTATAAAGTAATTGTGATTTTTTAGAAACTGTAAAGTGAGTTTAGAGTTTGGATATTTAACAAAACATTTGGAAATTTTGGAAAAGAATTAGAAGAAAACAGTTTAGGGTTTTTAAAAGCTTTTGGAAATAGGAAAAATGATTTAAGGTTTTTCAAAACAAAAGAGTATTTTTTTAGGGTTTTTGGAAATAGAAGGAACAATTTAGGGTTTTAAGGTTTTGAAGAAATAGGTTAGGGTTCTTAAGTTTTAGAAGAAACAGAAAAGTAAATTTTAGGGTTTTTGAAAATAGAAGAAACGATTTAAGGTTCTAAGGTTTAGAAGAAATAAATTAGGGTTCTAAGGTTTTTAGAATCAAAAGAAACAATTTATCAAAGGCAAGGTTGCTGCCTTTGATAAATTGTTGATGGCTTTGCTTGTTCCTCTCAAATCTGAAGTCCCAAGTTCAAAGTTCTAGTCCTAAGTTTTTCTCTATCCAGAGTCCGATCCCCCTTTTTCGGTGTTTTTTAGTGTTATTTATAGGAAATTTATAAGATTAATTCCAATTGTTTAAGGAAACTATAATTAATTAAGAAAAGAAAAACGAAACCAAATAGAATTTGGTTTCGAAAAAAATTGCGTTGGAAAATTTTGCTGGCAAAAAAAGGGATGTGGGCTGCGAGGGAATTTGCGAGAAACTGGAGCACTGGAAGGCTGCTAGGCCATTTCGCCCACAGGAAGTTCCTGTGGGCTTGCTCATAGGAAACTCCTGTGGGCGAAATGGCCCAAGGCCATTTCGACTAATTACTTTCGGCAACGAAAAAATTCGTCGCCGATTTTTATTTTTATTTGTTTTTTTATTACTTTTTATTATTATAAATTTTTCTTAAAAAATTATAAAAAATAAATACTAAAACAAATATTATTTAATTAAGATAATATAAAAATTATTTTGGACTAAATAAAATATATTGGACTAGACTAGGTCAAAAATTAAGGGTCTACATGTTTCTTTTCCTAAATGGTTTTAATTTCCTTAAGCAATTAGAACTAGGTTTATTATTTTTCCTATAAATATGAAATTAAAACAAAAAATTAGGGAACTTTTTTTTGGACAAAAATTTGGACTTCTGATTGAGGAAAAAAAGAGACAGAAAACCCTAATAAGAAATAGACATTAGCAACAAGAACAATCAACAATCCATCAAAGGCAACAACATTGCCTTTGCCATTGTTCATTCAGAAGCAAATTGTGGAGGAACCAATGAACGTAGGTTTGATCTTTAATCATAAAATATACATTCACAATAGCTTTGTTTCTTTGATTAATAAGAGCATGCATGTAGTACCTTGACCTTTAAATATGTAGTAATTGGATTTTTATTTCAATAACTTTAATTGCCTACTTTGGTTAATACATTAATCAGTTGGTTTTCAAAACTCTACTTTCATGTTTTATAAAAACTAAAAAAAAATAAACTTAAAATCCCTAAATTACTCTTCCGTTTCTAAAACCTTAAAAACCCTAAATTATTTCTTCTGTTTCCAAAAACCTTAAACCATAAATCATTTCTTCTATTTCCAAAAACCTTAAAAACCCAAAATTACTCTTTCGTTTCTAAAATCTTAAAAATCCTAAATTGTTTCTTCTATTTCCAAAAACCTTAAAAACCCTAAATTATTTTCCCTAAACTATTTTCATCTAAACCCTAGCTTTTTGTCCAAAATTTCCAAATGCTTTCTTAAATCTCCAAACCCTAATATTCTTTATAGTTTCTAAAAATCATAATTATTTTTATAAAACTCTAAACTATTTTCTTAAATACTAAGATCAAATATGCTTTCCAAAATATCAAAAACCCTAAAAGCCCAATACAGTAAACCCTAGTTTTCCTAAACCCCAATTTTTAAAGCATCAAAACTTTATGACAAATTAAACAACACCCTAAACCCTAATCCAGTGAACATAAAACTTTATGACAAAAAAATCTAAACCCTAAAGCCCTAATCCAGTAAACTTAAAATCACAATCCAATTATAAACCCTAATAATTCTAAAATCCCAAAACCCTAAATGGTAATTAAGGAACTCTAAATTGAGACATAAACCTAAATTTGTATCTTTATTTGCTTTATTTAATTTTAAATTTGATTATGTAGTTTATTAAATGTCTTGATGGTTGATTTATTTAATTTCAATGCTTGATTTATTTAATTTATCATGGATGGATATTTTCTTTATTATTATGATTATTATTTATTTATTTTTGTATTAAAGTTGAAGAGGTATGTTTCCACCTTGTGGGTACCTCATTAGTTCAGTATTATGTAATTTAAATTGCTTTTATATTTTGAACCAATGTAAAGGACATGTTTTCCACCTTTCGGTGGGTATCCTATTTAGTTTAGACATGAATGATGTAAGGACATGTTTTCATCCTCGGATGGGTGTCCATTTATTTGCTTTGTTTGGACATTGCTTTGATTTTTAATATAATGATGCTTTATTTTAATTATTGCATGTAATATGGATAATATTGTTATATTTAAGAATTTTATAATATTAAGACCTGCAAAGGAGGCCAGTTCCAATGAACTGGGCGTTGTGAGGGTGCTGGGCCATTTCTCACCTTCCCTGCATGTAGCCAACTTTTTGAACCTATTAGGGGGTTGGGGATTCCTTAGGAATCGAGCCATCCACTCCTTTCTTTTTCCCAGCCATTTAGGGTGGCGACTCTATTTTCTCTGGGCTTAGGCCCCTGTTCTCTAAGGCCCCGAGCCTAAATAGTGCCGAAGTCGCAAGAACCATTCCACTGGGAGTGGGGGCAAAAATCCTCGCTCACAGTTGGATCTTGTTTTATTAATTTGATTAAGTTGAATTATTGATAATTTATTGATTAAATCAGGAGAAGAAATTCCTGCAGTAGTATGCATGATCATTCACATGATCATGCATATGCCTATGTATATTTTTGTTCCTTAAAAATTTTAAAAAGATATTCTAGCAGAAATGTATATGATCATTTGCATGGTCATACATATGGTTGTGCATATTTCTATTCTTCAAACTTTGAGAAGAAATCTCAACAGTAAGACGAATGATCATTCACATGGTCATGCATATACATGTGCCCTCAAAACTTTGAAAGGAAATTTCAGCAGAGACATGCATAACCATTCGCATGGTCATACATCTAGCTATTCATACTTCTGTTCTTCAAAAATTTAAAATAATTCAAGCAGTGATATGCATGATCATAATTCAAGCAGTAATGTGCATGATCACTTGCACAGTCATGCATTTGCCCATGTATATTTCTACCTTCTTATACCTTCACAAAGTAGGGTTTATGGGTGGAATTAGCAGTGAATTATTGAATACATCTTGGAAATAATTATAATAATCAAATATTGCTTATAAGATTGAAATGAAATCAATCCATTAAATGATGAAACTTAGATGTGGAGAAAACTTGAGGAAAGTATGGATAAATGTAATTGGATATTTGAAATAAGTATAAGGTTAGAGAAAAGATAAAATATGATTACAAGTGATTAGTGGATTTCACATTATTCATAAAGAAATAAGATAATTTACGAAGCAAGGTAAGAAGAATGATATATTGATGAATCATTAATGATTTTAAATAGTTTGAAGAGTAAGATAAAGAAAGCAAAGAAGTGTATATACGAATTGATTGAGTAATGAAAGTAAGAATGTGAGATTTACATATTGTGTACTTATGGAATACTTGATGGTAACATTATTTGGTGATTGAAGATAAGTTATAGATTATATATGGAAGTATTAAAGATTTAACTGATACTAATTGATGATAATAGAAAGAAAGGAATTGATAATGTGAAAAAGAAGAATGTAGTGTGATTTGAAGGTAGTTTTAACCCTTCTAATAAAATGATATACTGTGGATCAAGTTAGAAATATGTGTCTGTGTGTGTGTTAAACATAGTGAAACATTATATATACGTACATATACTATTAAAGTGAAAGAATAGTTGTGAATACTTAATATGTTAAGAAAATAATTAAATAAGCAAGAGTGGAAATATATTTAGATTTCATTATTACAATGAAAACGTGGAAGTGATTTGAAAGATATAGATTGATGAATAAATAAAATTAGTCAAACAAATCGAAAACAAATATATTGTGTATATATGTTCATATGATAAATGTATTTGAAATAATTGCTCATATCTTATAAATTCACAGTAATAAGCAAACAATTTAAAAAGAAAATTTTCTATACCAGAAGATATTATGATTGAAAATAATTTGAAATAGTGAAATAAATGTATTTCCCAATTATACTGATGTTAAATCTAGTTTCTGAATTAGTTAAAGGGTGAATATCCAAAGTGACAGTGGGCATTTTATGCTATAGTGATAGTAGGCACTCTGTGCCATAGAGGACAAATTTTATGTCCCAGTGATATTGGCTTTTATGCCAATAGTGGACACTTTGCATCATAGAGGATCTTTGATCCCATTATTTTTATAGTGAGCATTCATGCCTTAGGGGACCTTTGGCCATATCATTACAGTGGGCATTCATGCCATAAAAGGCATTGCTCATATTTATACAATGGGCATTTACTTGCCATCATTGGCCCACTATTTGAAAATAGGATTTAAAGTTCAGGATATAAGGGAAAAAAGAGATATATAATAGTGGAATGCAATGACAAATTATATTTAAAAAAATCTAAAGAGAATTAAAGGCAATTACTGAATTGAGCTTGAATAGTGTAAGTGTGTAGAGTTGCATCTTTTGCATTTCTATAATAAGATTATTTTAAAAGTGTTACATTAAGTGATATAAGACAAAATAAAGTTATATAAATTAATACAATAATTGATTTGATGTGAGATTTAATATTAATTATAAATTAAATGGCTTATTGCCATAAGAGGTAAATTTCGAGGATGAAATTTCTTTAGTGGGGGAGAATTGTAATGTTTAAAATTTTAAACAGGGAGCTTTTTAACTAATATTGATAATTGATAGTGTATAGTGATAAAAGTAACGTGGATAAATGCTATAAGTAGAGAATAGTGAATAGTATATCTTAAAAATTTACTGAAGAAATTATTTTTATGGTTTTACAAGATTGAAAATTGAATTAAAATCAAAAGATAAGAAAGAGGGTGCACCATAGTTTAAATGAGATTGGTCACACTAGATTAAACTTGTTATATTTATATATGTGGACTTGTGTGTGTGTAGAATCTTCTTCCCTCTTCTCCCATCATCCACGCCATCTACCACCACCATCACCATCTTCTCTACTTTCTTCTTCCTTTCACTAAAGAATTAAGAGAAATCCATCTTTTGCAATAATTATTTTAAGAGAATTAGTTAGAGTAGGTGAGATTATCAACAAGTGATCAAAGAAAAAGAGGGAAAAGAGAGAAGAAGAGGGATTTTGAAAGAGGTATGTGCTATTGTATTTTAATTTACAAATATTTGAATTTCTATGAGTTTTAATGTTTGAATTGATTGATTGAGTCATTTATAATGAATTATTTCTTGAAAATATTGATTAAATGGATTGATGAGTGAAAAATTAATTAAAAGAACTTATATGTGGTGAGTATGATTCTTAATTCAGTCTTTATAAGAATTGGATAGTTTGATGTTGTTTTAGCCATAAGTGATGATTGAATGCTTGATTAATTGAAGTTTGAGTAAAGTATTAGATGTAGGCTCTTTTTAGATTTGATTCATTTTTATCGTAGTTCTTGAATATATTTAGTTAAAATGGTTAAGTGTGGAAATGCAGAATTTTTGCTTGACATGGCCATGTCATTGGGAGTGTTGATGATGCTATTTTTCAATGATTGATGATACGGCCATGTCACTGGACATGTCATAGCTACCGTATTGCAAGATAAATGACACGCCTAGTGACATGCATATGTTGTTGGGCGTGTCAAAGCTTCTGTAAAAAGGGCAAATGACACGGTCATTGACACGCCCATGTCGTTGGGGTCACTTGAAGAAAATTTCCCAAAATAGCTCTTTTCTTGTCTTTCAACCGTGATTTTGGCCTAAATTACTATAAGGCCTTAAAGTGCAAATGATTTTTGAAATCAACCCTATCAAGTAGTGCAATAAATTTTTAATATATGATAAATATTTGTAATACCAAGTGTTGATCAAAGAATTATTCTATTGAAGTGATATGCATAATTCAATGTTAATTAAAACTAATGAATTCCCCAAAGCTTACTAATTTTAGTTCTAGCTTGGAATTAAATGGTTAGTAGAGGGAGGATGCCCATGGTGATAGTGGGCACATCGTGCCAATAATGGACACATTATGCCATCGGTTACAGTGGGCATATTTGCCATTATACAATCTTGAGATTTGGCATTAAAATTGCTACAATGACTCGTTATCCAATTCTATGATCTGAGTTCAGTGTGTATGTACATATTTAATGAAATTATATATAATGAAAATATATGTGAATATGATGTTATGAATAATGAAAGCAATGCAAAACAACAATATAAGCCAGTTATTTAAAATCGACTTACTATGTTAAAATGTGAAAGTGATTGATAATATATATATTAATATTTCAAGATAAAGTTCTAATGTACGGAATAGAAATGTTATGTTCAAAATATTGAAGTGATCAATAACTTTCTAAATGTTATAATGATTGAAAGTGTTTATAATGATATAAGATACAAAGTGCTCCAAAGTTTAATATTAAATCTAAGTGTCAAAATTATAAAGTGAATGAAATTATCCTATATGTGAAACTGAAAAGCAAGACTTACTGAAAAACAAAATAAATGTAATATGAGCAATGTTAACAAATGAGAAAGTAAGTCTTAAATGAAATGATTCAAAAAGAGAAAAATTTGCAATACCGAAAGTATAGCATAGCATGATGATTTTTGTAAGGTTAAAATTATTATTTTGTATAATCAAAATATTATGTTGATTTGTTATTGAGAATATTTAATATATTGAAATGCTTATTAAAACTGATTATTTTACTGTATCTCCATAAATATTTTCTTCAATATTAAGTGACAAAATATGTTTATACAAGAACCACTAAACTTTATTTAGTGTATTAGAATTATTTTCTGACACGCAAGTATCATGTCATCGGAGTAAGTTAAGAAGTGAAATTAAAGATCTCAAAAATAATCTACAATACATATAGAGATATTTTGTATATTATACTTGTAACTTATGAAGTATATATATATGCAATTTATCTTGTCTATTTGAGAGATTGTACAATTTTATAAACATGAAAGAAATATATGTATTTAGAGAATGAAGTTTTAGATTAGTGTAAATGATTATCAAATCAAGTAATGTTTTATTTATTTATTTTGGATTGACAAACTTATGATGGTTATTTGATTTATAATTAGTATTTAGTTTATTGGAGATATTGGAGATTGGTTTAAATGTTGAATTTGTAAGTGTTGTATTATACAGATTGTATTATTATTTGAAAATTTTTGTTAGTAACACTTTGAAAGGAAACTTTGCTGATGAAATGATTAGAGTACTGACAGTATATTGAGTAATATTCTCTGATAGTTTTATATGAGAATTGTCAGGGAATTTTACAATAGATGTCCTGGAACTGAACAAGTGGATCCCTTGGGACAAGAAGGGGAAGACATTGAAGAGTAATTGGAAGAGAATGCAAGAATAAAAATGGGTGAAGTGGAAGAACCACCAATGAAGGGATTTGCTCAACCAATTTTTGGGGTAACTACAACATGTTTACAGTTGAGCAATGCAGCAAGAAACTATGAACTAAAGAATACTCATTATAGTATGCTGCCCTCTTTTCATGGAATGTCGAATGAAGATCCACTCAACTTCATTCGTGATTTTTACACAATCTTACATGCATTCCCTTTGCAAGAATTGATAGAAGATGAGCTGAAAATGAGGTGTTTCCTATATAGTTTGAAGGATAGGGCAAAGGCGTGGTTGATAACTTTACCAGAAAATTCATTAACCACATGGACTAGAGTTTATAACAAATTTATTGGAAAGTACTATTCACACTAGAAAACAAGGAGCTTAGGGGGAGTATTGCAACATTTACCCAATTAGATTGAGAACCATTTCATGAGGCATGGGATCACTTCAAATCTTTGTTATTCCAATGCTCTCATCATTATTATCCACGATAACTGCTTAATCAATTCTTTTATGATGGACTCAGTAAGCAAAGCCAAAATATAATGGATAATGCAGCAGGAGGTGCAATGGGTGAAAAGATAGATGCTAAAATGGTGCAATTATTTGAAATGTTGAGAGCGAATTCCCAGCAAAATAGTATTGGAGAAAGGTGTAGAGGACCTTTGAGTTAAATGCAAATTATGAAATGGAAGACAAATCATAAAGTTGACAAAGTAAGTAAAATTACCGAATGCTAGAGGAAACTTGCCTATGTCAAGTCAAAAAACATATGCATCATGTAGTGTTGTAGGCCATAGTGCAAATATGTGCCTGTAGACCCTTAATTTTTGACCCAGTCCGGTCCAATATGCTTTATTTAGTCCTAAATAATTTTTGTTGTCTAATTGGTCTAAAATAATTTTTGTTTAATAATTTTTGCTTTAGTATCTAATTTTTATTAATAAATAAATAAAAGTAAAATAAAAATAAAAAAAAATAAAAATCGGAGTCAGAAAAATCGGCGATAAAAAAATCGTTGCGCGGGCCCATGGGCATTTCGCCCGAAGGAAAATCCTGCGGGCGAAATGGTCGCCCGCAGGAATTTCCTGCAGGTAACGTTCGCAGCCCGCCCACTACCTCAAAATCTGCTGCAGATTTTTTTTCGCCAGCACATTTTTTCCTGCGGCAATTTTTTTCGGCAGCGCAATTTTTTTCAACGCAAATTTTTCGAAACCTAATTCAATTAGGTTTCGGTTTCCTTTTCTTATTAATATTACTTGCCATGACTAATTAGGAATAAACCATATCAAACCACTATAAATAAGGACCAAAGCCAATGAAATGGGGCAGGCCAAAAATCAAACAGCAGCTTGAAAAATTTGAATCCAAATCAGTGAAGGAAAATGAGCAATTCAATTTCTTTTTTTCTGGAATAGTAGGGACACGATTTAAGCAATTCAAAGGCAGCAACTGTCTTTGTTGTTGTTCATCCAAGAAGAATTATTTTTGGAGAATCAACAAAAGGAGGTATGTATTAAATTCTTTTTTTGTTTTATTTTTTCACAGTAGCATAAACTATGAAATTTTGTTTTTTAAATCAAAAACTTTAGAACTTTATTTTAGTTTTTCCAAAGTTAAAAACACTAATACGTTACTTTCTTTTCCAAAAAGGCTTAAAATTGTTATTTTTTCTTCTTTAAAATCTTAAAACCCTAATTAAATATATTTTTCAACAAAACCAAAATTTAATTCTGTTTCTTTCAAAATTTTAAACTTGGTTCTATTTCTTCCAGAAAGCCATAAAAACATTTTTTCTATTTATAAAAACTTCAATCCGTTTGTTTAAATTCATAAAACCTCATGAAATCATCAAATTGTCTTTCTAAACCCTAATTCAAATTCATCACCCTAAACCCTAATTTTAAATCCTAAAACCCTAATTCAACTTCTAAACCTAAAATAATAAACTCTAACTCCTTTAAAACCTTAAACCTTAATTTTTTTCTAAAGCCATAATCCTTTAAAACATTAAAAACCATAAAAATATAAATACTTTAAATTTTACACAGTAGCTTGAAATCACCATTTAAAACCACAAATCAAAAGTATTTCAAAGTGTCTAAAACCCTAGTTTCATGATTTCACCATTCAAATATTAATTTAGTTAACCAAAGAGTCTTACCAACCTTTTAAAACATAAAACCCTAATCTATTTTAATTCCATAAAAAGTCACAGTAGCTATAATTGGACTTTTATTTGCTTTATTCAATTCCATATTTGATTATGTTTTGATTTATTTCATATGCTTTAATTTATGTAAGTTCAATGCTTGGTTTATTTTTCATGGATGGATGTTTACTTTCTATTGATATTTAATACCTTTGATGAATGATTTATTTATTATGAGTGGTTATTTACTTTTATCAATTTATTTAGATTTCTAAATGTTGTAAGAGGTGTGTTTCCACTTGATGGGTACCTCATTAGTTAAATATCATGTAATCTAATTTGTTTTTCTACTTTAGAACCAATGTAAAGGGCATGTTTCTACCTTTCAGTGGGTGTCCTTTTTAGGCATGTGATGTAAGGACATGTTTCCATCTTTGGATGGGTGTCCATTTATTTGTTTTGCTTGGACCTTGCTTTGATTTAATATATTGATGCTTTCTTTTAATTATTGTGTGTAATATGAATAATGTTGTTATATTTTAAGAATTTTATAATATTAAGACCTGTAAAGGAGGCCGGTTCCAATGAACCAGGCATTGTGGGGGTGCTGGGCTATTTCTCACCTTCCCCACACGTACCCAACTTTCCGAGCCCATTAGGGGGTTGGGGATTCCTTAGGAATCGAGTCATCCACCCCTTTCTTTTTTCTCGGCCCGTCCGGCTGGCGACTTCATTTTCTTCGAACCTAGGTCCGTGTTCTCTAAGGCCTCGAGCCTAACAGTGCCGAAGTCACAAGAACCATTCCACCAGGAGTGGGGGCAAAAATCCCTACTCACAGTTCCCTTCAAACTTTGATCAATTCCAAGAAGGGCAAGAGCAAGTATATGCCTTTGAAGGTTTCCAACAAAGGGGTAGGAATGACCCATATTCAAATTCTTATAATCCCGGTTTGAGAAACCACCCAAATTTTTCATGGAAGAATCAATAACAAGTTCCACCTCAACAATCCTTCCAACCCTATCAAAGAGGACCTAACTTTCAAGGGCAAAGTTCAAATCACGAAAATTTGAAGAAACCCACATTGAAAGATAATTTGAATGCTTTTATTCAAATTAGCACACAAAATCAGGAGGTGAATAACAAGAGGTTTGATTCTTTGGAGGCATCATTGAAGAAGGTTGAAATGCAAATTAATCAATTGGCTAACCAACTTCAAGCTCATCAAAAAGAAAAATTTCTAAGACATCCGGAGCAAGCTAAGGCAATCATAGTCTTAAGCAATGGTAAGGTGATTGATATCAAAATTGGTGAATCTTTGGATGCAGGTACAATTCAAGAAAATGGTGAGGAAATATAAATAAGCCAAGCTCAACCAAATGAATCAAAGGAAGAGGATAGCTTGGAGGCATCCACTTCACCAAAGTTGCACAAATCTCCAAACTCTTATAAACCGCCAATTCCTTTCCCAAGCAGGTTAAAACATGAGAAGTAAGACAAATAATTTTTGGAAATTTATAACATGCTCTAAATCTTCTCTTACTTGAGGTGATTAAAAATATGCCAGCTTATGCCAAATTCTTCAAGGAACTAAACTCTAAAAAGAGAAGGTATGAACTGAATGAAAATGTGATAGTTTCAAAAGTAACAATTGTTGTTTTATAACACAAGTTACCTCCTAAACGAAAGGATCCTGGAAACTTTATAGTTAACATCTCTATAGAGAATGGGAAAGAAACCACTAGCATGTGTGACCTTTGAGCTAGTATAAATTTGATGCCATATTCCATTATTTGAAATTAGAGCTAGGGAAACTTAAACTAACTAGAATGGTGTTGCAACTTGCTGATAGAACTTTTAGATGCCCTAAGGGAATTTTTAAGGATTTTCAAGTTAAGGTTGGAGATTTGATTGTTCCTGTTGATTTCATTGTCTTGGACATGAGGGAAGAAATTCCTAGGGATCATGAACACACTATTTTGTTGGGTAGGACTTTTATTGCGACAACTAATACTTTGATTGATGTTAGAAATGGAAAATTAACCATGACTATTTTAAGACAAACTGTGAAATTTTTAATTTTTATCCCACTACTGTTGTTTATGAAGACTGCTCTTTTATTGATTATACTGATCTTCCTACTAAAGAAGTTTTCTTGTAGGATGTAACACCCATATACCCTGTATACGCACACTACATACCACCACAATCGTAATACACGTATACTGAATATAGGAATGCCACAGTTTACTAAACAAACAAATCATTCCTTTATACAATAATATGAGCAAACTTAAACATTTAAGTTATATCATAAAACACAATAGATAAAATGTTCATTCAATACTCAGCGGAAAATGTAGCGGTATTTACAAATACATAAACATCAAAAATCAAATTGAAACAAAGACAAGCATGGGCCCAAAAGACACTAATATGCCATTCAACTTTCAGAGTTAATGTTTTGGTTCAATTATCACATTTATCATTATACCAACTAGACTTCAAGGATTAGGCCCAATCAAGCTTCAAGGGGAGCAAAGCATGCTAAGCATCAACCCAACTTGACTTCAAGGACCAAACCCAACCTAGATTCAAGGGTGGTAACATCTCAACTAGGCTTCAAGGATTAGACCCAACCAAGCTTTAAGGGGAGTTAAGCATGCTAAACTTCAACCCAACTTGGCTTCAAGGATCAAATCCAACCTAGCTTCAAGAGATTGTTACTATTAGGCATGCCACCAACAACAAAACTCTGAAAATGGAATAACATATTAGACACACAATTCATTCATTATTTCATTATCAATTTCATTCTCATTTTCTCATCATCATCTAGGAAAACATGCCCCACTTATTTCATTTGAATCATTATAGCCAACCACAATGGCTTCACATATTATCATATCTCAATTCACATTAAAGCAATTCATCATTAAAGTATACATAACCAATTGCATTGAACATACATTTTAATGATCATCATATCTTTCACATTATACAAATCATAACATTAATCAAATGTATTAACAATATAATAAATTACTTAACACATATACAATCAAATGTGTTAAGTCTCAAAATCATGTAAATGTATGCAACCATGTAAGTTTGTACTTACCTCAAGAACAACTCACACCAATCTATACACTTCCTCTTCCAAGAATTCTTCACTACTAGGATTAGGGCAACTCAACCTCTTCACAACCTAATTCAAAAGGAATAATACACACTTATTTACAAATGCACATGAATTCCAATACAATTATTCACCTATTAGTCTCATACTAAGCCCGTAGATCATAAATTACAAACCAAAACCACTATCTAGGTCCCCACGGTCATGGCCTCACAACCCCCACGGTCGTGGGATAGCAAACGAATCTGCCCACTTTGCTTAAAACCCCCACGGTCGTGGCCTTCAATGACCACGGTTGTGGCATTCAAGGGCCACGATCGTGGCATCCATAATGCTTCTGTTTCGGATTACACTCATGTATTCTATGCTTTTAACTTTATTAAACACAAACATCTTGAAGATCTATAATAATAATTGATCAAACTCAATATTTACATCAATCACCAATTCACAACCATAACATAAACACAACTCTTACTCTTCCATTCACCAATTCACAACCATAACATAAACACAACTCTTACTCTTCCATTCAACTCCAAAATCACAATCAATTAAACCCAACACTCTCAAACACACCACAATCAAACATACTCATACTATTAACAATCAACCATCAAACTCAAATACAACTTAGAATAAAACAAGGGAATTAAGTGGAAGCTTACCAAAAATGATGAAACTTCTTAGATTTCCAACTTAATCACTTGAAACATCCTTCAATCTTGAGCTTAGAAAAATCAAAAACTCTCTTTCTCTCTTGCTTTGGAAGGAGCCGACAAAGAAGGAAAAGAAAGAAGAAAAAGAAGATGAACAAGAGACAAAGTCAAACACTTCACCTCTTTAAACCTCCACCAAGCAATTTAATAATATAATATTCATAAAATCCTCTTCCACTAAACTAATTTCCTTTTAATTAATTTAATTAATAATAAAAATAAATAATCTTCTTTTGACTTCCATTAGTTTGACTTGTATATGTTATATATATCACTATATATATAACATATACACTCTTCCCCTACCTCCTTCTCTTTCCAATTAAACATATACACTTATAACATTTAATTCAAATATAACAATAAATATTCCAAAACTTTTAGGGTATACTTTGGGATATTACAATTCTCCCCCTCTAAAAAGAAATTTCGTCCTCGAAATTACCTGATATCAAGTCTGAAACAGTTGAGGATACTGATCTCGCATCGCTTGCTCACTCTCCCAAGTTGCCTCTTCCTTTGTATGATTCTTCCAAAGAACCTTGACAAGTGGTACTTTCTTATTTCTCAACTCTTTCACTTCATGTGCCAAAATAGCAATTGGTTCTTCTTCAAAAGTTAGATCCGGACTCACCTCAATAGATTCAACAGACAGAACATGAGATGGATCTGATCTGTACCTCCGCAGCATAGAAACGTGGAAGACATTATGGATTCTATCCAACTCAGGCGGCAAAGCAAGTCGATATGCAACTGGTGCAACTCTTTCTAATTGTAACACCCCTTCCCAACCTACATGTGTAAGCTGAGTAGAGGTGCCATACTATCCTAATTGTTGCTACCAATTTACTTAGTCAAATTTTAGTTCTGATTTTTACAGAAATTTTGCCATAGTTCCGCCTAGAAATTTGGATCCCAAGTGTCGACAAAACTTGTTTTTTTTTATTTTTGAAAACATTTTACACAGACCATTATAATTACCATCAAATTTAATGCACTCCCAATGAATCCACCTTATACCCTCAACTACAAACCTGCACAAAGAGTTCACACTTCTAATATAACATAAAGTAAAGATTTATGATTATTACATACTACTAACATACAATTATAACATAAAAAAAATCTCTTTTATATTTATTCATATACATGCCACAACTATCGACTCATAATGGAACTAAAAGATCTACCCCTGAGATTTGCTGTGGTCTGGTCGTTGCTTCCCCAAGATTTATCTACTGCTCCGAACCTACGAGTCAAGGAAAACTTAACTCGCTGAGCGTTGTCGCTCAGTGGGTACTTTACCAATAAAAATAAAAGTAGTACATGAAAGTATTCGAAGTAAAAAGGAAATAATAAAATCAACAATCAACCAACATTATACCAATAGAAATCGTGATACATTCAGTATGATATGTTTTCAATAATGTAAAATCATAATTCAAATTCATTTGCATTATATAGTTCAACGAAAAATAATATGTCTTTGATCCAGGCTCTACTGGGATATAGGGAACCATAGTGATAAGGCAGTGGCCCTCACCACTGTAACATAGGTGGCCCTCACCACCGATATCAGATCACAGGAATGGCCCTCACCATCCTGGTTATAACCAATGGCCCTCACCATTGGCCCCCAATGGCCCTCACCATTGAGTTCAGATCATATCAATTCAATCACAATATCAAGCAGTACTGCATAAGTTAGTATAGTGCACCATACCCTTATCTACCACTCCCACTATCCAGTAGAGCAAAAAGATTAAAATGATTCAATTTAAGTCTCAAACCTCATTTTAGAATGACTCGCAAAATCATTTTAAATTCCCATCGCACTTTGCCATTTATGCCGCGCAACACATTCTTTAGTCAAACCATTCCCCTTTTTCGCATATTTAACATCCACAATAAACACATCAAACATTTCAAAGCATTTCTCAAAATATCACAAATTGACCAAATGAATAGTGTTGCGGCGAGACAAATCGGCAACGCAAAATGGCATGACCAAATGAATAGTAAAATCTGGGTTTTCGTCAAAATTTCAGTCCACTTCAGTCATGCATTTGACCAAGTAAATGATCTTATTTTTAGCTAAAATTTTACAGAAAACTTATTTCATATGTTGACTAATTGCATGTAAAATTTCGTTGAAAAATTCATTCATTTGCTGCCTCAAACGATTTCCACAAAAAGGTCCAGAAAGCTGTCTTTTTGGGACCATTTCGGCCCAACCACATAAAATGCATAGGATAGTTTATTTTTCTTTTGCAAATCAATATTAAGGCTTCTTTAATAGTAAAGTGAAGATTCAAACACTTCCCTTTGACAACTTTTGCATATTTGACTCAAATCAAACTAATTAAAGTTCATGAACATCAAAAATTCCATAAACCAAAGTTTGTAAGAAAAATAGAATTTCTTTTATGGTAAAGCACCAAACCTTATTCTTGTACTTCCCCTTTTTCTTTTCCTCCTTCTCCTTCCTTAATCTTTGTTTTTCCTTCAAGAAATTCAAGAACAAACCCTTAAACATAAACCTTAGCAATTTAGATTAATAAGCTATCCTCCATTTCTTTTCAAACTAAACCCTAATCTAACCTTATTAAACCTTAGAAACCTTGATTCTTTCATTTAATTGATTAATATCATAACTACTTAAAATTTCCAAATCCACCATAAGAACCCTAATTTCCAATCTTCCAATAGTTATATAACTACCTAAAACTAAAAATTAAAGTCTACATACTAGAAAACCTTAAAAAAACTCACCTTAAAAATCAACTTTTGAAGAAACTTGGAAGTCTTTTGGGTGTTTCCCTTGTTGGCCGAATTTGGTGAGTGGAAAAAGAGAATTTGCTCTTCATATCACATATATTTATAGACAAAGGAAATGATGATCACCTTGCCCACTTGTCCCCTTTTTCTCTTTCTTCATTTATTACACATTTATTACATATGCTAAATGTTCTCTTTTGATTGGCCAACCTTTGATTTTTATAACTTCCTTTTTCCTTTACTTCTTTCCACTTGTCTCTCTTCCCATTGGATCTCATAAAGTTATCCCGGGTTACTCATCCGGTCCCGACACGAAACCGGGCCCACATTACGTTCCGGCGATTAATCGATCATATCTTTTAAACCGTATAGCTCCACGAGTCAAACTATATATGGTTTTGATCCTCTCGACCTCTACTTTCTATTTATAAGATCTATTTTAGGTTTCTAAGTCATTTTGAAAAATTACCGGTAAGCCCTCAACTTTTTACAAAATTCCCTTTAGGTCCTATTTTTGCTCGGGTTTTCTCCGGCTTCGTTTCTACTGACGATCATTTCATATTTAACCTCTCGCCATTCTCTACGTACTCACGTCTTTATTTCCTACCCTAAATTCATGTATAACTTTAATTGGTAATGACCAAAATGCCCTTAGGCAACATTTCTTCATTTTTCTTTAACGGGACATTTCCTGGAAAAACCGTTACACGTCGTTGCGATCCGGTTTTTCTCTACATTCCATTTTTGAAATCTATTATATGCACTATTAAGAACATCCGGTGCAACTTTCTTTGAAATTACATCTACGTCCCCAACTTTATTAAAAATTACAATTATGTCCCTTTTGTCATACAACCTTATCTAGGGCTGTTATCAAGAATTATCTTCTCCTTTTCCCTACTCTCGCTATGCACGTGTCTACACTGCATAAATGCAGTAGGCGGATGTGACAGTTCCTTCCTCGTTAATTTAAGCTTCGTCCCGAAGCTCATCAAGTGAAAACAAATATGGGTATTGCTTCTTCATAGTTTCTTCGCGTTCCCATGTAGCTTCTTCTACTTTGTGATTCCTCCAAAGCACTTTGACCAATGGAATCTTCTTATTTCGCAACTCTTTGATTTCACGTGCTAGGATCTCTACCGGCTCTTCCTCATATGTCAGTTCAGGCTGAATCTCAATATCTTGAATTTGTATGACGTGGGTTGGATCTGAACGATACCTCCTTAGCATTGAAACATGGAAGACATCATGTATTTTACTTAATTCAGGTGGTAACGCCAACTGGTAAGCTACCAGACCTACCCGTTTAATAATTTCATATGGTCCGATGAATCTAGGGCTTAGCTTGCCTTTTTGTTTAAATCGTAACACTTTCTTCCAAGGAGAGACTTTGAGGAACACTCTGTCACCTACCTCAAACTGTATGTCTTTCCTTTTTAGATTCGTGTATGATTTTTGCCTGTCCGCTGCTGCTTTTAATCGGTCTCGAATGATTTCTACCTTCTCTTCAGTTTCCTTAACTATGTCTGGCCCCAACATCTTTTTCTCACTCAATTCTGTCCAGCAAACTGGAGTTCTGCATTTTCGACCATACAGTGCTTCGTAAGGTGCCATTTGTATGCTGGATTGATAACTGTTGTTGTACGCGAATTCCATTAAGCTTAAGAGTTTGTCCCAGCTACCTTTAAATTCTAAAACGCACGCCCTCAGCATATCTTCTAAAATTTGAATCACTCTTTCCGACTGTTCGTCTGTCTGGGGATGAAATGTTGTGCTGTGGTAAGTTCGAGTTCCAAGGGCTGTTTGTAACTTCTGCCAAAAATTTGACGTAAAACGTGGGTCTCGATCGGATATGATCGAAGTTGGAACTCCGTGGAGACGTATAATCTCTTTGATATACAAGTCTGCCAACTTGTCTAGCGAGTAATCCACACGTACTGGTATGAAATGAGCGGACTTAGTAAGCCGGTCTACGATTACCCAAATCGCGTCATGTTTGTCCCTTGTCATAGGCAATCCTGTGACAAAATCCATAGTAATACGATCCCATTTCCAGGTTGGAATCGTAATAGGTTGTAGTAGCCCTGAGGGTAGTTGATGTTTCGCCTTCACTTGCTGACAGGTTAGACACTTCGTTACGTGATCAACGATATCCCTTTTCATTCCTGGCCACCAATAATACTCCTTCAAGTCCCGATACATTTTCGTTACTCCTGGATGCATTGTATAAGAACTGTTATGAGCTTCTTGCAAAATCTGTTTCTTCAGCTCCTTGGACTTAGGTACCACCATTCTCTTCTTGTAGTAGAGAATACCATCAGGACGAATTTGATAGTCTCCTGAACAGTTCTCCTGCGCCTGTTGACTCCACTTCTTCACTTGTTCATCTTCCTTCTGAGCCTCACGTATTTGTTGATGTAAGTTAGGTCGCACGTGCATTTCTGCAAAGATAGCTCCATCTTCTGTAGGTTTTAACGTTACCCTCATAGCACTTAGCGCTTGCATTGACTTCCTACTAAGTGCATCTGCTATGACATTTGCTTTGCCCGGGTGATAATTAATCGTATAGTCGTAGTTGGCTAACCATTGCATCCATTTTCGCTGTCGCAGGTTTAAATCTTTCTGCGTGGGCAAATATTTCAGGCTTTGATGATCCGTAAAGATGTAACATTTTTCCCCGTATAAGTAATGCCTCCACGTCTTGAAAGCCAAAACAATCGCTGCTAGCTCTAAGTCATGCGTAGGATAATTCTTTTCATGTGGCTTGAGCTGTCGAGAGACATACGCAATGACTTTGCCTTCCTGCATCAATACACAACCTAACCCGATATGGGATGCATCGCTATAAATCACAAAATCTTTTCCTGATTCTGGTTGTGTAAGAATAGGCGCTTCAGTAAGTTTTTGTTTCAGCTTTTCAAAGCTCCGTTGACAAGCGTCGGTCCACTAGAATTTGGCATTCTTCTGAAGTAGCTTGGTCATAGGTATGGCGATCATGGAAAACCCTTTAACGAATCTCCTATAATATCCTGCTAATCCCAAGAAACTACGGACTTCCGTTACTGTCTTAGGTGACTTCCATTCCAATACTGCTTCTATTTTCTTGGGATCGACCCTTATTCCTTCTGCCGATACAATATGTCCCAAGAAAGCTACTTCTTCCAACCAAAATTCGCATTTGCTGAATTTAGCGTATAACTGCTTCTCACGCAGGGTTTGCAAAACAATTCTAAGGTGACGATCATGATCCTCTCGATTCTTTGAATACACCAATATGTCGTCAATAAATACCACCACGAACTGATCCAAATACGGGTGGAAGATTCTGTTCATCAAATCCATGAATACTGTAGGTGCATTCGTTAATCCGAAAGGCATAACAATGAATTCATAATGTCCATAACGAGTTCTGAATGCGGTTTTTGGTATGTTTTCATCTTTAATTCTCAATTGATGATAACCCGATCGTAGATCAATTTTTGAAAAGACTCCAGCACCTTTGAGTTGATCAAACAGATCATCTATGCGAGGTAACGGATACTTGTTTTTGATGGTCAGCTTATTAAGTTGACGGTAATCTACACACAACCTTAAGGATCCATCTTTCTTTTTCACGAACAATACTGGTGCTCCCCATGGTGACACACTTGGCCTTATGAACCCCTTGTCTAAAAGTTCTTGTAGCTGTACCTTTAATTCTTTTAGCTCCGCTGGCGCCATTCGGTAAGGTGCGATGGATACTGGTGCAGCTCCCGGGTACACGTCTATGATGAATTCCACCTCTCATTTAGGTGGTAATCCGGGTAAATCATCAGGAAATACGTCGGGAAAATCGCATACAGTAGGTATATCTTGTAACTTTGGTGCCTCTTCTTTCGCTACTAATGCACATACCAGGTATGCCTCGCAACCTTTTTGCACTAACCTCTTAGCCGTCATGGCAGAAATAATGTTAGTTAGATAGTCCTTCCTTTTTCCTACTAGGGTCACTTCGTCACCGTCTGCAGTATACAAGGTAACTCTCTTCCGTTTACAGTCAACTAGTGCATCGTGCTTGGCCAACCAATCCATCCCAAGAATAGCATCGAATTCTTGAAATGGTAGTTCAAATAAATCTCCCCAAAAGATATGTCCGTGTATCTCTACGGGGCAATCTTTCACTACCTTCCTAGTAATCACCTCATTTCCTAATGGGTTAGTAACTAATATTCCCTCTTTCTCTAGTTCCACCTTTAGGTCCTCAAGTTTTTCATTTTTCGTGCATATATATGAGTGTGAAGAACCTGGATCTATTAAAACGTAAAGCGGAACCCCAAACATAGACAACTGACCTGCAATCACGTCTAGCGCTTCTTCGTCTTCTCGCCCCCTCATAGCATACATTCTAGCAGGAGCCCTTGCTTCTGGTCGATTCACTGTTTCAGATTGCACACGCGACAGATTTTCGCTCCTTCCTCTGCCTCGGCCTCGACCTGCTGCCGCTTGTGATCTCTCAGTATCCCTAGGTAGATTCTGTATTCGCTGGGGACACTCTCGCATAAGGTGGTCTAAAGATCCACATATATAACATGCAAATGTCCGACCCCAACATTCTCCCGTGTGACGGCGTCCCCATTGATCACAGCGTGGATTATTATTTTCGCCTTCATTACCTCTCGGACCGATAAAGAAGTTACCTCCGCTTCGGTTGAATCCTCTTCCTTGTCCTCTTCCGGATCGTCCCGTACTAGCAACTGAAGTAGTTTGACTTAAGCCACCGCGAATTGATCCCTGACTGTAACCTCGACGTTGATCGCCTCCCGTGGAACCACTGCCGCGGAATCGTTTCCTTGATGATTGGTAGTTTCCCGAATAGTTCTGGGTACCTCTCTTCTGTTTCATCTTCTGTCGTCTATTCTGTTCATCAGACTGGCATTGCTCTACTTCTAGAGCCCTATTGACCAACTCGGAAAATTCTTTGATATTAGCAGCAATTAGCTGCATCCTAATCTCATTATTCAATCCATCCTGGAACTGCTTACATCTATCATGTTCGTCTTCAATTGTCTTCTTGGCATACCTACTCAGCCTAGTAAATTCCCTCTCGTACTCAGCAACGGTCAGTCGACCTTGCTTTAAGTGTAGAAACTCCTTTTTCTTGGCATCTAGGTATGCCTCCGATATAAACTTCCTCTTGAACTCATTCACAAAGAAATCACATGTTCTCTGTTCCGGTGAAACTCGTTGGTGAACTGTGTCCCACCATATATATGCTTCTTCCACTAATAAGGAAGTAGCACATATCACTCGCTCTTCTGGCGTACACTGTAACTGATCTAAGGCTCGTATTGTTCCTTCCAGCCAATACTCGGCTGTTGAAGAATCATCGTCCCTTTGAGCCTTAAACTCCTTCGCACCATACTTTCTTATCTTTTCTATTGGGGGTTTCCTTTCCCCTCCTACAGCAAGTACTGGTACGGGTGCTGGCGCTGGGGGTGGTGCTGGGGCAACGCCGGCTATCTGCCGAAATACGGCAGCCATTTGTTGCAACATTTCATTGGGAATAGGAGCATCAGCGGGTGGTTGCTCCGACGCTGATTTCTCAGATACACGCATTTCTACAACTCGGGAGGGCTGAGATTCGACCTCCTCCTCTATATCACGCTGCGCTGCTTGCGACATCTAAAGAGTAAACATATACCATCCCATCATTATTAACGACCCAGACCAACAGCATTATCTTACCCTAGGTGGCATGTATATAAATATAAAATTCTTAATTAACACATATACAACACAACTTTTATTTATTTCCAAACACAAAGTTTTACAATATTAGGAAGCCCTTATATACATTGCAAAATTTAGGACTCCATGAAATCGTGCAATCTCTTATTTACTATAGGATATCTCGTTTTACGTCGGTAATGGCCACTCCCGACATAAAACGTACATCCTCCTATGTTGGATTACCCAGAAGCGGCTAAACCTGGCTCTGATACCACTAATTGTAACACCCCTTCCCAACCTACATGTGTAAGCTGAGTAGAGGTGCCACACTATCCTAATTGTTGCTACCAATTTACTTAGTCAAATTTTAGTTCTGATTTTTACAGAAATTTTGCCATAGTTCCGCCTAGAAATTTGGATCCCAAGTGTCGACAAAACTTGTTTTTTTTTATTTTTGAAAACATTTTACACAGACCATTATAATTACCATCAAATTTAATGCACTCCCAATGAATCCACCTTATACCCTCAACTACAAACTTGCACAAAGAGTTCACACTTCTAATATAACATAAAGTAAAGATTTATGATTATTACATACTACTAACATACAATTATAACATAAAAAAAATCTCTTTTATATTTATTCATATACATGCCACAACTATCGACTCATAATGGAACTAAAAGATCTACCCCTGAGATTTGCTGTGGTCTGGTCGTTGCTTCCCCAAGATTTATCTACTGCTCCGAACCTACGAGTCAAGGAAAACTTAACTCGCTGAGCGTTGTCGCTCAGTGGGTACTTTACCAATAAAAATAAAAGTAGTACATGAAAGTATTCGAAGTAAAAAGGAAATAATAAAATCAACAATCAACCAACATTATACCAATAGAAATCGTGATACATTCAGTATGATATGTTTTCAATAAAGTAAAATCATAATTCAAATTCATTTGCATTATATAGTTCAACGAAAAATAATATGTCTTTGATCCAGGCTCTACTGGGATATAGGGAACCATAGTGATAAGGCAGTGGCCCTCACCACTGTAACATAGGTGGCCCTCACCACCGATATCAGATCACAGGAATGGCCCTCACCATCCTGGTTATAACCAATGGCCCTCACCATTGGCCCCCAATGGCCCTCACCATTGAGTTCAGATCATATCAATTCAATCACAATATCAAGCAGTACTGCATAAGTTAGTATAGTGCACCATACCCTTATCTACCACTCCCACTATCCAGTAGAGCAAAAAGATTAAAATGATTCAATTTAAGTCTCAAACCTCATTTTAGAATGACTCGCAAAATCATTTTAAATTCCCATCGCACTTTGCCATTTATGCCGCGCAACACATTCTTTAGTCAAACCATTCCCCTTTTTCGCATATTTAACATCCACAATAAACACATCAAACATTTCAAAGCATTTCTCAAAATATCACAAATTGACCAAATGAATAGTGTTGCGGCGAGACAAATCGGCAACGCAAAATGGCATGACCAAATGAATAGTAAAATCTGGGTTTTCGTCAAAATTTCAGTCCACTTCAGTCATGCATTTGACCAAGTAAATGATCTTATTTTTAGCTAAAATTTTACAGAAAACTTATTTCATATGTTGACTAATTGCATGTAAAATTTCGTTGAAAAATTCATTCATTTGCTGCCTCAAACGATTTCCACAAAAAGGTCCAGAAAGCTGTCTTTTTGGGACCATTTCGGCCCAACCACATAAAATGCATAGGATAGTTTATTTTTCTTTTGCAAATCAATATTAAGGCTTCTTTAATAGTAAAGTGAAGATTCAAACACTTCCCTTTGACAACTTTTGCATATTTGACTCAAATCAAACTAATTAAAGTTCATGAACATCAAAAATTCCATAAACCAAAGTTTGTAAGAAAAATAGAATTTCTTTTATGGTAAAGCACCAAACCTTATTCTTGTACTTCCCCTTTTTCTTTTCCTCCTTCTCCTTCCTTAATCTTTGTTTTTCCTTCAAGAAATTCAAGAACACACCCTTAAACATAAACCTTAGCAATTTAGATTAATAAGCTATCCTCCATTTCTTTTCAAACTAAACCCTAATCTAACCTTATTAAACCTTAGAAACCTTGATTCTTTCATTTAATTGATTAATATCATAACTACTTAAAATTTCCAAATCCACCATAAGAACCCTAATTTCCAATCTTCCAATAGTTATATAACTACCTAAAACTAAAAATTAAAGTCTACATACTAGAAAACCTTAAAAAAACTCACCTTAAAAATCAACTTTTGAAGAAACTTGGAAGTCTTTTGGGTGTTTCCCTTGTTGGCCGAATTTGGTGAGTGGAAAAAGAGAATTTGCTCTTCATATCACATATATTTATAGACAAAGGAAATGATGATCACCTTGCCCACTTGTCCCCTTTTTCTCTTTCTTCATTTATTACACATTTATTACATATGCTAAATGTTCTCTTTTGATTGGCCAACCTTTGATTTTTATAACTTCCTTTTTCCTTTACTTCTTTCCACTTGTCTCTCTTCCCATTGGATCTCATAAAGTTATCCCGGGTTACTCATCCGGTCCCGACACGAAACCGGGCCCACATTACGTTCCGGCGATTAATCGATCATATCTTTTAAACCGTATAGCTCCACGAGTCAAACTATATATGGTTTTGATCCTCTCGACCTCTACTTTCTATTTATAAGATCTATTTTAGGTTTCTAAGTCATTTTGAAAAATTACCGGTAAGCCCTCAACTTTTTACAAAATTCCCTTTAGGTCCTATTTTTGCTCGGGTTTTCTCCGGCTTCGTTTCTACTGACGATCATTTCATATTTAACCTCTCGCCATTCTCTACGTACTCACGTCTTTATTTCCTACCCTAAATTCATGTATAACTTTAATTGGTAATGACCAAAATGCCCTTAGGCAACATTTCTTCATTTTTCTTTAACGGGACATTTCCTGGAAAAACCGTTACACGTCGTTGCGATCCGGTTTTTCTCTACATTCCATTTTTGAAATCTATTATATGCACTATTAAGAACATCCGGTGCAACTTTCTTTGAAATTACATCTACGTCCCCAACTTTATTAAAAATTACAATTATGTCCCTTTTGTCATACAACCTTATCTAGGGCTGTTATCAAGAATTATCTTCTCCTTTTCCCTACTCTCGCTATGCACGTGTCTACACTGCATAAATGCAGTAGGCGGATGTGACACTAATACCTCATAAGGTCCAATAAAATGAGGACTTAGCTTTCCTCTTCAACCAAATCTCAAAATCTTTTTCCAAGGAGACACTTTCAAAAATACTTTATCTCCAACATCAAACTCTATGTCTCTCCTTTTCAAATCTGAATAAGATTTCTGTCGATCTGAGGCTGCTTTTAACCGATCTCGAATTATTTTTACTTTCTCTTCCGTTTCTTTAATCAAATCAGGACCAACCAATTTGCCTTCTCCAACTTCGTTCCAACATAGAGGCGTCCTACATCTTCTACCATACAATGCCTCAAACGGTGCCATTCCAATACTGGATTGATGACTGTTGTTGTAAGCAAATTCCACAAGTTGCAAAAATCTGTCCCAACTTCCAGAAAAATCAATGACACAGCTTCTCAACATATCCTCTATAATCTGTATCACTCTCTCTGACTGCCCATCTGTCTGCGGATGAAAAGCAGTGCTAAAGTGCAATCAAGAACCCAAAGCACCATGTAATCTCTTCCAAAACCTCGAAGTAAACCGGGGATCTCGATCAGACACTAAAGAAATTGGAACTCCATGCAACTTCACTATCTCACTGATATACAGCTCAGCTAACTTCTCAAGAGAATAGTCCATCCGAACTGGAAGAAAATGAGCTGTCTTTGTCAACCGATCAACAATCACCCAAATAGCATCATGCCTCTTCTAAGTCAATGGCAAACCAGACACAAAATCCATTGTCACTCTCTCCCATTTCCATTCAGGCACTGATAAAGGTTGAAGCAACCCAGTTGGAACTTGATGCTCAGCTTTTACTCTCTGACAAGTGAGACACTTGGATACAAACTCCGCTATATCTCTCTTCATACTTGACCACCAGTAATGTTGCTTCAAATCCTGATACATCTTTGTATTCCCAGGGTGCATAGCAAAAACCAATTGATATGCTTCTTCTAAAATAATCCTTCTCAATATATCATCGTCAAGAACACACAATCTATCTTTGAACCAAAGGCTACCATCGCTTCTCACATGGAAATCTCGGCTCTCCCCTTTTTGGCAATCTGACACAATCTTTTGAATTTTCTCATCAACCAATTAAGCCTCTTTAATTTGATCCAACAACACCGGTCTCAACTGCAATTGAGCTAACAAAGCACCATCATCACATGATTAAAAACGAGCATGCAATGCTCTCAACTCAACAAGCAACAAGAGCGAATAAGCAGTCAAACCTGCCAAAGACTTCCGACTCAAGGCATCAGCAACAACATTCACCTTACCAGGATGATAATCAATCAAACAGTCGTAATCTTTAATCAATTCCAACCACCATCTTTGCCGAATACTAAGCTCTCTTTGAACCCCCAAATATTTCAAACTCTTATGATCTGTATAGATAAAACACTTCTCTCCATACAAGTAGTGTCGCCAAATCTTCAAAGCAAAAACTATAGCTGCCAACTCCAAATCATGCGTCGGATAATTAAGCTCATGCGGCTTCAACTGCCGAGAAGCATAAGCTATAACTTTACTCTCTTGCATCAAAACACAACCTAAACCATTATGTGAAGCATCACTGTAAATCACATATGGTTTATCTTCTACAGGCAATGTAACACCCCTATATCTCGTATACGTACCAAGCATGCTTAAACAATCGTAATATACGTATACTGAATATAGAAAATGCCACAGTTTAAAAATACACAACAAATATCTTTGAAAATAAGTGAAACCAATCTCAAACATTTAAAAGAAATCCAAAAGACACCATATATAAAAATGTTTATTAAATCACAGTGGAAGTTATTACAAATATGTTATAAATCAAAGTTTACAAAACATAGAATATATACATGATTGGCAGCTCTTTTCTGATCTTTAAGTTCCAAAAATAAATTCTTCAATGCCTAGTCTCACTTGGTCTCGAGGAGCTCTCAGGTTCAACTCTGTCACCTGCGCGATCAAACACTATCGCGCTAAGCCAACAGCTTATTAGTACAAAATATACTAACATTATGCTTTAATATGATATAATGTCACAATTAATCTCATACATCATTTAAAAGAATATCACAATTCCACATCATACTTTGATCAATGTCATAACAACATTCATATTATATCTTCATAATTCCATTAATTTCACCATTCAAGAATCACATTAAATACAAAGAGAAGCATGGGCCCAAGAACACTAATATGCCATTCAACTTTCAGAGTTAATGTTTTGGTTAAATTATCACATTTATCATTATCATTATCCCAACTAGGCTTCAAGGATTTAGGTTCAACCAAGCTTCAAGGGGAACAAAACATGCTAAGTATCAACCCAACTTGGCTTCAAGAACCAATCCAACCTAGCTTCAAGGGTTGTAACATCTCAATTAGGCTTCAAGGACTAGACCCAACCAAGCTTCAAGGGGAGTAAAACATGTTAAACTTCAACCCAACTTGGCTTCAAGAATCAAGCCCAACCTAACTTCAAGAGAATGCTACTATAGGCATGCCACCAACAACAAACTCTAAAAATAGAATAACACATTAGCCACACAATTCATTGATTATTTCATCATCAATATCATTTTCAATTCTCTTCATCATTTAGGCAAACATGCCTCACATATCTCAATTGAATTATCCTAGCCAATCACAATGGCTTCATATCACATTTGAATCATCATGGCCAATTACAATGGCTTCACATCTCAATTCACATTTCATATTTCATCATTGATATATACCTAACAATTTACATTATTCATAGATTTAGAATCTTTCACATACATTTGTTTCGATCATTTTTGTTTTAAGTGTGTTTAAAATGTTTATTTTTATGTTTAGGTGCAAAAAGACCTTTGAAGAATCAAAACAATGCAAGAAGAGCAAAGAACAATCACAGTAGCTAACACACTAAAGGGACACGGCCAAGCTTGTGGCCGTGTCTCTCAACACAAAATCATGCAGTAGCAGACACGGGCAAGGGACACGGCCAAGTCAGTGGCCGTGTCTCTCCAAAATTGATCCAACACGGCCAAATTTCCTTAAACTTGGCCGTGTCTCCCAAAAATCTTTAGTTTGGCCGTGTCTCTTCTTTAGTTTGGCCGTGTCTCTCATGAATAAAAACCCTAAACATGGCCAAGTCTCTTTTGATTGAATTAAAACACATTGTGCACAACATAACCTTATTCAAATGGATATAATCAATGTCATTAACACTTATTTTACATGTTCATCACAATATTCACATTAACAATACATTTAATCACTTACCACTTCAAAATCCTAAAACCAACATCACTCTTATTCTTTCAATATCAACATCCACTAAACTTACCATCTTCAAACCAAAACCAACACCAATTTAACTTTTTAATTTACACTCAATTTCAACACTTATAAACACATCTCAAACACACCTAATCATAATATCAACAAATCATAACTCACCTCAAACACAACTTCAAAATAACAAAGGAAAACAAGAGAGTACTTACCAAAATTGAAGAAATTTCACAAATCTCCAACTTAATCCTTTGATTCTTCCTTCAATTTGAGCTTATAACTTCAAGATCCTCTCTTGCTCTCTTGCTTTCTTTTGTCTTTGGATGAGCCGGCCACACACATGGAAAAGAAGAAAAGATGATGAAAAAAAAACAAAATCAACTTCTCTTTAAATCTCCACCAAGTGTTCCAACAAGACAATTACCAACATACCCTCTTCTCACTTGTTCTAGCTTTCTTCTTAATCAAGTGCCCTTTATAGTAATTTCACATACAATAATTAAATATCTTCTTCCCTTGACTATCCATTTTGACTAATGTATATGTTATATATATAACCATATACCCAACATATACACTTTCTCTCTACACATTACTTTCTTTTTTAAACAATACATAAACATTCTCTTTTCAATTTCTTTTCTTATCAACATAACATATACACATAATTCAAACAAACAACAATTATATCCAAACTTCTAGGGCACACTTTGGGATATTACAATTCTCCCCCTCTAAAAGAAATTTCATCCTCGAAATTACCTGATATCATCTCTGAAACAGTTGAGGATACTGATTTCGCATTGCTTGCTCACTCTCCCAAGTTGCTTCTTCTCTTTCATGATTTTTCCATAGAACCTTCACTAAAGGCACTTTCTTATTTCTCAACTCTTTCACTTCATGTGCCAAAATAGCAACCGGTTCTTCTTCAAATGTCAGATCTGGACTCACTTCAATAGATTCAATTGGCAAAACATGAGATGGGTCCGACCTGTACCTCCTCAACATAGAAACATGAAATACATTATGGATCCTATCCAACTCAGGTGGCAAAGCAAGCCGATAAGCAACTGTTCCAATTCTCTCCAAAACTTCATATGGTCCAATAAAACGAGGACTCAATTTCCCTTTCCGACCAAACCTCAAGATCTTCTTCCAAGGAGACACATTCAAAAATACTTTATCTCCAACATCAAATTCTATATCTCTCCTCTTCAAATCTGCATAAGACTTCTGTCGATCTGAAGCTGCTTTCAACCTGTCTCGAATAAATTTCACTTTCTCTTCAGTTTCTTTAACCAAATCAGGACCAATTAACCTACCTTCTCCAAGTTCATTCCAACATAAAGGTGTCTTACACCGTCTACCATACAATGCTTCGAATGGTGCCATACCAATGCTGGATTGATGACTGTTATTGTAAGCAAATTCCACAAGTGGCAAAAATCTATCCTAACCTCCAGAGAAATCAATGACACAGCTTCTCAACATGTCCTCGATAATCTGTATCACTCTCTCCGACTGCCCATCTGTCTGCAGATGAAAAGCAGTGCTAAAGTACAGTCGAGAACCCAAAGCACCATGTAAACTCTTCCAAAACCTTGAAGTAAACCGGGGATCTCGATCAAACACTAAAGAAATTGGGATACCATGCAACTTCACAATCTCATGGATATACAGTTCAGCTAACCTCTCCAGAGAATAATCCATCCGAACCGAAAGAAAATGAGCTGTCTTGGACAACCTATCAACAATCACCCATATAGCATCATGCTTCCTTTATGTCAATGGTAGACCAGACACAAAATCCATTGTCACTCTCTCCCACTTCCATTCAGGCACTGTCAAAGGTTGAAGCAACCCTGTTGGAACTTGATGCTCAGCTTTTACCCTCTGACAGGTGAGACATTTAGACACAAATTCCGCTATATCTCTCTTCATGCCAGACCACCAATACTGCTGTCTCAAATCATGGTACATCTTTGTACTACCTGGATGCATAGCAAATAATGACTGATGTGCTTCTTCTAAAATAATTCTTCTCAAATTAGCATCATCCGGTACACACAATCTGTTCTTAAACCAAAGACTACCATCATTCTTCACATGAAAATCTCGGCTCTCTCCATTTTAGCAATTTGATACAATCTTCTAAATCTTCTCATCAGCCAATTGAGCCTCTTTAATCTGATCCAACAATACTGGTTTCAATTGCAACTGTGCCAACAATGCACCATCATCACAAGATACAAAACTAGCATGCAATGCTCTCAACTCAACAAGCAACGAGAGCGAATAAACAGTCAAACCTGCTAAAGACTTCCGACTCAAGTCATCAGCAACAACATTTGCCTTACCAGGATGATAATCAATTAAACAGTCGTAGTCTTTAATCAACTCTAACCATCTCCGATGTCGAAGATTGAGCTCTCTCTGGACACCCAAATATTTTATACTTTTATGGTCTGTATAGATAAAACACTTCTCTCCATACAAATAGTGTCGCCAAATCTTCAATGCAAACACAATAGCTACTAACTCTAAATCATGGGTCGGATAATTGAGCTCATGCGGTTTCAACTGTCGAGAAGCATAAGCTATAATTTTACCTTATTGCATCAGAACACAACCCAAACCACTATGTGAAGCATCACTGTAAATCACATATGGTTTATCTTCCACAGGTAAAGTAAGAACAGGCGCTTGAGTTAACATTTCTCTCAACTATTCAAAGCTAGCCTGACACTGATCTGTCCACACAAATCTTACTCCCTTTCGAAGTAATCTGGTAAGTGGAATAGCTATCAAAGAAAATCCTTTCACAAACCGTTGGTAATAGCCTGCCAAACCCAGAAAACTTCTAACTTCAGTCACAAACTTTGGTGGACTCCAATTCAGAATAGCTTCAACATTACTCGGATCAACTCTAATACCCTCTGCTGAAACTATATGACCGAGAAAAGTTACTTGGTTCAGCCAAAACTGACACTTCGACAGTTTAGCAAACAATTGCTTCTCTCTCAAAATTTGCAACACAATCCGCAAATGCTTGTCATGCTCCTCCTCATTACGCGAATACACCAAAATATCATCGATGAAAACCACCACAAACTTATCCAAATAGGGCCTAAACACCCTATTCATCAAATCCATAAAAACTGCAGGTGCATTCGTTAAACCAAAAGGCATCACTAGAAACTCATAATGCCCATACCTTGTACGAAAGGCCGTCTTAGGAACATCTTCAGCTCTGACTCTTAACTGATGGTACCCTGATCTCAAATCAATTTTGGAAAACACCGCTACACCCTTCAATTGATCAAAGAGATCATCAATTCTAGGCAAAGGATATTTATTTTTAATAGTCGCCTTGTTCAATTGCCTATAATCGATACACAATCTCATAGTACCATCCTTCTTCTTCACAAACAAAACAAGAGCCCCCCATGGTGAAACACTAGGGCGAATAAACCCTTTATCCAACAACTCCTGCAACTGCACCTTCAATTCTCTCAATTCAGCAGGTGCCATTCGATAAGGAGTGATAGAGATGGGAGTGGTACCAGGCAATAATTCAATACCAAACTCCACCTCTCTCTCAGGAGGCAACCCTGGCAACTCCTCTGGAAACTCTGTAACTGTAGGTATATCATCAAGTTGAGAACCCCTTACTCTAGTATCCACAACATGAGCAAGGTAAGCATCACACCCTTTTCAAATCAACCTCCTAGCTGCAACAGCTGAAACAAACAAGGATGCTAGCTGTCCATGCTCACTAGATACTATCACCTCTCTACCATCACCAGTTCTCAAGATAACAAATTTTTTTTGACAATCTACCACAGCTCCATGTCTAGATAACCAGTCCATGCCTAGGATCAAATCATATTCCTTAAAAGGCATTTCAATCAAATCTCCAAGAAACTCCTCACCTTGCACCATAACTGCACTATCTCGGTGCACTTTCCTAACAATCACACTATGCCTTAATGGATTTGTCACCAACACATCAAATCCTAGGGACTCAGCATGCAACTCAGACACAGGCAAAACAGATGCACTAATATATGAATGAGTGGATCCGGGATCAATCAAAGCAAGTACTGAAATACCAAATAAAGAGAAAGTACCCGCTATGACTGCCGAAGCATCTGGTTGCCTCTGCATCACATATATTCTCTTAGAAGATCTAGCCTCCTCCGGTCTACTCTCCCTGGATGTAGAACCTCCTCTAGGACTGAACCCAGATCTGCCCCCTTTGCTGACATTTCTGCCTCCTCGACCTCCCCTCATACTAGATCGAGAAGCTGCAGAATCTACCAACATCTGTTCCTGCCTCTCAGGACAATCTTTAACAAAATGATCAGGTGATCCACATCTGAAGCATACCCCTGCTACACCAGTCTTCCAACAAGTACCACCATGTGGTCTACCACAATGAATACATATGGGTAAAGTGGATCTCTGAATTACTGGAGTTGGAGCACTCGCCACTGAAAACTGTAGGTCTCGTTCTCTGCCTCTGAAACTGTACTGACCTACCAGCTGGCCTCTGACTCCTACTAACCCGAGGAACAAAACTTCCTTTACCTCTTTTCACAGATGAAGACCCTACTTCAAACTGGGGTCTTCTAACCCTGATCTCTTCCCTAGAAGCAACTGTTGCAATGCCCTGAGCTCACTCCACACTTCGAGCTGCTGCAACAAGCTGGGAAAATCATGATATCTAGATCCAGCTACCAGGCACATGATAGAGGGCCTCAATCCCTCCTCAAATCTCCTGCATCTATCTATCTCATCAGATATAATACCCCCAGCATACTGGCTCAACCGGATAAACTCTAGCTCATATTCTGTCACAGTCCGGTGATCTTGCTTCAAGCTCAAGAACTCCATTTTCTTCACATCCTTATACTCTCTCGGAGTATACTTCAATTCAAACTCTCTTAGGAAATCAGCATAGGACAATGTTGGTGGATCATCCATAGCATGGGGCACTGTCTTCCACCAATCATATGCATCCTTCTGCAACAATGATCTTGCATAATCAAATTTTTCTTCTGGAGTGGCTTGCAACTGAATAAATATTCTCTGTACTTTATCTAGCCACTGCTCAGCTACAGCTGGATCAATAGTACCCAAGAAATCTTCTGCTCCATACTTTCTTAATTTGTCATAATGTCTCACAGGTACCAAAGGCTGTGGGGGTGGTGGCGGTGGTTGCACTGGTGCTTGCCTCAATACCTCTACCACCTGCCTAAGCCAAACTGGCAGAACCTCCTCACCAGCTGGTCTCCCTGACACAGAAGTAGGTACCTCCCCAGCACTATCCACTCTAGCTCCATTTCTAACCTCATCAGGAGCTATACTCTCAGCACTACCCTCGACTGACTGACGTAAGTGAGAATCCATCACAACCTATATCTGCAAACACAGCAGAATACCTATCATTAAAGATCAGAGACTGCCAATGCCAAACATGTACGTTATTCAAAAATCCACTTTTTAAAATCAAAACATTCTTTTTCTTACACTTGACCTAGGTTGAGAATCTCAAACCTAGGCTCTGATACCAAAACAATTGTAACACCCCTATATCCCGTATACGTACCAAGCATGCTTAAACAATCATAATATACGTATACTGAATATAGAAAATGCCACAGTTTAAAAATACACAACAAATATCTTTGTAAATAAGTGAAACCAATCTCAAACATTTAAAAGAAATCCAAAAGACACCATATATAAAAATGTTTATTAAATCACAGCGGAAGTTATTACAAATATGTTATAAATCAAAGTTTACAAAACATAGAATATATACATGATTGGCAGCTCTTTTCTGATCTTTATGTTCCAAAAATAAATCCTTCAATGCCTAGTCTCACTTGGTCTCGAGGAGCTCTCAAGTTCAACTCTGTCACCTGCGCGATCAAACACTATCGCGCTAAGCCAACGGCTTAGTAGTACAAAGTATACTAACATTATGCTTTAATATGATATAATGTCACAATTAATCTCATACATCATTTAAAAGAATATCACAATTCCACATCATACTTTGATCAATGTCATAACAACATTCATTTTATATCTTCATAATTCCATTAATTTCACCATTCAAGAATCACATTAAATACAAAGACAAGCATGGGCCCAAGAACACTAATATGCCATTCAACTTTCAGAGTTAATGTTTTGGTTAAATTATCACATTTATCATTATCATTATCATTATCCCAACTAGGCTTCAAGGATTTAGTTTCAACCAAGCTTCAAGGGGAACAAAACATGCTAAGTATCAACCCAACTTGGCTTCAAGAACCAATCCAACCTAGCTTCAAGGGTTGTAACATCTCAATTAGGCTTCAAGGACTAGACCCAACCAAGCTTCAAGGGGAGTAAAACATGTTAAACTTCAACCCAACTTGGCTTCAAGAATCAAGCCCAACCTAACTTCAAGAGAATGCTACTATAGGCATGCCACCAACAACAAACTCTAAAAATAGAATAACACATTAGCCACACAATTCATTGATTATTTCATCATCAATATCATTTTCAATTCTCTTCATCATTTAGGCAAACATGCCTCACATATCTCAATTGAATTATCCTAGCCAATCACAATAGCTTCATATCACATTTGAATCATCATGGCCAATTACAATGGCTTCACATCTCAATTTTCATTTCATATTTCATCATTGATATATACCTAACAATTTACATTATTCATAGATTTAGAATCTTTCACATACATTTGTTTGGATCATTTTTGTTTTAAGTGTGTTTAAAATGTTTATTTTTATGTTTAGGTGCAAAAAGACCTTTGAAGAATCAAAACAATGCAAGAAGAGCAAAGAACAATCACAGTAGCTAACACACTCAAGGGACACGGCCAAGCTTGTGGCCGTGTCTCTCAACACAAAATCATGCAGTAGCAGTCACAGGCAAGGGACACGGCCAAGTCAGTGGCCGTGTCTCTCCAAAATTGATCCAACACGGCCAAATTTCCTTAAACTTGGCCGTGTCTCCCAAAAATCTTTAGTTTGGCCGTGTCTCTTCTTTAGTTTGGCCGTGTCTCTTCTTTAGTTTGACCATGTCTCTCATGAATAAAAACCCTAAACATGGCCAAGTCTCTTTTGATTGAATTAAAACACATTGTGCACAACATAACCTTATTCAAATGGATATAATCAATGTCATTAACACTTATTTTACATGTTCATCAGAATATTCACAATAGCAATACATTTAATCACTTACCACTTCAAAACCCTAAAACCAACATCACTCTTATTCTTTCAATATCAACATCCACTTAACTTACCATCTTCAAACCAAAACCAACACCAATTTAACTTTTTAACTTACACTCAATTTCAACACTTATAAGCACATCTCAAACACACCTAATCATAATATCAACAAATCATAACTCACCTCAAACACAACTTCAAAATAACAAAGGAAAACAAGAGAGTACTTACCAAAATTGAAGAAATTTCACAAATCTTCAACTTAATCCTTTGATTCTTCCTTCAATTTGTGCTTATAACTTCAAGATCCTCTCTTGCTCTCTTGCTTTCTTTTGTCTTTGGATGAGCCGGCCACACACATGGAAAAGAAGAAAAGATGATGAAAAAAAAAACAAAATCAACTTCTCTTTAAATCTCCACCAAGTGTTCCAACAAGACAATTACCAACATACCCTCTTCTCACTTGTTCTAGCTTTCTTCTTAATCAAGTGCCCTTTATAGTAATTTCACATACAACAATTAAATATCTTCTTCCCTTGACTATCCATTTTGACTAATGTATATGTTATATATATAACCATATACCCAACATATACACTTTCTCTCTACACATTACTTTCTTTTTTAAACAATACATAAACATTCTCTTTTCAATTTCTTTTCTTATCAACATAACATATACACATAATTCAATCAAACAACAATTATATCCAAACTTCTAGGGCACACTTTGGGATATTACAGGCAAAGTAAGAACAGGAGCTTGAGTCAACATCTCCATCAACTGTTCAAAACTAGCTTGACACTGATCTGTCCACACAAATCTAACTCCCTTTCGAAATAATCTGGTGAGTGGAGTAGCTATCAAAGAAAAACCTTTCACAAACCGTCGATAATAGCCTGCCAAACCCAGAAAACTTCTAACTTCAGTCACAAACTTCGGTGGACTCCAATTCAAAATGGCCTCAACTTTACTCGGATCAACTCTTATACCATCTGCTGAAACCACATGACCCAGAAAAGTCACTTGATCAAGCCAAAACTCACACTTTGACAGCTTAGCATACAATTGCTTCTCTCTCAAGGTCTGCAATGCAATCCTCAGATGCTTGTCATGATCCTCCTTATTATGCGAATATACCAAAATATCATCAATGAAGACCACCACAAACTGATCTAGATAGGGCCTAAACACCCTATTCATCAAATCCATAAAAGCTGCAGGTGCATTCGTTAATCCAAAAGGCATCACTAAAAACTCATAATGCCCATATCTTGTGCGGAAAGCTGTCTTAGGAACATATTCAGCTCTGACTCTCGACTGATGGTACCCTGATCTCAAATCAATCTTGGAAAACACTGCTGCTCCCTTCAATTGATCAAAGAGATCATCTATCCTAGGCAAAGGATACTTATTCTTAATAGTCACCTTATTCAATTGCCTATAATCGATGCACAACCTCAAAGTACCATCCTTCTTCTTTACAAACAAAACAGGAGCTCCCCACGGAGAAACACTAGGGCGAACAAACCCTTTATCCAACAACTCCTGCAACTGCACCTTCAACTCTCTCAACTCAGCAGGTGCCATTCGATAAGGAGTAATAGAGATGGGAGTGGTACCAGGCAACAAATCGATACCAAACTCAACCTCTCTCTCAGGGGGTAACCCTGGCAACTCCTCCGGAAAAATATCTGGAAATTCCGTAACTGTGGGTATACTATCAAGTTGAGAACCCACTACTCTGGTATCCACAACATGAGCAAGATAAGCATCACACCCTTTTCTAATCAACTTTCTAGCTGCCACATCTGACACAAACAAGGATGCAAGTTGTCTCTGTTCACCAGATACCATCACACTTTTTTGACAATCTACCACTGCTCCATGCTTAGACAACCAATCCATACCTAAGATCAAATCATATTCCTTAAAAGGCATTTTAATCAAAACACCCAAAAACTCCTCTCCTTGCACCACAACTGAACTATCACGATGCACCTTACTCACCACAACACTATGTCCTAAAGGATTTGTCACCAACACATCAAATCCTAAAGACTCTGAATGCAATTCAGACACAGGCAAGATAGATGCACTTATGTATGAATGAGTAGATCCTGGATCAATCAAAGCAAGAACTGAAATGCCAAATAAAGAAAATGTACCTGCAATAACTGCTGAAACATCCGGCTACCTCTGCATCACATACACTCACTGAGAAGACCCAGCCTCGTCTGGCCTACTGCCTCCGGATGTAGAGCCTCCTCTCTGCCTGATCTCAGGTCGACCGCCTCTACTGGAACCTCTGCCCCCTCGACCACCTCTGCTAAAACTAGGTCGAGAAGCTGCAGTATCAGTCTGTCTATCCTCCTGTAACTCAGGGCAATCTTTAATAAAATGAGCTGGTGACCCACATCTAAAGCATACTCCTGATCCACCCGTCTTCCAACAAGCACCCCCATGTGTCCTACCACAATGAACACATATAGGTGGAATGGATCTCTAAACCACTGGAGTTGAAGCACTCGCTACAGAAACTGTAGGTCTCGATCTCTGCCTCTGATACTGAACTGACCTACCCGACTGTCTCAGGCTCCTATTGACTCTCGGAATAAAACTTCCTCACCCTCTCTTCATAGATGAAGACCCTGCCTCAAACTGGGGTCTCCTAACTCTGGTCTCCTCCTCAGTAGCAGCTACTGCAATACCTTGTGCTCTCTCAACACTTCTAGCTGTTGCAACCAACTGAGAAAAATCCTGATACCGAGAACCAACAACAATGCACATAATAGAGGGCCTCAACCCCTCCTCAAATCTTCTACACCGGTCAATCTCATCAGAAATAATCCTCCCAGCATAGTGACTCAACCGAATATACTCAATCTCATACTCTGTCACAGTCCGGTTATCTTGTCTCAAATTCAGAAATTCCATCTTCTTGACATCCTTATACTCCCTCGGGGTATATTTCTTCTCAAACTCCCTCAGAAAATCACCATAAGACAAAGTAGGTGGATCATCCATGGCATGAGGAACCGTCTTCCACCAATCATAAGCATCTTTCTGCAGAAGGGATCTAGCATAATCAAATTTCTCTTCAGGAGTAGCTTGCAACTGAATAAATACCCTCTGCACTCTATCCAACCACTGCTCAGCTACTGCAGGATCTGTAGTACCAAAGAAATCCTCAACCCCATACTTTCTCAATTTATCATAATGTCTCACCAACACTTGTGGCTGTGGTGGTGGCGGCGGCTGCACTAGAGCTTGCCTCAACAAATCTACCACATGTCTTAGCCAAACTGGTGGAACCTCATCAGCAGCTGGTCTCTCTGGCACAGGAGCAGGTGCCTCTCCAACTCTCTCAACCCTAGCTCCATCTCTACCCTCTTCAGGAGCTACACTCTCAGCACTACCTTCTATAGACTGACGTGACTGAGACGCCATCACTACCTATATCTGCAAACACAGCAGAATATACCTCATCAAACATCAGAGACTGCCAATACCAAAACATGTATCTTATTTAAAAACCAATTTTTATAATCAAAATGTTATTTTTCTTACAATTTACCTAGGTTGAGAATCTCAAACCTAGGCTCTGATACCAAAACAATTGTCACACCCCTATGCCCCGTATACACACACTACATACCACCACAATCGTAATACACGTATACTGAATATAGGAATGCCACAGTTTACTAAACAAACAAATCATTCCTTTATACAATAATATGAGCAAACTTAAACATTTAAGTTATATCATAAAACACAATAGATAAAAAGTTCATTCAATACGCAGCGGAAAATGTAGCGGTATTTACAAATACATAAACATCAAAAATCAAATTTTACAAAACATAAAGTTTATACATGTTTGGCAATTCATCTCTGATCTTTAAGTCCACAATCAACACTTCAGAGTCTAGACTCAACTTGGACTAGCTAAACTCTCTGGTTCTACCCTGTCGCCTGTGTGATGAACCACAATCGCGCTAAGCCAACAGCTTAGTGGTACAAACCACAATAACAATATGCTTCAATGCAATGCCAATGTCACACATTTCAACAATAAAGACAATATTCATAAATGACATATTAATATTTTCCATTAAACTACATTTCATTATCTTATTCAATTGTTTCACCATTTATGATTTACATTGAAACAAAGACAAGCATGGGCCCAAAAGACACTAATATGCCATTCAACTTTCAGAGTGAATGTTTTGATTCAATTATCACATTTATCATTATCCCAACTAGGCTTCAAGGATTAGGCCCAATCAAGCTTCAAGGGGAGCAAAGCATGCTAAGCATCAACCCAACTTGACTTCAAGGACCAAACCCAACCTAGCGTCAAGGGTTGTAACATCTCAACTAGGCTTCAAGGACTAGACCTAACCAAGCTTCAAGCGGAGTTAAGCATGCTAAACTTCAACCCAACTTGGCTTCAAAGATCAAATCCAACCTAGCTTCAAGAGATTGTTACTATTAGGCATGCCACCAACAACAAAACTCTGAAAATGGAATAACATATTGGACACTCAATTCATTCATTATTTCATTATCAATTTCATTCTCATTTTCTCATCATCATCTAGGAAAACATGCCCCACTTATTTCATTTGAATCATTATAGCCAACCACAATGGCTTCACATATTATCATATCTCAATTCACATTAAAGCAATTCATCATTAAAGTATACATAACCAATTGCATTGAACATACATTTTGAATGATCATCATATCTTTCACATTATACAAATCATAACATTAATCAAATGTATTAAAAATATAATAAATTACTTAACACATTTACAATCAAATGTATTAAGTCTCAAAATCATGTAAATGTATGCAACCATGTAAGTTTGTACTTACCTCAAGAACAACTCACACCGATCTATACACTTCCTCTTTGAAAAATTCTTCACTACTAGGATTAGGGCAACTCAACCTTTTCACAACCTAATTCAAAAGGAATAATACACACTTATTTACAAATACACATGAATTCCAATACAATTATTCACCTATTAGTCTCATACTAAGCCCGTAGATCATAAATTACAAACCAAAACCACTATCTAGGTCCCCACGGTCATGGCCTCACAACCCCCACGGTCGTGGGATAGCAAACGAATCTGCCCACTTTGCTTAAAACCCCCCACGATCGTGGCCTTCAATGACCACGGTCGTGGCATTCAAGGGCCATGGTCGTGGCATCCATAATGCTTCTGTTTCGGATCACACTCATGTATTCTATGCTTTTAACTTTATTAAACACAAACATCTTAAAGATCTACAATAATAATTGATCAAACTCAATATTTACATCAATCACCAATTCACAACCATAACATAAACACATCTCTTACTCTTCCATTCAACTCCAAAATCACAATCAATTAAACCCAACACTCTCAAACACACCACAATCAAACATACTCATACTATCAACAATCAACCATCAAGCTCAAATACAACTTAAAATAAAACAAGGGAATCAAGTGGAAGCTTACCAAAAATGATGAAACTTCTTAGATTTCCAACTTAATCACTTGAAACATCCTTCAATCTTGAGCTTGGAAAAATGAAAAACACTCTTTCTCTCTTGCTTTGGAAGGAGCCGGCCAAGAAGGAAAAGAAAGAAGAAAAAGAAGATGAACAAGAGATAAAGTCAAACACTTCACCTCTTTAATCCTCCACCTAGCAATTTAATAATATAATATTCATAAAATCCTCTTCCACTAACTTAATTTCCTTTTAATTAATTTAATTAATAATAAAAATAAATAATCTTCTTTTGACTTCCATTAGTTTGACTTATATATGTTATATATATCACTATATATATAACATATACACTCTTCCCTTACCTCCTTCTCTTTCCAATTAAACATATACACTTATAACATTTAATTCAAATATAACAATAAATATTCCAAAACTTTTAAGGTATACTTTGGGATATTACATAGGAAGATAGTGAGGACAAGCTTTAGATGGCCTTAATTTTAGGTGAAGAAGTTGAAATTTCTGATGCAGAAATTAAAGAATACAAGTCCATGTTGGATGATAAGAGTAATGAGAAGGGACTTGAGATTGAGGAAGAGGTGATTCAACCAAAAGTGGTTGAACTTGAAGAACTCCCAAAGCATTTAAAGTATGTTTATCTTGGGGAGAACAACTCACAATCAGTGATAATTTTGTGACCCTCAATGGTGAAGAAGAAGAGAAACCTGTGAGATTACTAAGGAAACTTAAGAAAACCATTGGTTAGGGATTGAGTAATATTAAGGGAATTAGTCCTTCCATGTGTATGCATAAAATAATTTTAGAGGAAGCAGCTAAACCAGTGAGGGAAGCTCAGAGAAGACTCAATCCAAATATGGGTGAGGTAGTCAATAAGGAGGTTCTCAAACTACTGGATGAAAGGGTAATTTATCCCATTGCCAATAGTGAATGGGTTAGCCCTGTGCATTTGGTACTTAAGAATGTAGCTTTAACCGTGATCCAAAATGAGAAAGGAGAGTTGGTACCTACATGAACTTTAACAAGGCAGTGAATGTGCAGACTATAGAAAATTAAATATTGTCACTATGAAGAATCACTTTCCTTTACCATTTATTGATCAAATGCATGATAGATTATCTGGACATGTTTTTTACTATTTTCTTGATGGTCTTTCAGGTTACTACCAAGTCCCTATAGCACTAGAGGTTCAACCCAAGATGACTTTTACTTGTCCGCTTGAAGCATTTGCTTTTCAAAGGATGTTGTTTGGACTATGCAATGCACTGATCACTTTTCAAAGATGCATGTTGTCTCTCTTTTATGATATGCTTGATAAATTCATAGAGGTATTCATGGATGATTTTACTATTTTTGGCACTTCCTTTGATGATTGTTTGGATAAATTGACTCTTCTACTTGAAAGGTGCATTGAATGTAATTTAACCTTGAGCTAGGAAAAGAGTCATTTTATGGTAGGTCATGGTATAGTTTTGGGGTATGTTGTATCTAGAAAGGGCATTGAGGTCGATAAAGCCAAAATTAGCTTGATTACTAACTTGCCACCTCCCATAACTGTTAAAGGGATCAAAAGTTTTTTGGGACATGCTGGATTCTATAGACAGTTCATAAAGGACTTTTCAAAAATTTCAAGTCCTTTTATGTCATTTGCTTGGAAAAGAAGTTCCATTCATCTATGATAATAATTGGTTAGAGGCTTTTAACGTCTTGAAAGAAAAATTAACTTTTGCCCCTATGATTGTTGCTCTTGATTGGGACTTGCCTTTTGAGACTATGTGTGATGCTTCAAACTATGCTATAGGAGCTGTACTAGGACAAAGGATAAATAAACTCTTGTGTGTGTTTTACTATACTAGGTTATCATTGAATGATGTATGGATAAATTATACAACCACTGAGTGTGAAATGTTAGTTGTGGTTTTTGCACTTGATAAACTTAGGTCTTATTTGATAGACTCAAAAGTCATTATATTTTCCGATCATACGGCCTTGAAATACACGTTGACTAAACCACAAGCTAAACCTAGGCTCATTAGGTGTGTTCTTATGCTGCAAGAGTTTGATGTAGAAATCAAAGATAGGAAAGTGTGAACGGAGAATTTTTGCCCCACTCCCGATGGAATGGTTCTTGCGACTTCAACATTGTTTAGGCTCGGGGCCTTAGAGAACATGGGCCTAAGCCCAGAGAAAATGGAGTCACCACCCTATGGACTGCGAAAAAGAAAGGGGTGGATGACTCAATTCCTAAGGAATCCCCAACCCCCTAATGGGTTCAGAAAGTTGGGTACGTGTGGGGAAGGTGAGAAATGGCCCAGCACCCCCCACAATGCCCGGTTCATTAGAACCAGCCTCCTTTTCAGGTCTTAATATTATAAAATTCTTAAATATAATGATATTATCCATACTACATACAATAATTAAAGTAAAGCATCATTATATTAAAATCAAAGCAATGTCCAAACAAAGTAAATAAATGAACACCTATTCGAGGATGGAAATATGTCCTTACATCGTCTATGTCTAAAACTAAATAGGACACCCACCGAAAGGTGGAAACATGTCCTTTACATTGGTCCAAAATATAAAAGTGGTTTAAATTACATAAAATTTAACTAATGAGGTACCCACAAAGTGGAAACATAACTCTTACAAATTTTTGAAATAAAAAATAAATAATTAAAAGTAAATATCCATTCATGATAAACAAATCCAAATATAAAAATTAAATAAATCAATCATCAAAACATATAATAAAGATTCATTTAATTTAAATAAAACAGTAAGTATATAACTTTAAGGTTCATATATCAATTAGGATTTCTTGGGTTTTGGAAATATTATTAATATTATTTAGGCTACTGTAAGAATTTTTAGAAAAATGGAATGGATTTGGTTTTTATAAATTTAAGAAAGTAGTAAGGTTTTTGGGTAATCAAATTAGGGTTTAAGGCTAACATCATGAAATTAGGATTTTGGAACCTTAAGATATTAGGGCTTAGGGCTCACGGTTAAGATATTAGGGTTTAAGGCTCATGGTTAAGATATTAGGGTTTTATGGTTTGAAACCTTGATTTTGCATATTATGATTTAGGATTTGATGCTTTACCGTGATCAAAGTTAAGTATGGTTTTAATAATGACTATAATAAATACTTAAGTATTTTTAGATGAAACAAACATAGAAAGTCTTTAATGGAGTTATTGAAAGATTAAAATATCCCAGTGAATAAAATTATAAAAAGCTACTGTGAAGATTTGAAAACAAAATTAGTATTTATGGCTTGAATAAATTAGGGCTTAGGTTTGTATTTTGAATAAAGCTACTGTATTTTGAATAATCATAACAAAGGAAGTTAAACATAAAGACTTATAATACACAAATAAATATTGACTCGAGCTCATGCGGTGGTTCCGCTAGCCGGTTAGTGGGCAGAGGTCAAGGGGGCAGATTTTGGTGCTGAAAATTACAATTTTAGGATTTAAGATTTAGAAAATAGGATTTTGAGATTTTAAGGAACTTATGTTATTTTTAAAAGAATAATGCTACTGTGTGATTTTGGAAAGAAGAATTAGTTAGGTTTGAAGCTTTTGATACTTGAAAAAATAAGGCTCCTGGATGTTTGAATTAGAGATTAGGTTTGAAATAAGTTAGGATTTTAAGAAAACAGATTATTATTTTGTGGTTTTAGAAAAGTGTAATTAGAGTTTTAGATTTCAAAAATTAGTTTTAAGGGTATTAAGGTTTTTAGGGTTTTTTTTATAGAGTTTAGATGGTAAACAGAATAATTGATCAAATAACAAAAATGTATTTGTGCAAACAATTGATTAAATTGTATGATGAAGCTACTGTGAACATAAATAAGTTAATAGAAAATCAAAACTCCATTGTTTGTTCCACCAAAACTTGAATTCTGGTTGAACAATAGCAAAGGCAATGTTGCTACCTTTGATGGATTAATGATTGATGAATGTTTACTAATTTCTTTTTGCCGTCTCTTGCTCCTAGGGTTTTCTGTCTCCTTTTTCCTCCCAAAGTCTCGATCCCTCCATTCTATGTTTTAATGTGGTATTTATAGAAAAAATAAAAAACCTACTTCTAATTATCTAAGTAAATTAAAACCATTTAGGAAAAGAAATCAAAACTAAATAGAATTAGGTTTCGGAAAAAACTGCGCTGGAAAATTGTGCTGGAAAAAAAACTGCTGCGGACTGAAAATTACGAGCGAGGGGTGGGCCAGCCAATTCACTGTAGGAAATTCCTACGGCGAATTGGCTTGTGCCCAATTTGCCGCAGGAAATTCCTGCGGCGAATTGGCCCAAGCCAATTGGCCTTTGGCGACGAAAATTTTTCGTCGTCGATTTTTATTTATTTATCTTTTTCTTTACTGTTACCTTTTTATTTTTATTAAAAATAAATTGTATTATTAATGAATAGTAAAATAAATATTATTTAATTAAAATACCACAAAAATTATTTTGGACTATATAAAAAATATTGGACCAGACTGGGTCAAAAATTAAGGGTCTATAGTTTGTCCCCTGCTTGAGCTATCTGAGACTACGACAAAAGAGAGCGAAAACCAATGTGATTTTTGACTAATTTTAGATGAGGATGGATATTTGGATTTGATTTGGACCCATGATTGAACTTGATTTGGGTACTTGGACCCGAAGCTGAATTTAATTTGGGTACTTGGACCCGAGATTGGGTACTTAGACCAAAGATTGAATTTGATTTGGGTACTTGGACCCGAGATTGGGTGCTTGGACCCGAGATTGGGCACTTGGACCCGAGATTGTATTTGATTTACATACTTGGACCCGAGATTGGGTACTTGGACCCAAAACTAAATTTGATTTGGGTACTTAGATCCGAGATTGGGTGCTTGGACCTGAGATTGGGTACTTGGACCCGAGATTGAATTTGATTTGGGTACTTGAACTCGAGATTGGGTACTTGGACCCAAGATTGAGTACTTGGACCCGTGATTAAATCTGATTTGAGTACTTGGACCCGAAGTTGGATTTGATTTGGGTACTTGGACCTAAGATTGGGTACTTAGATCTGAGATTGAATTTGATTTGGGTACTTGGACCCGAGATTGGGTGCTTGGACCCAAGATTGAATTTGATTTGGGTATTTGGACCCGAGATTGGGTGCTTGGACCCAAAATTGAATTTGATTTGGGTACTTGGACCTAAGATTGAATTGGGTACTTGGACCCGAGATTAAATTTGATTTGGGTACTTGGACTCTAGATTGTGTACTTAGACCCAAAACTGAATTGGATTTGGGTACTTGGACCTGAGATTGGGTACTTGGACCTGAGATTGAATCTAATTTAGGTACTTGGACTCGAGATTGAATTAGGTACTTGGACCCGAGACTGGGGACTTAGACCCAAAACTGAATTGGATTTGGGTACTTGAACCCGTGTCTGAGTACTTAGACCCGAGATTGAACTTGATTTGGGTACTTGGACACGAGACTGAATTAAATTTAACTGACCTTTTATCAGTTGAGAATTCTGTTTGTTCCATTCTTTAATGGATTATGGGTCTTCATCCTCAAAATGAATCTTCATCCTTGGACCTTGGATCTTCATCCTTGGCATTGGATCTTCACCTTTGAAAATGGATCTTCATCCTTGGAGATCGGGTCTTCAACCTTGTAAATGGATCTTCATCCTTGGAGATTGGGTCTTCACCCTTGAAAACGGATCTTTATACTTTGGACGTCGGGTCTTCACCCTTGAAATTGGATCTTCATCTTTGGAATCAGGTCTTCACCTTTGAAAATGGATCTTCATCCTTTGGACTTCGGGTCTTCACCCTTGAAAATGGATCTTCATCCTTGGAAATCAGGTCTTCACCCTTTCAAATTGGATCTTCATCCTTTGGACGTTGGGTCTTCACCCTTTGAAATTGGATCTTCATCCTTTGGACGTCAGGTCTTCACCCTTTAAAATTGGATCTTCATCCTTGGAATGAGGTCTTCACCTTTGAAAATGGATCTTCATCCTTGGAAATCAGGTCTTCACCCTTTGAAATTGGATCTTCATCCTTGGAATCATGTCTTCACGTTTGACTTCATTTCTTTTAGCTGGACTGATCTTTTGTCTTTTGTGTCTTCATTCTTTTGATAGTTTTTAATGTTCCATTCTTTTGCAATTTTTTAAAAATTCTGCTATTTTTAGTTGGCCCCTTATATCTTCTCCTTGCCCCCAATGATTTTTCTCATGTAGGCTCTGATTGATGTTTGTCTTGTCTATCTCTTCACACAAGCATGTATTTCTTCTTTTGCAAAATGACTGGAGCTTCCTCACTCAATGGGCTTTT